>JALIGW010000089.1:20000-1498273 GCA_023053685.1 Diadophis punctatus similis
ACATGAGACAAAACCTTTTTTATTGCCCATCATTGCGGCGGCGCCATCCGTACAAACACTTATGCAATTACTCCATTTAATGTCATAAGTATCAAAGAAATCATTTGTAGCACGAAAAATTGCCTCACCGGTAGTCCGCTCTGGAAGCATTTTGCAAAAGAAATAATGCTCTTTTATAGCGCCCTCATCAACGAAACGGACAATACAAATTAGTTGTGCTTGGTTCTTAATATCAGTTGTTTCATCAATTTGGAGTGAAAAATTTCCAGCTGCTTTTAATTTGGTAATTACTGTTTTCAGAATATCGCTAGACATATCGTCAATACGTCTTTTTACAGTATTACCTGACAACGGAACATTTTCTACTTCCTTAACTGCACCAGGTCCAAACATTATTCGAATGATTTCCATGCATGCTGGTTTAATGAGGGTTTCGCCAATTGTATGTGTTTTTTTCTGACGTGCAATTAAATTTGCAATAGAAAAACTAGCTTCTAACGCTTTGTCAGAAACTGTGACTGATGACTTCATAAATTGTATCTGTTGGGATAAGAATTACTCTTATCAGAGGCGAAATGAATCTTTTCCTGGAACTCTGACATTACCAAAATAAACCGCATTATAATTCTAATGTATAAGATATTTATTTCTTATCAAAAATAATAAATCACATTCTGGCTATAAACATAGGTGTTGCTTCATCAGAAGCATAGAACAAAAGGAAAGAATCAAAAGAAAGGAATGTACACATGCGTACTAGGAACATATTAATCACGTGCTCAGGAATAAACCATTATATTTGATAGGGATGCATCTCCCTGCATATACATGTAACAGGCAACATAAAATCACTGCCTGACACCCCTTCTTTGTCTGTTGGATGGATATGCTTATATCACTCTACACACATCAGATATGTCAAAGATTCATGTCTTGCTGCTGGTAACGGCTTGTTCAGGATGTCAGCTATCTGATATTCTGTTGGCACATATTCTAACTTAATGAAACCTTGTCTTACTAAATCTCTAACATTTTTATAACGAATGTCAATGTGTCTGGACCTAGAACCTGTGAAACGTGTTTCTGAAATGTAAACAACTGATTGATTATCCTCCATCATGGTGATTGGCTTCTTCGGTTTGGTCCAGATATCTGTAACTAAAGAATAGAACCACGTTAACTGATTACTAGCGTCAGAAATACACGCATATTCCGCCTCGGTGGAAGAACAGGAAACAAAACTCTGTTTTCTCACGTTCCTGTTCTTCCACCGAGGCGGAATATGCGCCAGGTCCAAGGCGCGACCCATTTGGCCCATATGCCACTCTTGCCATCACACAAGCTGTCCAACCCTGTCAGCAATATGATAGACATTTATTGTGGACTTTGGACTCAGGTGCCTCAATTAGCATTACTTATCAAAAGCACCTTTTCAAAGAAATGCATGCACCAGAACCAGAACTTCGTGAACTTTATACATTCACTGAATGTCCTTGCAAAGTCGAAGGAAAAGGGACTGTTTACATTGAAGAGTTAGATACACTGGTTCCAGATGTTTATTATGTTCCTGCTGCAGCTTTTAATTTGCTTAGTTATACCCATTTAATCAATATTTTAGATTTTCAGATTCATCATTTTAAGAACGCAAGCTACATTGTTAAGAATAGTATGATTGTTGCAGACACGATTGTGATTGCTGGAGTCTTCTACTTAAGGCCAAAACCTGAGCCTCAAAAACAAGCAAGTATAATACGTTCCATTAATGGCAATGCAGGCCCAGAGAGAGCTGTCCAAGAGAGAGATCCTGTGATTGCCTCACTGACTCCTAAGAGCAAACCTAAGGTTCCTAATTCAAATGTTAACCTTGTTAATTCTCTTACAGGCAGACCCTTACATTACAACTGTATACATAAATGGCACAGGAGAATGGGGCATGCCAGTTTTGACGTCCTTAAGCGGATGCCATTATTTGCCCAAGGTTTGAATTTCAAAGGATGTAAGGTACATTTGGATTGTGCTGTTTGCAAAAAGGCAAAATCAAAGGCAGCAGCCATTCCAAAACATGCTATACGTAAGTCAACATGCATTTTTGATTTGGTTCATACTGATATTGTGGGTCCTTATGGCCCAACTATTGGCGGTAAAAAGTATTTCTTAACTATTGTTGATAATCATTCTAGATATGGTTATGTCTTTCCTATGAGAGAGAAATCTGAAACTTTTCAGATCTTTAAAGATTTCGCAATACAGGCTTTCAATCAGCATGGGGTGAAGATCCGCAGAATCCAGAGTGATCGTGGTTCTGAGTTCATGTCACAACGTTTCCAAGATTGGATGTGCAGAAACGGCATCATTCATCAAACATCCGCCCCTGCAACTCCAGCTCAGAACGGAGTAGCAGAATGACGACAAGGGGTTCTCCAAACCATCCTCTGCTACCATGTTGGGATAAGAATTACTCTTATCAAAGGCGAAATGAATCTTTTCCTGGAACTCTGACATTACCAAAATAAACCGCATTATAATTCTAATGTATAAGATATTTATTTCTTATCAAAAATAATAAATCACATTCTGGCTATAAACATAGGTGTTGCTTCGTCAGAAGCATAGAACAAAAGGAAAGAATCAAAAGAAAGGAATGTACACATGCGTACTAGGAACATATTAATCACGTGCTCAGGAATAAACCATTATATTTGATAGGGATGCATCTCCCTGCATATACATGTAAAAGGCAACATAAAATCACTGCCTGACAGTATCTGTTTAGCATTTTGACTCAAAAGCCGTTGAAAATATTGTATGTTCTTGTTGGCGCAACTAGGATGTTTCGATTTTAGATGGCGAATCAGTTTACTTGGAACCATTGCCTCGTTAGACAGCTTTTCCCTGCAAATTACGCATTCTGGTTTTGGAGCCGTTTCTTCACCACACCACGAAAATCCATATCGAATATATTCTGTTGTACTGCCTTTTCGTAATCTTCTGTTTTTTTGCAATATCGCTCGTGCTGGTTTCATCATCAATTGTCGGTGAAGTTGGGCGTTTTCGCAAAAACTTGTCCATATTTGAAGCTGTACAAAATAAATATAATTCATATACCGATTTTCTAAGTTTAACTATGCCAGTGGTGGCCAACCTTAATGATACCATGCGCCAATTGGATTGGTGCACAGATTGGCCCTGTTTAGTTGCTAAGCTAAGCAGTGGCTAGGTCCCTGGTGCTTGAATAATTCCGGGTTTGGGGGGGCTAGGTAGGGAAAAACATGGATAGGAAAGCAGAAAGAAAAGCAACACATTAAGATACCTCAAAGGAATAAGGTGTGGGAGATGCCCGCAAAGGAACGTGAGCCGTGGCAGATCCTAACACAAACCGAAGCACTCATCCACAAATTTAGCCAGTATAAATTACATTTCCTCACACTGGACTGAAAAATGGACAATGGATGTCAACTCCACTCAGAGCTGACTTGTTCAATTAAACAAAATTAACTGCTGCTTTCCCCCCCTCCATAATGGGTTCACACAACTTCCTCTGGGGCTTGACAGAAAAGAAGGAGCATGTTCTTTTTGACTTGCTGTTCTGCCTTTGATAAAACATGGCTCAGTCTCTATACTTCATTGCAGGCTTAGCTGAAACATGAACCCGACTTAAAAAGAGCTAAAAAAAAAACCACTAATACTCTGTACAAGTCGTGACACAGATCTGGGATTTTCTGTCTGATGATGTGGGACTTGCTGTGGGCTTAGACAGCTTTAAAAAGGAATTAGTCAAATACCTCAAGGGTGAATGTGTTTGGTGCTATCAAGAGTTATTAGCCATGGCAGCCAGATACATGGGTTGAGTTTTGACAAGTAAGTACTTCTTCAAAATTCCAATCAGAAAAGTAAATCTGCCAGCTTTCTGCTCTGATCATGATCATTTTCTGAAGAGCAGCCCTGTTGGAAACAGGTTGGCAACTGTATCATAGTTGTGCCATGTAAGACTGCAGGCCATAGATAGAGATTGACCAAATACTTCAGAAGCAATTCCACAGAGCCCTCCTAGATGCTTCCACCAAACACATTTTCTGTGAGATGGAAGGGGAAATTATTAGACATACAGGAGTGGGGGGGTGTTTTATATCTTAACTGTATTTAATTTTGGAGTGTAGGTCTTGGCACACCACAGTAAATGTAGCCCTTGACTTGAAAACAATTAACTAGCTCTAGATTGTCTAGATTTTTTTCTCTGAAGATGAGGTTCCTTTTATTATTCTTTGGATAAATCAGCTCTTGCTCTGGAAAGATTCCATTGAGTTCAATAGTAACAGTCCTGTCCCGCCCGCCCGCCCAACCCCCAGCGCGAGACGCGCGTCCTACCCGGGACTTTTCCCAGTAGCTCCAGTCACGTTCCTTGCTAATAGCGCCCAGAGCAGAGCAGCCCCTTCCAAAAGATAACGTCTCGCGATCTTTAGGAAGGGGCTGCTCTGCTCTGGACGCCATTAGCAAGGAATGCGACTGGAGCTACCAGGAAAAGTCCCAGGTAGGACGCGCACCCCGTCCCGCCCGCCAGTCCTGCCCCGCCCGCCCAACCCCCAGCGCGAGACGCGCATCCTACCTGGGACTTTTCCCGATAGCTCCAGTCGCGTTCCTTGCTAATAGCGTCCAGACAGAGCAGCCCCTTCGTTATCTTTTGGAAGGGGCTGCTCTGCTCTGGACTCTATTAGCAAGGAACGCGACTGGAGCTACTGGGAAAAGTCCCAGGTAGGACGCGCGCCCCGTCCCGGCCGCCAGTCCTGCCCCGCCCGCCCAACCCCCAGCGCGAGACGCGTGTCCTACCTGGGACTTTTCCCGGTAGCTCCAGTCACGTTCCTTGCTAATAGCGCCCAGAGCAGAGCAGCCCCTTCCAAAAGATAACGTCTCGCGATCTTTTGGAAGGGGCTGCTCTGCTCTGGATGCTATTAGCAAGGAACGCGACTGGAGCTACCAGGAAAAGTCCCAGGTAGGATGCGCGCCCTGCCCTGCCCCGCCCGCCCTGCCCCTTTTGCCGCAGCACACTTGGCATGGCCTCACGGCACACCAGTGTGCCGCGGCACACCGGTTGGGGAGCACTGCTCTATAGCATATTGATAATTCTGGGATCATGGATACTATACTTAGCAAATAAGACTTGGTTCTGTGGAGCACCTAAAACTAACCCTGAACTTTCCCTAGCCTCACATGCTTCAGCCCATCTCCCTGATGTGGTAAATTCTGTAATTGAAACAGCTCCCCTAGATAAGGCTGTGTCTGGATAAGATTCTTTTAATGTCAGGCATGGTTTTTCCTATGGCTTGGATTATTAATGGCCAGTGACCTGCTGAGTGACAAGCCTGGGAATGGCCATTTGACTCTTCCTACGCCTAAGGAAGGCCCAGGGGATGCTGCAGGTCCTAGAGAACAAGAGTACATGGGAATGATGTGTGGTTTTCATGGCTACCAATTAGATATGAAGTCAGTAAAAGAAAAAGAACTGTTAAATGTCTGAAAGTAATGAGATTTGAGAGTAACCAGGTTGAATTCTTTGCTTTTTGTTTTCTGTTATTATAAATCAACTAAAAAGATAGGGCTAAATGTATCAGCTATTGTTCTTGTTATGTGGAACAACAGGCCTTGCCTTTATTCCTTGTGTAATACTTCTGATCAAGTGTGAGACTCTACTGCCAATTAATTAAATTAAATTAGAGTCTCAAAGGGTGGTGGTGAAGCAGGATGTAAAATAAAGCAAAGTCATTAAGTGAAACAATAGGATATAAACAGGGTTGGACTAGAAGATGATCTGTAAGGGGCCCTTTCTAGCACTGATAATTAAAGAAGTAAAAAGTCTTTTGCTCTGGAAAAACAGAAAGAGGAAGTTGCTAGGCTTTCCCCATATCTGCCGGCCACAAACTGAAAACAGGCTGGCCACAAGCAGATACAGGAAACTTGGGACATTTAAAGGTGTTAACATAAAACTTATGGAGAAACATGCATACGTGTCAAAAGGAAAGAGGTGTAACTCCTTACGGTAAAAGGCTGATCTATAATGTAAAGCCAACCCCTTATGTCTTTTGTAACAATGGAAAAAGGGTTTAAATATCTTGCTTTTCTGATAGAAAATCGTTCAGTTCAGAATTTCAAATGTCTGAACCTTATCTGTACAGATAATAAAAAGGCTTATCTTACTCCTCTGGGCTGGAATCACTTCCTGTTCCGCAACAATATATTAAGAAAATAGTGGTAAAAGAAAAGATGTTGATTTAAAATGTTGTACTCAGACGACACACTGTGATTGATGATGTATTGTTTGTTGGAAAAAAATAAAAACTTATTAAAAAAGGGGGCTCACTTTAAAGTCGGCTACCACAACTTTCACCGCACCCTCTGGAAGCTGCGGAAATAAAACTCGTTGCTATTCCCTGGAAAAGATCTCTCTCTTACTGCGAGCAACGATCACTCGCTGCCCTCCCGCCACAGTCTCATCACACCTCCACTCAGGGAGAGATCCCTCCACGCTTCCTGGCTAGTTCTTCCACGTCGGTTCATTTCCCCTTCCAGGTATTAATCCCCCATTTTTTTTGTCTTTCCTCGACTCCGGTAGCAGAGTCTGATAGTGGCTTATCTTCCTCTGCCTGGTTATGTTCGTGAATGTGCGCGCAAACCAAAGGGAGGAAAGGCGGAGGTGCACTATTTTTCTACTCCCCTTTGCATGTGTTTGTGCGCGTCCTCCGCGGTCCTGGGTGGGTTTCCTCTGGAATGCTGTGCTTAAGGTCTGGTGAGGCGGCGGCGGCGGCGGCGGCGGCGGCAGGATACATTCGAGTTCCTGCAGTGGCTATAAGAAGCTCCTTGTGAACGGCGCCATTTTAAGTCTGTCGTATTCTCTTTGTTGGTTCGGCGATAGGAGTCGCGGCGAACGGCGAGGACCGGTACGGGCACGTGGGAAAGGGAAAAACGCTTGAGTGGCCCGTGTTGTAGCCACCGAAAAAAAATTGAGGAGTAAAGGCAGACGTAGCTCGAGACACGACCTGTGCGGGACCCTGCGCCCTCTCCTTCACGCCAGTGTTAGTGCCGTTTCGAGGCTCCTTTTTTCTCACAGAAACTTGAGTTCGGTCCCAGTTTCCTGTTCGGGCGCCGGACTGTAGTTGGGAGGCAGGAGAAAGACGGAGGGGCACGTTTGTCCCACACAGGAAGTCACTGGGTGGGAGAAATAACTGATTTTTTTTCTTAATTATGCGAAGTGAAGGCGTAGACTCGGAGGCTTAAAAAAATCGAAACAGTCGTGGAACGGGAACCAAGGTTTCCCTTGAAAAGGTGGTGGGTATACACTCCGGACCCTGCGTCTCTCTTAAAGACTGGGTGGGGGTGGATTGTATGTGCGGAACTGGACCTGGTGTCGGAAATGTCTCCACGTTCCTAATGTCATCCTGCGTGGGGTCTTCGAGGTGGCCTTGCAGAAGGTAGAAACTCTGTCTCGGAGGGATTTTTGGACATAGCCTGCGTCAGAGAGGCGAAGACGCTGAGCCTAGGTGGCGGTGTTCGGTACTTTTGTTGTGTTGAGCGAAACGAGGCATGGTAGATGCAAGCGGGATGGGGCTCGTTGCCGAAGATCCGAAATTAGTAATGTCCCCCATGGTCGTGGTTGAATATGAGGGTGGGGGTCCTGTGCAATGTCGACTTGAACTGCGTTGGATTGGGCGTGGCCGTCGTTGTAGGAGCCGCTGAAATTAGAGGAGTTCTGTTGTGACCTACTCGTGGCTTTAGTCTGCAAACTCAAAGTCTCGGGTTTGTTTAGAAACTTTAGTCTGTAATTAACTCCACGGCTTCGATGCACCTAGAAACATAGGTATCTGTTGCACTGTCTTTTGTTTTGATTAAATCTACATACTTTGCAGGAGAGGTTATCTCGACTTGGGCCGTCAAAAATTCCCGCCTTTCTTAATCGTGGTATAACCGAGACGTTTTAAAGGGTTAGACGGGTAACTACGGTGAAGATAGGGAGAAGAATGGAATCACAGAATAACAGAGTTGGAAGGGATCTTGGAGGTCGTCTAGTCCAGTGTTTCCCAACCGTGGCAACTTGAAGGGGTCTGGACTTCAACTCCCAGAATTCCCCAGCCAGCATTTGCTGGCTGGGGAATTCTGGGAGTTGAAGTCCAGACCTCTTCAAGTTGCCACGGTTGGGAAACACTGGTCTAGTCCAACCCCCTGCTCAGGCAGGAAACCCTATACCACTTCAGACAAATGGTTATCCAATCTCTTCTTAAAAACTTCCAGTGTTGGGGCATCCACAACTTCTGGAGGCAAGTTGTTCAACTGATTAATTGTTCTGTCAGGAAATCTCTCCTTAGTTCTAAGTTACTTCTCTCCTTGATTACCGTATTTTTCGGAGTGTAGATATATGCAGAAAGTAAATTTAAGAGGGAGGAAAAGAACGTGGGGAAAGAGAACTTATTGGTATAAAGTTAAAAGACAGGGAAGAGAATTTAATCAGATGGGGGTGGAGGAAATATATACCGTATTTTTCGGAGTATAAGACGCACCTTTTTACCCCCCAAAAGAGGGTGAAAACTAGGGTGCGTCTTATACACTGAATGTAGCCCCAGCCACCCCCACCCTTTGGCCTCTGTCTTCCAGCAATTTACCTGTTTGCAGCAAAGAGGGAAGAGCCTGTAAAGCCAAGCAAGTCACTAGCAGCTTCCCGACCTACAGCTGATTTGCCACGTGCTAAAATGAAAGTGAAACTAGCTGCAGAGGCAAATAGCTGGGAGAGACACGCAGATTTTTATTTTCTGCTGAACTGGATGGAAGTGGGTAAGTGAATAACTATAAATGTATGTAGAATGTTCAAATTATTAGACTTATTTTTTAAAGACTGCTTTATTATTGTTCTAGAGCAGTGTTTCCCAACTGCTCTAGAGCCAGGAGTCTCCAACCTTGGCAATTTTAAGACTTGTGGACTTCAACTCCCAGAATTCCACAGCCAGCTTTGTTAGCTTTGCTGGCTGTGGAATTCTGGGAGTTGAAGTCCACAAGTCTTAAAGTTGCCAAGGTTGGAGATCCCTGTAAATCTAGACAACTTAACAAAATAAAGAAGCTTTTTAAAATAAATGCTTGCTCTGAAGAGGCCCAGTGCTATTGTATCTTTTAAATAATAGAGAATAATGTATACTTCCAGAAATTTTAATCAATTTTAACAGCTCTGTACAAGTATAGTATGAAATGTAATAGTGTCCTGTTTAGTATTAGAGTTTAGTTTCCTTGGAGTAGATCTATTTAAATAATTGGGAAGAGTTAGTGTGACTACATTTAAGAAAACTTTCTGGCATAATGTACATTTCTCCAATTCTTTGCTATTTCTATGGGTCAGGCACACATGCACAGAAATACACAGCAAACAGTGTATATCATCTGTGCTGTTTTCTGTTTGCTGTTTGGCAAATTGCTTGGAGGCAGAGGCCTTTTTTCCTTGTTTTCCTCTCCCAAAACTAAGGTGCGTCTTATACTCCGAAAACTACGGTAGTTTCCACCCATTGCTGCTTGACCTGCCCTTAGGTGCTTTGGAGAATAGATTGACTCCCTCTTCTTTGTGGCAAACCCTTGAGATATTGGAACACTGCTACCGTGTTTCCCCAAAAATAAGACCCTGTCTTATATTTTTTTGAACCCTGAAATAAGCACTTGGCCTTATTGCCATGCACTCAAAAGCCCGATTGCACTTATTATCAGGGGATGTCTTATTTTGGGGGAAACAGGGTATCATGTCACCCCTAGTCCTTCTTTTCATTAAACTAGACATACCCAATTGCAGCAACCGTTCTTCATACATTTTAGCCAGTGGTGAAATCCAATTTTTTTACTACCGGTTCTGTGGGCGTGGCTTGGTGGGGTGGGGTGGCTTGGGCGTGGCAGGGGAAGGATACTGCAAAATCCCCATTTCCTCCCCACTCCTGGGGGAAGGATATTGCAAAATGTCCATTCCCACCCCACTCTGGGGCAATGTTCCCTGTAATATCAGAAAACGGCGCGCGGCAGTTAGAAACTGCCGCGTGACGTTCTCTTTTCATCTGTGCGGCCGCGCAGGCGCGCAGCCTCTGCCATTAGAAAATGGCGTGCGGAAGTTAGAAACTTCCGAGCGGCGTTCTCTTGTTACGTGCGCAGCCACGCGGCTGCACACCTTAGAGGGAACAGTGCTCTGGGGCCAGCCAGAGCTGGTATTTGCCGGTTCTCAGAACTACTCGGAATTTCCACTACCGGTTCTCTGAAATACTCAAAATTTCCTCTGCCGGTTCTCCAGAGCCTGCTGGATTTCACCCCTGGTTTTAGCCTCCTGTCCCTTAATCATCTTTGTTGCTCTTTGTACTTTTTCTAGAGCCATGATGGCAAACCTATGGCACGTGTGCCAGAGGTGGCACGTAGTGCCCTCTGTGGGCATGCGAGCCATCGCCCCAGTTCAGCTCTGCCGTGCATTTGCGCGCGTCTCCTGCCGGCCAGCTGGTCTTTGGGTCTCTGGCGCGCATGTGTGGGATGCATGCAGGGGGTGGGGCGCATGCGGGGGGCGGGGCGCATGCGGGGGGTGCATGTGGGGGGGCCACACGCACATTGCATTTTGGGGGTTTGCGTGTGCTTTGGGCACTCGGTCCGGAAAAGGTTAGCCATCACTGTTCTAGAGTCTCAAAAAGCAATGGATGGAAACTAATCAAGGAGAGAAGCAACCTAGAACTAAGGAGAAATTTCGTGACAGAACAATTAATCAGTGGAACAACTTGCCTCCAGAAGTTGTAAATGCTCCAACACTGGAAGTTTTAAAGAAGAGATTGGATAACCATTTGTCTGAAGTGGTGTAGGGTTTCCTGCCTGAGCAGGGGGTTGAAGTAGAAGACCTCCAAGGTCCCTTCCAACTCTCTTATTCTGTTCTGGTAAACTATGTTAAACTGATGGTTTTGGGTCTTAAGAAAATATATTTTGTCTTATATAATGTGTAAGTTAGTAATGAAATCATAAGCATTTGGAATAGAACTAGTTTAACCTTTGAGGGCCAAATATGACTCTAGGTTCCTGCCTCTGCATGCATATTTTTCCAATGAAACAGACCAAGACAGGATGATCGGTTTATTACGATTTATTCAGAATGTTCTGATTAAAAAAGGTTTCCTCTCATTCAAAAAGAGAACCTCGAGACCCATCTTACATTCCCTCTTATAGTTAAAACATCAAAATTACAAGAGAAATGTTGATTGGACAGGACGAAAGTAACCACCCTTTGCATAAAAAATCAATTACATGAAGTTAAGGAGCTCTGCTCTAAAGGGGTGTAAAATTTAGCATGTTAATGAGGATAGGTTGGAGTTCATGAACAGACAAACCAGATCCCAATTAACACTAACCCCCCTCTCTTATCAGGAAACATTCTGACCTGGAGAGCAAAGACAGTTTTTTATCTTGAAGTTTAGGAATGTTAGACATTATCAATTGATCCATTCTACATTCCAGTCTGCAATGGTTTGGTAAACTCTTAACATCATTTAAAAGAGAAAAATAAGTCAAATTAAAATACAAAATAACAGTTAGCAAGTACAACAATACTACAAAGTCCATGTTGTGTGGCCTTCACCTTGGCCCTTAATAGGAAATAATTTAATTACCGTATTTTTCGGAGTATAAGACGCACCGAAGTATAAGACGCACCTTAGTTTTGGGGGAGGAAAACAAGGAAAAAAGGCCTCTGCCTCCAAGCAATTTGCCAAACAGCAAACGGCAATCAGCACAGATGATATACACTGTTTGCTGTGTATTTCTGTGCATGTGTGTCTGACCCATAGAAATAGCAAAGAATTGGAGAAATGTATGGCAGTATATTAATCCCAGAAAGTTTTCTTAAATGTAATCACACTAACTCCTCCCAATTATTTAAATAGATCTACTCCAAACATGACTAAGTCAGGGTTTAATTCAGCTGCCTTATTTTAATACTAATACTTAATACTAAAACAGGACATTTCAGATTATACTTATACAGATCTTTAAAATTGATGTGGCTTTCTGGAAGGCTTTCTGCTATTTAAAAGAAGATAGAATAGCACTGGGCCTCTTCAGAGCAAGCATTTATTTTAAAAAGCTTCTTCATTTTGTTAAGTTGTCTAGAACAATAATAAAGCAGTCTTTAAAAAATAAGTCTTATAATTTGAACACTCTACAAACATTTAACAAAATAACATATTAACAGAATCTGCCTCTACCCAGGATAGAACTCACAACCTCCTGACTGTGAGGCAAGAGCTCTACCTCTAGGCTACAGTAGCTGTAGCTTACCTTGTTGCAATTTCAGCAGTGTAATATTGCCAGCAGTTTATCTACCAGCATTTTGTCTCATTAAAGCCACCATAGTTAGTTTCATTTTACCACGTGGCTTGCAAGCCTGTCAGCTGTTGGTCGGGAGGCAAATAATCTCTTAGTGTGCTAATAAGGCTTTGCCCTGTTTGCTGCAAAGAGGTAAATTGGTGGCAGGCAGAGGCCAAAGGGTGGGGGTGGCTGGGTGGGGCTACATTTGGTGTATAAGACGCACCCAAGTTTTCACCCTCTTTTTGAGGGTAAAAAGGTGTGTCTTATACTCCGAAAAATACGGTACGTAGAATTCTGTAGAAAAGTGTCATTGAACAGAATGAGACTTTCCTTTGGATGAGTGCATTTAAGATTTTACTGTTAATAGTGTCTTTGATGGATGACTCAGAATCTCCATAGAGACCGAAGAGCACTGGGCCTAAGATGGAATATTGTGGTACCCTACTGCTTACTTCCCTCCATGTAGATGTAGTACCCTTAAGGACTACTCGTTGAGTATGGTTTGACAGCCAGTTACAAATCCCATCTGGTGGTGATGCTGTCTATCCCACATTTTTCTAGCTTACCAAGAAAAAGGTTGTGGTCTACTTTGTTGAATGCCTTGTTGAAGTCTTAAGTATATTATGTCCACAGTATTTCGCTGGTCTACTAATTTAGTCCCTTTGTCAAAGAATGAAATAAGATTGGTTTGGCATAATCTGTTTTTAACAAACCCATGCTGGCTTCTAGTTATAACTTTATTTGTTTCTAAATGTTCGCAGACCTGTTTTTTTATTATCTTTTCCAGTATCTTCCCAGGTATTGATGTTAGGCTGATTGGTCTGTAGTTTCCTGGTCTTTTTTTTTCTTCCTTTTTTGAAGATGGGAACCACATCAGCTCTTTTCCAATCCTCTGGTACTTCCCCGATGCTCCAGGATTTTGAAAGATATGGTACAATGGTTTTGCGATAACATCTGCCAGCTCCTTCAGAACTCTGGGATGTAATCCATCAGGTCCTGGTGATTTATATTCGTCAAGATCAGATAGGTGTTCACTAACCATTTTCTTGCTTATTTTAATTTTTATTTCTAGTCTGTCTTTTACAGTTATGTTTTTGTTTTTTTTTGGAAAAAAGTTTTTTATTTTTTAACGTTCTTCATATAAACATCAATACATATACCATAATATATTATCAAAAAATTACATAAATTTTATATTATATATCTAGTATTCAAAATTCAAATGTAACATTTTAATATCTATCATTACTAAATTGCCCATCTGTCTTAATATCTCAAATCCAATCACTCCCTTCCCTCAGTCCTCCTCTTCTTTCTACTTTCTTCTTCTTTCTCTCCCCTCTCTACTTCCCCTTCTCCCTCTATCCTTCTCACTCTTATACCTTCTCCTTCTCTACCTACATTCTTCCTTCTCTCCTCCCCACTACTACTTCATCTTCCTCCTCCTTTCCTGAGTGTATTCATTTTTATTCTATTTTAAAAGACAGATAAACAATTTATCTCTTTAGCTTACATTTAACATTTACTCTTTTTTTCCCTTCCATATTTGAAATCTATTTCAAATTTATTATTTCCAGGTATATTTTCATAGTATTATACTGCTACCTCCTTATCTATTATAATTTTTCCATCTGGGTTATCCAGGTTCATTTCCTTATCTTTTAAGTACAACCTTAGCTTTCAACTATATTCATTCTCTAACCAATTATAAAACTTCATCCAAACATTATAATAATCTGAGTCCTCTTTGTCTTTAATTTTCATTGTCACACTATTCATCTCAGCACAGTCCAGAATTTTTTAAATTAATTCCTCTTCCGATGGAATCTTGGTTCCTTTTCATTTTTGTGCAAATGTAATTCTAGCTGCTGTCAACACATGTATAATCAAATAAATATCTTATTTACTGCATTTAGTCGGTATAATCCCCAACAAGAAAGTTTCAGGTCTCAACTCTATATTTTGTTTCAGCATTTTCCCTAGCCAAGTCTTAACTCGAGTCCAGTAGTTTTTAGCTTCTGTGCCAGTCCACCACATATGATTGTAAGTACCTGGTATTTGCTGGCACTTTCAACATTTCATGGTCGTATTTTTGAACATTTTAGCTAATCTATCCGGTGAGAAGTGCCATCTATAAAACATTTTGTACATGTTTTCTTTATATGCTGTTGCCATAGTCAATTTATAGTTCCTTTCCCAGAGTTGATTCCATTTTTCTAATTCAATTGTATAACCAAAGTTCTGAGCCCATTTTATCATTGTTTCTTTGACTTGTTCAAACTCTAAGTCCACATAAAGTAAATAATTATACAGTTTCTTGATTAATTTTTCATCTGATCCTATAAGTATTGTATCTAATTCCGTATTCTCTAAGTTAATACCTTCCATTTTATTATCTTTTTCATATCTTGTTTGTATTTGCGATCTCATAAACCAATCCATTTTAATTCCTTGATCTTCTAATTCTTGAGTCAATTTTAATTTCCCTTCATCTGTCAAAATGTCTTTATACCTTGGTATTTTTTGCCAATTCACTCTGCTTGGATGTATTGATGCTTCTATTATCGATACCCAATTCGGTACACTCATATAATATTTAGCCTTTATTTTTTCCCGTACTAAATATAAAGAGTTCCTTATGTAATGTCTTTGGAAATAGCTATGTATTTTATTTATTCCATACCATATAATTGCGTGCCAACCAATATGCATATCATGCCCTTCTAGTGTTAACAATCTCGAGACTTCCGGTTTTGGCTCGCGGCATCGCTGACGCTCCTCGTTGAGCGCCTTTCCAATTCCCTGTTAAAGCCGCCAGAACAGCTGTCTGGCGGCTTCGAAATCTCTGCCCCGGGCAAAGGGGAGAGATGAGAGCCGGACAGGTGGGGTAGAGCCCCCCTAGTGCCCCAGGAGCCAGCCAGGGGCGCGAAGGGTGAGGGCTCCCCAGCCAGCCTGTCTCCTGCTCCGGGGATTTGGAAACCTCCGCTTTTGCGGAGCAAGATGCCGTGACCACCGCTGCTTCCTGAATGGGATTATAATTACTTTATCGACTAAAGAAGCAGACAGAGAGAAACAGGATTTCAGATGGGCAAGTACTGATTTTTTTTTTCTTCAACTCCACTGCTGACTTTCACTTCGGAAAGAAACAAAGTAACAGTTAATAAGCAACAATATGGCAAGCGGAGATCGTGGGCGGAGAAGTGAAAGTAACTTTCTTCTTGCTAGTAGTTTTTTTTAATGGAAACTTCTAACTTTGAAAATTGGCTTTTCTCTCTTTGTCTCCCGATTTTGGAATAAAATAACTGATATTTTTTCTTTTGAAATAAAAGACTATCTGGCTTCGGAATTGGAAAGAATTTTAATTAGAGGCTTGGCTTTTTCTTTGTTCTCCTCTGGAAATACTAAAATGGCTTCAAAATTTGGAAAGACTGTTCAGAATAAAAGAACGGACCACTCCTCTGGTCATATTTCCAAAATGCAACTTATCACTGAGTTAACACCCCCACAGTCTTTGACATCTGAAAACTTAATAAGTACCTTGAAGGTTATGAGAAATCAACTGATTGCGGAGTTTAACCTAAAAATCAAAGAAATAGATAATAAAATGCAGGCTGCTTTAAAGAATATTGACCAACAACTTAGGAACGACGTGTTGGAGGTATGTAAAGGTTTAGCAACAAATTTAACAACAAATATTGAAGTTTTGGCAAATCGTATTGAAGAAAATAAACAAGTTTTGGCAACTTCGGTGGAATATATAGATAAAATACAAAATGATATTGCAAATTTTGAAACAGAGGTGTTAATGACGCAATTCAGATCTATGGAATTTGCTATAAGGGTGAGGGGGCTGAAAGAGGGATTATATGAAGATTTGAAAGGAAGGATGGTGGAGCCTCTGGAGCAGGTGTCTGGAATGTCTAACGAGGAACTGGCCACGCAAATTGATAAGATATATAGAGTCAACTCCTGGTATGCAAAACAAAAACACCTACCAAGGGACATTGTAATATATTTTACTACAAGAGCCTTACGGAATAGAATTACACAGGCGACGTTTAAGAATAACCTTCAGGTGAATGGCCAGGAACTAATGATATGGAAAGAAATTCCCTCTAAAATGCTCAAAGCCAGAAAAGATTATACCTTTCTGATTGATGAATTTAAAAGACTAAACTTACAATATAAATGGGAAGCACCAACAGGAGTCGTGAAATTTCTGGGAAAAAGATACCGGCTTAATACGACAAAGAAAGCTACTGAATTTTATGTCAACGTTTTAAAGGCTGATATATCCAAACTTCCAGAGGAAAGATGTATGAAAGTAAAAGAGGAGGAGGGAAAGCCATCCCTTCCTGTTCAAATTGAAACAGCTTTAAAAAATCAAAGTGATTGGCAGAGCCAGTTAGATGTCTACAGTGTGGAAAAGGAGATGGAAGATCGGGGTCAGATGGGAGGCGAGCTGACAAATTTAAAACCATCAAGTTACAAGAAGATGCAACCACCAAGATATAACAAGATGCAGTGTTGAAATTTATTGGACGGATGGTTGCTAACATGACTGTATTTTTCCCTTTCCCTTTTTTCCTTATTTTTCTTTCTTTACTTCCTGTATTTTTTCTTTCTTTTTGTTTTCTTTTTCTATCTTATTATTATTAATACTCTTATTATTAATACTCTTTAAAGATTCATTGTGGAAACAACGCGGAGACCGTAAACAAGGCGGAGACCGAAAGAGCTAAATGGTTAGCCTGGATTGAGGTGCCTGGGCTGTTGGTTGGGTTGGGGGGATTTCTATTTTATGGTCCCCCCCACCCGGAAAATCGCTGAGACCGTTATTACAGCCAGGAGATCGGAAAGATAGCAGCGCGGCTGCCATTCCACCATTCCACCAGAGCGGCCGTTAGCGAGACCCGGTGGCGAGGGCTAGCCTGTTGCCAGCTAGCCTGGATCCGGTTGCGAGGGCTGGCCTGTTGCCAGCTAGCCTGGATTGAGGACTGGGAGGCCTGGGAGGCGCTGAGGCGGCTGGCTGAGAGACGGAGGTGATAGCGTGGCCGCCATTCCATCGGAGCGCCCCCCCCCTCGACGAAGGCGATACGGCCGCTATTCCACCAGAGCGGCAGTCAACGAGATCCGACTGCGAGGGCTAGCCTGTTGCCAACTAGCCAGGATTGAGGCCGGGGAGACGCCGAGGCGGCTAGCCGATCGACAGAGACGGGGGTGATAGCGTGGCTGCCATTCCATCGGAGCGCCCCCCCCTCGACGAAGGCGATACGGCCGCCATTCCATCAGAGCGGCCGTCAGTGAGATCCGGCTGTGAGGACTAGCGTGTTGTCAGCTAGCCTGGATTGAGGTCTGGGAAGCGCCGAGGCGGCTGGCCGAGAGTCGATCGACGGAGACGGAGGTGATAGTGTGGTCGCCATTCCATCGGACCACCCCCCTCCTCGAACGAAGGCGATACGGCCGCTATTTCTTCAGAGCGGCCTTTGGGGAAGGAGAGACCTGCCTGATAGCCCTAATTGAAGAGATCGAGGGCTGACGCATCAAGACACTCGGTGGGGGAGGGTGAGGAGAGGGTGCCCCCACTAGAAACAGGGCCTCCCTCTGTCTCCTGCTGAAACCCAGCACGGCCATTTCGGGGGCTTGAGTAGAAGATCAGTTACTGATTCGGTACACTGACTTGCCTGGGAATTGTGGGGGGAGGACTGGAAGAAAGGGTGGTTTTCCCTGCTATGATCGCGAGGAAGAGAAGAACACTTGCTATGAAGATCGATAGACTTAAGGATGTCTTAAGGACTGGAGGTGTGCCCTTTCCTCGACGAATTCCAATTGAGAACATTATTGTTATCCTGAGAACCCCCTTTTTACCTCTCCTCTCTGCACAGCACTTTAATTACCTCGACCCCGGGGGAGAGTATCTGTGAGCATGTTTATGGATGAATGGGATGAACAAATGTTTGGTGGTTGATATTTATTTATTTATTTATTTATTTATTTTATTTTGGAATTCTTATATGCCGCCCAACTCCCTAAGGACTCAGGGCGGCGTACATCAGTGAAAAATACAAGAACAACCAAAATCTAAAAATGGTAATTAAAACAATATAAAAATTAAAACACAATATAAGAGATCAACAACCATACAACATCATACATACTTGGGGGGTGAGCTCGAGTGAATTAAGCTCTACCCCCCGCCTGCAGGAAGAGCCATGTCTTAACGGCTTTTCGGAAGGCCAGCAGAGTGGGGATAGTTCGGGTCTCTGGTGGAAGTTGGTTCCAGAGAGCGGGGCCAGCCACAGAGAAGGCTCTCCCCCTTGGGCCCGCCAGCCGGCATTGCTTGGCCGACGGGATATATACATACATGAGTGATATATATATACATGAGTGAGCTGGGTGGTTGGACCCGGCCCCCCTCTGCTGAGTGTGGAAACAGAAGCGGAGGGGGGTTCTGGCCCACCCCCAGGCTCAGTATGAATGGTACGTATGGCCTGCCGGGAGAAGGGGAGACCAGTGGGGGGGGGAGGGGGATCTCTGGGGAGACGGGGAGTGAGAATATTACGGTCATAATGGGGAGAGGCAGGTATGCCGGGAGCAGAGGGGTAGGCCGCTCTCGGGGAACAAGGATTCGCTGTTTGCAAGCGATTCCTTGTTCTGGCCCCTCTGGTTTGGTTCCATCTAGCTCAACCCGAGTGCATGGTAACCAGGGATGTCAGGGCCCTGGGCTCAAGCTGCTGCTGTTAAATGCCAGGTCAATTACCAACAAGGCCCCCCTCATTCGGGATTTAATCCTAGAAGAGGGGGCGGACCTGGCGTGTATAACCGAGACCTGGCTGGGCCAGGAAGAGGGGGTGCCCCTTTCGGAAATATGCCCGGACGGGTTCTCGGTTCAGCATCAGCCGCGACCCCAGGGAAGGGGTGGAGGAGTGGCTATTATAGCTCGCCAGAATCTGTGTCCTCAAAGGAGCCCTGCCCCGGAGATTGTTGGGTGTGAGACACTCCTTCTGAAGTTGGACTTAGGGGTCCAGGTGGGCCTTTTGTTAATGTACCTGCCTCCTAGCTGCGTTACAAAGGCCCTGCCTGTTCTGCTCGAGGCGGTTGCAGGGCTGGCGGTTGAGTTCCCCAGGTTGATGGTGCTGGGGGACTTCAATCTGCCATCGTCCGGCGAAGCCTCGGGGGCAGTCCAGGAGTTCATGGCTTCCATGACAACCATGGACCTGACCCAAGTAGTTCAGGGTCCGACTCATGAGGGTGGTCACACGCTTGACCTTGTGTTTCTCTCGGGGCAGTGGAGAGATGATCTGGGGCTAAGGGGTTTAGTCACAGTACCCTTGTCGTGGTCAGATCATTTCCTTCTGAGGTTGGATTTCATGGCACCACGCCTCCACTGCAACGAGGCGGGACCGATTAAGTGGTTCCGCCCCAGGCGCCTAATGGAACCCGATGGATTCCAGAGGGAACTTGGGGAGATACCTGAATCCCTGGTACACAGTTCGTCCGAATCCCTGGTCGCCGCCTGGAATCAGGCGGCAGCGGGGGCTCTGGATCGGATTGCGCCTTTGCGGCCTCTCCGTGGAAGTGGATCCAGGAGGGCTCCTTGGTTTACCGAGGAACTCCGGGAGATGAAGCGCCACAAGAGACGCCTAGAGCGACGATGGAGATCTAGTAAAGCTGAGTCTGACCGGACACTTTTAAGAACTTTCATTAAGTCTTACTTAGTGGCGATACGGGCGGCAAAATGTTCGCATTTTTCCGCTCTTATTGCATCCGCTGACTCCCGCCCAGCCGCCCTGTTTAGGGTGACCCGCACCCTTCTGGCTAAGGAGGAAGGCGGAGACCCCTTGCAGGGTAGAGCTGAGGAATTTTCTCGGTTTCTGGCGGATAAAGTCATTCAGATTCGGACAGACCTGGACTCCGATTGGGCAGTACAGGCCGAGATGACTGGGGCAGGTCTTAGTCCGGTTATATGGGATAGGTTTGAACCGGTGACTCCTGAGGATGTGGACAAGGCCATAGGAGCTATGAGCTCCGCCACTTGTTTATTGGACCCGTGTCCTTCCTGGTTGGTCTCGGCCACCAGGGAGGTTTCACGCGGCTGGCTCCAGGCGTTGGTCAACGCTTCTTTGAGAGAGGGATCCGTCCCGCAGCCCTTAAAAGCTGCGGTGGTGAGATCCCTCCTCAAGAAGCCTTCCCTGGACCCGGCGGATTTAAAGAACTTCTGTCCAGTCTCCAACCTTCCCTTCGCGGGGAAGGTTGTTGAGAAAGTGGTGGCACTCCAGCTCCTACGACTGTTGGATGAGACTGATTTTCTGGATCCCTTTCAATCTGGTTTCAGGCGCGGTTACAGTACGGAAACGGCTTTGGTCACCCTGATGGATGATCTCTGGCGAGCCCGGGATAGGGGTCATTCCTCTATCCTGGTGCTACTTGACCTCTCAGCGGCCTTCGATACCATTGACCATGGTATCCTTTCCTTTTGAGGAAACGTTTGGAGTTGTTATGTTAGAAGTATTTAATGAATTAATGATGGAAAATAAAATACCTGAATCCTGGACAGAAGCATTCATAACCTTGATTCCAAAAGAAGGAACCGATCTACAAAAAATTAAGAATTATAGGCCAATTTCACTTCTAAATGTGGACTACAAGATATTCGCTTCGATAATAGCAAATAGATTTAAGAAATTTCTAAATGACTTTATACATCCCGATCAAAACGGATTTTTACCTAAAAGACAAATCAAAGACAATATGCTCATGATTTTGAATGCTCTAGAACAAGGGTCGGAAATTGCGGCTCGCGAGCCACATGTGGCTCTTTGGGCCCCCTGCTGTGGCTCCCTGTCCCATCACTGGCTGGCCTCGCCCCCCTCCCTCACCTGGCCTGAGAGGGTACGGGAGACGGCGGGAATGGAGAAGCTGTTTCTCTGGCGCTGGTTGAGGAACATAGCTACCCCCGGCGGAGACTTCCCTTCAGGCGACGCTCCTCCCCCTCGCGACTCCCTGACTGGCTGTGGCAGGGCCGGTAGGGTGCGCATGCGCGGGGAGACCCTCTTGGAAACCGCGGAGAAGTGAGAACCTTCCTTCTGGAAGCGAGAAGCCACAGAGGGTGGGCGGTTTCTCGCTTAAGGAGGGTATTTGGATGCGGCTTCTCTCCTTCCCTAAGGATCCGGCCATTGCCTTGCTGTGTCCCCCCCCCCCCCCCCCGATCTTCAGCCAAGCGGGGAGGACGTGAGCTCCAGCCTGAAGCGGCAGGAAGCGAAGAGCTGCGGGGGGGTGACGGGACGGGACACGGCAAGGCAATGGCCGGATTCTTAGGGCAGGACAGAAGACCCTCCTTAAGCGAGCAGCCGCCCGCCCTCCGCGTGCGCTTTTGCGAGGGTCTCCCCGCGCGTGATACAGCCAGCCAGGGAGTTGTGAGAAGGGGAGGAGGGTCGCCTGAAGAGAAGCCGGGGGTGGCGATCGTACAGAGAGAGAAGGAGAGAGAGAGGGAGAGAGAGATGAGAGAAAGAGAGATGGGAGAGAGAGAGAGATAAGGGAGGGAAAAGAGAGAGATACCGTATGTTCCGGCGTATAAGACGACTTTTTACCCCTTGAAAATCTCCTCAAAAGTCAGGGGTCGTCTTATACGCCGGGTACTAAAACTTCCGAGCCGGGGGGAGCTCAAAAACGGCCGCGGCCGCATCCCTGCTGTTCTCCGGCTGAAGGAGCCCTGGAGCCCCGACGCCGCCCTGCATCTCGGTCTCTTCGGGCTTGTCCGGCAGCCTGCTGGGAAGGCTGCGGCGCATGGGAGGGAAGGAGAGCGCGCGCTACCGCCGCCACTGCTGCTATTGCCGCTCCGGCGTGTCTCCCCAGTCACTGTGGCTGCACCGGGGAGCCCGCATCCTTGTCAACAATGGAGACGCTACGTGCGCGGGAGGGACCGCGGAGCAGAGGCACCTGGCAAGCGAGGCGAGTGGCGGCATCTGCGGCAGGCTCCGGCCCGCGTCTCCCGCCCGCCCGACTCTCATTCTTTTAAATGCTAAGGCAAGAGGCGGGCAGGCGAGCGGGAGACGCGGGCCGGAGCCTGCCGCCGATGCCGCCACTCGCCTCGCTCGCCAGGCGCCTCTGCTCCGCAGTCCCTCCCGCGCGCGCAGCGTCTCCATCGTTGACAAGGACGCAGGCTCCCCGGTGCAGCCAAAGCAACCGGGGAGACTTCGCACATGCAGCGCCTTGTGCAAAGGACACACCGGAGCGGCAATAGCAGCAGTGGTAGCGCACGCTCTCCTTCCCTCCCTTGCGCGTTAACCCAGGCGGCGGCGCGGTCAGGGACTGTTGGGTGACTGGAGCCCCGCGGGAGACAGCAACAGAGGTTCCTTCTTCCTCCTGCAGGGAGAAAGACGGAAGGAAGGAAGGAAGGAAGGAAGGAAGGAAGGAAGGAAGGAAGGAAGGAAGGAAGGAAGGAAGGAAGGAAGGAAGAATAAAGAAGACAGACAGAAAGAAAGAAGTTAGGAAGGAAGGAAGGAAGGAAGGAAGGAAGGAAGGAAGGAAGGAAGGAAGGAAGACAGAAAATAAAGAAAGAAAGATGTTAGGAAGGAAGGAAGACAGAAAGAAAGAAAGAAAAAGAAAGATGTTAGGAAGGAAGGAAGATGGAAGAAAGAAGGAAGGAAGGAAGGAAAGAAAGAGAAAGAAGTTAGGAAGGAAGGAAGACAGACAGAAAAAAAGAAAGAAAAAGAAAGACAGACAGAAAGATGTTAGGAAGGAAGGAAGACAGAAAGAAAAAGAAAGATGGTAGGAGGGGTAGTCTTATACGGCGAGTATATCCCAAACTCTATATTTTAATTGGAAAAGTTGGGGGTCGTCTTATACGCCCAGTCTTATACGCCGGAACATACGGTACCTTTTTCTCATAGAAAAGAAAACAGCCACAAAACCAGGGTAGGCGTAGCTGGGGGCGGGGTCAGTGGGAGCAACATCGAGTTGGCCACGCCCACCCAGGTTTTGTGGCTTCGGGTGTTTTGTTTTCTCTGGGAAATGGGTCCAAATGGCTCTTTGAGTTTTTAAGATTGCCAACCCCTGCTCTAGAATATTATGAACAACATCCTGGTAAACAAGCCTTTGATAATGTAAATTGGCAATTTATGATAAAACAACTACAAACTATGGGTTTTGGATATAAATTTATTGGGGTAATTGAATCAATATATACCAAGCAATCTGCTAAAATATTAAATGGCGAAATGACAGAGAAAATTGATATAATGAAAGGAACCAGACAAGGCTGCCCTCTATCACCATTATTGTTCATCTTAACTTTGGAGGTCTTAACTAGGCTTGTAAGACAAGATAGATATAAAAGGAATAAAAATTAAAAAGAATATAAATTACAAGCCTTTGCTGATGATTTAGTGTTCATATTGGAAGATCCACTAGAAACAGGACCAAAATTATTATACCAAATAGAACAATATGGAGAGGTGGCCGGATTAAAAATCAATAAAGATAAAACAAAACTTTTAATTAAAAATATGACAGAAAAACAAAAAAAGAAATTATCTGAAATTTTAAAGATACAAATTGTAAAGAAAGTTAGATATTTGGGGATTCAATTATCTGCAAGATGTTTAACTATCAAAGAAGATAATTACATAAAATTAAAAAAAAGATTGAAACAATTTGGAAAAATGGAAAAATCTTCAATTATCACTCATGGGCAGAATTGCATTGATTAAGATGAATATATTACCTCGTCTACTATTTTTGTTTTCGACAATTCCAATAAAAATAGAAAAAACCTACTTTAAGGAGATAAATGCAATGACTTTAAAGTTTATTTGGCAGGGAAAAAGATCAAGAATAAATTTAAAAATGTTACAAAATGCTAGGATTCGAGGTGGCTTCCGAATTGGGAACTTTATTACCAAGCAGCGATATTGACATGGATGAGAGAATGGATCTTATTAAGAAACCGGAGATTTTTTTTTATTCAAAAAGTTTTATTAGTACAAAGTACAAACATTTTTTTATTTTTCTCCCCCCTACCCCTAACCCACCCCCCTCCCCCACTGGACTTCCCAGAGAGAATACAGGGCATAATATCAATAAAATAAATTTAAATTAAATTAAAAATTTTTTTGATTTCCACCTTATTTTTTTTTTAAACTTCAACTCCGAATTGTACACTAATAAAAATTCCTTCCTCCTCCTTTCAATCATCTACCCTACACCACATTTCTTCACTGTTAAATAAAACTTAAATGAATATAGGATAAATAATGACTAATTATTAAGTACAAAAACCTTAAACTTCATCATAAAGTCAACCACTATATAAATAACATATTACTATATATCAGATTATTAACTTCAGAAAAATTCTAAATCTCTAAAGAATATTAATAATAATAGTAACAATAATAAATATATAGAGAGAAAAAAAGCAGAGAAAAAAAAGAAAAATATCCTATAAATTCAACACTAACTCCAAACTTTAAATAAGCCTTCCTCTCAAACAAATTTTAAATCTAATTATAATATTTTATAACTTAATAATTTTCAATAAAAAATCCAAATCTTTCTCAAAATTAAATAAAACTTAAATGAATATTACACAAATAATAACTAAATATTAAATATAAAAATCTTAAACTTCATCATAAAATCAACCGCTATATTAATAGCATAATATTACTGTATATCAGATTGTTAGCTTCAAAAAAGTTCTGAATTATTTATTTATTTTTATTTTGCTGGATTTCTATGCCGCCCAATCCCTAGGGACTCAGGGCGGCTCACAACATGTTAGATCCATTACAAAATAAAAGCTATCATTAAAATATAAGATAATACAAATGCAATAGTTAAAAATACAGAGAATACAAAAGTTAAAAGAGTATCTCATTCACCCCGCCTGCCGGAAGAGCCAGGTTTTTATTGCTTTCCGGAAGGCCAGTAGGGTGGGGTCCCGAAGATAACCTGGCCCTGAGCCATGTAGGGCTTTAAAGGTAACGACCAACACCTTAAATTGGATCCGGAGACTAATGGGCAACCAATGCAGCTGGCGGAGAATAGGTGTTACGTGGGTGCATCTAGGTACACCCACCACAGCTCGCGCAGCTGCATTTTGCACCAATTGCAGTCGCCGGACACTCTTCAAGGGTAGCCCCATGTAGAGCGCATTGCAGTAATCCAGCCGTGAGGTGATAAGGGCATGAGTGACTGTAAGAAGTGCCTCCTTCTCCAAGTAGGGTCGCAATTGGTGCACAAGACGTACTTGTGCAAAGGTCCCCCTAGCCACAGCTGAAAGATGATGTTCCAATTTTAGCTGTGGATCTAGGAGGACACCCAAATTGCGAACCCGTTCTGAGGGGGCTAATTTCTCCCCCCCAAGAACCAAGGAGGGACAATTGGTCGAGTCCTTAGGAGGCAGTATCCACAGCCACTCAGTCTTGTCAGGGTTAAGTTTTAGCCGGTTCTTCCCCATCCAGACCCTAACATCATCCAGGCAGCGGCCCATTACGTCTACGGCTTCCCCGAATTGAGACGGGGTGGAGATGTACAACTGGGTATCATCAGCATATTGCTGATACCTCACCCCGTGTCGTTGGATGATCTCACCCAGTGGCTTCATGTAGATGTTAAACAGGATGGGCGAGAGGACCGAGCCCTGCGGCACCCCACATAGTAGGGGCCTAGGGCTCGACCTCTGCCCCCCTGTCAACACCGACTGCGTCCTGTCAGAGAGGAAGGAGGAGAACCACTGTAAAACAGTGCCGCCCACCCCCACCTCTCCGAGACGACGCAGAAGGATACCATGGTCAATGGTATCGAAGGCCGCTGAGAGGTCAAGTAGCACCAGGATAGAGGAGTAACCCCCATCCCGGGCTCGCCAGAGATCATCCATCAGGGTGACCAAAGCCGTTTCCGTACTGTAGCCGCGCCTGAAACCTGATTGAAAGCGATCCAGAAAATCAGTGTCATCCAACAGCCGTAGGAGCTGGAGCGCCACCACTTTCTCAACAACCTTCCCCGCGAAGGGAAGGTTGGAGACTGGACGGAAGTTCTTTAAATCCGCCAGGTCCAGGGAAGGCATCTTGAGGAGGGGTCTCACCACCGCAGCTTTTAAGGGCTGCGGGACGGACCCCTCTCTCAAAGAAGCGTTGACCAACGCCTGGAGCCAGCCGCGTGAAACCTCCCTGGTGGCAATTTAAGATAAATAACGATGTATAAATTAGCGGAATGTAAATATGTATACTAGATTACGATTACAATTCATCATGTACTTGTTTTTTATGTTTATTGTATGTTTTGTCTATCTGTTTTATAAATAAAAAACTTTTTAAAAATTAAAAAAAAAAGAAAAACTGCTCAACAACATGAAATATTGACTCCCCTTTAGTATCTGTTTTTAGTTGCCTTGCAAATAACAACTCTTGAGTCAAACTTTCGTCTTTAATAAAGCGCACATAAGCAAGAAGCAAAGATTCATTGCCTGGCAAAGTTGATTCATCCAGCTGTAATGCAAAGTCTGTTGTCCGTAGTATGCTGAACAATAAATCTTCCACATTCTCAGCCATTTCATCTATGCGTCTTTGCACTGAATTGTTGCTGTCTTAATTATATCATGTGGTACTCAGTACTCAGAACCTCACTAATGGCTGGTAGAATGAGTTCTTCACCAATAGTATGTGGCTTTCCAGACTTAGCAATCAGCAATGAAATGTTGTATGATGCACACAAACCATCAGTGTTTTAATGGGAAGCATTGTAAAACATGCATGACAGTGTTGGGCGCTTTTGAAATTTGTCACGAAGTGATTGAAAAAAAGTTAGGTTCTTGTCTGCCTTGTCAGGATGTGCCTTCTTCAAATGTTCGTTCAGTCTGGAAGGCTTCATTGCCTCATTAGAAAATACTTTTTCACATAGTAGGCACTGTGGCAGCTGCTGGTTTGATGGTGCTGGTATAAATCCATACTTCAGATATTCCACACTATATTGTCTACATTTCTTATTTGATTTTTCTGCTTCTGCCATTTCTGCTCTGAAAATCAGAATACTTACAATATGTGTGTGTTCACATCTGATTTGAAAAGAGTTACAGTTGGGGGGGGGGAGAGTAGTAGAAACCTGCTTTTTTAATTTAAAAAAATAGGGAAAGTTTGCCGAGCCAAGCAAAACAGAGCAGCACGCATGAGGCTTAGCGTGGCTGCCAGCATACGGTACGCGCAGGCGCAGGAGGTGATGGGGTGAGTCGGGCCGGAACCGGAAGTGCTCAGCTGACTGACAGCCAACAGAGCCCCAGGCAGAATTGCGCCCTGTGAGGGGCCCACCTCCAGCACTCCTCTGCCACCCCACTTGCCTCTTAGTGCCCCCCTGCTGCCCCCCTTGCCTCTTAGCGCCCACCTAAGTCATCCCACCGCCCCCCAGGGGGCGGTACCGCCCACTTTGGGAACCACTGCCCTAACTGAAACTACATTCCACACATGCCTTCCTACAGATTGTATCCTAGGTTACCGGAGTCAGCAGGAGGGGTGTGGGTTTTACAGCCTGCCAACCTGGTTCATTGGAGAATGTGATTTATGACATGCCCAGGGAGGAGGGAGGGAGACAGGGTCACGGGGCCCTTAAAAGTACGCGAGGTTAGATCTTACTCCATCGGAGTAATTGCCAGAATGTTGCTCCTAATAAATGACTGGATTTCTTTTGAACTTCGGCTCGTGGCTCATAAATTAATTAGGGCATCTTTCGGAAATTTCACACCATTGCTTTTCTGACTTCATCTTTGCAAATTTGGGCTATCTGCTGATATTCTGCCTTAGTTATTATGTGTCCCTCTTTCCATTTTTTGTACTTGTCCTTTTTGTCTTTCAGTTTATCAGAGATCTTTGTGGAACCATGCTGGTTTCTTCTTGGATCTCTTGTTTTCCTTTTTCAGTGATATTGAGTTGGACTGGGCTTTTATAATCCTATTTTTCAGACTTTCCCAAGCTTCTTGAGTTGTTTTCCCTTTTAAGATTTTAATCCATGGAATCCTTCCCAAGCTCTCTGTAAGTTTGTTAAAATCAGCTGTTTTATATTTATTAGATTTTTATCCTACCTTTATTACTTAATAATAATTCAAGGCAGCAAACATACATAATACTCCTTCCTCCTGTTTTCCCCACAAAAGCAACCCTGTGAGGCAAGTTGGGCTGAGAGAAAGTGGCCTAAAGTCATCCAGCTGTAAGGGTGCTGTAAGGCCAGCACCTTAACCTTTACATCAAACTTAACCACTGCACCAAACATTACTGTTGAAGTAGTTTTTTTAACTGCAGTTCTGACACTTCCAGCATCAACTTTTTTGAACCAGGAGTTCTTTTGGTTGGTCTGTCAATTATAAAGGAAACATAGCCCTGCTGCTGATACCTATGTTGCCCTTATCCCATTTCTCTGAGCAATAAGCTGTTCTGTGACGCAGCATGTATTTGGGTTTGGTTTCCTTTGAAAGGAAGCAAAATAAACTTACCTTGAGGAACAGTTTTAAATACAGCAGCCAGCCAAGGTCCTCTGCTTCTATATGAGATCTCTAGAGAGGCAACTCCCCAAATGGCTGTTAACTTTGTCCCATCTACTAACTTTGTAAAATTTATCTGGTAGCCTCTAAATTGGATTCTTAACCTGAAGTCCATACATTTCAGTAGGGTTGGGGACTTGGATAGGAAAAAAAATTACAATTTTATTTTTACTAACCTCTGACTAAAATGTAGCTTTCATTCAATAATAAATGTAGGCTACAAAGCAGTTTATGATCTCTAGATTCCAAAACTAATTGTTAACTTCAATATATCTCACTATCTAAAATTATTTGAATTTTAATATTTTGGTATCTGTATTTGAATACAGTTGTTTCCTTTGAAATAATCTATGTTTTGTTTTATGCACTTAACATATATTTTTCCTTAAAGGCGTCCATGGGTTTCACCTGATTCTTAAAGGGGTCTTTGGCACAGAAAGATTAAGAAATCTTCGTCTAAATAAATTATGCTGTTCTTTTTAGTAAATGTTTGTCTGGTTTTATGATCACAAAGAGATTTAGATTTAGTTTTAAAATCTTTTAAAACTAAATCTAAGTTGTCTTAATTACATTTCTGTCTTTCTGCTTTAGGGTCTGAAGTGTAGCAGACCACAGTTCTGGGAGTACACAAAGAAACATGGCAACTCAAGGTATGGATTGGTATAATCAAGTTCATATGAAGTTTAAATTGTGATCAATATTGAAAGTAGCCAATTTTCTACTCTTAAAAATAGTAAGAAATTAAATGTATCTAAGAAAATAAATCTAAAATTTAGTTTTAACATAACTTGATTTTAATGTTTAATGTCAAACAGAAGAATTATGGTCTGCTCTGTACAGTTGCAGAGATGCTCAGACATTTGCCACAAGTTAAAATTGAGTGGAATTTTAAAGCAACTCATTAAAAAATGAGTAAAACATAGCTATGTGCATGAAATGGGAAAAAATGTCTTGGATCTGAAATATACCATAAAGTTCCACAGGTTATGCCAAATTATTTCAGATAAGCCAGTGATGGCGAACCTATGGCACGTGTGCCACAGGTGGCACGCAGAGCCCCAGCCCAGCTCCACCACGCATGCGCGCGCACCACCTGCCGACCAGCTGTTCTTCAGGTCTCTGCCGCGCATGTGCGGGGAGCATGCGGGGGACGCACGTGCATATGTGGGGGACGGGGAGCATGCACGGGGGGCGCTCGCATTGCATTTTAGGGGTTTGCATGCGTGCACGCCCCCCTGTGCCCTGTTTTGGGCCTGAAAGGCCGCCTGCACCAACCTGGAAGCCAAAATGGGGCGCGGGGGTGCCATGCGAGCCCCCCCATGCCCCATTTTGGGCCTGGAAGGCGGCCTGCGCCAACCTGGAAGCCAAAACGGGACATGGGGGGCTGTGTGAGGCCCCCCCCACCCCATTTTGGGCCTGGAAAGCCACCTGCACCAACCTGGGTGCATGTGCGGGGGGGCGCATGCACAGGGGACAGGGCAAATGTGCAGGGGTGCTCGCATTTAATTTTGGGGTTTCGAGTGCGCGCACACGCTTTGGGCACTTGGCACCAAAAAGGTTAACCATCACTGAGATAAGCCATGCTTTAGCAGAACTGAAATCAGGAACTCTTGTGTTCCTTATTTTGAACAAAATATCTGGATGGGGCAAACAGGGTAAAGACTGATGTTGATCACCTCCTCCTCCCCTGTACAATTCACTGCACAATGTATCCCACTAGCTCACGTCCCCCATCTTCCCATTGGCTTTGTTTTCATCCTTTTAGCCATCATCTCAAAAAACTTAAGTGTATCCCTCTTCTGTACCCTGAAAGGAAATTCCATAAATTATCACAAAAGTTTTTTAAGGCAATATGTTACACTTCTGTTAAGCCACAGAAGACCCTTTTCACTAGATCGTAAAAGAAAATTTATATATATAGCATGCAATATGTGTCTCAAAATTAAAACTCGAATAAAATTTTGCCAAATATTGTCTATCTTAGCAAGCTTCTTTTTAACCGCTCTATTACCAACAGCTGATTTAATGGAGTTGGATATGGCAATTGAGTCCGATAGAAAAGCAGCTGTCAGTCACTGGCAGCAACAGTCATACCTGGATTCCGGTATCCACTCTGGTGCCACAACAACAGCTCCCTCTCTGAGTGGCAAGGGAACCCCAGAAGAGGAAGAAGTTGATACCACCCACGTTCTATATGAATGGGAACAGGGATTCTCTCAGTCTTTCACTCAGGAACAGGTTGCTGGTAAGTAGAATTCTGTGATTGTATTAATCACTCCAACTGTATATCAGTTAGATGAAAAAGTGCTTACTCCTATTCCAGATATTGAGGGACAATATGCTATGACCCGAGCACAGAGAGTGCGTGCTGCCATGTTCCCTGAAACATTGGATGAAGGCATGCAAATCCCATCAACACAGTTTGATGCTGTGCATCCAACAAATGTACAACGACTTGCTGAACCTTCCCAGATGTTAAAACATGCTGTGGTTAATTTGATAAACTACCAAGATGATGCAGAGCTTGCAACTCGTGCCATCCCAGAATTGACCAAATTGTTAAATGATGAGGACCAGGTATGTGCATGCTAATTCAGCTTACATTTACTGTGATCTCTTAAGAGGCATAAGTTTGAGAGTCTCCTGATCACATAAAAATGTGTGTATTCATACCATCTCACTTAGTGGTCTCAGTTTTGGATTTTGAAAATGTTGAATTTCAATGCATTAATTAGGTTGTGGTGAACAAGGCATCAGTTATGGTCCATCAGTTGTCCAAAAAAGAAGCCTCTCGTCATGCTATCATGCGTTCTCCTCAAATGGTTTCTGCCATTGTGCGTACTATGCAGAATACAGATGATGTAGAAACAGCCCGTTGTACTGCAGGTACACTACATAACCTGTCTCATCACCGTGAAGGCTTGCTGGCAATCTTCAAGTCAGGAGGTATTCCTGCTCTGGTTAAAATGCTTGGGTATGTAAATAATTGATTTGATGTATTTATGTCCCACTTGGTCAGGCAAGAAGGTATGTTGCGGACCCTGTCAGCCAAAGAATTTGACTGGCAGGGTCCAGGAAGAGAGCCTTCCTTGTCATTGCCCCTGCCCTATGGAACTCTCTCTCCCCAGAGGTGTGGCAGGCCCCCACTCTTCTGGCCTTCCGGAAAGGGGTGAAAACATGGCTTTGCGGCCTTGCTTGGGTCACAGCCATGGGGCTGGTTAGCACCCTGAAAACCCTCTCCCCACCTTTTAACTAACTTTTAACATCACTCGCGTCTCTTGAATTTTATATACTTCTTTATATTTTTAATATTTTATTGTACACCGCCTGGAGTCCCTTTGTGTGAGAGATGGGCGGTTCTAAAATGTGAAGAATAAAATATGTAGTATTTGTTGGTCTTGGACAGGATATTTGTTAATTTTAGCTTTTCTTTATAGTTCTCCAGTGGATTCTGTACTTTTCTATGCTATTACTACTCTGCACAATCTTCTGTTGCATCAGGAAGGTGCCAAAATGGCTGTCCGTCTAGCTGGAGGTCTACAAAAAATGGTTGCCTTGCTCAACAAGACAAATGTTAAGTTTCTGGCCATTACAACAGATTGTCTTCAGATTCTTGCATATGGTAATCAAGAAAGCAAGGTAATGCTTGAAATGTTATTATGCAGTGAACAAATAGTAAGTTGGGCAATTAACCTTAGTGGGACACATGTAAAATGTTAGTAAGCTAACCTTGTTTTCTGATTTTGTGTATATTATTTGGACTCAGGAATAGTCCTTGAGGGATGGTAGGTCAGTAGTAAAACACATGTTTCACATGCAGATAATCCCAGGTTCATACATACACAGTATACTAGGTAGGATTAGAAAATCATTGGTCTGAAGAGTTATTGTCATCGGTATTCTCAATATTGGGAGTTTGGCCATGGTCTGACTTCATATTATGGTGCCCATCTTGCCAAGGTGACTGTAGGCGGTTTATAATCAATTAATAAAAACACCAGTATAAAACATTAAAAGAATAGATACATTAAATTTGAATTAAAATTGACAAAGATGGAGAGGAAAGGAGCAAGATGTGCACAGGAAGGAGGTGGGGTCTTATCCATTAACCACCTCCAGAATGACATGCCCCCTTTGGGGCCCCAGATCAGTTGGCAGAGTCAGGTCTTCAGGCCCTTTCAGAAGGCCAAAAAGATGAGTGCAGATCTTACCTTGGGGAGGGGGGAATGATGCTCCAGAGGGTGGGAGCCACGGCAGAAAATGCTCTTCTCTTGGATCCCGCCAGCTAAATTCCTTGACCAACAGTGTTTGCACCATGCCCCTTCAGCTGGCACAAGTGGAGTGGGCCAATCCCATTGGGGTGACATGTTTCCTCAGATAACCTGGACCCATGCCATGAAGGGCTTTAAAGGTGATAACCAATACCTTGAATTGGACCTGGAAGAAAACTGTCAACCAGTGCAGCTCATGGAACAGCGATGTAACGTGGGCCACCTTAGGGGCCTCAAGAACTGTCCTTGCAGCTGCATTCTACACCAGCTGTAGCTTCCAGATACTCTTCAAGGGTAGAGCACATTGCAGTAGTCCAAGCATGAGATGAACAGAGCTTGAGTGACAGCACAGAAACTCGTAATCCAGGAAAGGATGCAACTGGCACACAACACGAAGTGCAAAGGCTCTCCTAGCCATGACTGCCACCTGCTCTTCGAGCAGGAGTCACAAGTCCAGGAGAACCCCAAGTTGCGCACAGGATCTGTCTGGGGCAATGCAACCCCATCCAGAACGAAAGATGTTAAAGTCATGGATCCCAAAGCTCCATGCACCCAAAGCCACTCGGTCTTACCAGGGTTCAGCCGAAGCCTGTTGTCCCCATCCAGACCCCCACAGCCTCCAGACATCAAAAGAGGGCAGCAACAACATCACTTGGATCTCTGGGAATGGAGTTGTGAACTAGAGTATCGTCAGCATATTGGTGGTACCTCATCCTGTGGTGGCGGATGATCTCACCCATTGGCTTCATGCAAATGTTAAAAAGGAATGGAGAGAGTACAGCACAAAGCGGCTGTGGACTGGACCTCTCACTCCAAGGAGCCAAACCAGTGCGAGACTGTGCCACACAGCTCTAAATCCCACAGCTGGTCCAAAAGAATACCATGGTTAATGGTATTGAAGGTCACTGAGAGGTCAAGGAGAGCAAGAACGGATGTACCACCCCCATCCTGCTCTTGCTAGAGGTCATTGAGAAGTGCAACCAATGCTGTTTCTGTCCCATAACAGAGCCTGAAATCTGACTGGAAGGGATCATTCCAGATAATCCATTTCATGCAGGACCCTCTGAAGCTGCCATGCAACCACCTGAGAGATTGGATGAAAATTGTCTAAGCGCAAATGTATAACAATTAAAAAGGACAATTATATAGAATTGAGTAAACAAATAGAAAAAGATTTGGAAAAATGGAACAAATTGCCTATTTCGTTGATAGGAAGAATAGCCACTATTAAGATGTCCATACTACCAAAATTGCTTTACCTGTTCCAAACTATTCCAATCAAATTAGACAAAAAGTATTTTTTGTCCAATTTTTTTTATTTTTCCTCTACAACTCCATACATAAATCAATATACCTTAAAATATTACAACAAAATACATAGTTATACATCTTAATCATTCATAAATTCTTTATATATAACACTCCAGGTATATTATTGCCAAGATAATACTGCTTCTAAAAAGAAAAAAGAAAAAAAATCTTATTTTGTCGTCTGGGACCTCCATCACTTAATTCCAAATCCCCCCCAAATTAAACGCTATTAGCTTGATTTACCAAGATTGTTGTTGTTTCTCCTTTCTCTTAATTTTAAGCCATATTGCTTCCTCCCCTTTCTTAATCTCTTTATTCATCATTTATTTTTCTTATCCCCTATTTTATCATAACTAAATACCCCATAAAAGTTAAAAACCTCAATTATATAATTTATCTTAAAATCTCATAATCATATTAATCATTCATACTTCTTGTATTAATCATTATTCTATCTGCCTTATTCCAAATCAATTAATTCTTCAACTCTTAACATAATAAATTTTACAAGTAGATTTAAACAGATCTCATGTATTAAATACTAAACAATCATAATATCCACTCTCTCTAATTCTTTGTTTTCTATATCAATACAAATATTCAATTATATTAAATCCAAACATTAATCTAACACCATTATCAATTCATCCATCCAATATATAATATTAATCCATGTAAAAAGAACAAAAAACTATTAGCTCTTAACAAAATAATTATGTTAATTTTATATACCAAATTCTAAACAATTAACATTCTTCTCTCAATTAAATCTAATATAATAATCATAAAAGGGGAAAAAAAGAAACCATTTCTGTAACATTTCAACACCCATCATCCATTTCCCTTTGATTCTTCCACTACTTCCTTTTTATATAATTTCTCCATCCCCATTTCCTTAGCTTCTTCCCTTTCTTTTATTTTTACACCAATAAATTCTCTTTCCCCACACTCTTTTGTTCCTTCTTGTATAAGTTATCTGCATGTATCTATTTTTTTCCATTCCTTTTTTAACATTAAACATCTCAGAATAATAATCATCCATCTGAACATAATCATTTTTAAAATCTTTCACTCCTTTATCACCAGTGGAATCATTATAAGTAATATATTGATCAACATAATCATTAATCTATATTTCATTTTCAATATTTTTCCCCTTTTTAAGCTTCATATATATTTTCATCAGTCTTCTTCCTTTTGTGCTTCATTCTTTCGTTCAATTGCTTCAATTAGAGATCTTCTGAAACCTTTAAAGAGATCTTTCAAAAATCCAACCAACTCTTCATAATCAATTTCCTCCATTTCTTTAAAATCACTAATCTCAAGTCTATAAATTCAGCAAAGTCAAACTATTACCAAAAGTCCTCAGAGAGAGCCACCAGTCCTTAGTAATCACTTGTCTTCATATTTCAAAGTCCCAAATAATTAATTTTACATTCCATCCAGCTGTTAAGTAAAATGTAATCCAGAGCCCTTTTCAATTATACATTTTCATTTCTGTAGTTAAAAGTCCCAAGTCTTGCTGTTCCTTTATTACTAGCTTTTGTTCAAGTTCAGTCTTATCCAAACTAATCCAAACAGTCTTTCTATTCCTTTATTTGTTGTTAAAATTTCAGTCCAATTTTGTTCTTCTCCATCTCAATCCAAATGTTATCTTTTATGTAATAACAAGCTGCTCTATTCAAGGTCATAGCTGTCAAAACATCCCTGGTAATATTCCAGCATTGCAGTAAATTCATCCATCCAGTAGATGGCTCTTCCCATCTCAGTTTCTCAGCTCTTTTTTTTAATTGTTATTCAATTCTTCCATTTTATAAATCATTATAAATCATTTCCAATATATAGATTATCCTCCTTCAAATTCCCAAATCTTTAGAAGCAAAAATCCTGTCTTCAATATTGGGCTTTAGTTATTATTCCATTCAGAAAAAGAAGCTTTTTTTCACTCCATAGACTCCATTAGCTAAGCAGCCGCTCCTTAATTTCCGGTCCTTTTGTTCCCCTCTGATGTATTTAAGTAGCTTAATCACTCACCAACTTCTTTTCTTCTCCATACTCCCCAGCACATCGCTTTGAATTTCTCCTCCCAGATGACTCCAATCGGCTTTAAAACAATCCTTTCGATGTGACCGCCGCGACTAGGACGGCATTTAAGAGCCGTCTTCCGGTCGCCGCCGGTTGAGGGCAAAGCTGGCTCCCTGGGGGGTTTGCAGCCCCCCCCCCCAGTCCGCCAGCAAGCACCCTCTTCTTCACCATCCCTTCAGGGTGGTTTCTGACCTGGTCCTGTCCAGACCAGGTCCCCGGACAGCGCGGATTTGGGGCTTCCCCGCGGGGCGCGGGGAAACTCCGTAGTGCCGCAACTTTGGCCACGCCTTCCTCCGACAAAAAGTATTTTGATAGTTTAAATAAGATGGTACTGAAATTCATTTGGGCAGGGAAAAAAGCAAGAATTAGACTGAAACATTTACAGGATAATAGGAAACAAGGGGCCTTTGGACTTCCGGAATGGGAAATTTATTATCAGGCAGCAGCATTACAATGGATTACAGATTGGATACAAATTAGGAATAAAAGAATACTAACACTCGAGGGACATGACCTACAGGTTGGATGGCATGGGTTTCTCTGGGATGAAAAACATAAATCACACTCCTATTTCCAAAACCACAAAATCAGAGAATCATTATATAAGATATGGACCAAAATAAAACAACAACATAATAGAGAAATTCCGATTTGGTTCTCCAGCATGGAAGCAATTACATATCCTACTACAACAGACATACATAAAATGGTTAAATATTCGGAAATCCTGGATGAGCGAGGAGACTTAAAAGATATCCACATTTTGAAACAACAAGGGATTAGAATAGATTGGTGGCACTATTACCAAATTAGATCTAGACTAAAAGAAGATAAAAAGAAATTCGGAATATCAAAAGAGAAATCAGAATTAGATAAAATTTTATTGGGACAAGGGAAACAAATGATAACAAAAATTTACAAATTCTTATTAAATTATAAAATGGAAGAAGAAATTGTTAAAGGAAATATGATCAGTTGGGCCAAAAATTTTGGATATAGCATAAATTTGGAACAATGGGACAAAATTTGGAGCAAAAATTATAAATTAACTAAATCAGTTTCATATAAGGAAAACCTGTACAAAATGTACTTACCACCAGCGAGATTGGCCAACATGTATCAGAATTTGAACCCCCAATGTTGGAAATGTCAACACAAAAGTGGGTCATACTACCACATGTGGTGGAACTGCCCAATAATCAAACAATTTTGGCGAAAAATACAAATTTGGCTTGAGGAAATAATGAAACAAAAGATAAATATGAAACCGGAAACATTTTTATTCGGGATATTGGAACAAAAGATGGAAAGAAAATACTGTTACCGTATTTTTCGGAGTATAAGACGCACCTTTTTCCTCCCTAAAAGAGGCTGAAAATTTGGGTGCGTCTTATACTCCAAATGTAGCTTTTCCGAAGCTTTTTCCCCCAGCCCTAAGGAGGTGCTAACGATCTTCCCTGCTTCCTACTCCGTCTTTGCAGGCTTGTTTTCATTCCTACTCCCTCTGAAAAAGGTCTTTTCAGCCGTAACGAGGTGCTAACGATCTTACCTGCTTGCAGCATTTTTTTATTCCTACTCCCTTGAAGTAGTATTTTACCAGCCCTAACTCTTTGCAGGCTTGTTTTCATTCCTACTCCCTCTGAAAAAGGTTTTTTCAGCCCTAACCAGTGGATAAAATAATGTGCTGAAGCTGAACAGACTAAGGACGCTAGCAAGATGAATACCTGGTAGGTAGATTTTCCCCCCTATATTCCTCCCCCAAAACTAAGGTGCGTCTTATACTCCGGTGCGTCTTATACTCCGAAAAATACGGTATATGACAGCAGTGAGAATATGTCTGGCACAACACTGGAAACAAGGAAATGTACCAACTGAAAGCATAATAATAAAATTCTAGAATGCGCAGAATTGGACAAAATGACAATAGAGTTAAAAAAGAAAGAGGATTCAGAATATTTTGAAATTTGGAGTTTATTTTATAATTGGCTGGAAAGGAGAAAATAAGATATATAGACCAATGTTTAATTCATTAATAGTTATAAGATTTTGATAATTTTAGTTATTATAAGTGTATATACCTAGATAAAAATTGTAATGAAAATATAGTTTGTATACCGTGTTTCCCCGAAAATAAGCCCCACAGGGCTTTTCGGGACATGCGTTGAAATAAGCCCCGCCCCGAAAATAAGCCACACCAACTACTTCCGGGGAAAGGGGGGGACATGCCGGGAGCCGCTCTTTTTGCGGCGGACTAGCTCGGCTCCTCTGGGCTCTGCCTACGGCAATTTAAAACGCGCTTCTGCCTGCGAGGAAAAGGGGGCGAGCATCGATCCCTGCCTCCACGCAGGCAGAAGCGCATTTTGAAACGCTGCCAAAGGCAGCCCAGAGGAGCCAAGCCAGTCCAGCAAGTGAGGGAGGCGGCGGCAAGAGGCGGAGCTGAAAGGGACGGTGAAAATGAAGTTTGCTTCTCAAGCCCTGCGCTCATCTGGGCGTTTCAAACTGACGTAGGCAGAGGCTCAACTGCCTACTGGCTCGCCTGCTCTGGGTTGCCTTCGGCAGCGTTTTAAAACGCGCTTCTGCCTGCGAAGAACAGGAGGCAAGCATCGGTCCCTTCATCGCAGGCAAAACACATCCCTTCAAAACGCTGCCGAAGGAGTTTCGGAGTTTCGGGCAGGGGATGGGGCGGGCATCCCTGTCGCCGCCGCCTTCCTCACTCGCGCCCTGCCCCATCCCCATCCCCCGCCCCAAACCCCCAAACTCCTTCGGTAGCGTTTTGAATCCTGCCTGCGATGAAGGGACCGATGCTTGCCTCCTGTTCTTCACAGGCTGAAGCGCATTTCAAAACGCTGCCAGAGGCAGCCCAGCCACTCCTGCGGGGTGTGCGAGTAGCCACCTCTCGATTGTTTTCTCTCGCACGTGCGCACGGCAAGGGGGAGAATCGGGACAGGCAGAAGCCGCCGGGTGAAGAGCGACCAGAATCCTCCCGCAACAGCCGAAGTTTTGGGGAAAGAAAGAAGGACTTCTGCTGCTTCTGCTTTTGGCTGCATGGAAGGAAAGCAGCAGAAGTCCTTCTTTCTTTGCCCCAAACTCCGGCTCTTCGGCTTCCAAATTGGCTTCTCCTCTTTGTCTTTCTCCTCCTCCAGTTCAATCTCTTCCTTCTCCCCACCTCGCCAGGCGACGCTTGCAGACATCCAGCCCACCGGGGCTCCACGGAGGAAGACCCTCCATCCTCCCACGGCAACCTCCAACCTGCCAAAACCCCTTCTTCCATCCTCCTCGAAATCTGCAGGGGAGCTGCAGAAACCAGCCGGGCAGAGTGCAGGGCTGGCCGAGAGGAGGGATCAGCTGCGCCCCGTCCGTTCCCCGGGAGCAAAGCCCGGAAAAACAGCATTAGCAGCAGCCTTGGCCACACGCGTGGGCGTCCCCGGGTGCGCTTGGCAAGGCTTGCGCAGCGCCTAGCTGGGCTAGTGGAGCAGTCCCGGGATCTCCACGCGCGGGGAGGGCTGCGGGTGGCCCTCCCTGCCTCTTTTCCGGGAGAGAAGCGGCTGGGGCTTTTTTGGCCATCATGCTTCTTCTGCCTGGCTGGATCCTGCTCTGGGCTCTGCTGGGCGCGGGAGAAGGAGCGGAGGAGCCCCCCGCAGGTGAGAACAGCCGGGCCTTGCACCCCCACCCCGGGAGGAAAGGGGATCCGAGGGGGCTGGGTGGGAAAGCCAGAGCCGGGGATGCCCCTGCGTAAAAGCACAGCGCTGCTCTCCCACCAACCCCGCCCGTGCTCGTTGCGCGCAGGGGCTCCTCGGGTTTTGAGGGGGTCCCCCCTCCCCAAACTCTGCCCCACCGCGAGACGCACCACTTACTGGAGTTTTGCAGCTCCATGGTCTCTTGGCTAGTCTGTTTAGGAAAAAAACTTTGCATAGTACAGAAACTTCTCGCTTCGAGAACTTGCTAATTGCTTGCCTCGCGAGAAGAGTTTCTGCACTATGCAAGGTTTTTTTCCTAAACAGACTAGCCGAGAGACCACGGAGCTGCCAAACTTCAGTAAGTGGTGCGTCTCGCGGCCCGCCCTGCCTGCACCCCGAAAATAAGGGCAGGGGCATTTTGGGGGGGGGGGTCAAAAAATATAAGCCCCTGTCTTATTTTCAGGGAAACACGGTAGTAAAATAGGAATAAGCAAAAATTGATCATCGAGATAACTTACCATAGAATAACGCTAGAGGTTTATGCGTATAAATGTAAATGTATTGTTTTGTTTTGTTTAATATGTCTTTTTTAATCTTTATAACCAAATAAAAACTATTTTTTCTAAAAAAAAGAAAATTGTCTAAGCCGATGGGATTGAGAAGATGGTTTTTTGAGGAGGGGACGAACCAGGACTTCCTTAAGAGGTCTTGGAAACGTCCCCTCCTGCAGTGAATAATTTATCACTGCCTGAACCCACCTGGTAGTCACCATCCTAAAAGCTGTCACCAGCCAGGAGGGACAGGGAATTAATTGACATGTGGTTGCACTGTGACAGCATCAAGGACCCTGTCCACTTCATCATGTCTAACAGGCTCGAACTGTTCCCAGATAACTGGGTAACACCTTTCCCTAGGCATCTCTAATGGACCTGCACCACACATAGGTTCTAACTGGGAATGAAACCGAGCAACTTTGTCTATCAGGTGAATTACAAATTCCTCTGCATGGCCCTTAAGGTGATCACCTGAGCTTGAACAGACCCATCAGGTGATTTTCTGCAAACACAATAAGAGCAAAGAAATAATGGTGTTTTGCTGCTCTTTCTGCCACGAGGTAGGCTTTAATTGTGGCTCTAAGTCATGTTCAGTCAGATTCATCCCCCATTTTCCTCCACCGCTTCTCTAGGTGTGTCTGCCCTTTTCAGAACCCACAGCTCTTCCGTGAACCATGGGGAGTGTCGGGAGCGATGGATCAAGAGAGGCCACACAGGCATCCTGTCCAAATCCTCGGCCACCCTTAGGTTCTAGGATGTAACCAGAGCTTCGGCAGGACCATGCAGCAAAGTCCCCACTTCTCTCTGGAACCCATATGGGTCTATCAGTCACTGGGGGCAGACCAGTCTAATGGGCCCGGCCTCCCTGTGGAAGTGGGGAGGCATAAGAGAATCTTTTTTTTTTCTCCACAACTCCATTTGTATATCAATACACATATACCTTAAAATATTACAATAATATACATAGTTATACATTTTAGTTTCAATCATTCAAAAGTCAATATCTTATTTTGCACCTATTTTTGATCAACAATCAGCAGTCTGTTCTTATTCCATTACACTCCCCTCTCTCTATCCTCCTCCTACTACTTTCTTGCACCTTCACTCCCCCTCTACCTCCCTCCACTCCTTCTCCTCTCCCTTCTACTTCCTCTTTCTCCCTCTTTATCTTTCCCTGAGTGCTCTTTATCCTAAATCCTCTCATATTTGACAGACTGGTATTATACTCCAAAGTTTTAAACTAACGGTGCCTCTTCTAGAATTTTTATTGTTATATCATTTCTATATATATAATACTTTACTCTAGGTATATGTTGCTAAAATAATGCTGCCTCCAAAAACAAAAATCTAATTTTGTCTTCTGGGATCACCACCAATTAATTTCAATTTTTTACTCCAAATTAACCGCTATAGCTTAACTTCTCAAGATAGTTATTATCTCTCCTACCTATTAATTTTAAGCCGTATTGCTTCCTCTCCTTCAAAATCCACATTTCAATTATATAATTTATATTAAAATCTTATGATCATATTATTCATTTCAGCTTCTCATATTAATCATCAAAATTCTATGTTATTTCAAATCAATAAATTATACAAATCTTATCGTATACAAAAAAATTAATTATTCAAATTCTATATGCTTCCAAAAATTGACCTATTTTCATTCTTTTTTGTATTTTATCTTTCCCTCTGAAGGTGCAAATATTTTAATTTCATCAATTTTAAATTAATTTAATAAACCAATCTTCTACCAATCTATAATACAATTATAAATTCACAGAAAGAAAAACCTATTCATATAAATGATTATATTAAGTATTTAAACAAGTCTTATTAATTATTAATAATTATCACAATCAAATATAATTATAATAATACTACAATAAAAAAATAAGCATCACAATCTAATATAATATAGTACTACACCCCATCATCAATCATCCATTTTCTTTTAAATTCCATCTCCCTTTTTTTTATTGAAAAAGTTTTATTAGTACAGAGTACAAACATTTTTTATTTTTCTCCCCCCCTCACCCACCCCCTTCCCTCCCCCCTCCCCCCCCGGACTTCCCAGAGAGAATACAGGGCATAATATCAATAAAATAAATTTAAATTAAATTAAAAAAAGAAAACTTTAAAATAATAAAAAAAGAAAAAAAAAACAGCAAAAACCCCTCAACTCCAAATTGTACATTGATAAATTACATCATTAAACCTCTATCTTTTATATCATCTATATATAAAGTAATAATAAAGAATAAGAAAAAAATAGAAATAAAGATACAAAAAAATACAGGAAAAACAAAGATAAAATAAAGAAGAAAAATATACAAAGAAAAAAGAACAATTTCTTCCTCCTCCTTTCAATCATCTAACCTAGAGAGCATCTACTCAGAATTAAATAAAACTTAAATGAATATTACATAAATAATAACTGAATATAGATTACAAAGATCCTAAACTTCATCATGATATTAATAGCATAATATTACCATACATCAAATTATTTACTTCCAAAAAATTCTAAATCTTAAAAAAGTATTAATAGTAGTAATAATCTCAAATATGCAAAGGAAAAGGAACAGTTTCTTCCTCCTCCTTTCAATCATCTACCCTAGACAGCATCTGCTCAGAGTTAAATAAAACTTAAATGAATATTACATAAATATACTTCCAAAAAATTCTAAATCTTTAAAAAATATTAATAGTAGTAATAATCTCAAAATTAAATAAAACTTGAGTAAGTATTACATAGATAATAACTAAATATTAAATAGAAAAACTTTTAAACTTCATCATAATGGCATAATATTATTATACATCAACTTATTAACTCAAAAAAAAATTATCCTTAAAGAGTATTATTAATAATAATAATAAAAGGACATAGAGGAGAAAAAAGGAAAACCTAAAACAAGGGAAAATCCTTCCTTTGAAGCAAATTTTCAGGTCTAATTATAATACTTTCTTAATAATTTGGTTAAAGATTCCAAGTCTTCAATAAATATTAAAAGAAAAAAGTTAAAGAAAAAAAAAGTAAAGAAAGAAAGAAAAAGGAAAAATACAATCATATTAATCTCCATCCATCTAATACATTTCAACACTGCATCTCTTTGTATCTTAATGGTTGCATCTTTTTGTATCTTAATGATTTTAAATTTATCAGCTCGTCTCCCATCTGATCCCGATCCTCCATCTCCTTTTCCACATCTTTCTGACTCTGCCATTCACTTTGATTCTTTAAAACTATTTCAATTTGATCCGGTAAGGATGGCTTTCCCTCCTCCTCCTCTTCTACTTTCATACGTCTTTCTTCTGGAATTTTAGATATATCAGCCTTTAAAACATTGACATAAAATTCAGTAGCTTTCTTTGTCGTATTCAACCGGTATCTTTTCCCCAAAAATTTCACCGCTACTCCTGTTGGTGCTTCCCATTTATATTGTAAATTTAGTCTTTTAAATTCATCAATCAGAAAAGTAAATTCTTTTCTAGCTTTAAGCATTTTAGAGGGAATTTCTTTCCAAATCATAAGTTCCTGACCATTCACCTGAAGATTATTCTTAAACGTTGCCTGTATAATTCTGTTCCGTAAGGCTCTTGTAGTGAAATATATAACAATGTCCCTTGGTAGGTGTTTTTGTTTTGCATACTACGAGTTGACCCTATATATCTTATCAATTTGTGTAGCCAATTCATCTTTAGACATTCCAGACACCTGCTCCAAGGCCTCGACCATTCTTCCTTTCAAATCATCATATAATCCCTCCTTCAATCCTCTCACTCTTATAGCAAATTCCATTCTTCTGAACTGTGTCATCAACACCTCTGTTTCAAAATTTACAATGTCATTTTGAAATTTATTTATATATTCCACCGAAGTTGCCAAAGCTTGTTTATTTGTTTCAATACAATCCTCCAAAACATCAATATTTGTTGCTAATCCTTTGCAAACCTCTAACATATCCGTCCTAAGTTGTTGTTCCATATTCTTTAATGCAGCCTGCATTTTTTTTTCTATTTCATTAATTTTTTGGTTAAATTCCAAAATCAGGTCATTTTTCATAATCTTTAAAGTACTTAGTAAATTTTCAGGTGTCAAAGACTGTGGAGGTGTTGACTCAGTAACAAGTTGCATTTTGGAGGAGGGATAGCCAGCTCTTTTATTCAAAACAATCTTTCCAGACTTTGAAGCCATTGTTGTATGTCCAAAGGAGTGCAAAGAAAAAGCCAGATCTCTAAAAAGTTCTTTTCAATTTCAAAGGCAGATAGTCTTTTATTTTTTTTTATTTTTTTAAAGTTATCAGTTGTTATTATAATCCAAAATCAGGAGGCAGAGAGAAAAAAGCCAATTTTCAGAGTCAAAAGTTTCCATAAGATAAAAAGCCACAAGCAAAACGGAAAAACAATCTTTCCAGACTTTGAAGCCATTGTTGTATTTCCAGAGGAGTGCAAAGAAAAAGCCAAATCTCTACTTAAAGTTCTTTCCAATTTCAAAGGCAAAAAATCTTTTATTTTTTAAAAGTTATCAGTTATTATAATCCAAAATCGGGAGACAGAGAGAGAAAAGCCAGTTTTCAGAGTCAAAAGTTTCCATAAGAGAAAAAGCCACAAGCAAAACGGAAGTCACTTTCACTTCTCCTCCCAGCTTCTTCAAACGCCATATTGTTGCTTGTTAACTATTACTTTGTTTCTTTTCCAAAATGAAGGTTAGCAGAGGGGTTGAAAAAAAGTTTGATACTTGCCCATCTGAACTCCTGTTTCTCTCTGTCTGCTTCTTTAAACCGTAAAATAATTATAAATCCCATTCTGGAAGCAGCGGTGGTCTCAGCATCTTGCTCCGCAAAGGCGGAGGTTTCCGGATTCCCGGAGCAGGTGACAGGCTGCCTGGGGAGCCTTCACCCTTCGCGCCCCTAGATGGTACCAAGGGCGCTAGGGGGGCTCTACCCCACCTGTCAAGCTCTCATCTCTCCCCTTTACCCGGGGCAGAGATTTCCAAGCCGCCAGACAGCTGTTCTGGCGGCTTTGGCAAGGAATCGGAAAGGCGCTCAGCGAAGAGCGTCCGCGATGCCGAAAGCCGAAACCGGAAGCCCCATCTCCCTTTTCTTAACTTCTTTTTTTCCCTCCTTTTACGTTTGTACCCCCAACTTCTTTTCCTCCAAACACCTTTTTTCCTCTTTAAGTGTATTGTTTGCATAGGTCTACCTTCAATGCTTCTTATTCTCTTTTCTTTATTTCCCCCCTTTTTTAAAGTTGTTTCATCCAATACCAATATTCTCCCCCTACTCTACTTTTGTCACTGTAAATCCCAGTGTAATCATAAATTTCAACATAATCATCAGTTTGTCCGTTTTCAATGTACTTTTTTTATCGCTGTAAATCCTGGTGTCTTCATCAATCTGATTTTTCTCTTCTAGTATCTTCTCTCTATTATCTTCTTGTTCTTCATTTCATCTTTATTTTCGTCTAATTCTTTTCTCTTTTCTTTTCCAGCTCCAAACCCCAAAAACCATCTTTTTAAATCTTCACACAAGTCTTTCAGTAATGTCACCAACTCTTCATAATCACTTGCCTCCATATCATCAAAATCACAAGTCACAAATCTTTACAGTCCATCCAGCTGCTAACAAAACTCTGTTTCCACAGCCTTTTTAAATTATCTTCTTTTAAATGAAATGTTGTCAATTGCAACACTTAAATTTCCATAATACTCCTTCAAAGTCCAAATCCTTCTGATCTTTTAATATTAAAGTTCATTCCAAATTCATTCTTATCCAAATAAATCCAAACACTCTCTTTGAAAACAATAACAAACTGCTCACTGTTTTAAGTTTTCCCATGCTTCAAAATAGTTTTTCCTGTTCAAGGTCAGCAGCTGTCAAAATATCCATAGCTATATTCCACAATTGTAGTAATTCCTCCAACCAGCAGGGGGCGGTCTCTGTTTCCAATCTCCCAGATCTACCTTTCCTGTTCAGTAATATCTCTGTATTTTAAATCAGTTCAGCTTTTACGAGATATACTCTTCCAGACTTATCTTCCCAGTTTCTCAAACCTCCACCAGGTCTGTTACAACAAAATTTCAAATTCTCAAAAATAGGGCTTTAGTTTCAATTCCATTTAACTTAATTTCTCCATGATCTCCACTTGCTAAGCAGCCGCTTTCTCAATTTCCGGTCCTTTTGTTCCCTTTAAAGTGTTAAAAAAATTCTTTTAATGCATTCTATTGGCAGCCACACTCACCAGCTTCTGTTTTCTTCACACTCTCCAGCACATAGTCTTGAATCTTCCTTCCCAGTTGACTCCAATCTTTTCAGTTCAATCCAACCGTTGTGGCTGCCGCAGCTAGGACGGCCCTAGAGCCGTTTTCCGTCGCCGCTGGCCGAGAGGTCTGAGCCAGCTCCCTGGGGGGTTTGCCACCCCCCCAGCTTACCGACAGGCGCCTCTCTTCTTCCCCACCCCTGCAAGGTGGTTCTGACTGAACCAGGTCTCCTAGCGAGGATATCGGGTTTCCCTGCGGAGTGCGGGGAACTCCGTGTCGCCGCAGAGTTTGGCCACGCCTTCCTTGCATAAGAGAATCTTGAGGACACCAGGGCGTGATCTGACCATGACAGTGGGGATAACGACAGATTCCCCCACCAGATCGCGTTGCCATTACTCTGACATGAACATCATATCCAGTGTGTATTGGGCCAGAGATGATCTGGAATAGGCCCATGGCCATGAACTCCCAGGCTGCTTCCGAGGCCAAATCCAGTTATGGCAGATTGAAGTCCCCCTGGACCATAAGCCTAGGGAGCTCCATTGTCAACCCTTAGATGGTCTCCTTATATACCACTCTTCTGAAATTCCAGGAGAAAATGTGGTTTTCTACTTTTGTATGTACAAATGAGCTGACAGCATAACACAATAGTGTCAGACTGAAGAGATTACAATTCCAACTTTAAAAACTATCCTGATTAGCCTATTGTCACTCTAATTACTAATTACTTTTTTGTTTGGCAGCTAATTATTTTGGCAAGTGGTGGACCACAGGCTCTAGTAAACATAATGAGGACTTATACCTATGAGAAATTATTGTGGACCACAAGTAGAGTGCTGAAAGTGCTATCAGTCTGCTCTAGTAACAAACCAGCAATTGTTGAAGCTGGTAAGTGCTTCATTTTTCATGGAATCAAGGACTGCTTCTGTTTTGCATTCAGGCCAAAAATACTTAAATTTCCTTTGGGGTGGGGGGCAGGTAATAAAATGAACATCTATATAAGATGTTCTAAACTGGGTGGAATGCATCAATAACGAGGTATTATTTTTGACAAAAGTGTTGAAAGATAGGTAAACCAAAAACTATTGATGGCAAAAGTGGAAATGTTAGTAAGGGCTGTTAAAATGTTTATAATAGGTTTTTGGTGCTACTATTGCAGTTTTTGTTTTTAACATTTTTAGCAATTTTGATCTACCCCAAACACTTGGGCTTTTGGATAGATTAGGTCCCATAATACATCACTCTATACAGGGGTGGGTTCCACTTACCTTCGCCACCGGTTCGCATTGCAACATTTTGCGTGTGCACACACGCGCGTCCCCTCGTGCAATTTGGCATCCACGCATGCTCAGTAACTGAAATCAGCCCAAAACACAGCTGAGGAGCTGATCAGCTGTGCTTCGGGCGAAGGAATAAAGGTCAGTATAAACACGGGGGCGGGCGGGAGGGTCCATTTACAAGCAGCAGAACAGGAAAAACCTTCAAAACAGTAAAAAAGAAAATAGCAAAAAAATCCCCCAAAAAAGATGGTGGTGCCCACGGACTGGCACTGGCCCATCCAGTTCAGTGACATCACCAACAGGTCACTACCGGTTCGGGCGAACCGGGAGGAACCCACCCCTGACTCTATATCATAACTACTGTGCACCATGGTCCCGTTAATGGCCTTGGCACTTTGTCAAACATGGAATGTGTTACAGTTAGAAGTACAAATCTTATGTTGAGGATTTATTGCATGTATACATAGGGAATTGTGAATCAAATTAGATCTCAGACTTCAAATTGTACACGATTCCCTGTGTATTGTATAGCTGGTATACTTTAGTTTCATTATAGCTACTTCAAACCAATCTACAGGGATTAAAAAAAACTGTCCTTGCAGTTATAAGCACATTGTTTTCTCCATAATGAGAAGCTGAGATAAAGATAAATGATAGTAAATCCTAACTGGTCTTTAGGTGGAATGCAAGCTTTGGGACTCCATCTTACAGATCCGAGCCAACGTCTTGTTCAGAATTGTCTCTGGACTCTAAGAAATCTCTCAGATGCTGCAACTAAGCAGGTAAGGAGAGAGAACTTGAAAAATTATTAATATTCCACTATAAACTGGTCTGTTAGAAAATTATTTTTATTATATTGAGTTGATACTGATACTGTTAGCCTGGCATTGCTCAAAACTGAAATCAGGATTTTTTTAAAAAAATCATTTGATAGAGTGGATAGGTCATAGGGCAGGGGTGTCAAACTTGATTTAATTGAGGGCCGCATCAGGCTTGTGGTTCACCTTGGGGAGCTGGGTGGGCGTGGCCAGGGTGGGTGTGGCCAGGTTGATGTCTTGTGGGGCTGGGGGGATCCATTGTCTCCAGCAGAGGAAGGCGAGACCAGGGCGAGCACCAAACCCTTGTGCACAAGAGGAGCCTCGCCATCCCTCTCAGGTTTCGCGGAGGACCCCCAGACGGCGCAGTAAGCCTGAAGCCCTGGGCAGTGGAGGGCAAGTGCCCAGCCCAGCCTAGCCTTCCCCAAGGGGCCGCCCGGCTGCGCTAACCTCCTCGAGGCTGCTGCTGCTGTGCTTGCTCTCCTTGGCCAGGTTGCTCACGGTGTGTGCAGGAGGGCAAAGTGTGTGGGTCAGAGGGAGGCCCACTCCCTCTCCATGCGAGGAGACCCGGCTTTGTAACCAAAGCATCCTCAGCGATAGGATGGGAGACCACCAGGAGAGGTCAGGAAGAGGGGACAAGGGGATGGTGAAAGGGCAGCAGGGCTGCTGATGGCCAAGTGCTAAGGCAAGAGTTTCCTCAGACCCTCCCTCCCTCTCATTAAAACTTCCTTCCTTCCTTCCCTCTTCATTCTTCTTCCTTCCCCTTCTTTTTCCTTCCTTGCTCTCTTGCTCTCTTTCCTTCTTTTTTCTGTCTTTCCTCTTTCCCTTTCTCCTTTCCTGTCCCTTCTTGATGCTCAAATGCAAAAGGGGAAACATTTCTCAATGCCTCCTTGCTGTGATCAAATGCCACTTTTGCTAGTAGCTTGTGGCCACTTAAAAGACTGAGAACAAACCAGGCTCAGTTTATCCCGTGCTTGCATTTAGTGGGGACGTCCACAGACAACAGTACAGCTGTGGCTGTACTGTGATAGTTGATCAGAGCTCCTGTTTTTTTATGTGCAACAGCTTTAGCATTTAGGAAGAGAGGTAAGTTAGTTGCTTTTCTATTAATACATAATCCTTAAAAGGGCTGTCCTTTAGGGACCCTGCCATGGTCTAATTCAGACTGGAAATATAGCAAAGGAAAATATTTTCCCCACTCTGCTTTGTCCTGTTTTTCCCACTGGAAATGACTGTTTGCAACACACAAGGAGGGGATACTTTCCTAAGAGCTCACAATTCAAGAATACCAATGTTAAATTGGATGTCCAACAAAGTTTTGTCGGTGTCAAAACAGAACACAAAATTGCTTTCTCCTTTGAACTGGGGCATCTCCAACCAAGTTGCCTCTCCTTCCTTCCTTCCTTCCTCCCTCCCTTCCTTCAAGCTGCCACAGGCTCCGGACAGAGGCTTCCCATTTTGACCCCTCCCCCTTCATTCCCTCTGCGCCTGACAGGCCTCTTGAGTGTCTCTCAGCTCACTTCTCCCAGATCGGTGCGCGTGTTTGTGTGTGTGCGTGCATGGGCCCTCCCCCCCACCTTGCAGCCCCGCGCCCTCAACAGAGACCTTTTGTGATGGCAGGCTGCAAACCAATGAAAGCTGTTTTTTTGAGTGCTCGTTTCTTTTTCTCACCTATTATAACTTCAATGGTATGTGCTCAATGTACTGTGGACTGCACATCCCCCCAACCTGCTGCCAGTGTCTGTCCTTCCTGAAAAATCTCCTACCTTGTTGATAGAGCCCACAAGTGAGGGTGTCTTAACCAAAATCCCCAATGCAATACAAATGGATCTGGGGTGAAGTGGATATGGTATTTCAGGGTTACTATTTCTCACAGAAAGGCTGATGTTAAATGCACCTCTTCTTACAGGAAGGCATGGAAGGTCTTCTAGGAACACTTGTGCAGCTTTTGGTATCAGATGATATCAATGTTGTGACCTGTGCTGCTGGCATCCTTTCTAATCTTACTTGCAATAATTACAAGAATAAAATGATGGTGTGCCAAGTTGGTGGAATTGAGGCTCTTGTGCGCACAGTTCTCCGTGCTGGTGACAGGGAAGACATCACTGAGCCAGCTATCTGTGCCCTCCGCCACCTCACCAGTCGGCATCAAGAAGCTGAAATGGCCCAAAATGCAGTGCGTCTTCATTATGGTCTACCAGTGGTGGTTAAACTCTTGCATCCACCATCCCACTGGCCTCTTATAAAGGTGAGGTGATTAGGTAACCACATTACCACTATAGTCTTGGGTTTGAGATAGAGAGGATGAAGTGAACAAAATCTAGCTGACCTCTAAGAAATCTATTACAAGGATGCAATGAATTAAAATTATTTTCAAAGGCTTGAGTTGTAAAGCTAAATTCCAGAATATTTTGCAGCATGTCATTACCTTTCCTAATTGTGTTCCATACATTTGCAGGCTACTGTTGGCTTGATCCGCAATCTTGCTCTCTCTCCAGCAAATCATGCTCCATTGCGTGAACAAGGTGCAATACCAAGACTAGTGCAACTGCTAGTTAGAGCACATCAAGATACCCAACGACGTACTTCAATGGGTGGTACACAGCAGCAATTTGTGGTATGTAGTTCTTGATGCCGAATGGCATTAATTATTGTTGCAGGGATTCAAGTTAGAAAATATCTGAAATTCTACTGTGCACTTTATTTAACCAAGTAACTTTGCAAACATGATATCTATCCATTTGTTACAAATTAGTATTTCACAAAGTAAAATTTACTATATAAATGAAAAATGTTTCACTTAAAACACTAAATCAAGTTAAAGTGCAAATCTAATTCCTGGCTGTTGTAGCAAATACAGGTGGTCCTTGTTTAACAACCACTTGTTCAACAACTGTTTGATTGAGTGATACTTAACCATGTCACAGCATCCCGTAGTCACGTTAGTGCCATTTGTGACGACCTTTGCTGCCTTCCTACAAGCAAAGTCATTAGGGAAGCCAGCAGGAGCTCACAAATGGTGACCATGTGGTGTCCTTGCTTAATGAACCACTGATTTCCTTAACAGCAAACGCCCGCACTGTGGGGACTTGGGAATCCCTAGTTGCCTCCCGTTGGTGGACAGGCCCGGTCAGGGAGGACCATCCCCTGGATACTCTGAAAGGGAGAGTTTCCAAGGATCAGAAAGTTGACAAAGCAGGGACTTGTCTAGCCCTCCTTATCGTCAAATTAGACCTTTTTCCTCTCAACGGTAGATGTGCCCCGGATGTCCCCGGGGAATTTACCCACTTGGCCAAAAATGGCAACAGCACAATAGACTATACTTTGGTTTCGAGAGCCTTTTTGCCATACATTTCTTCTTTCAAAGTAGACGACAGGATTTTCAGTGACCACCTTCCTCTCATTACGGTTGCACGGCTATATAGACCCCAAGGCCATCCCGCTCACGTTTCAATAGACTCTAATCCTAGAGGCTCCCTGATGTTGTCAAAATGGTCAACGTCTCTGGCCCTTTTCCATGCACGCTTTTATCACCAAGAAGCAGCCAATACCTTGTTAGCCTTAATCGGCACCAAGACCTCATCGGGTGTGCTGCTAACCGCTTTTACTGAATGTCTAAATGGTCTTATAACCTCCTTTCAGCCCCCCACCCTTGTCCCTGGTAGAGTTTCCAGGAGAAAGGGAGCCCCTTGGTTTAACTTACAATGCAAACAAGCCAGGAACCATATGAGAACTATATATTCTGCCCACAAACGATCAGGTTCATCGACGCCCCCCCCCTGCTTATTTCGAGGCCAAGAAGGCATATAAGCTAGCCCTTTTAAGAGCTAAGCAAGACTGGCACCGGCTAAGGTGGAACACATTACTAGAGGCCGCGAAATCCAGCAACCCTCGAGATTTCTGGAGTCTGTTAAACAGGAGGCCAACTAGTAGGCTTACTTATACTATTTCTGCCACTACCTGGGAACTCTTTCTACGCCGAGTCTTTTACGACGCGGACGCGCCAGTCTCTTCGACCGCAGGCTCTCTCCCTAACCACCTTCCCAGGTGGCCTCCGGTCAAACCATCTACGATTGCCAAGCTAATTGGACAACTTAAACCTCGAAAAGCTCCTGGCCCGGATCTCATCCCAGCCGAAGCCGTTCAAGCCCATAAGGACTGGTGGATCCCGGTTCTTACCGAGGTATTCAATGCAATCAACCAAACAGGCCTTATCCCCAAGTTCTGGAAGGATGCCATAATTATTCCAATACATAAGAAAGGCGCCCACTCCGATCCCGGCACCTTCCGTAACATCAGTCTTCTTTCAATTTTGGGGAAACTCTATGCTCGCTATCTCCTGTCCAAACTGGAGTGCTGGGCTGAAGAGGCCAACCTGCTCGGTTATGAGCAGGCGGGGTTCCGTCCAGACCACTCTACAATTGACCATGCCCTGATCCTTCATCATCTTGCCGTAAAATACTCCACCCCCAGGAAGGGTCGTCTCTGCGTTGCCTTTATAGACTTAAAGGCTGCCTTCGACAGCATCCCCAGAGCTAAGTTGTGGACCAAACTTTCCGCCTGGGGTATTGACAAAAGATTACTCTGGCTTATCTCCCAACTGCACGACGGAACAGAAGCAAAAGTGCGCCTTACCCCACAGGGGGATCTCTCTAAAGCTATCCCCGTCAACAAGGGGGTTAGGCAGGGGTGTATACTGGCACCCTTTCTCTTCAACCTTTATATCAGTGACTGGAGAAAGGCATTTTCAAATCACATGGTTTACATCCATGCCCCTAGATTAGCTGATTATAGATGCCCGCTCCTGCTTTACGCTGACGATGCCGCAATACTTTCATTTTCCCGGGTGGGCCTATGTAGAGCCTTAAAAATCCTTTCTGCTTATTGCTCTGCTAACCAACTGCATATAAACCACTCTAAGTCTAAAATCATGGTTTTTGCAAGAAGCAGGAAAATTTATCAATGGAACCTTGATGGCATCCCAGAGGAACAGGTCCACAGATTTCAATATCTAGGTATCCTCTTTCAATCCAACACCAAGTGGCCTGCGCAGGTTAAATCTCTCTGTAATAAGGCTAAGATTTCCACCCATGCCCTCTTGCACTTTTTTTACACTGAGGGAGCTCATCATATCCCCTCAGCAATAAAAGTCTATAGGGCAAAGGTGATAGCTGCTATCATCTATGGTGCCCCCCTCTGGGTCCAATCCAACATCTCCTCTCTTGAGTCTGTCAATAGTAAGTTCCTACGCCGTTTGATGGGAGTTCCTCCCTGTGTAAGTAATGCCGCAATTCGTTTGGAACTGGGCATGTCCTCACTTGCTACAATCATGTGGAAACGTGCAATTGGCTATTGGTTGTCCCTCTGGACTAGACTCCCAGGCTATTACCTAGGCCAGGGGTAGGCAAAGTTGGCTCTTCTATGACTCGTGGACTTCAACTCCCAGAATTCCTAAGCTAGCATGATTGGCTCAGAAATTCTGGGAGTTGAAGTCCACGAGTCATAGAAGAGCCAACTTTGCCTATCCCTGACCTAGGCCAATGCCTATGGCGGGACCCTTTTCATAGTCCCTGGGCCCATAATATCCATACTAAACTTTTGAAGATCGGGATTTCCCCCAGTGAAGTTTTTATCTTAGGCCCTGATGCTGCCAAATCGTTGATTTTTCAACGGCTGGACGACATTGATAGACAACTCAATCTGGCAAACTGATCAGGAACTTGCTCACCGTTTTCCCTTGGTATTGTTCCCTTGCTTCACCCCCTGCCTTACCTTTCCGCGTTACACTCTATCAAACATAGGCTTGCATTTATGAAGGCACGATTTAATGTGATCCCCTCGAATTTCCTCGACAGTAGGCTCTCGGGGGGAGTAAAATCTTCCTATTGTACATGTGATGGCCGATCCCCGGAATCTCTGCTCCATATTACATTCGTATGCCCCCACTATCGAGACATAAGATCAAGATTCATCTCCCCTATTTCCCAGAGATTCCCTGGTTCACCGGATCTGTTCAGCCTTTATTTCCTACTCCAGGATATAGACCCTAATATAACCTCAAAGGTGGCAAAAAAATTTGCTGCAGTCGTGGCTGAAAAACAGAGGAAAAGACGGGTAACCCCTACGGCAGAGGATCACTAGTATTGACGGTATAGATTGTAGTAGATGGTGTACTGTCACATGATCTATCTATATTTGTAAAATTTACCCCCCTTTTTATGTGTATTTTAAACTGGTCTCTGACCGCAATAAAAGCTATCTATCTATTTTAACAGCAACCAGAAGTGGCAGAATTTCTGTCACTAAGTGGTGCAGTCATGTGACATTGCTCTTTATGACTGCATTGCTTAGTGATGGAAATTGCAGTCCCAATTAGTTGTTAAGTGAGGGCTACTGTAATGGCACTTTTATAAACAGTATAAGATCTAAGGTCTTGAGGTTTACCACCCATCATTCCCATGTACTGTGTAAGATTCTTAAAAATCTTTGGGTTAGGATAAACTTAGATAACATCCCTAATATAATTGACATCTCAGTATGGGGGATACATTTGTATCTATTTGTGATAGGCAGAGAGTAATTCATGAAACTGGGACTCTCACATAGGCTGCAGAACTCCAGATGACCCACAGGAATAATATTTTGCTATTTGGTAGTTTTACAGAGTTGCAGACTTGATACAATACCAAAATTCATAATGGCCTTTTGCGCAATTGGTGGGTATGGAGTTAAGAGTCTGAAGATGTGCTCTGGCATGATCTTCATGCTACAATAAAATGTGTGTAGTCATCAATAAAATATTGTTGGTATGGTAGCCAGAAAAAAATAACTCGTAAGAACATGGTTGTCAAAACTGCATTCTTTTTCAGTGGTTGAAATACAATCTTAGATTTGATGTCTCATTGTTCAAATGCAGAATAACAGAGTTGGAAGGGACCTTGGAGATCTTCTAGTCCAACCCCCTGCTGACTCTTCAGCTATTTACATAGGTCTCCAGTTCAGCTTTAAAAAGAGCTGGTAGTATTCCTGAGAATTAGAACAATTATTACAAATTAGAATGGTAGAAGTTGCAGCTGGTTCTCCTTTTCAGACTTTGATCCCATGTAATTAAACTAATAGTTTACTTGCTAGAATAAAGTATTGGTAAGCTGAATGTCTATGGAGATTCTCAGTCATCCAGGTCATGGTTGTCCCAAAAGTGCTTTTTCAAAAGGCAAGTGGACTTGAAGAAGTTTCACTTCTCATCCAAGAAGCTTCTTCAGCTCTGACCAAATGGTGGAGGATGGAAGGATTTATATTCCTTGCAGTCATCTGCTCATTAGCATTCTTTCTGAGAGTCATTGAGGCCACTTGAAGGTGTATCTGTGCCCTCAGGGTCACCTGAATAATGCAAATGGGTGTGGAGCCTTCTTGGAACTGCTTAAAGGATTGTATTGTACACAGGAGATAGGTGGTGTCTTATCTCTCCCCTCTGTTGAGAGAGGGCTGTTCAGTCTTAATGTAGATGGCCTCTTTGACCCCTCTTTCAAACCAGCAGTCCTCTGTCCAGAATGTGGACTTTGCTGTCTTCAAAAGAGTGGCCTTTGTCTTTCAAATGCAGATGGACTGCTGAATCTTGTCCTGAAGGGTTTGCTCTCCTATGTTGTGCTGTGCGTTTGTGAAGTGGTTATTTTGTTTCTCCAATGTACTGCTCTGTACATGTCTCACTGCATTGTACTTTGTTGAAGCACCTTCTGATTTGATGACAGCATTCAGCATTTTGGGGTAGGAGCCTTATCAATATGGCATATCTTGCCTTGGGAATCTTTGCCCACTTTACCACTTGCAAAAGTGCTCCAAATCTGTCAGATTGCAAAGGCATCTCCTGTGCACAGCCCTCTTCAGGTCACCCCATAGATTTTCAATTGGACTTGGGTCCGGGCTGTGGCTGGGCCATTCCAAAACTTAGATCATCTTCTGGTGAAGCCATTCTTTTGATTTGGAGGTATGCTTTGGGTCCTTGTCATGTTGGAAGGTGAAATTCCTCTTCATCTTCAGCATTTTAGCAGGGGCCTGAAGGTTTTGTGCCAACATTGACTGATATTTGGAACTCTTCATAATTCCCTCCACCTTGACTAAAGCCCCAGTTCCAGCTGAAGAAAAGCAGCCCCAAAGCATAATGCTACCACCACCATGCTTCACTGTGTGTATGGTGTACTTTTGGTGATGTACAGTGTTGCTTTTGCACCAAACACTTTTTGGAATTATGGCCAAAAAGTTCCACCTTGGTTTCATCAGACCATAACCCATTTTCCCCACATGCTTTTATCACAGTTTATGTAAGCGTTTGCAAAATGTAGCCAGCCTTGAATGTTTTTCTTTGTAAGAAAAGGCTTTTGTCTTGCCCATCCTACCCCACAGTCCAGACGTATGAATTGTACAGCTTATATGTCATATTAAAGGTGGAAAGAGAAAGAATTCGGAAGTGATTTATCTTGGTCTGATTTTTTTTACATCTCAAAAACCTGGCATTTTAATGGGTGTGTAGACTTTTTAGATCCACTGTATTAGAACTTGCAGAACATAATAGTAAAAATTTTATAAAAACATAATAGTAAAAAAGTGAAAAACAGATCATGCCAGACTAATCTTATTGCATTCTTTGACAAAGTGACAAAATTAGTGGACCAGAGGAATGCTGTCGATGTGGTTTACTTGGACTTCAGTAAGGCATTTGATAAAGTAGACCATAACCTACTACTAGATAAAGTAGAAAAATGTGGGATGGACAGCAACACCACCAGATGGATTCAAAACTGGCTAACCAACTGCACTCAACGTGTAGCGCTCAATGGAACTGCATCTACATGGAGGGAAGTATGCAGTGGAGTACCCCAAGGCTCTGTTTTAGGCCCATTACTCTTCAACATCTTCATCAATGACTTGGACGAGGGGATAGATGGGGAACTCATCAAATTTGCAGATGACACCAAACTGGCAGGAATAGCCAACACTCCAGAAGACAGGCTCAAGATACAGAAGGATCTTGACAGACTTGAACATTGGGCTCTATCTAACAAAATGAAATTTAATAGTGAAAAAAGTAAGGTTCTACATTTAGGCAAGAAAAACAAAATGCACAGGTACAGTATATGTGGTACCTTGCTCAACAGTAGTAACTGTGAGAGGGATCTTGGAGTCCTAGTGGACAACCATTTAAATATGAGCCAGCAGTGTGCAGCAGCTGCCAAAAAAGCCAACACAGTTCTAGGCTGCATTAACAGAGGGATAGAATCAAGATCACGCAAAGTGTTAATACCACTTTATAATGCCTTGGTAAGGCCACACTTGGAATACTGCATTCAGTTTTGGTCGCCACGATGTAAAAAGGATGTTGAGACTCTAGAAAGAGTGCAGAGAAGAGCAACAAAGATGATTAGGGGACTGGAGGCTAAAACATATGAACAACGGTTGCAGGAACTGGGTATGTCTAGTTTAACGAAAAGAAGGATCAGGGGAGACATGATAGCAGTGTTCCAATATCTCAGGGGTTGCCACAGAGAAGAGGGAGTCAAACTGTTCTCCAAAGCACCTGAAGGTAGAACAAGAAGCAATGGGTGGAAACTAAACAAGGAGAGAAGTAACTTAGAACTAAGGAGAAATTTCCTGACGGTTAGAACGATTAATCCGTGGAACAGCTTGCCTCCAGAAGTTGTGAATGCTCCAACACTGGAAGTTTTTAAGAAGATGTTGGATAACCATTTGTCTGAAGTAGTGTAGGGTTTCCTGCCTAGGCAGGGGGTTGGACTAGAAGACCTCCAAGGTCCCTTCCAACTCTTGTTGTTGTTGTTGTTGTTGTTGTTGTTGTTGTTGTTGTTGTTGTTGTTGTTATTATTATTATAGGACCACTTAAAAACCTTCAACAAATTGGGCTGATTTTTCCTGTTAAAGGTTTTTAAGTGGAAAAATCAGACCCTTTAAGTTTCTGTAAAGTCAAAGACATCCATTTTGTCCTTTAACACCCACACCCCCCCATGGAAGATAGGAATTCTAAAGTATAGGCCAGGGGTGTCAAACTCACAGCGGCGTCACGTGACGTATCAGGACTTTTTTCCCCTTCGCTAAACTGAGCGTGGCCAGCATGTGACGCATCCTGCCCGTGGGCTGGAAGTTTGACAGCCCTGGTATAGGCCCTACCCATTGCTGTTACTGTTGTTAGGTGCATCCCTTGCAGCTTCCAGATAAGGTAGAAAAAAGTTACTAACCAGACAAAAGATGTAACCCTTTTCTTTGTAAGTTAGAAAACTTATCTGATAATTACATTGTGTGAGGGCAGCTAAGTAAATGCAAATGTTTATCTGGTGAGGAAGAATGTTAATATTGTGAATTGATCAAGCATTCTTGCCTACAAATATTAAAAGTCATTTATTTATTCATTAAATTTGTTTGCTGCCCATCTCGCTGCAAGGCGACTCTTATATTTTCTGTACAGGAGGGTGTCCGTATGGAGGAAATAGTTGAGGGCTGCACTGGAGCCCTTCATATCCTGGCTAGAGATGTCCACAATCGGATTGTAATTAGGGGTCTAAATACTATTCCACTGTTTGTGCAGGTAAGTGAAGTATTTTGACAAATGCTTAAATTATTTGTGATCTAATGAAAATATGCTACATGTTTTTTTAAAACCTGATCTGAGTTCCCTGTAAAACAGTTTGAAAATTTTCTTGAAATCTCCAGAGGAAATAGGTTCTCAGTAGTTTCCTAAGGAAGATGGGTTTTACATTATTTTCTCTCAATGGCAGCTATAAACATTGTATAGTTGTAATATTCAGTGCAGAGGTGTCTATCACAAATTTGATGCCTGATAATAGCCAGAGTCCCAGTTACTAACTGTGTTTTAAAAACATCCCAGAATATGTTGTTCTTTCCCTTCCTACTGCTAGCTGCTATATTCCCCTATTGAGAACATCCAGAGAGTAGCTGCAGGTGTGCTATGTGAACTGGCTCAAGACAAAGAAGCAGCTGAGGCAGTTGAAGCAGAGGGAGCTACAGCACCATTAACAGAACTACTTCATTCTAGAAATGAGGGTGTGGGTAAGTGAAATGGGGGGGGGGGATTGGCCTTGCTTTGAGTTTAAGTTCCTCTGCTAAAATTATTTTCTTCTTGGATAGCAACATATGCAGCTGCAGTATTGTTTAGAATGTCTGAAGATAAACCACAAGATTATAAGAAACGGCTGTCAGTGGAATTGACCAGTTCTCTCTTCAGGACTGAACCAATGGCTTGGAATGAGGTGGGGTTTAGACTGCTAAATCTTCTCCATCTAAGTTTCTTCCTATCCCTACATACAAATAACTTATGTATAAAATATGGTTTTTGAAATTGTGGACCTGCAAACTAACTTATAACACTGGGAGACACATTTTGCAATTAACTTCCCAGCTCAGATGCCATTTTGCATATACCTTACAGAGTGCTGATTTGGGACTTGACATTGGTGCCCAAGGAGAACCTCTTAGTTATCGGCCAGATGGTATGTATCAATTACACTTTTCATGAAAATCATTACATTTTATTAATTTGACTTATTCAAAACATTAAATGTGAGCTAGCTTCCCCCATTATAATAGACTTAATTATTTCCACTGTTTGGTAGAACAATGATATATGATGTGCTGACTTGGCAACAGTAGTTCCCGTTGCAGTTACACTGTAAGTGCAATGTCACATTACTGCAACTTGTGACATCCTGCTGGGTTCCCCATTGTCTTTGCTTGTGGAAAGTTGATAGTGAAGGTCACAAATGGTGATCACATGACTGCAGGATGCTGAAGCCTTCATAATTGCATGCTGGTTGCCAAGCACCTGAGTCCTGATCATGTGATTGTCGGGATGCTGCATCGTGTGCAACTTCAAGGACCTTCCGTAAGTCTCCTCCTTCAGCAGCATCATAACATTGAACATTCACTGCACAGGTTGCAAAGCAAGGACTGCCCTTACAACATATGTTGAAGCCTTAGTGAGTACTTCATCAAAGCAATACTGATTAACTGCTTGTGTTCTAACATATGAAGAGTACATAATATACGGTTACCTTTATATAAGCATATTTTTAGATATGTTGGTTGCAAAAAAAAAGTGAACAAGCCATAAGCCTTTCTGGTTGCATATTTAAAAGTCTGTGTTTAAGGTTTATTCACTGTGATAGTATATGTGTTCTAGGTTTTCAGCAGTATACAGGCTAATGGCTTGGCTGAAATGTGCTAATGCTTCGGATAGTAGTATGCTAATCCATGTAAAACTGGGCTAGAAAATTACTTCAGTGTGGCAAGATTGTGAATGTCACACTTTGATATCTGGAGCTTCTGTTACATCTAACATATTAACATGCTTTTCCCCCCTCCTCCTCTTTGCCACCCTTAACTTTCTTAGATCCTGGCTACCGTTCTTTTCACTCTGGAGGATATAGGCAGGATGCCTTGGGTATGGACCCAATGATGGAACATGAAATGGGTGTCCATCACCCTGGTGCTGACTACCCAGTTGATGGGCTACCAGATCTAGGACATGCCCAGGACCTTATGGATGGGCTCCCTCCAGGTGACAGTAATCAGTTGGCCTGGTTTGATACTGACCTGTAAATCATCCTTTAGGTAAGAAGCTCTACCTACAATCTGAGAACTTGGCTGGCAGGGAGACAAGTGCTTTGGCTTGGTCCACGTTGGTCAGAAATGGGAATATCAGACTTGTAATATGATTTGTAAATGTGATTAACATGAGTATGTTATGCTGCAAGCTTGGTACAGTTCTTAACATGAGTAGCCATAACCATTGTCCTTTTTTTCCCTTTTAAACAGCTGTATTGTCTGACCTTGCATTGTGATTGGCCTGTAGAGTTGCTGAGAGTGCTCGAGGGGTGGGCTGGTATCTCAGAAAGTGCCTGACGCACTAACCAAGCTGAGTTTCCTATAGGAACAACTGAAATAAACTTTTTGTTCTGGTCCTTTTGGCCAAGGAGTAACGAATGGATTTGAGGAGTGACTCATGGAATAGAAGAATGCACGAGAATGAATCACAAGATGGAATATATCAAACTCTAGCCTTGCTTGTTTAAAACTCTTTTTAATTTTTAAACAACTAATGGTACTGACCTTGCTTGCTTTCAGAGTAGTTTTCTCTTTTGCAGTAATTGTAGCCTTTTTAAGTCTCTGTGTTTAAGTTATAGTGAACATGCTACAGCAATTTCTGATTTTTAAGGATTGAGTGATGGTGTAGAACACTACTTCATAATCACTCTGATTATATTTGGAAAAGTGTAACATTGTGTATCCCTTTTGTATAAAAAAGACAAATAGAAATGGTCTAATTAGTTTCCTTTTTAATATGCTTAAAATAAGCAGGTGGATCTATTTAATGTTTTTGATCAAAAACTTTATCTGGAGATGCCTGGATAGAGGACAGTGAAAAAAACCTGTTGTATGGAACCTTGTATTAGACAGTTTGCTAGTTGCCTTTTATCCAAAATTATTGTAGCCTGCTGTGATACAGGTGCTTCATGAAAACAGTGATACAGATGGTTCAGAATTAAAGTAAACTATTAATTCATTTTGTTGTGTGAAAAAGTTATTTCATGTGGTGAAGTGCAAATCCATCTCTTGTGCCCTAATGATATTGTGATATCATAACTTGTTTCAGAGCCTGGCTACCCTCAGAATGGTTTGAACTACTTCTGCGTTGAAGCTGGGGTGGGAGCTGTGTCTTGCATGGTCTGAAGAAAAATGGAACATTCTGGAGTAGTCCATTAATGGACTGATGAATTTTGCAAAGCTGTGTTTGCAAATGCAGTAGATTATAATGTCAAAAGCAAAATAATGAGTAGAAAAGTAAAAATGGCACCAGCTGGTGGTTTCTTAACTTTCTTACCTTGTCCCCCACCAATCACTATATAGTTCAAGAACCTGGGTCCCATCATGATTGTAACAACTTCTGAAAAACACATGAAGGCATTCTGTTACTAATTTGTTACTAAGTTTTTAACAGCCAGTGTTACACCTAGCCACTTCCTGAGTCCCCCCAAAGTATTTTATGCCACCTTTCATAGTGATAACATGCCATGCTATTAATGACTTTAAAGACATAACTGGCACTTTGAACTGGATGCAGGAGTCTACTGGTAATCAATGCAGCAATAACAAAACCAGTGTTACTCTAATCTGATAGTTACCCATGTCATAAATCTGGCTGCTGCATTTTGTACAAACTGTCGATCTCCAAATATGTAGAGTATACTGCAGTAGTCCAGTTAATTGGTGATCAAGGCATAACTTACATTGCCAGAGCATCTTGCTCTGGTGAAACATCTGAAGTTGGGCAAAGGCTTCCTTGGACATAGCTTCCACTCATTGATTCCACTCATTGATTAAGGAGCTATCGTTACAAGAGAACCCACAAGGCAGGAACTTTTTCAGAGAAGGCACATGAACCTATACAGACTACAGTACTGAGGCTAATGTTACTAGATTACCCAAAGTCTATTGCTAGGTAGCAATATCTTTGGAAGGTTTGATGTGAGCTTATTTTGGCCCATCCAGATCCTCATGGGCTTCAGGACTGTATACAGGACTTTAATGGCATCTCCAGGTTGGCCTAGGGCAGGGGTAGGCAAAGTTGGCTCTTCTATGACTCGTGGACTTCAACTCCCAGACTTTCTGAGACAATCATGCTAGCTCAGGAATTCTGGGAGTTGAAGTCCACGAGTCATAGAAGAGCCAACTTTGCCTACCCCTGGCCTAGGGTAGCAATGTATAACAGTATCATCTTGTCCCAGGGTGGATTTGATTTAAATCAACTTGTTCCCCCAACACCCCCTTGCCTGGAGGACCCTGCCTTCCTTTTTGGAAAAGACTTTTAATTATACTCTCCTCCTCTAAAAATTGTGGTATGGATGTGTGTATGTATGGAGATGAGTGATTTGAATGTTTGATAATTTAAGAAATGTCTGTATAAAAAATGGAAAAGCTAGGGGCTGTAATTCCGTTCCCCCCCGCTGAGTGCAGAAACAGAAGCGGGGAGGTGGGTTCAGTGACCCTATCTTGTGAGAATGGTGTGTATGGCCTGCAGGGAGGGAGGGAGACCAGCGGGGGGGGGAGGGGGTATCTGGTAGGGATGAGAGCCGGAACATCTCGGTCATAATGGGAAGAGGCAGGTATGGCGGGAGCAGAGGGGAGGGCCGCTCTCGGGGAATAAGACCTCGCTGTGTACAAGCGATCCCTTGTTCCGGCCCCTCCGATGTGGTTCCATCTTGCTCATCCCGAGTGCCTGGCAACCAGGGTGTTCAGGGCCCTGGGCTCAGGATGCTACTGCTTAACGCCAGGTCAATTTCCAACAAAGCCCCCCTGATTCGTGATTTAATCACAGAAGAGGGGGCCGACCTGGTTTGTATAACTGAGACCTGGCTGGGCCAGGAGGGAGGAGTAGCTCTCTCTGAGATATGCCCGGACGGGTTCTCAGTGCAGCATCATTCCCGACCCCAGGGAAGGGGGGGAGGAGTGGCAATAATAACACGTGGAAACCTGCATCCTCGTAGGATCCCTGCCCCGGAGATTGTTGGGTGTGAGACGCTCCTTCTGAAGTTGGACTTAGGGGTACAGGTGGGCCTTCTCTTAACGTACCTGCCTCCCAGCTGCGTAAGTAAGGCCCTGCCTGAGCTGCTCGAGGCAGTAGCCGGCTTGGCAGTTGAGTTCCCTAGGCTCATGGTGCTGGGGGACTTCAACTTGCCTTCTGCTGGTGAAACCTCTGGGATAGCCCAGGAGTTCATGGATTCCATGACAACCATGGACCTGACCCAAGTAATCCAGGGTCCGACTCATGAGGGTGGTCACACGCTCGACCTAGTGTTTCTCTCGGGGCAGTGGAGAGATGATCTGAAGATAAGGGATATAGTCATCACCCCTCTGTCATGGTCAGATCATTTCCTACTGAGGTTGGATTCCGCAGTTCCATTCCTCCCCCGCAGGGAGGCGGGACCGACTAGGTGGTTCCGCCCCAGGCGCCTAATGGAACCAGAAGGATTCCAGAGGGAACTTGGGGAAATACCTGAAGCCCTGGTACACAGTTCGGCTGATTCCCTGGTGGCTGGCTGGAACATCGCAGCATCAGGGGCTTTAGACCGAATTGCGCCTTTGCGACCTCTCCGCGGCAGTGGATCCCGGAAAGCCCCCTGGTTTACCGAGGAGCTCCGGGAGATGAAACGCCAGAAGAGACGTCTGGAGCGCCGCTGGAGGTCCAGCAAAACCGACTCCGACCGAACACTATTAAGAATTTACATCAGATCTTATTTAGTGGCGATAAGGGCGGCAAAACGATCCTATTTTTCCGCTCTTATTGCGTCCGCAGATTCTCGCCCAGCCGCCTTGTTTAGGGTGACTCGCTCCCTCCTTGCGAAAGGGGGGAGCGAGGAGCACTTGCAAGGCAGAGCTGAGGAATTTGCCGAGTTTCTGATGGATAAAATCGCTCGGATTCGGTCAAACCTGGACTCTGGCTGGGCAGAGTCCATGGAGTTGACAGGGGCAAGTCTTAGTCCACCGTTGTGGGAGGAGTTTGGGCCTGTTTCTCCTGAGGATGTGGACAGAGCCATGGGGGCAATGGGGGCCTCCACCTGTTTATTGGACCCGTGCCCCTCCTGGCTGGTTTCTGCCAGCAGGGAGGTGACACGCGGCTGGATCCGGGCGGTGGTCATCGCTTCTTTGGGGGAGGGTTCCGTACCGCAGTCATTAAAAGCTGCGGTGGTGAGACCCCTCCTGAAGAAGCCTTCCCTGGATCCAGCTGATTTGAAGAACTATCGTCCGGTCTCCAACTTGCCTTTTTTAGGGAAAGTTGTGGAGAAGGTGGTGGCCACTCAGCTTCTGCGGCTTCTGGATGAAACAGACCATCTAGATCCCTATCAGTCGGGTTTCAGGCGCGGCTACAGTACAGAAACTGCCTTGGTCGCTCTGATGGATGATCTCTGGCGGGCCCGGGATGGGGGAAATTCCTCCATCCTGGTGCTACTTGACCTCTCAGCGGCTTTCGATACCATCGACCATGGTATCCTTCTGCATCGTCTCGGCGAGTTGGGAGTGGGAGGCACCGTTTTACGGTGGTTCTCCTCTTATCTCGCCGATAGGATGCAGTCGGTGTTGGCGGGAGGGCAGAGATCCACCCCTAGGCCCCTGTTATGCGGGGTGCCTCAGGGGTCGGTCCTCTCGCCCATCCTGTTTAACATCTACATGAAACCGCTGGGGGAGATCATCCGCAGACATGGGGTGTGTTTCCACCAGTACGCTGACGACACCCAGCTGTACATCACCACCCCGTCTGACTTCAGTGTGGCAGCCGATGTAATGTGCCGATGCCTGGACGACGTTAGGATCTGGATGGGGAGGAACAGACTCAGACTCAACCCCGACAAGACTGAGTGGCTTTGGATATTGCCTCCTAAGGATTATGACAACTATCCCTCCTTGGTTCTCGAGGGAGCGAAACTGACTCCCTCGGATCAGGTCCGCAACTTGGGGGTCCTCCTAGACCCACAGCTAAAATTGGAACACCATCTCACTGCTGTGGCTAGGGGGGCCTTTGCACAGGTTCGCCTGGTGCACCAGTTGCGGCCATACTTGGAGAAGGAGGCTCTACTCACGGTCACTCATGCCCTTGTCACCTCCCGTTTGGACTACTGCAACGCGCTCTACATGGGGCTACCCTTGAAGAGTATCCGGAGACTCCAGTTGGTGCAAAATGCAGCTGCGCGTGCTGTGGTGGGTGTGCCAAGGTACACCCACGTGACACCTATACTCCGCCAGCTGCATTGGTTGCCCATTAGTCTCCGGGTCCAATTCAAGGTGTTGATCATCATCTTTAAAGCCCTTCATGGCTTAGGACCAGGTTATCTCCGGGACCGCATTCTGCCTCATACTTCCCTCCGACCGGTTAGGGCCCACAGAGTTGGCCTCCTCCAGCTCCCGTCAGCCAAGCAATGCCGGCTGGCGGGTCCTAGGGGGAGAGCCTTCTCTGTGGCCGGCCCCGCGCTCTGGAACCAACTCCCCCCAGAGACCCGAACTATCCCCACCCTGCTGGCCTTCCGAAAAGCCGTTAAGACATGGCTCTTCCTGCAGGCAGGGGGTAGAGCTTAATTCCATCTACACTCTCCCCCGGGTATGTCTGGCGGTTGAATGGTGCTTTTATATTGAAATTTTTAATTTTTATATTTTGATTTTAAATTGAATTTATTGGTTTTCTTGTATTTTTCCTGTGTTGTAAGCCGCCCTGAGTCCCTCGGGAGTGGGGCGGCATATAAGAAACCATAAATAAATAAATAAATAAATAAATAAATCATAATTTTTAAAGAGCAACTGTCATCTCTGTCCCGCAGCAGCTCCTCCTCTGACCCGCTGTTGACTCACCGACAGTCCCATTCACTTTAATGGGACGGCTGGTGATGCGGCAGTGACACAAGGTGGTGAGGGACATGGCGGGCAGCAGGTGAGTGGATGCCCGCTAACAGGCGCTGCCATGATGGATCTGAAATGACAGGTGCTCTTTAATATTTATAAGCTGCTTAGAAGGTTTCACTTTCATTTTTACTGCTTGCCCTTCCTCCTCACACTTAGAGCCTGGTGGTACAGATGTATTTCTCTTCAAACAATCATAGAGTTTGTAGTGTACATAGATTTGCAAAACAATGGGATAAAGGAATATTCCTGAACTTTGTTTTATGATTTATCTCACGGTTACTGTGAAATTGTGTGAATGCATCAATGCAGTGCATGTTATCTCAGCTTGCAGAGCTTGGATTCATTGAATGAGTTTACCAAAAATGTAAATATTGCAGAATATACAGCCTCATGCTACATAACTAAGCTCCATTTCATTCCGAATGAACTAAATTATTAATGTATCTTAAATAGAAAACTATCTTTAGATAGATTTTTACTCCAAAAGCAAATTTATTAACATAAATTTGATAAAAATTTAAAAAACCCGATTTAAATAAAAACTGATTTTATTTTTTAAAAAATCATCGATTTTTATCCACCCTGTCTTCTACTGAACTGCCAGATGGAGGTCAACCCCTAGTGGTTTTGCCCTTAGAATGACAGCACAGGATCTTCCATAGAGGTAGGAGCAGAACCTTCGTAAAATAACGTTCCCAAATCCCACCCCCTGCAGGCACTCCAGTGGAATGCCATGGTTATTTATTTTTATTTATTTGTGAGATTTATATACTGCCTCACAGTGCAAACACACTCTTAAGTGGTTTACACCAGTAAGCAATGTATATTTATATTGCCCCCAACAATCTGGGTCCTCATTTTACCTACCTCAGAAGGCTGGAAGGCTGAGTCAACCTTGAGCCGGTGAGATTTGAACCGCTGACCTGCGGATCACAGTCAGCTAAAGTGGCCTGCAGTACTGCCTCTAACCGCTGCGCCACCTCGGCTCTTTTAAAGGTTAATGGTATTGTATGTCACTAAGATACCTAATAATTTATTGATTGATTAGTCTTACAACCATATCAAAAATATAAAACAAAAGTTAAATATAGGATATAAGTCCAGGGTAAAATAGATCAAATGAAAATACAGTGATAAAATATGTGTTAAACACAAAGAATCAACATTCAGGTAACTATATTGCCTTTACAGGATACCCCAAGCTGTTCAATATAACGGGTCCTTTGGGTCAATTGCTCAAGTCGGGTGTCGGCAACCTGCGGCTCCGGAGCTGCATTTGGGCTCTTTGGGCCCTCTGCTGTGGGTCCCTGTTGGGTGATCCCACCACTGGCTCGCCCTCCCCTCCCAGTCACTCCTCTCCTGGCCTGGGAAGGTAAGGGTGACGGCGGGCAATGGAGAAGCATCCGGGGCTGATTCTCCGGCGCCTCACTCTTGCTGGAGCTTCTTCCGGCCCTTGTTGGTGCTGGGCGTGCCTCGGTCACTTGGGGAGTCGCGCAACCTGCTCTCCACCCCGAGACACTGGCCTGACCCAGCCATTACCGACGCCGGCCTCGCTAACACGAGGGCTGGCGGGGTGGGAATGGGATCCGGGAGGAGGGGACGACAGAAAGGGGGACGGGCCCGCAACGCCAAGCCGCGGCTTTAAAACTTACACGGGGAACTTTCGCTGCCCAGAGGATGTTTTTCATTAAAGATCGCCTGCCATCGGGAGGAAGGAAGGAGAGGCAACTTGGTTGGAGATGCCCCAGTTCAAAGGAGAAAGCAATTTTGTGTTCTGTTTTGACACCGACAAAACTTTGTTGGACATCCAATTTAACATTGGTATTCTTGAATTGTGAGCTCTTAGGAAAGTATCCCCTCCTTGTGTGTTGCAAACAGTCATTTCCAGTGGGAAAAACAGGACAAAGCAGAGTGGGGAAAATATTTTCCTTTGCTATATTTCCAGTCTGAATTAGACCATGGCAGGGTCCCTAAAGGACAGCCCTTTTAAGGATTATGTATTAATAGAAAAGCAACTAACTTACCTCTCTTCCTAAATGCTAAAGCTGTTGCACATAAAAAAACAGGAGCTCTGATCAACTATCACAGTACAGCCACAGCTGTACTGTTGTCTGTGGACGTCCCCACTAAATGCAAGCACGGGATAAACTGAGCCTGGTTTGTTCTCAGTCTTTTAAGTGGCCACAAGCTACTAGCAAAAGTGGCATTTGATCACAGCAAGGAGGCATTGAGAAATGTTTCCCCTTTTGCATTTGAGCATCAAGAAGGGACAGGAAAGGAGAAAGGGAAAGAGGAAAGACAGAAAAAAGAAGGAAAGAGGAAGAGAACAAGGAAGGAAAAAGAAGGAAAGGGGAAGGAAGAAGAATGAAGAGGGAAGGAAGGAAGTTTTAATGAGAGGGAGGGGATGGCTGCCCTTTCGCCATCCCCTTGTCCCCTCTTCCTGACCTCTCCTGGTGGTCTCCCATCCTATCGCTGTTGTGGCTTGCCCGCGTCCCGCGCAGCTGGTCATGGATCCAGAGGACCAAGAGTCAACTGTGGCGCGGCACTATCATCCCGTGCACCTGGCACCTGAGTCCGATAGCGAGGAGGACTCGGTGCCAGAGGAGGAAAGCCAACCAGGGCCTTCTGCACCTTCTCAGCTGGTGCTGAGGGATTCATCAGAAGAGGAGGAGCCTCTGCTGGATGCTAGGGCACGCAGGGCAGCTAGCAGGCAGGAATGGCTCTACAGATGGAGGTCTCCTCGCATGTAGAGCTGAGGGCTAATTGGCCACGCCCTCAGGCTACTTAAGGCTTGAGCACGCAGCAGTTGTTGCTGGAAGCAACGAACGTGATTTATGCATTAACATGCTGTGAGCCGCCCAGAGTCCCCCGGGAGTTGGGCGGCATACAAATCTATTAAATTAAATTAAATTAAATTAAATTAAATTAAATTTGCACTCGGGATTTCTCTGCATTCGTGTTACTGCTCTGAGCCTCGTATTTTGGACTGTTGGCTCCTGTGATAATTGGTTCCGGGATTTCAGCCAACTTTAGTGAGTAAGAGATAAGGAAGGATTAATTGCCTGTTTATTTTGGACTCTGACTTCTGGCCAAAGCTCACGAAGAGAAATATCGGACTTTATGCACCAAGAACTCTGTTTTCCCCTGAACTTTAAACCTGATTTTTACTAAGCAACTTTATTAGTAAAGACCCCTTATTATTTAGCAAACAGTTTTGTGTGAGTCCTTTCTGAGGGGTTTCCGTGCTGGGACACAACAATCGTTGAGGATCCTTTGGTTACAAAGCCGGGTCTCCTCACATGGAGAGGGAGTGGGCCTCCCTCTGACCCACACACTTTGCCCTCCTGCACACACCGTGAGCAACCTGGCCAAGGAGAGCGAGCACAGCAGCAGCAGCCTCGAGGAGGTAAGCGCAGTCGGGCGGCCCCTTGGGGAAGGCTAGGCTGGGCTGGGCACTTGCCTTCCACTGCCCAGGGCTTCAGGCATACTGCGCCGTCTGGGGGTCCTCTGCGTAACCTGAGGGATGGCAAGGCTCCTCTGGTGCACGAGGGTTTGGTGCTCGCCCTGGTCTCGCCTTCCTCTGCTGGAGACAATGGATCCCCCCAGCCCCATGCGATGTCGAGCTGGCCACACCCACCCGGCTCCCCAAGGTCAACGGCAAGCCTGATGCGGCCCTCAATTAAATCAAGTTTGACACCCCTGCCCTATGACCTATCCACTCTTATCAAATGATTTTTTTAAAAAAAATCCTGATTTCAGTTTTGAGCAATGCCAGGCTAACAGTATCAGTATCAACTCAATATAATAAAAATAATTTTCTAACAGACCAGTTTATAGTGGAATATTAATAATTTTTCAAGTTCTCCTTACCTGGTTAGCATCTGAGAGATATTTTTTAATGATTTTTGTAAAAGTTTTTTATTTTTGTCTCCACATTATCCATACATATATCAATACATATAGCTTAAAAATATCAATAACATACCGTATTTTTTCGGAGCATAAGACGCACCGGAGTATAAGACGCACCTTAGTTTTGGGGGAGGAAAACAAGGAAAAAAGGCCTCTGCCTCCCAGCAATTTATTTATTTATTTGGTTTTCTTATATGCTGCCCAACTCCCGAGGGACTCAGGGCGGCATACAGCACAGAAAAAATACAAGAACAACCAATAAACAATTGGATTAAAATCAGAATATAAAAATTAAAAATTACAATATTAAAAACCATCCAACAACCAGACATACTCGGGGGAGAGTTCAGATGGAATTAAGCTCTACCCCCTGCCTGCAGGAAAAGCCATGTCTTAACGGCTTTTCAGAAGGCCAGCAGGGTGGGGATGGTTCGGGTCTCTGGAGGAAGTTGGTTCCAGAGCGCGGGGCCCGCCACAGAGAAGGCCCTCCCCCTAGGGCCCGCCAGCCGGCATTGCTTGGCTGACGGGAGCTGGAGGAGGCCAACTCTGTGGGCCCTAACCGGTCGGAGGGAAGTATGAGGCAGAATGCGGTCCCGGAGATAGCCTGGTCCTAAGCCAAACGGCAAACAGTACAGATGATATACACTGTTTGCTGTGTATTTCTGTGCATGTGTGCCTGACCCATAGAAATGGCAAAGAATTGGAGAAATGTACATTTATGGCAGTATATTAATCCCAGAAAGTTTTCTTAAATGTAATCACACTAACTTCTCCCAATTATTTAAATAGATCTACTCCAAACATGACTAGTCAGGGTTTCTCAGCTGCCTTCTTTTAATACTAATACTTAATACTAATACTTAATACTAAAACAGGACATTTCAGATTATACTTTTACAGATCTTTAAAATTGATGTGGCTTTCTGGAAGTATTCTCTGCTATTTAAAAGAAGATACAATAGCACTGGGCCTCTTCAGAGCAAGCATTTATTTTAAAAAGCTTCATTTTGTTAAGTTGTCTAGAACAATAATAAAGCAGTCTTTAAAAAATAAGTAATAATTTGAACACTCTACAAACATTTAACAAAATAACATATTAACAGAATCTGCCTCTACCCAGGATAGAACTCACAACCTCCTGATTGTGAGGCAAGAGCTCTAGCTGTGAGTCATAGCAGCTATAGCTTGCCTCCATTTGATTTCAGCAGCCTAATATTGCCAGCAGTTTATCTCCCAGCATTTTGTCTCATTACAGCCACTGTAGTTAGTTTCATTTTACCACGTGGCTTGCAAGCCTGTCAGCTGTAGGTTGGGAGGCAGTTTATCTCTTCTTGTGCTCTTCTTGTGCTTTGCCCTGTTTGCTGCAAAGAGGTAAATTTCTGGCAGGCAGATGCCAAAGGGTGGGGGTGGCTGGGTGGGGCTGCATTCGGTGTATAAGACGCACCCAGGTTTTCACCCTCTTTTTGAGGGTAAAAAGGTACGTCTTATACTCCGAAAAATACGGTATATGGTTACACAGTTCTATCTAATCCATTGTAATTTAATATCCTAATATGCACCTATATCATACTATTTGTTTATCAGTCTGAATTTCTGTTTTACCTTTCCACTCCCCTATCACAACTCCATCTCTTCCAACAACCTTCTTCCCCTTCTCTCCCCCACCTTACAACTCTCTCTCCACCCCTTTCTCCTTCCCTACTACTTCCTCTTCTCCCTCTAAAAACCCTTACTTGAGTGATTTTAATTCTAATCTTATTATTAACAGACTGATAATATATTGCTATGTATTTGTCGCCTATTGGTGTCCCTTTTATTCTTTGTATATTTTCATATCTTATCCATAACCATATTTCTATATTTTAAATATATGCTTCAACATTACTATTTACCTCTTTAGAATCTAATTTTGTCATCTGGGTTCTCCCCTTTATTCTTCAATTCCTTACCCTGTAATTTCAATAATCATTCTATCTTAAATTCTACCTATATTCACTTTCCATCCAGTTATAAAATTTCATCCAAACATAATATTCTGATTCTTCCTTGTCTTTAATTTTCATTGTCAGTCTATTTATCTCGGCACATTCCAATTTTTTTTAAGTGTATCTTCTTCAGATGGGATCTTAGTTCCTTTCCATTTTTGTGCAAACGCAATTCTAGCTGCAGTTATCACATGTATAATTAAATAGGTATCTTCTTTGTTAAATGTCTCTGGTATAATTCCTAACAAGAATATTTCTGGTTTCCATTCTATCTTTTGTTTCAACATTTTCTCTATCCATATCTGAATTCGAGTCCAATAATCTTTTGCGTCTGCACATGTCCACCACATATGATAAAAAGAGCCTGGTATTTGTTGACATTTCCAACATTTCATAGTCTTATTCTTAAAATTTTTTGCAATTCTTTCTGGTGACATGTGCCATCTATAAAACATTTTATATAAGTTCTCTTTATATGCTGTTGCCATAGTCAATTTATAGTTCCTTTCCCAAAGTTGTTCCCATTTTTCTAGTTCTATTGTGTAACCAAAGTTTTGTGCCCATTTTATCATTGTCTCTTTCACTTGTTCAAATTCTAAATCCGCATACAATAGTTATAAATTTTCTTGATTAGTTTTTCATCCTGTCCTGTAAGTATTTCATCTAATTCTGTTTTCTCTAACATGATTCCCTCCATTTTACTGTCTTTTTCATATCTTGTCTGTATTTGTAGTCTCATAAACCAATCCATTGTAATTCCTTGGTTCTCTAATTCTTGAGTTGATTTCAGCTTCCCATCTTCTGTTAAAATATCTTTATACCCTGGTATGTTTTGCCAATTCACTCTGCTTGGATGAATTAATGCCTCTATAATCGATATCCAATTCAGAATACTCATATATTTTTTGTTTTTGTTTTTTCCCATACTAAATATAAAGAGTTCATAATATAATGTCTCTGAAAATAGCTGTGTATTTTGTTTCTTCCATACCATATAAGCGCGTGCCAACCTATCTGCAAATCATGTCCTTCCAATAGCAAAAGTCTCTGATTTCTTAATAAAATCCATTCTCTCATCCATGTCAATACTGCTGCATGATAGTAGAGCTCCCAATTCGGGAGTCCAAAGCCACCTCTAGTCCTTGCATTTTTAAGTTTATTCTCGCTTAATAAAAATAATTTTCTAACAGACCAGTTTATAGTGGAATGTTAATAATTTTTCAAGTTCTCTCTCCTTACCTGCTTAGTTGCAGCATCTGAGAGATTTCTTAGAGTCCAGAGACAATTCTGAACAAGACGTTGGCTCGGATCTGTAAGATGGAGTCCCAAAGCTTGCATTCCACCTAAAGACCAGTTAGGATTTACTATCATTTATCTTTATCTCAGCTTCTCATTATGGAGAAAACAATGTGCTTATAACTGCAAGGACAGTTATTTTTATCCCTGTAGACTGGTTTGAAGTAGCTATAATGAAACTAAAGTATACCAGCTATACCAGTGATGGCGAACCTTTTTAGGTTTGCGTGCCAAAAAGGGGGGGGGGTGCGCGCGCTCGCGTGCCCACACCCATTCCCTCCCCCCCACACATGCGCACAACACCCCCCATGCTGCCCCCTGCGCATGCGCACACACCCCCACCCCCGCGCAAAGGCCTTACCAGAGCCTGGGACGGTAAAAAACGACGAAACGGGCAAACCGGAAGTTCGGAAAAATGCACTTCCGGTTTGTCCGTTTCGTCGTTTTTTGCATTCCGGGGCTTCAGGGAGCTTCCCTGAACCCTCCAGAGTGCAAAAAACAGCTCACCGGCAAACCGGAAGTGCGTTTTTCCGCACTTCCGGTTTGTCCGTTTTGTAGTTTTTTGCATTCCGGGGCTTCAGGGAGCTTCCCTGAACCCTCCGGAGTGCAAAAAACAGCTCACCGGCAAACCGGAAGTGCGTTTTTCCGCACTTCCGGTTTGCCGGTGGGCAACGCTCGCGTGCCCTCCGCTATGGCTCCGCGTGCCACCTGTGGCACGCGTGCCATAGGTTCGCCACCACGGAGCTATACAATACACAGGGAATCGTGTACAATTTGAAGTCTGAGATCTAATTTGATTCACAATTCCCTATGTATACATGCAATAAATCCTCAACATAAGATTTGTACTTCTAACTGTAACACATTCCATGTTTGACAAAGTGCCAAGGCCATTAACGGGACCATGGTGCACAGTAGTTATGATATAGAGTCAGGGGTGGGTTCCTCCCGGTTCGGACCGGATCGCCCGAACCGGTAGTGACCTGCTGGTGATGTCACTGAACTGGATCGGCCGGTGCCAGTCCGTGGGCACCACCATCTTTTTGGGGGGATTTTTTTGCTATTTTCTTTTTTACTGTTTTGAAGGTTTTTCCTGTTCTGCTGCTTGTAAATGGACCCTCCTGCCCGCCCCCGTGTTTATACTGACCTTTATTCCTTCGCCCGAAGCACAGCTGATCAGCTCCTCAGCTGTGTTTCGGGCTGATTTCAGCTACTGAGCATGCGTGGATGCCAAATTGCACGAGGGGACGCGCGTGTGTGCACACGCAAAATGTTGCAATGCGAACCGGTGGCGAAGGTAAGTGGAACCCACCCCTGTATAGAGTGATGTATTATGGGACCTAATCTATCCAAAAGCCCAAGTGTTTGGGGTAGATCAAAATTGCTAAAAATGTTAAAAACAAAAACTGCAATAGTAGCACCAAAAACCTATTATAAACATTTTAACAGCCCTTACTAACATTTCCACTTTTGCCATCAATAGTTTTTGGTTTACCTATCTTTCAACACTTTTGTCAAAAATAATACCTCTTGTTATTGATGCATTCCACCCAGTTTAGAACATCTTATATAGATGTTCATTTTATTACCTGCCCCCCACCCCAAAGGAAATTTAAGTATTTTTGGCCTGAATGCAAAACAGAAGCAGTCCTTGATTCCATGAAAAATGAAGCACTTACCAGCTTCAACAATTGCTGGTTTGTTACTAGAGCAGACTGATAGCACTTTCAGCACTCTACTTGTGGTCCACAATAATTTCTCATAGGTATAAGTCCTCATTATGTTTACTAGAGCCTGTGGTCCACCACTTGCCAAAATAATTAGCTGCCAAACAAAAAAGTAATTAGTAATTAGAGTGACAATAGGCTAATCAGGATAGTTTTTAAAGATGGAATTGTAATCTCTTCAGTCTGACACTATTGTGTCATGCTGTCAGCTCATTTGTACATACAAAAGTAGAAAACCACATTTTCTCCTGGAATTTCAGAAGAGTAGTATATAAGGAGACCATCTAAGGGTTGACAATGGAGCTCCCTAGGCTTATGGTCCAGGGGGACTTCAATCTGCCATAACTGGATTTGGCCTCGGAAGCAGCCTGGGAGTTCATGGCCATGGGCCTATTCCAGATCATCTCTGGCCCAATAACACACTGGATATGATGTTCATGTCAGAGTAATGGCAACGTGATCTGGTGGGGGATCTGTCGTTATCCCCACTGTCATGGTCAGATCACGCCCTGGTGTCCTCAAGATAAAATCGAGTTTGATACCCCTGGTCTACAGTCATGAGAAAAAGAAAGTACACCCTCTTTGAGTTCTATGGTTTTATGTATCAGGACATAGTAAAAAATCATCTGGTCCTTAGCAGTTCTTAAAAGTAGGTAAATACAACCTCAGATGAACAACAACACCTGACATACTACACCATGTCATCATTTGTTTTACAAAAAGAAAGCCAAAATGGAGAAGCCATGTGTGAAAAACTGAGTACACCTTATGATTCAATAACTTGTAGAACCACCTTTAGCAGCAATAACTTGAAGTACCTAATAGTTTTCTGTATGACTTTATCAATCTCTCACATCATTGTGGAGGAATTTTTGTCCACTCTTATTTACAACATTGCTTCAGTTCATTGAGGTGTGTGGGCATTTGTTTATGTACAGCTCTCTTGAGGTCCCACCACAGCTTTTCAATTGGGTTGAGTTCTGGACTTTGACTGGGCCATTGCAACACCTTTTCTTTTTCAGCCATTCTGTTGTAGATTTGCTTGGTGTCCTTGGGATCATTCTCATGTTGCATGACCCAGTGTTGGCCAAGCTTTAGTTGTCAGACAGATGGCCTCACATTTGACTCTAGAATACTTTGGTATACAAAGGAGTTCATGGTCAAGTCAGTGACTGCAAGGTGCCCAGGTCCTGTGGCTGCAAAACAAGGCCAAATCATCACCCCTCCACCACTGTGCTTGACAGTTGGTATGAGATGTTTGTGCTGATATGCTGTGTTCTGTTTTTGCCAAATGTGGCACTGTGCATTATGACCATACATCTCCACTTTGGTCTCATCTGTCCAAAGGAAGTTTTGTGATTTGTTAAGATGCAACTCTGCAAACCTAAGTCGTGCTGCCATGTTCTTTTTAGATAGAAGAGGCTTTCTCCTGGCAACCCTTCCAAACAAACCAAACTTGTCTTTTTCTAATTGTACTCTCATGAACTTCTTTTAACATGCTAACTGAAGCCTGTAGAGTCTGAAATGTAACTCTTGGATTTTTTTGCAATTTCTCTGAACATTGCATGGTCTGACCTTGGGGTGAATTTGCTGGGATGTCCACTCCTGGGAAGATTGGCAACTGTCATGAATGTTTTCCATTTGTGAATAATCTTCCTCATTGTAGAACAGCGGTTCTCAACCTGGGGGTCGAACGACCCTTTCACAGGGGTCGGGAGACTTCGCCCGGATGCCGCCATTTGGGTTCTTTTACCCTGTGCGCATGCGCAGAACGCTTTGCGCATGCACAGAGGGTAAAAGAACCCAAATGCCGCCGGCGGGGGGGGCGCGGTGGCGGGCGTGGCGGCAGGGTGGGGCGCGGTGGGGGCACGGGTGCGGGGTGCGGCATTAGGAAGGTTGAGAACCACTGCTGTAGAATGATGGACTTTAAATTGTTTGGAAATGGCCTTAGAATCCTTCCCAGATTGATGGGCAGCAACAATTGCTTCTCTAAGACCATTGCTGATGTCTTTACTCTTTGGCATTGTGTTAACACACACCTCAATGCTGGAGACCAGCAAACTCCTACAACTTTAGCTTTTATAGAGATAGTCACAGTTACGGATTGATGATCAATTGATCAAGGGCACTTGACTAGCAGCACCTGGCTGCTACTTAGCCTCTTCATACCTATGGAAGCAGTAAGGGTACACTTAATTTTTCACACATGGCTTCTCCATTTTGGCTTTATTTTTGTAAAATAAATGATGACATGGTGTACTATGTAATGTGTTGTTCATCTGCAGTTGTATTTACCTACTTTTAACAACTGCTAAGGACCAGATTATTTTTACTATGTCCTGATATGTAAAACCATAGAACTCAAAGAGGGTGTACTTTCTTTTTCACATGACTGAATAATATTTTGGGCCACCCTTGTCTCCCTTTTTATATATGGGGACTATAATGGCAATTTCCCATTCAACTGGGGTGCAATCTGTATTATTTATATTGAGAGAGCAGCCCTGCTAACAATGGGGCCTACCATTCAATATGTGTCTTGAAGAGTTCTGGGGGTAAAAAAATCTACATGCATCTTATTTGGTTTCAGAGATGGGATAATAAATTTGATTTCTGATACTGACACTGGACAGCAGGGCAGAAGGTTTTCAAAGGCTAAGCAGTGGTTCCCAAAGTGGGCGGTACCGCCCCCTGGGGGGGGGGCGGTGGGAACACTTAGGGGGGCGGTAAGAGGCAAGGGGGGCGGCAGGGGGGCGCTAAGAGGGGCCAGGGGGCGGCAGGTGGTTCGCCGGTCCTGTCCCTGCACCGCCGCCCATGTCCACCCAATCGCCCACTTGCCGCTTTTCCCGCCACTCTTTTCCTGGTGGGGGCTGAGCGGGCCACGAGATGGGCATCTTACTGGAGTTTAACAGCTCCATGTGTCTGTCGGCTGGTCATTTTAGGGAAAAAAAGCTTGCAAAATACACAGCCTTTTTAAAGATTGGTTGGTAAGACGCCCATCTCGCGGTGGGGGTGACCGGTTGGGTGGGGCGCAGCGGAGCAGGGCGGGGTGGGGTGGGGGGTGGGATGGGGGGTGGGCGGGGGCTGGGCGGGCTGCGAGACTGGCGTCCTACCTAACACTTGTAGCTCTGTCGCTGTCGTGCCAAGGCCGACATATGCACCTTGGTGGGAGGGAGAGACACTGGACCGGCGGATTGATGGTTGCCAACACAACAAACTCTTATCAGCAGTTCAATGCCTGACGCCGGTGATTAACGTCCTGTTACATGAGACGCCGAGAAAGCCAAGCACAGAGAAATGCTGCAACTGGAAGAGGCAATCTAAGCCATGTCCAGCTGAGAGGGGAGGGCTTCACAGCACCGGATGGTGGTTTGGGGGGAGGGAATGGTGAGGATTTGCATAAATAGCACTGAGAGGAGGATGATCTCAGAGCTGACTTTGACCTGAATGGGATCGGCATGGTCTGAGTTCTTTTCTGTAGCGTGATTAAAAGCTGAAGTCCTTACTTTTGAAAGTGTCTTGAAGTCATTAACGCACAGGTTTGACTAGCCAGTCCGACAGAAAGTCAGCTCTCCATCTTCCTTTTCTGAGTGGCATGGCTGAGGGAAAAGCTGTGGATGTCCTAGAGGCGACGCCTATCACTGCAGAGCTGCAGGGGGAGGGGCAGGAGCCCCCACAACCTGATGATGAAACCCAGATGGTCGTGCGTCCAAGGCAGCAGAAGAAGAGGGAGAATTTTACTTTGGAGGCCCAGGAGCTGCCTGATACTGGAACTGGTCTGCCATCTACTGGCGAGTGGTGGCATAGTTCTGCATTAACAGGCAAGGTAGACCCAACACCACCCCTTGGAGCCCAATTTCAGGGATGGAGGGAGCGAAGGTGGACTGGAGATGAGGAAGGTGAGTGGAGCTACTCCACAGACCCTGGGGCCAGTACCCTGGATATCTTACGGGACCGTTTTGGGGAGGGTAGCTTTAGAGACGCACCCTCTTGGCAACCTTGGGTGTCAGGGTTGGACCCCTTAACCAAGCGGCACGGGGGCCCCACTGGGTCTAGCTCAGCTACGCGCTTCCGTCTTGCCAGTCCGAGATTTGATGTGACTGTTGGTTCTGAACGGTTTAAAGGGAAGGAGAAGGCATCCTCTACTGGACTACAGGCTGAGTCGCACGCTCAGCGCAAAGCTTCTGAAGTGCCTGGAGTAGGTCACAGAAGTGACAGGAGCTACCAGGGCCCTCGTCGAGGTGGTCGAGATGCTGCTGGAGTGACAGGCCAGTTGCCACCATGGCCGATGGGCATGTGGCCTCAACAAGCGATGTGGGGCCCACCTCCTATACAAGCCACGTTTGATGGCAGTGCTGATCGAGTGGCCTTGTTCATTAGCCAAATAATCAGCCACATGGACATGTATGGCCGCATTTACCCCTCTCAGTGGGCGATGGTGGTAGCGGTCACAACTGTACTGACGGGGGAGGCTGCTGATTGGGTTGCTGACCTCCACAGTGAGTATGCTAGGGAACTAGCTAACCTGGGACTGTTTCTCGAGGCACTGAGAGTGCGGTTTGAGGATGTATGCAGAGCAGAGGTAGTGGAGGGGGAACTATTGGCATTGAGGCAGAGAGGCCAGTCAGCACGGGACTACGTATGGGACTTTCGTAAGCTAGCGGGTCGCCTACGAAGATGGCCTGAAAGCATGCTGGTTCAGCAATTTCGGTTGGGGTTGGACAAGGAGCTGAGGCAAGCGTGTATTTACCGGGGATTGCCTCCACGTTTGAATGACTGGTTTCGAGCAGTGGTGGAGCTGGATGTAGGCCTAAGGGAATTTACGTCTCAAGGTGATAGTGGATGGCGTCAGCAACGAAGACTTATGGTACCATTGCCGGGCCCCAGGGTGGGGAAGCCCAATGTGCCGGCTCCGGATACACCGGCCCAGAGGCCCCCGTTCCAGTGTTTTAGGTGCAATCAGGTGGGACACCGAGCGGCAGAGTGTCAGTTGCCGTTGCCAAGGCCCCCAGCTGCGAAACAGTCATTTGGTGGAAGCGCGGATCGAACTCGTCCAACACCTGAACGGTCCAGGAGAGCCACGCAGACGCCCCAACCGGACACTCCCACTCCAACCAAAGAGACTAAAGTTCATAATCAAATCTCAGTGATGTCGGCCGATAGTGAGGATGAAGATCCGGAGGATCCTATGGTACGTGATCCTATACGTCCCTTTATCATTCAGGTGAACGTCCAGAACCTGAGCACCTTGAAACGGATTTACCAGGGAGCCTTAATCGATTCGGGGTGTACTCGGTGTTTAATACGCTGCGCTGTGGTAGACGACTTGGGGGTCCGGGTTCTGAAATTACGCCAGCCCATTAAATTCGAACAAATGGATGGCTCCGTGCTGGGAGGAGTGCCGGCTACCCATGTTACTGAAAAAATCAAGCTCGAAATGGGGGACCATTGGGAGATCATTAGATTTGTAGTCGTGGACCATATGGTTGAACCAATCATTTTAGGATTGTCTTGGTTAGACAAATGGAAACCGACCATCTGGTGGGAGGGGGGGTTCCGAAAGCTAAGGTTGGCATTGGGACCGGAACCACCAACTATAGATCAAGAAACAGGGTCTGTAGGGAAGGAGGGTGATGAACAACGTCTAGAGGAACATGAGACTGGAGGGTTCCCAAGTATGTACAATGATTTGGCACAAGTCTTTAATGAGGATGAATGCAAGGTCTTACCACCTCATCGACCAACTGATTGTGCTATAGAGTTGATTCCGGGGGCGACGCTGCCAAAGCCCCGTATGTATTCCATGACTCCAAAGGAACTTGAGGAGTTACGTAGATATATTGATAAAAACCTGGCCAGGGGTTTTATACGCCCTAGTATATCTCATATTACCGCTCCCGTTTTGTTTAGGGAGAAGAAGGATGGTGGCCTGCGTTTGTGTGTTGATTTTCGTGGGCTAAATGGGGTATGTGTGGAACATTTATATCCATTACCACTAATGAAGGACTTGCTCGCCACATTAGCCACGGGTAGAGTGTTTACTAAACTAGATCTAAGAGAAGCGTATTACCGGGTGCGTATCCGACCAGGTGATGAATGGAAAACAACATTCAATTGTCCATTAGGGAGCTATCAGTTCCAGGTGATGCCATTTGGGTTACAAGGCGCCCCGGCTGTCTTCATGCAATTGATAAACGAGGTCTTGCATGAGCATTTGTATCGGGGGGTACTTGTATACCTAGACGACATATTGATTTATACAAAGACAATGGAGGAACACACCCGGTTAGTACGACAAGTGTTGAAAAAATTACTAGATGCCAAACTCTTCGTGAAACTCTCCAAGTGCGAGTTCCACCGAACTAGGTTGGATTATCTAGGTCAGTGATGGCGAACCTATGGCACACGTGCCACAGGTGGCACGCGGAGCCATATCTGCCGGCCCTCCCCAGGCTTCAGGGAAGCCTACTGGGTCCACTGGAAGTTGGGAAATGGGCCATTTCCGGCCTCCAGAGGGCTTCCGGGGGGACAGGGGAGGCTGTTTTCGCCCAACCCAGGCATTGAATTATGGGTGTGGGCACTCGCGTGTGTGCGCTAGCGCACACACACATGCTTTCGGCACCTGAGGAAAAAAAGGTTCACCATCACTGATCTAGGTTATCGCATTTCTAGTGATGGGGTGGAGATGGACCCTCAAAAAGTAAAGGCGGTGTTAGAATGGCAAGCCCCCAAAACCAGGAAGCAATTGCAAAGTTTCCTCGGTTTTGCAAATTTCTATAGACAGTTCATTCCATCCTTTCCACAGGTGGCTTTGCCCCTAACTGATTTGTTACGCACTAAACCCACAACAACCAAACCACGACCAGGCCAAGCTTTAAAGTGGACAATGGAGTGTCAGCGTGCATTTGAGGCCCTGAAAACACTCTTTGCGCGTGAGCCTATACTGGAACATCCTGATCAAGAGTCACCTTTTATAGTACAGGCAGACGCAAGTGATGTAGCGGTGAGGGCTATTTTGCTGCAGAAGAATAGGCAGGGTAAACTTCAACCTTGTGCTTATACATCCCGGAAGCTTACGCCCACAGAGCATGGTTCGGCGATTTGGGAAAAAGAGGCTTTTGCGGTCCGTTGGGCCCTGCTCACATGGCGGCACCTGCTGGAAGGTGCACGGCAACCATTTGAGGTGTGGACGGACCACAAAAACCTGGAAGCCCTCCAAACACCCAGAAAACTGTCCCCGAAACAGGTGCAATGGGCTCAATATTTCCAACGATTCAAGTTCAAATTGAAATATGTCCCAGCTGGTAAGAACTTCATGGCCGATGCCTTATCTCGCCTTCCCCAATATAACAGTAAAAGGGAAGATGTAATACAAGCCATGATAACCCCATGTCAACAAGTGGGAAGGGGAGTAGAGGGAAATCTCTTAAACCCATGGCACGATAACTTAAGGAAAGCATTAGCAACAGACCCTTGGCTAGCTGAACACCCAAGTGTATTGACTGACAGGGATGGCCTAGCCTGGAAGGGAGATAAATTATATGTGCCTATAACCCTTCGTGCCTCAGTGTTAAGAAGGTGCCATGATGTTAAGCCGGCCGGCCATTTTGGATTCTTAAAAACATTACATCTTACCAGACGGCAGTTTTGGTGGCCACGGATGAGGACAGAGGTTGAGGCCTATGTACAGAGTTGTCCTGTTTGTACAGTGAACAAACCACAGCCTGGTAGGCCGTTAGGATTGTTGCAACCGGTAGCTGATCCCAGTAGGCCATGGGAGGAGATTGGGATGGACTTTATAGTCGACCTCCCAGACAGCAATGGGCATACCGTAATATGGACAGTGATAGATTTATTCTCAAAACAAGCACATTTCATCCCATGTATTGGTATACCCTCAGCCAAACGGTTGGCAAAAATGTTTTTACAACATATATATCGGTTACACGGAGTACCACAACGAATAATCTCGGATAGAGGAGTACAATTCACTGCCAAGTTTTGGCGAGAATTTGTACAACTAATAGGCTCCTCGCAGGGATTGAGCTCAGCATTCCATCCTAGCACTAATGGAGCTGCAGAGAGAGCTAATGCTATGATAGAACGCTACTTAAGATGTTATGTGTCGTACCAGCAAACAGACTGGTCTAGCTTGATACCTTTTGTTGAAGTAGCGTATAATAATGCTGTACATCGTAGTACTGGTCTCACGCCTTTCCAGGTAGTATATGGAATGGAATTCCCCGCCATTCCAGAGTTAGCTATGATCCCCCAATGCTCCAAAACCCCAAAGGAATGGGCTGACAAGATTCGAGAAGGGTGGGCACAAGTGAAAGTAGCTTTAAGACAAGCGGCCGAGGAATACATAAAGTATGCGGATAAACGCCGAAGGGATCATAAACCATTCCAGATCGGGGATAGGGTGTATTTATCAACTAAATATCTAAAACTTCGAATACCTAGTAAAAAACTAGGTCCTAAGTATCTGGGCCCATTCCCAATCACTCAGGTGATTAACCCTGTAACGGTAGCATTGAAATTACCACCCTTATTAGGGAAGGTGCATCCCGTTTTTCACGTTAGTCTCCTTAAACCTGTAGGAGTAACTCGAGACCTACCAACAACCCCTGGTCCCATATATAGGGACCATTACGAAGTAGCTGAAGTCCTTGACTCCAGACTATTTCGAGGCAACCTCCAGTATCTGGTGTATTGGAAAGGATATCCGATTACGGAGGCTACCTGGGTGGCTGCGCATGACATACAAGCTGAACAATTATTAAGGCGATTTCATCGAAAATATCCACACAAACCAGGTCCCAATCAGGATTATTCGAATGTGGCTAACCCTTTTGCTTTATCCCCTGCAGGTGGACTCCTGGTAGAGGGGAGCCGCCTGTCGTGCCAAGGCCAACATATGCACCTTGGTGGGAGGGAGAGACACTGGACCGGGGGATTGATGGTTGCCAACACAACAAACTCTTATCAGCAGTTCAATGCCTGACGCCAGTGATTAACGTCCTGTTACATGAGATGCCGAGAAAGCCAAGCACAGAGAAACGCTGCAACCGGAAGAGGCAATCTAAGCCATGTCCAGCTGAGAGGGGAGGGCTTCACAGCACCGGATGGTGGTTTGGGGGGAGGGAATGGTGAGGATTTGCATAAATAGCACTGAGAGGAGGATGATCTCAGAGCTGACTTTGACCTGAATGGGATCGGCATGGTCTGAGTTCTTATCTGCAGCGTGATTAAAAGCTGAAGTCCTTACTTTTGAAAGTGTCTTTTTTTTTATTGAAAAGTTTTAAAGGTACAAAGTACAAACATTTTTCCCCCATTTTTCTCCCCTCCTCCCCCCTCCCCCTTCCCCCCTTCCCCCCTCCCGGACTTCCCAGAAAAAGCACAAGGTATAAATCTAAAAAAAAACTAACATAAAACTTACTATAAAAGAAAAAAAAGAAGTTATTAGTTCAAAAATACCCATTCATCCTTAACTCTTTAACAATCCAAAAGCTTGAAAATATAGTATATCATTTCACAAATTTCTAATATTAATAAACTATTTAAATTATTTTGATCTGATACTTTTTTTGAATATATTCAGTCCACCTACTCCATTCCAATATATATCTTTCATTTGAGTGGTCCTTTAAATATGACGAAATCTTGGCCATTTCGGCCAAATGTATCATTTTCAACGTCCATTCTTCAATTGTAGGTATATCTTCTTTCTTCCAGTATTGTGCTACCAACAATCTGGCAGCAGATATACAATTCAAAACCAGCTTAGTCTCTATAACAGAACAATCCGTTATTATCCCCAACAAAAAGAATTGTGGTGTAAATTTGATCTTTTTCTTTAAAATGTTTTGTATAATCCACCATATTTTTATCCAAAATGCCTTGATCTTTTTACAAGTCCACCATATATGAAAATATGTAGCATCCCCACATTCACATCTCCAACATTTAGAATCTAAATTTGGATACATACAAGCTAACTTTTTTGGGTCTAAATGCCATCTATAAAACATTTTATAAAAATTTTCTCTCAAATTTTGTGCCTGCGTAAATTTAACATTTCTGACCCATATCTTTTCCCATGTATCCATCATTATCGGTTCACCAATATTCTGAGCCCATTTTATCATACAATCCTTAACTAATTCTGTTTCTGAATCTAATTCCAATAAAATATTATATAATATGCATTGGGCCCTTATCTTTCATTTGTACAATCAAATTGTCCTCTTTTTTCAGAATACCAGTTTTTTGATCATCTCTCCATCTAACTTGTAATTGTATGTATTGAAACCATGTTCTGATTACACCTTCTTCTCTTAATTTCTCAAACGATTTTAATTGAAATAAATTTCCCTCTTCAGAAAGAAGTTCTTTATATGTAATTTTATCAAATTTTTGTTCCATATTTATATTTTCTATCGCGTGTCTGGGTACTGTCCATAAAGGTAACTTATCATTTAATTTAAATTGATGCTTTTTCCAGACACGCAATAAAGCATTTCTTAATATATGGCTTTTAAAAGCTTTATCTACTTTTTTATCATATATTAAATAAGCATGCCACCCAAAGACCAAACCATATCCCTCAATGTTTAATACACTCTCTTCCGTTAAATTAATCCAATCTGTAACTGCTAAGAGGGCCGCTGCTTCATAGTACAATTTCAAGTTAGGCATTTTTAAACCACCTCTTTCACGTGTATCCTGCATAATCTTCTGATTTACCCTTGGCTTCTTCCCAGCCCAGATAAATTTATTTATACCCTTCTGCCATTCCTTTATAACTTCATCTTTTTTAAGTATTGGTATCATTTGAAAGAGGAATAAAAACCTTGGTAAAACATTCATTTTAACAGCAGCTATCCTACCCAACAATGACAATTGTAATTTCTCCCAGCTTTCCATATCCCTCTATTTTTGACCACAATGGTTCATAATTATGTTGATATAATTTTGTATTTGTGGACATAATATTAACCCCTAAATATTTAATCTTTTGAGCTATCTCAAAGCCAGTTACCTTTTCTACTTCTTCTTTTTGGTTTTTTGTCATATTTTTAACTATTATTTTTGGTTTAGCTGTATTTATTTTAAAACCCGACACTTGTCCATATAAATTAATTGTATCCATCAGAGTCCTAATAGATTGTAATGGTTGAGTTACAGTAACAACCAGATCGTCCGCGAACGCTCGAAGCTTATATTCTTCCTGTCTAATTTTTATTCCTTTTATTATATCATGCTCTCTTATTTTATTAAGTAATATTTCTAAGCTCAAAATAAACAACAAGGGAGATAGGAGACATCCTTGTCTTGTTCCCTTTTCTACGTTAAAAACATCTGTTAATCCACCATTGATTACTATTCGCGCCGTTTGTTTGCGATATATTGCCCCAATAGATTGTACAAAGTAGTCTCCCAATTGTAATTTCTCTATTAATCTTAGTAAGAACCGCCAATTCAATCTATCAAAAGCTTTCTCAGCATCTACAAAAACTAATGCTGCGGGGATCTGGTTATTACTTCTCAGATACTCCAATAAGTTAACAATTTGTCTAACATTAGTTTTCATTTGCCTACCAGTTAAAAACCCCGTTTGATCATAATGTATCATTTGTTGCATAACTGTCATTAACCTATTCGCTAAAATTTTTGTAAAAATTTTATAATCTATATTTAAAAGTGAAATCGGTCTATAATTTTTTGGATCTGTACCATCTAAGCCCTCTTTTGGGATCAGAGAAATAAAAGATGACTTCCATGTTGGGGGAACATTACCTCCTTTTTGAATATTATTAAATAATTCTTTAAGCGGCTCCCCCATTTCTTCCTGTAATTTTTTATAATAAACAGCAGTTAACCCATCTGTCCCCGGGGCTTTACCCACTTTTAACTGTTTAATTGCCATTGTTATTTCTTCTAAAGTTATTAATTGGTTTAACATATCCCTCTGCTCTTTTGTAGTTATATAAATATTCTGTTTCCGTAAATAATTATCTATATCTTCTTCTTTAATTTTGTCCTCCATATATAAATCTGAATAAAATTCTAAGAAAGATTTTTTAATAAGTCCATGTTCATAAACTTCTTTACCCTTATATCTTATTTTTTCAATAGTTCTTGATTTTTGCTTCTTAAAATGTAAGCCAACCATCTTCCTGGTTTATTAGCATTGCTGAGAGTATTAAATTTAGCATATTGTAAATTTGTTGCTACTTGATCAGCCATTAACATATTAAATTGACCCTTCAATAAATTAATCGTCTCTTTAATTTTTTTATCTCTTGGATTAGAAATTAAAGCTATTTCTTGTCTCTTAATCTCCTCCTCTAATTCTTTCCTTTTCTCCCCCTTTTTCCTTCTATGTTTATTATTCAAGTATATCAAAATACCTCTCATGTATTTACTTGCATCCCACACCATTTCCAACGACGTGCCCTTTTGCATATTATTAACAAAAAATTCTTTCATTAGTTTTTTACATTCCATCACATTTTCTTCATATCTAAATAAATTCTCATTTAACCTCCATGACCTTCTAAGTCCATTCCTATCTTCTAAATCCATCCAAACCGGACTATGATCTGTCAATACTCTTGGACATATCTTCGTCTTCTTCACCCTAGAAAAAAGATTATTAGTAATCAAAATAAAATCAATCCTTGAAAAGGATTGGTGTCTATCGGAAAAAAAGGTAAAATCCTTTTCCTCTGTATTTCTTTCCCGCCAAATATCTCTCAGCTCCCAATCTTCCATCATCTCAAAAAAAGGTTTGGGCAATTTTGCTCTTAAAAAAATATTTTGCTTAAGTCCTTTCTTATCTTTTACTGCATCTGGTACACCATTCCAATCACCTAGAAGAATGCAAGTACTGTAATCCCATTGTACCAATTTTGTATGTAGAAGATCATAAAATTTTTCCTGTTGTTGATTCGGGGCGTATACCCCAATTACCAAAAGTCTCTCTCCCTTAATTAAAAGTTCAACCGCGAGATATCTTCCTTGATCATCAGCTTCAATTAGCTTAGCAATCAAATGTCTCTTTACATATATAACAATTCCATTTTTTTTAATCATTTGCTGCTGAAACAAATTGTGTTCCTAATCTTGAATTTATTAGATATTTTTGATCTTGTGTTCTAATATGCGTTTCTTGTAGGCAGGTCACATCATTGTTAAATTGTTTTAGATAATGAAAATTTTTCTTTCTTTTCTGTGGCGAATTTAATCCATTAACATTCCACGTTAGAAATCTACTTCCCATCTGGGAGCTTCTCAAGTGACTGGAACATTGCCTGCATGTCAAGCTTCTGTATTTCCTTTGGCCTTGTTCCTCCCACTGCTTGCTTAGTACCTTCTTCAGTTAACAATTGAGACTGTTGCCGCGACAGTTCTTGTATACGCTTGGTTGTAGCCCTGGTCTGCCTTTGTTCTTTTCGTTCTTTTTGTTCTCTTATCCGTTCTTCTCCAAATAAATCCACCGTCTTATCAGCCAAAGTTATATCTAGTTCACTTTGCCCGGCTGTAGCTCCCTCCAGCTGCAGTTCATGTCTTTGTGCTCTCTCCTCCTTTCTCCTCCCTTCTGGAGATCTTGGTGTCCCAGCCTTTAAGATATATGTAAAAAAATCTCTTGCTTTCTGCACCGTGTTCAATCTGTGTCTTTCTCCTTCATAAATCAAAGAGATTCCAGCTGGAACTTCCCACCTAAATGATAATTGTTGCCTTTTAAGTTCTTCCACTAGAAAGGAAAATTCCTTTCTAGCTCTCAACATTTTTGGAGGAATTTCTTTCAATGTCATCACTCCTTGTCCTCCCACCTGTAGCTTATTTTGATAAGTTGCTTGTAGAATATCATTTCGCAGTGTTCTATTATTAAAGTAAATTACAATATCTCTTGGGAGGTTTCTCAATCTAGCCACTCTTGAGTTCGCCCGATATATCTTATCAATTTGCCACCCCAGCTCTTCTTTCCTCATGCCTACAGCTTGGGCAAGAGCATCTATCATCAGCTCTCTCAGATTTTCCTGTTTCTCTTCCTTCACTTCCCGAACCCTGATCGCAAACTCCATGTTACGGAAATGGAGCAGTGTGATTTCATCTGTGTCACTTTCCCTTTTTTCCTGAACATCTTGAACATCTTCTCTCAGATCTGCAGTAACCTTTCTGATTTCCTCAATCTGCTGTTCCAAGTACTCCACATTATTTGCCAAACCTTTAAGAGCTAACAAAATATCTGTTCTGATTTCACTGTTGCCAATTTCTATTTTTTTCTCAATTTTCTCAGAAACATCTTGTATTTTGTCATTAATCATGTCATTAACCTTTTCATTAGCTTCATCAATTTTCTGGTTAAAATTTTTGGTCATTTCAATTTGCATGAGTTTAAGACTATCTTGTAACATTGCCAGGGTTAGGGGCTGTGGTTGTGCCGCCAGAGTTTGCAATTTAGAAGGGAGAGTGGGTGAGCTCTCAGCGCTTCCAGCCCCTTTGGAAGGAATCTTCCCAGATTTGGATGCCATTTAGCTTTAATTAAGTCCTAATAATAATATTCCAACTTATATTAATCTTCTTGCCAAAAAGAAGAGTCTCCAAAACACAATATCAGTTCAAAAATCAGCTCAAACAGGCTCTCCTATGCAAGCCTGTCTGTAAAGTAAAACTTTCTCTTTTCACTTTCGCTTTCCACACCCATTCAGGCTTTCATCGCCATCTTAAGAGTTGCTTCTTTGTAACCTTCACAATAAGAGGCAATAAGAGTTAAGTGGTGTTTACTTGCCTAGTTTATCTCTTGTCTTCTCCTGCTGCTTTTTGTAGGTTTTTCTGTTGTTTATTCAATCTTTAAAAGCAGTGCTGGACACAATCGTCTTGCTCCGTTTAGAAAAAAAACGGAGGAGTCTCTCTGTCTGGAGCTCAGCAGCTTCCCAGGGAGCTCTCCCTTTTCGTGACCCAGGAATCCTCCTAGGGCACTTTGGGGGCTCTACCTGTGTCCACCGACTCTTTACCCTTCCCTTTGCCCGGGAAGGGAATTTCCAGCCGCCAGCCAGCTGATTTATAGCTTTCTGGCAGCTTTACAGATCAAAGGACTGGCGCCCCTGAAAGAGAAGCGTCTTTCGGCGATTGTGGAGCCAACAGGAAGTCCACTTTTGAAAGTGTCTTGAAGTCATTAACGCACAGGTTTGACTAGCCAGTGCGACAGTCGCGTTCCTTGGCGTTGTGTCCAGAGAAGCCCATTATAAAAGAAAACGTCTCGCGAGTTCAATCAAACTTCTCGAACTCGCAAGACCTTTTCTTTTAGAACGGGCTGCCCTGGACACAACACCGAGGAACGCGACAGAGCTACAAGTGTCAGGTAGGATGCGCGTCTCGCGGTGGGAGGCAGTTTGGGGGTGACAGGTCGGGTGGGGTGGAGCGGAGCGGGGCCTGGGCGGGCCGCAAGACGGGCATCTTACCCGACACTTGTAGCTCCGTCGCGTTCCTCGGTGTTGTGTCCAGGGCAGCTGGACACAACATCGAAGATATTATGTAGTGAATTGTTTGGGGATACCCTTTGTTTAAGCAACTGTATTTGTTAATGCTTTGATCACAGTGTTGCAGAATTACAGTTGGTTCTCATGGCTTCACAAACTTTCATTACTGTATATCACACAATGGAGGTAAATGATGCTAAAGTTCAGTAATTTTGATCAATTTCTAAACCATTTATTTTCATTAGTCTGCATGGATATTACTGAGTTGGCTGTAACAGCCAAACATTGTTTTAGTAATCTGCAGATTGCTGATAATCAGTTACTGGTTTTTTCGCTGTATCAGGAGGAACAGCAGAATGTATATTTCTTTCCTTCTTCCCTTCCTCCTTTCTTTTTCTGTCTGTCTTCCTTCCTACCATCTTTCTTTCTTTCTTTCTTTCTTTCTTTCTTTCTTTCTTTCTTTCTTTCTTTCTTTCTTTCTTTCTTTCTTTTTTCTTTCCTTCTTCCCTCCCTCCTTTCTTTTTCTGTCTTCCTTCCTACCATCTTTCTTTCTTTCTTTTTCTTTCTTTCTTTCATTTTTCTTTCTCTTTCTTTCATTTTTCTTTCCTTCTTCCCTCCCTCCTTTCTTTTTCTGTCTGTCTTCCTTCCTTCTTACCATCTTCCTTCCTTTCTTTCTTCCTACCATCTTTCTTTCTTTCCTTTTTCTTTCCTTCCCTCCCTTCCCTCCCTCCTTTCTTTTTCTGTCTGTCTTCCTTCCTACCTACCATCTTTCTTTCTGTCTGTCTTTCTTCCTTCCTAAGAGCCCCCGCCCTGCCCCGCCCCGCCCGACCTGTCACCCCCCAAATTGCATCCTCGCGAGGGCAAGCAATTAACAACTTCTCGCAGCGAGAAGAGTTTCTGTATTTTGCAAGCTTTTTTTCCCCTAAAGAGACCAGCTGACAGACACGGAGCTGTTAAACTCCAGTAAGATGCCCATCTCGCGGTGGGACGCAGTTTGGGGGTGACAGGTCGGGTGTGGTGGAGCGGATCAGGGCGGGGGCTTTTAGGAAGGAAGGAAGACAGACAGAAAGAAAGAAAGATGGTAGGAAGGAAGACAGACAGAAAAAGAAAGGGAGGGAAGAAGGAAAGAAAAAGGAAAGAAAGAAAGAAAAAGAAAAGAGAAAGAGAGAGAGAGAAAAAGAAAGAAAGAAAGATGGTAGGAAGGAAGGAAGATAGAAAAAGAAAGGAGGGAGGGAAGAAGGAAAGAAAAAGGAAAGAAAGAAGGAAGGAAGATGGTAGGAAGGAAGACAGAAAAAGAAAGGAGGAAGGGAGGGAAGAAGGAAAGAAAAAAGAAAGAGAAAGAAAGAAGAAAGAAAGAAACATGGTAGGAAGGAAGGAAGACAGACAGAAAAAGAAAGGAGGGAGGGAAGGGAAGGGAGGGAAGAAGGAAAGAAAAAGGAAATTTAATTTAATTTAATTTAATTTAATAGATTTGTATGCCGCCCAACTCTGGGACTCTGGGCGGCTCCCGAGGGACTCTGGGCAGAAAGAAAGGAAGGACGGAGGGAGGGAGAGAGACAGAAAGAAAGAAAGAAAGATGGTGGGAAGGAAGGAAGACAGAAAAAGAAAGGGAGGGAAGGGAATAGCAATAGCAATAGCACTTAGACTTATATACCGCTTCATAGTGCTTTACAGCTCTCTCTAAGCGGTTTACAGAGTTCAGCATATTGCCCCCAACAATCTGGGTCCTCATTTTACCCACCTCGGAAGGATGGAAGGCTGAGTCAACCTTGAGCCTAGTGAGATTTGAACAGCTGAACTGCTGAACTAGCAATCAGCTGAAGGTCGCAATGCTGCTTTTAACCACTGCGCTATCTCAGCTCGTGGGAGGGAAGGGAGGGAAGAAGGTAAGAAAAAAAAGAAAAGAAAGAAAGAAGGAAGGGAGAAAGGGAGAAGGAGAAAGGGAAAGAAGGGAGGGAGGGAGAGAGAAAGAAGAAAGAAAGAAAGAAGGAAAGAAAGAAAGAAAGAAAAAGAAAAAGGTGGTAGGAAGGAAGGAAGACAGACAGAAAGAAAAGAAAGAAAGAAAAAGAAAGATGGTAGGAAGGAAGGAAGACAGAAAGAAAGAAAAAGAAAGAAAGAAAGAAGGGAAGGGAGAGAAGAAAGAAAGAAAGACTTATGACTACAATTGAGCCTAACATTTTGGTTGCTAAGCAAGAGCATTATTAATTGAGTTTCACCACATTTTACAAGTTGGCCACGCCCACCCGGTCACCTGACTACCAAGCCACGCCCACCCAAGGGAGCTGGGGGTGGTGAGGATGAGTTTGTAGCACCAAGGGGGCAGTTGACTGAAAAAGTTTGGGAACCACTGGGCTAGAGTATCAATAATTATTGGGGGCAAGGGGGCTGGTTAGAATTAGTAAATAGATTTTCGTAAAAAGCATCCCAAAGTGAGGCTGGAATAGGAATATCAAATTGGAATTTACATTCCTTCAATAAACCTGATACAATATTCCAGAAGAAAATTGAATTTGTCCCTTTTGCTGAAAATTCCAGATCTCACCATATTATAGCTGTGTAGGAAGCTTTTTATTTAAAAAGTTTTATAAGTACAAAGTACAATCATTTTTCATTTTTCTCCCCCCCTTCCCCCCTAACCCCCACCCACCCCCTTCCCTTCCCCCCTCCCCCCCGGACTTCCCAGAGAAAGTACAGGGCATAATATTCAATAAAATAAATTTAAATTAAATCAAAGCAAGTTCTTAATTTCCACTTTTTTTAAAAAAAATTCTTTAACTCCAAATTTTTTTAAAAACTATTCAAAAAACAATCAGAAGAAGGATAAAAATAATAATAAAAATAATAGTACAAAACAATGAAAATGAAAAATTAAAAGGAAAGATTAACAAATATAATAGAAAAAAAACATTATATTAATACATCATACCTCATCTCAAACTATACTTTACATATCTAAACATCCATCTTTTATATAATCTACCTATAAACTAATATTAATAAAAAAGAAAAAAATAAGAAAAAAATAAAAAATAAAAATAAAAGAGGAACAAAAGTAAACCTTTCCTCCCCTTTTCAATCAACACAACATTTCTTCCAAACAGAACAAAACTTAGGTAAATATTACATAAACATTAACTAAACATTAAATATTTATACCTAGTCACAATACCTCAGTATTTAAAGTATTCTATCAAATTATTTATTCCCATATTAAAAAAAATAACCCCTTATACCTCTAAAACTCTAAACTTAATCATAAAATCATAGAATCAAACACAATGTTGATAACAATATTACTATATATTAAAGTATCAACTTCAAAATATATAATATATATAATAATAATAATAATAATAATAATAATAATAATAATAATAATAATAATAATAATAATAATAATAATAATAATCAAAATATATAATATATATAGTAATAATAATAAAAAAGAGTAAAAACCGACCCCTTATACCTCAAAAACCTTAAACTTTATCCCAAAATCCCTCAAAATATGAATAACATAGTATTACACTATATCAAATTTTTAACTTCAAAATGTATGATATATATATAAAATAATCTAAAAAGGAACTACCATCAAAAAGAAATATAATAATAATAATAAGACAAGAAATGATTACAGTCTTGTTAATTGTTCCAACCATCCTATAGATTTCAACACCATCTGTCACTTGGCAATTTCGAATCTATCAATTCACCTCCCATCTGACCCCAATCCTCCGTCTCCTTTTCCACATCGCAAACATCTATCTGGCTCTGCCAATCACTTTGAATCTTTGGAATTATTTCCTCTTGGCCAAGTATATCTGGATTTTTCTTCGCCTCCTCTATTATTTCCATGCTTCTTTCCACTGGAATTTTAGAAATATCAGCCTTTAAAACGTTGATGTAAAATTCTGTAACTTTCTTTATTGTATTAAGCCCGTATCTTTTCCCCAAAAATTTCATGATCACTCCTGTTGGTGCATTCCATTTGTATTGTAGATTTCGTTTTTTTAGTTCCTCGACCAAGAAGGTATATTCTTTTCTAGCTTTGAACATCTTGGAAGGAATTTCTTTCCATATCCTTATTTCCTGACCATTTACCTGAAGATTATTCTTAAAGGTCGCCTGTGTAATTCTGTTCCGCAGAGCTCTTGTAGTGAAATATATTACAATGTCCCTTGGCAAGTGGTTTTGTTTTGCATACCAAGAATTGACTCTGTATATCTTATCAATTTGCATAGCCAATTCCTCTTTAGACATTCCAGACACCTGCTCCAGGGCCTCTACCATCCTTCCTTTCAAATTTTCGAATTTTTCCTCCTTCAGGCCTCTCACTCTTATAGCAAATTTCATCTCTCTAAATTGAGACATCAACACCTCTGTTTCCAAGTTTACTATATCATTTTGAACCTTGGCTATGTATTCCTCTGAATTTGTCAGAGCTTGCTTATTTTTTTCCAAATCATTTTCCAAAATCTCCATATTTACTGCTAGTCCTTTACAAACTTTCAACACTCTTTGGGCCCTCTGCTGTGGCTCCCTGTCGGGTGATCCCACCACTGGCTGGCCCCGCCTCTCACCCTCCCCTCCCAGTCACTCCTCGCCTGGCCTGAGAAGGTAAGGCCGATGGCGGGGGATGGAGAAGCATACGGGGCTGATTCTCCAGCGCCTCACTCTTGCTGGAGCTTCTTCTGGCCCTTGCTGGTGCTGGGCGTGCCTCGGTCGCTTGTGGAGTCATGCAACCTGCTCTCCGCCCCGAGAAACTGGCCCGACCCAGTCGTTACCGACGCCGGCCTCGCTAACACGAGGGCTGGCGGTGTGGGAATGGGATCCGGGAGGAGGTGACGACGGAAAGGGGGACAGGCCTGCAGCGCCCAGCCGCGGCTTTAAAACTTGCATGGGGAACTTCTGCTGCCCAGAGGACATTTTTCAATAAAAACCGCCCCGGCACCGCTCCGCTGGAGGAGTAAAGAACCTCAAGGCAGCGGGAAAAGGGGGCTGGCCCCGCCAAACCTCGTACACCCACCCCAGGGATCAGTCTTGGAGAAAGACGGAGCGCCCTTGCCAAAGACGCTCACCCATCAGCCTGTCTCTCCCTCTTTTTGTCTCTCTATGTCTGTCTGTGTGTGTGTGTATATCTCTGTATCTCTCTCTCTCGGAAAGCTGAGGCTGGGACCACCCGGCTAGCTCTCCTTGGGGCTCTTCGCTACTCATTTTCTTTCTTCTTGGCAACCTTTTGGAAATCCGGGCTGGCAAGTCGCGGCAGAGGCTTTCATTCGGGAGACCCTCCCCCTCCTTCTCTCGCAACCCCCTGGCCAGCTGTGGTGGGGCCGGGAGGGTGCGCACAAGCGGGGAGACCCTCAAGCGAGCGGCTGGGCTCAGCCAAAGCGCAGCAAAGGCACACGCAGTGCAGGCGGCCGCTCGCTTGAGGAGGGTCTCCCTGTTTTAGTCTAGTTTTTTCTAGACTAACCCAAATATTAGGAGAAAAGTGAGAAGACATGGGTGGTGGTAGATATATGTTCAGTAGAACCATTTCAGAGAATTTATATGAAAATTTTACAGCTAAATTATGGGGAGAGTCATCTCTGAGGACCAATTCCTATCCTTGTGTCAGGTGCAAGCAACCAGATTCACATGTGTAGAGTTCAAGCTAACTACTTTATTATACTATATTCTGCCTATTATACACGAATCTCCCCAGACTGCTTACCTTCTCTTGGGAACAGATAAGGCTCTATGGAGCTGGAGGGGGGCATCAATTCTGGATCTCTTGTAGCTGCACAAAGATTCAAGGCTAATTCCCTGCTTGAGACCTCCTCCCTGCCTGACTGGGTGTTTCCCAACACCTTGCCAGCTCAACTCTGCCTTGGCAAATGTAGTCAGTCATCCTGATGCTCGTCCTTTAGTCTTGTATTTCACTGCAGGAATAGTCCAGGATCTAAACTAGATAGATATGCTGCAGGAACAGCGTGGCCAGTCTCTGGGCAGATGGGAGGCTCGGGCAGGCTACGAAGTGGGCTTGTTTGGAAAAGAGGTCTATCACCAACCAGATCACAGTGTTCCCCCCACTTTCTGGGAGTTCAACTATAAAATCCATCGCTATTTCCTCCCAGGGCCGGGTCGGTTCTGCCACTCGCTGCAGCAGCCCTGGGCTCTTCCCTGGTCTTTTCTTCATCGCCGCACACACGGCGCAACTCTTCACATAACTTTCTACGTCCTTTTTCATTCCTGGCCACCAAAATTGTCTCTTCACTAAGTGTAGATCAGTGGTTCCCAAACTTTTTCAGTCCACTGCCCCCTTGGTGCTACAAACTCATCCTCACTGCCCCCACCCCACCCCCTCAGGTGGGCGTGGCTTAGTGGTCAGGTGACCGGGTGGGTGTGGCCTGTTGCCACCCTTGCCTCTCACTGCCCCCCTAAGGGTTCCCACCGCCCCCCCGGGGGGCGGTACCGCCCACTTTGGGAACCACTGCTTTAGATGTTCAAATGACTGTTGGCACTTTGCCGTCCACTGAATCGGACAGTTTGGTCGTGGCTTCTTGTTCAGGTGTTTAGTCTTTAATAGGTCAGTAAGCGGCAACGCCACCTTAGCGAAAGATGGGATAAACTGCCTATAAAAATTGGCGAACCCTAAAAAGCTTTGGAGCTGTTTTCTCGTTCTCGGTGCCTGCCAGTCCAACACAGCTTTTACTTTCATCGGGTCCATCTCCACCCCTTGATGTGATATCCAAAATCCCAAATAATCCAAGCATTCCCGATGGAATTCGCACTTGGACAATTTCACATACAGATGTGCTGCTAATAATTTTTTAAGTACCTGATGTACTAAGGCAACGTGTTCTTCCATTGTGCGAGTATATATCTGTTAGAAAAATCCAAAAGTCAAATAGAAACAGGAAACCAGATGAGCAATAAAAAGCAATTTATTAAGAAATAAAATAGAATTAAAAAAAAAACTCCTTGGCCAAGGGTCCAACTCCTCCCAGAGTACACAGCTCTGGAAACAAAGGCAGAGGAGTAGGTAAGGCCATATTCCAGGTTACAGGTTTTATACTTCTCACAAATCCCACCTTGATTCCTCCCCCCTTACATAACACAATACCTCATACTTTTGGGTTTCTCCCATTTTGGAAGGCCCCCAATCATGCTGACGTCCCCACATTTCCTTTCCCAGGATTTTTAGGTGCTTCCCAGCAGATACATCCTGTCAACATTTCCTGTTCTTAATTTCCCTCCTTTCTCAGCATAATTTTGGTACAAACAACTTGTCAGGTCAGTGTAATATAGCTGACATACAGAAAAAGAGTACATGTGATTATACAATGATTATTCATTACAGATACATTCAAAATGGTTGTGCTATTGCCTGCCTTTCCTATCTTTATTACACAGAATAACTTTCATTTTTCTCACAAATCCAGCCTTTCCCTTTAGATCAATATTTTCATTGATCCTATTTGATCGATCTTATTCTTGTAACTGTTCTTGTATCTCCTGCAACATTATACGCACTTCCTGTTTATTTAGGGTCCTCTGCCCTAACTTTTTCTCTCTGCTTTTCTTGCAACAGCACTTACTGCATTTGATACAGACAGGCATACATTTCACACAGATACAAGATATAAGGCACACAACTATAATGAATATAATGCCTACGAATAGGTCTTTTACCCAAGCAAAACTAGGTATCCAAGAGGTTAACATACTCCATAATCCTTTAAATGCAATGTTCTCAGTTTCATATTGCAGGTGGGTAGTAATATTATGTAAGGCTTGTAATTTAGATTCGATAAATCGTGATTTATCTTCTATATCAAAGCAACATAATCCTTGGAATTCCTCACAACCATGGCCCATCCGTAACAAAATATAATCAATTGCAACCTGATTCTGCAATAAAGACTTCCTTACCTCTCCCATCTCATCAGCCAAAGCTGCTATGGCAGACGAAGTCTCATTAATGCTTTTCGCCAGGGCACAAGCAAGATGTCCTATCTGCTTATGATTATATTGTGTTGCAAACCAAGGAAATAAGCCTAGAAGTCCAGCTTCTACTTTAGATAATACCACCACCTCATCACTACATCCTGCATCAATTGGTACGGACCTCCGTCCCCTATAATTCCTACCAGCAGTATATCCAGTCATGTTATACTGCACTGGAAATATAGGCCATTGTATGGATATAATATGTGAATCCTGTATCACTAGGTGAGGTTAGGTGTTTCTGCATGTTCAGGTTCAGGGTCATGTGTCTCACCTGTAATGTCTTTCGCACTATCCTTCGCAACTGTAGTCTTCTTTGCAGGTATGCGATTTCTATGATACAAGGTAGCATTCATCATTTCATAATAGAACTGAGTTTCTTGATTAATGTTCTTAAAATGTGTTACTCCCATAAATGTAGTCAGGCGCCCAACGGTACATGGCCCTCCTATTGCATGTGCAGGAATATATGCAAAAGCATATAAGCCACAAAACAAAAACCATCCTTTGGGTAAATATATCACCTGCCCTAATGCATCTACTTCTTCAGTTTCAGTGCAAGCGAACACACGTTCTGTAGGCACAGGTGTATATGTAACCCTTTCTAACTTCTTTTCTGGTTGTTTGTATATAATGCAATCATAAGCTGGCAAAATATTTTTCACTTCAATTACCAGTTTCTTCTGATTGGTCCATCTATTGGGCTTAATTGGATGACCAAACAAAGTAACTACTTTTGATAGGTTATAATTGTTAGGTTCAATAATGATTTTTGCTTCTTCAAACAAAAACTTTCCAGGGACTGGTACACCAACAAAACATGTAGACATGATATCTGAAACTGTTGTCTCTCCTTTCACACAAAAGGATGAACTATTCAAAGCCACTTTCATTAAGTCGAGAAAAATATTTCCCTCCTTCTTCATAGGCTCTTCTCTAGCATGTCGTCTGTATCTAAGTGGTGTTTTTAAATATCCCACAGTACATCTTCCTTTCCATGTGAAAGGTAGATTTGGCATTGCTATATTGCCACATAAAAACATAAGCTTAGATGGGGCTTTTATTTCTCTATATGGCAACATCAGTCCCTCCTCTATAATTCTGAATTTCTTATAGGAAGGCGTGTAATTGCCATATTTTTCATAGCATTGGTTATATATAGCTTCCATTCTGTTGGACACATCTCTGGGTTGTACAACTACATCATATGTACGGTTACACTTTGGATATTTACCGAGTGGTATGCCATCGTTAAATGTAGATCTTATGCATATTCCAGCCTCATATTCTGGCTCAATCAGTGTCAACGGTGTTTGTATCTGGGAAAATTGTTGTTCAAGCTCAGCATGGAAACAAAACTGCCGCCACACGATAGGGTAACTAGGCACAACATCTAATGTTCCCATCCCTACTTGAAAAGTCATCCATATTCCCCAGAAAACAATAATCACCCTTACTGCCGAACCACTCATGTTTTCTGTGAACTGCCCCCCCCCGTATATGTGCAATGTAGATATATATGTGCACTCAGACTTCAAAACAATCACTCCGGGGACTTACATCCACATACTTCCACAACATGTAACCATACCACTCTGCTATATCCTGTCTTAATATGAACAAAAGCACAAGATAAAAAGTTATTACTCCTATCCAAATAGGCAACTCTATTTCCCAGTCCCAAGTTGCCATCAATTAGTGTCCCTTCTTCTAAAAGTCAATTTAGGCTAGATCTGTTGCCTGAGCATTCACTGTCCATCCATGTGGTGCCGCCACCGGTCCCTTCACACACGAATAATGGACCCAGCCTCTCTCCGCAGTCCGAACAGCCGACTCGGTTGTCAACAGCACTTAAAACGGTCCTTCCCACTGCGATTGGAGTTTATGTTCCTTTACAGCTTTGATCAGAACCCAGTCTCCACTCTTAAAGTCATGTATTTGAAAGTCAAGTGGGGGAGTCTGTGCCAATAGTCCTTTGGTCCTTAAAAGAGAAAAACACTGGGACAGTCCTTGTACATATTTACGAAGGAACACATCTTTTAACTCAATTCTAGGCATTCCCACTCCCCCAGTGTAAGGTATTCCAAACATCATTTCATATGGAGAAATTCCAATGTCCTTTTTTGGACTTGTTCTAACACGCAATAATGCTAAAGGTATACATTTCGTCCACGGTAGCTGTAATTCTAACATCAACTTCTTTAAGGTATTTTTCAAGGTCTGATTCATTTTTTCAACTTTCCCACTTGAAGTAGGACAATATGCCAAATGAAATTGCCAATCAATACCCAAATGAGTCATTATCTGATTTACTACCTTGGCTGTAAAATGTGTACCTCTATCACTGTCAATAGTTTCCACCAACCCATATCTAGGGACAATCTGCTCCAGTATTACTTTCACTGTCATCTGAGTATTTGCCCTAGCACACGGGAAAGCTTCCACCCATCGAGTTAAATGATCCACTATTACTAGCAGATACTTTAAAGTTCCCACAGCCGGCATTTCTGTATAATCCATTTGGATTCGTTGAAAAGGCCATATCGCTATGTCTCTTCCACCTCCCACTTGTTTTCTCATGATTTTCTTGTTTATTCTAATGCAATGTATACATTTTCTCAATATCTGCATTGCAATTACATACATTCCTCTGCATACATACTTTCTTTTCACAAAGTCAATCAATGCTTGTGTACCCCAATGGGTTCCTTCATGTACACGCTCAAGAATGTTTCTCATAATAGGTTTATTTACCATTTGCAATCCATTCCTTGTCATCCATTTCCCATCTATTTCTTCTACACCGTCTTCAATCATTTGGCTTTCCTCCTCCCTCGTGAATTTGGGCTTCACTTCCCATTCAAGAGTAGGAATTATTACCATTATCTCTGTTTCCTTTCCCATTCTTGCTGCTTCTTTTGCAGCTTCATCCGCTAACCTATTTCCCAAGATTAACTTTGAGGAACCTCTCCTATGTGCTTCTACATGTACAACAGCCAACCTCTTCGGCCTCTCGGCTGCTTTCAAAACAGATTTAATAAGCTCAATTTGTTTCAGCTCCTTTCCCTTGCTGGTTATCAAACCCCGTTCCATCCAAATCTTTCCAAAGGTATGCAAAATACCGTAAGCATATTTAGAGTCTGTATAAATAGTACCGACTTCATTTGTCAGTAATTTCAATGCTTGTAATAAAGCAAATACTTCACATGTCTGCGCCGACCATTCCGTCGGTAATCTCCCAGCTTCCAATACTTCTCCACTATCTCCATCCACTACAGCATAACCATTCTTTCTCTTCCCGTCCTCCACTCTTGAGGACCCATCAAAGAACAAATTCATTCCTCCCTCTATCGGACTGTCTACCAAATCATCACGCACTTTCGTTTGCAAATCTATTGCTTGCACACAATCATGTTCCACATTTTCCCATTCCTTCCTTTCTCCGGATAAGAATTCAGCTGGATTCAAATTCTTATCAGTGGAAAGAACTAAATTGTCTTGTGATAACAAAATCGCCTCATATTGCAGCAGCCTAGCATGTGTAAGCCACCTATACGCTTTCTGAGTCAAAATTGTTCTCACCTGGTGTGGACTACTAACTACCAATGATCCTCCAATGTCAACTTTCTACTCTCCTCAACCAACAGAGCTGTGGCAGCTACGGCTTGTATACACAAAGGCCATCCCCTTACCACAGGATTCATTAGCTTAGACAAAAACGCCACTGGTTTCTTCCTACCAGCCCATACCTGAGCCAACACTCCCTTAGCCACTCCATCTTCCACTGCCACAAACAAGTGGAAAGGCTTCTCCAAATCAGGTAAACTCAAGACAGGTGCCTGCATCATAGCTGTCTTTAATTCCTCAAAATTATTCCTGTCTCCCTCTGTCCATGACACTTCCCATGGTTCGTCCTCCAACAACTTCTCATATAAGAATCTCACTTTATCAGTATATCCATCTATCCACAACCGGCAGTATCCTACCAGTCCTAACAACTTCCTAACCTTCTTATTTCTAGGCAAAGGTTGCATCACTATTCCTTCTATCCTTTCTGGATTTATCCTTTTGCTTCCTTGGCTAATCAAGTGTCCCAAATATTTCACCTCTGTCTCTACATACTGTAGCTTCTTCCTTGACACTCTCAAGCCCTGACTTCCCAGAAAATTCAACAACTCATTTGTTCCTTGTTCTACCACCCCTTTCTTTTCTCCTGACAATAACAAATCATCAACATATTGCAACAACTGCAACCCCTCCGGTGGATTAAACTGTTCCAACACCTGTTCCAATATCTGCCCAAATAGATTCAGAAAAGCCTTGTGGTAACACGCACCACCTGTACTGCTGTGTTCTATGTGTTTTTGGGTCAGTCCACTCAAACGCAAAAATATCTCTTGATTCTTCTGCTAACGGACAAGTCCAAAAAGCATCCTTAAGATCTATTACACTAAAGTACTTATGACTATTAGGTATGCGACCCAATAGTGTATATGGATTAGGCACAATCATATGACGACTGGCAATCAATTCATTGATTCGTCTCAAATCATGGCAAAGGCGCACAGAACCATCTGGTTTTCTTACAGGCAATATTGGTGTATTGAACTGTGACATTGCTGGTTCTATTAACCCATCTCTCAATAGAGTCTCTATCACCTTGCTCAGATCTTCCCTGCTCTCTTCAGGAATCCTATATTGCTTCACCCTTACAGGTTCTGCATCCTCCTTAAGGACTACCTTAAGAGGAGGAATATCCAAAATCCCCCTATTTCCTGTAGCCTCCCAAACCAAGGGATCAATTTTTCCCTCTTGGTCTTCTGTTAGGATATTCACAAAATATGTTCCCCTGGTGAATTTTAGCTCACATCCTAACAAGGACAGAGCATCCCTTCCCAAGAGATTACTGCCTGCCTCTGGCACTAAGATGACATCTACTTGAATACTACATGTGCCATGTCTCAAAAGCACATTCTTAATTAAAGGTACTTCAAAAGGCACCCCCTGTACACCTTTAATTCTTAAAACTTAATTTCCCTTTTCAATTCCTTTTGGTAACTGGCAAAGAGATGTTCGAGTAGCACCAGTATCAATTAAAAACACATATTCTTCATTATCAGGTCCCACAAACAAATTTATCAAGGGCTCTTGGTGGGACCCCAAAATCAACAGCCCCTGACACCCTTGTTCATCCTCACCTCCCATGAGGGTGAACAGGCGTTGCTCTCTCCCTTGAGATCTCCCTTTCTGTGGGCAATTCCTAGCAAAATGCCCTTCTCTCCCACACGCAAAACACTTCTTGCTTTCCCCAAGGGGTTTCTTCCATGGGACTAGCCCTCTTCCCTGGCTAGGACGTTGTCCCTGCCTATCCATGGGCTTTCTAAACACCTTACCTCTACCAAATCCTTCCTTGCCATCCCTTGCTTTCTCTGCCTTCATCACAGATGCCATCAACTGGGCTTTCTGCCTACTCTTAGCATCTTCTCTATTCACATACACTTTCTGCGCTGCTTTTAACAATTTAGTAATGTCTGCACTGGCCCAATCATCAATCTTCTGTATTTTCTTTTGAATGTCTGGCCAAGAATTAGTAACAAATTGCATCTTCATTAAAGATTCATATTCAGTTGTTTCAGGAGCCAGACCAGAATATTTATTTAAGCAGTCCTTTATCCTGTTCAAGAAATCAGATGGGGTCTCATTCTTCAACTGGCCCACTTCAAAAGCTTTCTTCAAATTAGTCCCCTGAGGGACAGCTGTTCTAACACCTTCCAAAATTATTCTCTTCAAATCCTCCAGATTCTGCCTGCCAGCAACTTCATTGTTATCCCAAAGTGGGTCTACCAAGGGAAACTTAACATCGGCTGCAATTGGATTGACAACCCCCTCCTGAGTCTTTGTCCAATATGCCATTGCAGCCATCATTATCTGAGCTCTTTCCTCTGCAGTAAACAAATAACCCAGAATGTGTTGCATTTCAGCAAAAGTGTAAATGTTTGGTCCCAAAAACAAATTCAAACTCTCATAAAGACCTATAGGATCAGACTGCAATTTTGGCATCTGAATTTTATAGTTCCTTAAATCAGAAGATGTCAATGGCACATTCACAAAGGTTTTATGGGATCTCCCACAGCTGTCAGACCATTTGGCATCTCCCTCAAAGGAAACTGCTTCTGTGATCTTGTAACCCTATCTGAAGGAGTTACATTCTTCTGTATCTTTGGCTTAGTCTCCTGTCTCTCTCTCTGCCATCTCTGCAGCTGCTTGTCACCCACAACAATTTCCTCATTATCCGATTCCCCAGCCTGTGCCTGGAAATAGGGAGGGGGTCGTGGGCAAGAAGCAAACCTCAAAGGATCCCATTTGTCCTCCTCTTTCTCATACATAACTGAGGAAGACCCCAGGGGGCCTTTCCAATCAACATACAACCACGGATCAACGTACCTTAATTGATTTAGCAACTGTTTTTTTTCAAGCACCCTTCTCAGTGCTTGTATCCAATATTTATCAGATTCTCCAAACTTATTCCAATGATAATTTGGCTTCACCAAAATGAATCTAGGCCATTGCCTAGTACACAAGTCTATCATCTCCACCTTACGTAACCCTTTAGTGTAAGGCTTCAACCATTCCTCATCCCACTGTGTTAACAGCTCCCCCAGGGGAGATGAAAGAGGAATTGACGGAATCTCTTTCCGTTCGCTAGCATTTCTACTGAACAGGGCCCCCATTCTCACCTGAGACTTTGTTTTCACAGATCACTTTGAACACCCCCAACTACCGTAACCACGCTCACTGCAGACGCACCCCCACACAGGGTCAAACGTCACAACACAGACAGAGATTAATCAACCTCCCAGTGCCAGTCCACTCATCAGTCACGCATCACCGCCAGCTTGCTCAAAAGATCAACACACCACACGCCTCACACTTAAGGAAAGCCAGTACTCACCAAAAGCCACGTGTGTGCCGGCACCTGCACACCCCTCAGGTCTGCTTTTATTGCCACTGGCTCCTGCGGTCCGGAATTGGAGCAATCTCCCCCTGGACAAGCGGAAGCCTCCCCAGGCTGCCTGAAAAAGAGGCAGGTGCACCCCCGGTTCCAAAGACGTCCACCCGCCCAGTGAGAGAGTCCGTCTCCTGGCTGGCTCGCCAATTGTTAGAAAAATCCAAAAGTCAAGTAGAAACAGGAAACCAGATGAGCAATAAAAAGCAATTTATTAAGAAATAAAATAGAATTTAAAAAAAACTCCTTGGCCAAGGGTCCAACTCCTCCCAGAGTACACAGCTCTGGAAACAAAGGCAGAGGAGTAGGTAAGGCCATATTCCAGGTTACAGATTTTATACATCTCACAAATCCCACCTTGATTCCTCCCCCCTTACATAACACAATACCTCATACTTTTGGGTTTCTCCCATTTTGGAAGGCCCCCAATCATGCTGACGTCCCCACATTTCCTTTCCCAGGATTTTTAGGTGCTTCCCAGCAGATACATCCTGTCAACATTTCCTGTTCTTAATTTCCCTCCTTTCTCAGCATAATTTTGGTACAAACAACTTGTCAGGTCAGTGTAATATAGCTGACATACAGAAAAAAAGTACATGTGATTATACAATGATTATTCATTACAGATACATTCAAAATGGTTGTGCTATTGCCTGCCTTTCATATCTTTATTACACAGAATAACTTTCATTTTTCTCACAATATCAATATATCACCCAAATATACAAGTTCCCCATTGTATAGGTGTTCATGCAGTACTTCGTTAATAAACTGAATGAACACGGCCGGCGCTCCCTGTAAACCAAAGGGCATGACATGGAACTGATAGCTCCCTAGGGAACAATTAAAAGCTGTTTTCCACTCATCACCCGCTTTCACCCTCACCCTGTAATATGCTTCCCTGAGGTCCAACTTAGTAAACACCCGACCTTCCGCTAACCGAGCTAGCATATCAGACATCAAGGGTAAGGGATACAAATATTCCACACAGACAGCGTTAATTCCACGGAAATCTACACACAGATGCAACCCGCCATTCTTTTTCTCCCGGAAGAGAACGGGCGCTGCCACCCTCGACCTGGGCGGTTGAATAAAACCCCATTTTAAGTTTTTGTCGATATAGGCCCTAATCTCGGCCAACTCCTCGGGGGGGTCATTGAATACATTTTCGGTTTCGGAAGTGTGGCTCCAGGAAGGATCTCAACGCCACAGTCTGTCTTCCGATGGGGAGGTAAGATGTCACACTCCCTTTCACTGAAAACTTCCTTTAAATTGGCATACACCTCTGGATATGCTGACTCAGTTGTTGTCTTCATTAAGTCCAGAAAGGACTTTTCATGAGAAGGTGGGGTGGGGCCGAGACCTATCCATATATTTCTGCAACCCCCCCCAAATCATGGGGCCCCATCTATCCAGCCACGCTAACCCTAGAATGACTTCCTCAGTTATACCTGGCACCACTACAAAATGTAGTGTTTCTCGATGTAGGCCTATTTCCAGGGTTACTCATTCAGTGACATGCGTAGCAGAACGTCCACCTAACAATGAGCCATCCCTCTGTTTGAAACGAATTGGTTGTTCCAGTTTCCAAAGTACCACCCCTAATTCCTTGGCCACAGTTGCACTCATCAAACATCTTGTACAACCTGAGTCGATCAGTTCCGTGCCAGCCCTTCGTCTCCCCGCCACCTCCACCACTACTGGTATCATGAAGGTCTTCACCGGCGCACTTACCATTGGGTAGGCTTCTCCATCCTCTTCGCTGCCACTATTAGTACTATTCTCAACCAGTTCAGTCTCCTCTTTGACCGGGGTTCTCTGAGTTGTTTGCCGCACCCCCCTGGTCTTGTCTGGAGTGGCCTTAAAGCTCTTCCGAGCAGTACCGCCTCGTGGGTTGACTTTTTCAACAGGCTTCCGAGGACTTGCTTCTGGACACTCCGCCGCTCTATGTCCCTGCTTCCCACAGCGAAAACATGTTAGTGGTGGTCTCATAGTGGAAACCCCGGTCGCAGGCATTGGTGGCACTCTCACAGGCGCGCACTGAACTCTCAGAAGGGCACCAAGGGCCCGAACAGATGGTCGCTGAGATCTTACAGTCCACTCACGTCTTGTTCGATCATCCCGGAACTCGAGGTCCAGTTCTGTGGCAGCTTGGTACCAGTCTATCAGTCTGTGAGGGAGGCCCCGACATGTGCAGGCTTGTCGCAATGTCCTATCCAAACCGGACTTGAAATGATACACTATCAGGCGTTCCGGCCAGCCCTGCACTTTACCAGCTAGGCGCCGAAATTCTCTGATGTTACTGGTCTCCCTCGTTGCCTGACAGCTAATAATTCCCCTTCCGTCTGCTGTATTGTCCTCAAAACGTTCTTGCAATGCTGCCAGGAACAGACCCAAATCCCCTAATTCTGCTGCATGTTCACCATACAGGTCTGCTACCCACTCAGAGGCTTCCCCTTCCATAACAGCAGCTACTGCTATAACTCTGTCCCATTGGGAAGTGTATAGATGGCCATAACGGTCCATATGATTTAGGACCTGGCCCAGGAAAAGGGCCACCTTCTCGGGACTACCATCAAAAGATGCCTTCAGCGTTGGAGGGTCCCATTGACCCCATGTGTTGGGGGCATATCCCTCTGGTGGCCTGGTTTGGGCTTGGGGGTTATGGGCCCCATACACTGGGGCAATGTCTTCACACGGTGCTCCGTGCAGATGCCTGGTGGGCCGTGGCATCTCCGTTGGGCTAGGGGCCACCCCTCCTTGCCTCACCTGACCCCCGTAGGTACTGGTCACTCGAGGCATGGCTGCATTGAACTGACTGCCAGCTTCTGACCGTCGCGGTCCTCGTAGGGCCCAGTCTACAGGTTCTGGGTTTCTCCAGCCCCCTCCTCGCCCCTGGTTCTCAAAGCCAACAGCACCATACATCTCTTGCAATATCTCTATCGTCTGTAGAGCCCACCGCAGTTGAGTAACTCCAATCATCAGACATCTTTCTCTCCCTCCATTGGGTAAAGGACCCATACGGTGTAAGCTGAGGTGGAGAGGATCAGTATACTCCAGCCCCTGTTTGGCCCAAGCCCCATTCACTAGCCAACCCTTGCCCAGGAACAGGCTGCTCTTGCCCTGCTACTAGAGCCTGTCCTGCCTGTCCTGCCAAGTGCTCCTTTGGCCTTACTACTAGGGACTCCTCCCCAGCTGGCCCAGGCAAATCCTCCAGCACAGTAACCGTCGTGGCCACCAACTCCTCTAATTCTTTTTTTTCCAAAAAGTTTTTATTTTTTCTCCACTTTAAACATCAAGAAAAACATATATAACAACATATATACCTTCAATAAAAAACAAAAATACATCCATTCATTTATATATTAACCTTAGGTATATATCATTTTAACCTCCTTTTCTAATTTCGTCATCCGGATTACACAACTAGTCTTTTTCAATTAATTTAATCACTATTATCCAAACAGAGGAAGTAGATGAACTTTTTGCTAGTCAGCTAACTAAGGTATGTAGGAAGCACATCACAATAGTAATGGGGGATTTTAACTACCCTGACATCAACTGGGAGACAAACTCTGCACCAAGTGGAAGATCCAACAGGTTCCTAACAAACCTAGCAGACAACTTTGTTACCCAAAAAGTAGAGAAGGGAACAAGGGGATCAGCCATATTGGACTTAATTCTCACTAACAGAGATGAAATGATAGAAGGTGTTGAAGCTACAGGAACCTTGGGGGCAAGTGATCATGCAATATTGGAATTCAACATTATGCAAACACAAGCAGTAGAACAAAGTCAAACCAGAGTCTTGGACTTTAAGAGAGCTAATTTCAATAAACTTAGAGAAAGTTTGGGAAGGATTCCATGGACAAGAATCCTCAAGGGGAAAACAACTCAAGAAGCTTGGGAAATTTTGAAAAGTGAGATTATAAAAGCCCAGTCTAGCACAATACCAATGAAGAAGAAAAATAATAGGTCTCAAAAGAAACCAGCATGGCTCCATAAAGAACTCTCTGACAAATTGAAAGTCAAAAAGGACAAGTATAAAAAGTGGAAAGAGGGGCAAATAACTAAGGCAGAATACCAGAAAATAGCCCAAGCCTGTAAAGATGAAGTGAGGAAAGCTAAGGCTCACAATGAACAAAGGCTTGCGACAAAAGTAAAAAGTAACAAAAAAGCTTCTTCCAACATATTAAAAACAAGAAAAAAGTCAAGGAAACAATTGGTCCATTGCAGGGAGAAAGCGGCAAGAAGGTGACAAGCAACAGGGAGAAAGCAGAGCTACTTAACTCGTTTTTTGCATCTGTCTTCACACAAAGGGAAAAAATAGTCCAACCCGTCAAAAACAGCAACACAAAAAACATATTAGGAACACAAGTTAAAATAGGGAAGAAAATGGTAAGTGAACACCTGTCTACCCTAGATGAGTTCAAATCACCAGGACCGGATGGATTACACCCCAAGGTTCTGAAGAAACTGGCAGATGAGATCTCAGAACCACTGAACTATATCTTTCAAAGATCCTGGAGCACCGGGGAACTGCCAGAGGACTGGAAAAGAGCTGATGTAGTTCCCATCTTCAAAAAAGGGAAAAAAATAGATCCAGGAAACTACAGACCTATCAGCCTGACCTCAATACCAGGGAAGATTCTGGAAAAGATAATCAAGCAACAAATCAACGAACACCTAGAAGCAAACAAAGTAATAACCAAAAGCCAACATGGGTTTGTCAAAAACAGATCATGCCAGACTAATCTTATTGCATTCTTTGACAAAGTGACAAAATTAGTGGACCAGGGGAATGCTGTTGATATAGTTTACTTGGACTTCAGTAAGGCATTTGATAAAGTAGACCATAACCTATTACTAGATAAAGTAGAAAAATGTGGGTTAGACAGCAACACCACCAGATGGATTCAAAACTGGCTGACCAACCGCACTCAACGAGTAGTGCTGAATGGAACTGCATCTACATGGAGGGAAGTATACAGTGGAGTACCCCAAGGCTCTGTTTTAGGCCCAGTACTCTTCAACATCTTCATCAATGACTTGGATGAGGGGATAGATGGGGAACTCATCAAATTTGCAGATGACACCAAACTGGCAGGAATAGCCAACTCTCCAGAAGATAGGTTCAAGATTCAGAAGGATCTTGACAGACTTGAACATTGGGCGCTATCAAACAAAATGAAATTCAATGGGGAAAAAAGTAAGATTCTACATTTAGGCAAGAAAAACAAAATGCACAGGTACAGCATATGTGGTACCTTGCTCAACAGTAGTAACTGTGAGAGGGATCTTGGAGTCCTAGTGGACAACCGTTTAAATATGAGCCAGCAGTGTGCAGCAGCTGCCAAAAAAGCCAACACAGTTCTAGGCTGCATTAACAGAGGGATAGAATCAAGATCACGTGAAGTAATAATACCACTTTACAATGCCTTGGTAAGGCCACACTTGGAATACTGCATTCAGTTTTGGTCTCCACGATGTAGAAAGGATGTTGAGACTCTAGGGATTGGGCGGCATAGAAATCCAGCAAAATAAATAAATAAAAAATAAAGAGTGCAGAGAAGAGCAACCAAGATGATTAGGGGACTGGAGGTTAAAACATATGAAGAGCGGTTGCAGCAACTGGGTATGTCTAGTTTAATGAAAAGAAGGACCAGGGGAGACATGATAGCAGTGTTCCAATATCTCAGGGGTTGCCACAAAGAAGAGGGAGTCAAACTATTCTTCAAAGCACCTGAGGGTAGAACAAGAAGCAATGGGTGGAAACTAAACAAGGAGAGAAGCAACTTAGAACTAAGGAGAAATTTCCTGACAGAACAATTAATCAGTGGAACAGCTTACCTCCAGAAGTTGTGAATGCTCCAACACTGGAAGTTTTTAAGAAGATGTTGGATAACCATTTGTCTGAAGTAGTGTAGGGTTTCCTGCCTAGGCAGGGGGTTGGACTAGAAGACCTCCAAGGTCCCTTCCAACTCTGTTATTATTATTATATTATTTACTCATTTTTTATTATCTTATCTCTTTATCCTTAAAGCCAAGCCATATTGCTTTCATCCATCCTTATTTTCATTACTCGTCTCTCTCTTTTTTACTTACTTTCTAATTTCCAAAAACTAAAAACCCATACCTAAAAATTCCACATTTACTTATTTTGATGATAAAAATTACAAATTATAAATTCTTTATACATTATTTCAAATTTTATACTATAAAATGAATTAGGGGATCTCCACATTTACCAATTTTCACAATAGAACATCAAGTCATAAATTTTCTATATATTAATACAAAACAATAATTTTAAATTAACGTGGGTAGTAAATTTAAAAAACCATCCTAATACTTCATCTTAATTTTACATCATAATTTCCTTCTCTCTAATAAAGATCAGTTCTTTAATTGTAAAATCTCTTCATTTTCAATATTATATTCATTAGTTAATATATTCCAGAAAAAATAAACACATTTCATAAGTTCTCACACACTAAAACATTTCATTCTGTTCTATTAATAATAATATCTAATTATATTAATTATTTACTTATTTCTATCCATATTTTTTCAAAAGACCCATATTTATTGACAAACGTACTAAAAAGCGTAAAATTACAGAAACATAAAAGAGAGAAAAAAATATTATATTATAATCCCCCCAAAAATATTCATCCATTTTCTTTAAAATTCCATTCTCTTTTCTCCATTCTCCCTATTTTTTTCCGAGTCATTTTGTACCCCCACTTTCTTGCCCTTTCTCTTCCTTTCCTCCTTATATATGCCAATTGCAAAAATCCTCCTCCTATTCCTCTTAATTCCTTCCCCCTTTCCTTATTAATTTGCCATATCCAATACTTCTGTCCTTGTCCTATTCTTCTCCTACCACTGTTTTTCCCAGTGAAATAATCATAAAATATAATATGTTTAACCATCTGTTCATTTACAAAATCTTCTTTCTTTTTATCTCCATTATGCTCTATTTCTTCTTCCGTCTGATTTTCTTCTTCCCATTTCTTCTCTGTTCCAGTATTTTGCTTTATGTGCTGTGTCTTTACATTTCCAAATTCTTTATCATTAATCTTATTAGTATCCTCATCAAAAACCTCCTTATCCAGTACCTCTCCAGCTCTTTGCATTGTAGATCTCTTATTTTCAAAGTCTTCTCCAACTCTTTGCTTTGTGTCTAAATCCATATTTTCAAAAGCCTTGTTATAAATCATATGTCCAAAGTCCTTGTCATTATTTCCATTATTATCCTCATCAGGCAGCGCATTTTTATCCAATACTTTCTGTATTTTCTTTCTTTTTTTTTCTCAATTTTTTTATTTTCTCCATCACTTCATATACAATTCAATACACATATACCTTAAGATATTACAATAAGAAATACATATTTGTTCAATATAATCAATCATTCAAAAATCAGTATCTTACTCAACACTTGCCTCATCAGTCATCAGTCTGTTCTACTTTATTCCATTACACTCCCCTCTCTCTATCTCCAACTTCTCATCCTACTTTCTAACTCCTTCCCTCCCCCTCTACCCTCTCTACACCTTCTCTTTCTCCCCTTCTACTTCCTCTTTCACTTTCTTTACCTTTCCTTGAGTGCTTTTATACTAACTCATTTTATATTCGACAGACTGATGCTAATCTCAATTTTAAACTAATCATATCTCTTTTTAGAAAAAAACCCCATTATAATTATATTGTTATTCTTTTTATGTTGTACTCTCTTCTAGGTATATGCTGCTATTTCCATCTTACCTCCAGAAAAAAAAAAGAAAGAAAAGAAAAATAATAATCTAATTTTCTAGTTTTGTCATCTGGGATATGCACCAGATAGTTTCAAATTTCCATCCAAATTGACCGCTATTCGCTTAACTTTTCAAGATAGTTACTATCTCCTGCTTCTTAATTTTAAGCCATATTGCTTCCTTTAATTCTTTAATCTCTTTATTCATCGCTTCTGTTTTTTATCCTTTGTTCTAACAAAAAACTAAATGCCCAATTATTCTTTTAATTTCTCATATTAATCATAAAAATTCCTATATTAGTCATAAAAATTCTTTGATTATTTACACTCGAATTAAACATTTAGTACTTGGAATATATAATTTTTAAATTTTACCTTTAAACATATCTCATTTCTAAAAATAATAATACACAATCATAATATGCTTTTTCACTTACTAATCATCAAAATTGTTTCTGAATTATTCAGTTAGGTATTCAACTCTTAAAATAATATATTTTTCCCTTTTAAAGTTTTTCATTTGAACAAATTCATGTATATAAAAAAAGATTACACAATCATAATATATCTTTTAAGCTCTAGTATTCATGTTTATCATTCATATTTCTCATGTTAATTAACATTGTTTTGTCCAAAATATCAAGTATTTTAATACATTAAACAATATTAATATGTAAAAGGACAGAAATTTTTTTTCCAACTCTTAATAAAATAGTAGCCCTAAATAAGAAGAAAAAAAACATTTCCATAATATTTCAGTGTCATCATCCATTCCCTTTTAATTTCTCGACTAATTCATTTATATATATATATATATATATATATATATATATATATATATATATATATATATATATATATATATATATATATATATATATATATATATATATATATATATATATATATATATATATATATATATATATATATATATATATATATATACATATATATTTCCTCCACCCCCATCTAATTAAATTATCTTCCCTCTGTCTTTTGGTTTTATACCAATAAGTTCTCTTTCCCCACGCTCTTTTCCTCCCTCTTAAATTTACTTTCTGCTTATATCTACTTTTCTGCATTCTTTTTTCCATTTTTTGTATCTCAAAACCCTTATCATCAATCTGAACATAGTTATTCTTAATATCATCATCTCTATTATCATTGTAACTGTTATCTTTATCTCTATTTATTTATTTATTTATTTATTAGTTGCATTTGTATGCCGCCCACTCCACAGAGACTCTGGGCGGCTCACAACAGTAAAAATTCACATGCAACAACAAATATAAAAAGCATTAAAAACAATAGATATTAAAACATTTAAAAACATTAAAAACCACAATTTAAAAACCCATACAATAAATCATTCATAGGGCCAAGAATGATCGGTGTTGTATTAAAATCATTGGCCCCAGGCCTGTCGACAAAGCCATGTTTTTACTGCTTTTCTGAAGGCTGGCAGGGTGGGAATAATGCGGATCTTGGGGGGTAGTGTATTCCAGAGAGCCGGTGCTGCCACAGAGAAGGCCCTCGTTCGTGGGCCCGCCAGCCGACATTGTTTGGCTGACGGGACCACCAGCAGACCAACTTTGTGGGCTCTAATCGGTCTTAGGGAGGTATGTTGGAGAAGGCAGTCTCGGAGGTAAACTGGTCCTAAGCCATGTAGGGCTTTAAAGGTAATCACCAACACCTTGAATTGCGCTCGGAGACCTATAGGCAGCCAGTGCAGTTCGCGAAGGATGGGTGTCACATGGGTGTATCTAGGGACACCCATCACCACACGCGCCGCCGCATTCTGCACTAGCTGCAGTCTCCGAACGTTCTTCAAGGGTAGCCCCATGTAGAGTGCGTTGCAATAGTCAATTGTCACTGTTAAACCCAGTGGAATATTTATCATTAAAATAATCATTAGTCAGCATTGCATTTTCAATGTTATTTCCCTTTTCACCATCATTTATAATATCTTCATCACTCTTCTTTTCTTCTTCGGTTCTCTTGTCCAGATTTTTTCCCATTTGTACTTCATTTTTTCCTGTCTCGAATGTTCCAAATACAGATCTTCTAACATTTTCAAAAAGGTCCTTCATAAACTCAGCCAAATCTTCATAGTCAATTCTCTCCATCTTTAAAGTCTCAGCTCTTAATTCTTAAATCCAAAGCAATAAGTTCAATCTTTAATCAATTTTCTCCATTTCCTTAAATTCACGAATTTCAGGTCCACAAATTTAGCAAAGTCAAACTATTACCAAAAATCCTCAAACAGAGCTACCAGTCTTTAGTAATCCCTTGTCTTATATTTCAGAGTCACAAATTTATTAATTTTAAAGTCTATCCAGCTGCTAAAAGAAATGTAATCCACAGCCTTTTTCAATTGTAAAACAAAATTTTTCAATAAGTTCCAAGAGTTTTTAGCAATCGCTTATTTCTTTGTCAGCAAGATCACAAATCACCAAATTTCTATAGTCCTTCCAGCTGCTAATAATAATATATTTCACAGCCTTTAATTGTCTTCTAGTAAAATCTCACCAATTAGATCCTTTTAATTCCATTTAGTCATTACAAGTCTAAATCTTTCTTGCTGTTCCTTTGTTGTTAAAATTCAATCCAGTTCAGTTCTTATCCATCTTAGTCCAAATAGTTTTCTTTTATATAGTCACGAGCTGCTCTGTTCCAAAAACAACAGCTGTCAAAACATTATTTCTAATAATATCCCACGCTTGCAGTGACTCCTCCAACCAGCAGATGGCTCTGTTTCCGTCTCCCAGCTCTACCTTTGTTATTATAATCCAATTCTTCCGTTTTTAAATAATTCCATCGACCAAATTGCTTTCATTTAAATTCCAGATCTTTAAAAGTAAAAAAAAAACCCTCCAAATCCTCAATCAATTGGGCTCTAGTTATAATTTGGTTAAAAAAAAATTTTCACTCTATATTCTCCATATGCCAAGCAGCCGCTCTTTCACTTCCGGTCCTTTTGTTCCCTTTTATTATGTCCACGTAAAGTTTTAAAGCTTTCTCCGGCAATATCACTCACCAGCTTCTTCTGTCTTCTTCATGCTCACCAGCACCTTGCTTTTAATTTTCTTTCCCAGGTGACTCCAACTCGCTAATTTAACTCCTTGCGATGTGACTTCCCTAGAGGATGGCTGCAATGCCGTCTTCCGCACACCACCGGTCAAGGAGCAAAGCTGGTTCTCTGGGGGGTTTGCCGCCCCCCCCCCAGTCTGCCAGCCAACGCTCCCTTCTTCACCACCCCTTCAGGGTGGATCCGACCTGGTCCCATTCGGTCCAGGTCCCCAGGCGGCGTGGGTTCTGGGTTTCCCCTGCGGAGCGCGGGGAAACTCCGTGGCGCCGTGGCGTTAGCCACGCCTTCTGCTTTATTTTCTTTCTGATACCATCTTCAAACCCCATAAAGTAATTCTTTAAATCTTCACAATAGTTTTTAAAGAAAGTTGCAAAATCCTCAAATTCATGTGTCTCCATATTGGCAATATTACAACTTGCAAACCTTTATGGTAAATCCAGCTGTTTAGTGATAACTTTCCAACAGCCTAACATCAAATATTTATCTCTATACCAAATACAGTATCCATTTAATGTATAAAGTGTAGCCTTATAACTCCTCTAATTCTGTAGTTTCCATCGCCGGTTCCGTACCTTCAGCCATGAGAATGGTGAGCTCTGACAATCTGTCAGGTTCCGGTAGAGTAATAAAGAGTCCACACGCAATCCTGGCTTGTAATAAGTTCTTTTACTCCTCCTCCGTCAGGAACTGACAAACACTATCAATTGCAAAGTGTGATTTTTGTCAGAGCTGCCTACTCCGTGCTCCCCACCACCTTTATACTACCCGCGCCACACCCCAGTGGTTAATTCTTATCCAATCCCTTCGCTGGGCTTGCAATCAGTGGAGGCTTGTGAATAGCTGCTTCTCAGCTGTTCCAGAAAGTCGCAGGGCTGTCTGATGTCATCGGTATGCATCCATGCTGACACCTGATCACAGTAGCAAGCCCTCACAGCCCGGATATCAGGTTGCAGCCTGTTCCCCCAGTGCGAATGACAGCTCCGGGCCGGCAGGCTCGCCAGAGCTGAAAACGGCTGGGAATGAGCATAATTCACAGCCGTTAAAATAAAAAGGTTTTTGAGACTCCGTTTGTGCTTTATTATTTATCAGGAAGCCTAGGTCAGAACATCTCCAGTGCTGGGGTGGAGATGGATCCCACCAAGGTTCAGGCGGTTCTGGAGTGGCAGGCGCCGAAAACACACAGGCAGCTGCAGAGTTTCCTGGGGTTCACTAATTTCTATCGGCAATTGATTCCCTCGTTCGCCAGGGTGGCTTTGCCGTTAATGGATCTATTGAAAACCAAGCACACGGCGGCTAAACCCCGACCAGGCCAGCCACTCCAGTGGACGATGGAATGCCAGCAGGCCTTCAAAACACTGAAGGCCTCGTTTGCCAAAGAGCCCGTACTTAGATACCCGGACCCCAAGCAGGCCTTTGTAATCCAGGCATATGCCAGTGACGTGGCAGTGGGTGCTGTCCTATTACAGGCAAATGAGCAGGGTGAGCTGCAGCCCTGTACCTATACCTCCCGCAAACTCGACACCAAAATCTGGGAGAAGGAGGCTTTCGTTACCCGATGGGCACTAATGACATGGCGACACTTCCTGGAGGGGAGCAGAGTGCCTTTTGAGGTGTGGGCAGACCATAAGAAACTCGGGGCTCTCCGGACCCCATGTTGCTTGTCGCCCAAACAGGTTCGGTGGACACAATATTTCCAATGTTTCCGGTTCACCTTGAAATACATCCCTGCAGGTAAGAACTTCCTGGCGGATGCCTTATCCCAGATGCCACAATACAACAGCCGCCGGGAGGAGGTGGTTCATGCCATTATTTCCCCTTCTCCTCAACAAGCAGCTCAGGCATCAGCTGGGCGGCCTGCAGCGAGTGTGGACTAAATGTAAAGGTAAAGGTTCCCCTCGCACATATGTGCTAGTTTTTCCCGATTCTAGGGGGCGGTGCTCATCTCCGTTTCAAAGCCGAAGAGCCAGTGCTGTCCGAAGACATCTCCGTGGTCATGTGACCGGCATGACTAAATGCCAAAGGCGCACGGAACGCTGTTACCTTCCCACCAAAGGTGGTCCCTATTTTTCTACTTGCATTTTTTACATTCTTTCGAACTGCTAGGTTGGCAGAAGCTGGGACAAGTAATGGGAGCTCACCCCGTTACACGGCACTTGGGATTCAAACTGCTGAACTGCCGACATTTCAATCGACAAGCTCAGTGTCTTAGCCACTGAGCCACCGCGTCCCTTGAGTGTGGACTAGCTGACCCATAACCTACAGGCTGAGTTACCGACCCCTGGTTCCTGGAGCACCAGCAACTACTTACTGAACGAGAAGGGTTAGCGTGGAAGGGCAGTAAATTGTATGTGCCACACACCCTGAGGCCACGAGTGCTACAGTGATGCTATGACGTCAAACAAGCCGGACACTTTGGGTTCCTCAAAATCCTGCATCTAGCCAAGAGACAGTTCTGGTGGCCCCGATTGAAGAACGATATAGAGGAATATGTCAAAAGCTGTCCGGTCTGCGTGACCGTGAAACACCGCTCAGGGAAACCCCCCGGGGTCTTATAGTCCGTGGCTGACCCAACCCGGCCATGGAAGGAGATAGTCATTGTGTCAACTTGCGAAGCATTCCTGACCTGCCCTCGAATTGCCATAGGCAGGGGGATGGGGAACCGAGCCTTGTAGCTGCATCGAGGAACTTGCATTTCAGTCAAAATAAAGCACATTCCAGCGGCAACGTCAAGGTCATCTCCAGGGGTACCCACAGTGGCTGGAGGGAGTGACTTCTACAACTGAACACTTGCCACTTCAGGGTTTGACTGACGGTCTTCCCACCACCCACCTCCTGTGCTGGGGTCCCTCCGCCCAGGTATGGCAAACCCTGGGCTGGGGTTTGACAGGTGGCTCCCCTCTGCCAGAGGCGTACCTGTAAGACAGTAAGAACATGCATTACATTAAAAGGCCATCACGCCCGAGCTCCCAGACCCTTCCCGGGATTGTGGGGATGTTCCTTGTGGAATTTATTTATTAGTCGGGCGGCTCTAATATTCTTACTCGCCACCCAGGAGGCCTCTGTTAATGGGTATCCTTTCCATCATACCAGGTATTGCAGTCTTCCCCTATGTATCCGGGAATCCAACACCTGGTCGATCTCATAGTGGGTCTCCCCTCTCACCGCTATAGGGCCGGGTTCCAGCAGTGACATAGGCCAGATTTTGGACGCTTCTATGGGCTTCAGCAGACTGCTGTGGAAGACCGGATGCACTCTCCCCAGCAGCTCGGGAAGTTTCAGCTCCACTGTAACCAGGTTGATTACCCTCACAATGGGGAAGGGGCTCAGGAACTTCGGTCCCAGCTTCTGGCAGGGAACCTTTAGCCTCCGGTATTTGGTCGAGAGGTACACCCTCTCTCCCACTTGGAAGGGCCTTTGTGGAGCTTAATGTCAACTCGTGAAGCATTCCTGACCTGCTCTTGAGTTGCCATAGGCAGGGGGACGGGGAATCGAACATCGCAGCTGCATTGAGGAACTTGCACTTCAGTCAAAACAAAGCACATTCCAGCCGGCCACATCAAGGTCTTATCCATGCAGACCCACAGTGGCCAGAGGGAGGGACCTCTACAACGCGCGAAATTGATTTGTTGGGGAATGTGACTGATGACACACCTTGGGGGGAGGGAGAAACAGGGTCAGGGCCGGGGCGCAAATTAAGTGAGGTCAGAGCTGGCTTCACTTGGTCCGTGCCGACATGACGCTCCTAATAAACAACTGGATTTCTTTTGAAGCTTGGCTTGAGGCTCATGATTTAATTAGGGCATCGGTCGGAACACTGATAGCAAGCCAACTCTGACAAAACTAATCAAAACGACGGGGACTCCTGAGCCCCGGGCTCTCCATTTGCTCCCCAACACCTGGGGTGCATGGAGAGAAACTCAGGCTACCATGGCAGAGGGTGGACTATCTGAAGAGAGCCTGCTCTAGATGACCCAGAGCGGGGCAGAACTTGCCCCCACCCAGGGTACTCCAGGAACCAGCAGCCCAACCGGAGCCAAATTGCAGCCCTCCCTGGACATCAAAGCCGAGACAGCCGAGATGCCTGCTTCAGCGACCGAAAGGAAAAGGGATGAGTATTGGTGGAAAAAAGTCCCTAAAGCGGCTGAGGTTGAGCTCCCCCACCCTAGCGCCCGGGGCTGAGGGAAACCCCTGAGCGAGGTAGGAAGACTGGAATGGATGAGGGACTGGGAACAGGCCAGACTCCCAAAAACTCTGATGGAACCCTTGGGGGGATCCTAAGAACAGCTGAGAGAGAAATTTGACCAAACCACCCTTCGTGATGAGGGGCCATCATGCCGCCCAAAAGAGAGGGTGGTTGCAACTGAGCACTTTGAAGTGAGGAGAAGCAGACAGGAACACAGCCCCCCTTCTCCACCCACCAGAAGGAGAATGAGCCCGAGGCTGCTGCCGGTGGCTCCTCCGTGCAACAGGCAAGCTGCCCAAGGTGGGTGGCCCCTTCCCTCTCTGCGAACTAGAGCCGAGGGAGACCGCCAAACACACCAAGCGCAGGTATACGGGGGCCAACATGATGAGGGAGGAGCAGTGCTGAACGAACTGCCCCGATTCATGGGGAAATTCAATGGGGACTCAGATCAACTGACTCTATTCGTTGACTCTGCTAGAGTCCACCTAGAGCGCTACAGACACCTTTACCCATTGCACAGAGCCATGGTGAATACCATCGCCGGGGGGCTAGAGGGAGAAGCAAAGGAATGGCTATTAGCCCTCCATATGAGGAGAGCCCCCCAGCTGCAAGACGTTGACAACTTCCTACAAGAGCTAGAAGCCAGATTTGAGGATGTGGAGGAGGATCAGTATGCGGCGGATGAGCTTTGAAACCTAAAGCCAAGAGGGCGACCCATTAAGGAACACATCCGTGAATTCAGGAGAGTCGTGGGGAAGCTACCCCCTCTGCCGGAGCAGCTATTAGTTCACTTTTTCAGAATGAGCCTGGACAAGCAAATTGCCCAAGTAACCGCCTATCAGGACATTCCAACCCGACTCTCTGAGTGGTTCCAAGTAGCCATAAAAGTTGACTGTGGATTGCGTGCCAATGACATGCAGAAGCAACTGGATACCAAGGAGAGAGGACAACCATCTGGCTGATGGGAGGCTGCGGCAACACAGCCAGCCCCAAGGCCAACCCTCCCACGAAGCCAGTTGAAATGCTACAGATGCGGAGGGATGGGCCACATTGCATCGGCATGCGCGACCCCAGCTCCGAAACCCAAGCCAGAGCCACCACCCAGGGTGACCGGAATGAGGCCCCAGGCGTGCCGCCGACATGTCCTGAAAAGCCCTCCAGGCTGTAGAGGTCCCTCCCCACCCAGCCAAAGGGGGGGGACTCCAGCCAATGATGACCAACCGCCAGATACCTATGACAGCGAGGATTAAGGTGAAAACGGCCCGATGGTGAGTGAACCGATCCACCCCTTCATCCTCCCAAAACACCTCACAGCCCCAAAAACAGGGACCCAGGGTACTTTTCAAGACCTAATAGACTCAGGCTGCACTAGATGCTTGATTAACCTAACCACGGTCCTGAAACTGGGGATTAGAGTGAAGAGACTGGCCCACCCAATCAGATTCGAACAGGTCGATGGGTCCCTATTGGGGGGAGCCTATGTCACCCACCTGACCGAACCAGTGAGGCTAGAGCTAACAGACCACTGGGAAGCAATTTGATTTATAATAGCCCCCAGAATGACAGACGCAATCATACTGGGGCTCTCTTGGCAAGACAAGTGGGGCCCAACAATCTGGTGGTAAGGGGGCACCTGGAGGCTGAGGATAGCAAGAGGACCCCAACCCCTTCCATACCAGCAAATAGAAGCATCGCCCATGCAGGAACACCCCCCCGAAGGCCCCACCAGAACAATTGGCAGCCACCTCTGACAAAACCCCAGAGGTCGAACAGATCCCCAAAGAATATCAGGACCTTGCGGAAGTGTTCAGCAAGGCCGAGGGTGAGGAGAGGGGGCGTGGTCAGAGCCACAGCGACACAGTATAAATTTCGGAGGTCCAAAATTTTGCTGAATCCCACCATTGTTGGGGGTCCTTGTGACCCAGAACTGTCCTGGAGGGACAGTGAAGAAGCGTAGCGCAGGCTGGCCTGGACGGGGAAATTGCAATTTCCCCAAAATGCCAGTGAAAAGCTCCAGACCGGGCGATGTGGAAGACAGCCAGATGAGCTGTCAAAAGCTGGGGCGACCACTCTGAAGAAGTGAGGAATAGCAGAGTGAAACATCTGGGTGAGATATTTTGTTCTGGTCTTGTAAACAAGAACTGTATTTTTAAACTGTTTCTCCTTTAAGGAAGAACTTTGAAAAAAAAGGTTGGAGAAAAGTGAAGCGGAGTGGAAAAATGGCTTCCGCTTCACACAAATAACAGCGGGGAACAATTAAAGACTAGAAAATTAGAAATTTGAAAAGACTTTTAAAATGATGTCTTTAGGGAAAAATCTGGAAAGCAAGATTGGGATTTTTTTACTTTTTTACTTTGTATATTTTTCCTTTTTAAACGGAGCATTGAAGGTCAGAATCGAAAGTAAACTTATTGAGTTCTGAGTTTCGGAGTACAACACTGCCACCTAATGGATAAAGAAAGAAAATAACATGACCTTGGACAGAGCTAGAAAATCATAACAGATGATTGGAGGTTTTGTTTTTGTTAGGAATAACAGTGAAGAGACTTTGAAGTAGAAATCTGAGAGACTTAGTTTTCATACCATTGGCTGTGTTTTCTTTTGGGATATTTATCTTTTTATTTTTGAAGAGAAAATAGTGGCGAAGTTTTGAGTGGAGAGTTTATTAAATCTTGTTATTTTTTCCCCCTCTTTGGAAGTAAATGCTTGCCACGGTCCCAAGTACTATGATGGAAAGTAAAGAGAAGATTCTGAATGAGGTTGATGAAATATATAGAGTACATACAAGATACGTTATGAGACACAAACTACCAAGAGAAATACATGTTAGATTCACAAAAAAGCAGTGAGAAATCAGATTTTACAAATGGCAAGAAATACTACAATAAAACACAAGACAAAAGAAATTGTGATTTTAAAGCAAATTCCCAGAAGAGTGAGAGATATTAGAAAAGAATACCAATTTCTGACTAAATGTCTGATTAGAAGAGGAGTGAATTTTAGATGGCTAATACCTGAAGCAGGGGTGGGTTCCTCCCGGTTCGGACCGGATCGCCTGAACCAGTAGTGACCCGCTGGTGATGTCACTGAACTGGACCAGCTGGTGCCGGTCCGTGGGCGCCGTCATTTATTTTTTTGCGAATTTTTTTACTTTTTTGAAGGTTTTTCTTGTTCTGCTGCTTGTAAAAGGGCCCTCGCGCCCACCCCCGGGTTTAAACTGACCTTTATTCCTTCACCCGAAGCACAGCTGATCAGCTCCTCAGCTGTGTTTCGGGCCGATTCCAGCTACTGAGCATGCGCAGAAGCCAAATTGCATGGGGAAACGCGAGTGGAGTGAGAGCGAGCACACAAAATGTCGCGATGCTAACTGGTGGCAAAGGTAAGTGGAACCCACCCCTGACCTGAAGGACTATTGGTGAATTGGCAAGAACAAAGATATAGACTGGACACTTTGGATAAAGCGGAGTCATTTTATTACCTACATATTGAACTTTTAGAAAATTCGAAATCCATTGAAGAAGGAAAGAAGAAGAAACAGGAGACAGAGGAAAAAGAAAGACAAAGACAAAGACAAATAACAGAACTAAAAGAACAGGAGGAAAGAGCAATAAGAGAAGGAACTCGACCAAAAGAAGGTAAAGAATGAAGAGTAACTAGAGCAACTAGTCAATTAAACAAATAAAAGAGATGAGAGAAGAGATGAAAATAATTTCATTAAATGTAAATGGATTAAATTCGGCGGCAAAAAGAAGGATATTAAATAAATTAGAAAAATTAAAATTTGAGATTATTTGTCTTCAAGAAGTACATATTAAAAAACAACACAGAAAATATTTAGAACATGAGAAACTTGGAAAATTATATACATCATTAGCAGATCACTCTAAAAGAGGAGTGGTTTTATATATTAAACGAGAAATACAATAAGAAATAATATATGAAGACTCAGAAGGAAGAATATTAATGTTGGAAATAATAATGAATTTTAAGAAAGTATTGATAGTAGCGATTTATGCCTCAAATGATAATCAAGAAGAATTCTATAGAAAATTACATAGAAAAATAATTGAAGATGAAGATGAAGATATATGTATACTAGGAGATTTTAATGCAATTGTAGATAAAGAACTGGATTATAGATCAACCAAAGTAAATAAGAAACAGAGAAAGACTCTTCCAAAATCATTTTTTATAATGATGGACAAATTAACACTTCAAGATGCATGGAGACAGAGGAATATGAAAGAAAGACAATACACATTCTACTCGAACAGACATTTATCATGGTCAAGAATAGATATGATATAGATGTCATTAGAATTATTGACTTCTGGTTTGACGTCACGTCGGAGCACACCAGCCTCGGGAGCCTCTGAGGCTGCATCTGTGCTTTTCAGCGATTTCGGTTGCTTAGTGGCGATCACTGACCTGGAGGGAAGAGTGATTCGAAGGGGGAGAGTTCGGAGCCTCTGGGGAGGACAAGCAATCCACCCAGGGAGCGAGAACAACTCCTGGAGCCGATCGCAAAGAAATCAGCCTCCATGGCCGATCTGAAGGCGTGACAGCCCGGCTCAGATAAAGGAAGCAAGAGAAAAACAACAAAGAACTGTGGCGGAGATCGTGAGAGAGAGATACTATTGAGAGGTTTTTTCAACAACTGGTGGAAGGAAATAAGACGGTGTGCCCTTGTAGCTGATTGCTGACCTGTGGATTGAAGACGGAAAGCTTTGAGAGGTTAAAGGCGGCGATTGCAAGGGGGAGCGAAAGGACAGCCAAAGGACGGGCAGAGAGCTTGCTGAAGCAAGACAGGTTTACAACCTGATTTGATTTAAAGCATTCTGCGAGAAATACAAAAAAAACCCTCTGTTTGGAGAACTAAAAAGGTAAAGAACTACAGCAAAAGGGCAAGAAAGATTTATGGAAAGTGCGGAAGGTGGGAGGAAGTTAGAGTTGAAAGTGAAGAGAAGGAACTGAGACGGTGACACAGCAAAACCTGGAGGACATTTTTAACTATTAAAGAAGGAGATAGAGCTACCAGCAAGATCAACATTGGACTTTAAGGACTAGTAAAATATAGACTATAAATATATCAACAAAAGGACAATAGATTAAAAGAAATATACTGTATATAAGTGAGTACTCACATCCATAATTTATTTGAATCTTTATTTATTTACATTTATTTATTTAAATAGATTTGTATACCGCCCAACTCCCAAGGGACTTTACCCTAGATAAATTTAAATATTGATTTAAATTATACTCTACTTATATTCATATATACATAAATTGTGGACTTTGGACTATATATACAAATTGTACATTCTAGATATACTCATTGCTATATATTTATATATTTATATGAACATCTATAGCAGTGATGGCGAACCTTTTTTTCCTTGGGTGCCGAAATAGTGCGCGCATGCGCTATCGCATGCGTGTGTGTGCCCCTCACTCGCCCCATCCCCCTGTGCATGCATGTGCGACCCCCCCACTCCCCCATTTCCCGACTTCCAGTGGGCCCGGTAGGCCCATTTTTCGCCCTCCCCAGGCTCCAGAGGCTTTCTTGGAGCTTGGGGAGGGGAAAAACGCTCCACCCCCGCCACCCTGGAGGCCCTCGGGAGGCCGAAAAAGCGTTCCCAGAGCCTCCGTGTGAGCCAAAAATCAGCTGGTGGGCACGCACATGCGCACTGGAGCTGAGCTAGGGCAACGGCTCGCGTGCCGGCAGATATGGCTCCGCGTGCCACCTGTGGCACCCGTGCCATAGGTTCGCCATCACTGATCTATAGAGTTTAGAAAATAATATTATATATAGAACTTAGATCAATTACTTTAGGCATTTGATAATTATTAATTGATCCCTCATGAATGTGATATAAACGGTGATAACATTTATATATAATTTATAATTTACATTGAAGGAATTAAGGGTGTGGTATAATCATTTTAGGAAACAGATCTTAGATTCTAAGAAACAGATTGATGTGGGACTTGAAGAAGACAGTATAAATAGTAGAAAAACGAACAGTGGGAACTAAAGAAAGAATTGGTGCTAAAACAACAAGAGAGAGAAGAGGTTTCGTATGGTACATTGGGATACCATCTGGAGTGTATTAAAAATGTCTACCACTACTACATCCACAGTAACTAAAACAGGGAAACAAAAAACCTCATCAACCCTACCCTCAACCCCATTAAGCCAACGTACTACTGAAGGTCCCACAGGGGAGAGAGCAGGTGGAACTTCTAGCACACAAGTAACATCGACAACTCAAGCATCACTCCAGGAGATGATGATTAAAATGCAGGAGTCCATTGACAGAAATTACAACCATATGAGAGGGAATATAGGAGAGGTGAGGGACGATATCAAAAAGGTGGATGATAGGGTGGGAAGACTAGATGAGAGAATGGAATCAATTCAAGGAGTACTGACAAATAATGTACAGAGAATAAAAAAAATAGAGGAACATAATGAGAGGATTGAACTTAGACTTCAAGTTGCAGAGAATAAAACGGATCTAGTAAATAGGGATCTCGAAGAGGCCATTTTAAATCTAGAGCTTGAAAAATCGGCCTTCTTTCTTAGGTTTCAAAACGTTACTGAAAGCAAAGACGAGAACTTACCAGAGGTCATCGCGCAAATAATTGCTAGTATGACAAATAGAACAGTACAGGAAACAATAATGGATATGGATGAAATATAGAGACTGAATACGAGCTATGCCCGAAAGAACAGACTACCGAAAGAAGTACATATTAGATTTACTAAAAGAATAGTTAGAGATGAAATCTATAACTTATCGAAAGAAAACACAGTTACACACAAGGGTAAAGAGATACTAATACTTAGACAAATACCAAGACGTGTAAGGGAAAAAAGGCGGCCCTATCAATTCTTATCCACTAAACTGATTAGACATAGGATATCCTTCAGGTGGCTATTACCTGAAGGAATGCTAATAACCTTATTGGATAAAAAACATAAAATCACAACAATAGAAGACGCCAGAGACTTTTACAAGCAGTATATTAAGGAAGTAGAGGAACATGAAAGTAAGGTAGAGGGGGAAAGGGAAAGGGAGAGTTTGGAGGAGATAAGTTCAGAAGAAAATTTACTGCAAAAAGAAGAAAGTGTGAGCACAGTAGCAGTTAACTATGGCAGAGATGGTGCGACAACAAGAGCACAGACCGAGGCAAAGAGAGCAAAACCAAGGGAAACCACCAATTGAACAGACAGTAAGTTTACTATCCCTGAACATAAATGGACTAAACTCACCCACAAAAAGGAAAAAAAATATTCCACAAATTATTAAAACAAAATGCAGACATTATCTGTCTACAAGAAACACACATCAAAAAAGAACAACATCAGATTTTGGAATCCCCAAAGTTAGGGAAATTATTCACAGCATTATCTACACATAAGAAGCGAGGAATAGCAGTATACACAAAAGCATGGTTGAATCCAAAACTACTATATTCAGACGAGGACGGTAGAACACTGATAATACAAATAAAAAATGGAAGCAAATCTGTAACGATAGCAGTTATATATGCCCCAAATATAAATCAATCAGCCTTTTTCTCCAGCTTACATAAAAAATTACTAGAAATACAGTGGGAGAAATTATTGATAATAGGGGACTTCAACGCAGTCGTTGATAGGAAAAAGGACTATAAAGGTACCAATAAGAAAAAAGCAAGAAGACTACTACCGGCATCATTTGATCAATTGGCAACAGAATTTAAATTAAGAGACAGTTGGCGATATCAAAATCCAGGCAGCAGGCAGTATACCTTCTTTTCATTTCCACACAAATCATGGTCGAGGATTGACATGGCCTGGGCAAATGGGGAATTTTTAAACGATTTGGCTGAGTCTGAAATTCTCCCAAATGACTGGGCCGACCATAATCCTCTATGGATAAAATGGAAAGAGCCAAATAGTAAAATAAGAGTAAGATGGACGTTAAACCAAACAATAACAAATGAAAAATATTATATCAAAATGATGCAGAAAGAATTAGACATCTTTTTTCGGACTAATACTAAAGAACAAACATCCCTAAGAACTCTAAGGGATGCAACGAAGGCATACATAAGGGGGCTGTCCATAGCTTACTTGGCTAAACGTAATAAGGAGAGAAACAACAAACTAAATACATTAACAATTAGATTACACAAATTAGAGAAAACATTGCAAGAAGACCCCAAAGATTCCAAAACATTAGAGGACTTAAATATAACCAGGCATAAAATTAACTTGATAACGCAGGAGGAATTGGCCAGGAAACTTAAATTAGCAAAACAAAACTATTTTGAATCAGCCAACAAACCAGGAAGATGGCTCGCTTATAAACTTGCAAAAGAAAAAGCAGATAGAACAATTGACATTCTACAAGACCAAAACGGGGAAATACACACCAGAATCACTGAGGAAAAAATATAATTCAAACTTTTTATACCGATCTTTACAAACAGGAAGACCCAAAAGACAAAGTAATTAAAGAATATCTCAACGAAAGCAATTTGCCAATCGTTCTGGAGGAGGACAGGAATATGCTAAATGATAAGATTACTCTAACGGAATTAAGAAATGCCATCGGTAAACAAAAGAATAATAAATCACCAGGTCCGGATGGTATCCCCTTTGAAATATACAAAAATCTACAAAGCTCATTAGAATTAGTAATGTTAGACTTATTTAATGAAACAATGGAAAAAGGGGAATTACCCAAGTCCTGGAAAGAAGCATATATAGCTCTGATACCCAAGGAAGATTCGAATAAACAACAGATCCAAAATTACAGACCGATTTCATTACTAAATACGGATTACAAAATACTCGCATCAATAATGGCTGAACAATTCAAAAATTTTTAAAATCAGATTATCCACTCAGATCAAAATGGTTTTTTACCTCAAAGACAGATAAGGAACAACACTAGAATAATACTCAATACACTCTCAATACACTAGAGTACTACGACATACACATAGACAAACAATTAGCGCTTATATTTGTCGACGCCCAAAAAGCGTTCGACAACCTTTACTGGCAATTTTTTATTATACAATTAGAAAAAATGAAATTTGGCGAAAAATTTATAAGGTTGATCAGAGCTATATATAGTAATCAAACAGCAAAAATAATAGTAAATAACGATATAACAGGGAAAATAGATATTAAAAAAGGAGTATGTCAGGGATGCCCGTTAGCCCCATTAATTTTCATACTAGCATTGGAAAGCCTACTGAGGAAAGTAAGATGCATGCAAGAGATAAAAGACCTAAAAATCAGGAAGGAGGAATTCAAACTTCAAGCCTTCGCTGATGATATGACATTTATAGTTGAAGAACCTTTAGAGACTGGCCCGATTCTAATCAATGAAATTGAAAAATTTGGAAAGGCTGCAGGCCTAAAAATTAATAAGGAAAAAACAAAAATAATAACTAAAAACATGACACCGAAACAAAATATCGAATTGGAAAATTTATTAGGTATGAAAATAGTTAAAAGAGTTAAATATCTTGGGATATGGCTCACTGCGAGATGTAGCTCATTAAAGGAGGACAATTATACAAAACTAATACAGAAAATCAGTAAGGACCTCGATGGATGGTCAAAACTTCAATTATCATTTATGAGTAAAATTGCGACAATTAAAATGAACATCCTACCCAAGATCTTATTCCTATTTCAGGTAATCCCAATAAAATTGAATAAAACAGTTTTTTCAAATTTAAATAAAATGATTCATAAATTCATATGGGCCAAAAGAAAAGCGAGGATCAAACTGAAACTTCTTCAACACCATAGGAGGAGAGGAGGATTTGGTCTCCCCAACTGGGAGCTATACCACCAATCTGCTACACTCAATTGGATGAGGGAATGGATCATACTTAAAAACAGAAGGATATTAACCCTAGAGGGTTTCGATTTGCAGATTGGTTGGCATGCCTTCTTATGGGGGGGACACCTATAAAACACACACATATTTCCGGCGACATTATATAAGAAAGAACTTATTAGATACATGGTTAACAATAAGGAAGGATCATTACAGAAGTGTTCCAAAATGGATATCACCAACTGAAGCAATTATATACCCGAACCTCTTAGATGTAAATAAGATTATAACATATCAACAACTCCTAGACGAACACAACGAGATGTTCTCGAAACAAGAACTCAAAGAAAAAGGAATAGACCTTGATTGGTGGCACTACCTACAGGTCAAATTGAAATACAACAAAGACAAAACAAAATATGGATTTCAAAAATATTGTGATTTAGATAGGATATTAATGGGCAATGACAAAAAAATGATTTCTAAACTATATAATTTCCTACTCCAATATAATCTATTCGAAGAGGTGGTAAAAGGTTCAATGATCGCGTGGGCACAAAACTTTGGTTATCCAATTAATTTAAACGGATGGGAAAAAATTTGGATTATAAATTATAAATTAACACTGGCGATACCATACAAAGAAAACATATATAAAATGTTTTACCGGTGGCACCTTCCTCCAGCACGATTGGCAAAAATGTTCCCGAAACTTGCTCCAAAGTGCTGGAAATGCAAAGAAGGTACAGGAACATACTACCATCTATGGTGGACCTGCCCCAAGGGGAAGAACTTTTGGATTAAGATCAAAAGCTGCCTTGAACAAATTACCTCAAAAACGATTCCCTTAAAGCCGGAGCTTTTCTTATTAGGTATTTTCAGAGAAAAAATGAGGAATGAAGATAGGTATATAATTCTACACATTACAACAGCTGCAAGAATTATATACGCGCAAATCTGGAAAACCAAACAAATCCCAACTACATTAAATCTCGTTAATAAAGTATTTGAGTGCGCAGAACTCAGTAGGATGTCATTGGAAATGCAAGATAAAGATGACTCTGAATTCTATAAAACTTGGGACAGGTGGTATAATTGGCTTAATCAAAACAAATATCAAAAACTGCTATAATTATATGTCATAAACTAAGACAGTATAAACAATAACAAATGTCTACTTTTCCTCATAGACCGGAACAAACTATGGGGATATATACAATTTTACAAGGTCTTAAAATATTAATCAAGTTGAACAAAAGAACCATTGTTGAAAAAGGAAAAATTGTTTTATTGTAATGATAATAGACTGAATATAATCAAATAATAGAAAAGAATAAGGAAAATATTGGAAGATATAAGGAAGATAATGATGTAAACAATAACCATATAGAATAAACATGTTTTTGTATCACTAGGCTGTAAAAGGATAGTGTCGACGGGATGGTTGACATGTATGTTCAATGTTTTCTATTTTCAAAGATATTTGATACTTTATTTGTATATACATGTTTACACATGTTTTTTATGTTTGTTTGTATTTTTGTTAGTTTTTTTAACATAATTAATAAAGATTATTTTTTAAAAAAGAATTATTGACTAAAATAGAAATGATTGGAATTGAACCAAACATATGGGCAGACCACAATCCAATTATAATGAAATGGAAAGGACAAAGAAAAAGATCAAGATGGACATTGAATAGAGAGTAGTAAACGAAAAAAAACTTTCAAATATATATGGAAAAAGAATTGGCTTTCTTCTTTAAAGAAAACAAGAAAGAGGAGAGTTCCTTACAAAACTTGTGGGATACTTGTAAAGCATATACTAGAGGACTAGTAATGACATATGGGAAAACAGAAGAAACAAAAGATACAAAAACAAAAAGAGATGGAGGAAGAATACAAAAGATTGGAAAAAAATCTGCAAAAATACCCACAAGATAAAACACTTAAAAATGAAATGACTCTACAGAAACATAAAATAAATATACTTTATTATTATTTATTATTTATTATTTTATTGCATTTATAGGCCACTCAATCCGATAAGGACTCAGAACGGCTAACAGCAATACAAAAGAAACAATAAAATCAGTTAAAAAAAGAAACAATAAAATCAGATAAAAGGTTAAAACAGTAAAATTAAAACATTATCAATAAGAAACAACCAATCATCCATCCACAATCACTCATGGGCCCACCCAACAATACATTCATTGGGCCCAGGCTTGCTGAAACAGCCAGGTCTTAAGGGCTTTTCTGAAGATCAATAGGGTAGGGGCCGTCCGGATCTCGGGGGGGGGAGTTGATTCCATAACGTGGGGGCTGCCACGGAGAAGGCCCTCGATCGAGGTCCCGCCAGTCGACATTGTCTAGCCGACGGGACCTGGAGCAGGCCCACTCTGTGCTATCTAACCGGTCACAGGGAGACATGTGGTAGTAGTACTTGAAAATGAAGAGATCGCACAGAAAATAAAACAGGCAAAACAAAACTTTTTCGAAAACGTAAATAAACCAGGATGTTGGCTGGCTTATAAAATTAAGAAAGAGAGAGAAAAGAAAGCTATAAGTCAACTAATAGACATGAAAGGAAATTTACAATATCAAAACAAGGAAAAAAAATAATAGAAAATTACTATGAACAATTATACAAACAAGAAAATATAAAGGAAGAAGAAATAAGATATTATCTGGAGAATGCAAACATACCAAAAATTCCAGAAAATGTCAAAAAAAACTTGGATGAAAGGTTATCAATGATGGAATTAATAGAAGGAATCAAAATACAGAAGAATGGGGAAACACCGGGACCTGATGGATTACCAGCAGAATTTTACAAAATACTACAAGATACATTAGGTGAAGTTATGCTAGAAGCATGTAATGATTTGTTATTGAAGGCCAAAATTCCAGATACATGGACAGAAGCATATTTAACTCTTATTTATTTATTTATTTATTTATTTATTTATTTATTTATTTATTTATTTATTTATTTATTTATTTATTTATTTATTAGCGCTCTTATAGGCCGCCCAATCCCGCAGGACTCAGGGCGGCGTACAACATGGATAAGAACGTATAGCTAAAGAAAACTCTGACATACAACAAGTAAGAAATTATAGACCAATCTCTTTATTGAATGTGGATTATAAGATTTTCGCTTCAATTATGGCAAGACGGCTGAAGAGACTATTGAATGAACTCATTCATTCAGACCAAAATGGCTTTCTTCCAAAAAGACAGATAAGAGATAATATAAGAATTGTTTTAAATACGTTAAATTTTTCTTTTTGACTACTTTTAAAAGGTTCTGAGTTATATGGAATTAAAGATTTAGAATAATTGTGAAATTAATAATTTGATATACTGGAATGTTAGGTTATTAATAATATGTCTGATTTTTAGATTATGCTTAAAAGGTTTTGAGTAATAAGGGGTTAAAGAATTAGAGAAATTTTGAAATTAATAATTTGTTAGTATATTTTAAATTTATGTTTATTGAGGTGGTATATTGTTGGAAGAAGGAAGATCCATTTATCATCGAGAAAACGACACTGATGGTTGTGTATCTGGTTGAAATGGCGAAAGAAAGATCTCTTCTTTTTCTTCTTTTTATTATTATATCTTAAAGATTATATAAATGAAAGATAATTGTGAAATTAATAATTTGATATATTGGGACTTCCGGTTGGCTCCTCGATCGCCGAAAGACGCTCTTCTTTCGGGGCGCCGGTCCTTTGATCCGTAAAGCCGCCAGAAAGCCGAAAAACAGCTGACTGGCGGCTGGAAACCCCCTTCCCGGGCAAAGGGAAGGGTGAAGAGTCGGCGGATACAGGTAGAGCCCCCCAAGTGCCCTAGGAGGATTCCTGGGGCGCGAAGGGTGAGGGCTCCCTGGGAAGCTGCTGAGCTCCGGACTGAGGACATCTCCGTTTTTTTTTTAAGCAGAGCAAGACGATCGCGTCCAGCACTGCTTTCAAAGATTGACATCAAATAACAGAAAATCTACAAAAAAGCAGCAGGAAACGACAAGAGACAAACTAGGCAAGTAACCACCACTTAAATCTTATTGCCTCTTACTGTAAAAGTTACAAAGTAGCAACTCTTAAAATGGCGATGGAAGCTTGAATGGGTGTGGAAAAGTGAAAGTGAAAAGAGAGAAAGTTTTATTTTACAGACAGGCTTGCATAGGAGAGCCTGTTTGAGTTGATTTTGAACTGATATTGCATTTTGGAGATTCTTCTTTTTGGCAAGAAGACTAACATAAGCTGGAATATTATTAGGATTTAATTAAAGCTAAATGGCTTCCAAATCTGTGAAGACAGTTCCTTCTAAAGGGGCTGAAAGTGCTCTCCCTTCTAAATTGCAATCTCTGGCAGCACAACCACAACCCCTAACTCTGGCAATGTTACAAGACAGTCTTAAAGTCATGCAAGTTGAAATGACTAAAAATTTTAACAAGAAAATTGATGAAGCTAATGAAAAAGTTAATGACATGATTAATGATAAAATACAAGATGTTTCTGAGAAAATTGAGAAAAAAATAGAAATTGGCAACAGTGAAATCAGAACAGATATTTTGGTAGCACTTAAAGGTTTGGCAAATAATGTGGAATATTTGAAACAACAAATTGACCAAATTAGAGAAATTACTGCAGACTTGAGAGGTGAAATACAAGATGTTCAGGAGAAAAGAGAAAGAGATGCAGACGAAATTACATTACTTCATTACAGGAATATGGAATTTGCGATCAGAGTTAGGGGGGTGAAGGAGGAGAAACAAGAAAATTTGAGAGATTTGATGGTAGAGGCCCTTGCCCAAGCTGTGGGCATGAGGAAAGAAGAGCTGGTGTGGCAAATTGATAAGATATATCGGGTGAATTCCCGTGTAGCCAGATTGAGAAATCTTCCAAGAGATATTGTAATATACTTTAATAATAGAACATTGCGAAATGACATTCTACAAGCAACTTATCAAAATAAGTTACAGGTGGGAGGACAAGGAGTGATGACATTGAAAGAAATCCCTCCAAAAATGTTGAGAGCTAGAAAGGAATTTTCCTTCCTAGTGGAAGAACTTAAAAGACAACATTTCCCATTTAGGTGGGAGGTTCCAGCCGGAATATCGTTGATTTATGAAGGAGAAAGACACAGACTGAATACGGTGCAGAAAGCAAGAGATTTCTTTACATATATCTTAAAGGCTGGGACACCAAGATCTCCAGAAGGGAGGAGAAAGGAGGAGAGAGCACATAGAGAGGAATTACAGCTGGAAGGAGCTACAGCTGGGCAAAGTGAATTAGATATAACTCTGGCTGATAAAACTGTGGATTTATTTGGAGAAGAACGGATAAGAGAACAAAGAGAACAAAGACAGACTAGAGCCACAACCAAGCGTATACAAGAAATGTCGCGGCAACAGTCTCAACTGTTAGCCGAAGAAGGTACCAAGCAAGCAGTGGCCAAAAGAAATACAGAAGTTTGATATGCAGGCAATGTTCCAGTCGCTTGAGAAGCCCCCAGATGGGAAGTAGATTTTTAACGTGGAATGTCAACGGATTAAATTCGCCACAGAAAAGAAAGAAAAATTTTCATTATCTAAAACAATTTAACAATGATGTGACTTGCCTACAAGAAACGCATATTAGAACACAAGATCAAAAATACCTCATAAATTCAAGATTAGGAACACAATTTGTTTCAGCAGCACATGATTAAAAAATGGAATAGTTATATATGTAAAGAGACACTTGATTGCTAAGCTAATTGAAGTTGATGATCAAGGAAGATGCCTTGCGGTTGAACTTTTAATTACACGCGATAGAAAATATAAATGTGGAACAAAAATTTGACAAAATTACATATAAAGAACTTCTTCTGGAAGAGGGAAATAGATATCAATTAAAATCGTTTGAGAAATTAAGAGAAGAAGGAATAATCAGAACATGGTTTCAATATATACAATTACAGGCTAGATGGAGAGATGATCAAAAAATAGGTATATTGAAAAAAGAGGACAATTTGTTTGTACAAATAAAAGACAAGGGCCCAATGCATATAAAGAGGTTATATAATATTTTACTGGAATTAGATTCAGAAACAGAATTAGTTAAGGATTGTATGATAAAATGGGCTCAGAACATTGGTGAACCGATAATGATGGATACATGGGAAAAGATATGGGTTAGAAATGTTAAATTTACACAGGCACAAAATTTGAGAGAAAATTTTTATAAAATGTTTTACAGATGGCATTTAGATCCAAAAAAGTTAGCTTGTATGTATCCAAATTTAGATTCTAAATGTTGGAGATGTGAATGTGAGGATGCTACATATTTTCATATATGGTGGACCTGTAAAAAAATTAAGGCATTTTGGATAAAAATTTGGTGGATTATACAAAATATTTTAAAGAAAAAGATTAAGTTTACACCACAATTTTTCTTGTTGGGGATAATAACGGATTGTTCTGTTATAGAGACTAAGCTGGTTTTGAATTGTATATCTGCTGCCAGATTGCTGGTGGCACAATATTGGAAGAAAGAAGATATACCTACAATTGAAGAATGGACGTTGAAAATGACACATTTGGCTGAAATGGCCAAGATTTCATCATACTTAAAGGACCACTCAAACGAAAGATATATATTGGAATGGAGTAGGTGGACTGAATATATTCAAAAAAAGTATCAGACTAAAATAACTCAAATAGTTTATTAATGTTAGAAATTTGTGAAATGATATACTATACTTTCAAGCTTTTGGATTGTTAAAGAGTTAAGGATGAAAGAGGATTTTTGAACTAATAACTTTTTTTTTCTTTTATAGTATTTTGTAAGTTTTATCTTAGTTTTCTTGGATTTATACCTTGTGCTTTTTCTGGGAAGTCCGGGAGGGTGGGTGGGGGGGAAGGGGGTGGGGGGGGTGAGGGGGGGTGAGGAGGGGAGAAAAATGGGGAAAAATGTCTGTACTTTGTACTTATAAAACTTTTCAATTAAAAAAAATTGATATATCGGAATGTTAGTTTATTAATAATATGCCTGATTTTTAGACTATGCTTAAAAGGTTTTGAATAACAAGGAGTTAAAGATCTAGAGAAATTTTGAAATTAATAATTTGTTAGTATATTTTAATTTTATCTTTATTGAATATTATACCCTGTGCTTTTTCTGGGAAGTCGGGGGTGGGTGGGTGGGTGAGAGGGGGGGAGGGGGGAAGGGGAGGGGGTTGGGGGGAAGGGGGGAGAAAAAGAGAAAAATGTTTGTACTTTGTACTAATAAAACTTTTTGAATTAAAAAAAATTAACCTCCGAGAACCATCCTCTGCTACCATGTTAGAGTGAGAATAAATCTCACAGAGGCGATGTTTGATCTTTCTCTCGGAACTCAGACATTTAGAAATAAAACCAAAGTTAAAAGTCTAATAAAATATTTATTTCGGTACAAAAACAATAAATTCTGAATAATTACATTCTTGCTAATTAAATGCGACTGCTCATGGTCAGAGCCAAACCACAAGAAAAAAAATGGAGAATCAGGAATGCACACATGCGCATAAGGTCACATCACGTGTCTTGCTTGCAATGGAATGTACCATAATATTAGAATAGGGATGCATCACCCTGCATATACATACAACTGACAATATTCACCACGTGACAGGGAATGTGACTGATGACACACCTTTGGGGGAGGGGGAAACAGGGTCAGAGCCAAGGCGCGAATTAAGTTGGGTCAGAGTTGGCTTCACTTGGATCGTGCCGACATGAAGCTCCTAATAAGTAACTGGATTTCTTTTGAAGCTTGGCTTGAGGCTCATGATTTAATTAGGGCATCGGTTGGAACCCTGACACTATTTACCAGAATTCAGGAGCAGCAGCAACTTGACCTGTATTCATGGGTCTAGTTGGATGACTTTCAGTTGACCCTGCTAGGTACTCTATCCCCATTTTCAGTGGAAGTAGAGACTCTACAGTACCTAGCATGAGGCTCTACGACTTTGGTATGATAGTGAAACAGTGATGGAGGGGTCTTCAAGGGATCACACGGGATTGAGAGACTTTTGGTGGCCTAGGATGGCATCTGGCAGCTGGGGATATGCAGGAGGGCAAAACCCAGGCATCAGAAGCTGGCAGGGCTGTTGCAGCCATTGGAAACTCCTCCCCAGCCCTGGCACACAGTGTCACTGGACTTTATTACTCACTTACCGCCAGTCCAAGGCTATACCTCCATATTGGTGATGGTAGATATTTTCACCAAGATGGGACATTTCATTCTTTGTAAGGTATTTTCTACAGTGAGAGAGATAGCACAGCTCTTTTTGGACCATGTCTTTCACTATAGAGGCATGGTTTCTAGACAATCAATTTACTTCCAGGTTATGGAGTCAATTTACTTCCAGGTTATGGAGGGCGCTGTTCCAGGTCTTGAAGGTCCAGATCAGCCTGTCATCAGTCCACCACCCTGCTAAAAATGGTGAGGCTGAGAAAACCAACCAGGTGTTGCAGCAGTATTTAAGATGTTACTGTACCTACAGCTAGGATAACTGGTCCTCATTGATTCCCCTTGCAGAATTCTCATACAACAGTGCAGTCCATAAATCAATTGCTATGACCCCACTCCAAGCCTTGTATGAGAGACATCCAAGGGTTTTACCAGCAGCATCGCAGCAGGGCTCTGTCCCAGGAGCAGTAGATTTCCTACAGAAGTAATGTACTGCTTAAACCCTCTTAAGAGAACAATTAGACCAAGCTAAGTTGTCTTACAAGAGGTCTGCAGATGCCCATCAACAGGAAGGGTTGCCAATTGCTGAAGGGGGCAAAATGTGGTTGTCTACCAAATTTTTGGTTTCTACCAGGCCCTCAAAGAAACTGGATGCAAAGTTTGTAGGGCCTTTTAAGGTCCTCCAGCAGGTGAATCCTTTGGCTTTCCATTTGCAGTTGCCTCCATCTATGAAGTTCCACCCAGTTTTCCATTGTTCCTTGCTGGTCAGAGAAGCCCCACCAAGCCCCTTGCAATCACAACAACTGTTACCCCTCCCGTAATTGTTCAAGTTGAGGAGGAGTTCAAGTTCAAAGAAATTGAGGTAAAGGCATACAGTACTTGATTCACTGAAAAGGCTATCCAGAAGCTGAGAATTCGTGGGAAAATGCTAGGTATGTGCACACTCCTGATTTGGTGCAGCAGTTCCATCAGTGATTCCCAGACAAGCCAAGGACTTCCAAACTCCTAGTATATGACCCCATCCCAGAGCCTGAGGAAGAACCAGTGAGTGAAGGGGTTAACCAGGTGGAGGAGGCCCCTCTAGAAGAATTAGACATAGAAGTGTTGTGGCAGATGAGGCTCAACCTTCAACTTCCAGGCTTCATTTCCTGAGGGAAAGCGGGGAGGAATTCTATAATCATCTATTCTAGATGTTTTGCAGGATGTGCCATTTGCCTGAGAAAACCCAGGGGCAGAAGACTCCTTTGAACTGGAATTGTTCCCACCCCTCCCATGTTACTGTGAAAACTCAGACAATAAAGACAACATAGAAGAGGGAGGGGGTGTTGTGGGGATGGGGGTGATGTTGGGAAACTGCCAGCCAGGCAAGGAGGAGGGACAAAGTGTGACATTGCACAGCTGCAACAGACCTAGGGCTGACCCCCCTAAGTTCCATGGGACCTTATCTGTTTGTTCCCAAGAGAAGGCAAGCAGTGTGTGACAGAGGTGATAATTAATCTCACAAAGGAGAAGTTTGATCTTTTCCTGGACATCAGACATTAGAAAAAAACCCGCAGTTTAAAAGTCTAAGTAAAAATATTTATTTCGGTACAAAAACAATAAATCCTCATTAGTTTACATTTCTGATATAAAATTAGGTCTTCCTTCGATGGAAGCCAGGAACAGAAGGAGAGAATGGAATGTACACATGCGTACAAGAACGTATCAATCACGTGCTCAGGAATAAACCATTATAATGAATAGGGATGCATCTCCTTGCATATACATATAACAGGCAATAAAATCACTGCGTGACAGTGTGGGGAGAGTCTTGTATAATAGGTAGAAAACAATAAAGTAGTCAACTTGACCCCTTCACGTGTGGATCTGGTTGCTTGCGCCTGACACCAGCCAACCCATTTAAGTAGAATCTCTCTTTGTTTCCCCTGCCCTCTTTTACAGATCACTTTTTCAATTCTGTAGATGAGTTGTTGGCCATTAGGGAACTTTTGGAGCTCCTCGAGGTAAAAAGACCCCTGTACAGGGTTGTGTGAAGTTGCCAGGTTGTCTGTGTAATCTTTTAATCTTTCTCCCTTCCTCCTAAATTCTTTGATGATATTTCATCCGCATAGGTTTGCTGATACCCCTTTTCAAATCCCCTTCAGTTTGGATACCCTAACATGATCGACACCCTTAAGATATTTTTCCTTTTCCTTTTTAATGTTTTCCCATACAGTCTTGTCCATACCTCCCTTTCATTAGACAAATTTATGGTATTAGGAGATGCCTGGATGCTATGATGGAAAGTGCCATTCTCCCTAGAAGGTTGGAACTAGCATTCAGATAGGGTTGTTCTCGGCCAATCACAACGAGGACTGAGTCTGTCAATCAAAATCCACTTCCTTCCGCCATCTTGACCATGCTTCCCAGTTTTAGACTCAGTCGTCACGAGGTTAGACGTGTTCGTTGTTGCTCCAACCTGACTGCTAGTTCCAATCTTCTTGGACCTTCTGTGAGTCATATTCCCTCTTTCCCACCACTTGTGGGAAAAACAGAGACGTTTTAATTTTATTTTCATTTTTTATTTTCTCCATTTTGCCTTATTATTTATTTATTTATTATTTGTTCTTCTAGGCCGCCCTACTCCCGAGGGACTCAGGGCGGCGTACAGCAATTTTATGAGAACATCAATAATAAACAACGATTTAAAAACAGCAATTAAAAAAAACATATACACAAACGTTAAAAAAATGTTCACCAACAGTCATACCGGGGGGGGAGCTCAGATGGAACTAGTCTCCTCCCCCTGCCTGCAGGAAAAGCCATGTCTTGACGGCTTTTCGGAAGGCCAGCAGGGTGGGGATGGTTCGGGTCTCTGGGGGAAGTTGGCTCCAGAGCACGGGGCCCCCCACAGAGAAGGCCCTCCCCCTAGGGCCCGCCAGCCGGCATTGTTTGGCTGATGGGACCTGGAGGAGACCTACTCTGTGAGCCCTAACCGGTCGAAGGGAAGTATGAGGTAGAATGCGGTCCCGAAGGTAACCTGGTCCTAAGCCATGAAGGGCTTTAAAGATGATGATCAACACCTTGAATTGTACCCGGAGACCGATGGGCAACCAATGCAGCTGGCGGAGTATAGGTGTCACGTGGGTGTACCTTGGCACACCCACCACAGCACGCGCAGCCGCATTTTGCACCAGCTGAAGTCTCCGAATACTCTTCAAGGGTAGCCCCATGTAGAGTGCATTGCAGTAATCCAAACAGGAGGTGACAAGGGCATGAGTGACCGTGAGTAGAGTATTAAACTGCTAGGCTGGTGTGCTGCCTCGACGGGATCCCTGGTGGGGGGATCTTCCCGGACATTCTGACCACCAGAGGGCTTGCTCTCCCTGGTCAGCTTGCAAGAAAAGGGAGGCTTGCTAGAAGTTTCAAAGCGCTCTATTCGGCTTTCTTATCAGCCGGAGTGATCGGGACTGCTGCGGCTTGTTTTTCTTGCCGTCAAACAGCTGAGCCGGCCGGCCGGGGTTTTTTGCCTCCCGTTTGAATCACGAAGCAGAGAGGAAGCCCGGACTGGCTGCCTGCTCCCCCACTGGCCTCAGTAGCTCGGCAGGAGCCCTCTTGTTGGGATCAGAGCCTCGAAAAACCGACTGCTGAGCTTGCTACGGGTCGGAGTGCTCTAATTACTGTTTCCCGCCGGGTTTTTTTGCTGGAAACACTGCGGCGGCCATTTTTAAAATTTATTTTTCCTGCTTACTCATTGAGGCCCTCTTTAGTGCCGCGAGCCAGGGGATATAGATGGCGGAGGCCTCTCATCCCACACCTGTGTCCAGGCCTTCGGGCAAAAGGTCCCAGAAGTCAAACAAGGAAGCAGCTAAGGCAGCTGATCAAGCTACAGTCTCCAAATTGCGCAAAACTAAATCGGCCTCTTCTAAAGCAGCCGAGCACGAGGGGAAGCGGCGTGAGAGCACACCCCACAATCTGCCCCCCCCATTAGCCCCTCTGATTCAGCAGCAGAGGACATTAACAGGCTAGATTCGCCTGCCAGGGCGCTTATCAGCACCAACGTTTGGGGGGAGGCAGCCCAGAGTTCCCCTCTTCTAGCACCACCTGCTCTCTCTCCCATTTCACTGGCCCCATCGCCTCCCATTCCAGCCATGGGTTCTGGGCGCTCCCTTCCTCTAGGGATGGCATCTCCGGCTCCAGAAACAGCTCCCCAAAATTTTCCTGCACAAGCAGGCTCCTCTGCTCAAATTGATGCCACTAACCTCCAATTGATTATTGCCAGCACTGTGCAGCAATGTCTTGCTGGGTTCCAGCAAATGAATTGGCCTACTCAAACTCCCGCTTCTCAGTCTCCTAACCAGGGATCCCTCGAAGTGTTCCAGGAGCCAGAGCAGGAGGCAGAGCAATCAGATGACTTCGTTCAGCTTCACCAACAGACTTCCCTGGAAGAGGGGGAATGTGACCCCACAGCTCTTTCTGAAGATGAAGATCTGACTACTGACCAACGAGCTCCGGTAGGCCTTTTCCACCCAGCCTTATTTAAATCACTTCTCCACAAGGCCAGAATGTGGCTGGACTGGCTCCTTCAGCCGGTCAAAGAGGAGGTGCGGGAGACTCTTCCAAGGAACCTGTCTTTACTGAGCAGGTGGCTGAACTAGATGTTATTCCAACCCCAAAATTATTTGTGGATAATGTACAGCGGCAGTATACGGCTCCTGCTTCTGGACCAATGCCCTCTGCATCCGATAAGCGGTTCTTCAACGTGGCTACAGAACTGGCATCTCTTCTGAACCCACCATCCGTGGACGTACCAGTGGCATCCCTCCATTTGCCCAACGCCATCCCAGGGGAAACAGAAGAGCTGTTGAAACCAGGTGACCATCGTCTGGAACAGGTCCTGCTGAAGTCTCACCAAGCGGTGGTGTGGGCGATTCGCGCCTCTTCCTCCGCCTCCTTTTTTGTCAGATCGTCCCTGCTGTGGCTTCGTCATCTACAAGAACAGGTACCACCAGCCGAGCTTCGCATTCATCAAGATCTCAACAAGGTGATCGCAGCCACCCAGTTTGCAGTGGATGCCACGCTCAGAGCGGCCAGATTCGCATCCAAATCTATGACTGCATCAACTGTGGGACGCAGAGTCAATTGGCTCCGTAACTGGTCAGCTGATGCACGCCAAAAGTGGCGGCTGGCGACCAAACCCATTTCGGGACAGTTATTATTTGGGGAAATTCTGGACCCGATTCTGATCAAGTCAAAGGACCACAAAAAGGTGCTCCCTTCTTTCACTAAGAGAGGGGTTTTCCGCCAGACCCCCTATTTCAGGCGGCCCTTTCGACAGACTGACCAGGGTTCCAGCTCTTCCCGAATCCCAGGTCAGTATGGGGCGAGATCTTATTTCCCAGATAGATCCGCCAGGGGAAGGCCCTTCAAGTGCCCATTTCGGGGGTGGGGATCTCGTTTTCCTCGACGTTCTAATTGAGGAGGTGAAGGACCTGCCCATAGGGGGGAGACTCTCGTCTTTTGCAGATGCGTGGGACGAGACAACTCAGGATGCCTGGGTTAGGAGGACAGTTCGCCAGGGGTTATCCCTTGAGTTTATTGTTAAACCCCCCTTCTTTTTTGTCCTGTGCCCTGTATCTAAGATGAAGGCCAAAAGGATGCTTATGGAACAGGCGGTGCAACATCTGGTGGCTATCAGAGCTGTTGAGCCCGTTCCCATAGAACAGAGAGGCCTAGGTTTTTATTCAATTTTATTTCTGGTGCCTAAGTCTTCTGGGGACTGGCGTCCGATTCTAGACCTCAAACGCCTTAATAGATACATCAAGTACCGCAAATTTAAAATGCAATCTCTCAGTTCCCTTTTGAGAGGTGTTCACCGGGGAGATTTTATGGCGTCCCTAGACCTAACTGAGGCTTACTTACACATCCCCATTAGACCAGAAGATAGACAATATCTTGGTTTTCCTTTGCAGGCCATCATTACCAATACAGGGCTCTCCCATTTGGTCTCTCTTCGGCCCCAAGAGTGTTCACCAAGGTCCTTGCGTCCTTGGAAGCTCACCTCCGATCTAGGGGTGTCAGGGTCCAGTGCTACCTGGATGATATCCTACTTCAGGCGTCGTCACGGTCTTTGACGACCCAGCATCTCCAGATAGCACTGGACACTCTTCACCGACATGGTTTCTCAGTGAATGAGGCCAAGAGTTGTCTAACTCCTTCCAACTCTATCCTTCATCTAGGAACTATCATAGACTCCCTGGACTGCAGGGTTTATCTTTCCCAAGAGCGGGAGACCAGCCTTCGGGATCTGGCCACAGAGGTTATCAGAGCCCCTTCAATTCCTATTGCTGTTTTAGCGACGCTCTTGGGAAAGATGATATCTTGTTTAGATATTGTGCCCTGGGCACGATTACATGCCAGGGAGCTGCAGTGGTTCCTGCTGCCACTCCAGAAGGCAGGCAGGGGAACCTCCCTTTTCAAGGTCTCTCTCCCGGCCTCCGTGAAATGGTCTCTTGGCTGGTGGACTTCCCCCTCTATCTCTCAGGGGACTTCCTTCCTGCCCCCAGACAGGGTCATTATCATCACGGACACAAGCCTTCAGGGCTTGGGTGCCCATGCGGGAGGTCAGCTGGCCCAGGGCCTCTGGTCTAGGGAGGAGGCCAGCTACCCCATCAACGTCTTAGAGCTCAGAGCCATTTTTCTTGCCCTCAAGCATTTCCATAGGAAGGTGATGGGGGCACATGTACTGGTATTGACAGATAATGTTACCGCTAAGGCACGTGTAAATAAACAGGGCGGTACCCATTCAGCGGCCTTGCTCAGGGAGGCCTTACGGCTAGGATTCTGGGCTGAAAAGTGCCTACTGTCAATTTCAGCTGAATATATTTCTGGGGAGGCCAACAAGCAGGCAGATTGGCTTAGCCGCTCGGTGATAGATCAGACCGAGTGGCACTTACACCCAGATGTGTTCCAAGCTATCACTTCTAAATTTGGTTTACCCCTAATTGATCTGTTTGCAACTCCACAGAATTCACAGCTTCCTCGATTTTTCTCCTGGTTCCCGTCCTCGGGAGCGGAAGCGACCGACGCCCTACGGACTCCTTGGCCCAAGGGTCTCTTGTATGCCTTTCCACCCCTCCCCTTACTTCCCAGAGTCATCCAAAAGCTGTTGCAACATTCTGCCGAGGTGATTCTGGTGGCCCCGCATTGGCCTTGGCGGGTTTGGTTTGGCGACCTACAGTTTCTTTCCACTGCCCCTCCATGGAGGCTGCCACTTCGTCGGGATCTGCTCAGTCAGGGGGAGGTCCTCCACCCGGACTCCCGATGGCTCCAACTAACCACATGGCGGTTGAGCGGGAATCCCTCCGCCTTCAAGGGTACGACAAAGAGATAATTGACATCATCCTGGCCTCTAGACGCACTGCCACTGTCTGCATTTACCAGGCCACATGGCAGGCCTTCTGTGATTGGTGTGCTTCGGAGGGCATCTCCCCACTCAGGGTCCCCATCCCTAAGGTTCTTTGTTTCCTCAAGAAGGGCTTATCCATGGGACTCTCACCCAACACCTTACGACGGCAGGTCGCGGCCTTGTCGTCAGTCCTGGCATGTGAACCCTTCCCATCCCTAGCGACCTACCCCACTGTGCATCGCTTCCTAAAAGGAGTTTCGAACATCAGCCCTCCTGTAGTGCATCGTTTCCCTTCATGGGACCTACCCCTGGTACTGGACTCACTAACGGGCCCCCCTTATGAGCCATTGAGGGAGGCTAGTCTCAGTCATTTGTCTTACAAAGTTGCCTTTTTGTTAGCAATTACGTCGGCTCGACGCATTTCAGAATTGTCCGCTCTCTCCCTTCGCAACGATTTATGTGTATTTCATTCTGATAAGGTGATACTTAGATTAGATCCATCCTTTTTACCAAAAGTTAATTCAATGTTTCACCGTTCTCAAGAACTGATTTTGCCGTCCTTCTGTGCAAACCCTAGGCACCCACGAGAACGGGTGTGGCATTCTCTAGATGTTAGAAGAGCCCTTAAGATCTATATTGCCTGTACAGCTCCCTTCCGCAAATCGGAAGCACTGCTAGTTGGGTTCCTGCCTCGGTATATGGGGCTCAAGGTATCGCCCTCCACCGTAGGCAGATGGATCAGGGCAGCTATCACCAAGGCTTATTCCTTGGCGGGCCGCCCAGTTCCGGACAACATCACGGCACACTCCACATGCAGCGCTTCAACCTCAGTGGCGTGGAGGACACAGGCTTCCTTAGAGGAGGTTTGTAGGGCGGCAACTTGGGCGTCTCCTACACAGTTTATCCGTCATTACAAAATTGATTCCTTTGCTTCAGCTGAAGCTGCCTTTGGGAGATGGGTATTACAACAGGTGGTTCACCCCTCAACTTGACAGGTCTATCTACAAGAGAGGTATGAGACTAGGCCCACCCTAGGGACTTGCTTAGGCTTTGGTATGTCCCTATCTGAATGCTAGTTCCAACCTTCTAGGGAGAAAGGGCATTGATTTACCTGATACGCCCATTCTCGTAGAGTTGGAACTAGCATTCAGCCCCACCCGGTTATGAAAGTTTTTCACTGACTGTTTGGGTTTTGTTCCTGTGACTTGTGTTTTTCCATTGTTTCATTAAACTGTTCACTGTTTCGCCGTCTGGAGTTGGAGTATTTCTTTGTTCTTCCTTGCTAACGTTTTTACCTTTCATGAGTTGAACTTCCATGTCGAGTCTGTCATTCCGGCTTCGTCTAAAACTGGGAAGCATGGCCAAGATGGCGGAAGGAAGTGGATTTTGATTGACAGACTCAGTCCTCGTTGTGATTGGCCGAGAACAACCCTATCTGAATGCTAGTTCCAACTCTACGAGAACGGGCGTATCAGGTAAGTCAACGCCCTTTTTGCCCATGAAGAATAGCAGGTAAAATATCCACATAATGATGGGTATTTCTACCTGTAAAATAGCTCCAGAGTTTATGTTTCAGGGTGCAATTAAACTCCTCTATAATGGTGGCTTTATTCTCACTTTGGGTGACAAAATGATGAATGCCATAACATGCCAAAAGTTTCTTCAGAGGAATATGTAAGAACTCTTTACTATCATCTGTCTGTAACTTTTGTGGTGTGTATCCTGTTTCAAAGATGTCCTTGAAGGCGGCAGCCACCGCATGCCCTGATTTATCAGATAAATGGGAGGCCCAGGCATATTTGGTTAGCACATCAATAACTGTTAAGATAAACTTTTTTCCTTTGTTTTCATAAGAAAATCTGGACATATCTATGAGATCAGATTGTCACTGATGCGCCACCACTGCTTTCTTTCTAGGAAAATTAATTATTGCAGACTTATGAAGGGTATAACATCTTGTCCTAAAAGCCATGTCTTGACCTTCTTCATGGATAGGCTTTTATCACGTTTCCTTCTTTCCTGAAAAACAGAATCCACACTGCTATAACTCCCCACACAACCAGGTGTATAATAAATATCCCTTAGAATATTTTCATACTTCATTCTACTGAAACACCACTGACAATAATCACACATTTGTCTTTAACACATTATTTCATGGGTAATTCAGAGTTCAGAGGGCATAACTTGTATATCAGAAAAAAACCCACATCATCACTATCATCAGAAGAAGATAAAATGCTATAACCCCCCTATAGCCCACAAATCATGCCCACAATTGCAAGCAAGATCATCTTCACCTGTACTGTAGCTCTTTAATTTGCTATGCAAATGGCATGGCCTCTCTGATAGAACAGAGCTGTGGTTATATTCTAGGTCAGAAAAATCTTCAGAACATTTGCAACCATTGTAATTACCAAAGGTATATAAAAGTGGGGTGTTTTGAACTGATCGCTGCCTATGTGACATTAATTCAGAGACTGTAAAATATAAAACATAACCTCTTAGTGTGCTATCTCCACTAACATGCTTTACAGAACAATGTATAAAAACCATTTACTTACCTGCTCCATGTCATTGGCTGGAAGATAAAGATGATTCATTCAGCATTTCACAGGCTGCCTGCTAAGTATTACAGGATATGTCCTGTTTTCCACTGTTCCTCATCACTAAAATTGCAACAAGGCTTGCAACCTCCATACAAAATGGGTCTGTAGTAAGAATTTTCATTATCAAAATCTTTACCACAGGGTTTGCTGCATTTTGTTAGCAGAGGCTTTGAGTTGCCCCACATGTTGGTGATGTCTAACAACATAAAAAGGTTTGCAGAATCTTTATTAATATCTTCTCTGGAGTGCGAGGCTGCCATATTATTTTCAAATGTATGCATGGGTTTTAAACTGCAGAATTCAACTGCCTGTGTGGCTGAAGCCTGCAGGACCACTGCTTGTAGATAAGCCTGTTAATAGGGCATGTGCAGAATAACTGCTGTGACCAGTCTGAACATGCCCTCTGGCCATGCCTGTAGAGACACTGTACCACACCACCACTACTGCCCTGTCCCCTGTGGGAAGAAAAATCAGGTCCAGTTCCAAGCCAGGAATAAAATGGAGGCTGCTTTAAGAAAGAAGGTTTATTGATGAGCAGAACCAACAACAGCATGCAGTTCTGAGACAGCTGACAAATTAGCTTGATGAGTGCAAGGATTCTTATACAGTTTTTACAGAATTTGGTAAACTGGAGGCTTGCTTGAAACAGGACTGGAGCTGCAACCCATGGCTTGGCTGGCTTGATGAACCTCCTTGCTAGGTTTTTGTCTATGTATTTGCGCATTTCTTGCATTTCCCGGGGCGTCATGGTGTACAGTTTGGGTTTGGGTAGTTTTGCTTCGGGGATGATTTCGATGGCACAGTCCGTCTTGCGGTTGGGGGGGGGGGTTTAGGACATCGCACTTGGCCTTGCTGAACACTTCCGCAAGGTCCTGATATTCTTTTTTAAAAAAAATAATATTTATTGAATTTTCCTTTAAAAACATAACAATTAAATACACACAACAAAAATAAACACAACAGGAAAAAAACAAATACAAAAGCTGTAGAAAACACTACAGTAAGCAAATACAAACATAACGCCGACTAATAAAAACCATAACAATGAAATCATACTTCTTTAACAGCCTATTAGCTATTAATATTAATCTTTGTACACTCGATTATATATTATATATATTATATCTATATACATTATAAATCTTATCTTCTTATAAACTGTCTATTGGAATGTCAACTTTTATTTCTACAGCTATTTTATCCAATTCATATTTACTCACACTATATATGTATGTATAGGTATTTGTGTACATATAGCTGATAAGGGAAGAGAGCCTGTGGCCTAAAGGTTAAGCTGCTGCCTTACAGGCAGACTGCCCAGGTTCAAATCCCAGTAAGGGTATGGCTATCTGATGAGAGCTAAATAGCTCGAAATAGATCTATAATAGTCTCCCTTCATTTTCATTTATCAGCAAAAAATGTTACACATACAGACAAAATAGTTTGTCGCCTATAGATACTGCCTGGATGGTCCCTGGAGGGGCCGAAAGGCAAAAAGGAAGCTGTGATGTTTCCTCCTATACACCAAGATGATTTGACAGAAAAAACATATATAACCCTTTCATGGCGAAGAGCTGATAAGGGAAGAGAGCCTGTGGCCTAAAGGTTAAGCTGCTGCTATATATATTCCATCTTTAATCCAACTGTTTACGGACATTATTTCAATCAGAAAGTGAAATAAAGTATTATATCATAATATATGGGATACACTACAGTTTGTTATATCGTTGCAAGAAGTTATACTATAATAGGTTTCTATATTTTTTCTGTCCAAGCCAAACTAGACTTAATACCAACAATGATAACTGTGGTCAATAAAATTTTGGAAGTAGCAGATATGTGCAAGGTAACGATGGAAATTCAGGATAAAGAAGAGACAGATTTCTATAAAACGTGGGATAGATGGTACAATTGGCTTGGAAGGTCCTGATATTCTTTGGGGATCTGTTTGACCTCTGGGGTTTTGTCAGACATGGCTGCCAATTATTCTGGTGGGGCCTTTGGGGGGGGGGTGTTCTTGCATGGGCGATGCTTCCATTTGCTGGTGTGGAAAGGGTTGGGGTCCTCTTGCTATCCTCAGCCTCCGGGTGCCTCCTTGCCACCAGATTGTTGGGCCCCACTTGTCTATCCAAGAGAGCCCCAGTATGATTGCGTCTGTCATTCTGGGGGCTATTATGAATCAAATTGCTTCCCAGTGGTCTGCTAGCTCTAGCCTCACTGGTTCGGTCAGGTGGGTGGCATAGGCTCCCCCCAATAGGGACCCATCGACCTATTCAAATCTGATCGGATGGGCCAGTCTCTTCACTCTAATCCCCAGTTTCAGGACCGTGGTTAGGTTAAGCAAGCATCTAGTGCAGCCTGAGTCTATTAGGGCTTGAAAAGTACCCTGAGTCCCTGTTTTTGGGGCTGTGAGGCATATTGGGAGGACAAAGGGGTGGATTGGTTCACTCACCATTGGGTTGTTTTCACCTTCATCCTCACTGTCATAGGTATCCGGCGGTTGGTCGTCGTTGGCTGGAGTCCCCCCCCCTTTGGCTGGGTGGGGAGGGACAGCTACAGCCTGGAGTGTTCTGACCTAGGCGTCCTGATTAAATAAAACGGCACAAACAGCATCTCACAAACCTCTTTCATTTGTATGGCTGCTAATTATTGTCATTAGCAGTCGTCATAAGTCCGAATAAAGTAAAACAAGTCTGACTAAAGTCTTTCAGGGAAAAGCAGATAAGAGTCCAAACAAATCAAAACAAGTCCGGCTAAAGTCTTTCAGAGAAAAGCAGATAACACACACGAACCTTGCTCTTCTTTGGCAAACTGCCAAAGACCAATTTGCAGGGAAAACTTGGTAAATTCAAACAGGAACAAAACTGAGTCTTGAGTTACAATGACGAGATCTAGAGATGAACTTAGTTGCTTCCTGCAACGAACCCTTTCATGTTCTCCACTTATATAGCCTATGGGAGGGGCCAATTATCCCCAAGGTTTACTCCCAAGTAGTCCTTCTTCTCTGAAACTGTTCTTGCCTTTTGGCAGCGCATTGAGAACAAGCTCCTCCTGTTCTTCTTCCTCGTTCATGTCAGCCTCTGGAGGTTCTGGAGGTGGGACAGACCTCCCCAATGGCCCTGGCTGAATCCCTGATTCTGGCACAGAGCCTTCTTCAGACTCCAGGCCTGGCCCAGGTTCCTCCCCAGTCTCCTCGCTGTCCGACTCTGCTGCCAGCTGCACAGGCCGCTGGCGGACCAAAACATGCAGGGCTTTTCAGGACATGTCGGCGGCACGCCTGGGGCCTCGTTCCGGTTGTACCCTGGGTGGTGGCTCTGGCTTGGGTTTCGGAGCTGGGGTTGCGCATGCCGATGCAATGTGGCCCATCCCTCCGCATCTGTAGCATTTCAACTGGCTTCGTGGGAGGGTTGGCCTTGGGGCTGGCTGTGTTGCCGCAGCCTCCCATCAGCCAGATGGTTGTCCTCTCTCCTTGGTATCCAGTTGCTTCTGCATGTCATTGGCACGCAATCCACAGTCAACTTTTATGGCTACCCGGGACCACTCAGAGAGTCGGGTTGGAATGTCCTGATAGGCGGTTACTTGGGCAATTTGCTTGTCCAGGCTCGTTCTGAAAAAGTGAACTAATAGCTGCTCCGGCAGAGGGGGTAGCTTCCCCACGACTCTCCTGAATTCACGGATGTGTTCCTTAATGGGTCGCCCTCTTGGCTTTAGGTTTCAAAGCTCATCCGCCGCATACTGATCCTCCTCCACATCCTCAAATCTGGCTTCTAGCTCTTGTAGGAAGTTGTCGACGTCTTGCAGCTGGGGGGCTCTCCTCGTATGGAGGGCTAATAGCCATTCCTTTGCTTCTCCCTCTAGCCCCCCGGCGATGGTATTCACCATGGCTCTGTGCAATGGGTAAAGGTGTCTGTAGCGCTCTAGGTGGACTCTAGCAGAGTCAACGAATAGAGTCAGTTGATCTGAGTCCCCATTGAATTTCCCCATGAATCGGGGCAGTTCGTTCAGCACTGCTCCTCCCTCATCATGTTGGCCCCCATATACCTGCGCTTGGTGTGTTTGGCGGTCTCCCTCGGCTCTAGTTCGCAGAGAGGGAAGGGGCCACCCACCTTGGGCAGCTTGCCTGTTGCGCGGAGGAGCCACCGGCAGCAGCCTCGGGCTCATTCTCCTTCTGGTGGGTGGAGAAGGGGGGCTGTGTTCCTGTCTGCTTCTCCTCACTTCAAAGTGCTCAGTTGCAACCACCCTCTCTTTTGGGCGGCATGATGGCCCCTCATCACGAAGGGTGGTTTGGTTAAATTTCTCTCTCAGCTGTTCTTAGGATCCCCCCAAGGGTTCCATCAGAGTTTTTGGGAGTCTGGCCTGTTCCCAGTCCCTCATCCATTCCAGTCTTCCTACCTCGCTCAGGGGTTTCCCTCAGCCCCGGGCGCTAGGGTGGGGGAGCTCAACCTCAGCCGCTTTAGGGACTTTTTTCCACCAATACTCATCCCTTTTCCTTTCAGTCGCTGAAGCAGGCATCTCGGCTGTCTCGGCTTTGATGTCCAGGGAGGGCTGCAATTTGGCTCCGGTTGGGCTGCTGGTTCCTGGAGTACCCTGGGTGGGGGCAAGTTCTGCCCCGCTCTGGGTCATCTAGAGCAGGCTCTCTTCAGATAGTCCACCCTCTGCCATGGTAGCCTGAGTTTCTCTCCATGCACCCCAGGTGTTGGGGAGCAAATGGAGAGCCCGGGGCTCAGGAGTCCCCGTCGTTTTGATTAGTTTTGTCAGAGTTGGCTTGCTATCAGTGTTCCGACCGATGCCCTAATTAAATCATGAGCCTCAAGCCAAGCTTCAAAAGAAATCCAGTTGTTTATTAGGAGCGTCATGTCGGCACGGACCAAGTGAAGCCAACTCTGACCTCACTTAATTTGCGCCCCGGCCCTGACCCTGTTTCTCCGTCCCCCCAAGGTGTGTCATCAGTCACATTCCCCAACGAATCAATTTCGCGCGTTGTAGAGGTCCCTCCCTCTGGCCACTGTGGGTCTGCATGGATAAGACCTTGATGTGGCCGGCTGGAATGTGCTTTGTTTTGACTGAAGTGCAAGTTCCTCAATGCAGCTGCGATGTTCGATTCCCCGTCCCCCTGCCTATGGCAACTCAAGAGCAGGTCAGGAATGCTTCACGAGTTGACATTAAGCTCCACAAAGGCCCTTCCAAGTGGGAGAGAGGGTGTACCTCTCGACCAAATACCGGAGGCTAAAGGTTCCCTGCCAGAAGCTGGGACCGAAGTTCCTGGGCCCCTTCCCCATTGTGAGGGTAATCAACCTGGTTACAGTGGAGCTGAAACTTCCCGAGCTGCTGGGGAGAGTGCATCCGGTCTTCCACAGCAGTCTGCTGAAGCCCATAGAAGCGTCCAAAATCTGGCCTATGTCACTGCTGGAACCCGGCCCTATAGCGGTGAGAGGGGAGACCCACTATGAGATTGACCAGGTGTTGGATTCCCGGATACATAGGGGAAGACTGCAATACCTGGTATGATGGAAAGGATACCCATTAACAGAGGCCTCCTGGGTGGCGAGTAAGAATATTAGAGCCGCCCGACTAATAAATAAATTCCACAAGGAACATCCCCACAATCCCGGGAAGGGTCTGGGAGCTCGGGCGTGATGGCCTGTTAATGTAATGCATGTTCTTACTGTCTTACAGGTACGCCTCTGGCAGAGGGGAGCCACCTGTCAAACCCCAGCCCAGGGTTTGCCATACCTGGGCGGAGGGACCCCAGCACAGGAGGTGGGTGGTGGGAAGACCGTCAGTCAAACCCTGAAGTGGCAAGTGTTCAGTTGTAGAAGTCACTCCCTCCAGCCACTGTGGGTACCCCTGGAGATGACCTTGACGTTGCCGCTGGAATGTGCTTTATTTTGACTGAAATGCAAGTTCCTCGATGCAGCTACGAGGCTCGGTTCCCCATCCCCCTGCCTATGGCAATTCGAGGGCAGGTCAGGAATGCTTCGCAAGTTGACACAATGACTATCTCCTTCCATGGCCGGGTTGGGTCAGCCACGGACTATAAGACCCCGGGGGGTTTCCCTGAGCGGTGTTTCACGGTCGCGCAGACCGGACAGCTTTTGACATATTCCTCTATATCGTTCTTCAATCGGGGCCACCAGAACTGTCTCTTGGCTAGATGCAGGATTTTGAGGAACCCAAAGTGTCCGGCTTGTTTGACGTCATAGCATCACTGTAGCACTCGTGGCCTCAGGGTGTGTGGCACATACAATTTACTGCCCTTCCACGCTAACCCTTCTCGTTCAGTAAGTAGTTGCTGGTGCTCCAGGAACCAGGGGTCGGTAACTCAGCCTGTAGGTTATGGGTCAGCTAGTCCACACTCAAGGGACGCGGTGGCTCAGTGGCTAAGACACTGAGCTTGTCGATTGAAATGTCGGCAGTTCAGCAGTTTGAATCCCAAGTGCCGTGTAACGGGGTGAGCTCCCATTACTTGTCCCAGCTTCTGCCAACCTAGCAGTTCGAAAGAATGTAAAAAATGCAAGTAGAAAAATAGGGACCACCTTTGGTGGGAAGGTAACAGCGTTCCGTGCGCCTTTGGCATTTAGTCATGCCGGTCACATGACCACGGAGATGTCTTCGGACAGCACTGGCTCTTCGGCTTTGAAACGGAGATGAGCACCGCCCCCTAGAATCGGGAAAAACTAGCACATATGTGCGAGGGGAACCTTTACCTTTACATTTAGTCCACACTCGCTGCAGGCCGCCCAGCTGATGCCTGAGCTGCTTGTTGAGGAGAAGGGGAAATAATGGCATGAACCACCTCCTCCCGGCGGCTGTTGTATTGTGGCATCTGGGATAAGGCATCCGCCAGGAAGTTCTTACCTGCAGGGATGTATTTCAAGGTGAACCGGAAACATTGGAAATATTGTGTCCACCGAACCTGTTTGGGCGACAAGCAACATGGGGTCCGGAGAGCCCCGAGTTTCTTATGGTCTGCCCACACCTCAAAAGGCACTCTGCTCCCCTCCAGGAAGTGTCGCCATGTCATTAGTGCCCATCGGGTAACGAAAGCCTCCTTCTCCCAGATTTTGGTGTCGAGTTTGCGGGAGGTATAGGTACAGGGCTGCAGCTCACCCTGCTCATTTGCCTGTAATAGGACAGCACCCACTGCCACGTCACTGGCATATGCCTGGATTACAAAGGCCTGCTTGGGGTCCGGGTATCTAAGTACGGGCTCTTTGGCAAACGAGGCCTTCAGTGTTTTGAAGGCCTGCTGGCATTCCATCGTCCACTGGAGTGGCTGGCCTGGTCGGGGTTTAGCCGCCGTGTGCTTGGTTTTCAATAGATCCATTAACGGCAAAGCCACCCTGGCGAACGAGGGAATCAATTGCCGATAGAAATTAGTGAACCCCAGGAAACTCTGCAGCTGCCTGTGTGTTTTCGGCGCCTGCCACTCCAGAACCGCCTGAACCTTGGTGGGATCCATCTCCACCCCAGCACTGGAGATGTTCTGACCTAGGCTTCCTGATAAATAATAAAGCACAAACGGAGTCTCAAAAACCTTTTTATTTTAACGGCTGTGAATTATGCTCATTCCCAGCCGTTTTCAGCTCTGGCGAGCCTGCCGGCCCGGAGCTGTCATTCGCACTGGGGGAACAGGCTGCAACCTGATATCCGGGCTGTGAGGGCTTGCTACTGTGATCAGGTGTCAGCATGGATGCATACCGATGACATCAGACAGCCCTGCGACTTTCTGGAACAGCTGAGAAGCAGCTATTCACAAGCCTCCACTGATTGCAAGCCCAGCGAAGGGATTGGATAAGAATTAACCACTGGGGTGTGGCGCGGGTAGTATAAAGGTGGTGGGGAGCACGGAGTAGGCAGCTCTGACAAAAATCACACTTTGCAATTGATAGTGTTTGTCAGTTCCTGACGGAGGAGGAGTAAAAGAACTTATTACAAGCCAGGATTGCGTGTGGACTCTTTATTACTCTACCGGAACCTGACAGATTGTCAGAGCTCACCATTCTCATGGCTGAAGGTACGGAACCGGCGATGGAAACTACAGAATTAGAGGAGTTATAAGGCTACACTTTATACATTAAATGGATACTGTATTTGGTATAGAGATAAATATTTGATGTTAGGCTGTTGGAAAGTTATCACTAAACAGCTGGATTTACCATAAAGGTTTGCAAGTTGTAATATTGCCAATATGGAGACACATGAATTTGAGGATTTTGCAACTTTCTTTAAAAACTATTGTGAAGATTTAAAGAATTACTTTATGGGGTTTGAAGATGGTATCAGAAAGAAAATAAAGCAGAAGGCGTGGCTAACGCCACGGCGCCACGGAGTTTCCCCGCGCTCCGCAGGGGAAACCCAGAACCCACGCCGCCTGGGGACCTGGACCGAATGGGACCAGGTCGGATCCACCCTGAAGGGGTGGTGAAGAAGGGAGCGTTGGCTGGCAGACTGGGGGGGGGGCGGCAAACCCCCCAGAGAACCAGCTTTGCTCCTTGACCGGTGGTGTGCGGAAGACGGCATTGCAGCCATCCTCTAGGGAAGTCACATCGCAAGGAGTTAAATTAGCGAGTTGGAGTCACCTGGGAAAGAAAATTAAAAGCAAGGTGCTGGTGAGCATGAAGAAGACAGAAGAAGCTGGTGAGTGATATTGCCGGAGAAAGCTTTAAAACTTTACGTGGACATAATAAAAGGGAACAAAAGGACCGGAAGTGAAAGAGCGGCTGCTTGGCATATGGAGAATATAGAGTGAAAATTTTTTTTTAACCAAATTATAACTAGAGCCCAATTGATTGAGGATTTGGAGGGTTTTTTTTTTACTTTTAAAGATCTGGAATTTAAATGAAAGCAATTTGGTCGATGGAATTATTTAAAAACGGAAGAATTGGATTATAATAACAAAGGTAGAGCTGGGAGACGGAAACAGAGCCATCTGCTGGTTGGAGGAGTCACTGCAAGCGTGGGATATTATTAGAAATAATGTTTTGACAGCTGTTGTTTTTGGAACAGAGCAGCTCGTGACTATATAAAAGAAAACTATTTGGACTAAGATGGATAAGAACTGAACTGGATTGAATTTTAACAACAAAGGAACAGCAAGAAAGATTTAGACTTGTAATGACTAAATGGAATTAAAAGGATCTAATTGGTGAGATTTTACTAGAAGACAATTAAAGGCTGTGAAATATATTATTATTAGCAGCTGGAAGGACTATAGAAATTTGGTGATTTGTGATCTTGCTGACAAAGAAATAAGCGATTGCTAAAAACTCTTGGAACTTATTGAAAAATTTTGTTTTACAATTGAAAAAGGCTGTGGATTACATTTCTTTTAGCAGCTGGATAGACTTTAAAATTAATAAATTTGTGACTCTGAAATATAAGACAAGGGATTACTAAAGACTGGTAGCTCTGTTTGAGGATTTTTGGTAATAGTTTGACTTTGCTAAATTTGTGGACCTGAAATTCGTGAATTTAAGGAAATGGAGAAAATTGATTAAAGATTGAACTTATTGCTTTGGATTTAAGAATTAAGAGCTGAGACTTTAAAGATGGAGAGAATTGACTATGAAGATTTGGCTGAGTTTATGAAGGACCTTTTTGAAAATGTTAGAAGATCTGTATTTGGAACATTCGAGACAGGAAAAAATGAAGTACAAATGGGAAAAAATCTGGACAAGAGAACCGAAGAAGAAAAGAAGAGTGATGAAGATATTATAAATGATGGTGAAAAGGGAAATAACATTGAAAATGCAATGCTGACTAATGATTATTTTAATGATAAATATTCCACTGGGTTTAACAGTGACAATTGACTATTGCAACGCACTCTACATGGGGCTACCCTTGAAGAACGTTCGGAGACTGCAGCTAGTGCAGAATGCGGCGGCGCGTGTGGTGATGGGTGTCCCTAGATACACCCATGTGACACCCATCCTTCGCGAACTGCACTGGCTGCCTATAGGTCTCCGAGCGCAATTCAAGGTGTTGGTGATTACCTTTAAAGCCCTACATGGCTTAGGACCAGTTTACCTCCGAGACTGCCTTCTCCAACATACCTCCCTAAGACCGATTAGAGCCCACAAAGTTGGTCTGCTGGTGGTCCCGTCAGCCAAACAATGTCGGCTGGCGGGCCCACGAACGAGGGCCTTCTCTGTGGCAGCACCGGCTCTCTGGAATACACTACCCCCCAAGATCCGCATTATTCCCACCCTGCCAGCCTTCAGAAAAGCAGTAAAAACATGGCTTTGTCGACAGGCCTGGGGCCAATGATTTTAATACAACACCGATCATTCTTGGCCCTATGAATGATTTATTGTATGGGTTTTTAAATTGTGGTTTTTAATGTTTTTAAATGTTTTAATATCTATTGTTTTTAATGCTTTTTATATTTGTTGTTGCATGTGAATTTTTACTGTTGTGAGCCGCCCAGAGTCTCTGTGGAGTGGGCGGCATACAAATGCAACTAATAAATAAATAAATAAATAAATAGAGATAAAGATAACAGTTACAATGATAATAGAGATGATGATATTAAGAATAACTATGTTCAGATTGATGATAAGGGTTTTGAGATACAAAAAATGGAAAAAAGAATGCAGAAAAGTAGATATAAGCAGAAAGTAAATTTAAGAGGGAGGAAAAGAGCGTGGGGAAAGAGAACTTATTGGTATAAAACCAAAAGACAGAGGGAAGATAATTTAATTAGATGGGGGTGGAGGAAATATATATGTGTATATATATATATATATATATATATATATATATATATATATATATATATATATATATATATATATATATATATATATATATATATATATATATATATATATATATATATAAATGAATTAGTCGAGAAATTAAAAGGGAATGGATGATGACACTGAAATATTATGGAAATGTTTTTTTTCTTCTTATTTAGGGCTACTATTTTATTAAGAGTTGGAAAAAAAATTTCTGTCCTTTTACATATTAATATTGTTTAATGTATTAAAATACTTGATATTTTGGACAAAACAATGTTAATTAACATGAGAAATATGAATGATAAACATGAATACTAGAGCTTAAAAGATATATTATGATTGTGTAATCTTTTTTTATATACATGAATTTGTTCAAATGAAAAACTTTAAAAGGGAAAAATATATTATTTTAAGAGTTGAATACCTAACTGAATAATTCAGAAACAATTTTGATGATTAGTAAGTGAAAAAGCATATTATGATTGTGTATTATTATTTTTAGAAATGAGATATGTTTAAAGGTAAAATTTAAAAATTATATATTCCAAGTACTAAATGTTTAATTCGAGTGTAAATAATCAAAGAATTTTTATGACTAATATAGGAATTTTTATGATTAATATGAGAAATTAAAAGAATAATTGGGCATTTAGTTTTTTGTTAGAACAAAGGATAAAAAACAGAAGCGATGAATAAAGAGATTAAAGAATTAAAGGAAGCAATATGGCTTAAAATTAAGAAGCAGGAGATAGTAACTATCTTGAAAAGTTAAGCGAATAGCGGTCAATTTGGATGGAAATTTGAAACTATCTGGTGCATATCCCAGATGACAAAACTAGAAAATTAGATTATTATTTTTCTTTTCTTTCTTTTTTTTTTCTGGAGGTAAGATGGAAATAGCAGCATATACCTAGAAGAGAGTACAACATAAAAAGAATAACAATATAATTATAATGGGGTTTTTTTCTAAAAAGAGATATGATTAGTTTAAAATTGAGATTAGCATCAGTCTGTCGAATATAAAATGAGTTAGTATAAAAGCACTCAAGGAAAGGTAAAGAAAGTGAAAGAGGAAGTAGAAGGGGAGAAAGAGAAGGTGTAGAGAGGGTAGAGGGGGAGGGAAGGAGTTAGAAAGTAGGATGAGAAGTTGGAGATAGAGAGAGGGGAGTGTAATGGAATAAAGTAGAACAGACTGATGACTGATGAGGCAAGTGTTGAGTAAGATACTGATTTTTGAATGATTGATTATATTGAACAAATATGTATTTCTTATTGTAATATCTTAAGGTATATGTGTATTGAATTGTATATGAAGTGATGGAGAAAATAAAAAAATTGAGAAAAAAAAAGAAAGAAAATACAGAAAGTATTGGATAAAAATGCGCTGCCTGATGAGGATAATAATGGAAATAATGACAAGGACTTTGGACATATGATTTATAACAAGGCTTTTGAAAATATGGATTTAGACACAAAGCAAAGAGTTGGAGAAGACTTTGAAAATAAGAGATCTACAATGCAAAGAGCTGGAGAGGTACTGGATAAGGAGGTTTTTGATGAGGATACTAATAAGATTAATGATAAAGAATTTGGAAATGTAAAGACACAGCACATAAAGCAAAATACTGGAACAGAGAAGAAATGGGAAGAAGAAAATCAGACGGAAGAAGAAATAGAGCATAATGGAGATAAAAAGAAAGAAGATTTTGTAAATGAACAGATGGTTAAACATATTATATTTTATGATTATTTCACTGGGAAAAACAGTGGTAGGAGAAGAATAGGACAAGGACAGAAGTATTGGATATGGCAAATTAATAAGGAAAGGGGGAAGGAATTAAGAGGAATAGGAGGAGGATTTTTGCAATTGGCATATATAAGGAGGAAAGGAAGAGAAAGGGCAAGAAAGTGGGGGTACAAAATGACTCGGAAAAAAATAGGGAGAATGGAGAAAAGAGAATGGAATTTTAAAGAAAATGGATGAATATTTTTGGGGGGATTATAATATAATATTTTTTTCTCTCTTTTATGTTTCTGTAATTTTACGCTTTTTAGTACGTTTGTCAATAAATATGGGTCTTTTGAAAAAATATGGATAGAAATAAGTAAATAATTAATATAATTAGATATTATTATTAATAGAACAGAATGAAATGTTTTAGTGTGTGAGAACTTATGAAATGTGTTTATTTTTTCTGGAATATATTAACTAATGAATATAATATTGAAAATGAAGAGATTTTACAATTAAAGAACTGATCTTTATTAGAGAGAAGGAAATTATGATGTAAAATTAAGATGAAGTATTAGGATGGTTTTTTAAATTTACTACCCACGTTAATTTAAAATTATTGTTTTGTATTAATATATAGAAAATTTATGACTTGATGTTCTATTGTGAAAATTGGTAAATGTGGAGATCCCCTAATTCATTTTATAGTATAAAATTTGAAATAATGTATAAAGAATTTATAATTTGTAATTTTTATCATCAAAATAAGTAAATGTGGAATTTTTAGGTATGGGTTTTTAGTTTTTGGAAATTAGAAAGTAAGTAAAAAAGAGAGAGACGAGTAATGAAAATAAGGATGGATGAAAGCAATATGGCTTGGCTTTAAGGATAAAGAGATAAGATAATAAAAAATGAGTAAATAATATAATAATAATAACAGAGTTGGAAGGGACCTTGGAGGTCTTCTAGTCCAACCCCCTGCCTAGGCAGGAAACCCTACACTACTTCAGACAAATGGTTATCCAACATCTTCTTAAAAACTTCCAGTGTTGGAGCATTCACAACTTCTGGAGGTAAGCTGTTCCACTGATTAATTGTTCTGTCAGGAAATTTCTCCTTAGTTCTAAGTTGCTTCTCTCCTTGTTTAGTTTCCACCCATTGCTTCTTGTTCTACCCTCAGGTGCTTTGAAGAATAGTTTGACTCCCTCTTCTTTGTGGCAACCCCTGAGATATTGGAACACTGCTATCATGTCTCCCCTGGTCCTTCTTTTCATTAAACTAGACATACCCAGTTGCTGCAACCGCTCTTCATATGTTTTAACCTCCAGTCCCCTAATCATCTTGGTTGCTCTTCTCTGCACTCTTTATTTTTTATTTATTTATTTTGCTGGATTTCTATGCCGCCCAATCCCTAGAGTCTCAACATCCTTTCTACATCGTGGAGACCAAAACTGAATGCAGTATTCCAAGTGTGGCCTTACCAAGGCATTGTAAAGTGGTATTATTACTTCACGTGATCTTGATTCTATCCCTCTGTTAATGCAGCCTAGAACTGTGTTGGCTTTTTTGGCAGCTGCTGCACACTGCTGGCTCATATTTAAACGGTTGTCCACTAGGACTCCAAGATCCCTCTCACAGTTACTACTGTTGAGCAAGGTACCACATATGCTGTACCTGTGCATTTTGTTTTTCTTGCCTAAATGTAGAATCTTACTTTTTTCCCCATTGAATTTCATTTTGTTTGATAGCGCCCAATGTTCAAGTCTGTCAAGATCCTTCTGAATCTTGAACCTATCTTCTGGAGAGTTGGCTATTCCTGCCAGTTTGGTGTCATCTGCAAATTTGATGAGTTCCCCATCTATCCCCTCATCCAAGTCATTGATGAAGATGTTGAAGAGTACTGGGCCTAAAACAGAGCCTTGGGGTACTCCACTGTATACTTCCCTCCATGTAGATGCAGTTCCATTCAGCACTACTCGTTGAGTGCGGTTGGTCAGCCAGTTTTGAATCCATCTGGTGGTGTTGCTGTCTAACCCACATTTTTCTACTTTATCTAGTAATAGGTTATGGTCTACTTTATCAAATGCCTTACTGAAGTCCAAGTAAACTATATCAACAGCATTCCCCTGGTCCACTAATTTTGTCACTTTGTCAAAGAATGCAATAAGATTAGTCTGGCATGATCTGTTTTTGACAAACCCATGTTGGCTTTTGGTTATTACTTTGTTTGCTTCTAGGTGTTCGTTGATTTGTTGCTTGATTATCTTTTCCAGAATCTTCCCTGGTATTGAGGTCAGGCTGATAGGTCTGTAGTTTCCTGGATCTATTTTTTTCCCTTTTTTGAAGATGGGAACTACATCAGCTCTTTTCCAGTCCTCTGGCAGTTCCCCGGTGCTCCAGGATCTTTGAAAGATATAGTTCAGTGGTTCTGAGATCTCATCTGCCAGTTTCTTCAGAACCTTGGGGTGTAATCCATCCGGTCCTGGTGATTTGAACTCATCTAGGGTAGACAGGTGTTCACTTACCATTTTCTTCCCTATTTTAACTTGTGTTCCTAATATGTTTTTTGTGTTGCTGTTTTTGACGGGTTGGACTATTTTTTCCCTTTGTGTGAAGACAGATGCAAAAAACGAGTTAAGTAGCTCTGCTTTCTCCCTGTTGCTTGTCACCTTCTTGCCGCTTTCTCCCTGCAATGGACCAATTGTTTCCTTGACTTTTTTCTTGTTTTTAATATGTTGGAAGAAGCTTTTTTGTTACTTTTTACTTTTGTCGCAAGCCTTTGTTCATTGTGAGCCTTAGCTTTCCTCACTTCATCTTTACAGGCTTGGGCTATTTTCTGGTATTCTGCCTTAGTTATTTGCCCCTCTTTCCACTTTTTATACTTGTCCTTTTTGACTTTCAATTTGTCAGAGAGTTCTTTATGGAGCCATGCTGGTTTCTTTTGAGACCTATTATTTTTCTTCTTCATTGGTATTGTGCTAGACTGGGCTTTTATAATCTCACTTTTCAAAATTTCCCAAGCTTCTTGAGTTGTTTTCCCCTTGAGGATTCTTGTCCATGGAATCCTTCCCAAACTTTCTCTAAGTTTATTGAAATTAGCTCTCTTAAAGTCCAAGACTCTGGTTTGACTTTGTTCTACTGCTTGTGTTTGCATAATGTTGAATTCCAATATTGCATGATCACTTGCCCCCAAGGTTCCTGTAGCTTCAACACCTTCTATCATTTCATCTCTGTTAGTGAGAATTAAGTCCAATATGGCTGATCCCCTTGTTCCCTTCTCTACTTTTTGGGTAACAAAGTTGTCTGCTAGGTTTGTTAGGAACCTGTTGGATCTTCCACTTGGTGCAGAGTTTGTCTCCCAGTTGATGTCAGGGTAGTTAAAATCCCCCATTACTATTGTGATGTGCTTCCTACATACCTTAGTTAGCTGACTAGCAAAAAGTTCATCTACTTCCTCTGTTTGGATAATAGTGATTAAATTAATTGAAAAAGACTAGTTGTGTAATCCGGATGACGAAATTAGAAAAGGAGGTTAAAATGATATATACCTAAGGTTAATATATAAATGAATGGATGTATTTTTGTTTTTTATTGAAGGTATATATGTTGTTATATATGTTTTTCTTGATGTTTAAAGTGGAGAAAAAATAAAAACTTTTTGGAAAAAAAAGAATTAGAGGAGTTGGTGGCCACGACGGTTACTGTGCTGGAGGATTTGCCTGGGCCAGCTGGGGAGGAGTCCCTAGTAGTAAGGCCAAAGGAGCACTTGGCAGGACAGGCAGGACAGGCTCTAGTAGCAGGGCAAGAGCAGCCTGTTCCTGGGCAAGGGTTGGCTAGTGAATGGGGCTTGGGCCAAACAGGGGCTGGAGTATACTGATCCTCTCCACCTCAGCTTACACCGTATGGGTCCCACTTTACCCAATGGAGGGAGAGAAAGATGTCTGATGATTGGAGTTACTCAACTGCGGTGGGCTCTACAGACGATAGAGATATTGCAAGAGATGTATGGTGCTGTTGGCTTTGAGAACCAGGGGCGAGGAGGGGGCTGGAGAAACCCAGAACCTGTAGACTGGGCCCTACGAGGACCGCGACGGTCAGAAGCTGGCAGTCAGTTCAATGCAGCCATGCCTCGAGTGACCAGTACCTACGGGGGTCAGGTGAGGCAAGGAGGGGTGGCCCCTAGCCCAACGGAGATGCCACGGCCCACCAGGCATCTGCACGGAGCACCGTGTGAAGACATTGCCCCAGTGTATGGGGCCCATAACCCCCAAGCCCAAACCAGGCCACCAGAGGGATATGCCCCCAACACATGGGGTCAATGGGACCCTCCAACGCTGAAGGCATCTTTTGATGGTAGTCCCGAGAAGGTGGCCCTTTTCCTGGGCCAGGTCCTAAATCATATGGACCGTTATGGCCATCTATACACTTCCCAATGGGACAGAGTTATAGCAGTAGCTGCTGTTATGGAAGGGGAAGCCTCTGAGTGGGTAGCAGACCTGTATGGTGAACATGCAGCAGAATTAGGGGATTTGGGTCTGTTCCTGGCAGCATTGCAAGAACGTTTTGAGGACAATACAGCAGACGGAAGGGGAATTATTAGCTGTCAGGCAACGAGGGAGACCAGTAACATCAGAGAATTTCGGCGCCTAGCTGGTAAAGTGCAGGGCTGGCCGGAACGCCTGATAGTGTATCATTTCAAGTCCGGTTTGGATAGGACATTGCGACAAGCCTGCACATGTCGGGGCCTCCCTCACAGACTGATAGACTGGTACCAAGCTGCCACAGAACTGGACCTCGAGTTCCGGGATGATCGAACAAGACGTGAGTGGACTGTAAGATCTCAGCGACCATCTGTTCGGGCCCTTGGTGCCCTTCTGAGAGTTCAGTGCGCGCCTGTGAGAGTGCCACCAATGCCTGCGACCGGGGTTTCCACTATGAGACCACCACTAACATGTTTTCGCTGTGGGAAGCAGGGACATAGAGCGGCGGAGTGTCCAGAAGCAAGTCCTCGGAAGCCTGTTGAAAAAGTCAACCCACGAGGCGGTACTGCTCAGAAGAGCTTTAAGGCCACTCCAGACAAGACCAGGGGGGTGCGGCAAACAACTCAGAGAACCCCGGTCAAAGAGGAGACTGAACTGGTTGAGAATAGTACTAATAGTGGCAGCGAAGAGGATGGAGAAGCCTACCCAATGGTAAGTGCGCCGGTGAAGACCTTCATGATACCAGTAGTGGTGGAGGTGGCGGGGAGACGAAGGGCTGGCACGGAACTGATCGACTCAGGTTGTACAAGATGTTTGATTAGTGCAACTGTGGCCAAGGAATTAGGGGTGGTACTTTGGAAACTGGAACAACCAATTCGTTTCAAACAGAGGGATGGCTCATTGTTAGGTGGACGTTCTGCTACGCATGTCACTGAATGAGTAACCCTGGAAATAGGCCTACATCGAGAAACACTACATTTTGTAGTGGTGCCAGGTATAACTGAGGAAGTCATTCTAGGGTTAGCGTGGCTGGATAGATGGGGCCCCACGATTTGGGGGGGGGTTGCAGAAATATATGGATAGGTCTCGGCCCCACCCCACCTTCTCATGAAAAGTCCTTTCTGGACTTAATGAAGACAACAACTGAGTCAGCATATCCAGAGGTGTATGCCAATTTAAAGGAAGTTTTCAGTGAAAGGGAGTGTGACATCTTACCTCCCCATCGGAAGACAGACTGTGGCGTTGAGATCCTTCCTGGAGCCACACTTCCGAAACCGAAAATGTATTCAATGACCCCCCCGAGGAGTTGGCCGAGATTAGGGCCTATATCGACAAAAACTTAAAACGGGGTTTTATTCAACCGCCCAGGTCGAGGGTGGCAGCGCCCTTTCTCTTCCGGGAGAAAAAGAATGGCGGGTTGCATCTGTGTGTAGATTTCCGTGGAATTAACGCTGTCTGTGTGGAATATTTGTATCCCTTACCCTTGATGTCTGATATGCTAGCTCGGTTAGCGGAAGGTCGGGTGTTTACTAAGTTGGACCTCAGGGAAGCATATTACAGGGTGAGGGTGAAAGCGGGTGATGAGTGGAAAACAGCTTTTAATTGTTCCCTAGGGAGCTATCAGTTCCATGTCATGCCCTTTGGTTTACAGGGAGCGCCGGCCGTGTTCATTCAGTTTATTAACGAAGTACTGCATGAACACCTATACAATGGGGAACTTGTATATTTGGGTGATATATTGATATATACTCGCACAATGGAAGAACACGTTGCCTTAGTACATCAGGTACTTAAAAAATTATTAGCAGCACATCTGTATGTGAAATTGTCCAAGTGCAAATTCCATCGGGAACGCTTGGATTATTTGGGATTTTGGATATCACATCAAGGGGTGGAGATGGACCCGATGAAAGTAAAAGCTGTGTTGGACTGGCAGGCACCGAGAACGAGAAAACAGCTCCAAAGCTTTTTAGGGTTCGCCAATTTTTATAGGCAGTTTATCCCATCTTTCGCTAAGGTGGCGTTGCCGCTTACTGACCTATTAAAGACTAAACACCTGAACAAGAAGCCACGACCAAACTGTCCGATTCAGTGGACGGCAAAGTGCCAACAGTCATTTGAACATCTAAAGCAGTGGTTCCCAAAGTGGGCGGTACTGCCCCCCGGGGGGCGGTGGGAACCCTTAGGGGGGCGGTGAGAGGCAAGGGTGGTGACAGGGGGCGGTGAGAGGGGCCAGGGGGGCGGTAGGTGGTTCACCATGCTTTTGCACTTGAAGCTCCCTCGCGTTCCTCGCTCTTGTGTGCAGGGCAGCCCATTCTGGAAGAGATGTTTTCTTTCAGAATGGGCTGCCCTTCACCCAAGAGCGTGGAATGTGACGGAGTTACAAGTGCTAGGTACTGAGCGCGGCACAGCGACGAGGGAAGCCGACCGCTCCCGAAGCAGCTTGGGCGAGCCGGAGAACGCTTACCAAGCCATCGGCCTGGGTGAGTGGCGGCGACGGCCTGGCCACGGCTGGTGGGAGGCAAGGGAAGGGAGGGAAGAAGGAAAGAAAAAGGAAAGAAAGAAAGAGAGAGGGAGGGAGGGAGGAAGGAAGACAGAAAGAAAAAATGAAAGAGAAAGAATGATGGTAGGTAGGAAGGAAGGAAGATAGACAGAAAAAGAAAGGAGGGAGGGAAGAAGGAAAGAAAAAGAAAGAAAGAAAGAAAGAAAGAAAGAAAGAAAGAAAGAAAGAAAGAAAGAAAGAAAGAAAGATGGTAGGAAGGAAGGAAGACAGACAGACAGAAAAAGAAAGGAGGGAGGGAAGGGAAGGGAGGGAAGAAGGAAAGAAAAAGGAAAGAAAGAGGGAGGGTGGGAGGAAGAAAGAAAGAAAGATGGCAGGAAGGAAGGAAGACAGAAAGAAAAAGATGGTAGGTAGGAAGGAAGGAAGACAGACAGAAAGAAAGAAAAGATGGTAGAGAGGAAGGAAGACAGACAGAAAGAAAGAAAAGAAAGAAAGAAAAAGAAAGATGGTAGGAAGAAAGACAGAAAGAAAAAGAAAGAAAGAAGGGGGAAGGTAGAGAAGAAAGAAAGAACGAAAGAAAGACTTATGACCACAATTGAGCCTAACATTTTGTTTGCTAAGCAAGAGCATTGTTAAGTGAGTTTCACCACATGTTACAAGTTGGCCAGGCCCACCCGGTCACCTGACCACTAAGCCACGCCCACCTGAGGGGGTGGGGTGGGGGCGGTGAGGATGAGTTTGTAGCACCAAGGGGGCGGTGGACTGAAAAAGTTTGGGAACAACTGGGCTAACTCCTCAGGGAAAGCTCGGATCTGAAAATGGTGTGGGAATTCGGATTTCCACACCCTGGGGAACATGGATATGTGTTTCTTTTTCATTTCTGAGCTCTGTGTCAAAAGTGAGGTTTTCCGGCTGAATTGAGTTCTATGGCAAATTCTGAGATACGCCTTGGGCTAAACCCACAGGGAAAGCTCGGATCTGAAAATGGTGTGAAAATTCGGCTTTCCCGACCCTAGGGAACATGAATATGTGTTTCTTTTTCATTTCTGAGCTCTGTGTCAATAGTGAAGTTTTCTGGCTGAATTGAGTTGTAAGGTAAATTCTATGATATGGCATTTGCTAACTCCTAAGGGAAAACTCGGATCTTAAAATTGTGTGAGAATTCGGCATTCCAGACCCTGGGGAACATGAATATGTGTTTCTTTTTCATTTCTGAGCTCTGTGTCAACAGTGAAGTTTTCCGGATGAATTGAGTTCTATGGCGAATTCTGAGATACGCCTTGGGCTAACTCCTCAGAGAAAGCTTGGATTTGAAAATGGGGTGAGATTTTGGCTTTCCAGACCCTGGGGAACATGAATATGTGTTTCTTTTTCATTTCTGAGCTCTGTGTCAAAAGTGAAGTTTTCTGGCTGAATTGAGCCCTAAGGCAAATTCTGAGATACGCCTTGGGCTAACTCCTCAGGGAAACTACGGGTCTGAAAATGGTGTGAGAATTCGGCTTTACAGACCGTGGGGAACATGAATATGTGTTTCTTTTTCATTTCTGAGCTCTGTGTCAAAAGTGAAGTTTTCGGGCTGAATTGAGTGGTAAGGTAAATTCTATGATGCGCCTTCGGCTAACTCCTCAGGGAAAGCTCGCGTCTGAAAATGGTGTGACAATTCAGCTTTCCAGACCCCCGGGAACATGAATATGTGTTTCTTTTCCATTTCTGAGCTCTGTGTCAAAAGTGAAGTTTCTGGCTGTAAATTGATTTCTATGGCAAATTCTGAGATACGCCTTGGGCTAACTCCACAGGGAAAGCTCGGATCTGAAAATGGTGTGAGAATTCGGCTTTCCAGACCCTAGGGAACCTGAATATGTCTTTCTTTTTCATTTCTGAGCTCTGTATCAAAAGTGAAGTTTTCTGGCTGAATTGAGTTGTAAGATAAATTCTATGATATGGCATTGGCTAACTCCTAAGGGAAAACTCGGATCTGAAAATGGTGTGAGAATTCGGCATTCCAGACACTGGGGAACATGAATATGTGTTTCTTTTTCATTTCTGAGCTCTGTGTCAAAAGTGAAGTTTTCTGGCTGAAATGAGCCCTAAGGCAAATTCTGAGATACGCCTTGGGCTAACTCCACAGGGAAAGCTCAGATCTGAAAATGGTGTGAGAATTCGGCTTTCCAAACCCTAGGGAACATGGATATCTGTTTCTTTTTCATTTCTGAGCTCTGTGTCAAAATTGAAGTTTTCTGGCTGAATTGAGTTCTATGGCGAATTCTGAGATACGCCTTGGGCTAACTCCTCAGAGAAAGCTTGGATCTGAAAATGGTGTGAGAATTCGGCTTTCCAGACACTAGGGAACATGAATATGTGTTTCTTTTTCATTTCTGAGCTCTGTGTGAACAGTGAAGTTTTCCGGATGAATTGAGTTCTATGGCGAATTCTGAGATACGCCTTGGGCTAACTCCTCAGAGAAAGCTTGGATCTGAAAATGGGGTGAGATTTTGGCTTTCCAGACCCTGGGGAACATGAATATGTGTTTCTTTTTCATTTTTTAGCTCTGTCTCAAAAGTGAGGTTTTCGGGCTGAATTGAGTTGTAAGGTAAATTCTATGATACGCCTTGGGCTAACTGCTAAGGGAAAACTCGGATCTGAAAATGGTGTGAGAATTCAGCTTTCCAGACTCTCAGCTTTCTGAGCTCTGTGTCAAAAGTGAAGTTTTCTGGATGAATTGAGTCCTAAGGCAAATTCTGAGATACGCCTTGGGCTAACTCCAAAGGGAAAGCTCGCGTCTGAAAATGGTGTGACAATTCAGCTTTCCAGACCCTGGGGAACATGAATATGTGTTTCTTTTTCATTTCTGAGCTCTGTGTCAAAAGTGAAGTTTTCTGGATAAAATGAGCCCTAAGGCAAATTATGAGATACGCCTTGGGCAAACTCCTCAGGGAAAACTCGGATCTGAAAATGGTGTGAGAATTCGGCATTCCAGACCCTGGGAAACATGAATATGTGTTTCTTTTTCATTTCTGAGCTCTGTGTCAAAAGTGAAGTTTTCTGGCTGAATTGAGTTGTAAGGTAAATTCTATGATATGGCATTGGCTAACTCCTAAGGGAAAACTCGGATCTGAAAATGGTGTGAGAATTCGGCATTCGAGACCCTAGGGAACATGGATATGTGTTTCTTTTTCATTTCTGAGCTCTGTGTCAAAATTGAAGTTTTCCGGCTGAATTGAGTTGTAAGGTAAATTCTATGATACGGCATGGGCTAACTCCTAAGGGAAAACTCGGATCAGCTGTTAAATTTTAACAGATTTAAAGAGTTGGAAGAAGGGACCTTGTGTGGTCATCTAGACCAACCCCCTGCCAAATGGCTCACACACCATGAAAAAGCAGCTGTTAAATTTTAACAGATTTAAAGAGTTGGAAGAAGGGACCTTGTGTGGTCATCTAGACCAACCCCCTGCCAAATGGCTCACACACCATGAAAAAGCAGCTGTTAAATTTTAACAGATTTAAAGAGTTGGAAGAAGGGACCTTGTGTGGTCATCTAGACCAACCCCCTGCCAAATGGCTCACACACCATGAAAAAGCAGCTGTTAAATTTTAACAGATTTAAAAAGTTGGAAGAAGGGACCTTGTGTGGTCATCTAGTCCAACCCCCTGCCAAATGGCTCACACACCATGAAAAAGCAGTTGTTAAATTTTAACAGATTTAAAGAGTTGGAAGAAGGGACCTTGTGTGGTCATCTAGTCCAACCCCCTGCCTTTTGCAGCATTGCAAAAGCACGCAAAATGGCCCCTGCCTTAAGTAGGAGCCTCACAGAGCAACAGAACTGAAAACACAACTTTACACAACAGCACAACAACACAAATGGCTCACACACCATTTAAAAGCAGCTGTACTGACTCACACACCATGCAAAACACACAACACAAAAGCATTGCAAAAGTTTTAAATGGCTATATGGCTACTATTTTTTAAAAGCAAAAAATAAAATAAAAAAGGTTACTTACCCTATGGAAGGAATAAGGCAGACAGAATAAGTTGCTTGCAGAGCAGATGGATGGATTGCTGGTTTCAAGCAGGCAGATTAAGTGGCTTGCAGATCAGATGGATTGCAGTTTGCAATTCAGACAAAAAGAAAGGCAGGCGTGGCTGGCTACCAACGGCTCAGAATTGGGTCCAAAGAGCTAAGGTAAGCAAGCTGGACTCTGGAGGCTGGGTGGGAAGATGGGTGGTTTGCTAGGCTGGAACAGCCAGGTTATATAGGCTGGGGCCCGGGAGTGGGGGTGGGTGTCGGGAAGAGCCCAGCTGATAGGTGGGAAAAGCGGCGGCCATTTTTATTTAACAAAAGGAAAAAGCCGGGAGCAGGCAAAGCGGCGGGTGGGCAGTTAGGTACACATGGGTGGCCGGGGTACACATGGGTGGCCAGGGCTTGGGCTGGGGGCCTGGGGCCTGGGGCCCGGGGCCCGGACCGGTACGGGGGCGTGGCCAGCAAGCCATGTGCCAAGTCCTACCCCAAGAGCCGGTGCGAACCGGGACCATTTCACCCCTGGATGAAAGCATTATGGCTTGGCTTTAAGGATAAAGAGATAAGATAATAAAAAATGAGTAAATAATATAATAATAATAACAGAGTTGGAAGGGACCTTTTCTGAAAATGGTGTGAGAATTCGGCTTTCCAGACACTAGGGAACATGAATATGTGTTTCTTTTTCATTTCTGAGCTCTGTGTCAACAGTGAAGTTTTCCGGATGAATTGAGGTCTATGGCGAATTCTGAGATACGCCTTGGGCTAACTCCTCAGAGAAAGCTTGGATCTGAAAATGGGGTGAGATTTTGGCTTTCCAGACCCTGGGGATCATGAATATGTGTTTCTTTTTCATTTCTTAGCTCTGTCTCAAAAGTCAGGTTTTCGGGCTGAATTGAATTGTAAGGTAAATTCTATGATACGCCTTGGGCTAACTGCTAAGGGAAAACTCGGATCTGAAAATGGTGTGAGAATTCAGCTTTCCAGACCCTCAGCTTTCTGAGCTCTGTGTCAAAAGTGAAGTTTTCTGGGTGAATTGAGTCCTAAGGCAAATTCTGAGATACGCCTTGGGCTAACTCCACAGGGAAAGCTCGGATCTGAAAATGGTGTGAGAATTCGGCATTCCAGACCCAGGGGAACATGAATATGTGTTTCTTTTTGATTTCTTTTTTTTAATTGAAAAAGTTTTATTAGTACAAAGTACAATTTTTTTTTAAATTTTACCCCCCCTTCCCCCCAACCCCCTCCCTCCCCTACCCCGATTTCCCAGAAAGAACACAGGATATAATCTTCAAATAACCATAAACTAAAATATGCTAACAAAACATAGATTCTATTATAAAAACCATTCTAAAATTCTAACCATATATCATTGTTAAACTATATATATCTTCTTAATCTGATACTTTTTTTGAATATGATCAGTCCATCTACTCCATTCCAATATGTATCTTTCATTTGAATGATCTTTTAGGTATGATGAAATTCTTGCCATTTCTGCCAGGTGTGTAACTTTTCTTGTCCATTCCTCAATAGTAGGTATATCTTCTTTCTTCCAGTATTGTGCTACCAACAATCTGGCAGCCGTTATCAAGTTCAAAATCAGTTTAGTCTCTATTACAGTACAGTCCATAATTATTCCCAGCAAGAAAAACTGTGGTGTAAACTTAATTTTTTTCTTCAAAATATTCTGAATAATCCACCATATTTTAATCCAAAAAGCCTTAATTTTCCTACAAGACCACCAAACGTGAAAATAAGTTGCATCTTCACATTGACATCTCCAATATTTAGGTTGTAAATTTGGATACATACAAGCTAGTTTCTTTGGATCAAAATGCCATCTATAAAACATTTTATAAAAATTTTCTCTTAAATTTTGAGCTTGTGTAAATTTTACATTTCTAACCCATATATTCTCCCATGTTTCCATCATTATAGGTTCACCAATATTTTGCGCCCATTTAATCATACAATCCTTAACTAGCTCTGTTTCAGAATCTAATTCCACTAGTACATTATATAATCTCTTTATATGCATTGGTCCTTTATTCTTTATTTGGTTTATCAGGTTATCATCTTGCTGCGAGATACCTGTTTTTGAATCCTCTTTCCATCTGGACTGCAGTTGCCCATATTGGAACCAAGACTTAATTGCTCCTTCTTCTTTTAATTGCTCCATTGATTTTAATTGTAACCTCATTCCTTCTTCGTAAAGAAGCTCTTTATATATAATCTTATCTGACTTTTGCTCTATATTTATATTCTCTATCACGTGCCTGGGCACTGTCCATATAGGTAACTTATCATTTAAATTACATTGATATTTCTTCCAGACGCGTAATAGAGCATTTCTTAATATGTGACTCTTAAAGGCTTTATCTACTTCTTTATTATACACTAAATAAGCATGCCATCCATAAATCAAGCCATACCCTTCTATATTTAATATCCTTTCTTCCGTCAAGTTAATCCAGTCCGCAATTACTGAGAGGGTAGCTGCTTCATAATACAGTTTTAAATTAGGCATTTTTAATCCTCCCCTCTCACGTGAATCTTGCATTATTTTCTGATTTACTCTCGGTTTTTTCCCCGCCCAAATAAATATATTAATACCCTTTTGCCACTCTTTCAAATTATCATCTTTTTTAAGTATAGGAATTGTTTGAAAAAGAAATAAAAACCTCGATAAAACATTCATTTTTACTACAGCTATCCTGCCAAGCAAGGACAACTGTAGTTTTTTCCAATTTTCCAAATCTTTCTGTATTTTTTGCCATAATAATTCATAATTGTGTTGATATAATTTCGTATTTGTTGACATAATATTAACCCCCAAATATTTAACTTTTTTAACTATTTCAAATCCCGTAACCCTTTCTATTTCTTCCTCTTGACTTCTGGTCATATTTTTAGCTATTATTTTGGTTTTATCTACATTTATTTTAAGACCAGATACTTGCCCATAAGAATCAATAATTTCCATCAAACCTGTAATTGAGTGATGTGGCTGAGTTACAGTGACTACTAAATCATCCGCAAATGCTCGTAATTTGTATTCTTCTTCTCTTATTTTGATACCTTTAACTATCTCAGAATCCCTTATTTTACTAAGTAAAATCTCCATAGACAAAATAAACAAAAGTGGTGATAAGGGACATCCTTGTCTCGTTCCTTTCTCTATATTAAAATTGTCTGTTAATCCACCATTAACTATTATTTGAGCTGTTTGTTTTTGATATATTGCCTTAATAGATTGTGTAAAGTGTTCTCCAAGCTGCATCTTTTCTATTAGTTTTAATAAAAATTTCCAATTCAATCTATCAAAAGCTTTCTCAGCATCCAAGAATACCAATGCAGCAGATACCTGGTTATTCCTCCCCAAATACTCTAATAAATTAATTATTTGTCGTACATTACTCTTCATTTGTCTACCTTCTATAAAACCAGTTTGATCTTGGTGGATCAGTTGTTGCATAAGTGTCATTAATCTGTTAGCTAATATTTTGGCAAATATTTTATAATCTATATTTAACAATGAAATTGGCCTATAGTTTTTAGGGTCTGTATGATCTTGATTCTCTTTCGGGATTAAAGAGATAAAAGCAGTTTTCCAAGTTGGGGGTACTTCTCCACCTTGTTGTATATTATTGAATAATGCCTTCAGAGGCTCCACCATCTCATCCTGTAAGTTTTTATAATAAACAGCTGTTAAACCATCTGTACCTGGAGCCTTGCCCAATTTTAGCTGTTTAATAACCGCCAAAATTTCCTCTGAGGTTATCGGTTCGTTTAAAATTTCAGTCTGCTCCATGGAAGCTATATGTATATGCCCATTTTGTAAATATCTATTTATATCTTCCTCTTTAATCTTCTCCCCCTTATACAACCCTGAATAAAACTCTAAAAAAGACTTTTTAATCATTTCGCATTCAAAAACTTCTTTCCCTTTGTACTTAATTTTTTCTACTATTCTTGATTTCTGTTTTTTCCTTAACATTTAAGCCAACCACCTGCCTGGTTTATTTGCATTGCAAAAAGTATTATGTTTGGCATATTGTAAATTAGTTGCTACTTGGTCTGCCATTAACATGTTAAATTGGGCTTTTAATAAGTTAATTGTTTCTTTAATTTTCTTATCTGTTGGTTTAGAAATTAGAGCCCTCTCTTGTTTCTTAATTTCTTCCTCCAGTCCTTTTCTTTTAAATTCCTTCTTCCTTCTATATTTATTATTCAAATATATTAAAACACCTCTCATATAAGCCTTACTTGCATCCCAGACCATCTGAATTGATGTACCTTTCTGCATATTCATAACAAAGAATTCCTCCATAAATTTTTTACATTCTTTTACATTATCCTCATATCTAAACAAGTTATCATTTAACCTCCAAGATTTTCTGGAACCATAACCAAATTCCATTTCCAGCCAGACAGGGCTATGGTCAGACAATGCCCTCGTGCAAATTTTCATTTTCTTCACCCTAGAAAAAAGATCGTTAGTAATTAAAATAAAATCAATCCTGGAAAACGATTGGTGTCTGTCTGAATAAAAAGTAAAGTCCTTTTCTGCAGGGTTTCTTTCACGCCATATATCTCTCAAATCCCAATCTTCCATCAACTCAAAAAAGGATTTAGGCAGTTTTGCTCTTGAAAAGATATTTTGCTTGGGACCCTTCTTGTCTTTCTTAACGTCCAAAACTCCATTCCAATCCCCTAAAAGAATACAAGTTTTATAATCCCAGTGTATAAGCTTTGAATGCAAAAAATCATAAAATCTTTCTTGTTGTTGATTCGGGGCATATAAACCAATCACTAGTATTTTCTGTCCCTTTATTAAAAGTTCAATTGCTAAAAATCTTCCATGATCATCTGCTTCTATTAACTTTGCAATCAAGTCTTTTTTCACATATATGACAATGCCATTTTTCTTTTCTGGAGCCGTAGCAACAAAATATGTACCTAATCTTGTATTCATCAGATATTTTTGATCTTGAGTCCTTATATGAGTCTCCTGTAAACATATCAAGTCGTTGTTAAATTGTTTTAAGTAATGAAATATTTTCCTCCTTTTCTGTGGAGAATTCAAGCCATTAACATTCCAGGTAAGAAATTTAGTTCCCATCTCTGGGCTTCTGAAGCGTATGGAGCACACCTTGAAGATCTACCTTATATTTTTCTTTTGGTCTCGCTCCTCCCACCGCTTCCGATTTAGGAATATCTTGGAGTGCCACCTGTTGTCTTTGTTGTCTCAATTCTTGTCTCCGTTTGGCAGCTCTGGTCTGTCTTTGTTCTTTAATCATTTCCTGTCTGTTGAGTTCTAGATTTTGTTCCATTTCAATAGCCAATGACGCAGCTCCTTCTTGTACCACTTTCAACAATTATTCTCTTTCTTGTTGTTGTTTCCCTTCCGAGGGTCTAGATGTGGCGGCCACTAAAACATCTTCATAAAAATCTTTGGCGTTCTGAACTGTATTAAGTCGATATCTCACTCCCATGAATGTGACCACCAATCCACTTGGTATTTCCCACCTGTATTGTACTTGTTGTCTTCTCAGTTCTTCCACCAGGAAGGTATATTCCTTCCTGGCTTTCAACATCTTGGGAGGAATTTCTTTTTCATTTCTGAGCTCTGTATCAAAAGTGAAGTTTTTGGGCTGAATTGAGTGGTAAGGTAAATTCTGTGATACGCCTTCGGCTAACTCCACAGGGAAAGCTCGCGTCTGAAAATGGTGTGACAATTCAGCTTTCCAGACCCTCGAGAACATGAATATGTGTTTCTTTTTCATTTCTGAGCTCTGTATCAAAAGTGAAGTTTTCGGGCTGAATTGAGTGGTAAGGTAAATTCTGTGATACGCCTTCTGCTAACTCCACAGGGAAAGCTCGCGTCTGAAAATGGTGTGACAATTCAGCTTGCCAGACCCTCGGGAACATGAATATGTGTTTCTTTTCCATTTCTGAGCTCTGTGTCAAAAGTGAAGTTTCTGGCTGTAAATTGATTTCTATGGCAAATTCTGAGATACGCCTTGGGCTAACTCCACAGGGAAAGCTCGGATCTGAAAATGGTGTGAGAATTCGGCTTTCCAGACCCTAGGGAACATGAATATGTGTTTCTTTTTCATTTCTGAGCTCTGTATCAAAAGTGAAGTTTTCTGGCTGAATTGAGTTGTAAGGTAAATTCTATGATATGGCATTGGCTAACTCCTAAGGGAAAACTCGGATCTGAAAATGGTGTGAGAATTCGGCTTTCCAGACTCTAGGGAACATGAATATTTGTTTCTTTTTCATTTCTGAGCTCTGTGTCAACAGTGAAGTTTTCCGGATGAATTGAGTTCTATGGCGAATTCTGAGATACGCCTTGGGCTAACTCCTCAGAGTAAGCTTGGATCTGAAAATGGGGTGCGATTTTGGCTTTCCAGACCCTGGGGAACATGAATATCTGTTTATTTTTAATTTCTGAGCTCTGTGTCAAAAGTGAGCTTTTCTGGCTGAATTGAGTCGTAAGGTAAATTCTATGATACGCCTTGGGCTAACTGCTAAAGGAAAACTCGGATCTGAAAATGGTGTGAGAATTCAGCTTTCCAGACCCTCAGCTTTCTGAGCTCTGTGTCAAAAGTGAAGTTTTCTGGGTGAATTGAGTCCTAAGGCAAATTCTGAGATACGACTTGGGCTAACTCCTCAGAGTAAACTTGGATCTGAAAATGGTTTGAGAATTCGGCATTCTAGACCCAGGGTAACATGAATATATGTTTCTTTTTCATTTCTTAGCTCTGTGTCAAAAGTGAGGTTTTCGGGCTAAATTGAGTTGTAAGGTAAATTCTATGATACGCCTTCAGCTAACTCCTCAGGGAAAGCTCGGATCTGAAAATTGTGTGAGAATTCAGCTTTCCAGACCCTGGGGAACATGAATATGTGTTTCTTTTTCATTTCTGAGCTCTGTGTCAAAAGTGAAGTTTTCTGGCTGAATTGAGTTGTAAGGTAAGTTCTATGATATGGCATTGGCAAACTCCTCAGGGAAAATTCGGATCTGAAAATGGAGTGAGAATTCGGCATTCCAGACCCTGGGGAACATGAATATGTGTTTCTTTTTCATTTCTGAGCTCTGTGTCAACAGTGAAGTTTTCGGGCTCAATTGAGTGGTAAGGTAAATTCTATGATACGCCTTCGGCTAACTCCTCAGGGAAAGCTCGCGTCTGAAAATGGTGTGACAATTCAGCTTTCCAGACCCTCGGGAACATGAATATGTGTTTCTTTTTCATTTCTGAGCTCTGTGTCAACAGTGAAGTTTTCCGGATGAATTGAGTTCTATGGCGAATTCTGAGATACGCCTTGGGCTAACTCCTCAGAGAAAGCTTGGATCTGAAAATGGGGTGAGATTTTGGCTTTCCAGACCCTGGGGAACATGAATATGTGTTTCTTTTTCATTTCTTAGCTCTGTGTCAAAAGTGAAGTTTTCTGGCTGAATTGAGCCATAAGGCAAATTATGAGATACGCCATGGGCTAACTCCTCAGGGAAACTACGGGTCTGAAAATGGTGTGAGAATTCAGCTTTCCAGACCCTCAGCTTTCTGAGCTCTGTGTCAAAAGTGAAGTTTTCTGGGTGAATTGAGTCCTAAGGCAAATTCTGAGATACTCCTTGGGCTAACTCCACAGGGAAAGCTCTGATCTGAAAATGGTTTGAGAATTCGGCATTCTAGACCCAGGGTAACATGAATATATGTTTCTTTTTCATTTCTTAGCTCTGTGTCAAAAGTGAGGTTTTCGGGCTGAATTGAGTTGTAAGGTAAATTCTATGATACGCCTTCAGCTAACTCCTCAGGGAAAGCTCGGATCTGAAAATTGTGTGAGAATTCAGCTTTCCAGACCCTGGGGAACATGAATATGTGTTTCTTTTTCATTTCTGAGCTCTGTGTCAAAAGTGAAGTTTTCTGGATGAAATGAGCCCTAAGGCAAATTATGAGATACGCCTTGGGCTAACTCCACAGGGAAAGCTTGGATCTGAAAATGGTGTGACAATTCAGCTTTCCAGACCCTCGGGAACATGAATATGTGTTTCTTTTCCATTTCTGAGCTCTCTGTCAAAAGTGAAGTTTCTGGCTGTAAATTGATTTCTATGGCAAATTCTGAGATACGCCTTGGACTAACTCCTCAGAGAAAGCTCGGATCTGAAAATGTTGTGTGAATTCGGCTTTCCAGACCCTAGGGAACATGAATATGTGTTTCTTTTTCATTTCTGAGCTCTGTGTCAACAGTGAAGTTTTCGGGCTGAATTGAGTGGTAAGGTAAATTATGAGATACGCCATGGGCTAACTCCTCAGGGAAACTACGGGTCTGAAAATGGTGTGAGAATTCGGTTTTACAGACCGTAGGGAACATGAATATGTGTTTCTTTTTCATGGGCTAACTCCTCAGGGAAACTACGGGTCTGAAAATGGTGTGAGAATTCGGCTTTACAGACCGTAGGGAACATGAATATGTGTTTTTTTTTCATTTCTGAGTTCTGTGTCAATAGTGAAGTTTTCTGGGTGAATTGAGTCCTAAGGCAAATTCTGAGATACGCCTTGGGCTAACTCCACAGGGAAAGCTCGGATATTAAAATGGTGTGAGAATTCGGCTTTCCAGACACTAGGGAACATGAATATGTGTTTATTTTTCATTTCTGAGCTCTGTGTCAAAATTGAAGTTTTCTGGCTGAATTGAGTTGTAAGGTAAATTCTATGATACGCCTTCGGCTAACAACTCAGAGAAAGCTTGGAACTGAAAATGGGGTGAGATTTTGGCTTTCCAGACCCTGGGGAACATGAATATGTGTTTCTTTTTCATTTCTGAGCTCTGTGTCAAAAGTGAAGTTTTCTGGCTGAATTGAGCCATAAGGCAAATTATGAGATACGCCATGGGCTAACTCCTCAGGGAAACTACGGGTCTGAAAATGGTGTGAGAATTCGGCTTTACAGACCGTAGGGAACATGAATATGTGGTTTTTTTTTCATTTCTGATCTCTGTGTCAATAGTGAAGTTTTCTGGGTGAATTGAGTCCTAAGGCAAATTCTGAGATACGCCTTGGGCTAACTCCACAGGGAAAGCTCGGATCTGAAAATGGTGTGAGAATTCGGCTTTCCAGACCCTAGGGAACATGAATATGTGTTAATTTTTCATTTCTGAGCTCTGTGTCAAAAGTGAAGTTTTCTGGATGAAATGAGCCCTAAGGCAAATTATGAGATACGCCTTGGGCTAACTCCACAGGGAAAGCTTGGATCTGAAAATGGTGTGACAATTCAGCTTTCCAGACCCTCGGGAACATGAATATGTGTTTCTTTTCCATTTCTGAGCTCTCTGTCAAAAGTGAAGTTTCTGGCTGTAAATTGATTTCTATGGCAAATTCTGAGATACGCCTTGGACTAACTCCTCAGAGAAAGCTCGGATCTGAAAATGTTGTGTGAATTCGGCTTTCCAGACCCTAGGGAACATGAATATGTGTTTCTTTTTCATTTCTGAGCTCTGTGTCAACAGTGAAGTTTTCGGGCTGAATTGAGTGGTAAGGTAAATTCTATGATACGCCTTCAGCTAACTCCTCAGGGAAAGCTCTGATCTGAAAATGGTTTGAGAATTCGGCATTCTAGACCCATTGTAACATGAATATATGTTTCTTTTTCATTTCTTAGCTCTGTGTCAAAAGTGAGGTTTTCAGGCTGAATTGAGTTGTAAGGTAAATTCTATGATACGCCTTCAGCTAACTCCTCAGGGAAAGCTCGGATCTGAAAATTGTGTGAGAATTCAGCTATCCAGACCCTGGGGAACATGAATATGTGTTTCTTTTTCATTTCTGAGCTCTGTGTCAAAAGTGAAGTTTTCTGGCTGAATTGAGTTGTAAGGTAAGTTCTATGATATGGCATTGGCAAACTCCTCAGGGAAAATTCGGATCTGAAAATGGAGTGAGAATTCGGCATTCCAGACCCTGGGGAACATGAATATGTGTTTCTTTTTCATTTCTGAGCTCTGTGTCAACAGTGAAGTTTTCGGGCTCAATTGAGTGGTAAGGTAAATTCTATGATACGCCTTCGGCTAACTCCTCAGGGAAAGCTCGCGTCTGAAAATGGTGTGAGAATTCAGCTTTCCAGACCCTCGGGAACATGAATATGTGTTTCTTTTTCATTTCTGAGCTCTGTGTCAACAGTGAAGTTTTCCGGATGAATTGAGTTCTATGGAGAATTCTGAGATACGCCTTGGGCTAACTCCTCAGAGAAAGCTTGGATCTGAAAATGGGGTGAGATTTTGGCTTTCCAGACCCTGGGGAACATGAATATGTGTTTCTTTTTCATTTCTTAGCTCTGTGTCAAAAGTGAAGTTTTCTGGCTGAATTGAGCCATAAGGCAAATTATGAGATACGCCATGGGCTAACTCCTCAGGGAAACTACGGGTCTGAAAATGGTGTGAGAATTCAGCTTTCCAGACCCTCAGCTTTCTGAGCTCTGTGTCAAAAGTGAAGTTTTCTGGGTGAATTGAGTCCTAAGGCAAATTCTGAGATACGCCTTGGGCTAACTCCACAGGGAAAGCTCGCGTCTGAAAATGGTGTGACAATTCGGCATTCTAGACCCAGGGTAACATGAATATATGTTTCTTTTTCATTTCTTAGCTCTGTGTCAAAAGTGAGGTTTTCGGGCTGAATTGAGTTGTAAGGTAAATTCTATGATACGCCTTCAGCTAACTCCTCAGGGAAAGCTCGGATCTGAAAATTGTGTGAGAATTCAGCTTTCGAGACCCTGGGGAACATGAATATGTGTTTCTTTTTCATTTCTGAGCTCTGTGTCAAAAGTGAAGTTTTCTGGATGAAATGAGCCCTAAGGCAAATTATGAGATACGCCTTGGGCTAACTCCTCAGGGAAAGCTCGGATCTGAAAATTGTGTGAGAATTCAGCTTTCCAGACCCTGGGGAACATGAATATGTGTTTCTTTTTCATTTCTGAGCTCTGTGTCAAAAGTGAAGTTTTCTGGATGAAATGAGCCCTAAGGCAAATTATGAGATACGCCTTGGGCTAACTCCACAGGGAAAGCTTGGATCTGAAAATGGTGTGACAATTCAGCTTTCCAGACCCTGGGGAACATGAATATGTGTTTCTTTTCTATTTCTGAGCTCTCTGTCAAAAGTGAAGTTTCTGGCTGTAAATTGATTTCTATGGCAAATTCTGAGATACGCCTTGGGCTAACTCCTCAGAGAAAGCTCGGATCTGAAAATGTTGTGTGAATTCGGCTTTCCAGACCCTAGGGAACATGAATATGTGTTTCTTTTTCATTTCTGAGCTCTGTGTCAACAGTGAAGTTTTCGGGCTGAATTGAGTGGTAAGGTAAATTCTATGATATGCCTTCGGCTAACTCCTCAGGGAAAGCTCGCGTCTGAAAATGGTGTGACAATTCAGCTTTCCAAACCCTCGGGAACATGAATATGTGTTTCTTTTTCATTTCTGAGCTCTGTGTCAAAAGTGAAGTTTTCTGGCTGAATTGAGCCATAAGGCAAATTATGAGATACGCCATGGGCTAACTCCTCAGGGAAACTACGGGTCTGAAAATGGTGTGAGAATTCGGCTTTATAGACCGTAGGGAACATGAATATGTGGTTTTTTTTTCATTTCTGATCTCTGTGTCAATAGTGAAGTTTTCTGGGTGAATTGAGTCCTAAGGCAAATTCTGAGATACGCCTTGGGCTAACTCCACAGGGAAAGCTCGGATCTGAAAATGGTGTGAGAATTCGGCTTTCCAGACCCTCGGGAACATGAATATGTGTTTCTTTTTCATTTCTGAGCTCTGTGTCAAAAGTGAAGTTTTCTGGATGAAATGAGCCCTAAGGCAAATTATGAGATACGCCTTGGGCTAACTCCACAGGGAAAGCTTGGATCTGAAAATGGTGTGACAATTCAGCTTTCCAGACCCTCGGGAACATGAATATGTGTTTCTTTTCCATTTCTGAGCTCTCTGTCAAAAGTGAAGTTTCTGGCTGTAAATTGATTTCTATGGCAAATTCTGAGATACGCCTTGGACTAACTCCTCAGAGAAAGCTCGGATCTGAAAATGTTGTGTGAATTCGGCTTTCCAGACCCTAGGGAACATGAATATGTGTTTCTTTTTCATTTCTGAGCTCTGTGTCAACAGTGAAGTTTTCGGGCTGAATTGAGTGGTAAGGTAAATTCTATGATACGCCTTCGGCTAACTCCTCAGGGAAAGCTCGCGTCTGAAAATGGTGTGACAATTCAGCTTTCCAAACCCTCGGGAACATGAATATGTGTTTCTTTTTCATTTCTGAGCTCTGTGTCAAAAGTGAAGTTTTCTGGCTGAATTGAGCCATAAGGCAAATTATGAGATACGCCATGGGCTAACTCCTCAGGGAAACTACGTGTCTGAAAATGGTGTGAGAATTCAGCTTTACAGACCGTAGGGAACATGAATATGTGTTTCTTTTTCATGGGCTAACTCCTCAGGGAAACTACGGGTCTGAAAATGGTGTGAGAATTCGGCTTTACAGACCGTAGGGAACATGAATATGTGTTTTTTTTTCATTTCGGACTTCTGTGTCAATAGTGAAGTTTTCTGGGTGAATTGAGTCCTAAGGCAAATTCTGAGATACGCCTTGGGCTAACTCCACAGGGAAAGCTCGGATATTAAAATGGTGTGAGAATTTGGCTTTCCAGACACTAGGGAACATGAATATGTGTTTATTTTTCATTTCTGAGCTCTGTGTCAAAATTGAAGTTTTCTGGCTGAATTGAGTTGTAAGGTAAATTCTATGATACGCCTTGGGCTAACTACTCAGAGAAAGCTTGGAACTGAAAATGGGGTGAGATTTTGGCTTTCCAGACACTGGGGAACATGAATATGTGTTTCTTTTTCATTTCTGAGCTCTGTGTCAAAAGTGAAGTTTTCTGGCTGAATTGAGCCATAAGGCAAATTATGAGATACGCCATGGGCTAACTCCTCAGGGAAACTACGGGTCTGAAAATGGTGTGAGAATTCGGCTTTACAGACCGTAGGGAACATGAATATGTGGGTTTTTTTTTCATTTCTGATCTCTGTGTCAATAGTGAAGTTTTCTGGGTGAATTGAGTCCTAAGGCAAATTCTGAGATACGCCTTGGGCTAACTCCACAGGGAAAGCTCGGATCTGAAAATGGTGTGAGAATTCGGCTTTCCAGACCCTAGGGAACATGAATATGTGTTTCTTTTTCATTTCTGAGCTCTGTGTCAAAAGTGAAGTTTTCTGGGTGAAATGAGCCCTAAGGCAAATTATGAGATACGCCTTGGGCTAACTCCACAGGGAAAGCTTGGATCTGAAAATGGTGTGACAATTCAGCTTTCCAGACCCTCGGGAACATGAATATGTGTTTCTTTTCCATTTCTGAGCTCTCTGTCAAAAGTGAAGTTTCTGGCTGTAAATTGATTTCTATGGCAAATTCTGAGATACGCCTTGGACTAACTCCTCAGAGAAACCTCGGATCTGAAAATGTTGTGTGAATTCGGCTTTCCAGACCCTAGGGAACATGAATATGTGTTTCTTTTTCATTTCTGAGCTCTGTGTCAACAGTGAAGTTTTCGGGTTGAATTGAGTGGTAAGGTAAATTCTATGATACGCCTTCGGCTAACTCCTCAGGGAAAGCTCGCGTCTGAAAATGGTGTGACAATTCAGCTTTCCAAACCCTCGGGAACATGAATATGTGTTTCTTTTTCATTTCTGAGCTCTGTGTCAAAAGTGAAGTTTTCTGGCTGAATTGAGCCATAAGGCAAATTATGAGATACGCCATGGGCTAACTCCTCAGGGAAACTACGGGTCTGAAAATGGTGTGAGAATTCGGCTTTACAGACCGTAGGGAACATGAATATGTGTTTCTTTTTCATGGGCTAACTCCTCAGGGAAACTACGGGTCTGAAAATGGTGTGAGAATTCGGCTTTACAGACCGTAGGGAACATGAATATGTGGTTTTTTTTTCATTTCTGATCTCTGTGTCAATAGTGAAGTTTTCTGGGTGAATTGAGTCCTAAGGCAAATTCTGAGATACGCCTTGGGCTAACTCCACAGGGAAAGCTCGGATCTGAAAATGGTGTGAGAATTCGGCTTTCCAGACCCTCGGGAACATGAATATGTGTTTCTTTTCCATTTCTGAGCTCTCTGTCAAAAGTGAAGTTTCTGGCTGTTAATTGATTTCTATGGCAAATTCTGAGATACGCCTTGGACTAACTCCTCAGAGAAAGCTCGGATCTGAAAATGTTGTGTGAATTCGGCTTTCCAGACCCTAGGGAACATGAATATGTGTTTCTTTTTCATTTCTGAGCTCTGTGTCAACAGTGAAGTTTTCGGGCTGAATTGAGTGGTAAGGTAAATTCTATGATACGCCTTCGGCTAACTCCTCAGGGAAAGCTCGCGTCTGAAAATGGTGTGACAATTCAGCTTTCCAAACCCTCGGGAACATGAATATGTGTTTCTTTTTCATTTCTGAGCTCTGTGTCAAAAGTGAAGTTTTCTGGCTGAATTGAGCCATAAGGCAAATTATGAGATACGCCATGGGCTAACTCCTCAGGGAAACTACGTGTCTGAAAATGGTGTGAGAATTCAGCTTTACAGACCGTAGGGAACATGAATATGTGTTTCTTTTTCATGGGCTAACTCCTCAGGGAAACTACGGGTCTGAAAATGGTGTGAGAATTCGGCTTTACAGACCGTAGGGAACATGAATATGTGTTTTTTTTTCATTTCGGACTTCTGTGTCAATAGTGAAGTTTTCTGGGTGAATTGAGTCCTAAGGCAAATTCTGAGATACGCCTTGGGCTAACTCCACAGGGAAAGCTCGGATATTAAAATGGTGTGAGAATTTGGCTTTCCAGACACTAGGGAACATGAATATGTGTTTATTTTTCATTTCTGAGCTCTGTGTCAAAATTGAAGTTTTCTGGCTGAATTGAGTTGTAAGGTAAATTCTATGATACGCCTTGGGCTAACTACTCAGAGAAAGCTTGGAACTGAAAATGGGGTGAGATTTTGGCTTTCCAGACACTGGGGAACATGAATATGTGTTTCTTTTTCATTTCTGAGCTCTGTGTCAAAAGTGAAGTTTTCTGGCTGAATTGAGCCATAAGGCAAATTATGAGATACGCCATGGGCTAACTCCTCAGGGAAACTACGGGTCTGAAAATGGTGTGAGAATTCGGCTTTACAGACCGTAGGGAACATGAATATGTGGTTTTTTTTTCATTTCTGATCTCTGTGTCAAGAGTGAAGTTTTCTGGGTGAATTGAGTCCTAAGGCAAATTCTGAGATACGCCTTGGGCTAACTCCACAGGGAAAGCTCGGATCTGAAAATGGTGTGAGAATTCGGCTTTCCAGACCCTAGGGAACATGAATATGTGTTTCTTTTTCATTTCTGAGCTCTGTGTCAAAAGTGAAGTTTTCTGGGTGAAATGAGCCCTAAGGCAAATTATGAGATACGCCTTGGGCTAACTCCACAGGGAAAGCTTGGATCTGAAAATGGTGTGACAATTCAGCTTTCCAGACCCTCGGGAACATGAATATGTGTTTCTTTTCCATTTCTGAGCTCTCTGTCAAAAGTGAAGTTTCTGGCTGTAAATTGATTTCTATGGCAAATTCTGAGATACGCCTTGGACTAACTCCTCAGAGAAACCTCGGATCTGAAAATGTTGTGTGAATTCGGCTTTCCAGACCCTAGGGAACATGAATATGTGTTTCTTTTTCATTTCTGAGCTCTGTGTCAACAGTGAAGTTTTCGGGCTGAATTGAGTGGTAAGGTAAATTCTATGATACGCCTTCGGCTAACTCCTCAGGGAAAGCTCGCGTCTGAAAATGGTGTGAGAATTCAGCTTTCCAAACCCTCGGGAACATGAATATGTGTTTCTTTTTCATTTCTGAGCTCTGTGTCAAAAGTGAAGTTTTCTGGCTGAATTGAGCCATAAGGCAAATTATGAGATACGCCATGGGCTAACTCCTCAGGGAAACTACGGGTCTGAAAATGGTGTGAGAATTCGGCTTTACAGACCGTAGGGAACATGAATATGTGTTTCTTTTTCATGGGCTAACTCCTCAGGGAAACTACGGGTCTGAAAATGGTGTGAGAATTCGGCTTTACAGACCGTAGGGAACATGAATATGTGGGTTTTTTTTCATTTCTGATCTCTGTGTCAATAGTGAAGTTTTCTGGGTGAATTGAGTCCTAAGGCAAATTCTGAGATACGCCTTGGGCTAACTCCACAGGGAAAGCTCGGATCTGAAAATGGTGTGAGAATTCGGCTTTCCAGACCCTCGGGAACATGAATATGTGTTTCTTTTCCATTTCTGAGCTCTCTGTCAAAAGTGAAGTTTCTGGCTGTAAATTGATTTCTATGGCAAATTCTGAGATACGCCTTGGACTAACTCCTCAGAGAAAGCTCGGATCTGAAAATGTTGTGTGAATTCGGCTTTCCAGACCCTAGGGAACATGAATATGTGTTTCTTTTTCATTTCTGAGCTCTGTGTCAACAGTGAAGTTTTCGGGCTGAATTGAGTGGTAAGGTAAATTCTATGATACGCCTTCGGCTAACTCCTCAGGGAAAGCTCGCGTCTGAAAATGGTGTGACAATTCAGCTTTCCAAACCCTCGGGAACATGAATATGTGTTTCTTTTTCATTTCTGAGCTCTGTGTCAAAAGTGAAGTTTTCTGGCTGAATTGAGCCATAGGGCAAATTATGAGATACGCCATGGGCTAACTCCTCAGGGAAAATACGGGTCTGAAAATGGTGTGAGAATTCGGCTTTCCAGACACTAGGGAACATGAATATGTGTTTATTTTTCATTTCTGAGCTCTGTGTCAAAATTGAAGTTTTCTGGCTGAATTGAGTTGTAAGGTAAATTCTATGATACGCCTTGGGCTAACTACTCAGAGAAAGCTTGGAACTGAAAATGGGGTGAGATTTTGGCTTTCCAGACACTGGGGAACATGAATATGTGTTTCTTTTTCATTTCTGAGCTCTGTGTCAAAAGTGAAGTTTTCTGGCTGAATTGAGCCATAAGGCAAATTATGAGATACGCCATGGGCTAACTCCTCAGGGAAACTACGGGTCTGAAAATGGTGTGAGAATTCGGCTTTACAGACCGTAGGGAACATGAATATGTGTTTCTTTTTCATGGGCTAACTCCTCAGGGAAACTACGGGTCTGAAAATGGTGTGAGAATTCGGCTTTACAGACCGTAGGGAACATGAATATGTGGTTTTTTTTTCATTTCTGATCTCTGTGTCAATAGTGAAGTTTTCTGGGTGAATTGAGTCCTAAGGCAAATTCTGAGATACGCCTTGGGCTAACTCAACAGGGAAAGCTCGGATCTGAAAATGGTGTGAGATTTTGGCTTTCCAGACCCTGGGGAACATGAATATGTGTTTCTTTTTCATTTCTTAGCTCTGTGTCAAAAGTGAAGTTTTCTGGCTGAATTGAGCCATAAGGCAAATTATGAGATACGCCATGGGCTAACTCCTCAGGGAAACTACGGGTCTGAAAATGGTGTGAGAATTCAGCTTTCCAGACCCTCAGCTTTCTGAGCTCTGTGTCAAAAGTGAAGTTTTCTGGGTGAATTGAGTCCTAAGGCAAATTCTGAGATACTCCTTGGGCTAACTCCACAGGGAAAGCTCTGATCTGAAAATGGTTTGACAATTCGGCATTCTAGACCCAGGGTAACATGAATATATGTTTCTTTTTCATTTCTTAGCTCTGTGTCAAAAGTGAGGTTTTCGGGCTGAATTGAGTTGTAAGGTAAATTCTATGATACGCCTTCAGCTAACTCCTCAGGGAAAGCTCGGATCTGAAAATTGTGTGAGAATTCAGCTTTCCAGACCCTCGGGAACATGAATATGTGTTTCTTTTCCATTTCTGAGCTCTCTGTCAAAAGTGAAGTTTCTGGCTGTAAATTGATTTCTATGGCAAATTCTGAGCTACGCCTTGGACTAACTCCTCAGAGAAAGCTCGGATCTGAAAATGTTGTGTGAATTCGGCTTTCCAGACCCTAGGGAACATGAATATGTGTTTCTTTTTCATTTCTGAGCTCTGTGTCAACAGTGAAGTTTTCGGGCTGAATTGAGTGGTAAGGTAAATTCTATGATACGCCTTCGGCTAACTCCTCAGGGAAAGCTCGCGTCTGAAAATGGTGTGACAATTCAGCTTTCCAAACCCTCGGGAACATGAATATGTGTTTCTTTTTCATTTCTGAGCTCTGTGTCAAAAGTGAAGTTTTCTGGCTGAATTGAGCCATAAGGCAAATTATGAGATACGCCATGGGCTAACTCCTCAGGGAAACTACGGGTCTGAAAATGGTGTGAGAATTCGGCTTTACAGACCGTAGGGAACATGAATATGTGTTTCTTTTTCATGGGCTAACTCCTCAGGGAAACTAGGGGTCTGAAAATGGTGTGAGAATTCGGCTTTACAGACCGTAGGGAACATGAATATGTGTTTTTTTTTCATTTCTGACTTCTGTGTCAATAGTGAAGTTTTCTGGGTGAATTGAGTCCTAAGGCAAATTCTGAGATACGCCTTGGGCTAACTCCACAGGGAAAGCTCGGATATTAAAATGGTGTGAGAATTCGGCTTTCCAGACCCTAGGGAACATGAATATGTGTTTATTTTTCATTTCTGAGCTCTGTGTCAAAATTGAAGTTTTCTGGCTGAATTGAGTTGTAAGGTAAATTCTATGATACGCCTTGGGCTAACAACTCAGAGAAAGCTTGGAACTGAAAATGGGGTGAGATTTTGGCTTTCCAGACCCTGGGGAACATGAATATGTGTTTCTTTTTCATTTCTGAGCTCTGTGTCAAAAGTGAAGTTTTCTGGCTGAATTGAGCCATAAGGCAAATTATGAGATACGCCATGGGCTAACTCCTCAGGGAAACTACGGGTCTGAAAATGGTGTGAGAATTCGGCTTTACAGACCGTAGGGAACATGAATATGTGGTTTTTTTTTCATTTCTGATCTCTGTGTCAATAGTGAAGTTTTCTGGGTGAATTGAGTCCTAAGGCAAATTCTGAGATACGCCTTGGGCTAACTCCACAGGGAAAGCTTGGATCTGAAAATGGTGTGACAATTCAGCTTTCCAGACCCTCGGGAACATGAATATGTGTTTCTTTTCCATTTCTGAGCTCTCTGTCAAAAGTGAAGTTTCTGGCTGTAAATTGATTTCTATGGCAAATTCTGAGATACGCCTTGGACTAACTCCTCAGATAAAGCTCGGATCTGAAAATGTTGTGTGAATTCGGCTTTCCAGACCCTAGGGAACATGAATATGTGTTTCTTTTTCATTTCTGAGCTCTGTGTCAACAGTGAATTTTTCTGGCTGAATTGAGCCATAAGGCAAATTATGAGATACGCCATGGGCTAACTCCACAGGGAAAGCTCTGATCTGAAAATGGTTTGAGAATTCGGCATTCTAGACCCAGGGTAACATGAATATATGTTTCTTTTTCATTTCTTAGCTCTGTGTCAAAAGTGAGGTTTTCGGGCTGAATTGAGTTGTAAGGTAAATTCTATGATACGCCTTCAGCTAACTCCTCAGGGAAAGCTCGGATCTGAAAATTGTGTGAGAATTCAGCTTTCCAGACCCTGGGGAACATGAATATGTGTTTCTTTTTCATTTCTGAGCTCTGTGTCAAAAGTGAAGTTTTCTGGATGAAATGAGCCCTAAGGCAAATTATGAGATACGCCTTGGGCTAACTCCTCAGGGAAAGCTCGGATCTGAAAATTGTGTGAGAATTCAGCTTTCCAGACCCTGGGGAACATGAATATGTGTTTCTTTTTCATTTCTGAGCTCTGTGTCAAAAGTGAAGTTTTCTGGATGAAATGAGCCCTAAGGCAAATTATGAGATACGCCTTGGGCTAACTCCACAGGGAAAGCTTGGATCTGAAAATGGTGTGACAATTCAGCTTTCCAGACCCTCGGGAACATGAATATGTGTTTCTTTTCTATTTCTGAGCTCTCTGTCAAAAGTGAAGTTTCTGGCTGTAAATTGATTTCTATGGCAAATTCTGAGATACGCCTTGGGCTAACTCCTCAGAGAAAGCTCGGATCTGAAAATGTTGTGTGAATTCGGCTTTCCAGACCCTAGGGAACATGAATATGTGTTTCTTTTTCATTTCTGAGCTCTGTGTCAACAGTGAAGTTTTCGGGCTGAATTGAGTGGTAAGGTAAATTCTATGATATGCCTTCGGCTAACTCCTCAGGGAAAGCTCGCGTCTGAAAATGGTGTGACAATTCAGCTTTCCAAACCCTCGGGAACATGAATATGTGTTTCTTTTTCATTTCTGAGCTCTGTGTCAAAAGTGAAGTTTTCTGGCTGAATTGAGCCATAAGGCAAATTATGAGATACGCCATGGGCTAACTCCTCAGGGAAACTACGGGTCTGAAAATGGTGTGAGAATTCGGCTTTACAGACCGTAGGGAACATGAATATGTGGTTTTTTTTTCATTTCTGATCTCTGTGTCAATAGTGAAGTTTTCTGGGTGAATTGAGTCCTAAGGCAAATTCTGAGATACGCCTTGGGCTAACTCCACAGGGAAAGCTCGGATCTGAAAATGGTGTGAGAATTCGGCTTTCCAGACCCTAGGGAACATGAATATGTGTTTCTTTTTCATTTCTGAGCTCTGTGTCAAAAGTGAAGTTTTCTGGATGAAATGAGCCCTAAGGCAAATTATGAGATACGCCTTGGGCTAACTCCACAGGGAAAGCTTGGATCTGAAAATGGTGTGACAATTCAGCTTTCCAGACCCTCGGGAACATGAATATGTGTTTCTTTTCCATTTCTGAGCTCTCTGTCAAAAGTGAAGTTTCTGGCTGTAAATTGATTTCTATGGCAAATTCTGAGATACGCCTTGGACTAACTCCTCAGAGAAAGCTCGGATCTGAAAATGTTGTGTGAATTCGGCTTTCCAGACCCTAGGGAACATGAATATGTGTTTCTTTTTCATTTCTGAGCTCTGTGTCAACAGTGAAGTTTTCGGGCTGAATTGAGTGGTAAGGTAAATTCTATGATACGCCTTCGGCTAACTCCTCAGGGAAAGCTCGCGTCTGAAAATGGTGTGACAATTCAGCTTTCCAAACCCTCGGGAACATGAATATGTGTTTCTTTTTCATTTCTGAGCTCTGTGTCAAAAGTGAAGTTTTCTGGCTGAATTGAGCCATAAGGCAAATTATGAGATACGCCATGGGCTAACTCCTCAGGGAAACTACGGGTCTGAAAATGGTGTGAGAATTCAGGTTTACAGACCGTAGGTAACATGAATATGTGTTTCTTTTTCATGGGCTAACTCCTCAGGGAAACTACGGGTCTGAAAATGGTGTGAGAATTCGGCTTTACAGACCGTAGGGAACATGAATATGTGGTTTTTTTTTCATTTCTGATCTCTGTGTCAATAGTGAAGTTTTCTGGGTGAATTGAGTCCTAAGGCAAATTCTGAGATACGCCTTGGGCTAACTCCACAGGGAAAGCTCGGATCTGAAAATGGTGTGAGAATTCGGCTTTCCAGACCCTCGGGAACATGAATATGTGTTTCTTTTCCATTTCTGAGCTCTCTGTCAAAAGTGAAGTTTCTGGCTGTAACTTAATTTCTATGGCAAATTCTGAGATACGCCTTGGACTAACTCCTCAGAGAAAGCTCGGATCTGAAAATGTTGTGTGAATTCGGCTTTCCAGACCCTAGGGAACATGAATATGTGTTTCTTTTTCATTTCTGAGCTCTGTGTCAACAGTGAATTTTTCTGGCTGAATTGAGCCATAAGGCAAATTATGAGATACGCCATGGGCTAACTCCACAGGGAAAGCTCTGATCTGAAAATGGTTTGAGAATTCGGCATTCTAGACCCAGGGTAACATGAATATATGTTTCTTTTTCATTTCTTAGCTCTGTGTCAAAAGTGAGGTTTTCGGGCTGAATTGAGTTGTAAGGTAAATTCTATGATACGCCTTCAGCTAACTCCTCAGGGAAAGCTCGGATCTGAAAATTGTGTGAGAATTCAGCTTTCCAGACCCTGGGGAACATGAATATGTGTTTCTTTTTCATTTCTGAGCTCTGTGTCAAAAGTGAAGTTTTCTGGATGAAATGAGCCCTAAGGCAAATTATGAGATACGCCTTGGGCTAACTCCTCAGGGAAAGCTCGGATCTGAAAATTGTGTGAGAATTCAGCTTTCCAGACCCTGGGGAACATGAATATGTGTTTCTTTTTCATTTCTGAGCTCTGTGTCAAAAGTGAAGTTTTCTGGATGAAATGAGCCCTAAGGCAAATTATGAGATACGCCTTGGGCTAACTCCACAGGGAAAGCTTGGATCTGAAAATGGTGTGACAATTCAGCTTTCCAGACCCTCGGGAACATGAATATGTGTTTCTTTTCTATTTCTGAGCTCTCTGTCAAAAGTGAAGTTTCTGGCTGTAAATTGATTTCTATGGCAAATTCTGAGATACGCCTTGGGCTAACTCCTCAGAGAAAGCTCGGATCTGAAAATGTTGTGTGAATTCGGCTTTCCAGACCCTAGGGAACATGAATATGTGTTTCTTTTTCATTTCTGAGCTCTGTGTCAACAGTGAAGTTTTCGGGCTGAATTGAGTGGTAAGGTAAATTCTATGATATGCCTTCGGCTAACTCCTCAGGGAAAGCTCGCGTCTGAAAATGGTGTGACAATTCAGCTTTCCAAACCCTCGGGAACATGAATATGTGTTTCTTTTTCATTTCTGAGCTCTGTGTCAAAAGTGAAGTTTTCTGGCTGAATTGAGCCATAAGGCAAATTATGAGATACGCCATGGGCTAACTCCTCAGGGAAACTACGGGTCTGAAAATGGTGTGAGAATTCGGCTTTACAGACCGTAGGGAACATGAATATGTGTTTTTTTTTCATTTCGGACTTCTGTGTCAATAGTGAAGTTTTCTGGGTGAATTGAGTCCTAAGGCAAATTCTGAGATACGCCTTGGGCTAACTCCACAGGGAAAGCTCGGATATTAAAATGGTGTGAGAATTTGGCTTTCCAGACACTAGGGAACATGAATATGTGTTTATTTTTCATTTCTGAGCTCTGTGTCAAAATTGAAGTTTTCTGGCTGAATTGAGTTGTAAGGTAAATTCTATGATACGCCTTGGGCTAACTACTCAGAGAAAGCTTGGAACTGAAAATGGGGTGAGATTTTGGCTTTCCAGACACTGGGGAACATGAATATGTGTTTCTTTTTCATTTCTGAGCTCTGTGTCAAAAGTGAAGTTTTCTGGCTGAATTGAGCCATAAGGCAAATTATGAGATACGCCATGGGCTAACTCCTCAGGGAAACTACGGGTCTGAAAATGGTGTGAGAATTCGGCTTTACAGACCGTAGGGAACATGAATATGTGGTTTTTTTTTCATTTCTGATCTCTGTGTCAATAGTGAGGTTTTCTGGGTGAATTGAGTCCTAAGGCAAATTCTGAGATACGCCTTGGGCTAACTCCTCAGGGAAAGCTCGGATCTGAAAATTGTGTGAGAATTCAGCTTTCCAGACCCTGGGGAACATGAATATGTGTTTCTTTTTCATTTCTGAGCTCTGTGTCAAAAGTGAAGTTTTCTGGATGAAATGAGCCCTAAGGCAAATTATGAGATACGCCTTGGGCTAACTCCACAGGGAAAACTTGGATCTGAAAATGGTGTGACAATTCAGCTTTCCAGACCCTCGGGAACATGAATATGTGTTTCTTTTCTATTTCTGAGCTCTCTGTCAAAAGTGAAGTTTCTGGCTGTAAATTGATTTCTATGGCAAATTCTGAGATACGCCTTGGGCTAACTCCTCAGAGAAAGCTCGGATCTGAAAATGTTGTGTGAATTCGGCTTTCCAGACCCTAGGGAACATGAATATGTGTTTCTTTTTCATTTCTGAGCTCTGTGTCAACAGTGAAGTTTTCGGGCTGAATTGAGTGGTAAGGTAAATTCTATGATATGCCTTCGGCTAACTCCTCAGGGAAAGCTCGCGTCTGAAAATGGTGTGACAATTCAGCTTTCCAAACCCTCGGGAACATGAATATGTGTTTCTTTTTCATTTCTGAGCTCTGTGTCAAAAGTGAAGTTTTCTGGCTGAATTGAGCCATAAGGCAAATTATGAGATACGCCATGGGCTAACTCCTCAGGGAAACTACGGGTCTGAAAATGGTGTGAGAATTCGGCTTTACAGACCGTAGGGAACATGAATATGTGTTTTTTTTTCATTTCGGACTTCTGTGTCAATAGTGAAGTTTTCTGGGTGAATTGAGTCCTAAGGCAAATTCTGAGATACGCCTTGGGCTAACTCCACAGGGAAAGCTCGGATATTAAAATGGTGTGAGAATTTGGCTTTCCAGACACTAGGGAACATGAATATGTGTTTATTTTTCATTTCTGAGCTCTGTGTCAAAATTGAAGTTTTCTGGCTGAATTGAGTTGTAAGGTAAATTCTATGATACGCCTTGGGCTAACTACTCAGAGAAAGCTTGGAACTGAAAATGGGGTGAGATTTTGGCTTTCCAGACACTGGGGAACATGAATATGTGTTTCTTTTTCATTTCTGAGCTCTGTGTCAAAAGTGAAGTTTTCTGGCTGAATTGAGCCATAAGGCAAATTATGAGATACGCCATGGGCTAACTCCTCAGGGAAACTACGGGTCTGAAAATGGTGTGAGAATTCGGCTTTACAGACCGTAGGGAACATGAATATGTGGTTTTTTTTTCATTTCTGAGCTCTGTGTCAAAAGTGAAGTTTTCTGGATGAAATGAGCCCTAAGGCAAATTATGAGATACGCCTTGGGCTAACTCCACAGGGAAAGCTTGGATCTGAAAATGGTGTGACAATTCAGCTTTCCAGACCCTCAGGAACATGAATATGTGTTTCTTTTCCATTTCTGAGCTCTCTGTCAAAAGTGAAGTTTCTGGCTGTAAATTGATTTCTATGGCAAATTCTGAGATACGCCTTGGACTAACTCCTCAGAGAAAGCTCGGATCTGAAAATGTTGTGTGAATTCGGCTTTCCAGACCCTAGGGAACATGAATATGTGTTTCTTTTTCATTTCTGAGCTCTGTGTCAACAGTGAAGTTTTCGGGCTGAATTGAGTGGTAAGGTAAATTCTATGATACGCCTTCGGCTAACTCCTCAGGGAAAGCTCGCGTCTGAAAATGGTGTGACAATTCAGCTTTCCAAACCCTCGGGAACATGAATATGTGTTTCTTTTTCATTTCTGAGCTCTGTGTCAAAAGTGAAGTTTTCTGGCTGAATTGAGCCATAAGGCAAATTATGAGATACGCCATGGGCTAACTCCTCAGGGAAACTACGGGTCTGAAAATGGTGTGAGAATTCGGCTTTACAGACCGTAGGGAACATGAATATGTGGTTTTTTTTTCATATCTGATCTCTGTGTCAATAGTGAAGTTTTCTGGGTGAATTGAGTCCTAAGGCAAATTCTGAGATACGCCTTGGGCTAACTCCACAGGGAAAGCTCGGATCTGAAAATGGTGTGAGAATTCGGCTTTCCAGACCCTAGGGAACATGAATATGTGTTTCTTTTTCATTTCTGAGCTCTGTGTCAAAAGTGAAGTTTTCTGGATGAAATGAGCCCTAAGGCAAATTATGAGATACGCCTTGGGCTAACTCCACAGGGAAAGCTTGGATCTGAAAATGGTGTGACAATTCAGCTTTCCAGACCCTCGGGAACATGAATATGTGTTTCTTTTCCATTTCTGAGCTCTCTGTCAAAAGTGAAGTTTCTGGCTGTAAATTGATTTCTATGGCAAATTCTGAGATACGCCTTGGACTAACTCCTCAGAGAAAGCTCGGATCTGAAAATGTTGTGTGAATTCGGCTTTCCAGACCCTAGGGAACATGAATATGTGTTTCTTTTTCATTTCTGAGCTCTGTGTCAACAGTGAAGTTTTCGGGCTGAATTGAGTGGTAAGGTAAATTCTATGATACGCCTTCGGCTAACTCCTCAGGGAAAGCTCGCGTCTGAAAATGGTGTGACAATTCAGCTTTCCAAACCCTCGGGAACATGAATATGTGTTTCTTTTTCATTTCTGAGCTCTGTGTCAAAAGTGAAGTTTTCTGGCTGAATTGAGCCATAAGGCAAATTATGAGATACGCCATGGGCTAACTCCTCAGGGAAACTACGGGTCTGAAAATGGTGGTAGAATTCGGCTTTACAGACCGTAGGGAACATGAATATGTGTTTTTTTTTCATTTCGGACTTCTGTGTCAATAGTGAAGTTTTCTGGGTGAATTGAGTCCTAAGGCAAATTCTGAGATACGCCTTGGGCTAACTCCACAGGGAAAGCTCGGATATTAAAATGGTGTGAGAATTTGGCTTTCCAGACACTAGGGAACATGAATATGTGTTTATTTTTCATTTCTGAGCTCTGTGTCAAAATTGAAGTTTTCTGGCTGAATTGAGTTGTAAGGTAAATTCTATGATACGCCTTGGGCTAACTACTCAGAGAAAGCTTGGAACTGAAAATGGGGTGAGATTTTGGCTTTCCAGACACTGGGGAACATGAATATGTGTTTCTTTTTCATTTCTGAGCTCTGTGTCAAAAGTGAAGTTTTCTGGCTGAATTGAGCCATAAGGCAAATTATGAGATACGCCATGGGCTAACTCCTCAGGGAAACTACGGGTCTGAAAATGGTGTGAGAATTCGGCTTTACAGACCGTAGGGAACATGAATATGTGGTTTTTTTTTCATTTCTGATCTCTGTGTCAATAGTGAGGTTTTCTGGGTGAATTGAGTCCTAAGGCAAATTCTGAGATACGCCTTGGGCTAACTCCACAGGGAAAGCTCGGATCTGAAAATGGTGTGAGAATTCGGCTTTCCAGACCCTAGGGAACATGAATATGTGTTTCTTTTTCATTTCTGAGCTCTGTGTCAAAAGTGAAGTTTTCTGGATGAAATGAGCCCTAAGGCAAATTATGAGATACGCCTTGGGCTAACTCCACAGGGAAAGCTTGGATCTGAAAATGGTGTGACAATTCAGCTTTCCAGACCCTCAGGAACATGAATATGTGTTTCTTTTCCATTTCTGAGCTCTCTGTCAAAAGTGAAGTTTCTGGCTGTAAATTGATTTCTATGGCAAATTCTGAGATACGCCTTGGACTAACTCCTCAGAGAAAGCTCGGATCTGAAAATGTTGTGTGAATTCGGCTTTCCAGACCCTAGGGAACATGAATATGTGTTTCTTTTTCATTTCTGAGCTCTGTGTCAACAGTGAAGTTTTCGGGCTGAATTGAGTGGTAAGGTAAATTCTATGATACGCCTTCGGCTAACTCCTCAGGGAAAGCTCGCGTCTGAAAATGGTGTGACAATTCAGCTTTCCAAACCCTCGGGAACATGAATATGTGTTTCTTTTTCATTTCTGAGCTCTGTGTCAAAAGTGAAGTTTTCTGGCTGAATTGAGCCATAAGGCAAATTATGAGATACGCCATGGGCTAACTCCTCAGGGAAACTACGGGTCTGAAAATGGTGTGAGAATTCGGCTTTACAGACCGTAGGGAACATGAATATGTGGTTTTTTTTTCATTTCTGATCTCTGTGTCAATAGTGAAGTTTTCTGGGTGAATTGAGTCCTAAGGCAAATTCTGAGATACGCCTTGGGCTAACTCCTCAGAGAAAGCTCGGATCTGAAAATGTTGTGTGAATTCGGCTTTCCAGACCCTAGGGAACATGAATATGTGTTTCTTTTTCATTTCTGAGCTCTGTGTCAACAGTGAAGTTTTCGGGCTGAATTGAGTGGTAAGGTAAATTCTATGATACGCCTTCGGCTAACTCCTCAGGGAAAGCTCGCGTCTGAAAATGGTGTGACAATTCAGCTTTCCAAACCCTCGGGAACATGAATATGTGTTTCTTTTTCATTTCTGAGCTCTGTGTCAAAAGTGAAGTTTTCTGGCTGAATTGAGCCATAAGGCAAATTATGAGATACGCCATGGGCTAACTCCTCAGGGAAACTACGGGTCTGAAAATGGTGTGAGAATTCGGCTTTACAGACCGTAGGGAACATGAATATGTGGTTTTTTTTTCATTTCTGATCTCTGTGTCAATAGTGAGGTTTTCTGGGTGAATTGAGTCCTAAGGCAAATTCTGAGATACGCCTTGGGCTAACTCCACAGGGAAAGCTCGGATCTGAAAATGGTGTGAGAATTCGGCTTTCCAGACCCTAGGGAACATGAATATGTGTTTCTTTTTCATTTCTGAGCTCTGTGTCAAAAGTGAAGTTTTCTGGATGAAATGAGCCCTAAGGCAAATTATGAGATACGCCTTGGGCTAACTCCACAGGGAAAGCTTGGATCTGAAAATGGTGTGACAATTCAGCTTTCCAGACCCTCAGGAACATGAATATGTGTTTCTTTTCCATTTCTGAGCTCTCTGTCAAAAGTGAAGTTTCTGGCTGTAAATTGATTTCTATGGCAAATTCTGAGATACGCCTTGGACTAACTCCTCAGAGAAAGCTCGGATCTGAAAATGTTGTGTGAATTCGGCTTTCCAGACCCTAGGGAACATGAATATGTGTTTCTTTTTCATTTCTGAGCTCTGTGTCAACAGTGAAGTTTTCGGGCTGAATTGAGTGGTAAGGTAAATTCTATGATACGCCTTCGGCTAACTCCTCAGGGAAAGCTCGCGTCTGAAAATGGTGTGACAATTCAGCTTTCCAAACCCTCGGGAACATGAATATGTGTTTCTTTTTCATTTCTGAGCTCTGTGTCAAAAGTGAAGTTTTCTGGCTGAATTGAGCCATAAGGCAAATTATGAGATACGCCATGGGCTAACTCCTCAGGGAAACTACGGGTCTGAAAATGGTGTGAGAATTCGGCTTTACAGACCGTAGGGAACATGAATATGTGTTTCTTTTTCATGGGCTAACTCCTCAGGGAAACTACGGGTCTGAAAATGGTGTGAGAATTCGGCTTTACAGACCGTAGGGAACATGAATATGTGGTTTTTTTTTCATTTCTGATCTCTGTGTCAAAAGTGAAGTTTTCTGGCTGAATTGAGCCATAAGGCAAATTATGAGATACGCCATGGGCTAACTCCTCAGGGAAACTACGGGTCTGAAAATGGTGTGAGAATTCGGCTTTACAGACCGTAGGGAACATGAATATGTGTTTTTTTTTCATTTCGGACTTCTGTGTCAATAGTGAAGTTTTCTGGGTGAATTGAGTCCTAAGGCAAATTCTGAGATACGCCTTGGGCTAACTCCACAGGGAAAGCTCGGATATTAAAATGGTGTGAGAATTTGGCTTTCCAGACACTAGGGAACATGAATATGTGTTTATTTTTCATTTCTGAGCTCTGTGTCAAAATTGAAGTTTTCTGGCTGAATTGAGTTGTAAGGTAAATTCTATGATACGCCTTGGGCTAACTACTCAGAGAAAGCTTGGAACTGAAAATGGGGTGAGATTTTGGCTTTCCAGACCCTGGGGAACATGAATGTGTTTCTTTTTCATTTCTGAGCTCTGTGTCAAAAGTGAAGTTTTCTGGCTGAATTGAGCCATAAGGCAAATTATGAGATACGCCATGGGCTAACTCCTCAGGGAAACTACGGGTCTGAAAATGGTGTGAGAATTCGGCTTTACAGACCGTAGGGAACATGAATATGTGGTTTTTTTTTCATTTCTGATCTCTGTGTCAATAGTGAGGTTTTCTGGGTGAATTGAGTCCTAAGGCAAATTCTGAGATACGCCTTGGGCTAACTCCTCAGGGAAAGCTCGGATCTGAAAATGGTGTGAGAATTCGGCTTTCCAGACCCTAGGGAACATGAATATGTGTTTCTTTTTCATTTCTGAGCTCTGTGTCAAAAGTGAAGTTTTCTGGATGAAATGAGCCCTAAGGCAAATTATGAGATACGCCTTGGGCTAACTCCACAGGGAAAGCTTGGATCTGAAAATGGTGTGACAATTCAGCTTTCCAGACCCTCAGGAACATGAATATGTGTTTCTTTTCCATTTCTGAGCTCTCTGTCAAAAGTGAAGTTTCTGGCTGTAAATTGATTTCTATGGCAAATTCTGAGATACGCCTTGGACTAACTCCTCAGAGAAAGCTCGGATCTGAAAATGTTGTGTGAATTCGGCTTTCCAGACCCTAGGGAACATGAATATGTGTTTCTTTTTCATTTCTGAGCTCTGTGTCAACAGTGAAGTTTTCGGGCTGAATTGAGTGGTAAGGTAAATTCTATGATACGCCTTCGGCTAACTCCTCAGGGAAAGCTCGCGTCTGAAAATGGTGTGACAATTCAGCTTTCCAAACCCTCGGGAACATGAATATGTGTTTCTTTTTCATTTCTGAGCTCTGTGTCAAAAGTGAAGTTTTCTGGCTGAATTGAGCCATAAGGCAAATTATGAGATACGCCATGGGCTAACTCCTCAGGGAAACTACGGGTCTGAAAATGGTGTGAGAATTCGGCTTTACAGACCGTAGGGAACATGAATATGTGGTTTTTTTTTCATATCTGATCTCTGTGTCAATAGTGAAGTTTTCTGGGTGAATTGAGTCCTAAGGCAAATTCTGAGATACGCCTTGGGCTAACTCCACAGGGAAAGCTCGGATCTGAAAATGGTGTGAGAATTCGGCTTTCCAGACCCTAGGGAACATGAATATGTGTTTCTTTTTCATTTCTGAGCTCTGTGTCAAAAGTGAAGTTTTCTGGATGAAATGAGCCCTAAGGCAAATTATGAGATACGCCTTGGGCTAACTCCACAGGGAAAGCTTGGATCTGAAAATGGTGTGACAATTCAGCTTTCCAGACCCTCGGGAACATGAATATGTGTTTCTTTTCCATTTCTGAGCTCTCTGTCAAAAGTGAAGTTTCTGGCTGTAAATTGATTTCTATGGCAAATTCTGAGATACGCCTTGGACTAACTCCTCAGAGAAAGCTCGGATCTGAAAATGTTGTGTGAATTCGGCTTTCCAGACCCTAGGGAACATGAATATGTGTTTCTTTTTCATTTCTGAGCTCTGTGTCAACAGTGAAGTTTTCGGGCTGAATTGAGTGGTAAGGTAAATTCTATGATACGCCTTCGGCTAACTCCTCAGGGAAAGCTCGCGTCTGAAAATGGTGTGACAATTCAGCTTTCCAAACCCTCGGGAACATGAATATGTGTTTCTTTTTCATTTCTGAGCTCTGTGTCAAAAGTGAAGTTTTCTGGCTGAATTGAGCCATAAGGCAAATTATGAGATACGCCATGGGCTAACTCCTCAGGGAAACTACGGGTCTGAAAATGGTGTGAGAATTCAGGTTTACAGACCGTAGGTAACATGAATATGTGTTTCTTTTTCATGGGCTAACTCCTCAGGGAAACTACGGGTCTGAAAATGGTGTGAGAATTCGGCTTTACAGACCGTAGGGAACATGAATATGTGGTTTTTTTTTCATTTCTGATCTCTGTGTCAATAGTGAAGTTTTCTGGGTGAATTGAGTCCTAAGGCAAATTCTGAGATACGCCTTGGGCTAACTCCACAGGGAAAGCTCGGATCTGAAAATGGTGTGAGAATCCGGCTTTCCAGACCCTCGGGAACATGAATATGTGTTTCTTTTCCATTTCTGAGCTCTCTGTCAAAAGTGAAGTTTCTGGCTGTAACTTAATTTCTATGGCAAATTCTGAGATACGCCTTGGACTAACTCCTCAGAGAAAGCTCGGATCTGAAAATGTTGTGTGAATTCGGCTTTCCAGACCGTAGGGAACATGAATATGTGTTTCTTTTTCATTTCTGAGCTCTGTGTCAACAGTGAAGTTTTCGGGCTGAATTGAGTGGTAAGGTAAATTCTATGATACGCCTTCGGCTAACTCCTCAGGGAAAGCTCGCGTCTGAAAATGGTGTGACAATTCAGCTTTCCAAACCCTCGGGAACATGAATATGTGTTTCTTTTTCATTTCTGAGCTCTGTGTCAAAAGTGAAGTTTTCTGGCTGAATTGAGCCATAAGGCAAATTATGAGATACGCCATGGGCTAACTCCTCAGGGAAACTACGGGTCTGAAAATGGTGTGAGAATTCGGCTTTACAGACCGTAGGGAACATGAATATGTGTTTTTTTTTCATTTCGGACTTCTGTGTCAATAGTGAAGTTTTCTGGGTGAATTGAGTCCTAAGGCAAATTCTGAGATACGCCTTGGGCTAACTCCACAGGGAAAGCTCGGATATTAAAATGGTGTGAGAATTTGGCTTTCCAGACACTAGGGAACATGAATATGTGTTTATTTTTCATTTCTGAGCTCTGTGTCAAAATTGAAGTTTTCTGGCTGAATTGAGTTGTAAGGTAAATTCTATGATACGCCTTGGGCTAACTACTCAGAGAAAGCTTGGAACTGAAAATGGGGTGAGATTTTGGCTTTCCAGACACTGGGGAACATGAATATGTGTTTCTTTTTCATTTCTGAGCTCTGTGTCAAAAGTGAAGTTTTCTGGCTGAATTGAGCCATAAGGCAAATTATGAGATACGCCATGGGCTAACTCCTCAGGGAAACTACGGGTCTGAAAATGGTGTGAGAATTCGGCTTTACAGACCGTAGGGAACATGAATATGTGGTTTTTTTTTCATTTCTGATCTCTGTGTCAATAGTGAGGTTTTCTGGGTGAATTGAGTCCTAAGGCAAATTCTGAGATACGCCTTGGGCTAACTCCACAGGGAAAGCTCGGATCTGAAAATGGTGTGAGAATTCGGCTTTCCAGACCCTAGGGAACATGAATATGTGTTTCTTTTTCATTTCTGAGCTCTGTGTCAAAAGTGAAGTTTTCTGGATGAAATGAGCCCTAAGGCAAATTATGAGATACGCCTTGGGCTAACTCCACAGGGAAAGCTTGGATCTGAAAATGGTGTGACAATTCAGCTTTCCAGACCCTCAGGAACATGAATATGTGTTTCTTTTCCATTTCTGAGCTCTCTGTCAAAAGTGAAGTTTCTGGCTGTAAATTGATTTCTATGGCAAATTCTGAGATACGCCTTGGACTAACTCCTCAGAGAAAGCTCGGATCTGAAAATGTTGTGTGAATTCGGCTTTCCAGACCCTAGGGAACATGAATATGTGTTTCTTTTTCATTTCTGAGCTCTGTGTCAACAGTGAAGTTTTCGGGCTGAATTGAGTGGTAAGGTAAATTCTATGATACGCCTTCGGCTAACTCCTCAGGGAAAGCTCGCGTCTGAAAATGGTGTGACAATTCAGCTTTCCAAACCCTCGGGAACATGAATATGTGTTTCTTTTTCATTTCTGAGCTCTGTGTCAAAAGTGAAGTTTTCTGGCTGAATTGAGCCATAAGGCAAATTATGAGATACGCCATGGGCTAACTCCTCAGGGAAACTACGGGTCTGAAAATGGTGTGAGAATTCGGCTTTACAGACCGTAGGGAACATGAATATGTGGTTTTTTTTTCATTTCTGATCTCTGTGTCAATAGTGAAGTTTTCTGGGTGAATTGAGTCCTAAGGCAAATTCTGAGATACGCCTTGGGCTAACTCCTCAGAGAAAGCTCGGATCTGAAAATGTTGTGTGAATTCGGCTTTCCAGACCCTAGGGAACATGAATATGTGTTTCTTTTTCATTTCTGAGCTCTGTGTCAACAGTGAAGTTTTCGGGCTGAATTGAGTGGTAAGGTAAATTCTATGATACGCCTTCGGCTAACTCCTCAGGGAAAGCTCGCGTCTGAAAATGGTGTGACAATTCAGCTTTCCAAACCCTCGGGAACATGAATATGTGTTTCTTTTTCATTTCTGAGCTCTGTGTCAAAAGTGAAGTTTTCTGGCTGAATTGAGCCATAAGGCAAATTATGAGATACGCCATGGGCTAACTCCTCAGGGAAACTACGGGTCTGAAAATGGTGTGAGAATTCGGCTTTACAGACCGTAGGGAACATGAATATGTGTTTTTTTTTCATTTCGGACTTCTGTGTCAATAGTGAAGTTTTCTGGGTGAATTGAGTCCTAAGGCAAATTCTGAGATACGCCTTGGGCTAACTCCACAGGGAAAGCTCGGATATTAAAATGGTGTGAGAATTTGGCTTTCCAGACACTAGGGAACATGAATATGTGTTTATTTTTCATTTCTGAGCTCTGTGTCAAAATTGAAGTTTTCTGGCTGAATTGAGTTGTAAGGTAAATTCTATGATACGCCTTGGGCTAACTACTCAGAGAAAGCTTGGAACTGAAAATGGGGTGAGATTTTGGCTTTCCAGACACTGGGGAACATGAATATGTGTTTCTTTTTCATTTCTGAGCTCTGTGTCAAAAGTGAAGTTTTCTGGCTGAATTGAGCCATAAGGCAAATTATGAGATACGCCATGGGCTAACTCCTCAGGGAAACTACGGGTCTGAAAATGGTGTGAGAATTCGGCTTTACAGACCGTAGGGAACATGAATATGTGGTTTTTTTTTCATTTCTGATCTCTGTGTCAATAGTGAGGTTTTCTGGGTGAATTGAGTCCTAAGGCAAATTCTGAGATACGCCTTGGGCTAACTCCACAGGGAAAGCTCGGATCTGAAAATGGTGTGAGAATTCGGCTTTCCAGACCCTAGGGAACATGAATATGTGTTTCTTTTTCATTTCTGAGCTCTGTGTCAAAAGTGAAGTTTTCTGGATGAAATGAGCCCTAAGGCAAATTATGAGATACGCCTTGGGCTAACTCCACAGGGAAAGCTTGGATCTGAAAATGGTGTGACAATTCAGCTTTCCAGACCCTCAGGAACATGAATATGTGTTTCTTTTCCATTTCTGAGCTCTCTGTCAAAAGTGAAGTTTCTGGCTGTAAATTGATTTCTATGGCAAATTCTGAGATACGCCTTGGACTAACTCCTCAGAGAAAGCTCGGATCTGAAAATGTTGTGTGAATTCGGCTTTCCAGACCCTAGGGAACATGAATATGTGTTTCTTTTTCATTTCTGAGCTCTGTGTCAACAGTGAAGTTTTCGGGCTGAATTGAGTGGTAAGGTAAATTCTATGATACGCCTTCGGCTAACTCCTCAGGGAAAGCTCGCGTCTGAAAATGGTGTGACAATTCAGCTTTCCAAACCCTCGGGAACATGAATATGTGTTTCTTTTTCATTTCTGAGCTCTGTGTCAAAAGTGAAGTTTTCTGGCTGAATTGAGCCATAAGGCAAATTATGAGATACGCCATGGGCTAACTCCTCAGGGAAACTACGGGTCTGAAAATGGTGTGAGAATTCGGCTTTACAGACCGTAGGGAACATGAATATGTGTTTCTTTTTCATGGGCTAACTCCTCAGGGAAACTACGGGTCTGAAAATGGTGTGAGAATTCGGCTTTACAGACCGTAGGGAACATGAATATGTGGTTTTTTTTTCATTTCTGATCTCTGTGTCAATAGTGAAGTTTTCTGGGTGAATTGAGTCCTAAGGCAAATTCTGAGATACGCCTTGGGCTAACTCCACAGGGAAAGCTCGGATCTGAAAATGGTGTGAGAATTCGGCTTTCCAGACCCTAGGGAACATGAATATGTGTTTCTTTTTCATTTCTGAGCTCTGTGTCAAATGTGAAGTTTTCTGGGTGAAATGAGCCCTAAGGCAAATTCTGAGATACGCCTTGGGCTAACTCCACAGGGAAAGCTTGGATCTGAAAATGGTGTGACAATTCAGCTTTCCAGACCCTCGGGAACATGAATATGTGTTTCTTTTCCATTTCTGAGCTCTCTGTCAAAAGTGAAGTTTCTGGCTGTAAATTGATTTCTATGGCAAATTCTGAGATACGCCTTGGACTAACTCCTCAGAGAAAGCTCGGATCTGAAAATGTTGTGTGAATTCGGCTTTCCAGACCCTAGGGAACATGAATATGTGTTTCTTTTTTATTTCTGAGCTCTGTGTCAACAGTGAAGTTTTCGGGCTGAATTGAGTGGTAAGGTAAATTCTATGATACGCCTTCGGCTAACTCCTCAGGGAAAGCTCGCGTCTGAAAATGGTGTGACAATTCAGCTTTCCAAACCCTCGGGAACATGAATATGTGTTTCTTTTTCATTTCTGAGCTCTGTGTCAAAAGTGAAGTTTTCTGGCTGAATTGAGCCATAAGGCAAATTATGAGATACGCCATGGGCTAACTCCTCAGGGAAACTACGGGTCTGAAAATGGTGTGAGAATTCGGCTTTACAGACCGTAGGGAACATGAATATGTGTTTCTTTTTCATGGGCTAACTCCTCAGGGAAACTACGGGTCTGAAAATGGTGTGAGAATTCGGCTTTACAGACCGTAGGGAACATGAATATGTGGTTTTTTTTTCATTTCTGATCTCTGTGTCAATAGTGAAGTTTTCTGGGTGAATTGAGTCCTAAGGCAAATTCTGAGATACGCCTTGGGCTAACTCCACAGGGAAAGCTCGGATCTGAAAATGGTGTGAGAATTCGGCTTTCCAGACCCTCGGGAACATGAATATGTGTTTCTTTTCCATTTCTGAGCTCTCTGTCAAAAGTGAAGTTTCTGGCTGTAAATTGATTTCTATGGCAAATTCTGAGATACGCCTTGGAATAACTCCTCAGAGAAAGCTCGGATCTGAAAATGTTGTGTGAATTCGGCTTTCCAGACCCTAGGGAACATGAATATGTGTTTCTTTTTCATTTCTGAGCTCTGTGTCAACAGTGAAGTTTTCGGGCTGAATTGAGTGGTAAGGTAAATTCTATGATACGCCTTCGGCTAACTCCTCAGGGAAAGCTCGCGTCTGAAAATGGTGTGACAATTCAGCTTTCCAAACCCTCGGGAACATGAATATGTGTTTCTTTTTCATTTCTGAGCTCTGTGTCAAAAGTGAAGTTTTCTGGCTGAATTGAGCCATAAGGCAAATTATGAGATACGCCATGGGCTAACTCCTCAGGGAAACTACGGGTCTGAAAATGGTGTGAGAATTCGGCTTTACAGACCGTAGGGAACATGAATATGTGTTTCTTTTTCATGGGCTAACTCCTCAGGGAAACTACGGGTCTGAAAATGGTGTGAGAATTCGGCTTTACAGACCGTAGGGAACATGAATATGTGGTTTTTTTTTCATTTCTGATCTCTGTGTCAAAAGTGAAGTTTTCTGGCTGAATTGAGCCATAAGGCAAATTATGAGATACGCCATGGGCTAACTCCTCAGGGAAACTACGGGTCTGAAAATGGTGTGAGAATTCGGCTTTACAGACCGTAGGGAACATGAATATGTGTTTTTTTTTCATTTCGGACTTCTGTGTCAATAGTGAAGTTTTCTGGGTGAATTGAGTCCTAAGGCAAATTCTGAGATACGCCTTGGGCTAACTCCACAGGGAAAGCTCGGATATTAAAATGGTGTGAGAATTTGGCTTTCCAGACACTAGGGAACATGAATATGTGTTTATTTTTCATTTCTGAGCTCTGTGTCAAAATTGAAGTTTTCTGGCTGAATTGAGTTGTAAGGTAAATTCTATGATACGCCTTGGGCTAACTACTCAGAGAAAGCTTGGAACTGAAAATGGGGTGAGATTTTGGCTTTCCAGACACTGGGGAACATGAATATGTGTTTCTTTTTCATTTCTGAGCTCTGTGTCAAAAGTGAAGTTTTCTGGCTGAATTGAGCCATAAGGCAAATTATGAGATACGCCATGGGCTAACTCCTCAGGGAAACTACGGGTCTGAAAATGGTGTGAGAATTCGGCTTTACAGACCGTAGGGAACATGAATATGTGGTTTTTTTTTCATTTCTGATCTCTGTGTCAATAGTGAGGTTTTCTGGGTGAATTGAGTCCTAAGGCAAATTCTGAGATACGCCTTGGGCTAACTCCTCAGGGAAAGCTCGGATCTGAAAATGGTGTGAGAATTCGGCTTTCCAGACCCTAGGGAACATGAATATGTGTTTCTTTTTCATTTCTGAGCTCTGTGTCAAAAGTGAAGTTTTCTGGATGAAATGAGCCCTAAGGCAAATTATGAGATACGCCTTGGGCTAACTCCACAGGGAAAGCTTGGATCTGAAAATGGTGTGACAATTCAGCTTTCCAGACCCTCAGGAACATGAATATGTGTTTCTTTTCCATTTCTGAGCTCTCTGTCAAAAGTGAAGTTTCTGGCTGTAAATTGATTTCTATGGCAAATTCTGAGATACGCCTTGGACTAACTCCTCAGAGAAAGCTCGGATCTGAAAATGTTGTGTGAATTCGGCTTTCCAGACCCTAGGGAACATGAATATGTGTTTCTTTTTCATTTCTGAGCTCTGTGTCAACAGTGAAGTTTTCGGGCTGAATTGAGTGGTAAGGTAAATTCTATGATACGCCTTCGGCTAACTCCTCAGGGAAAGCTCGCGTCTGAAAATGGTGTGACAATTCAGCTTTCCAAACCCTCGGGAACATGAATATGTGTTTCTTTTTCATTTCTGAGCTCTGTGTCAAAAGTGAAGTTTTCTGGCTGAATTGAGCCATAAGGCAAATTATGAGATACGCCATGGGCTAACTCCTCAGGGAAACTACGGGTCTGAAAATGGTGTGAGAATTCGGCTTTACAGACCGTAGGGAACATGAATATGTGGTTTTTTTTTCATATCTGATCTCTGTGTCAATAGTGAAGTTTTCTGGGTGAATTGAGTCCTAAGGCAAATTCTGAGATACGCCTTGGGCTAACTCCACAGGGAAAGCTCGGATCTGAAAATGGTGTGAGAATTCGGCTTTCCAGACCCTAGGGAACATGAATATGTGTTTCTTTTTCATTTCTGAGCTCTGTGTCAAAAGTGAAGTTTTCTGGATGAAATGAGCCCTAAGGCAAATTATGAGATACGCCTTGGGCTAACTCCACAGGGAAAGCTTGGATCTGAAAATGGTGTGACAATTCAGCTTTCCAGACCCTCGGGAACATGAATATGTGTTTCTTTTCCATTTCTGAGCTCTCTGTCAAAAGTGAAGTTTCTGGCTGTAAATTGATTTCTATGGCAAATTCTGAGATACGCCTTGGACTAACTCCTCAGAGAAAGCTCGGATCTGAAAATGTTGTGTGAATTCGGCTTTCCAGACCCTAGGGAACATGAATATGTGTTTCTTTTTCATTTCTGAGCTCTGTGTCAACAGTGAAGTTTTCGGGCTGAATTGAGTGGTAAGGTAAATTCTATGATACGCCTTCGGCTAACTCCTCAGGGAAAGCTCGCGTCTGAAAATGGTGTGACAATTCAGCTTTCCAAACCCTCGGGAACATGAATATGTGTTTCTTTTTCATTTCTGAGCTCTGTGTCAAAAGTGAAGTTTTCTGGCTGAATTGAGCCATAAGGCAAATTATGAGATACGCCATGGGCTAACTCCTCAGGGAAACTACGGGTCTGAAAATGGTGTGAGAATTCAGGTTTACAGACCGTAGGTAACATGAATATGTGTTTCTTTTTCATGGGCTAACTCCTCAGGGAAACTACGGGTCTGAAAATGGTGTGAGAATTCGGCTTTACAGACCGTAGGGAACATGAATATGTGGTTTTTTTTTCATTTCTGATCTCTGTGTCAATAGTGAAGTTTTCTGGGTGAATTGAGTCCTAAGGCAAATTCTGAGATACGCCTTGGGCTAACTCCACAGGGAAAGCTCGGATCTGAAAATGGTGTGAGAATCCGGCTTTCCAGACCCTCGGGAACATGAATATGTGTTTCTTTTCCATTTCTGAGCTCTCTGTCAAAAGTGAAGTTTCTGGCTGTAACTTAATTTCTATGGCAAATTCTGAGATACGCCTTGGACTAACTCCTCAGAGAAAGCTCGGATCTGAAAATGTTGTGTGAATTCGGCTTTCCAGACCGTAGGGAACATGAATATGTGTTTCTTTTTCATTTCTGAGCTCTGTGTCAACAGTGAAGTTTTCGGGCTGAATTGAGTGGTAAGGTAAATTCTATGATACGCCTTCGGCTAACTCCTCAGGGAAAGCTCGCGTCTGAAAATGGTGTGACAATTCAGCTTTCCAAACCCTCGGGAACATGAATATGTGTTTCTTTTTCATTTCTGAGCTCTGTGTCAAAAGTGAAGTTTTCTGGCTGAATTGAGCCATAAGGCAAATTATGAGATACGCCATGGGCTAACTCCTCAGGGAAACTACGGGTCTGAAAATGGTGTGAGAATTCGGCTTTACAGACCGTAGGGAACATGAATATGTGTTTTTTTTTCATTTCGGACTTCTGTGTCAATAGTGAAGTTTTCTGGGTGAATTGAGTCCTAAGGCAAATTCTGAGATACGCCTTGGGCTAACTCCACAGGGAAAGCTCGGATATTAAAATGGTGTGAGAATTTGGCTTTCCAGACACTAGGGAACATGAATATGTGTTTATTTTTCATTTCTGAGCTCTGTGTCAAAATTGAAGTTTTCTGGCTGAATTGAGTTGTAAGGTAAATTCTATGATACGCCTTGGGCTAACTACTCAGAGAAAGCTTGGAACTGAAAATGGGGTGAGATTTTGGCTTTCCAGACACTGGGGAACATGAATATGTGTTTCTTTTTCATTTCTGAGCTCTGTGTCAAAAGTGAAGTTTTCTGGCTGAATTGAGCCATAAGGCAAATTATGAGATACGCCATGGGCTAACTCCTCAGGGAAACTACGGGTCTGAAAATGGTGTGAGAATTCGGCTTTACAGACCGTAGGGAACATGAATATGTGGTTTTTTTTTCATTTCTGATCTCTGTGTCAATAGTGAGGTTTTCTGGGTGAATTGAGTCCTAAGGCAAATTCTGAGATACGCCTTGGGCTAACTCCACAGGGAAAGCTCGGATCTGAAAATGGTGTGAGAATTCGGCTTTCCAGACCCTAGGGAACATGAATATGTGTTTCTTTTTCATTTCTGAGCTCTGTGTCAAAAGTGAAGTTTTCTGGATGAAATGAGCCCTAAGGCAAATTATGAGATACGCCTTGGGCTAACTCCACAGGGAAAGCTTGGATCTGAAAATGGTGTGACAATTCAGCTTTCCAGACCCTCAGGAACATGAATATGTGTTTCTTTTCCATTTCTGAGCTCTCTGTCAAAAGTGAAGTTTCTGGCTGTAAATTGATTTCTATGGCAAATTCTGAGATACGCCTTGGACTAACTCCTCAGAGAAAGCTCGGATCTGAAAATGTTGTGTGAATTCGGCTTTCCAGACCCTAGGGAACATGAATATGTGTTTCTTTTTCATTTCTGAGCTCTGTGTCAACAGTGAAGTTTTCGGGCTGAATTGAGTGGTAAGGTAAATTCTATGATACGCCTTCGGCTAACTCCTCAGGGAAAGCTCGCGTCTGAAAATGGTGTGACAATTCAGCTTTCCAAACCCTCGGGAACATGAATATGTGTTTCTTTTTCATTTCTGAGCTCTGTGTCAAAAGTGAAGTTTTCTGGCTGAATTGAGCCATAAGGCAAATTATGAGATACGCCATGGGCTAACTCCTCAGGGAAACTACGGGTCTGAAAATGGTGTGAGAATTCGGCTTTACAGACCGTAGGGAACATGAATATGTGGTTTTTTTTTCATTTCTGATCTCTGTGTCAATAGTGAAGTTTTCTGGGTGAATTGAGTCCTAAGGCAAATTCTGAGATACGCCTTGGGCTAACTCCTCAGAGAAAGCTCGGATCTGAAAATGTTGTGTGAATTCGGCTTTCCAGACCCTAGGGAACATGAATATGTGTTTCTTTTTCATTTCTGAGCTCTGTGTCAACAGTGAAGTTTTCGGGCTGAATTGAGTGGTAAGGTAAATTCTATGATACGCCTTCGGCTAACTCCTCAGGGAAAGCTCGCGTCTGAAAATGGTGTGACAATTCAGCTTTCCAAACCCTCGGGAACATGAATATGTGTTTCTTTTTCATTTCTGAGCTCTGTGTCAAAAGTGAAGTTTTCTGGCTGAATTGAGCCATAAGGCAAATTATGAGATACGCCATGGGCTAACTCCTCAGGGAAACTACGGGTCTGAAAATGGTGTGAGAATTCGGCTTTACAGACCGTAGGGAACATGAATATGTGTTTTTTTTTCATTTCGGACTTCTGTGTCAATAGTGAAGTTTTCTGGGTGAATTGAGTCCTAAGGCAAATTCTGAGATACGCCTTGGGCTAACTCCACAGGGAAAGCTCGGATATTAAAATGGTGTGAGAATTTGGCTTTCCAGACACTAGGGAACATGAATATGTGTTTATTTTTCATTTCTGAGCTCTGTGTCAAAATTGAAGTTTTCTGGCTGAATTGAGTTGTAAGGTAAATTCTATGATACGCCTTGGGCTAACTACTCAGAGAAAGCTTGGAACTGAAAATGGGGTGAGATTTTGGCTTTCCAGACACTGGGGAACATGAATATGTGTTTCTTTTTCATTTCTGAGCTCTGTGTCAAAAGTGAAGTTTTCTGGCTGAATTGAGCCATAAGGCAAATTATGAGATACGCCATGGGCTAACTCCTCAGGGAAACTACGGGTCTGAAAATGGTGTGAGAATTCGGCTTTACAGACCGTAGGGAACATGAATATGTGGTTTTTTTTTCATTTCTGATCTCTGTGTCAATAGTGAGGTTTTCTGGGTGAATTGAGTCCTAAGGCAAATTCTGAGATACGCCTTGGGCTAACTCCACAGGGAAAGCTCGGATCTGAAAATGGTGTGAGAATTCGGCTTTCCAGACCCTAGGGAACATGAATATGTGTTTCTTTTTCATTTCTGAGCTCTGTGTCAAAAGTGAAGTTTTCTGGATGAAATGAGCCCTAAGGCAAATTATGAGATACGCCTTGGGCTAACTCCACAGGGAAAGCTTGGATCTGAAAATGGTGTGACAATTCAGCTTTCCAGACCCTCAGGAACATGAATATGTGTTTCTTTTCCATTTCTGAGCTCTCTGTCAAAAGTGAAGTTTCTGGCTGTAAATTGATTTCTATGGCAAATTCTGAGATACGCCTTGGACTAACTCCTCAGAGAAAGCTCGGATCTGAAAATGTTGTGTGAATTCGGCTTTCCAGACCCTAGGGAACATGAATATGTGTTTCTTTTTCATTTCTGAGCTCTGTGTCAACAGTGAAGTTTTCGGGCTGAATTGAGTGGTAAGGTAAATTCTATGATACGCCTTCGGCTAACTCCTCAGGGAAAGCTCGCGTCTGAAAATGGTGTGACAATTCAGCTTTCCAAACCCTCGGGAACATGAATATGTGTTTCTTTTTCATTTCTGAGCTCTGTGTCAAAAGTGAAGTTTTCTGGCTGAATTGAGCCATAAGGCAAATTATGAGATACGCCATGGGCTAACTCCTCAGGGAAACTACGGGTCTGAAAATGGTGTGAGAATTCGGCTTTACAGACCGTAGGGAACATGAATATGTGTTTCTTTTTCATGGGCTAACTCCTCAGGGAAACTACGGGTCTGAAAATGGTGTGAGAATTCGGCTTTACAGACCGTAGGGAACATGAATATGTGGTTTTTTTTTCATTTCTGATCTCTGTGTCAATAGTGAAGTTTTCTGGGTGAATTGAGTCCTAAGGCAAATTCTGAGATACGCCTTGGGCTAACTCCACAGGGAAAGCTCGGATCTGAAAATGGTGTGAGAATTCGGCTTTCCAGACCCTAGGGAACATGAATATGTGTTTCTTTTTCATTTCTGAGCTCTGTGTCAAATGTGAAGTTTTCTGGGTGAAATGAGCCCTAAGGCAAATTCTGAGATACGCCTTGGGCTAACTCCACAGGGAAAGCTTGGATCTGAAAATGGTGTGACAATTCAGCTTTCCAGACCCTCGGGAACATGAATATGTGTTTCTTTTCCATTTCTGAGCTCTCTGTCAAAAGTGAAGTTTCTGGCTGTAAATTGATTTCTATGGCAAATTCTGAGATACGCCTTGGACTAACTCCTCAGAGAAAGCTCGGATCTGAAAATGTTGTGTGAATTCGGCTTTCCAGACCCTAGGGAACATGAATATGTGTTTCTTTTTTATTTCTGAGCTCTGTGTCAACAGTGAAGTTTTCGGGCTGAATTGAGTGGTAAGGTAAATTCTATGATACGCCTTCGGCTAACTCCTCAGGGAAAGCTCGCGTCTGAAAATGGTGTGACAATTCAGCTTTCCAAACCCTCGGGAACATGAATATGTGTTTCTTTTTCATTTCTGAGCTCTGTGTCAAAAGTGAAGTTTTCTGGCTGAATTGAGCCATAAGGCAAATTATGAGATACGCCATGGGCTAACTCCTCAGGGAAACTACGGGTCTGAAAATGGTGTGAGAATTCGGCTTTACAGACCGTAGGGAACATGAATATGTGTTTCTTTTTCATGGGCTAACTCCTCAGGGAAACTACGGGTCTGAAAATGGTGTGAGAATTCGGCTTTACAGACCGTAGGGAACATGAATATGTGGTTTTTTTTTCATTTCTGATCTCTGTGTCAATAGTGAAGTTTTCTGGGTGAATTGAGTCCTAAGGCAAATTCTGAGATACGCCTTGGGCTAACTCCACAGGGAAAGCTCGGATCTGAAAATGGTGTGAGAATTCGGCTTTCCAGACCCTCGGGAACATGAATATGTGTTTCTTTTCCATTTCTGAGCTCTCTGTCAAAAGTGAAGTTTCTGGCTGTAAATTGATTTCTATGGCAAATTCTGAGATACGCCTTGGAATAACTCCTCAGAGAAAGCTCGGATCTGAAAATGTTGTGTGAATTCGGCTTTCCAGACCCTAGGGAACATGAATATGTGTTTCTTTTTCATTTCTGAGCTCTGTGTCAACAGTGAAGTTTTCGGGCTGAATTGAGTGGTAAGGTAAATTCTATGATACGCCTTCGGCTAACTCCTCAGGGAAAGCTCGCGTCTGAAAATGGTGTGACAATTCAGCTTTCCAAACCCTCGGGAACATGAATATGTGTTTCTTTTTCATTTCTGAGCTCTGTGTCAAAAGTGAAGTTTTCTGGCTGAATTGAGCCATAGGGCAAATTATGAGATACGCCATGGGCTAACTCCTCAGGGAAACTACGGGTCTGAAAATGGTGTGAGAATTCGGCTTTCCAGACACTAGGGAACATGAATATGTGTTTCTTTTTCATTTCTGAGCTCTGTGTCAAAAGTGAAGTTTTCTGGCTGAATTGAGCCATAAGGCAAATTATGAGATACGCCATGGGCTAACTCCTCAGGGAAACTACGGGTCTGAAAATGGTGTGAGAATTCGGCTTTACAGACCGTAGGGAACATGAATATGTGTTTCTTTTTCATGGGCTAACTCCTCAGGGAAACTACGGGTCTGAAAATGGTGTGAGAATTCAGCTTTACAGACCGTAGGGAACATGAATATGTGGTTTTTTTTTCATTTCTGATCTCTGTGTCAATAGTGAAGTTTTCTGGGTGAATTGAGTCCTAAGGCAAATTCTGAGATACGCCTTGGGCTAACTCCACAGGGAAAGCTCGGATCTGAAAATGGTGTGAGAATTCGGCTTTCCAGACCCTAGGGAACATGAATATGTGTTTCTTTTTCATTTCTGAGCTCTGTGTCAAAAGTGAAGTTTTCTGGGTGAAATGAGCCCTAAGGCAAATTATGAGATACGCCTTGGGCTAACTCCACAGGGAAAGCTTGGATCTGAAAATGGTGTGACAATTCAGCTTTCCAGACCCTCGGGAACATGAATATGTGTTTCTTTTCCATTTCTGAGCTCTCTGTCAAAAGTGAAGTTTCTGGCTGTAAATTGATTTCTATGGCAAATTCTGAGATACGCCTTGGACTAACTCCTCAGAGAAAGCTCGGATCTGAAAATGTTGTGTGAATTCGGCTTTCCAGACCCTAGGGAACATGAATATGTGTTTCTTTTTCATTTCTGAGCTCTGTGTCAAGAGTGAAGTTTTCGGGCTGAATTGAGTGGTAAGGTAAATTCTATGATACGCCTTCGGCTAACTCCTCAGGGAAAGCTCGCGTCTGAAAATGGTGTGACAATTCAGCTTTCCAAACCCTCGGGAACATGAATATGTGTTTCTTTTTCATTTCTGAGCTCTGTGTCAAAAGTGAAGTTTTCTGGCTGAATTGAGCCATAAGGCAAATTATGAGATACGCCATGGGCTAACTCCTCAGGGAAACTACGGGTCTGAAAATGGTGTGAGAATTCGGCTTTACAGACCGTAGGGAACATGAATATGTGTTTCTTTTTCATGGGCTAACTCCTCAGGGAAACTACGGGTCTGAAAATGGTGTGAGAATTCGGCTTTACAGACCGTAGGGAACATGAATATGTGGTTTTTTTTTCATTTCTGATCTCTGTGTCAATAGTGAAGTTTTCTGGGTGAATTGAGTCCTAAGGCAAATTCTGAGATACGCCTTGGGCTAACTCCACAGGGAAAGCTCGGATCTGAAAATGGTGTGAGAATTCGGCTTTCCAGACCCTCGGGAACATGAATATGTGTTTCTTTTCCATTTCTGAGCTCTCTGTCAAAAGTGAAGTTTCTGGCTGTAAATTGATTTCTATGGCAAATTCTGAGATACGCCTTGGACTAACTCCTCAGAGAAAGCTCGGATCTGAAAATGTTGTGTGAATTCGGCTTTCCAGACCCTAGGGAACATGAATATGTGTTTCTTTTTCATTTCTGAGCTCTGTGTCAACAGTGAAGTTTTCGGGCTGAATTGAGTGGTAAGGTAAATTCTATGATACGCCTTCGGCTAACTCCTCAGGGAAAGCTCGCGTCTGAAAATGGTGTGACAATTCAGCTTTCCAAACCCTCGGGAACATGAATATGTGTTTCTTTTTCATTTCTGAGCTCTGTGTCAAAAGTGAAGTTTTCTGGCTGAATTGAGCCATAGGGCAAATTATGAGATACGCCATGGGCTAACTCCTCAGGGAAACTATGGGTCTGAAAATGTTGTGAGAATTCGGCTTTCCAGACACTAGGGAACATGAATATGTGTTTCTTTTTCATTTCTGAGCTCTGTGTCAAAAGTGAAGTTTTCTGGCTGAATTGAGCCATAAGGCAAATTATGAGATACGCCATGGGCTAACTCCTCAGGGAAACTACGGGTCTGAAAATGGTGTGAGAATTCGGCTTTACAGACCGTAGGGAACATGAATGTGTGTTTCTTTTTCATGGGCTAACTCCTCAGGGAAACTACGGGTCTGAAAATGGTGTGAGAATTCGGCTTTACAGACCGTAGGGAACATGAATATGTGGTTTTTTTTTTCATTTCTGATCTCTGTGTCAATAGTGAAGTTTTCTGGGTGAATTGCGTCCTAAGGCAAATTCTGAGATACGCCTTGGGCTAACTCCACAGGGAAAGCTCGGATCTGAAAATGGTGTGAGAATTCGGCTTTCCAGACCCTAGGGAACATGAATATGTGTTTCTTTTTCATTTCTGAGCTCTGTGTCAAAAGTGAAGTTTTCTGGGTGAATTGAGTCCTAAGGCAAATTATGAGATACGCCTTGGGCTAACTACACAGGGAAAGCTTGGATCTGAAAATGGTGTGACAATTCAGCTTTCCAGACCCTCGGGAACATGAATATGTGTTTCTTTTCCATTTCTGAGCTCTCTGTCAAAAGTGAAGTTTCTGGCTGTAAATTGATTTCTATGGCAAATTCTGAGATACGCCTTGGACTAACTCCTCAGAGAAAGCTCGGATCTGAAAATGTTGTGTGAATTCGGCTTTCCAGACCCTAGGGAACATGAATATGTGTTTCTTTTTCATTTCTGAGCTCTGTGTCAACAGTGAAGTTTTCGGGCTGAATTGAGTGGTAAGGTAAATTCTATGATACGCCTTCGGCTAACTCCTCAGGGAAAGCTCGCGTCTGAAAATGGTGTGACAATTCAGCTTTCCAAACCCTCGGGAACATGAATATGTGTTTCTTTTTCATTTCTGAGCTCTGTGTCAAAAGTGAAGTTTTCTGGCTGAATTGAGCCATAAGGCAAATTATGAGATACGCCATGGGCTAACTCCTCAGGGAAACTACGGGTCTGAAAATGGTGTGAGAATTCGGCTTTACAGACCGTAGGGAACATGAATATGTGTTTCTTTTTCATGGGCTAACTCCTCAGGGAAACTACGGGTCTGAAAATGGTGTGAGAATTCGGCTTTACAGACCGTAGGGAACATGAATATGTGGTTTTTTTTTCATTTCTGATCTCTGTGTCAATAGTGAAGTTTTCTGGGTGAATTGAGTCCTAAGGCAAATTCTGAGATTTGCCTTGGGCTAACTCCACAGGGAAAGCTCGGATCTGAAAATGGTGTGAGACTTCGGCTTTCCAGACCCTAGGGAACATGAATATGTGTTTCTTTTTCCATTTCTGAGCTCTGTGTCAAAAGTGAAGTTTCTGGCTGTAAATTGATTTCTATGGCAAATTCTGAGATACGCCTTGGACTAACTCCTCAGAGAAAGCTCGGATCTGAAAATGGTGTGACAATTCAGCTTTCCAGACCCTCGGGAAATGAATATGTGTTTCTTTTTCCATTTCTGAGCTCTCTGTCAAAAGTGAAGTTTCTGGCTGTAAATTGATTTCTATGGCAAATTCTGAGATACGCCTTGGACTAACTCCTCAGAGAAAGCTCGGATCTGAAAATGGTGTGACAATTCAGCTTTCCAGACCCTCGGGAAATGAATATGTGTTTCTTTTCCATTTCTGAGCTCTCTGTCAAAAGTGAAGTTTCTGGCTGTAAATTGATTTCTATGGCAAATTCTGAGATACGCCTTGGACTAACTCCTCAGAGAAAGCTCGGATCTGAAAATGTTGTGTGAATTCGGCTTTCCAGACCCTAGGGAACATGAATATGTGTTTCTTTTTCATTTCTGAGCTCTGTGTCAACAGTGAAGTTTTCGGGCTGAATTGAGTGGTAAGGTAAATTCTATGATACGCCTTCGGCTAACTCCTCAGGGAAAGCTCGCGTCTGAAAATGGTGTGACAATTCAGCTTTCCAAACCCTCGGGAACATGAATATGTGTTTCTTTTTCATTTCTGAGCTCTGTGTCAAAAGTGAAGTTTTCTGGCTGAATTGAGCCATAAGGCAAATTATGAGATACGCCATGGGCTAACTCCTCAGGGAAACTACGGGTCTGAAAATGGTGTGAGAATTCGGCTTTACAGACCGTAGGGAACATGAATATGTGTTTCTTTTTCATGGGCTAACTCCTCAGGGAAACTACGGGTCTGAAAATGGTGTGAGAATTCAGCTTTACAGACCGTAGGGAACATGAATATGTGTTTTTTTTTCATTTCTGACTTCTGTGTCAATAGTGAAGTTTTCTGGGTGAATTGAGTCCTAAGGCAAATTCTGAGATACGCCTTGGGCTAACTCCACAGGGAAAGCTCGGATATTAAAATGGTGTGAGAATTCGGCTTTCCAGACCCTAGGGAACATGAATATGTGTTTATTTTTCATTTCTGAGCTCTGTGTCAAAATTGAAGTTTTCTGGCTGAATTGAGTTGTAAGGTAAATTCTATGATACGCCTTGGGCTAACTACTCAGAGAAAGCTTGGAACTGAAAATGGGGTGAGATTTTGGCTTTCCAGACCCTGGGGAACATGAATATGTGTTTCTTTTTCATTTCTGAGCTCTGTGTCAAAAGTGAAGTTTTCTGGCTGAATTGAGCCATAAGGCAAATTATGAGATACGCCATGGGCTAACTCCTCAGGGAAACTACGGGTCTGAAAATGGTGTGAGAATTCGGCTTTACAGACCGTAGGGAACATGAATATGTGGTTTTTTTTTCATTTCTGATCTCTGTGTCAATAGTGAAGTTTTCTGGGTGAATTGAGTCCTAAGGCAAATTCTGAGATTTGCCTTGGGCTAACTCCACAGGGAAAGCTCGGATCTGAAAATGGTGTGAGACTTCGGCTTTCCAGACCCTAGGGAACATGAATATGTGTTTCTTTTTCATTTCTGAGCTCTGTGTCAAAAGTGAAGTTTTCTGGGTGAATTGAGTCCTAAGGCAAATTCTGAGATACGCCTTGGGCTAACTCCACAGGGAAAGCTCTGATCTGAAAATGGTTTGAGAATTCGGCATTCTAGACCCAGGGTAACATGAATATATGTTTCTTTTTCATTTCTTAGCTCTGTGTCAAAAGTGAGGTTTTCGGGCTGAATTGAGTTGTAAGGTAAATTCTATGATACGCCTTCAGCTAACTCCTCAGGGAAAGCTCACGTCTGAAAATGGTGTGAGAATTCAGCTTTCCAGACCCTCGGGAACATGAATATGTGTTTCTTTTTCATTTCTGAGCTCTGTGTCAACAGTGAAGTTTTCCGTTTGAATTGAGTTCTATGGAGAATTCTGAGATACGCCTTGGGCTAACTCCTCAGAGAAAGCTTGGATCTGAAAATGGGGTGAGATTTTGGCTTTCCAGACCCTGGGGAACATGAATATGTGTTTCTTTTTCATTTCTTAGCTCTGTGTCAAAAGTGAAGTTTTCTGGCTGAATTGAGCCATAAGGCAAATTATGAGATACGCCATGGGCTAACTCCTCAGGGAAACTACGGGTCTGAAAATGGTGTGAGAATTCAGCTTTCCAGACCCTCAGCTTTCTGAGCTCTGTGTCAAAAGTGAAGTTTTCTGGGTGAATTGAGTCCTAAGGCAAATTCTGAGATACGCCTTGGGCTAACTCCACAGGGAAAGCTCTGATCTGAAAATGGTTTGAGAATTCGGCATTCTAGACCCAGGGTAACATGAATATATGTTTCTTTTTCATTTCTTAGCTCTGTGTCAAAAGTGAGGTTTTCGGGCTGAATTGAGTTGTAAGGTAAATTCTATGATACGCCTTCAGCTAACTCCTCAGGGAAAGCTCGGATCTGAAAATTGTGTGAGAATTCAGCTTTCCAGACCCTGGGGAACATGAATATGTGTTTCTTTTTCATTTCTGAGCTCTGTGTCAAAAGTGAAGTTTTCTGGATGAAATGAGCCCTAAGGCAAATTATGAGATACGCCTTGGGCTAACTTCTCAGGGAAAGCTCGGATCTGAAAATTGTGTGAGAATTCAGCTTTCCAGACCCTGGGGAACATGAATATGTGTTTCTTTTTCATTTCTGAGCTCTGTGTCAAAATTGAAGTTTTCTGGCTGAATTGAGTTGTAAGGTAAATTCTATGATACGCCTTGGGCTAACTACTCAGAGAAAGCTTGGAACTGAAAATGGGGTGAGATTTTGGCTTTCCAGACCCTGGGGAACATGAATATGTGTTTCTTTTTCATTTCTGAGCTCTGTGTCAAAAGTGAAGTTTTCTGGCTGAATTGAGCCATAAGGCAAATTATGAGATACGCCATGGGCTAACTCCTCAGGGAAACTACGGGTCTGAAAATGGTGTGAGAATTCGGCTTTACAGACCGTAGGGAACATGAATATGTGGGTTTTTTTTCATTTCTGATCTCTGTGTCAATAGTGAAGTTTTCTGGGTGAATTGAGTCCTAAGGCAAATTCTGAGATTTGCCTTGGGCTAACTCCACAGGGAAAGCTCGGATCTGAAAATGGTGTGAGACTTCGGCTTTCCAGACCCTAGGGAACATGAATATGTGTTTCTTTTTCATTTCTGAGCTCTGTGTCAAAAGTGAAGTTTTCTGGGTGAATTGAGTCCTAAGGCAAATTCTGAGATACGCCTTGGGCTAACTCCACAGGGAAAGCTCTGATCTGAAAATGGTTTGAGAATTCGGCATTCTAGACCCAGGGTAACATGAATATATGTTTCTTTTTCATTTCTTAGCTCTGTGTCAAAAGTGAGGTTTTCGGGCTGAATTGAGTTGTAAGGTAAATTCTATGATACGCCTTCAGCTAACTCCTAAGGGAAAGCTCGGATCTGAAAATTGTGTGAGAATTCAGCTTTCTAGACCCTGGGGAACATGAATATGTGTTTCTTTTTCATTTCTGAGCTCTGTGTCAAAAGTGAAGTTTTCTGGCTGAATTGAGTTGTAAGGTAAGTTCTATGATATGGCATTGGCAAACTCCTCAGGGAAAATTCGGATCTGAAAATGGAGTGAGAATTCGGCATTCCAGACCCTGGGGAACATGAATATGTGTTTCTTTTTCATTTCTGAGCTCTGTGTCAACAGTGAAGTTTTCGGGCTCAACTGAGTGGTAAGGTAAATTCTATGATACGCCTTCGGCTAACTCCTCAGGGAAAGCTCACGTCTGAAAATGGTGTGAGAATTCAGCTTTCCAGACCCTCGGGAACATGAATATGTGTTTCTTTTTCATTTCTGAGCTCTGTGTCAACAGTGAAGTTTTCCGTTTGAATTGAGTTCTATGGAGAATTCTGAGATACGCCTTGGGCTAACTCCTCAGAGAAAGCTTGGATCTGAAAATGGGGTGAGATTTTGGCTTTCCAGACCCTGGGGAACATGAATATGTGTTTCTTTTTCATTTCTTAGCTCTGTGTCAAAAGTGAAGTTTTCTGGCTGAATTGAGCCATAAGGCAAATTATGAGATACGCCATGGGCTAACTCCTCAGGGAAACTACGGGTCTGAAAATGGTGTGAGAATTCAGCTTTCCAGACCCTCAGCTTTCTGAGCTCTGTGTCAAAAGTGAAGTTTTCTGGGTGAATTGAGTCCTAAGGCAAATTCTGAGATACGCCTTGGGCTAACTCCACAGGGAAAGCTCTGATCTGAAAATGGTTTGAGAATTCGGCATTCTAGACCCAGGGTAACATGAATATATGTTTCTTTTTCATTTCTTAGCTCTGTGTCAAAAGTGAGGTTTTCGGGCTGAATTGAGTTGTAAGGTAAATTCTATGATACGCCTTCAGCTAACTCCTCAGGGAAAGCTCGGATCTGAAAATTGTGTGAGAATTCAGCTTTCCAGACCCTGGGGAACATGAATATGTGTTTCTTTTTCATTTCTGAGCTCTGTGTCAAAAGTGAAGTTTTCTGGCTGAATTGAGTTGTAAGGTAAGTTCTATGATATGGCATTGGCAAACTCCTCAGGGAAAATTCGGATCTGAAAATGGAGTGAGAATTCGGCATTCCAGACCCTGGGGAACATGAATATGTGTTTCTTTTTCATTTCTGAGCTCTGTGTCAACAGTGAAGTTTTCGGGCTCAACTGAGTGGTAAGGTAAATTCTATGATACGCCTTCGGCTAACTCCTCAGGGAAAGCTCACGTCTGAAAATGGTGTGAGAATTCAGCTTTCCAGACCCTCGGGAACATGAATATGTGTTTCTTTTTCATTTCTGAGCTCTGTGTCAACAGTGAAGTTTTCCGTTTGAATTGAGTTCTATGGAGAATTCTGAGATACGCCTTGGGCTAACTCCTCAGAGAAAGCTTGGATCTGAAAATGGGGTGAGATTTTGGCTTTCCAGACCCTGGGGAACATGAATATGTGTTTCTTTTTCATTTCTTAGCTCTGTGTCAAAAGTGAAGTTTTCTGGCTGAATTGAGCCATAAGGCAAATTATGAGATACGCCATGGGCTAACTCCTCAGGGAAACTACGGGTCTGAAAATGGTGTGAGAATTCAGCTTTCCAGACCCTCAGCTTTCTGAGCTCTGTGTCAAAAGTGAAGTTTTCTGGGTGAATTGAGTCCTAAGGCAAATTCTGAGATACGCCTTGGGCTAACTCCACAGGGAAAGCTCTGATCTGAAAATGGTTTGAGAATTCGGCATTCTAGACCCAGGGTAACATGAATATATGTTTCTTTTTCATTTCTTAGCTCTGTGTCAAAAGTGAGGTTTTCGGGCTGAATTGAGTTGTAAGGTAAATTCTATGATACGCCTTCAGCTAACTCCTCAGGGAAAGCTCGGATCTGAAAATTGTGTGAGAATTCAGCTTTCCAGACCCTGGGGAACATGAATATGTGTTTCTTTTTCATTTCTGAGCTCTGTGTCAAAAGTGAAGTTTTCTGGATGAAATGAGCCCTAAGGCAAATTATGAGATACGCCTTTGGCTAACTTCTCAGGGAAAGCTCGGATCTGAAAATTGTGTGAGAATTCAGCTTTCCAGACCCTGGGGAACATGAATATGTGTTTCTTTTTCATTTCTGAGCTCTGTGTCAAAAGTGAAGTTTTCTGGATGAAATGAGCCCTAAGACAAATTATGAGATACGCCTTGGACTAACTCCACAGGGAAAGCTTGGATCTGAAAATGGTGTGAGAATTCGGCTTTACAGACCGTAGGGAACATGAATATGTGTTTTTTTTTCATTTCTGACTTCTGTGTCAATAGTGAAGTTTTCTGGGTGAATTGAGTCCTACGGCAAATTCTGAGATACGCCTTGGGCTAACTCCACAGGGAAAGCTCGGATATTGAAATGGTGTGAGAATTCGGCTTTCCAGACACTAGGGAACATGAATATGTGTTTATTTTTCATTTCTGAGCTCTGTGTCAAAATTGAAGTTTTCTGGCTGAATTGAGTTGTAAGGTAAATTCTATGATACGCCTTGGGCTAACTACTCAGAGAAAGCTTGGAACTGAAAATGGGGTGAGATTTTGGCTTTCCAGACACTGGGGAACATGAATATGTGTTTCTTTTTCATTTCTGAGCTCTGTGTCAAAAGTGAAGTTTTCTGGCTGAATTGAGCCATAAGGCAAATTATGAGATACGCCATGGGCTAACTCCTCAGGGAAACTACGGGTCTGAAAATGGTGTGAGAATTCGGCTTTACAGACCGTAGGGAACATGAATATGTGGTTTTTTTTTCATTTCTGATCTCTGTGTCAATAGTGAAGTTTTCTGGGTGAATTGAGTCCTAAGGCAAATTCTGAGATACGCCTTGGGCTAACTCCACAGGGAAAGCTCGGATCTGAAAATGGTGTGAGAATTCGGCTTTCCAGACCCTAGGGAACATGAATATGTGGTTTTTTTTCCATTTCTGATCTCTGTGTCAATAGTGAAGTTTTGTGGGTGAATTGAGTCCTAAGGCAAATTCTGAGATACGCCTTGGGCTAACTCCACAGGGAAAGCTCGGATCTGAAAATGGTGTGAGAATTCGGCTTTCCAGACCCTAGGGAACATGAATATGTGTTTCTTTTTCATTTCTGAGCTCTGTGTCAAAAGTGAAGTTTTCTGGATGAAATGAGCCCTAAGGCAAATTATGAGATACGCCTTGGGCTAACTCCACAGGGAAAGCTTGGATCTGAAAATGGTGTGACAATTCAGCTTTCCAGACCCTCGGGAACATGAATATGTGTTTCTTTTCCATTTCTGAGCTCTCTGTCAAAAGTGAAGTTTCTGGCTGTAAATTGATTTCTATGGCAAATTCTGAGATACGCCTTGGACTAACTCCTCAGAGAAAGCTCGGATCTGAAAATGTTGTGTGAATTCGGCTTTCCAAACCCTCGGGAACATGAATATGTGTTTCTTTTTCATTTCTGAGCTCTGTGTCAAAAGTGAAGTTTTCTGGCTGAATTGAGCCATAAGGCAAATTATGAGATACGCCATGGGCTAACTCCTCAGGGAAACTACGGGTCTGAAAATGGTGTGAGAATTCGGCTTTACAGACCGTAGGGAACATGAATATGTGTTTCTTTTTCATTTCTTAGCTCTGTGTCAAAAGTGAAGTTTTCTGGCTGAATTGAGCCATAAGGCAAATTATGAGATACGCCATGGGCTAACTCCTCAGGGAAACTACGGGTCTGAAAATGGTGTGAGAACTCAGCTTTCCAGACCCTCAGCTTTCTGAGCTCTGTGTCAAAAGTGAAGTTTTCTGGGTGAATTGAGTCCTAAGGCAAATTCTGAGATACGCCTTCGGCTAACTCCTCAGGGAAACTACGGGTCTGAAAATGGTGTGAGAATTCGGCTTTACAGACCGTAGGGAACATGAATATGTGTTTTTTTTTCATTTCTGACTTCTGTGTCAATAGTGAAGTTTTCTGGGTGAATTGAGTCCTAAGGCAAATTCTGAGATACGCCTTGGGCTAACTCCACAGGGAAAGCTCGGATATTGAAATGGTGTGAGAATTCGGCTTTCCAGACACTAGGGAACATGAATATGTGGTTTTTTTTCCATTTCTGATCTCTGTGTCAATAGTGAAGTTTTCTGGGTGAATTGAGTTGTAAGGTAAATTCTATGATACGCCTTGGGCTAACTACTCAGAGAAAGCTTGGAACTGAAAATGGGGTGAGATTTTGGCTTTCCAGACACTGGGGAACATGAATATGTGTTTCTTTTTCATTTCTGAGCTCTGTGTCAAAAGTGAAGTTTTCTGGCTGAATTGAGCCATAAGGCAAATTATGAGATACGCCATGGGCTAACTCCTCAGGGAAACTACGGGTCTGAAAATGGTGTGAGAATTCGGCTTTACAGACCGTAGGGAACATGAATATGTGGTTTTTTTTTCATTTCTGATCTCTGTGTCAATATTGAAGTTTTCTGGGTGAATTGAGTCCTAAGGCAAATTCTGAGATACGCCTTGGGCTAACTCCACAGGGAAAGCTCGGATCTGAAAATGGTGTGAGAATTCGGCTTTCCAGACCCTAGGGAACATGAATATGTGGTTTTTTTTCCATTTCTGATCTCTGTGTCAATAGTGAAGTTTTCTGGGTGAATTGAGTCCTAAGGCAAATTCTGAGATACGCCTTGGGCTAACTCCACAGGGAAAGCTCGGATCTGAAAATGGTGTGAGAATTCGGCTTTCCAGACCCTAGGGAACATGAATATGTGTTTCTTTTTCATTTCTGAGCTCTGTGTCAAAAGTGAAGTTTTCTGGATGAAATGAGCCCTAAGGCAAATTATGAGATACGCCTTGGGCTAACTCCACAGGGAAAGCTTGGATCTGAAAATGGTGTGACAATTCAGCTTTCCAGACCCTCGGGAACATGAATATGTGTTTCTTTTCCATTTCTGAGCTCTCTGTCAAAAGTGAAGTTTCTGGCTGTAAATTGATTTCTATGGCAAATTCTGAGATACGCCTTGGACTAACTCCTCAGAGAAAGCTCGGATCTGAAAATGTTGTTTGAATTCGGCTTTCCAAACCCTCGGGAACATGAATATGTGTTTCTTTTTCATTTCTGAGCTCTGTGTCAAAAGTGAAGTTTTCTGGCTGAATTGAGCCATAAGGCAAATTATGAGATACGCCATGGGCTAACTCCTCAGGGAAACTACGGGTCTGAAAATGGTGTGAGAATTCGGCTTTACAGACCGTAGGGAACATGAATATGTGTTTCTTTTTCATTTCTTAGCTCTGTGTCAAAAGTGAAGTTTTCTGGCTGAATTGAGCCATAAGGCAAATTATGAGATACGCCATGGGCTAACTCCTCAGGGAAACTACGGGTCTGAAAATGGTGTGAGAATTCAGCTTTCCAGACCCTCAGCTTTCTGAGCTCTGTGTCAAAAGTGAAGTTTTCTGGGTGAATTGAGTCCTAAGGCAAATTCTGAGATACGCCTTCGGCTAACTCCTCAGGGAAAGCTCGCGTCTGAAAATGGTGTGACAATTCAGCTTTCCAGACCCTCGGGAACATGAATATGTGTTTCTTTTTCATTTCTGAGCTCTGTGTCAACAGTGAAGTTTTCCGGATGAATTGAGTTCTATGGCGAATTCTGAGATACGCCTTGGGCTAACTCCTCAGAGAAAGCTTGGATCTGAAAAATGGGGTGAGATTTTGGCTTTCCAGACCCTGGGGAACATGAATATGTGTTTCTTTTTCATTTCTGAGCTCTGTGTCAAAAGTGAAGTTTTCTGGATAAAATGAGCCCTAAGGCAAATTATGAGATACGCCTTGGGCTAACTCCACAGGGAAAGCTTGGATCTGAAAATGGTGTGACAATTCAGCTTTCCAGACCCTCGGGAACATGAATATGTGTTTCTTTTCCATTTCTGAGCTCTCTGTCAAAAGTGAAGTTTCTGGCTGTAAATTGATTTCTATGGCAAATTCTGAGATACGCCTTGGACTAACTCCTCAGAGAAAGCTCGGATCTGAAAATGTTGTGTGAATTCGGCTTTCCAGACCCTAGGGAACATGAATATGTGTTTCTTTTTCATTTCTGAGCTCTGTGTCAACAGTGAAGTTTCTGGCTGTAAATTGATTTCTATGGCAAATTCTGAGATACGCCTTGGACTAACTCCTCAGAGAAAGCTCGGATCTGAAAATGTTGTGTGAATTCGGCTTTCCAGACCCTAGGGAACATGAATATGTGTTTCTTTTTCATTTCTGAGCTCTGTGTCAACAGTGAAGTTTTCGGGCTGAATTGAGTGGTAATGTAAATTCTATGATACGCCTTCGGCTAACTCCTCAGGGAAAGCTCGCGTCTGAAAATGGTGTGACAATTCAGCTTTCCAAACCCTCGGGAACATGAATATGTGTTTCTTTTTCATTTCTGAGCTCTGTGTCAAAAGTGAAGTTTTCTGGCTGAATTGAGCCATAAGGCAAATTATGAGATACGCCATGGGCTAACTCCTCAGGGAAACTACGGGTCTGAAAATGGTGTGAGAATTCGGCTTTACAGACCGTAGGGAACATGAATATGTGTTTCTTTTTCATGGGCTAACTCCTCAGGGAAACTACGGGTCTGAAAATGGTGTGAGAATTCGGCTTTACAGACCGTAGGGAACATGAATATGTGTTTTTTTTTCATTTCTGACTTCTGTGTCAATAGTGAAGTTTTCTGGGTGAATTGAGTCCTAAGGCAAATTCTGAGATACGCCTTGGGCTAACTCCACAGGGAAAGCTCGGATATTAAAATGGTGTGAGAATTCGGCTTTCCAGACACTAGGGAACATGAATATGTGTTTATTTTTCATTTCTGAGCTCTGTGTCAAAATTGAAGTTTTCTGGCTGAATTGAGTTGTAAGGTAAATTCTATGATACGCCTTGGGCTAACTACTCAGAGAAAGCTTGGAACTGAAAATGGGGTGAGATTTTGGCTTTCCAGACCCTGGGGAACATGAATATGTGTTTCTTTTTCATTTCTGAGCTCTGTGTCAAAAGTGAAGTTTTCTGGCTGAATTGAGCCATAAGGCAAATTATGAGATACGCCATGGGCTAACTCCTCAGGGAAACTACGGGTCTGAAAATGGTGTGAGAATTCAGCTTTCCAGACCCTCAGCTTTCTGAGCTCTGTGTCAAAAGTGAAGTTTTCTGGGTGAATTGAGTCCTAAGGCAAATTCTGAGATACGCCTTGGGCTAACTCCACAGGGAAAGCTCTGATCTGAAAATGGTTTGAGAATTCGGCATTCTAGACCCAGGGTAACATGAATATATGTTTCTTTTTCATTTCTTAGCTCTGTGTCAAAAGTGAGGTTTTCGGGCTGAATTGAGTTGTAAGGTAAATTCTATGATACGCCTTCAGCTAACTCCTCAGGGAAAGCTCGGATCTGAAAATTGTGTGAGAATTCAGCTTTCCAGACCCTGGGGAACATGAATATGTGTTTCTTTTTCATTTCTGAGCTCTGTGTCAAAAGTGAAGTTTTCTGGATGAAATGAGCCCTAAGGCAAATTATGAGATACGCCTTGGGCTAACTTCTCAGGGAAAGCTCGGATCTGAAAATTGTGTGAGAATTCAGCTTTCCAGACCCTGGGGAACATGAATATGTGTTTCTTTTTCATTTCTGAGCTCTGTGTCAAAAGTGAAGTTTTCTGGATGAAATGAGCCCTAAGACAAATTATGAGATACGCCTTGGACTAACTCCACAGGGAAAGCTTGGATCTGAAAATGGTGTGACAATTCAGCTTTCCAGACCCTCGGGAACATGAATATGTGTTTCTTTTCCATTTCTGAGCTCTCTGTCAAAAGTGAAGTTTCTGGCTGTAAATTGATTTCTATGGCAAATTCTGAGATACGCCTTGGACTAACTCCTCAGAGAAAGCTCGGATCTGAAAATGTTGTGTGAATTCGGCTTTCCAGACCCTAGGGAACATGAATATGTGTTTCTTTTTCATTTCTGAGCTCTGTGTCAAGAGTGAAGTTTTCGGGCTGAATTGAGTGGTAAGGTAAATTCTATGATACGCCTTCGGCTAACTCCTCAGGGAAAGCTCGCGTCTGAAAATGGTGTGACAATTCAGCTTTCCAAACCCTCGGGAACATGAATATGTGTTTCTTTTTCATTTCTGAGCTCTGTGTCAAAAGTGAAGTTTTCTGGCTGAATTGAGCCATAAGGCAAATTATGAGATACGCCATGGGCTAACTCCTCAGGGAAACTACGGGTCTGAAAATGGTGTGAGAATTCGGCTTTACAGACCGTAGGGAACATGAATATGTGTTTTTTTTTCATTTCTGACTTCTGTGTCAATAGTGAAGTTTTCTGGGTGAATTGAGTCCTAAGGCAAATTCTGAGATACGCCTTGGGCTAACTCCACAGGGAAAGCTCGGATATTGAAATGGTGTGAGAATTCGGCTTTCCAGACACTAGGGAACATGAATATGTGTTTATTTTTCATTTCTGAGCTCTGTGTCAAAATTGAAGTTTTCTGGCTGAATTGAGTTGTAAGGTAAATTCTATGATACGCCTTGGGCTAACTACTCAGAGAAAGCTTGGAACTGAAAATGGGGTGAGATTTTGGCTTTCCAGACACTGGGGAACATGAATATGTGTTTCTTTTTCATTTCTGAGCTCTGTGTCAAAAGTGAAGTTTTCTGGCTGAATTGAGCCATAAGGCAAATTATGAGATACGCCATGGGCTAACTCCTCAGGGAAACTACGGGTCTGAAAATGGTGTGAGAATTCGGCTTTACAGACCGTAGGGAACATGAATATGTGGTTTTTTTTTCATTTCTGATCTCTGTGTCAATAGTGAAGTTTTCTGGGTGAATTGAGTCCTAAGGCAAATTCTGAGATACGCCCTGGGCTTAACTCCACAGGGAAAGCTCGGATCTGAAAATGGTGTGAGAATTCGGCTTTCCAGACCCTAGGGAACATGAATATGTGGTTTTTTTTTCATTTCTGATCTCTGTGTCAATAGTGAAGTTTTCTGGGTGAATTGAGTCCTAAGGCAAATTCTGAGATACGCCTTGGGCTAACTCCACAGGGAAAGCTCGGATCTGAAAATGGTGTGAGAATTCGGCTTTCCAGACCCTAGGGAACATGAATATGTGTTTCTTTTTCATTTCTGAGCTCTGTGTCAAAAGTTAAGTTTTCTGGATGAAATGAGCCCTAAGGCAAATTATGAGATACGCCTTGGGCTAACTCCACAGGGAAAGCTTGGATCTGAAAATGGTGTGACAATTCAGCTTTCCAGACCCTCGGGAACATGAATATGTGTTTCTTTTCCATTTCTGAGCTCTCTGTCAAAAGTGAAGTTTCTGGCTGTAAATTGATTTCTATGGCAAATTCTGAGATACGCCTTGGACTAACTCCTCAGAGAAAGCTCGGATCTGAAAATGGTGTGAGAATTCGGCTTTACAGACCGTAGGGAACATGAATATGTGTTTTTTTTTCATTTCTGACTTCTGTGTCAATAGTGAAGTTTTCTGGGTGAATTGAGTCCTAAGGCAAATTCTGAGATACGCCTTGGGCTAACTCCACAGGGAAAGCTCGGATATTGAAATGGTGTGAGAATTCGGCTTTCCAGACACTAGGGAACATGAATATGTGTTTATTTTTCATTTCTGAGCTCTGTGTCAAAATTGAAGTTTTCTGGCTGAATTGAGTTGTAAGGTAAATTCTATGATACGCCTTGGGCTAACTACTCAGAGAAAGCTTGGAACTGAAAATGGGGTGAGATTTTGGCTTTCCAGACACTGGGGAACATGAATATGTGTTTCTTTTTCATTTCTGAGCTCTGTGTCAATAGTGAAGTTTTCTGGGTGAATTGAGTCCTAAGGCAAATTCTGAGATACGCCTTGGGCTAACTCCACAGGGAAAGCTCGGATCTGAAAATGGTGTGAGAATTCGGCTTTCCAGACCCTAGGGAACATGAATATGTGTTTCTTTTTCATTTCTGAGCTCTGTGTCAAAAGTGAAGTTTTCTGGATGAAATGAGCCCTAAGGCAAATTATGAGATACGCCTTGGGCTAACTCCACAGGGAAAGCTTGGATCTGAAAATGGTGTGACAATTCAGCTTTCCAGACCCTCAGGAACATGAATATGTGTTTCTTTTCCATTTCTGAGCTCTCTGTCAAAAGTGAAGTTTCTGGCTGTAAATTGATTTCTATGGCAAATTCTGAGATACGCCTTGGACTAACTCCTCAGAGAAAGCTCGCGTCTGAAAATGGTGTGACAATTCAGCTTTCCAAACCCTCGGGAACATGAATATGTGTTTCTTTTTCATTTCTGAGCTCTGTGTCAAAAGTGAAGTTTTCTGGCTGAATTGAGCCATAAGGCAAATTATGAGATACGCCATGGGCTAACTCCTCAGGGAAACTACGGGTCTGAAAATGGTGTGAGAATTCGGCTTTACAGACCGTAGGGAACATGAATATGTGGTTTTTTTTTCATTTCTGATCTCTGTGTCAATAGTGAAGTTTTCTGGGTGAATTGAGTCCTAAGGCAAATTCTGAGATACGCCTTGGGCTAACTCCACAGGGAAAGCTCGGATCTGAAAATGGTGTGAGAATTCGGCTTTCCAGACCCTAGGGAACATGAATATGTGGTTTTTTTTCCATTTCTGATCTCTGTGTCAATAGTGAAGTTTTCTGGGTGAATTGAGTCCTAAGGCAAATTCTGAGATACGCCTTGGGCTAACTCCACAGGGAAAGCTCGGATCTGAAAATGGTGTGAGAATTCGGCTTTCCAGACCCTAGGGAACATGAATATGTGTTTCTTTTTCATTTCTGAGCTCTGTGTCAAAAGTGAAGTTTTCTGGATGAAATGAGCCCTAAGGCAAATTATGAGATACGCCTTGGGCTAACTCCACAGGGAAAGCTTGGATCTGAAAATGGTGTGACAATTCAGCTTTCCAGACCCTCGGGAACATGAATATGTGTTTCTTTTCCATTTCTGAGCTCTCTGTCAAAAGTGAAGTTTCTGGCTGTAAATTGATTTCTATGGCAAATTCTGAGATACGCCTTGGACTAACTCCTCAGAGAAAGCTCGGATCTGAAAATGTTGTGTGACTTCGGCTTTCCAAACCCTCGGGAACATGAATATGTGTTTCTTTTTCATTTCTGAGCTCTGTGTCAAAAGTGAAGTTTTCTGGCTGAATTGAGCCATAAGGCAAATTATGAGATACGCCATGGGCTAACTCCTCAGGGAAACTACGGGTCTGAAAATGGTGTGAGAATTCGGCTTTACAGAACGTAGGGAACATGAATATGTGTTTCTTTTTCATTTCTTAGCTCTGTGTCAAAAGTGAAGTTTTCTGGCTGAATTGAGCCATAAGGCAAATTATGAGATACGCCATGGGCTAACTCCTCAGGGAAACTACGGGTCTGAAAATGGTGTGAGAATTCAGCTTTCCAGACCCTCAGCTTTCTGAGCTCTGTGTCAAAAGTGAAGTTTTCTGGGTGAATTGAGTCCTAAGGCAAATTCTGAGATACGCCTTCGGCTAACTCCTCAGGGAAAGCTCGCGTCTGAAAATGGTGTGACAATTCAGCTTTCCAGACCCTCGGGAACATGAATATGTGTTTCTTTTTCATTTCTGAGCTCTGTGTCAACAGTGAAGTTTTCCGGATGAATTGAGTTCTATGGCGAATTCTGAGATACGCCTTGGGCTAACTCCTCAGAGAAAGCTTGGATCTGAAAAATGGGGTGAGATTTTGGCTTTCCAGACCCTGGGGAACATGAATATGTGTTTCTTTTTCATTTCTGAGCTCTGTGTCAAAAGTGAAGTTTTCTGGATAAAATGAGCCCTAAGGCAAATTATGAGATACGCCTTGGGCTAACTCCACAGGGAAAGCTTGGATCTGAAAATGGTGTGACAATTCAGCTTTCCAGACCCTCGGGAACATGAATATGTGTTTCTTTTCCATTTCTGAGCTCTCTGTCAAAAGTGAAGTTTCTGGCTGTAAATTGATTTCTATGGCAAATTCTGAGATACGCCTTGGACTAACTCCTCAGAGAAAGCTCGGATCTGAAAATGTTGTGTGAATTCGGCTTTCCAGACCCTAGGGAACATGAATATGTGTTTCTTTTTCATTTCTGAGCTCTGTGTCAACAGTGAAGTTTCTGGCTGTAAATTGATTTCTATGGCAAATTCTGAGATACGCCTTGGACTAACTCCTCAGAGAAAGCTCGGATCTGAAAATGTTGTGTGAATTCGGCTTTCCAGACCCTAGGGAACATGAATATGTGTTTCTTTTTCATTTCTGAGCTCTGTGTCAAAAGTGAAGTCTTCTGGCTGAATTGAGCCATAAGGCAAATTATGAGATACGCCATGGGCTAACTCCTCAGGGAAACTACGGGTCTGAAAATGGTGTGAGAATTCGGCTTTACAGACCGTAGGGAACATGAATATGTGTTTCTTTTTCATGGGCTAACTCCTCAGGGAAACTACGGGTCTGAAAATGGTGTTAGAATTCGGCTTTACAGACCGTAGGGAACATGAATATGTCTTTTTTTTTTCATTTCTGACTTCTGTGTCAATAGTGAAGTTTTCTGGGTGAATTGAGTCCTAAGGCAAATTCTGAGATACGCCTTGGGCTAACTCCACAGGGAAAGCTCGGATATTAAAATGGTGTGAGAATTCGGCTTTCCAGACACTAGGGAACATGAATATGTGTTTATTTTTCATTTCTGAGCTCTGTGTCAAAATTGAAGTTTTCTGGCTGAATTGAGTTTTAAGGTAAATTCTATGATACGCCTTGGGCTAACTACTCAGAGAAAGCTTGGAACTGAAAATGGGGTGAGATTTTGGCTTTCCAGACCCTGGGGAACATGAATATGTGTTTCTTTTTCATTTCTGAGCTCTGTGTCAAAAGTGAAGTTTTCTGGCTGAATTGAGTCCTAAGGCAAATTCTGAGATACGCCTTGGGCTAACTCCACAGGGAAAGCTCTGATCTGAAAATGGTTTGAGAATTCGGCATTCTAGACCCAGGGTAACATGAATATATGTTTCTTTTTCATTTCTTAGCTCTGTGTCAAAAGTGAGGTTTTCGGGCTGAATTGAGTTGTAAGGTAAATTCTATGATACGCCTTCAGCTAACTCCTCAGGGAAAGCTCGGATCTGAAAATTGTGTGAGAATTCAGCTTTCCAGACCCTGGGGAACATGAATATGTGTTTCTTTTTCATTTCTGAGCTCTGTGTCAAAAGTGAAGTTTTCTGGATGAAATGAGCCCTAAGGCAAATTATGAGATACGCCTTGGGCTAACTTCTCAGGGAAAGCTCGGATCTGAAAATTGTGTGAGAATTCAGCTTTCCAGACCCTGGGGAACATGAATATGTGTTTCTTTTTCATTTCTGAGCTCTGTGTCAAAAGTGAAGTTTTCTGGATGAAATGAGCCCTAAGACAAATTATGAGATACGCCTTGGACTAACTCCACAGGGAAAGCTTGGATCTGAAAATGGTGTGACAATTCAGCTTTCCAGACCCTCGGGAACATGAATATGTGTTTCTTTTCCATTTCTGAGCTCTCTGTCAAAAGTGAAGTTTCTGGCTGTAAATTGATTTCTATGGCAAATTCTGAGATACGCCTTGGACTAACTCCTCAGAGAAAGCTAGGATCTGAAAATGTTGTGTGAATTCGGCTTTCCAGACCCTAGGGAACATGAATATGTGTTTCTTTTTCATTTCTGAGCTCTGTGTCAAGAGTGAAGTTTTCGGGCTGAATTGAGTGGTAAGGTAAATTCTATGATACGCCTTCGGCTAACTCCTCAGGGAAAGCTCGCGTCTGAAAATGGTGTGACAATTCAGCTTTCCAAACCCTCGGGAACATGAATATGTGTTTCTTTTTCATTTCTGAGCTCTGTGTCAAAAGTGAAGTTTTCTGGCTGAATTGAGCCATAAGGCAAATTATGAGATACGCCATGGGCTAACTCCTCAGGGAAACTACGGGTCTGAAAATGGTGTGAGAATTCGGCTTTACAGACCGTAGGGAACATGAATATGTGTTTTTTTTTTCATTTCTGACTTCTGTGTCAATAGTGAAGTTTTCTGGGTGAATTGAGTCCTAAGGCAAATTCTGAGATACGCCTTGGGCTAACTCCACAGGGAAAGCTCGGATATTGAAATGGTGTGAGAATTCGGCTTTCCAGACACTAGGGAACATGAATATGTGTTTATTTTTCATTTCTGAGCTCTGTGTCAAAATTGAAGTTTTCTGGCTGAATTTAGTTGTAAGGTAAATTCTATGATACGCCTTGGGCTAACTACTCAGAGAAAGCTTGGAACTGAAAATGGGGTGAGATTTTGGCTTTCCAGACACTGGGGAACATGAATATGTGTTTCTTTTTCATTTCTGAGCTCTGTGTCAAAAGTGAAGTTTTCTGGGTGAATTGAGTCCTAAGGCAAATTCTGAGATACGCCTTGGGCTTAACTCCACAGGGAAAGCTCGGATCTGAAAATGGTGTGAGAATTCGGCTTTCCAGACCCTAGGGAACATGAATATGTGGTTTTTTTTTCATTTCTGATCTCTGTGTCAATAGTGAAGTTTTCTGGGTGAATTGAGTCCTAAGGCAAATTCTGAGATTTGCCTTGGGCTAACTCCACAGGGAAAGCTCGGATCTGAAAATGTTGTGTGAATTCGGCTTTCCAGACCCTAGGGAACATGAATATGTGTTTCTTTTTCATTTCTGAGCTCTGTGTCAAGAGTGAAGTTTTCGGGCTGAATTGAGTGGTAAGGTAAATTCTATGATACGCCTTCGGCTAACTCCTCAGGGAAAGCTCGCATCTGAAAATGGTGTGAAAATTCAGCTTTCCAAACCCTCGGGAACATGAATATGTGTTTCTTTTTCATTTCTGAGCTCTGTGTCAAAAGTGAAGTTTTCTGGCTGAATTGAGCCATAAGGCAAATTATGAGATACGCCATGGGCTAACTCCTCAGGGAAACTACGGGTCTGAAAATGGTGTGAGAATTCGGCTTTGCAGACCGTAGGGAACATGAATATGTGTTTCTTTTTCATGGGCTAACTCCTCAGGGAAACTACGGGTCTGAAAATGGTGTGAGAATTCGGCTTTACAGACCGTAGGGAACATGAATATGTGGTTTTTTTTTCATTTCTGATCTCTGTGTCAATAGTGAAGTTTTCTGGGTGAATTGAGTCCTAAGGCAAATTCTGAGATACGCCTTGGGCTAACTCCACAGGGAAAGCTCGGATCTGAAAATGGTGTGAGAATTCGGCTTTCCAGACCCTAGGGAACATGAATATGTGTTTCTTTTTCATTTCTGAGCTCTGTGTCAAAAGTGAAGTTTTCTGGCTGAATTGAGCCATAAGGCAAATTATGAGATACGCCATGGGCTAACTCCTCAGGGAAACTACGGGTCTGAAAATGGTGTGAGAATTCGGCTTTACAGACCGTAGGGAACATGAATATGTGTTTTTTTTTCATTTCTGACTTCTGTGTCAATAGTGAAGTTTTCTGGGTGAATTGAGTCCTAAGGCAAATTCTGAGATACGCCTTGGGCTAACTCCACAGGGAAAACTCGGATATTGAAATGGTGTGAGAATTCGGCTTTCCAGACACTAGGGAACATGAATATGTGTTTATTTTTCATTTCTGAGCTCTGTGTCAAAATTGAAGTTTTCTGGCTGAATTGAGTTGTAAGGTAAATTCTATGATACGCCTTGGGCTAACTACTCAGAGAAAGCTTGGAACTGAAAATGGGGTGAGATTTTGGCTTTCCAGACACTGGGGAACATGAATATGTGTTTCTTTTTCATTTCTGAGCTCTGTGTCAAAAGTGAGGTTTTCTGGCTGAATTGAGCCATAAGGCAAATTATGAGATACGCCATGGGCTAACTCCTCAGGGAAACTACGGGTCTGAAAATGGTGTGAGAATTCGGCTTTCCAGACCCTAGGGAACATGAATATGTGTTTCTTTTTCATTTCTGAGCTCTGTGTCAAAAGTGAAGTTTTCTGGATGAAATGAGCCCTAAGGCAAATTATGAGATACGCCTTGGGCTAACTCCACAGGGAAAGCTTGGATCTGAAAATGGTGTGACAATTCAGCTTTCCAGACCCTCGGGAACATGAATATGTGTTTCTTTTCCATTTCTGAGCTCTCTGTCAAAAGTGAAGTTTCTGGCTGTAAATTGATTTCTATGGCAAATTCTGAGATACGCCTTGGACTAACTCCTCAGAGAAAGCTCGGATCTGAAAATGTTGTGTGAATTCGGCTTTCCAGACCCTAGGGAACATGAATATGTGTTTCTTTTTCATTTCTGAGCGCTGTGTCAACAGTGAAGTTTTCGGGCTGAATTGAGTGGTAAGGTAAATTCTATGATACGCCTTCGGCTAACTCCTCAGGGAAAGCTCGCATCTGAAAATGGTGTGACAATTCAGCTTTCCAAACCCTCGGGAACATGAATATGTGTTTCTTTTTCATTTCTGAGCTCTGTGTCAAAAGTGAAGTTTTCTGGCTGAATTGAGCCATAAGGCAAATTATGAGATACGCCATGGGCTAACTCCTCAGGGAAACTACGGGTCTGAAAATGGTGTGAGAATTCGGCTTAACAGACCGTAGGGAACATGAATATGTGTTTCTTTTTCATGGGCTAACTCCTCAGGGAAACTACGGGTCTGAAAATGGTGTGAGAATTCGGCTTTACAGACCGTAGGGAACATGAATATGTGGTTTTTTTTTCATTTCTGATCTCTGTGTCAATAGTGAAGTTTTCTGGGTGAATTGAGTCCTAAGGCAAATTCTGAGATACGCCTTGGGCTAACTCCACAGGGAAAGCTCGGATCTGAAAATGGTGTGAGAATTCGGCTTTCCAGACCCTAGGGAACATGAATATGTGTTTCTTTTTCATTTCTGAGCTCTGTGTCAAAAGTGAAGTTTTCTGGGTGAATTGAGTCCTAAGGCAAATTCTGAGATACGCCTTGGGCTAACTCCACAGGGAAAGCTCGGATCTGAAAATGTTGTGTGAATTCGGCTTTCCAGACCCTAGGGAACATGAATATGTGTTTCTTTTTCATTTCTGAGCTCTGTGTCAAGAGTGAAGTTTTCGGGCTGAATTGAGTGGTAAGGTAAATTCTATGATACGCCTTCGGCTAACTCCTCAGGGAAAGCTCGCGTCTGAAAATGGTGTGACAATTCAGCTTTCCAAACCCTCGGGAACATGAATATGTGTTTCTTTTTCATTTCTGAGCTCTGTGTCAAAAGTGAAGTTTTCTGGCTGAATTGAGCCATAAGGCAAATTATGAGATACGCCATGGGCTAACTCCTCAGGGAAACTACGGGTCTGAAAATGGTGTGAGAATTCGGCTTTACAGACCGTAGGGAACATGAATATGTGTTTTTTTTTCATTTCTGACTTCTGTGTCAATAGTGAAGTTTTCTGGGTGAATTGAGTCCTAAGGCAAATTCTGAGATACGCCTTGGGCTAACTCCACAGGGAAAGCTCGGATATTGAAATGGTGTGAGAATTCGGCTTTCCAGACACTAGGGAACATGAATATGTGTTTATTTTTCATTTCTGAGCTCTGTGTCAAAATTGAAGTTTTCTGGCTGAATTGAGTTGTAAGGTAAATTCTATGATACGCCTTGGGCTAACTACTCAGAGAAAGCTTGGAACTGAAAATGGGGTGAGATTTTGGCTTTCCAGACACTGGGGAACATGAATATGTGTTTCTTTTTCATTTCTGAGCTCTGTGTCAAAAGTGAAGTTTTCTGGCTGAATTGAGCCATAAGGCAAATTATGAGATACGCCATGGGCTAACTCCTCAGGGAAACTACGGGTCTGAAAATGGTGTGAGAATTCGGCTTTACAGACCGTAGGGAACATGAATATGTGGTTTTTTTTTCATTTCTGATCTCTGTGTCAATAGTGAAGTTTTCTGGGTGAATTGAGTCCTAAGGCAAATTCTGAGATACGCCTTGGGCTTAACTCCACAGGGAAAGCTCGGATCTGAAAATGGTGTGAGAATTCGGCTTTCCAGACCCTAGGGAACATGAATATGTGGTTTTTTTTTCATTTCTGATCTCTGTGTCAATAGTGAAGTTTTCTGGGTGAATTGAGTCCTAAGGCAAATTCTGAGATACGCCTTGGGCTAACTCCACAGGGAAAGCTCGGATCTGAAAATGGTGTGAGAATTCGGCTTTCCAGACCCTAGGGAACATGAATATGTGTTTCTTTTTCATTTCTGAGCTCTGTGTCAAAAGTGAAGTTTTCTGGATGAAATGAGCCCTAAGGCAAATTATGAGATACGCCTTGGGCTAACTCCACAGGGAAAGCTTGGATCTGAAAATGGTGTGACAATTCAGCTTTCCAGACCCTCGGGAACATGAATATGTGTTTCTTTTCCATTTCTGAGCTCTCTGTCAAAAGTGAAGTTTCTGGCTGTAAATTGATTTCTATGGCAAATTCTGAGATACGCCTTGGACTAACTCCTCAGAGAAAGCTCGGATCTGAAAACGTTGTGTGAATTCGGCTTTCCAGACCCTAGGGAACATGAATATGTGTTTCTTTTTCATTTCTGAGCTCTGTGTCAAGAGTGAAGTTTTCGGGCTGAATTGAGTGGTAAGGTAAATTCTATGATACGCCTTCGGCTAACTCCTCAGGGAAAGCTCGCATCTGAAAATGGTGTGACAATTCAGCTTTCCAAACCCTCGGGAACATGAATATGTGTTTCTTTTTCATTTCTGAGCTCTGTGTCAAAAGTGAAGTTTTCTGGCTGAATTGAGCCATAAGGCAAATTATGAGATACGCCATGGGCTAACTCCTCAGGGAAACTACGGGTCTGAAAATGGTGTGAGAATTCGGCTTTACAGACCGTAGGGAACATGAATATGTGTTTCTTTTTCATGGGCTAACTCCTCAGGGAAACTACGGGTCTGAAAATGGTGTGAGAATTCGGCTTTACAGACCGTAGGGAACATGAATATGTGGTTTTTTTTTCATTTCTGATCTCTGTGTCAATAGTGAAGTTTTCTGGGTGAATTGAGTCCTAAGGCAAATTCTGAGATACGCCTTGGGCTAACTCCACAGGGAAAGCTCGGATCTGAAAATGGTGTGAGAATTCGGCTTTCCAGACCCTAGGGAACATGAATATGTGTTTCTTTTTCATTTCTGAGCTCTGTTTCAAAAGTGAAGTTTTCTGGCTGAATTGAGCCATAAGGCAAATTATGAGATACGCCATGGGCTAACTCCTCAGGGAAACTACGGGTCTGAAAATGGTGTGAGAATTCGGCTTTACAGACCGTAGGGAACATGAATATGTGTTTTTTTTTTCATTTCTGACTTCTGTGTCAATAGTGAAGTTTTCTGGGTGAATTGAGTCCTAAGGCAAATTCTGAGATACGCCTTGGGCTAACTCCACAGGGAAAACTCGGATATTGAAATGGTGTGAGAATTCGGCTTTCCAGACACTAGGGAACATGAATATGTGTTTATTTTTCATTTCTGAGCTTTGTGTCAAAATTGAAGTTTTCTGGCTGAATTGAGTTGTAAGGTAAATTCTATGATACGCCTTGGGCTAACTACTCAGAGAAAGCTTGGAACTGAAAATGGGGTGAGATTTTGGCTTTCCAGACACTGGGGAACATGAATATGTGTTTCTTTTTCATTTCTGAGCTCTGTGTCAAAAGTGAAGTTTTCTGGCTGAATTGAGCCATAAGGCAAATTATGAGATACGCCATGGGCTAACTCCTCAGGGAAACTACGGGTCTGAAAATGGTGTGAGAATTCGGCTTTCCAGACCCTAGGGAACATGAATATGTGTTTCTTTTTCATTTCTGAGCTCTGTGTCAAAAGTGAAGTTTTCTGGATGAAATGAGCCCTAAGGCAAATTATGAGATACGCCTTGGGCTAACTCCACAGGGAAAGCTTGGATCTGAAAATGGTGTGACAATTCAGCTTTCCAGACCCTCGGGAACATGAATATGTGTTTCTTTTCCATTTCTGAGCTCTCTGTCAAAAGTGAAGTTTCTGGCTGTAAATTGATTTCTATGGCAAATTCTGAGATACGCCTTGGACTAACTCCTCAGAGAAAGCTCGGATCTGAAAATGTTGTGTGAATTCGGCTTTCCAGACCCTAGGGAACATGAATATGTGTTTCTTTTTCATTTCTGAGCGCTGTGTCAACAGTGAAGTTTTCTGGCTGAATTGAGTGGTAAGGTAAATTCTATGATACGCCTTCGGCTAACTCCTCAGGGAAAGCTCGCATCTGAAAATGGTGTGACAATTCAGCTTTCCAAACCCTCGGGAACATGAATATGTGTTTCTTTTTCATTTCTGAGCTCTGTGTCAAAAGTGAAGTTTTCTGGCTGAATTGAGCCATAAGGCAAATTATGAGATACGCCATGGGCTAACTCCTCAGGGAAACTACGGGTCTGAAAATGGTGTGAGAATTCGGCTTTACAGACCGTAGGGAACATGAATATGTGTTTCTTTTTCATGGGCTAACTCCTCAGGGAAACTACGGGTCTGAAAATGGTGTGAGAATTCGGCTTTACAGACCGTAGGGAACATGAATATGTGGTTTTTTTTTCATTTCTGATCTCTGTGTCAATAGTGAAGTTTTCTGGGTGAATTGAGTCCTAAGGCAAATTCTGAGATACGCCTTGGGCTAACTCCACAGGGAAAGCTCGGATCTGAAAATGGTGTGAGAATTCGGCTTTCCAGACCCTAGGGAACATGAATATGTGTTTCTTTTTCATTTCTGAGCTCTGTGTCAAAAGTGAAGTTTTCTGGGTGAATTGAGTCCTAAGGCAAATTCTGAGATACGCCTTGGGCTAACTCCACAGGGAAAGCTTGGATCTGAAAATGGTGTGACAATTCAGCTTTCCAGACCCTCGGGAACATGAATATGTGTTTCTTTTCCATTTCTGAGCTCTCTGTCAAAAGTGAAGTTTCTGGCTGTAAATTGATTTCTATGGCAAATTCTGAGATACGCCTTGGACTAACTCCTCAGAGAAAGCTCGGATCTGAAAATGTTGTGTGAATTCGGCTTTCCAGACCCTAGGGAACATGAATATGTGTTTCTTTTTCATTTCTGAGCTCTGTGTCAACAGTGAAGTTTTCGGGCTGAATTGAGTGGTAAGGTAAATTCTATGATACGCCTTCGGCTAACTCCTCAGGGAAAGCTCGCGTCTGAAAATGGTGTGACAATTCAGCTTTCCAAACCCTCGGGAACATGAATATGTGTTTCTTTTTCATTTCTGAGCTCTGTGTCAAAAGTGAAGTTTTCTGGCTGAATTGAGTTGTAAGGTAAGTTCTATGATATTGCATTGGCAAACTCCTCAGGGAAACTACGGGTCTGAAAATGGTGTGAGAATTCAGCTTTACAGACCGTAGGGAACATGAATATGTGTTTTTTTTTCATTTCTGACTTCTGTGTCAATAGTGAAGTTTTCTGGGTGAATTGAGTCCTAAGGCAAATTCTGAGATACGCCTTGGGCTAACTCCACAGGGAAAGCTCGGATATTAAAATGGTGTGAGAATTCGGCTTTCCAGACACTAGGGAACATGAATATGTGTTTATTTTTCATTTCTGAGCTCTGTGTCAAAATTGAAGTTTTCTGGCTGAATTGAGTTGTAAGGTAAATTCTATGATACGCCTTGGGCTAACTACTCAGAGAAAGCTTGGAACTGAAAATGGGGTGAGATTTTGGCTTTCCAGACACTGGGGAACATGAATATGTGTTTCTTTTTCATTTCTGAGCTCTGTGTCAAAAGTGAAGTTTTCTGGCTGAATTGAGCCATAAGGCAAATTATGAGATACGCCATGGGCTAACTCCTCAGGGAAACTACGGGTCTGAAAATGGTGTGAGAATTCGGCTTTACAGACCGTAGGGAACATGAATATGTGGTTTTTTTTTCATTTCTGATCTCTGTGTCAATAGTGAAGTTTTCTGGGTGAATTGAGTCCTAAGGCAAATTCTGAGATTTGCCTTGGGCTAACTCCACAGGGAAAGCTCGGATCTGAAAATGGTGTGAGACTTCGGCTTTCCAGACCCTAGGGAACATGAATATGTGTTTCTTTTTCATTTCTGAGCTCTGTGTCAAAAGTGAAGTTTTCTGGATGAAATGAGCCCTAAGGCAAATTATGAGATACGCCTTGGGCTAACTCCACAGGGAAAGCTTGGATCTGAAAATGGTGTGACAATTCAGCTTTCCAGACCCTCGGGAACATGAATATGTGTTTCTTTTCCATTTCTGAGCTCTCTGTCAAAAGTGAAGTTTCTGGCTGTAAATTGATTTCTATGGCAAATTCTGAGATACGCCTTGGACTAACTCCTCAGAGAAAGCTCGGATCTGAAAATGTTGTGTGAATTCGGCTTTCCTGACCCTAGGGAACATGAATATGTGTTTCTTTTTCATTTCTGAGCTCTGTGTCAAGAGTGAAGTTTTCGGGCTGAATTGAGTGGTAAGGTAAATTCTATGATACGCCTTCGGCTAACTCCTCAGGGAAAGCTCGCATCTGAAAATGGTGTGAAAATTCAGCTTTCCAAACCCTCGGGAACATGAATATGTGTTTCTTTTTCATTTCTGAGCTCTGTGTCAAAAGTGAAGTTTTCTGGCTGAATTGAGCCATAAGGCAAATTATGAGATACGCCATGGGCTAACTCCTCAGGGAAACTACGGGTCTGAAAATGGTGTGAGAATTCGGCTTTGCAGACCGTAGGGAACATGAATATGTGTTTCTTTTTCATGGGCTAACTCCTCAGGGAAACTACGGGTCTGAAAATGGTGTGAGAATTCGGCTTTACAGACCGTAGGGAACATGAATATGTGGTTTTTTTTTCATTTCTGATCTCTGTGTCAATAGTGAAGTTTTCTGGGTGAATTGAGTCCTAAGGCAAATTCTGAGATACGCCTTGGGCTAACTCCACAGGGAAAGCTCGGATCTGAAAATGGTGTGAGAATTCGGCTTTCCAGACCCTAGGGAACATGAATATGTGTTTCTTTTTCATTTCTGAGCTCTGTGTCAAAAGTGAAGTTTTCTGGCTGAATTGAGCCATAAGGCAAATTATGAGATACGCCATGGGCTAACTCCTCAGGGAAACTACGGGTCTGAAAATGGTGTGAGAATTCGGCTTTACAGACCGTAGGGAACATGAATATGTGTTTTTTTTTCATTTCTGACTTCTGTGTCAATAGTGAAGTTTTCTGGGTGAATTGAGTCCTAAGGCAAATTCTGAGATACGCCTTGGGCTAACTCCACAGGGAAAACTCGGATATTGAAATGGTGTGAGAATTCGGCTTTCCAGACACTAGGGAACATGAATATGTGTTTATTTTTCATTTCTGAGCTCTGTGTCAAAATTGAAGTTTTCTGGCTGAATTGAGTTGTAAGGTAAATTCTATGATACGCCTTGGGCTAACTACTCAGAGAAAGCTTGGAACTGAAAATGGGGTGAGATTTTGGCTTTCCAGACACTGGGGAACATGAATATGTGTTTCTTTTTCATTTCTGAGCTCTGTGTCAAAAGTGAAGTTTTCTGGCTGAATTGAGCCATAAGGCAAATTATGAGATACGCCATGGGCTAACTCCTCAGGGAAACTACGGGTCTGAAAATGGTGTGAGAATTCGGCTTTCCAGACCCTAGGGAACATGAATATGCGTTTCTTTTTCATTTCTGAGCTCTGTGTCAAAAGTGAAGTTTTCTGGATGAAATGAGCCCTAAGGCAAATTATGAGATACGCCTTGGGCTAACTCCACAGGGAAAGCTTGGATCTGAAAATGGTGTGACAATTCAGCTTTCCAGACCCTCGGGAACATGAATATGTGTTTCTTTTCCATTTCTGAGCTCTCTGTCAAAAGTGAAGTTTCTGGCTGTAAATTGATTTCTATGGCAAATTCTGAGATACGCCTTGGACTAACTCCTCAGAGAAAGCTCGGATCTGAAAATGTTGTGTGAATTCGGCTTTCCAGACCCTAGGGAACATGAATATGTGTTTCTTTTTCATTTCTGAGCGCTGTGTCAACAGTGAAGTTTTCGGGCTGAATTGAGTGGTAAGGTAAATTCTATGATACGCCTTCGGCTAACTCCTCAGGGAAAGCTCGCATCTGAAAATGGTGTGACAATTCAGCTTTCCAAACCCTCGGGAACATGAATATGTGTTTCTTTTTCATTTCTGAGCTCTGTGTCAAAAGTGAAGTTTTCTGGCTGAATTGAGCCATAAGGCAAATTATGAGATACGCCATGGGCTAACTCCTCAGGGAAACTACGGGTCTGAAAATGGTGTGAGAATTCGGCTTAACAGACCGTAGGGAACATGAATATGTGTTTCTTTTTCATGGGCTAACTCCTCAGGGAAACTACGGGTCTGAAAATGGTGTGAGAATTCGGCTTTACAGACCGTAGGGAACATGAATATGTGGTTTTTTTTTCATTTCTGATCTCTGTGTCAATAGTGAAGTTTTCTGGGTGAATTGAGTCCTAAGGCAAATTCTGAGATACGCCTTGGGCTAACTCCACAGGGAAAGCTCGGATCTGAAAATGGTGTGAGAATTCGGCTTTCCAGACCCTAGGGAACATGAATATGTGTTTCTTTTTCATTTCTGAGCTCTGTGTCAAAAGTGAAGTTTTCTGGGTGAATTGAGTCCTAAGGCAAATTCTGAGATACGCCTTGGGCTAACTCCACAGGGAAAGCTCGGATCTGAAAATGTTGTGTGAATTCGGCTTTCCAGACCCTAGGGAACATGAATATGTGTTTCTTTTTCATTTCTGAGCTCTGTGTCAAGAGTGAAGTTTTCGGGCTGAATTGAGTGGTAAGGTAAATTCTATGATACGCCTTCGGCTAACTCCTCAGGGAAAGCTCGCGTCTGAAAATGGTGTGACAATTCAGCTTTCCAAACCCTCGGGAACATGAATATGTGTTTCTTTTTCATTTCTGAGCTCTGTGTCAAAAGTGAAGTTTTCTGGCTGAATTGAGCCATAAGGCAAATTATGAGATACGCCATGGGCTAACTCCTCAGGGAAACTACGGGTCTGAAAATGGTGTGAGAATTCGGCTTTACAGACCGTAGGGAACATGAATATGTGTTTTTTTTTCATTTCTGACTTCTGTGTCAATAGTGAAGTTTTCTGGGTGAATTGAGTCCTAAGGCAAATTCTGAGATACGCCTTGGGCTAACTCCACAGGGAAAGCTCGGATATTGAAATGGTGTGAGAATTCGGCTTTCCAGACACTAGGGAACATGAATATGTGTTTATTTTTCATTTCTGAGCTCTGTGTCAAAATTGAAGTTTTCTGGCTGAATTGAGTTGTAAGGTAAATTCTATGATACGCCTTGGGCTAACTACTCAGAGAAAGCTTGGAACTGAAAATGGGGTGAGATTTTGGCTTTCCAGACACTGGGGAACATGAATATGTGTTTCTTTTTCATTTCTGAGCTCTGTGTCAAAAGTGAAGTTTTCTGGCTGAATTGAGCCATAAGGCAAATTATGAGATACGCCATGGGCTAACTCCTCAGGGAAACTACGGGTCTGAAAATGGTGTGAGAATTCGGCTTTACAGACCGTAGGGAACATGAATATGTGGTTTTTTTTTCATTTCTGATCTCTGTGTCAATAGTGAAGTTTTCTGGGTGAATTGATTCCTAAGGCAAATTCTGAGATACGCCTTGGGCTTAACTCCACAGGGAAAGCTCGGATCTGAAAATGGTGTGAGAATTCGGCTTTCCAGACCCTAGGGAACATGAATATGTGGTTTTTTTTTCATTTCTGATCTCTGTGTCAATAGTGAAGTTTTCTGGGTGAATTGAGCCATAAGGCAAATTATGAGATACGCCATGGGCTAACTCCTCAGGGAAACTACGGGTCTGAAAATGGTGTGAGAATTCGGCTTTACAGACCGTAGGGAACATGAATATGTGTTTTTTTTTCATTTCTGACTTCTGTGTCAATAGTGAAGTTTTCTGGGTGAATTGAGTCCTAAGGCAAATTCTGAGATACGCCTTGGGCTAACTCCACAGGGAAAACTCGGATATTGAAATGGTGTGAGAATTCGGCTTTCCAGACACTAGGGAACATGAATATGTGTTTATTTTTCATTTCTGAGCTCTGTGTCAAAATTGAAGTTTTCTGGCTGAATTGAGTTGTAAGGTAAATTCTATGATACGCCTTGGGCTAACTACTCAGAGAAAGCTTGGAACTGAAAATGGGGTGAGATTTTGGCTTTCCAAACCCTCGGGAACATGAATATGTGTTTCTTTTTCATTTCTGAGCTCTGTGTCAAAAGTGAAGTTTTCTGGCTGAATTGAGCCATAAGGCAAATTATGAGATACGCCATGGGCTAACTCCTCAGGGAAACTACGGGTCTGAAAATGGTGTGAGAATTCGGCTTTACAGACCGTAGGGAACATGAATATGTGTTTTTTTTTCATTTCTGACTTCTGTGTCAATAGTGAAGTTTTCTGGGTGAATTGAGTCCTAAGGCAAATTCTGAGATACGCCTTGGGCTAACTCCACAGGGAAAGCTCGGATATTGAAATGGTGTGAGAATTCGGCTTTCCAGACACTAGGGAACATGAATATGTGTTTATTTTTCATTTCTGAGCTCTGTGTCAAAATTGAAGTTTTCTGGCTGAATTGAGTTGTAAGGTAAATTCTATGATACGCCTTGGGCTAACTACTCAGAGAAAGCTTGGAACTGAAAATGGGGTGAGATTTTGGCTTTCCAGACACTGGGGAACATGAATATGTGTTTCTTTTTCATTTCTGAGCTCTGTGTCAAAAGTGAAGTTTTCTGGCTGAATTGAGCCATAAGGCAAATTATGAGATACGCCATGGGCTAACTCCTCAGGGAAACTACGGGTCTGAAAATGGTGTGAGAATTCGGCTTTACAGACCGTAGGGAACATGAATATGTGGTTTTTTTTTTCATTTCTGATCTCTGTGTCAATAGTGAAGTTTTCTGGGTGAATTGAGTCCTAAGGCAAATTCTGAGATACGCCTTGGGCTTAACTCCACAGGGAAAGCTCGGATCTGAAAATGGTGTGAGAATTCGGCTTTCCAGACCCTAGGGAACATGAATATGTGGTTTTTTTTTTCATTTCTGATCTCTGTGTCAATAGTGAAGTTTTCTGGGTGAATTGAGTCCTAAGGCAAATTCTGAGATACGCCTTGGGCTAACTCCACAGGGAAAGCTCGGATCTGAAAATGGTGTGAGAATTCGGCTTTCCAGACCCTAGGGAACATGAATATGTGTTTCTTTTTCATTTCTGAGCTCTGTGTCAAAAGTGAAGTTTTCTGGATGAAATGAGCCCTAAGGCAAATTATGAGATACGCCTTGGGCTAACTCCACAGGGAAAGCTTGGATCTGAAAATGGTGTGACAATTCAGCTTTCCAGACCCTCGGGAACATGAATATGTGTTTCTTTTCCATTTCTGAGCTCTCTGTCAAAAGTGAAGTTTCTGGCTGTAAATTGATTTCTATGGCAAATTCTGAGATACGCCTTGGACTAACTCCTCAGAGAAAGCTAGGATGTGAAAATGTTGTGTGAATTCGGCTTTCGAGACCCTAGGGAACATGAATATGTGTTTCTTTTTCATTTCTGAGCTCTGTGTCAAGAGTGAAGTTTTCGGGCTGAATTGAGTGGTAAGGTAAATTCTATGATACGCCTTCGGCTAACTCCTCAGGGAAAGCTCGCATCTGAAAATGGTGTGACAATTCAGCTTTCCAAACCCTCGGGAACATGAATATGTGTTTCTTTTTCATTTCTGAGCTCTGTGTCAAAAGTGAAGTTTTCTGGCTGAATTGAGCCATAAGGCAAATTATGAGATACGCCATGGGCTAACTCCTCAGGGAAACTACGGGTCTGAAAATGGTGTGAGAATTCGGCTTTGCAGACCGTAGGGAACATGAATATGTGTTTCTTTTTCATGGGCTAACTCCTCAGGGAAACTACGGGTCTGAAAATGGTGTGAGAATTCGGCTTTACAGACCGTAGGGAACATGAATATGTGGTTTTTTTTTCATTTCTGATCTCTGTGTCAATAGTGAAGTTTTCTGGGTGAATTGAGTCCTAAGGCAAATTCTGAGATACGCCTTGGGCTAACTCCACAGGGAAAGCTCGGATCTGAAAATGGTGTGAGAATTCGGCTTTCCAGACCCTAGGGAACATGAATATGTGTTTCTTTTTCATTTCTGAGCTCTGTGTCAAAAGTGAAGTTTTCTGGCTGAATTGAGCCATAAGGCAAATTATGAGATACGCCATGGGCTAACTCCTCAGGGAAACTACGGGTCTGAAAATGGTGTGAGAATTCGGCTTTACAGACCGTAGGGAACATGAATATGTGTTTTTTTTTCATTTCTGACTTCTGTGTCAATAGTGAAGTTTTCTGGGTGAATTGAGTCCTAAGGCAAATTCTGAGATACGCCTTGGGCTAACTCCACAGGGAAAACTCGGATATTGAAATGGTGTGAGAATTCGGCTTTCCAGACACTAGGGAACATGAATATGTGTTTATTTTTCATTTCTGAGCTCTGTGTCAAAATTGAAGTTTTCTGGCTGAATTGAGTTGTAAGGTAAATTCTATGATACGCCTTGGGCTAACTACTCAGAGAAAGCTTGGAACTGAAAATGGGGTGAGATTTTGGCTTTCCAGACACTGGGGAACATGAATATGTGTTTCTTTTTCATTTCTGAGCTCTGTGTCAAAAGTGAAGTTTTCTGGCTGAATTGAGCCATAAGGCAAATTATGAGATACGCCATGGGCTAACTCCTCAGGGAAACTACGGGTCTGAAAATGGTGTGAGAATTCGGCTTTACAGACCGTAGGGAACATGAATATGTGGGTTTTTTTTCATTTCTGATCTCTGTGTCAATAGTGAAGTTTTCTGGGTGAATTGAGTCCTAAGGCAAATTCTGAGATTTGCCTTGGGCTAACTCCACAGGGAAAGCTCGGATCTGAAAATGGTGTGAGACTTCGGCTTTCCAGACCCTAGGGAACATGAATATGTGTTTCTTTTTCATTTCTGAGCTCTGTGTCAAAAGTGAAGTTTTCTGGGTGAATTGAGTCCTAAGGCAAATTCTGAGATACGCCTTGGGCTAACTCCACAGGGAAAGCTCTGATCTGAAAATGGTTTGAGAATTCGGCATTCTAGACCCAGGGTAACATGAATATATGTTTCTTTTTCATTTCTTAGCTCTGTGTCAAAAGTGAGGTTTTCGGGCTGAATTGAGTTGTAAGGTAAATTCTATGATACGCCTTCAGCTAACTCCTAAGGGAAAGCTCGGATCTGAAAATTGTGTGAGAATTCAGCTTTCTAGACCCTGGGGAACATGAATATGTGTTTCTTTTTCATTTCTGAGCTCTGTGTCAAAAGTGAAGTTTTCTGCCTGAATTGAGTTGTAAGGTAAGTTCTATGATATTGCATTGGCAAACTCCTCAGGGAAACTACGGGTCTGAAAATGGTGTGAGAATTCAGCTTTACAGACCGTAGGGAACATGAATATGTGTTTTTTTTTCATTTCTGACTTCTGTGTCAATAGTGAAGTTTTCTGGGTGAATTGAGTCCTAAGGCAAATTCTGAGATACGCCTTGGGCTAACTCCACAGGGAAAGCTCGGATATTAAAATGGTGTGAGAATTCGGCTTTCCAGACACTAGGGAACATGAATATGTGTTTATTTTTCATTTCTGAGCTCTGTGTCAAAATTGAAGTTTTCTGGCTGAATTGAGTTGTAAGGTAAATTCTATGATACGCCTTGGGCTAACTACTCAGAGAAAGCTTGGAACTGAAAATGGGGTGAGATTTTGGCTTTCCAGACACTGGGGAACATGAATATGTGTTTCTTTTTCATTTCTGAGCTCTGTGTCAAAAGTGAAGTTTTCTGGCTGAATTGAGCCATAAGGCAAATTATGAGATACGCCATGGGCTAACTCCTCAGGGAAACTACGGGTCTGAAAATGGTGTGAGAATTCGGCTTTACAGACCGTAGGGAACATGAATATGTGGTTTTTTTTTCATTTCTGATCTCTGTGTCAATAGTGAAGTTTTCTGGGTGAATTGAGTCCTAAGGCAAATTCTGAGATTTGCCTTGGGCTAACTCCACAGGGAAAGCTCGGATCTGAAAATGGTGTGAGACTTCGGCTTTCCAGACCCTAGGGAACATGAATATGTGTTTCTTTTTCATTTCTGAGCTCTGTGTCAAAAGTGAAGTTTTCTGGGTGAATTGAGTCCTAAGGCAAATTCTGAGATACGCCTTGGGCTAACTCCACAGGGAAAGCTCTGATCTGAAAATGGTTTGAGAATTCGGCATTCTAGACCCAGGGTAACATGAATATATGTTTCTTTTTCATTTCTTAGCTCTGTGTCAAAAGTGAGGTTTTCGGGCTGAATTGAGTTGTAAGGTAAATTCTATGATACGCCTTCAGCTAACTCCTACGGGAAAGCTCGGATCTGAAAATTGTGTGAGAATTCAGCTTTCTAGACCCTGGGGAACATGAATATGTGTTTCTTTTTCATTTCTGAGCTCTGTGTCAAAAGTGAAGTTTTCTGGCTGAATTGAGTTGTAAGGTAAGTTCTATGATATGGCATTGGCAAACTCCTCAGGGAAAATTCGGATCTGAAAATGGAGTGAGAATTCGGCATTCCAGACCCTGGGGAACATGAATTTGTGTTTCTTTTTCATTTCTGAGCTCTGTGTCAACAGTGAAGTTTTCGGGCTCAATTGAGTGGTAAGGTAAATTCTATGATACGCCTTCGGCTAACTCCTCAGGGAAAGCTCGCGTCTGAAAATGGTGTGAGAATTCAGCTTTCCAGACCCTCGGGAACATGAATATGTGTTTCTTTTTCATTTCTGAGCTCTGTGTCAACAGTGAAGTTTTCCGTTTGAATTGAGTTCTATGGAGAATTCTGAGATACGCCTTGGGCTAACTCCTCAGAGAAAGCTTGGATCTGAAAATGGGGTGAGATTTTGGCTTTCCAGACCCTGGGGAACATGAATATGTGTTTCTTTTTCATTTCTTAGCTCTGTGTCAAAAGTGAAGTTTTCTGGCTGAATTGAGCCATAAGGCAAATTATGAGATACGCCATGGGCTAACTCCTCAGGGAAACTACGGGTCTGAAAATGGTGTGAGAATTCAGCTTTCCAGACCCTCAGCTTTCTAAGCTCTGTGTCAAAAGTGAAGTTTTCTGGATGAATTGAGTCCTAAGGCAAATTCTGAGATACGCCTTGGGCTAACTCCACAGGGAAAGCTCTGATCTGAAAATGGTTTGAGAATTCGGCATTCTAGACCCAGGGTAACATGAATATATGTTTCTTTTTCATTTCTTAGCTCTGTGTCAAAAGTGAGGTTTTCGGGCTGAATTGAGTTGTAAGGTAAATTCTATGATACGCCTTCAGCTAACTCCTCAGGGAAAGCTCGGATCTGAAAATTGTGTGAGAATTCAGCTTTCCAGACCCTGGGGAACATGAATATGTGTTTCTTTTTCATTTCTGAGCTCTGTGTCAAAAGTGAAGTTTTCTGGATGAAATGAGCCCTAAGACAAATTATGAGATACGCCTTGGACTAACTCCACAGGGAAAGCTTGGATCTGAAAATGGTGTGACAATTCAGCTTTCCAGACCCTCAGGAACATGAATATGTGTTTATTTTTCATTTCTGAGCTCTGTGTCAAAATTGAAGTTTTCTGGCTGAATTGAGTTGTAAGGTAAATTCTATGATACGCCTTGGGCTAACTACTCAGAGAAAGCTTGGAACTGAAAATGGGGTGAGATTTTGGCTTTCCAGACACTGGGGAACATGAATATGTGTTTCTTTTTCATTTCTGAGCTCTGTGTCAAAAGTGAAGTTTTCTGGCTGAATTGAGCCATAAGGCAAATTATGAGATACGCCATGGGCTAACTCCTCAGGGAAACTACGGGTCTGAAAATGGTGTGAGAATTCGGCTTTACTGACCGTAGGGAACATGAATATGTGGTTTTTTTTTCATTTCTGATCTCTGTGTCAATAGTGAAGTTTTCTGGGTGAATTGAGTCCTAAGGCAAATTCTGAGATTTGCCTTGGGCTAACTCCACAGGGAAAGCTCGGATCTGAAAATGGTGTGAGACTTCGGCTTTCCAGACCCTAGGGAACATGAATGTGTGTTTCTTTTTCATTTCTGAGCTCTGTGTCAAAAGTGAAGTTTTCTGGGTGAATTGAGTCCTAAGGCAAATTCTGAGATACGCCTTGGGCTAACTCCACAGGGAAAGCTCTGATCTGAAAATGGTTTGAGAATTCGGCATTCTAGACCCAGGGTAACATGAATATATGTTTCTTTTTCATTTCTTAGCTCTGTGTCAAAAGTGAGGTTTTCGGGCTGAATTGAGTTGTAAGGTAAATTCTATGATACGCCTTCAGCTAACTCCTAAGGGAAAGCTCGGATCTGAAAATTGTGTGAGAATTCAGCTTTCTAGACCCTGGGGAACATGAATATGTGTTTCTTTTTCATTTCTGAGCTCTGTGTCAAAAGTGAAGTTTTCTGGCTGAATTGAGTTGTAAGGTAAGTTCTATGATATGGCATTGGCAAACTCCTCAGGGAAAATTCGGATCTGAAAATGGAGTGAGAATTCGGCATTCCAGACCCTGGGGAACATGAATTTGTGTTTCTTTTTCATTTCTGAGCTCTGTGTCAACAGTGAAGTTTTCGGGCTCAATTGAGTGGTAAGGTAAATTCTATGATACGCCTTCGGCTAACTCCTCAGGGAAAGCTCGCGTCTGAAAATGGTGTGAGAATTCAGCTTTCCAGACCCTCGGGAACATGAATATGTGTTTCTTTTTCATTTCTGAGCTCTGTGTCAACAGTGAAGTTTTCCGTTTGAATTGAGTTCTATGGAGAATTCTGAGATACGCCTTGGGCTAACTCCTCAGAGAAAGCTTGGATCTGAAAATGGGGTGAGATTTTGGCTTTCCAGACCCTGGGGAACATGAATATGTGTTTCTTTTTCATTTCTTAGCTCTGTGTCAAAAGTGAAGTTTTCTGGCTGAATTGAGCCATAAGGCAAATTATGAGATACGCCATGGGCTAACTCCTCAGGGAAACTACGGGTCTGAAAATGGTGTGAGAATTCAGCTTTCCAGACCCTCAGCTTTCTAAGCTCTGTGTCAAAAGTGAAGTTTTCTGGATGAATTGAGTCCTAAGGCAAATTCTGAGATACGCCTTGGGCTAACTCCACAGGGAAAGCTCTGATCTGAAAATGGTTTGAGAATTCGGCATTCTAGACCCAGGGTAACATGAATATATGTTTCTTTTTCATTTCTTAGCTCTGTGTCAAAAGTGAGGTTTTCGGGCTGAATTGAGTTGTAAGGTAAATTCTATGATACGCCTTCAGCTAACTCCTCAGGGAAAGCTCGGATCTGAAAATTGTGTGAGAATTCAGCTTTCCAGACCCTGGGGAACATGAATATGTGTTTCTTTTTCATTTCTGAGCTCTGTGTCAAAAGTGAAGTTTTCTGGATGAAATGAGCCCTAAGGCAAATTATGAGATACGCCTTGGGCTAACTTCTCAGAGAAAGCTCGGATCTGAAAATTGTGTGAGAATTCAGCTTTCCAGACCCTGGGGAACATGAATATGTGTTTCTTTTTCATTTCTGAGCTCTGTGTCAAAAGTGAAGTTTTCTGGATGAAATGAGCCCTAAGACAAATTATGAGATACGCCTTGGACTAACTCCACAGGGAAAGCTTGGATCTGAAAATGGTGTGACAATTCAGCTTTCCAGACCCTCGGGAACATGAATATGTGTTTCTTTTCCATTTCTGAGCTCTCTGTCAAAAGTGAAGTTTCTGGCTGTAAATTGATTTCTATGGCAAATTCTGAGATACGCCTTGGACTAACTCCTCAGAGAAAGCTCGGATCTGAAAATGTTGTGTGAATTCGGCTTTCCAGACCCTAGGGAACATGAATATGTGTTTCTTTTTCATTTCTGAGCTCTGTGTCAAGAGTGAAGTTTTCGGGCTGAATTGAGTGGTAAGGTAAATTCTATGATACGCCTTCGGCTAACTCCTCAGGGAAAGCTCGCGTCTGAAAATGGTGTGACAATTCAGCTTTCCAAACCCTCGGGAACATGAATATGTGTTTCTTTTTCATTTCTGAGCTCTGTGTCAAAAGTGAAGTTTTCTGGATGAAATGAGCCCTAAGACAAATTATGAGATACGCCTTGGACTAACTCCACAGGGAAAGCTTGGATCTGAAAATGGTGTGACAATTCAGCTTTCCAGACCCTCGGGAACATGAATATGTGTTTCTTTTCCATTTCTGAGCTCTCTGTCAAAAGTGAAGTTTCTGGCTGTAAATTGATTTCTATGGCAAATTCTGAGATACGCCTTGGACTAACTCCTCAGAGAAAGCTCGGATCTGAAAATGTTGTGTGAATTCGGCTTTCCAGACCCTAGGGAACATGAATATGTGTTTCTTTTTCATTTCTGAGCTCTGTGTCAAGAGTGAAGTTTTCGGGCTGAATTGAGTGGTAAGGTAAATTCTATGATACGCCTTCGGCTAACTCCTCAGGGAAAGCTCGCGTCTGAAAATGGTGTGACAATTCAGCTTTCCAAACCCTCGGGAACATGAATATGTGTTTCTTTTTCATTTCTGAGCTCTGTGTCAAAAGTGAAGTTTTCTGGCTGAATTGAGCCATAAGGCAAATTATGAGATACGCCTTGGGCTAACTCCACAGGGAAAGCTCGGATATTGAAATGGTGTGAGAATTCGGCTTTCCAGACACTAGGGAACATGAATATGTGTTTATTTTTCATTTCTGAGCTCTGTGTCAAAATTGAAGTTTTCTGGCTGAATTGAGTTGTAAGGTAAATTCTATGATACGCCTTGGGCTAACTACTCAGAGAAAGCTTGGAACTGAAAATGGGGTGAGATTTTGGCTTTCCAGACACTGGGGAACATGAATATGTGTTTCTTTTTCATTTCTGAGCTCTGTGTCAAAAGTGAAGTTTTCTGGCTGAATTGAGCCATAAGGCAAATTATGAGATACGCCATGGGCTAACTCCTCAGGGAAACTACGGGTCTGAAAATGGTGTGAGAATTCGGCTTTACAGACCGTAGAGAACATGAATATGTGGTTTTTTTTTCATTTCTGATCTCTGTGTCAATAGTGAAGTTTTCTGGGTGAATTGAGTCCTAAGGCAAATTCTGAGATACGCCTTGGGCTAACTCCACAGGGAAAGCTCGGATCTGAAAATGGTGTGAGAATTCGGCTTTCCAGACCCTAGGGAACATGAATTTGTGGTTTTTTTTTCATTTCTGATCTCTGTGTCAATAGTGAAGTTTTCTGGGTGAATTGAGTCCTAAGGCAAATTCTGAGATACGCCTTGGGCTAACTCCACAGGGAAAGCTCGGATCTGAAAATGGTGTGAGAATTCGGCTTTCCAGACCCTAGGGAACATGAATATGTGTTTCTTTTTCATTTCTGAGCTCTGTGTCAAAAGTGAAGTTTTCTGGATGAAATGAGCCCTAAGGCAAATTATGAGATACGCCTTGGGCTAACTCCACAGGGAAAGCTTGGATCTGAAAATGGTGTGACAATTCAGCTTTCCAGACCCTCGGGAACATGAATATGTGTTTCTTTTCCATTTCTGAGCTCTCTGTCAAAAGTGAAGTTTCTGGCTGTAAATTGATTTCTATGGCAAATTCTGAGATACGCCTTGGACTAACTCCTCAGAGAAAGCTCGGATCTGAAAATGTTGTGTGAATTCGGCTTTCCAGACCCTAGGGAACATGAATATGTGTTTCTTTTTCATTTCTGAGCTCTGTGTCAAGAGTGAAGTTTTCGGGCTGAATTGAGTGGTAAGGTAAATTCTATGATACGCCTTCGGCTAACTCCTCAGGGAAAGCTCGCATCTGAAAATGGTGTGACAATTCAGCTTTCCAAACCCTCGGGAACATGAATATGTGTTTCTTTTTCATTTCTGAGCTCTGTGTCAAAAGTGAAGTTTTCTGGCTGAATTGAGCCATAAGGCAAATTATGAGATACGCCATGGGCTAACTCCTCAGGGAAACTACGGGTCTGAAAATGGTGTGAGAATTCGGCTTTACAGACCGTAGGGAACATGAATATGTGGTTTTTTTTTCATTTCTGATCTCTGTGTCAAAAGTGAAGTTTTCTGGCTGAATTGAGTTGTAAGGTAAGTTCTATGATATGGCATTGGCAAACTCCTCAGGGAAAATTCGGATCTGAAAATGGAGTGAGAATTCGGCATTCCAGACCCTGGGGAACATGAATATGTGTTTCTTTTTCATTTCTGAGCTCTGTGTCAACAGTGAAGTTTTCGGGCTCAATTGAGTGGTAAGGTAAATTCTATGATACGCCTTCGGCTAACTCCTCAGGGAAAGCTCGCGTCTGAAAATGGTGTGACAATTCAGCTTTCCAGACCCTCGGGAACATGAATATGTGTTTCTTTTTCATTTCTGAGCTCTGTGTCAACAGTGAAGTTTTCCGGATGAATTGAGTGGTAAGGTAAATTCTATGATACGCCTTCGGCTAACTGCTCAGGGAAAGCTCGCGTCTGAAAATGGTGTGACAATTCAGCTTTCCAAACCCTCGGGAACATGAATATGTGTTTCTTTTTCATTTCTGAGCTCTGTGTCAAAAGTGAAGTTTTCTGGCTGAATTGAGCCATAAGGCAAATTATGAGATACGCCATGGGCTAACTCCTCAGGGAAACTACGGGTCTGAAAATGGTGTGAGAATTCGGCTTTACAGACCGTAGGGAACATGAATATGTGTTTTTTTTTCATTTCTGACTTCTGTGTCAATAGTGAAGTTTTCTGGGTGAATTGAGTCCTAAGGCAAATTCTGAGATACGCCTTGGGCTAACTCCACAGGGAAAGCTCGGATATTAAAATGGTGTGAGAATTCGGCTTTCCAGACACTAGGGAACATGAATATGTGTTTATTTTTCATTTCTGAGCTCTGTGTCAAAATTGAAGTTTTCTGGCTGAATTGAGTTGTAAGGTAAATTCTAGGATACGCCTTGGGCTAACTACTCAGAGAAAGCTTGGAACTGAAAATGGGGTGAGATTTTGGCTTTCCAGACACTGGGGAACATGAATATGTGTTTCTTTTTCATTTCTGAGCTCTGTGTCAAAAGTGAAGTTTTCTGGCTGAATTGAGCCATAAGGCAAATTATGAGATACGCCATGGGCTAACTCCTCAGGGAAACTACGGGTCTGAAAATGGTGTGAGAATTCGGCTTTACAGACCGTAGGGAACATGAATATGTGGTTTTTTTTTTCATTTCTGATCTCTATGTCAATAGTGAGGTTTTCTGGGTGAATTGAGTCCTAAGGCAAATTCTGAGATACGCCTTGGGCTAACTCCACAGGGAAAGCTTGGATCTGAAAATGGTGTGACAATTCAGCTTTCCAGACCCTCGGGAACATGAATATGTGTTTCTTTTCCATTTCTGAGCTCTCTGTCAAAAGTGAAGTTTCTGGCTGTAAATTGATTTCTATGGCAAATTCTGAGATACGCCTTGGACTAACTCCTCAGAGAAAGCTCGGATCTGAAAATGTTGTGTGAATTCGGCTTTCCAGACCCTAGGGAACATGAATATGTGTTTCTTTTTCATTTCTGAGCGCTGTGTCAACAGTGAAGTTTTCGGGCTGAATTGAGTGGTAAGGTAAATTCTATGATACGCCTTCGGCTAACTCCTCAGGGAAAGCTCGCATCTGAAAATGGTGTGACAATTCAGCTTTCCAAACCCTCGGGAACATGAATATGTGTTTCTTTTTCATTTCTGAGCTCTGTGTCAAAAGTGAAGTTTTCTGGCTGAATTGAGCCATAAGGCAAATTATGAGATACGCCATGGGCTAACTCCTCAGGGAAACTACGGGTCTGAAAATGGTGTGAGAATTCGGCTTAACAGACCGTAGGGAACATGAATATGTGTTTCTTTTTCATGGGCTAACTCCTCAGGGAAACTACGGGTCTGAAAATGGTGTGAGAATTCGGCTTTACAGACCGTAGGGAACATGAATATGTGGTTTTTTTTTCATTTCTGATCTCTGTGTCAATAGTGAAGTTTTCTGGGTGAATTGAGTCCTAAGGCAAATTCTGAGATACGCCTTGGGCTAACTCCACAGGGAAAGCTCGGATCTGAAAATGGTGTGAGAATTCGGCTTTCCAGACCCTAGGGAACATGAATATGTGTTTCTTTTTCATTTCTGAGCTCTGTGTCAAAAGTGAAGTTTTCTGGGTGAATTGAGTCCTAAGGCAAATTCTGAGATACGCCTTGGGCTAACTCCACAGGGAAAGCTCGGATCTGAAAATGTTGTGTGAATTCGGCTTTCCAGACCCTAGGGAACATGAATATGTGTTTCTTTTTCATTTCTGAGCTCTGTGTCAAGAGTGAAGTTTTCGGGCTGAATTGAGTGGTAAGGTAAATTCTATGATACGCCTTCGGCTAACTCCTCAGGGAAAGCTCGCGTCTGAAAATGGTGTGACAATTCAGCTTTCCAAACCCTCGGGAACATGAATATGTGTTTCTTTTTCATTTCTGAGCTCTGTGTCAAAAGTGAAGTTTTCTGGCTGAATTGAGCCATAAGGCAAATTATGAGATACGCCATGGGCTAACTCCTCAGGGAAACTACGGGTCTGAAAATGGTGTGAGAATTCGGCTTTACAGACCGTAGGGAACATGAATATGTGTTTTTTTTTCATTTCTGACTTCTGTGTCAATAGTGAAGTTTTCTGGGTGAATTGAGTCCTAAGGCAAATTCTGAGATACGCCTTGGGCTAACTCCACAGGGAAAGCTCGGATATTGAAATGGTGTGAGAATTCGGCTTTCCAGACACTAGGGAACATGAATATGTGTTTATTTTTCATTTCTGAGCTCTGTGTCAAAATTGAAGTTTTCTGGCTGAATTGAGTTGTAAGGTAAATTCTATGATACGCCTTGGGCTAACTACTCAGAGAAAGCTTGGAACTGAAAATGGGGTGAGATTTTGGCTTTCCAGACACTGGGGAACATGAATATGTGTTTCTTTTTCATTTCTGAGCTCTGTGTCAAAAGTGAAGTTTTCTGGCTGAATTGAGCCATAAGGCAAATTATGAGATACGCCATGGGCTAACTCCTCAGGGAAACTACGGGTCTGAAAATGGTGTGAGAATTCGGCTTTACAGACCGTAGGGAACATGAATATGTGGTTTTTTTTTCATTTCTGATCTCTGTGTCAATAGTGAAGTTTTCTGGGTGAATTGAGTCCTAAGGCAAATTCTGAGATACGCCTTGGGCTTAACTCCACAGGGAAAGCTCGGATCTGAAAATGGTGTGAGAATTCGGCTTTCCAGACCCTAGGGAACATGAATATGTGGTTTTTTTTTCATTTCTGATCTCTGTGTCAATAGTGAAGTTTTCTGGGTGAATTGAGTCCTAAGGCAAATTCTGAGATACGCCTTGGGCTAACTCCACAGGGAAAGCTCGGATCTGAAAATGGTGTGAGAATTCGGCTTTCCAGACCCTAGGGAACATGAATATGTGTTTCTTTTTCATTTCTGAGCTCTGTGTCAAAAGTGAAGTTTTCTGGATGAAATGAGCCCTAAGGCAAATTATGAGATACGCCTTGGGCTAACTCCACAGGGAAAGCTTGGATCTGAAAATGGTGTGACAATTCAGCTTTCCAGACCCTCGGGAACATGAATATGTGTTTCTTTTCCATTTCTGAGCTCTCTGTCAAAAGTGAAGTTTCTGGCTGTAAATTGATTTCTATGGCAAATTCTGAGATACGCCTTGGACTAACTCCTCAGAGAAAGCTCGGATCTGAAAACGTTGTGTGAATTCGGCTTTCCAGACCCTAGGGAACATGAATATGTGTTTCTTTTTCATTTCTGAGCTCTGTGTCAAGAGTGAAGTTTTCGGGCTGAATTGAGTGGTAAGGTAAATTCTATGATACGCCTTCGGCTAACTCCTCAGGGAAAGCTCGCATCTGAAAATGGTGTGACAATTCAGCTTTCCAAACCCTCGGGAACATGAATATGTGTTTCTTTTTCATTTCTGAGCTCTGTGTCAAAAGTGAAGTTTTCTGGCTGAATTGAGCCATAAGGCAAATTATGAGATACGCCATGGGCTAACTCCTCAGGGAAACTACGGGTCTGAAAATGGTGTGAGAATTCGGCTTTGCAGACCGTAGGGAACATGAATATGTGTTTCTTTTTCATGGGCTAACTCCTCAGGGAAACTACGGGTCTGAAAATGGTGTGAGAATTCGGCTTTACAGACCGTAGGGAACATGAATATGTGGTTTTTTTTTCATTTCTGATCTCTGTGTCAATAGTGAAGTTTTCTGGGTGAATTGAGTCCTAAGGCAAATTCTGAGATACGCCTTGGGCTAACTCCACAGGGAAAGCTCGGATCTGAAAATGGTGTGAGAATTCGGCTTTCCAGACCCTAGGGAACATGAATATGTGTTTCTTTTTCATTTCTGAGCTCTGTTTCAAAAGTGAAGTTTTCTGGCTGAATTGAGCCATAAGGCAAATTATGAGATACGCCATGGGCTAACTCCTCAGGGAAACTACGGGTCTGAAAATGGTGTGAGAATTCGGCTTTACAGACCGTAGGGAACATGAATATGTGTTTTTTTTTTCATTTCTGACTTCTGTGTCAATAGTGAAGTTTTCTGGGTGAATTGAGTCCTAAGGCAAATTCTGAGATACGCCTTGGGCTAACTCCACAGGGAAAACTCGGATATTGAAATGGTGTGAGAATTCGGCTTTCCAGACACTAGGGAACATGAATATGTGTTTATTTTTCATTTCTGAGCTTTGTGTCAAAATTGAAGTTTTCTGGCTGAATTGAGTTGTAAGGTAAATTCTATGATACGCCTTGGGCTAACTACTCAGAGAAAGCTTGGAACTGAAAATGGGGTGAGATTTTGGCTTTCCAGACACTGGGGAACATGAATATGTGTTTCTTTTTCATTTCTGAGCTCTGTGTCAAAAGTGAAGTTTTCTGGCTGAATTGAGCCATAAGGCAAATTATGAGATACGCCATGGGCTAACTCCTCAGGGAAACTACGGGTCTGAAAATGGTGTGAGAATTCGGCTTTCCAGACCCTAGGGAACATGAATATGTGTTTCTTTTTCATTTCTGAGCTCTGTGTCAAAAGTGAAGTTTTCTGGATGAAATGAGCCCTAAGGCAAATTATGAGATACGCCTTGGGCTAACTCCACAGGGAAAGCTTGGATCTGAAAATGGTGTGACAATTCAGCTTTCCAGACCCTCGGGAACATGAATATGTGTTTCTTTTCCATTTCTGAGCTCTCTGTCAAAAGTGAAGTTTCTGGCTGTAAATTGATTTCTATGGCAAATTCTGAGATACGCCTTGGACTAACTCCTCAGAGAAAGCTCGGATCTGAAAATGTTGTGTGAATTCGGCTTTCCAGACCCTAGGGAACATGAATATGTGTTTCTTTTTCATTTCTGAGCGCTGTGTCAACAGTGAAGTTTTCTGGCTGAATTGAGTGGTAAGGTAAATTCTATGATACGCCTTCGGCTAACTCCTCAGGGAAAGCTCGCATCTGAAAATGGTGTGACAATTCAGCTTTCCAAACCCTCGGGAACATGAATATGTGTTTCTTTTTCATTTCTGAGCTCTGTGTCAAAAGTGAAGTTTTCTGGCTGAATTGAGCCATAAGGCAAATTATGAGATACGCCATGGGCTAACTCCTCAGGGAAACTACGGGTCTGAAAATGGTGTGAGAATTCGGCTTTACAGACCGTAGGGAACATGAATATGTGTTTCTTTTTCATGGGCTAACTCCTCAGGGAAACTACGGGTCTGAAAATGGTGTGAGAATTCGGCTTTACAGACCGTAGGGAACATGAATATGTGGTTTTTTTTTCATTTCTGATCTCTGTGTCAATAGTGAAGTTTTCTGGGTGAATTGAGTCCTAAGGCAAATTCTGAGATACGCCTTGGGCTAACTCCACAGGGAAAGCTCGGATCTGAAAATGGTGTGAGAATTCGGCTTTCCAGACCCTAGGGAACATGAATATGTGTTTCTTTTTCATTTCTGAGCTCTGTGTCAAAAGTGAAGTTTTCTGGGTGAATTGAGTCCTAAGGCAAATTCTGAGATACGCCTTGGGCTAACTCCACAGGGAAAGCTTGGATCTGAAAATGGTGTGACAATTCAGCTTTCCAGACCCTCGGGAACATGAATATGTGTTTCTTTTCCATTTCTGAGCTCTCTGTCAAAAGTGAAGTTTCTGGCTGTAAATTGATTTCTATGGCAAATTCTGAGATACGCCTTGGACTAACTCCTCAGAGAAAGCTCGGATCTGAAAATGTTGTGTGAATTCGGCTTTCCAGACCCTAGGGAACATGAATATGTGTTTCTTTTTCATTTCTGAGCTCTGTGTCAACAGTGAAGTTTTCGGGCTGAATTGAGTGGTAAGGTAAATTCTATGATACGCCTTCGGCTAACTCCTCAGGGAAAGCTCGCGTCTGAAAATGGTGTGACAATTCAGCTTTCCAAACCCTCGGGAACATGAATATGTGTTTCTTTTTCATTTCTGAGCTCTGTGTCAAAAGTGAAGTTTTCTGGCTGAATTGAGTTGTAAGGTAAGTTCTATGATATTGCATTGGCAAACTCCTCAGGGAAACTACGGGTCTGAAAATGGTGTGAGAATTCAGCTTTACAGACCGTAGGGAACATGAATATGTGTTTTTTTTTCATTTCTGACTTCTGTGTCAATAGTGAAGTTTTCTGGGTGAATTGAGTCCTAAGGCAAATTCTGAGATACGCCTTGGGCTAACTCCACAGGGAAAGCTCGGATATTAAAATGGTGTGAGAATTCGGCTTTCCAGACACTAGGGAACATGAATATGTGTTTATTTTTCATTTCTGAGCTCTGTGTCAAAACTGAAGTTTTCTGGCTGAATTGAGTTGTAAGGTAAATTCTATGATACGCCTTGGGCTAACTACTCAGAGAAAGCTTGGAACTGAAAATGGGGTGAGATTTTGGCTTTCCAGACACTGGGGAACATGAATATGTGTTTCTTTTTCATTTCTGAGCTCTGTGTCAAAAGTGAAGTTTTCTGGCTGAATTGAGCCATAAGGCAAATTATGAGATACGCCATGGGCTAACTCCTCAGGGAAACTACGGGTCTGAAAATGGTGTGAGAATTCGGCTTTACAGACCGTAGGGAACATGAATATGTGGTTTTTTTTTCATTTCTGATCTCTGTGTCAATAGTGAAGTTTTCTGGGTGAATTGAGTCCTAAGGCAAATTCTGAGATTTGCCTTGGGCTAACTCCACAGGGAAAGCTCGGATCTGAAAATGGTGTGAGACTTCGGCTTTCCAGACCCTAGGGAACATGAATATGTGTTTCTTTTTCATTTCTGAGCTCTGTGTCAAAAGTGAAGTTTTCTGGATGAAATGAGCCCTAAGGCAAATTATGAGATACGCCTTGGGCTAACTCCACAGGGAAAGCTTGGATCTGAAAATGGTGTGACAATTCAGCTTTCCAGACCCTCGGGAACATGAATATGTGTTTCTTTTCCATTTCTGAGCTCTCTGTCAAAAGTGAAGTTTCTGGCTGTAAATTGATTTCTATGGCAAATTCTGAGATACGCCTTGGACTAACTCCTCAGAGAAAGCTCGGATCTGAAAATGTTGTGTGAATTCGGCTTTCCTGACCCTAGGGAACATGAATATGTGTTTCTTTTTCATTTCTGAGCTCTGTGTCAAGAGTGAAGTTTTCGGGCTGAATTGAGTGGTAAGGTAAATTCTATGATACGCCTTCGGCTAACTCCTCAGGGAAAGCTCGCATCTGAAAATGGTGTGAAAATTCAGCTTTCCAAACCCTCGGGAACATGAATATGTGTTTCTTTTTCATTTCTGAGCTCTGTGTCAAAAGTGAAGTTTTCTGGCTGAATTGAGCCATAAGGCAAATTATGAGATACGCCATGGGCTAACTCCTCAGGGAAACTACGGGTCTGAAAATGGTGTGAGAATTCGGCTTTGCAGACCGTAGGGAACATGAATATGTGTTTCTTTTTCATGGGCTAACTCCTCAGGGAAACTACGGGTCTGAAAATGGTGTGAGAATTCGGCTTTACAGACCGTAGGGAACATGAATATGTGGTTTTTTTTTCATTTCTGATCTCTGTGTCAATAGTGAAGTTTTCTGGGTGAATTGAGTCCTAAGGCAAATTCTGAGATACGCCTTGGGCTAACTCCACAGGGAAAGCTCGGATCTGAAAATGGTGTGAGAATTCGGCTTTCCAGACCCTAGGGAACATGAATATGTGTTTCTTTTTCATTTCTGAGCTCTGTGTCAAAAGTGAAGTTTTCTGGCTGAATTGAGCCATAAGGCAAATTATGAGATACGCCATGGGCTAACTCCTCAGGGAAACTACGGGTCTGAAAATGGTGTGAGAATTCGGCTTTACAGACCGTAGGGAACATGAATATGTGTTTTTTTTTCATTTCTGACTTCTGTGTCAATAGTGAAGTTTTCTGGGTGAATTGAGTCCTAAGGCAAATTCTGAGATACGCCTTGGGCTAACTCCACAGGGAAAACTCGGATATTGAAATGGTGTGAGAATTCGGCTTTCCAGACACTAGGGAACATGAATATGTGTTTATTTTTCATTTCTGAGCTCTGTGTCAAAATTGAAGTTTTCTGGCTGAATTGAGTTGTAAGGTAAATTCTATGATACGCCTTGGGCTAACTACTCAGAGAAAGCTTGGAACTGAAAATGGGGTGAGATTTTGGCTTTCCAGACACTGGGGAACATGAATATGTGTTTCTTTTTCATTTCTGAGCTCTGTGTCAAAAGTGAAGTTTTCTGGCTGAATTGAGCCATAAGGCAAATTATGAGATACGCCATGGGCTAACTCCTCAGGGAAACTACGGGTCTGAAAATGGTGTGAGAATTCGGCTTTCCAGACCCTAGGGAACATGAATATGCGTTTCTTTTTCATTTCTGAGCTCTGTGTCAAAAGTGAAGTTTTCTGGATGAAATGAGCCCTAAGGCAAATTATGAGATACGCCTTGGGCTAACTCCACAGGGAAAGCTTGGATCTGAAAATGGTGTGACAATTCAGCTTTCCAGACCCTCGGGAACATGAATATGTGTTTCTTTTCCATTTCTGAGCTCTCTGTCAAAAGTGAAGTTTCTGGCTGTAAATTGATTTCTATGGCAAATTCTGAGATACGCCTTGGACTAACTCCTCAGAGAAAGCTCGGATCTGAAAATGTTGTGTGAATTCGGCTTTCCAGACCCTAGGGAACATGAATATGTGTTTCTTTTTCATTTCTGAGCGCTGTGTCAACAGTGAAGTTTTCGGGCTGAATTGAGTGGTAAGGTAAATTCTATGATACGCCTTCGGCTAACTCCTCAGGGAAAGCTCGCATCTGAAAATGGTGTGACAATTCAGCTTTCCAAACCCTCGGGAACATGAATATGTGTTTCTTTTTCATTTCTGAGCTCTGTGTCAAAAGTGAAGTTTTCTGGCTGAATTGAGCCATAAGGCAAATTATGAGATACGCCATGGGCTAACTCCTCAGGGAAACTACGGGTCTGAAAATGGTGTGAGAATTCGGCTTAACAGACCGTAGGGAACATGAATATGTGTTTCTTTTTCATGGGCTAACTCCTCAGGGAAACTACGGGTCTGAAAATGGTGTGAGAATTCGGCTTTACAGACCGTAGGGAACATGAATATGTGGTTTTTTTTTCATTTCTGATCTCTGTGTCAATAGTGAAGTTTTCTGGGTGAATTGAGTCCTAAGGCAAATTCTGAGATACGCCTTGGGCTAACTCCACAGGGAAAGCTCGGATCTGAAAATGGTGTGAGAATTCGGCTTTCCAGACCCTAGGGAACATGAATATGTGTTTCTTTTTCATTTCTGAGCTCTGTGTCAAAAGTGAAGTTTTCTGGGTGAATTGAGTCCTAAGGCAAATTCTGAGATACGCCTTGGGCTAACTCCACAGGGAAAGCTCGGATCTGAAAATGTTGTGTGAATTCGGCTTTCCAGACCCTAGGGAACATGAATATGTGTTTCTTTTTCATTTCTGAGCTCTGTGTCAAGAGTGAAGTTTTCGGGCTGAATTGAGTGGTAAGGTAAATTCTATGATACGCCTTCGGCTAACTCCTCAGGGAAAGCTCGCGTCTGAAAATGGTGTGACAATTCAGCTTTCCAAACCCTCGGGAACATGAATATGTGTTTCTTTTTCATTTCTGAGCTCTGTGTCAAAAGTGAAGTTTTCTGGCTGAATTGAGCCATAAGGCAAATTATGAGATACGCCATGGGCTAACTCCTCAGGGAAACTACGGGTCTGAAAATGGTGTGAGAATTCGGCTTTACAGACCGTAGGGAACATGAATATGTGTTTTTTTTTCATTTCTGACTTCTGTGTCAATAGTGAAGTTTTCTGGGTGAATTGAGTCCTAAGGCAAATTCTGAGATACGCCTTGGGCTAACTCCACAGGGAAAGCTCGGATATTGAAATGGTGTGAGAATTCGGCTTTCCAGACACTAGGGAACATGAATATGTGTTTATTTTTCATTTCTGAGCTCTGTGTCAAAATTGAAGTTTTCTGGCTGAATTGAGTTGTAAGGTAAATTCTATGATACGCCTTGGGCTAACTACTCAGAGAAAGCTTGGAACTGAAAATGGGGTGAGATTTTGGCTTTCCAGACACTGGGGAACATGAATATGTGTTTCTTTTTCATTTCTGAGCTCTGTGTCAAAAGTGAAGTTTTCTGGCTGAATTGAGCCATAAGGCAAATTATGAGATACGCCATGGGCTAACTCCTCAGGGAAACTACGGGTCTGAAAATGGTGTGAGAATTCGGCTTTACAGACCGTAGGGAACATGAATATGTGGTTTTTTTTTCATTTCTGATCTCTGTGTCAATAGTGAAGTTTTCTGGGTGAATTGATTCCTAAGGCAAATTCTGAGATACGCCTTGGGCTTAACTCCACAGGGAAAGCTCGGATCTGAAAATGGTGTGAGAATTCGGCTTTCCAGACCCTAGGGAACATGAATATGTGGTTTTTTTTTCATTTCTGATCTCTGTGTCAATAGTGAAGTTTTCTGGGTGAATTGAGCCATAAGGCAAATTATGAGATACGCCATGGGCTAACTCCTCAGGGAAACTACGGGTCTGAAAATGGTGTGAGAATTCGGCTTTACAGACCGTAGGGAACATGAATATGTGTTTTTTTTTCATTTCTGACTTCTGTGTCAATAGTGAAGTTTTCTGGGTGAATTGAGTCCTAAGGCAAATTCTGAGATACGCCTTGGGCTAACTCCACAGGGAAAACTCGGATATTGAAATGGTGTGAGAATTCGGCTTTCCAGACACTAGGGAACATGAATATGTGTTTATTTTTCATTTCTGAGCTCTGTGTCAAAATTGAAGTTTTCTGGCTGAATTGAGTTGTAAGGTAAATTCTATGATACGCCTTGGGCTAACTACTCAGAGAAAGCTTGGAACTGAAAATGGGGTGAGATTTTGGCTTTCCAAACCCTCGGGAACATGAATATGTGTTTCTTTTTCATTTCTGAGCTCTGTGTCAAAAGTGAAGTTTTCTGGCTGAATTGAGCCATAAGGCAAATTATGAGATACGCCATGGGCTAACTCCTCAGGGAAACTACGGGTCTGAAAATGGTGTGAGAATTCGGCTTTACAGACCGTAGGGAACATGAATATGTGTTTTTTTTTCATTTCTGACTTCTGTGTCAATAGTGAAGTTTTCTGGGTGAATTGAGTCCTAAGGCAAATTCTGAGATACGCCTTGGGCTAACTCCACAGGGAAAGCTCGGATATTGAAATGGTGTGAGAATTCGGCTTTCCAGACACTAGGGAACATGAATATGTGTTTATTTTTCATTTCTGAGCTCTGTGTCAAAATTGAAGTTTTCTGGCTGAATTGAGTTGTAAGGTAAATTCTATGATACGCCTTGGGCTAACTACTCAGAGAAAGCTTGGAACTGAAAATGGGGTGAGATTTTGGCTTTCCAGACACTGGGGAACATGAATATGTGTTTCTTTTTCATTTCTGAGCTCTGTGTCAAAAGTGAAGTTTTCTGGCTGAATTGAGCCATAAGGCAAATTATGAGATACGCCATGGGCTAACTCCTCAGGGAAACTACGGGTCTGAAAATGGTGTGAGAATTCGGCTTTACAGACCGTAGGGAACATGAATATGTGGTTTTTTTTTTCATTTCTGATCTCTGTGTCAATAGTGAAGTTTTCTGGGTGAATTGAGTCCTAAGGCAAATTCTGAGATACGCCTTGGGCTTAACTCCACAGGGAAAGCTCGGATCTGAAAATGGTGTGAGAATTCGGCTTTCCAGACCCTAGGGAACATGAATATGTGGTTTTTTTTTTCATTTCTGATCTCTGTGTCAATAGTGAAGTTTTCTGGGTGAATTGAGTCCTAAGGCAAATTCTGAGATACGCCTTGGGCTAACTCCACAGGGAAAGCTCGGATCTGAAAATGGTGTGAGAATTCGGCTTTCCAGACCCTAGGGAACATGAATATGTGTTTCTTTTTCATTTCTGAGCTCTGTGTCAAAAGTGAAGTTTTCTGGATGAAATGAGCCCTAAGGCAAATTATGAGATACGCCTTGGGCTAACTCCACAGGGAAAGCTTGGATCTGAAAATGGTGTGACAATTCAGCTTTCCAGACCCTCGGGAACATGAATATGTGTTTCTTTTCCATTTCTGAGCTCTCTGTCAAAAGTGAAGTTTCTGGCTGTAAATTGATTTCTATGGCAAATTCTGAGATACGCCTTGGACTAACTCCTCAGAGAAAGCTCGGATCTGAAAATGTTGTGTGAATTCGGCTTTCCAGACCCTAGGGAACATGAATGTGTGTTTCTTTTTCATTTCTGAGCTCTGTGTCAAGAGTGAAGTTTTCGGGCTGAATTGAGTGGTAAGGTAAATTCTATGATACGCCTTCGGCTAACTCCTCAGGGAAAGCTCGCATCTGAAAATGGTGTGACAATTCAGCTTTCCAAACCCTCGGGAACATGAATATGTGTTTCTTTTTCATTTCTGAGCTCTGTGTCAAAAGTGAAGTTTTCTGGCTGAATTGAGCCATAAGGCAAATTATGAGATACGCCATGGGCTAACTCCTCAGGGAAACTACGGGTCTGAAAATGGTGTGAGAATTCGGCTTTGCAGACCGTAGGGAACATGAATATGTGTTTCTTTTTCATGGGCTAACTCCTCAGGGAAACTACGGGTCTGAAAATGGTGTGAGAATTCGGCTTTACAGACCGTAGGGAACATGAATATGTGGGTTTTTTTTCATTTCTGATCTCTGTGTCAATAGTGAAGTTTTCTGGGTGAATTGAGTCCTAAGGCAAATTCTGAGATACGCCTTGGGCTAACTCCACAGGGAAAGCTCGGATCTGAAAATGGTGTGAGAATTCGGCTTTCCAGACCCTAGGGAACATGAATATGTGTTTCTTTTTCATTTCTGAGCTCTGTGTCAAAAGTGAAGTTTTCTGGCTGAATTGAGCCATAAGGCAAATTATGAGATACGCCATGGGCTAACTCCTCAGGGAAACTACGGGTCTGAAAATGGTGTGAGAATTCGGCTTTACAGACCGTAGGGAACATGAATATGTGTTTTTTTTTCATTTCTGACTTCTGTGTCAATAGTGAAGTTTTCTGGGTGAATTGAGTCCTAAGGCAAATTCTGAGATACGCCTTGGGCTAACTCCACAGGGAAAACTCGGATATTGAAATGGTGTGAGAATTCGGCTTTCCAGACACTAGGGAACATGAATATGTGTTTATTTTTCATTTCTGAGCTCTGTGTCAAAATTGAAGTTTTCTGGCTGAATTGAGTTGTAAGGTAAATTCTATGATACGCCTTGGGCTAACTACTCAGAGAAAGCTTGGAACTGAAAATGGGGTGAGATTTTGGCTTTCCAGACACTGGGGAACATGAATATGTGTTTCTTTTTCATTTCTGAGCTCTGTGTCAAAAGTGAAGTTTTCTGGCTGAATTGAGCCATAAGGCAAATTATGAGATACGCCATGGGCTAACTCCTCAGGGAAACTACGGGTCTGAAAATGGTGTGAGAATTCGGCTTTACAGACCGTAGGGAACATGAATATGTGGGTTTTTTTTCATTTCTGATCTCTGTGTCAATAGTGAAGTTTTCTGGGTGAATTGAGTCCTAAGGCAAATTCTGAGATTTGCCTTGGGCTAACTCCACAGGGAAAGCTCGGATCTGAAAATGGTGTGAGACTTCGGCTTTCCAGACCCTAGGGAACATGAATATGTGTTTCTTTTTCATTTCTGAGCTCTGTGTCAAAAGTGAAGTTTTCTGGGTGAATTGAGTCCTAAGGCAAATTCTGAGATACGCCTTGGGCTAACTCCACAGGGAAAGCTCTGATCTGAAAATGGTTTGAGAATTCGGCATTCTAGACCCAGGGTAACATGAATATATGTTTCTTTTTCATTTCTTAGCTCTGTGTCAAAAGTGAGGTTTTCGGGCTGAATTGAGTTGTAAGGTAAATTCTATGATACGCCTTCAGCTAACTCCTAAGGGAAAGCTCGGATCTGAAAATTGTGTGAGAATTCAGCTTTCTAGACCCTGGGGAACATGAATATGTGTTTCTTTTTCATTTCTGAGCTCTGTGTCAAAAGTGAAGTTTTCTGCCTGAATTGAGTTGTAAGGTAAGTTCTATGATATTGCATTGGCAAACTCCTCAGGGAAACTACGGGTCTGAAAATGGTGTGAGAATTCAGCTTTACAGACCGTAGGGAACATGAATATGTGTTTTTTTTTCATTTCTGACTTCTGTGTCAATAGTGAAGTTTTCTGGGTGAATTGAGTCCTAAGGCAAATTCTGAGATACGCCTTGGGCTAACTCCACAGGGAAAGCTCGGATATTAAAATGGTGTGAGAATTCGGCTTTCCAGACACTAGGGAACATGAATATGTGTTTATTTTTCATTTCTGAGCTCTGTGTCAAAATTGAAGTTTTCTGGCTGAATTGAGTTGTAAGGTAAATTCTATGATACGCCTTGGGCTAACTACTCAGAGAAAGCTTGGAACTGAAAATGGGGTGAGATTTTGGCTTTCCAGACACTGGGGAACATGAATATGTGTTTCTTTTTCATTTCTGAGCTCTGTGTCAAAAGTGAAGTTTTCTGGCTGAATTGAGCCATAAGGCAAATTATGAGATACGCCATGGGCTAACTCCTCAGGGAAACTACGGGTCTGAAAATGGTGTGAGAATTCGGCTTTACAGACCGTAGGGAACATGAATATGTGGTTTTTTTTTCATTTCTGATCTCTGTGTCAATAGTGAAGTTTTCTGGGTGAATTGAGTCCTAAGGCAAATTCTGAGATTTGCCTTGGGCTAACTCCACAGGGAAAGCTCGGATCTGAAAATGGTGTGAGACTTCGGCTTTCCAGACCCTAGGGAACATGAATATGTGTTTCTTTTTCATTTCTGAGCTCTGTGTCAAAAGTGAAGTTTTCTGGGTGAATTGAGTCCTAAGGCAAATTCTGAGATACGCCTTGGGCTAACTCCACAGGGAAAGCTCTGATCTGAAAATGGTTTGAGAATTCGGCATTCTAGACCCAGGGTAACATGAATATATGTTTCTTTTTCATTTCTTAGCTCTGTGTCAAAAGTGAGGTTTTCGGGCTGAATTGAGTTGTAAGGTAAATTCTATGATACGCCTTCAGCTAACTCCTAAGGGAAAGCTCGGATCTGAAAATTGTGTGAGAATTCAGCTTTCTAGACCCTGGGGAACATGAATATGTGTTTCTTTTTCATTTCTGAGCTCTGTGTCAAAAGTGAAGTTTTCTGGCTGAATTGAGTTGTAAGGTAAGTTCTATGATATGGCATTGGCAAACTCCTCAGGGAAAATTCGGATCTGAAAATGGAGTGAGAATTCGGCATTCCAGACCCTGGGGAACATGAATTTGTGTTTCTTTTTCATTTCTGAGCTCTGTGTCAACAGTGAAGTTTTCGGGCTCAATTGAGTGGTAAGGTAAATTCTATGATACGCCTTCGGCTAACTCCTCAGGGAAAGCTCGCGTCTGAAAATGGTGTGAGAATTCAGCTTTCCAGACCCTCGGGAACATGAATATGTGTTTCTTTTTCATTTCTGAGCTCTGTGTCAACAGTGAAGTTTTCCGTTTGAATTGAGTTCTATGGAGAATTCTGAGATACGCCTTGGGCTAACTCCTCAGAGAAAGCTTGGATCTGAAAATGGGGTGAGATTTTGGCTTTCCAGACCCTGGGGAACATGAATATGTGTTTCTTTTTCATTTCTTAGCTCTGTGTCAAAAGTGAAGTTTTCTGGCTGAATTGAGCCATAAGGCAAATTATGAGATACGCCATGGGCTAACTCCTCAGGGAAACTACGGGTCTGAAAATGGTGTGAGAATTCAGCTTTCCAGACCCTCAGCTTTCTAAGCTCTGTGTCAAAAGTGAAGTTTTCTGGATGAATTGAGTCCTAAGGCAAATTCTGAGATACGCCTTGGGCTAACTCCACAGGGAAAGCTCTGATCTGAAAATGGTTTGAGAATTCGGCATTCTAGACCCAGGGTAACATGAATATATGTTTCTTTTTCATTTCTTAGCTCTGTGTCAAAAGTGAGGTTTTCGGGCTGAATTGAGTTGTAAGGTAAATTCTATGATACGCCTTCAGCTAACTCCTCAGGGAAAGCTCGGATCTGAAAATTGTGTGAGAATTCAGCTTTCCAGACCCTGGGGAACATGAATATGTGTTTCTTTTTCATTTCTGAGCTCTGTGTCAAAAGTGAAGTTTTCTGGATGAAATGAGCCCTAAGACAAATTATGAGATACGCCTTGGACTAACTCCACAGGGAAAGCTTGGATCTGAAAATGGTGTGACAATTCAGCTTTCCAGACCCTCAGGAACATGAATATGTGTTTATTTTTCATTTCTGAGCTCTGTGTCAAAATTGAAGTTTTCTGGCTGAATTGAGTTGTAAGGTAAATTCTATGATACGCCTTGGGCTAACTACTCAGAGAAAGCTTGGAACTGAAAATGGGGTGAGATTTTGGCTTTCCAGACACTGGGGAACATGAATATGTGTTTCTTTTTCATTTCTGAGCTCTGTGTCAAAAGTGAAGTTTTCTGGCTGAATTGAGCCATAAGGCAAATTATGAGATACGCCATGGGCTAACTCCTCAGGGAAACTACGGGTCTGAAAATGGTGTGAGAATTCGGCTTTACTGACCGTAGGGAACATGAATATGTGGTTTTTTTTTCATTTCTGATCTCTGTGTCAATAGTGAAGTTTTCTGGGTGAATTGAGTCCTAAGGCAAATTCTGAGATTTGCCTTGGGCTAACTCCACAGGGAAAGCTCGGATCTGAAAATGGTGTGAGACTTCGGCTTTCCAGACCCTAGGGAACATGAATGTGTGTTTCTTTTTCATTTCTGAGCTCTGTGTCAAAAGTGAAGTTTTCTGGGTGAATTGAGTCCTAAGGCAAATTCTGAGATACGCCTTGGGCTAACTCCACAGGGAAAGCTCTGATCTGAAAATGGTTTGAGAATTCGGCATTCTAGACCCAGGGTAACATGAATATATGTTTCTTTTTCATTTCTTAGCTCTGTGTCAAAAGTGAGGTTTTCGGGCTGAATTGAGTTGTAAGGTAAATTCTATGATACGCCTTCAGCTAACTCCTAAGGGAAAGCTCGGATCTGAAAATTGTGTGAGAATTCAGCTTTCTAGACCCTGGGGAACATGAATATGTGTTTCTTTTTCATTTCTGAGCTCTGTGTCAAAAGTGAAGTTTTCTGGCTGAATTGAGTTGTAAGGTAAGTTCTATGATATGGCATTGGCAAACTCCTCAGGGAAAATTCGGATCTGAAAATGGAGTGAGAATTCGGCATTCCAGACCCTGGGGAACATGAATTTGTGTTTCTTTTTCATTTCTGAGCTCTGTGTCAACAGTGAAGTTTTCGGGCTCAATTGAGTGGTAAGGTAAATTCTATGATACGCATTCGGCTAACTCCTCAGGGAAAGCTCGCGTCTGAAAATGGTGTGAGAATTCAGCTTTCCAGACCCTCGGGAACATGAATATGTGTTTCTTTTTCATTTCTGAGCTCTGTGTCAACAGTGAAGTTTTCCGTTTGAATTGAGTTCTATGGAGAATTCTGAGATACGCCTTGGGCTAACTCCTCAGAGAAAGCTTGGATCTGAAAATGGGGTGAGATTTTGGCTTTCCAGACCCTGGGGAACATGAATATGTGTTTCTTTTTCATTTCTTAGCTCTGTGTCAAAAGTGAAGTTTTCTGGCTGAATTGAGCCATAAGGCAAATTATGAGATACGCCATGGGCTAACTCCTCAGGGAAACTACGGGTCTGAAAATGGTGTGAGAATTCAGCTTTCCAGACCCTCAGCTTTCTAAGCTCTGTGTCAAAAGTGAAGTTTTCTGGATGAATTGAGTCCTAAGGCAAATTCTGAGATACGCCTTGGGCTAACTCCACAGGGAAAGCTCTGATCTGAAAATGGTTTGAGAATTCGGCATTCTAGACCCAGGGTAACATGAATATATGTTTCTTTTTCATTTCTTAGCTCTGTGTCAAAAGTGAGGTTTTCGGGCTGAATTGAGTTGTAAGGTAAATTCTATGATACGCCTTCAGCTAACTCCTCAGGGAAAGCTCGGATCTGAAAATTGTGTGAGAATTCAGCTTTCCAGACCCTGGGGAACATGAATATGTGTTTCTTTTTCATTTCTGAGCTCTGTGTCAAAAGTGAAGTTTTCTGGATGAAATGAGCCCTAAGGCAAATTATGAGATACGCCTTGGGCTAACTTCTCAGAGAAAGCTCGGATCTGAAAATTGTGTGAGAATTCAGCTTTCCAGACCCTGGGGAACATGAATATGTGTTTCTTTTTCATTTCTGAGCTCTGTGTCAAAAGTGAAGTTTTCTGGATGAAATGAGCCCTAAGACAAATTATGAGATACGCCTTGGACTAACTCCACAGGGAAAGCTTGGATCTGAAAATGGTGTGACAATTCAGCTTTCCAGACCCTCGGGAACATGAATATGTGTTTCTTTTCCATTTCTGAGCTCTCTGTCAAAAGTGAAGTTTCTGGCTGTAAATTGATTTCTATGGCAAATTCTGAGATACGCCTTGGACTAACTCCTCAGAGAAAGCTCGGATCTGAAAATGTTGTGTGAATTCGGCTTTCCAGACCCTAGGGAACATGAATATGTGTTTCTTTTTCATTTCTGAGCTCTGTGTCAAGAGTGAAGTTTTCGGGCTGAATTGAGTGGTAAGGTAAATTCTATGATACGCCTTCGGCTAACTCCTCAGGGAAAGCTCGCGTCTGAAAATGGTGTGACAATTCAGCTTTCCAAACCCTCGGGAACATGAATATGTGTTTCTTTTTCATTTCTGAGCTCTGTGTCAAAAGTGAAGTTTTCTGGATGAAATGAGCCCTAAGACAAATTATGAGATACGCCTTGGACTAACTCCACAGGGAAAGCTTGGATCTGAAAATGGTGTGACAATTCAGCTTTCCAGACCCTCGGGAACATGAATATGTGTTTCTTTTCCATTTCTGAGCTCTCTGTCAAAAGTGAAGTTTCTGGCTGTAAATTGATTTCTATGGCAAATTCTGAGATACGCCTTGGACTAACTCCTCAGAGAAAGCTCGGATCTGAAAATGTTGTGTGAATTCGGCTTTCCAGACCCTAGGGAACATGAATATGTGTTTCTTTTTCATTTCTGAGCTCTGTGTCAAGAGTGAAGTTTTCGGGCTGAATTGAGTGGTAAGGTAAATTCTATGATACGCCTTCGGCTAACTCCTCAGGGAAAGCTCGCGTCTGAAAATGGTGTGACAATTCAGCTTTCCAAACCCTCGGGAACATGAATATGTGTTTCTTTTCATTTCTGAGCTCTGTGTCAAAAGTGAAGTTTTCTGGCTGAATTGAGCCATAAGGCAAATTATGAGATACGCCTTGGGCTAACTCCACAGGGAAAGCTCGGATATTGAAATGGTGTGAGAATTCGGCTTTCCAGACACTAGGGAACATGAATATGTGTTTATTTTTCATTTCTGAGCTCTGTGTCAAAATTGAAGTTTTCTGGCTGAATTGAGTTGTAAGGTAAATTCTATGATACGCCTTGGGCTAACTACTCAGAGAAAGCTTGGAACTGAAAATGGGGTGAGATTTTGGCTTTCCAGACACTGGGGAACATGAATATGTGTTTCTTTTTCATTTCTGAGCTCTGTGTCAAAAGTGAAGTTTTCTGGCTGAATTGAGCCATAAGGCAAATTATGAGATACGCCATGGGCTAACTCCTCAGGGAAACTACGGGTCTGAAAATGGTGTGAGAATTCGGCTTTACAGACCGTAGAGAACATGAATATGTGGTTTTTTTTTCATTTCTGATCTCTGTGTCAATAGTGAAGTTTTCTGGGTGAATTGAGTCCTAAGGCAAATTCTGAGATACGCCTTGGGCTAACTCCACAGGGAAAGCTCGGATCTGAAAATGGTGTGAGAATTCGGCTTTCCAGACCCTAGGGAACATGAATTTGTGGTTTTTTTTTCATTTCTGATCTCTGTGTCAATAGTGAAGTTTTCTGGGTGAATTGAGTCCTAAGGCAAATTCTGAGATACGCCTTGGGCTAACTCCACAGGGAAAGCTCGGATCTGAAAATGGTGTGAGAATTCGGCTTTCCAGACCCTAGGGAACATGAATATGTGTTTCTTTTTCATTTCTGAGCTCTGTGTCAAAAGTGAAGTTTTCTGGATGAAATGAGCCCTAAGGCAAATTATGAGATACGCCTTGGGCTAACTCCACAGGGAAAGCTTGGATCTGAAAATGGTGTGACAATTCAGCTTTCCAGACCCTCGGGAACATGAATATGTGTTTCTTTTCCATTTCTGAGCTCTCTGTCAAAAGTGAAGTTTCTGGCTGTAAATTGATTTCTATGGCAAATTCTGAGATACGCCTTGGACTAACTCCTCAGAGAAAGCTCGGATCTGAAAATGTTGTGTGAATTCGGCTTTCCAGACCCTAGGGAACATGAATATGTGTTTCTTTTTCATTTCTGAGCTCTGTGTCAAGAGTGAAGTTTTCGGGCTGAATTGAGTGGTAAGGTAAATTCTATGATACGCCTTCGGCTAACTCCTCAGGGAAAGCTCGCATCTGAAAATGGTGTGACAATTCAGCTTTCCAAACCCTCGGGAACATGAATATGTGTTTCTTTTTCATTTCTGAGCTCTGTGTCAAAAGTGAAGTTTTCTGGCTGAATTGAGCCATAAGGCAAATTATGAGATACGCCATGGGCTAACTCCTCAGGGAAACTACGGGTCTGAAAATGGTGTGAGAATTCGGCTTTACAGACCGTAGGGAACATGAATATGTGGTTTTTTTTTCATTTCTGATCTCTGTGTCAAAAGTGAAGTTTTCTGGCTGAATTGAGTTGTAAGGTAAGTTCTATGATATGGCATTGGCAAACTCCTCAGGGAAAATTCGGATCTGAAAATGGAGTGAGAATTCGGCATTCCAGACCCTGGGGAACATGAATATGTGTTTCTTTTTCATTTCTGAGCTCTGTGTCAACAGTGAAGTTTTCGGGCTCAATTGAGTGGTAAGGTAAATTCTATGATACGCCTTCGGCTAACTCCTCAGGGAAAGCTCGCGTCTGAAAATGGTGTGACAATTCAGCTTTCCAGACCCTCGGGAACATGAATATGTGTTTCTTTTTCATTTCTGAGCTCTGTGTCAACAGTGAAGTTTTCCGGATGAATTGAGTGGTAAGGTAAATTCTATGATACGCCTTCGGCTAACTGCTCAGGGAAAGCTCGCGTCTGAAAATGGTGTGACAATTCAGCTTTCCAAACCCTCGGGAACATGAATATGTGTTTCTTTTTCATTTCTGAGCTCTGTGTCAAAAGTGAAGTTTTCTGGCTGAATTGAGCCATAAGGCAAATTATGAGATACGCCATGGGCTAACTCCTCAGGGAAACTACGGGTCTGAAAATGGTGTGAGAATTCGGCTTTACAGACCGTAGGGAACATGAATATGTGTTTTTTTTTCATTTCTGACTTCTGTGTCAATAGTGAAGTTTTCTGGGTGAATTGAGTCCTAAGGCAAATTCTGAGATACGCCTTGGGCTAACTCCACAGGGAAAGCTCGGATATTAAAATGGTGTGAGAATTCGGCTTTCCAGACACTAGGGAACATGAATATGTGTTTATTTTTCATTTCTGAGCTCTGTGTCAAAATTGAAGTTTTCTGGCTGAATTGAGTTGTAAGGTAAATTCTAGGATACGCCTTGGGCTAACTACTCAGAGAAAGCTTGGAACTGAAAATGGGGTGAGATTTTGGCTTTCCAGACACTGGGGAACATGAATATGTGTTTCTTTTTCATTTCTGAGCTCTGTGTCAAAAGTGAAGTTTTCTGGCTGAATTGAGCCATAAGGCAAATTATGAGATACGCCATGGGCTAACTCCTCAGGGAAACTACGGGTCTGAAAATGGTGTGAGAATTCGGCTTTACAGACCGTAGGGAACATGAATATGTGGTTTTTTTTTTCATTTCTGATCTCTATGTCAATAGTGAGGTTTTCTGGGTGAATTGAGTCCTAAGGCAAATTCTGAGATACGCCTTGGGCTAACTCCACAGGAAAGCTCGGATCTGAAAATGGTGTGAGAATTCGGCTTTCCAGACCCTAGGGAACATGAATATGTGTTTCTTTTTCATTTCTGAGCTCTGTGTCAAAAGTGAAGTTTTCTGGATGAAATGAGCCCTAAGGCAAATTATGAGATACGCCTTGGGCTAACTCCACAGGGAAAGCTTGGATCTGAAAATGGTGTGACAATTCAGCTTTCCAGACCCTCGGGAACATGAATATGTGTTTCTTTTCCATTTCTGAGCTCTCTGTCAAAAGTGAAGTTTCTGGCTGTAAATTGATTTCTATGGCAAATTCTGAGATACGCCTTGGACTAACTCCTCAGAGAAAGCTCGGATCTGAAAATGTTGTGTGAATTCGGCTTTCCAGACCCTAGGGAACATGAATATGTGTTTCTTTTTCATTTCTGAGCTCTGTGTCAAGAGTGAAGTTTTCGGGCTGAATTGAGTGGTAAGGTAAATTCTATGATACGCCTTCGGCTAACTCCTCAGGGAAAGCTCGCATCTGAAAATGGTGTGACAATTCAGCTTTCCAAACCCTCGGGAACATGAATATGTGTTTCTTTTTCATTTCTGAGCTCTGTGTCAAAAGTGAAGTTTTCTGGCTGAATTGAGCCATAAGGCAAATTATGAGATACGCCATGGGCTAACTCCTCAGGGAAACTACGGGTCTGAAAATGGTGTGAGAATTCGGCTTTACAGACCGTAGGGAACATGAATATGTGTTTCTTTTTCATGGGCTAACTCCTCAGGGAAACTACGGGTCTGAAAATGGTGTGAGAATTCGGCTTTACAGACCGTAGGGAACATGAATATGTGGTTTTTTTTTCATTTCTGATCTCTGTGTCAAAAGTGAAGTTTTCTGGCTGAATTGAGTTGTAAGGTAAGTTCTATGATATGGCATTGGCAAACTCCTCAGGGAAAATTCAGATCTGAAAATGGAGTGAGAATTCGGCATTCCAGACCCTGGGGAACATGAATATGTGTTTCTTTTTCATTTCTGAGCTCTGTGTCAACAGTGAAGTTTTCGGGCTCAATTGAGTGGTAAGGTAAATTCTATGATACGCCTTCGGCTAACTCCTCAGGGAAAGCTCTCGTCTGAAAATGGTGTGACAATTCAGCTTTCCAGACCCTCGGGAACATGAATATGTGTTTCTTTTTCATTTCTGAGCTCTGTGTCAACAGTGAAGTTTTCCGGATGAATTGAGTTCTATGGAGAATTCTGAGTTACGCCTTGGGCTAACTCCTCAGAGAAAGCTTGGATCTGAAAATGGGGTGAGATTTTGGCTTTCCAGACCCTGGGGAACATGAATATGTGTTTCTTTTTCATTTCTTAGCTCTGTGTCAAAAGTGAATTTTTCTGGCTGAATTGAGCCATAAGGCAAATTATGAGATACGCCATGGGCTAACTCCTCAGGGAAACTACGGGTCTGAAAATGGTGTGAGAATTCAGCTTTCCAGACCCTCAGCTTTCTGAGCTCTGTGTCAAAAGTGAAGTTTTCTGGGTGAATTGAGTCCTAAGGCAAATTCTGAGTTACGCCTTGGGCTAACTCCACAGGGAAAGCTCTGATCTGAAAATGGTTTGAGAATTCGGCATTCTAGACCCAGGGTAACATGAATATATGTTTCTTTTTCATTTCTTAGCTCTGTGTCAAAAGTGAGGTTTTCGGGCTGAATTGAGTTGTAAGGTAAATTCTATGATGCGCCTTCAGCTAACTCCTCAGGGAAAGCTCGGATCTGAAAATTGTGTGAGAATTCAGCTTTCCAGACCCTGGGGAACATGAATATGTGTTTCTTTTTCATTTCTGAGCTCTGTGTCAAAAGTGAAGTTTTCTGGATGAAATGAGCCCTAAGGCAAATTATGAGATACGCCTTGGGCTAACTCCTCAGGGAAAGCTCGGATCTGAAAATTGTGTGAGAATTCAGCTTTCCAGACCCTGGGGAACATGAATATGTGTTTCTTTTTCATTTCTGAGCTCTGTGTCAAAAGTGAAGTTTTCTGGATGAAATGAGCCCTAAGGCAAATTATGAGATACGCCTTGGGCTAACTCCACAGGGAAAGCTTGGATCTGAAAATGGTGTGACAATTCAGCTTTCCAGACCCTCGGGAACATGAATATGTGTTTCTTTTCTATTTCTGAGCTCTCTGTCAAAAGTGAAGTTTCTGGCTGTAAATTGATTTCTATGGCAAATTCTGAGATACGCCTTGGGCTAACTCCTCAGAGAAAGCTCGGATCTGAAAATGTTGTGTGAATTCGGCTTTCCAGACCCTAGGGAACATGAATATGTGTTTCTTTTTCATTTCTGAGCTCTGTGTCAACAGTGAAGTTTTCGGGCTGAATTGAGTGGTAAGGTAAATTCTATGATATGCCTTCGGCTAACTCCTCAGGGAAAGCTCGCGTCTGAAAATGGTGTGACAATTCAGCTTTCTAAACCCTCGGGAACATGAATATGTGTTTCTTTTTCATTTCTGAGCTCTGTGTCAAAAGTGAAGTTTTCTGGCTGAATTGAGCCATAAGGCAAATTATGAGATACGCCATGGGCTAACTCCTCAGGGAAACTACGGGTCTGAAAATGGTGTGAGAATTCGGCTTTACAGACCGTAGGGAACATGAATATGTGGGTTTTTTTTCATTTCTGATCTCTGTGTCAATAGTGAAGTTTTCTGGGTGAATTGAGTCCTAAGGCAAATTCTGAGATACGCCTTGGGCTAACTCCACAGGGAAAGCTCGGATCTGAAAATGGTGTGAGAATTCGGCTTTCCAGACCCTAGGGAACATGAATATGTGTTTCTTTTTCATTTCTGAGCTCTGTGTCAAAAGTGAAGTTTTCTGGATGAAATGAGCCCTAAGGCAAATTATGAGATACGCCTTCGGCTAACTCCACAGGGAAAGCTTGGATCTGAAAATGGTGTGACAATTCAGCTTTCCAGACCCTCGGGAACATGAATATGTGTTTCTTTTCCATTTCTGAGCTCTCTGTCAAAAGTGAAGTTTCTGGCTGTAAATTGATTTCTATGGCAAATTCTGAGATACGCCTTGGACTAACTCCTCAGAGAAAGCTCGGATCTGAAAATGTTGTGTGAATTCGGCTTTCCAGACCCTAGGGAACATGAATATGTGTTTCTTTTTCATTTCTGAGCTCTGTGTCAACAGTGAAGTTTTCGGGCTGAATTGAGTGGTAAGGTAAATTCTATGATACGCCTTCGGCTAACTCCTCAGGGAAAGCTCGCGTCTGAAAATGGTGTGACAATTCAGCTTTCCAAACCCTCGGGAACATGAATATGTGTTTCTTTTTCATTTCTGAGCTCTGTGTCAAAAGTGAAGTTTTCTGGCTGAATTGAGCCATAAGGCAAATTATGAGATACGCCATGGGCTAACTCCTCAGGGAAACTACGGGTCTGAAAATGGTGTGAGAATTCAGCTTTACAGACCGTAGGGAACATGAATATGTGTTTCTTTTTCATGGGCTAACTCCTCAGGGAAACTACGGGTCTGAAAATGGTGTGAGAATTCGGCTTTACAGACCGTAGGGAACATGAATATGTGGGTTTTTTTTCATTTCTGATCTCTGTGTCAATAGTGAAGTTTTCTGGGTGAATTGAGTCCTAAGGCAAATTCTGAGATACGCCTTGGGCTAACTCCACAGGGAAAGCTCGGATCTGAAAATGGTGTGAGAATTCGGCTTTCCAGACCCTCGGGAACATGAATATGTGTTTCTTTTCCATTTCTGAGCTCTCTGTCAAAAGTGAAGTTTCTGGCTGTAAATTAATTTCTATGGCAAATTCTGAGATACGCCTTGGACTAACTCCTCAGAGAAAGCTCGGATCTGAAAATGTTGTGTGAATTCGGCTTTCCAGACCCTAGGGAACATGAATATGTGTTTCTTTTTCATTTCTGAGCTCTGTGTCAACAGTGAAGTTTTCGGGCTGAATTGAGTGGTAAGGTAAATTCTATGATACGCCTTCGGCTAACTCCTCAGGGAAAGCTCGCGTCTGAAAATGGTGTGACAATTCAGCTTTCCAAACCCTCGGGAACATGAATATGTGTTTCTTTTTCATTTCTGAGCTCTGTGTCAAAAGTGAAGTTTTCTGGCTGAATTGAGCCATAAGGCAAATTATGAGATACACCATGGGCTAACTCCTCAGGGAAAGCTCGGATATTAAAATGGTGTGAGAATTTGGCTTTCCAGACACTAGGGAACATGAATATGTGTTTATTTTTCATTTCTGAGCTCTGTGTCAAAATTGAAGTTTTCTGGCTGAATTGAGTTGTAAGGTAAATTCTATGATACGCCTTGGGCTAACTACTCAGAGAAAGCTTGGAACTGAAAATGGGGTGAGATTTTGGCTTTCCAGACACTGGGGAACATGAATATGTGTTTCTTTTTCATTTCTGAGCTCTGTGTCAAAAGTGAAGTTTTCTGGCTGAATTGAGCCATAAGGCAAATTATGAGATACGCCATGGGCTAACTCCTCAGGGAAACTACGGGTCTGAAAATGGTGTGAGAATTCGGCTTTACAGACCGTAGGGAACATGAATATGTGGTTTTTTTTTCATTTCTGATCTCTGTGTCAATAGTGAGGTTTTCTGGGTGAATTGAGTCCTAAGGCAAATTCTGAGATACGCCTTGGGCTAACTCCACAGGGAAAGCTCGGATCTGAAAATGGTGTGAGAATTCGGCTTTCCAGACCCTAGGGAACATGAATATGTGTTTCTTTTCCATTTCTGAGCTCTCTGTCAAAAGTGAAGTTTCTGGCTGTAAATTGATTTCTATGGCAAATTCTGAGATACGCCTTGGACTAACTCCTCAGAGAAAGCTCGGATCTGAAAATGTTGTGTGAATTCGGCTTTCCAGACCCTAGGGAACATGAATATGTGTTTCTTTTTCATTTCTGAGCTCTGTGTCAACAGTGAAGTTTTCGGGCTGAATTGAGTGGTAAGGTAAATTCTATGATACGCCTTCGGCTAACTCCTCAGGGAAAGCTCGCGTCTGAAAATGGTGTGACAATTCAGCTTTCCAAACCCTCGGGAACATGAATATGTGTTTCTTTTTCATTTCTGAGCTCTGTGTCAAAAGTGAAGTTTTCTGGCTGAATTGAGCCATAAGGCAAATTATGAGATACGCCATGGGCTAACTCCTCAGGGAAACTACGGGTCTGAAAATGGTGTGAGAATTCAGCTTTACAGACCGTAGGGAACATGAATATGTGTTTCTTTTTAATGGGCTAACTCCTCAGGGAAACTACGGGTCTGAAAATGGTGTGAGAATTCGGCTTTACAGACCGTAGGGAACATGAATATGTGGGTTTTTTTTCATTTCTGATCTCTGTGTCAATAGTGAAGTTTTCTGGGTGAATTGAGTCCTAAGGCAAATTCTGAGATACGCCTTGGGCTAACTCCACAGGGAAAGCTCGGATCTGAAAATGGTGTGAGAATTCGGCTTTCCAGACCCTCGGGAACATGAATATGTGTTTCTTTTCCATTTCTGAGCTCTCTGTCAAAAGTGAAGTTTCTGGCTGTAAATTAATTTCTATGGCAAATTCTGAGATACGCCTTGGACTAACTCCTCAGAGAAAGCTCGGATCTGAAAATGTTGTGTGAATTCGGCTTTCCAGACCCTAGGGAACATGAATATGTGTTTCTTTTTCATTTCTGAGCTCTGTGTCAACAGTGAAGTTTTCGGGCTGAATTGAGTGGTAAGGTAAATTCTATGATACGCCTTCGGCTAACTCCTCAGGGAAAGCTCGCGTCTGAAAATGTGTGACAATTCAGCTTTCCAAACCCTCGGGAACATGAATATGTGTTTCTTTTTCATTTCTGAGCTCTGTGTCAAAAGTGAAGTTTTCTGGCTGAATTGAGCCATAAGGCAAATTATGAGATACGCCATGGGCTAACTCCTCAGGGAAAGCTCGGATATTAAAATGGTGTGAGAATTTGGCTTTCCAGACACTAGGGAACATGAATATGTGTTTATTTTTCATTTCTGAGCTCTGTGTCAAAATTGAAGTTTTCTGGCTGAATTGAGTTGTAAGGTAAATTCTATGATACGCCTTGGGCTAACTACTCAGAGAAAGCTTGGAACTGAAAATGGGGTGAGATTTTGGCTTTCCAGACACTGGGGAACATGAATATGTGTTTTCATTTCTGAGCTCTGTGTCAAAAGTGAAGTTTTCTGGCTGAATTGAGCATAAGGCAAATTATGAGATACGCCATGGGCTAACTCCTCAGGGAAACTACGGGTCTGAAAATGGTGTGAGAATTCGGCTTTACAGACCGTAGGGAACATGAATATGTGGTTTTTTTTTCATTTCTGATCTCTGTGTCAATAGTGAGGTTTTCTGGGTGAATTGAGTCCTAAGGCAAATTCTGAGATACGCCTTGGGCTAACTCCACAGGGAAAGCTCGGATCTGAAAATGGTGTGAGAATTCGGCTTTCCAGACCCTAGGGAACATGAATATGTGTTTCTTTTTCATTTCTGAGCTCTGTGTCAAAAGTGAAGTTTTCTGGATGAAATGAGCCCTAAGGCAAATTCTGAGATACGCCTTGGACTAACTCCTCAGAGAAAGCTCGGATCTGAAAATGTTGTGTGAATTCGGCTTTCCAGACCCTAGGGAACATGAATATGTGTTTCTTTTTCATTTCTGAGCTCTGTGTCAACAGTGAAGTTTTCGGGCTGAATTGAGTGGTAAGGTAAATTCTATGATACGCCTTCGGCTAACTCTTCAGGAAAGCTCGCGTCTGAAAATGGTGTGACAATTCAGCTTTCCAAACCCTCGGGAACATGAATATGTGTTTCTTTTTCATTTCTGAGCTCTGTGTCAAAAGTGAAGTTTTCTGGCTGAATTGAGCCATAAGGCAAATTATGAGATACGCCTTGGGCTAACTCCTCAGGGAAACTACGGGTCTGAAAATGGTGTGAGAATTCGGCTTTACAGACCGTAGGGAACATGAATATGTGTTTCTTTTTCATGGGCTAACTCCTCAGGGAAACTACGGGTCTGAAAATGGTGTGAGAATTCGGCTTTACAGACCGTAGGGAACATGAATATGTGGTTTTTTTTTCATTTCTGATCTCTGTGTCAATAGTGAAGTTTTCTGGGTGAATTGAGTCCTAAGGCAAATTCTGAGATACGCCTTGGGCTAACTCCACAGGGAAAGCTCGGATCTGAAAAATGGTGTGAGAATTCGGCTTTCCAGACCCTAGGGAACATGAATATGTGTTTCTTTTTCATTTCTGAGCTCTGTGTCAAATGTGAAGTTTTCTGGGTGAAATGAGCCCTAAGGCAAATTATGAGATACGCCTTGGGCTAACTCCACAGGGAAAGCTCGGATCTGAAAATTGGTGTGACAATTCAGCTTTCCAGACCCTCGGGAACATGAATATGTGTTTCTTTTCCATTTCTGAGCTCTCTGTCAAAAGTGAAGTTTCTGGCTGTAAATTGATTTCTATGGCAAATTCTGAGATACGCCTTGGACTAACTCCTCAGAGAAAGCTCGGATCTGAAAATGTTGTGTGAATTCGGCTTTCCAGACCCTAGGGAACATGAATATGTGTTTCTTTTTCATTTCTGAGCTCTGTGTCAACAGTGAAGTTTTCGGGCTGAATTGAGTGGTAAGGTAAATTCTATGATACGCCTTCGGCTAACTCCTCAGGGAAAGCTCGCGTCTGAAAATGGTGTGTGACAATTCAGCTTTCCAAACCCTCGGGAACATGAATATGTGTTTCTTTTTCATTTCTGAGCTCTGTGTCAAAAGTGAAGTTTTCTGGCTGAATTGAGCCATAGGGCAAATTATGAGATACGCCATGGGCTAACTCCTCAGGGAAACTACGGGTCTGAAAATGGTGTGAGAATTCGGCTTTCCAGACACTAGGGAACATGAATATGTGTTTCTTTTTCATTTCTGAGCTCTGTGTCAAAAGTGAAGTTTTCTGGCTGAATTGAGCCATAAGGCAAATTATGAGATACGCCATGGGCTAACTCCTCAGGGAAACTACGGGTCTGAAAATGGTGTGAGAATTCGGCTTTACAGACCGTAGGGAACATGAATATGTGTTTCTTTTTCATGGGCTAACTCCTCAGGGAAACTACGGGTCTGAAAATGGTGTGAGAATTCGGCTTTACAGACCGTAGGGAACATGAATATGTGGTTTTTTTTTCATTTCTGATCTCTGTGTCAATAGTGAAGTTTTCTGGGTGAATTGAGTCCAAAGGCAAATTCTGAGATACGCCTTGGGCTAACTCCACAGGGAAAGCTCGGATCTGAAAATGGTGTGAGAATTCGGCTTTTCCAGACCCTAGGGAACATGAATATGTGTTTCTTTTTCATTTCTGAGCTCTGTGTCAAAAGTGAAGTTTTCTGGGTGAAATGAGCCCTAAGGCAAATTATGAGATATGCCTTGGGCTAACTCCACAGGGAAAGCTTGGATCTGAAAATGGTGTGACAATTCAGCTTTCCAGACCCTCGGGAACATGAATATGTGTTTCTTTTCCATTTCTGAGCTCTCTGTCAAAAGTGAAGTTTCTGGCTGTAAATTGATTTCTATGGCAAATTCTGAGATACGCCTTGGACTAACTCCTCAGAGAAAGCTCGGATCTGAAAATGTTGTGTGAATTCGGCTTTCCAGACCCTAGGGAACATGAATATGTGTTTCTTTTTCATTTCTGAGCTCTGTGTCAACAGTGAAGTTTTCGGGCTGAATTGAGTGGTAAGGTAAATTCTATGATACGCCTTCGGCTAACTCCTCAGGGAAAGCTCGCGTCTGAAAATGGTGTGACAATTCAGCTTTCCAAACCCTCGGGAACATGAATATGTGTTTCTTTTTCATTTCTGAGCTCTGTGTCAAAAGTGAAGTTTTCTGGCTGAATTGAGCCATAGGGCAAATTATGAGATACGCCATGGGCTAACTCCTCAGGGAAACTACGGGTCTGAAAATGGTGTGAGAATTCGGCTTTCCAGACACTAGGGAACATGAATATGTGTTTCTTTTTCATTTCTGAGCTCTGTGTCAAAAGTGAAGTTTTCTGGCTGAATTGAGCCATAAGGCAAATTATGAGATACGCCATGGGCTAACTCCTCAGGGAAACTACGGGTCTGAAAATGGTGTGAGAATTCGGCTTTACAGACCGTAGGGAACATGAATATGTGTTTCTTTTTCATGGGCTAACTCCTCAGGGAAACTACGGGTCTGAAAATGGTGTGAGAATTCGGCTTTACAGACCGTAGGGAACATGAATATGTGGTTTTTTTTTTCATTTCTGATCTCTGTGTCAATAGTGAAGTTTTCTGGGTGAATTGAGTCCTAAGGCAAATTCTGAGATACGCCTTGGGCTAACTCCACAGGGAAAGCTCGGATCTGAAAATGGTGTGAGAATTCGGCTTTCCAGACCCTAGGGAACATGAATATGTGTTTCTTTTTCATTTCTGAGCTCTGTGTCAAAAGTGAAGTTTTCTGGGTGAAATGAGCCCTAAGGCAAATTATGAGATACGCCTTGGGCTAACTCCACAGGGAAAGCTTGGATCTGAAAATGGTGTGACAATTCAGCTTTCCAGACCCTCGGGAACATGAATATGTGTTTCTTTTCCATTTCTGAGCTCTCTGTCAAAAGTGAAGTTTCTGGCTGTAAATTGATTTCTATGGCAAATTCTGAGATACGCCTTGGACTAACTCCTCAGAGAAAGCTCGGATCTGAAAATGTTGTGTGAATTCGGCTTTCCAGACCCTAGGGAACATGAATATGTGTTTCTTTTTCATTTCTGAGCTCTGTGTCAACAGTGAAGTTTTCGGGCTGAATTGAGTGGTAAGGTAAATTCTATGATACGCCTTCGGCTAACTCCTCAGGGAAAGCTCGCGTCTGAAAATGGTGTGACAATTCAGCTTTCCAAACCCTCGGGAACATGAATATGTGTTTCTTTTTCATTTCTGAGCTCTGTGTCAAAAGTGAAGTTTTCTGGCTGAATTGAGCCATAAGGCAAATTATGAGATACGCCATGGGCTAACTCCTCAGGGAAACTACGGGTCTGAAAATGGTGTGAGAATTCGGCTTTACAGACCGTAGGGAACATGAATATGTGTTTCTTTTTCATGGGCTAACTCCTCAGGGAAACTACGGGTCTGAAAATGGTGTGAGAATTCGGCTTTACAGACCGTAGGGAACATGAATATGTGGTTTTTTTTTCATTTCTGATCTCTGTGTCAATAGTGAAGTTTTCTGGGTGAATTGAGTCCTAAGGCAAATTCTGAGATACGCCTTGGGCTAACTCCACAGGGAAAGCTCGGATCTGAAAATGGTGTGAGAGTTCGGCTTTCCAGACCCTCGGGAACATGAATATGTGTTTCTTTTCCATTTCTGAGCTCTCTGTCAAAAGTGAAGTTTCTGGCTGTAAATTGATTTCTATGGCAAATTCTGAGATACGCCTTGGACTAACTCCTCAGAGAAAGCTCGGATCTGAAAATGTTGTGTGAATTCGGCTTTCCAGACCCTAGGGAACATGAATATGTGTTTCTTTTTCATTTCTGAGGTCTGTGTCAACAGTGAAGTTTTCGGGCTGAATTGAGTGGTAAGGTAAATTCTATGATACGCCTTCGGCTAACTCCTCAGGGAAAGCTCGCGTCTGAAAATGGTGTGACAATTCAGCTTTCCAAACCCTCGGGAACATGAATATGTGTTTCTTTTTCATTTCTGAGCTCTGTGTCAAAAGTGAAGTTTTCTGGCTGAATTGAGCCATAGGGCAAATTATGAGATACGCCATGGGCTAACTCCTCAGGGAAACTACGGGTCTGAAAATGGTGTGAGAATTCGGCTTTCCAGACACTAGGGAACATGAATATGTGTTTATTTTTCATTTCTGAGCTCTGTGTCAAAATTGAAGTTTTCTGGCTGAATTGAGTTGTAAGGTAAATTCTATGATACGCCTTGGGCTAACTACTCAGAGAAAGCTTGGAACTGAAAATGGGGTGAGATTTTGGCTTTCCAGACACTGGGGAACATGAATATGTGTTTCTTTTTCATTTCTGAGCTCTGTGTCAAAAGTGAAGTTTTCTGGCTGAATTGAGCCATAAGGCAAATTATGAGATACGCCATGGGCTAACTCCTCAGGGAAACTACGGGTCTGAAAATGGTGTGAGAATTCGGCTTTACAGACCGTAGGGAACATGAATATGTGTTTCTTTTTCATGGGCTAACTCCTCAGGGAAACTACGGGTCTGAAAATGGTGTGAGAATTCGGCTTTACAGACCGTAGGGAACATGAATATGTGGTTTTTTTTTCATTTCTGATCTCTGTGTCAATAGTGAAGTTTTCTGGGTGAATTGAGTCCTAAGGCAAATTCTGAGATACGCCTTGGGCTAACTCCACAGGGAAAGCTCGGATCTGAAAATGGTGTGAGAATTCGGCTTTCCAGACCCTCGGGAACATGAATATGTGTTTCTTTTCCATTTCTGAGCTCTCTGTCAAAAGTGAAGTTTCTGGCTGTAAATTGATTTCTATGGCAAATTCTGAGATACGCCTTGGACTAACTCCTCAGAGAAAGCTCGGATCTGAAAATGTTGTGTGAATTCGGCTTTCCAGACCCTAGGGAACATGAATATGTGTTTCTTTTTCATTTCTGAGCTCTGTGTCAACAGTGAAGTTTTCGGGCTGAATTGAGTGGTAAGGTAAATTCTATGATACGCCTTCGGCTAACTCCTCAGGGAAAGCTCGCGTCTGAAAATGGTGTGACAATTCAGCTTTCCAAACCCTCGGGAACATGAATATGTGTTTCTTTTTCATTTCTGAGCTCTGTGTCAAAAGTGAAGTTTTCTGGCTGAATTGAGCCATAAGGCAAATTATGAGATACGCCATGGGCTAACTCCTCAGGGAAACTACGGGTCTGAAAATGGTGTGAGAATTCGGCTTTACAGACCGTAGGGAACATGAATATGTGTTTCTTTTTCATGGGCTAACTCCTCAGGGAAACTACGGGTCTGAAAATGGTGTGAGAATTCGGCTTTACAGACCGTAGGGAACATGAATATGTGGTTTTTTTTTCATTTCTGATCTCTGTGTCAATAGTGAAGTTTTCTGGGTGAATTGAGTCCTAAGGCAAATTCTGAGATACGCCTTGGGCTAACTCCACAGGGAAAGCTCGGATCTGAAAATGGTGTGAGAGTTCGGCTTTCCAGACCCTCGGGAACATGAATATGTGTTTCTTTTCCATTTCTGAGCTCTCTGTCAAAAGTGAAGTTTCTGGCTGTAAATTGATTTCTATGGCAAATTCTGAGATACGCCTTGGACTAACTCCTCAGAGAAAGCTCGGATCTGAAAATGTTGTGTGAATTCGGCTTTCCAGACCCTAGGGAACATGAATATGTGTTTCTTTTTCATTTCTGAGGTCTGTGTCAACAGTGAAGTTTTCGGGCTGAATTGAGTGGTAAGGTAAATTCTATGATACGCCTTCGGCTAACTCCTCAGGGAAAGCTCGCGTCTGAAAATGGTGTGACAATTCAGCTTTCCAAACCCTCGGGAACATGAATATGTGTTTCTTTTTCATTTCTGAGCTCTGTGTCAAAAGTGAAGTTTTCTGGCTGAATTGAGCCATAAGGCAAATTATGAGATACGCCATGGGCTAACTCCTCAGGGAAACTACGGGTCTGAAAATGGTGTGAGAATTCGGCTTTCCAGACACTAGGGAACATGAATATGTGTTTATTTTTCATTTCTGAGCTCTGTGTCAAAATTGAAGTTTTCTGGCTGAATTGAGTTGTAAGGTAAATTCTATGATACGCCTTGGGCTAACTACTCAGAGAAAGCTTGGAACTGAAAATGGGGTGAGATTTTGGCTTTCCAGACACTGGGGAACATGAATATGTGTTTCTTTTTCATTTCTGAGCTCTGTGTCAAAAGTGAAGTTTTCTGGCTGAATTGAGCCATAAGGCAAATTATGAGATACGCCATGGGCTAACTCCTCAGGGAAACTACGGGTCTGAAAATGGTGTGAGAATTCGGCTTTACAGACCGTAGGGAACATGAATATGTGTTTCTTTTTCATGGGCTAACTCCTCAGGGAAACTACGGGTCTGAAAATGGTGTGAGAATTCGGCTTTACAGACCGTAGGGAACATGAATATGTGGTTTTTTTTTCATTTCTGATCTCTGTGTCAATAGTGAAGTTTTCTGGGTGAATTGAGTCCTAAGGCAAATTCTGAGATACGCCTTGGGCTAACTCCACAGGGAAAGCTCGGATCTGAAAATGGTGTGAGAATTCGGCTTTCCAGACCCTCGGGAACATGAATATGTGTTTCTTTTTCATTTCTGAGCTCTGTGTCAAAAGTGAAGTTTTCTGGCTGAATTGAGTTGTAAGGTAAGTTCTATGATATGGCATTGGCAAACTCCTCAGGGAAAATTCGGATCTGAAAATGGAGTGAGAATTCGGCATTCCAGACCCTCGGGAACATGAATATGTGTTTCTTTTTCATTTCTGAGCTCTGTGTCAACAGTGAAGTTTTCGGGCTCAATTGAGTGGTAAGGTAAATTCTATGATACGCCTTCGGCTAACTCCTCAGGGAAAGCTCGCGTCTGAAAATGGTGTGAGAATTCAGCTTTCCAGACCCTCGGGAACATGAATATGTGTTTCTTTTTCATTTCTGAGCTCTGTGTCAACAGTGAAGTTTTCCGTTTGAATTGAGTTCTATGGAGAATTCTGAGATACGCCTTGGGCTAACTCCTCAGAGAAAGCTTGGATATGAAAATGGGGTGAGATTTTGGCTTTCCAGACCCTGGGGAACATGAATATGTGTTTCTTTTTCATTTCTTAGCTCTGTGTCAAAAGTGAAGTTTTCTGGCTGAATTGAGCCATAAGGCAAATTATGAGATACGCCATGGGCTAACTCCTCAGGGAAACTACGGGTCTGAAAATGGTGTGAGAATTCAGCTTTCCAGACCCTCAGCTTTCTGAGCTCTGTGTCAAAAGTGAAGTTTTCTGGGTGAATTGAGTCCTAAGGCAAATTCTGAGATACGCCTTCGGCTAACTCCTCAGGGAAAGCTCGCGTCTGAAAATGGTGTGACAATTCAGCTTTCCAGACCCTCGGGAACATGAATATGTGTTTCTTTTTCATTTCTGAGCTCTGTGTCAACAGTGAAGTTTTCCGGATGAATTGAGTTCTATGGCGAATTCTGAGATACGCCTTGGGCTAACTCCTCAGAGAAAGCTTGGATCTGAAAATGGTGTGACAATTCAGCTTTCCAGACCCTCGGGAACATGAATATGTGTTTCTTTTCCATTTCTGAGCTCTCTGTCAAAAGTGAAGTTTCTGGCTGTAAATTGATTTCTATGGCAAATTCTGAGATACGCCTTGGACTAACTCCTCAGAGAAAGCTCGGATCTGAAAATGGTGTGACAATTCAGCTTTCCAGACCCTCGGGAACATGAATATGTGTTTCTTTTCCATTTCTGAGCTCTCTGTCAAAAGTGAAGTTTCTGGCTGTAAATTGATTTCTATGGCAAATTCTGAGATACGCCTTGGACTAACTCCTCAGAGAAAGCTCGGATCTGAAAATGTTGTGTGAATTCGGCTTTCCAGACCCTAGGGAACATGAATATGTGTTTCTTTTTCATTTCTGAGCTCTGTGTCAACAGTGAAGTTTTCGGGCTGAATTGAGTGGTAAGGTAAATTCTATGATACGCCTTCGGCTAACTCCTCAGGGAAAGCTCGCGTCTGAAAATGGTGTGACAATTCAGCTTTCCAAACCCTCGGGAACATGAATATGTGTTTCTTTTTCATTTCTGAGCTCTGTGTCAAAAGTGAAGTTTTCTGGCTGAATTGAGCCATAAGGCAAATTATGAGATACGCCATGGGCTAACTCCTCAGGGAAACTACGGGTCTGAAAATGGTGTGAGAATTCGGCTTTACAGACCGTAGGGAACATGAATATGTGTTTCTTTTTCATGGGCTAACTCCTCAGGGAAACTACGGGTCTGAAAATGGTGTGAGAATTCGGCTTTACAGACCGTAGGGAACATGAATATGTGGTTTTTTTTTCATTTCTGATCTCTGTGTCAATAGTGAAGTTTTCTGGGTGAATTGAGTCCTAAGGCAAATTCTGAGATACGCCTTGGGCTAACTCCACAGGGAAAGCTCGGATCTGAAAATGGTGTGAGAATTCGGCTTTCCAGACCCTCGGGAACATGAATATGTGTTTCTTTTCCATTTCTGAGCTCTCTGTCAAAAGTGAAGTTTCTGGCTGTAAATTGATTTCTATGGCAAATTCTGAGATACGCCTTGGACTAACTCCTCAGAGAAAGCTCGGATCTGAAAATGTTGTGTGAATTCGGCTTTCCAGACCCTAGGGAACATGAATATGTGTTTCTTTTTCATTTCTGAGGTCTGTGTCAACAGTGAAGTTTTCGGGCTCAATTGAGTGGTAAGGTAAATTCTATGATACGCCTTCGGCTAACTCCTCAGGGAAAGCTCGCGTCTGAAAATGGTGTGACAATTCAGCTTTCCAAACCCTCGGGAACATGAATATGTGTTTCTTTTTCATTTCTGAGCTCTGTGTCAAAAGTGAAGTTTTCTGGCTGAATTGAGCCATAGGGCAAATTATGAGATACGCCATGGGCTAACTCCTCAGGGAAACTACGGGTCTGAAAATGGTGTGAGAATTCGGCTTTCCAGAAACTAGGGAACATGAATATGTGTTTATTTTTCATTTCTGAGCTCTGTGTCAAAATTGAAGTTTTCTGGCTGAATTGAGTTGTAAGGTAAATTCTATGATACGCCTTGGGCTAGCTACTCAGAGAAAGCTTGGAACTGAAAATGGGGTGAGATTTTGGCTTTCCAGACACTGGGGAACATGAATATGTGTTTCTTTTTCATTTCTGAGCTCTGTGTCAAAAGTGAAGTTTTCTGGCTGAATTGAGCCATAAGGCAAATTATGAGATACGCCATGGGCTAACTCCTCAGGGAAACTACGGGTCTGAAAATGGTGTGAGAATTCGGCTTTACAGACCATAGGGAACATGAATATGTGTTTCTTTTTCATGGGCTAACTCCTCAGGGAAACTACGGGTCTGAAAATGGTGTGAGAATTCGGCTTTACAGACCGTAGGGAACATGAATATGTGGTTTTTTTTTCATTTCTGATCTCTGTGTCAATAGTGAAGTTTTCTGGGTGAATTGAGTCCTAAGGCAAATTCTGAGATACGCCTTGGGCTAACTCCACAGGGAAAGCTCGGATCTGAAAATGGTGTGAGAATTCGGCTTTCCAGACCCTAGGGAACATGAATATGTGTTTCTTTTTCATTTCTGAGCTCTGTGTCAAAAGTGAAGTTTTCTGGATGAAATGAGCCCTAAGGCAAATTATGAGATACGCCTTGGGCTAACTCCACAGGGAAAGCTTGGATCTGAAAATGGTGTGACAATTCAGGTTTCCAGACCCTCGGGAACATGAATATGTGTTTCTTTTCCATTTCTGAGCTCTCTGTCAAAAGTGAAGTTTCTGGCTGTAAATTGATTTCTATGGCAAATTCTGAGATACGCCTTGGACTAACTCCTCAGAGAAAGCTCGGATCTGAAAATGTTGTGTGAATTCGGCTTTCCAGACCCTAGGGAACATGAATATGTGTTTCTTTTTCATTTCTGAGGTCTGTGTCAACAGTGAAGTTTTCGGGCTGAATTGAGTGGTAAGGTAAATTCTATGATACGCCTTCGGCTAACTCCTCAGGGAAAGCTCGCGTCTGAAAATGGTGTGACAATTCAGCTTTCCAAACCCTCGGGAACATGAATATGTGTTTCTTTTTCATTTCTGAGCTCTGTGTCAAAAGTGAAGTTTTCTGGCTGAATTGAGCCATAAGGCAAATTATGAGATACGCCATGGGCTAACTCCTCAGGGAAACTACGGGTCTGAAAATGGTGTGAGAATTCGGCTTTCCAGACACTAGGGAACATGAATATGTGTTTATTTTTCATTTCTGAGCTCTGTGTCAAAATTGAAGTTTTCTGGCTGAATTGAGTTGTAAGGTAAATTCTATGATACGCCTTGGGCTAACTACTCAGAGAAAGCTTGGAACTGAAAATGGGGTGAGATTTTGGCTTTCCAGACACTGGGGAACATGAATATGTGTTTCTTTTTCATTTCTGAGCTCTGTGTCAAAAGTGAAGTTTTCTGGCTGAATTGAGCCATAAGGCAAATTATGAGATACGCCATGGGCTAACTCCTCAGGGAAACTACGGGTCTGAAAATGGTGTGAGAATTCGGCTTTACAGACCGTAGGGAACATGAATATGTGTTTCTTTTTCATGGGCTAACTCCTCAGGGAAACTACGGGTCTGAAAATGGTGTGAGAATTCGGCTTTACAGACCGTAGGGAACATGAATATGTGGTTTTTTTTTCATTTCTGATCTCTGTGTCAATAGTGAAGTTTTCTGGGTGAATTGAGTCCTAAGGCAAATTCTGAGATACGCCTTGGGCTAACTCCACAGGGAAAGCTCGGATCTGAAAATGGTGTGAGAATTCGGCTTTCCAGACCCTCGGGAACATGAATATGTGTTTCTTTTTCATTTCTGAGCTCTGTGTCAAAAGTGAAGTTTTCTGGCTGAATTGAGTTGTAAGGTAAGTTCTATGATATGGCATTGGCAAACTCCTCAGGGAAAATTCGGATCTGAAAATGGAGTGAGAATTCGGCATTCCAGACCCTCGGGAACATGAATATGTGTTTCTTTTTCATTTCTGAGCTCTGTGTCAACAGTGAAGTTTTCGGGCTCAATTGAGTGGTAAGGTAAATTCTATGATACGCCTTCGGCTAACTCCTCAGGGAAAGCTCGCGTCTGAAAATGGTGTGAGAATTCAGCTTTCCAGACCCTCGGGAACATGAATATGTGTTTCTTTTTCATTTCTGAGCTCTGTGTCAACAGTGAAGTTTTCCGTTTGAATTGAGTTCTATGGAGAATTCTGAGATACGCCTTGGGCTAACTCCTCAGAGAAAGCTTGGATATGAAAATGGGGTGAGATTTTGGCTTTCCAGACCCTGGGGAACATGAATATGTGTTTCTTTTTCATTTCTTAGCTCTGTGTCAAAAGTGAAGTTTTCTGGCTGAATTGAGCCATAAGGCAAATTATGAGATACGCCATGGGCTAACTCCTCAGGGAAACTACGGGTCTGAAAATGGTGTGAGAATTCAGCTTTCCAGACCCTCAGCTTTCTGAGCTCTGTGTCAAAAGTGAAGTTTTCTGGGTGAATTGAGTCCTAAGGCAAATTCTGAGATACGCCTTCGGCTAACTCCTCAGGGAAAGCTCGCGTCTGAAAATGGTGTGACAATTCAGCTTTCCAGACCCTCGGGAACATGAATATGTGTTTCTTTTTCATTTCTGAGCTCTGTGTCAACAGTGAAGTTTTCCGGATGAATTGAGTTCTATGGCGAATTCTGAGATACGCCTTGGGCTAACTCCTCAGAGAAAGCTTGGATCTGAAAATGGTGTGACAATTCAGCTTTCCAGACCCTCGGGAACATGAATATGTGTTTCTTTTCCATTTCTGAGCTCTCTGTCAAAAGTGAAGTTTCTGGCTGTAAATTGATTTCTATGGCAAATTCTGAGATACGCCTTGGACTAACTCCTCAGAGAAAGCTCGGATCTGAAAATGGTGTGACAATTCAGCTTTCCAGACCCTCGGGAACATGAATATGTGTTTCTTTTCCATTTCTGAGCTCTCTGTCAAAAGTGAAGTTTCTGGCTGTAAATTGATTTCTATGGCAAATTCTGAGATACGCCTTGGACTAACTCCTCAGAGAAAGCTCGGATCTGAAAATGTTGTGTGAATTCGGCTTTCCAGACCCTAGGGAACATGAATATGTGTTTCTTTTTCATTTCTGAGCTCTGTGTCAACAGTGAAGTTTTCGGGCTGAATTGAGTGGTAAGGTAAATTCTATGATACGCCTTCGGCTAACTCCTCAGGGAAAGCTCGCGTCTGAAAATGGTGTGACAATTCAGCTTTCCAAACCCTCGGGAACATGAATATGTGTTTCTTTTTCATTTCTGAGCTCTGTGTCAAAAGTGAAGTTTTCTGGCTGAATTGAGCCATAAGGCAAATTATGAGATACGCCATGGGCTAACTCCTCAGGGAAACTACGGGTCTGAAAATGGTGTGAGAATTCGGCTTTACAGACCGTAGGGAACATGAATATGTGTTTCTTTTTCATGGGCTAACTCCTCAGGGAAACTACGGGTCTGAAAATGGTGTGAGAATTCGGCTTTACAGACCGTAGGGAACATGAATATGTGGTTTTTTTTTCATTTCTGATCTCTGTGTCAATAGTGAAGTTTTCTGGGTGAATTGAGTCCTAAGGCAAATTCTGAGATACGCCTTGGGCTAACTCCACAGGGAAAGCTCGGATCTGAAAATGGTGTGAGAATTCGGCTTTCCAGACCCTCGGGAACATGAATATGTGTTTCTTTTCCATTTCTGAGCTCTCTGTCAAAAGTGAAGTTTCTGGCTGTAAATTGATTTCTATGGCAAATTCTGAGATACGCCTTGGACTAACTCCTCAGAGAAAGCTCGGATCTGAAAATGTTGTGTGAATTCGGCTTTCCAGACCCTAGGGAACATGAATATGTGTTTCTTTTTCATTTCTGAGGTCTGTGTCAACAGTGAAGTTTTCGGGCTCAATTGAGTGGTAAGGTAAATTCTATGATACGCCTTCGGCTAACTCCTCAGGGAAAGCTCGCGTCTGAAAATGGTGTGACAATTCAGCTTTCCAAACCCTCGGGAACATGAATATGTGTTTCTTTTTCATTTCTGAGCTCTGTGTCAAAAGTGAAGTTTTCTGGCTGAATTGAGCCATAGGGCAAATTATGAGATACGCCATGGGCTAACTCCTCAGGGAAACTACGGGTCTGAAAATGGTGTGAGAATTCGGCTTTCCAGAAACTAGGGAACATGAATATGTGTTTATTTTTCATTTCTGAGCTCTGTGTCAAAATTGAAGTTTTCTGGCTGAATTGAGTTGTAAGGTAAATTCTATGATACGCCTTGGGCTAGCTACTCAGAGAAAGCTTGGAACTGAAAATGGGGTGAGATTTTGGCTTTCCAGACACTGGGGAACATGAATATGTGTTTCTTTTTCATTTCTGAGCTCTGTGTCAAAAGTGAAGTTTTCTGGCTGAATTGAGCCATAAGGCAAATTATGAGATACGCCATGGGCTAACTCCTCAGGGAAACTACGGGTCTGAAAATGGTGTGAGAATTCGGCTTTACAGACCGTAGGGAACATGAATATGTGGTTTTTTTTTCATTTCTGATCTCTGTGTCAATAGTGAAGTTTTCTGGGTGAATTGAGTCCTAAGGCAAATTCTGAGATACGCCTTGGGCTAACTCCACAGGGAAAGCTCGGATCTGAAAATGGTGTGAGAATTCGGCTTTCCAGACCCTAGGGAACATGAATATGTGTTTCTTTTTCATTTCTGAGCTCTGTGTCAAAAGTGAAGTTTTCTGGATGAAATGAGCCCTAAGGCAAATTATGAGATACGCCTTGGGCTAACTCCACAGGGAAAGCTTGGATCTGAAAATGGTGTGACAATTCAGCTTTCCAGACCCTCGGGAACATGAATATGTGTTTCTTTTCCATTTCTGAGCTCTCTGTCAAAAGTGAAGTTTCTGGCTGTAAATTGATTTCTATGGCAAATTCTGAGATACGCCTTGGACTAACTCCTCAGAGAAAGCTCGGATCTGAAAATGTTGTGTGAATTCGGCTTTCCAGACCCTAGGGAACATGAATATGTGTTTCTTTTTCATTTCTGAGCTCTGTGTCAACAGTGAAGTTTTCGGGCTGAATTGAGTGGTAAGGTAAATTCTATGATACGCCTTCGGCTAACTCCTCAGGGAAAGCTCGCGTCTGAAAATGGTGTGACAATTCAGCTTTCCAAACCCTCGGGAACATGAATATGTGTTTCTTTTTCATTTCTGAGCTCTGTGTCAAAAGTGAAGTTTTCTGGCTGAATTGAACCATAAGGCAAATTATGAGATATGCCATGGGCTAACTCCTCAGGGAAACTACGGGTCTGAAAATGGTGTGAGAATTCGGCTTTACAGACTGTAGGGAACATGAATATGTGGTTTTTTTTTCATTTCTGATCTCTGTGTCAATAGTGAAGTTTTCTGGGTGAATTGAGTCCTAAGGCAAATTCTGAGATACGCCTTGGGCTAACTCCACAGGGAAAGCTCGGATCTGAAAATGGTGTGAGAATTCGGCTTTCCAGACCCTAGGGAACATGAATATGTGTTTCTTTTTCATTTCTGAGCTCTGTGTCAAAAGTGAAGTTTTCTGGATGAAATGAGCCCTAAGGCAAATTATGAGATACGCCTTGGGCTAACTCCACAGGGAAAGCTTGGATCTGAAAATGGTGTGACAATTCAGCTTTCCAGACCCTCGGGAACATGAATATGTGTTTCTTTTCCATTTCTGAGCTCTCTGTCAAAAGTGAAGTTTCTGGCTGTAAATTGATTTCTATGGCAAATTCTGAGATACGCCTTGGACTAACTCCTCAGAGAAAGCTCGGATCTGAAAATGTTGTGTGAATTCGGCTTTCCAGAACCTAGGGAACATGAATATGTGGTTTTTTTTTCATTTCTGATCTCTGTGTCAATAGTGAAGTTTTCTGGGTGAATTGAGTCCTAAGGCAAATTCTGAGATACGCCTTGGGCTAACTCCACAGGGAAAGCTCGGATCTGAAAATGGTGTGAGAATTCGGCTTTCCAGACCCTAGGGAAAATGAATATGTGTTTCTTTTTCATTTCTGAGCTCTGTGTCAAAAGTGAAGTTTTCTGGGTGAATTGAGTCCTAAGGCAAATTCTGAGATACGCCTTGGGCTAACTCCACAGGGAAAGCTGTGATCTGAAAATGGTTTGAGAATTCGCCATTCTAGACCCAGGGTAACATGAATATATGTTTCTTTTTCATTTCTTAGCTCTGTGTCAAAAGTGAGGTTTTCGGGCTGAATTGAGTTGTAAGGTAAATTCTATGATACGCCTTCAGCTAACTCCTCAGGGAAAGCTCGGATCTGAAAATTGTGTGAGAATTCAGCTTTCCAGACCCTGGGGAACATGAATATGTGTTTCTTTTTCATTTCTGAGCTCTGTGTCAAAAGTGAAGTTTTCTGGCTGAATTGAGTTGTAAGGTAAGTTCTATGATATGGCATTGGCAAACTCCTCAGGGAAAATTCGGATCTGAAAATGGAGTGAGAATTCGGCATTCCAGACCCTGGGGAACATGAATATGTGTTTCTTTTTCATTTCTGAGCTCTGTGTCAACAGTGAAGTTTTCGGGCTCAATTGAGTGGTAAGGTAAATTCTATGATACGCCTTCGGCTAACTCCTCAGGGATAGCTCGCGTCTGAAAATGGTGTGACAATTCAGCTTTCCAGACCCTCGGGAACATGAATATGTGTTTCTTTTTCATTTCTGAGCTCTGTGTCAACAGTGAAGTTTTCCGGATGAATTGAGTTCTATGGCGAATTCTGAGATACGCCTTGGGCTAACTCCTCAGAGAAAGCTTGGATCTGAAAAATGGGGTGAGATTTTGGCTTTCCAGACCCTGGGGAACATGAATATGTGTTTCTTTTTCATTTCTGAGCTCTGTGTCAAAAGTGAAGTTTTCTGGATGAAATGAGCCCTAAGGCAAATTTTGAGATACGCCTTGGGCTAACTCCACAGGGAAAGCTTGGATCTGAAAATGGTGTGACAATTCAGCTTTCCAGACCCTCGGGAACATGAATATGTGTTTCTTTTCCATTTCTGAGCTCTCTGTCAAAAGTGAAGTTTCTGGCTGTAAATTGATTTCTATGGCAAATTCTGAGATACGCCTTGGACTAACTCCTCAGAGAAAGCTCGGATCTGAAAACGGTGTGACAATTCAGCTTTCCAGACCCTCGGGAACATGAATATGTGTTTCTTTTCCATTTCTGAGCTCTCTGTCAAAAGTGAAGTTTCTGGCTGTAAATTGATTTCTATGGCAAATTCTGAGATACGCCTTGGACTAACTCCTCAGAGAAAGCTCGGATCTGAAAATGTTGTGTGAATTCGGCTTTCCAGACCCTAGGGAACATGAATATGTGTTTCTTTTTCATTTCTGAGCTCTGTGTCAACAGTGAAGTTTTCGGGCTGAATTGAGTGGTAAGGTAAATTCTATGATACGCCTTCGGCTAACTCCTCAGGGAAAGCTCGCGTCTGAAAATGGTGTGACAATTCAGCTTTCCAAACCCTCGGGAACATGAATATGTGTTTCTTTTTCATTTCTGAGCTCTGTGTCAAAAGTGAAGTTTTCTGGCTGAATTGAGCCATAAGGCAAATTATGAGATACGCCATGGGCTAACTCCTCAGGGAAACTACGGGTCTGAAAATGGTGTGAGAATTCGGCTTTACAGACCGTAGGGAACATGAATATGTGTTTCTTTTTCATGGGCTAAGTCCTCAGGGAAACTACGGGTCTGAAAATGGTGTGAGAATTCGGCTTTACAGACCGTAGGGAACATGAATATGTGTTTTTTTTTCATTTCTGACTTCTATGTCAATAGTGAAGTTTTCTGGGTGAATTGAGTCCTAAGGCAAATTCTGAGATACGCCTTGGGCTAACTCCACAGGGAAAGCTCGGATATTAAAATGGTGTGAGAATTCGGCTTTCCAGACACTAGGGAACATGAATATGTGTTTCTTTTTCATTTCTGAGCTCTGTGTCAAAATTGAAGTTTTCTGGCTGAATTGAGTTGTAAGGTAAATTCTATGATACGCCTTGGGCTAACTACTCAGAGAAAGCTTGGAACTGAAAATGGGGTGAGATTTTGGCTTTCCAGACCCTGGGGAACATGAATATGTGTTTCTTTTTCATTTCTGAGCTCTGTGTCAAAAGTGAAGTTTTCTGGCTGAATTGAGCCATAAGGCAAATTATGAGATACGCCATGGGCTAACTCCTCAGGGAAACTACGAGTCTGAAAATGGTGTGAGAATTCGGCTTTACAGACCGTAGGGAACATGAATATGTGGTTTTTTTTTCATTTCTGATCTCTGTGTCAATAGTGAAGTTTTCTGGGTGAATTGAGTCCTAAGGCAAATTCTGAGATTTGCCTTGGGCTTACTCCACAGGGAAAGCTCGGATCTGAAAATGGTGTGAGACTTCGGCTTTCCAGACCCTAGGGAACATGAATATGTGTTTCTTTTTCATTTCTGAGCTCTGTGTCAAAAGTGAAGTTTTCTGGGTGAATTGAGTCCTAAGGCAAATTCTGAGATACGCCTTGGGCTAACTCCACAGGGAAAGCTCTGATCTGAAAATGGTTTGAGAATTCGGCATTCTAGACCCAGGGTAACATGAATATATGTTTCTTTTTCATTTCTTAGCTCTGTGTCAAAAGTGAGGTTTTCGGGCTGAATTGAGTTGTAAGGTAAATTCTATGATACGCCTTCAGCTAACTCCTAAGGGAAAGCTCGGATCTGAAAATTGTGTGAGAATTCAGCTTTCTAGACCCTGGGGAACATGAATATGTGTTTCTTTTTCATTTCTGAGCTCTGTGTCAAAAGTGAAGTTTTCTGGCTGAATTGAGTTGTAAGGTAAGTTCTATGATATGGCATTGGCAAACTCCTCAGGGAAAATTCGGATCTGAAAATGGAGTGAGAATTCGGCATTCCAGACCCTCGGGAACATGAATATGTGTTTCTTTTTCATTTCTGAGCTCTGTGTCAACAGTGAAGTTTTCGGGCTCAATTGAGTGGTAAGGTAAATTCTATGATACGCCTTCGGCTAACTCCTCAGGGAAAGCTCGCGTCTGAAAATGGTGTGAGAATTCAGCTTTCCAGACCCTCGGGAACATGAATATGTGTTTCTTTTTCATTTCTGAGCTCTGTGTCAACAGTGAAGTTTTCCGTTTGAATTGAGTTCTATGGAGAATTCTGAGATACGCCTTGGGCTAACTCCTCAGAGAAAGCTTGGATATGAAAATGGGGTGAGATTTTGGCTTTCCAGACCCTGGGGAACATGAATATGTGTTTCTTTTTCATTTCTTAGCTCTGTGTCAAAAGTGAAGTTTTCTGGCTGAATTGAGCCATAAGGCAAATTATGAGATACGCCATGGGCTAACTCCTCAGGGAAACTACGGGTCTGAAAATGGTGTGAGAATTCAGCTTTCCAGACCCTCAGCTTTCTGAGCTCTGTGTCAAAAGTGAAGTTTTCTGGGTGAATTGAGTCCTAAGGCAAATTCTGAGATACGCCTTCGGCTAACTCCTCAGGGAAAGCTCGCGTCTGAAAATGGTGTGACAATTCAGCTTTCCAGACCCTCGGGAACATGAATATGTGTTTCTTTTTCATTTCTGAGCTCTGTGTCAACAGTGAAGTTTTCCGGATGAATTGAGTTCTATGGCGAATTCTGAGATACGCCTTGGGCTAACTCCTCAGAGAAAGCTTGGATCTGAAAATGGTGTGACAATTCAGCTTTCCAGACCCTCGGGAACATGAATATGTGTTTCTTTTCCATTTCTGAGCTCTCTGTCAAAAGTGAAGTTTCTGGCTGTAAATTGATTTCTATGGCAAATTCTGAGATACGCCTTGGACTAACTCCTCAGAGAAAGCTCGGATCTGAAAATGGTGTGACAATTCAGCTTTCCAGACCCTCGGGAACATGAATATGTGTTTCTTTTCCATTTCTGAGCTCTCTGTCAAAAGTGAAGTTTCTGGCTGTAAATTGATTTCTATGGCAAATTCTGAGATACGCCTTGGACTAACTCCTCAGAGAAAGCTCGGATCTGAAAATGTTGTGTGAATTCGGCTTTCCAGACCCTAGGGAACATGAATATGTGTTTCTTTTTCATTTCTGAGCTCTGTGTCAACAGTGAAGTTTTCGGGCTGAATTGAGTGGTAAGGTAAATTCTATGATACGCCTTCGGCTAACTCCTCAGGGAAAGCTCGCGTCTGAAAATGGTGTGACAATTCAGCTTTCCAAACCCTCGGGAACATGAATATGTGTTTCTTTTTCATTTCTGAGCTCTGTGTCAAAAGTGAAGTTTTCTGGCTGAATTGAGCCATAAGGCAAATTATGAGATACGCCATGGGCTAACTCCTCAGGGAAACTACGGGTCTGAAAATGGTGTGAGAATTCGGCTTTACAGACCGTAGGGAACATGAATATGTGTTTCTTTTTCATGGGCTAACTCCTCAGGGAAACTACGGGTCTGAAAATGGTGTGAGAATTCGGCTTTACAGACCGTAGGGAACATGAATATGTGTTTTTTTTTCATTTCTGACTTCTGTGTCAATAGTGAAGTTTTCTGGGTGAATTGAGTCCTAAGGCAAATTCTGAGATACGCCTTGGGCTAACTCCACAGGGAAAGCTCGGATATTAAAATGGTGTGAGAATTCGGCTTTCCAGACACTAGGGAACATGAATATGTGTTTATTTTTCATTTCTGAGCTCTGTGTCAAAATTGAAGTTTTCTGGCTGAATTGAGTTGTAAGGTAAATTCTATGATACGCCTTGGGCTAACTACTCAGAGAAAGCTTGGAACTGAAAATGGGGTGAGATTTTGGCTTTCCAGACCCTGGGGAACATGAATATGTGTTTCTTTTTCATTTCTGAGCTCTGTGTCAAAAGTGAAGTTTTCTGGCTGAATTGAGCCATAAGGCAAATTATGAGATACGCCATGGGCTAACTCCTCAGGGAAACTACGGGTCTGAAAATGGTGTGAGAATTCGGCTTTACAGACCGTAGGGAACATGAATATGTGGTTTTTTTTTCATTTCTGATCTCTGTGTCAATAGTGAAGTTTTCTGGGTGAATTGAGTCCTAAGGCAAATTCTGAGATTTGCCTTGGGCTAACTCCACAGGGAAAGCTCGGATCTGAAAATGGTGTGAGACTTCGGCTTTCCAGACCCTAGGGAACATGAATATGTGTTTCTTTTTCATTTCTGAGGTCTGTGTCAACAGTGAAGTTTTCGGGCTGAATTGAGTGGTAAGGTAAATTCTATGATACGCCTTCGGCTAACTCCTCAGGGAAAGCTCGCGTCTGAAAATGGTGTGACAATTCAGCTTTCCAAACCCTCGGGAACATGAATATGTGTTTCTTTTTCATTTCTGAGCTCTGTGTCAAAAGTGAAGTTTTCTGGCTGAATTGAGCCATAGGGCAAATTATGAGATACGCCATGGGCTAACTCCTCAGGGAAACTACGGGTCTGAAAATGGTGTGAGAATTCGGCTTTCCAGACACTAGGGAACATGAATATGTGTTTATTTTTCATTTCTGAGCTCTGTGTCAAAATTGAAGTTTTCTGGCTGAATTGAGTTGTAAGGTAAATTCTATGATACGCCTTGGGCTAACTACTCAGAGAAAGCTTGGAACTGAAAATGGGGTGAGATTTTGGCTTTCCAGACACTGGGGAACATGAATATGTGTTTCTTTTTCATTTCTGAGCTCTGTGTCAAAAGTGAAGTTTTCTGGCTGAATTGAGCCATAAGGCAAATTATGAGATACGCCATGGGCTAACTCCTCAGGGAAACTACGGGTCTGAAAATGGTGTGAGAATTCGGCTTTACAGACCGTAGGGAACATGAATATGTGTTTCTTTTTCATGGGCTAACTCCTCAGGGAAACTACGGGTCTGAAAATGGTGTGAGAATTCGGCTTTACAGACCGTAGGGAACATGAATATGTGGTTTTTTTTTCATTTCTGATCTCTGTGTCAATAGTGAAGTTTTCTGGGTGAATTGAGTCCTAAGGCAAATTCTGAGATACGCCTTGGGCTAACTCCACAGGGAAAGCTCGGATCTGAAAATGGTGTGAGAATTCGGCTTTCCAGACCCTCGGGAACATGAATATGTGTTTCTTTTCCATTTCTGAGCTCTCTGTCAAAAGTGAAGTTTCTGGCTGTAAATTGATTTCTATGGCAAATTCTGAGATACGCCTTGGACTAACTCCTCAGAGAAAGCTCGGATCTGAAAATGTTGTGTGAATTCGGCTTTCCAGACCCTAGGGAACATGAATATGTGTTTCTTTTTCATTTCTGAGCTCTGTGTCAACAGTGAAGTTTTCGGGCTGAATTGAGTGGTAAGGTAAATTCTATGATACGCCTTCGGCTAACTCCTCAGGGAAAGCTCGCGTCTGAAAATGGTGTGACAATTCAGCTTTCCAAACCCTCGGGAACATGAATATGTGTTTCTTTTTCATTTCTGAGCTCTGTGTCAAAAGTGAAGTTTTCTGGCTGAATTGAGCCATAAGGCAAATTATGAGATACGCCATGGGCTAACTCCTCAGGGAAACTACGGGTCTGAAAATGGTGTGAGAATTCGGCTTTACAGACCGTAGGGAACATGAATATGTGTTTCTTTTTCATGGGCTAACTCCTCAGGGAAACTACGGGTCTGAAAATGGTGTGAGAATTCGGCTTTACAGACCGTAGGGAACATGAATATGTGGTTTTTTTTTCATTTCTGATCTCTGTGTCAATAGTGAAGTTTTCTGGGTGAATTGAGTCCTAAGGCAAATTCTGAGATACGCCTTGGGCTAACTCCACAGGGAAAGCTCGGATCTGAAAATGGTGTGAGAGTTCGGCTTTCCAGACCCTCGGGAACATGAATATGTGTTTCTTTTCCATTTCTGAGCTCTCTGTCAAAAGTGAAGTTTCTGGCTGTAAATTGATTTCTATGGCAAATTCTGAGATACGCCTTGGACTAACTCCTCAGAGAAAGCTCGGATCTGAAAATGTTGTGTGAATTCGGCTTTCCAGACCCTAGGGAACATGAATATGTGTTTCTTTTTCATTTCTGAGGTCTGTGTCAACAGTGAAGTTTTCGGGCTGAATTGAGTGGTAAGGTAAATTCTATGATACGCCTTCGGCTAACTCCTCAGGGAAAGCTCGCGTCTGAAAATGGTGTGACAATTCAGCTTTCCAAACCCTCGGGAACATGAATATGTGTTTCTTTTTCATTTCTGAGCTCTGTGTCAAAAGTGAAGTTTTCTGGCTGAATTGAGCCATAAGGCAAATTATGAGATACGCCATGGGCTAACTCCTCAGGGAAACTACGGGTCTGAAAATGGTGTGAGAATTCGGCTTTCCAGACACTAGGGAACATGAATATGTGTTTATTTTTCATTTCTGAGCTCTGTGTCAAAATTGAAGTTTTCTGGCTGAATTGAGTTGTAAGGTAAATTCTATGATACGCCTTGGGCTAACTACTCAGAGAAAGCTTGGAACTGAAAATGGGGTGAGATTTTGGCTTTCCAGACACTGGGGAACATGAATATGTGTTTCTTTTTCATTTCTGAGCTCTGTGTCAAAAGTGAAGTTTTCTGGCTGAATTGAGCCATAAGGCAAATTATGAGATACGCCATGGGCTAACTCCTCAGGGAAACTACGGGTCTGAAAATGGTGTGAGAATTCGGCTTTACAGACCGTAGGGAACATGAATATGTGTTTCTTTTTCATGGGCTAACTCCTCAGGGAAACTACGGGTCTGAAAATGGTGTGAGAATTCGGCTTTACAGACCGTAGGGAACATGAATATGTGGTTTTTTTTTCATTTCTGATCTCTGTGTCAATAGTGAAGTTTTCTGGGTGAATTGAGTCCTAAGGCAAATTCTGAGATACGCCTTGGGCTAACTCCACAGGGAAAGCTCGGATCTGAAAATGGTGTGAGAATTCGGCTTTCCAGACCCTCGGGAACATGAATATGTGTTTCTTTTCCATTTCTGAGCTCTCTGTCAAAAGTGAAGTTTCTGGCTGTAAATTGATTTCTATGGCAAATTCTGAGATACGCCTTGGACTAACTCCTCAGAGAAAGCTCGGATCTGAAAATGTTGTGTGAATTCGGCTTTCCAGACCCTAGGGAACATGAATATGTGTTTCTTTTTCATTTCTGAGCTCTGTGTCAACAGTGAAGTTTTCGGGCTGAATTGAGTGGTAAGGTAAATTCTATGATACGCCTTCGGCTAACTCCTCAGGGAAAGCTCGCGTCTGAAAATGGTGTGACAATTCAGCTTTCCAAACCCTCGGGAACATGAATATGTGTTTCTTTTTCATTTCTGAGCTCTGTGTCAAAAGTGAAGTTTTCTGGCTGAATTGAGCCATAAGGCAAATTATGAGATACGCCATGGGCTAACTCCTCAGGGAAACTACGGGTCTGAAAATGGTGTGAGAATTCGGCTTTACAGACCGTAGGGAACATGAATATGTGTTTCTTTTTCATGGGCTAACTCCTCAGGGAAACTACGGGTCTGAAAATGGTGTGAGAATTCGGCTTTACAGACCGTAGGGAACATGAATATGTGGTTTTTTTTTCATTTCTGATCTCTGTGTCAATAGTGAAGTTTTCTGGGTGAATTGAGTCCTAAGGCAAATTCTGAGATACGCCTTGGGCTAACTCCACAGGGAAAGCTCGGATCTGAAAATGGTGTGAGAATTCGGCTTTCCAGACCCTCGGGAACATGAATATGTGTTTCTTTTCCATTTCTGAGCTCTCTGTCAAAAGTGAAGTTTCTGGCTGTAAATTGATTTCTATGGCAAATTCTGAGATACGCCTTGGACTAACTCCTCAGAGAAAGCTCGGATCTGAAAATGTTGTGTGAATTCGGCTTTCCAGACCCTAGGGAACATGAATATGTGTTTCTTTTTCATTTCTGAGGTCTGTGTCAACAGTGAAGTTTTCGGGCTCAATTGAGTGGTAAGGTAAATTCTATGATACGCCTTCGGCTAACTCCTCAGGGAAAGCTCGCGTCTGAAAATGGTGTGACAATTCAGCTTTCCAAACCCTCGGGAACATGAATATGTGTTTCTTTTTCATTTCTGAGCTCTGTGTCAAAAGTGAAGTTTTCTGGCTGAATTGAGCCATAGGGCAAATTATGAGATACGCCATGGGCTAACTCCTCAGGGAAACTACGGGTCTGAAAATGGTGTGAGAATTCGGCTTTCCAGAAACTAGGGAACATGAATATGTGTTTATTTTTCATTTCTGAGCTCTGTGTCAAAATTGAAGTTTTCTGGCTGAATTGAGTTGTAAGGTAAATTCTATGATACGCCTTGGGCTAGCTACTCAGAGAAAGCTTGGAACTGAAAATGGGGTGAGATTTTGGCTTTCCAGACACTGGGGAACATGAATATGTGTTTCTTTTTCATTTCTGAGCTCTGTGTCAAAAGTGAAGTTTTCTGGCTGAATTGAGCCATAAGGCAAATTATGAGATACGCCATGGGCTAACTCCTCAGGGAAACTACGGGTCTGAAAATGGTGTGAGAATTCGGCTTTACAGACCGTAGGGAACATGAATATGTGGTTTTTTTTTCATTTCTGATCTCTGTGTCAATAGTGAAGTTTTCTGGGTGAATTGAGTCCTAAGGCAAATTCTGAGATACGCCTTGGGCTAACTCCACAGGGAAAGCTCGGATCTGAAAATGGTGTGAGAATTCGGCTTTCCAGACCCTAGGGAACATGAATATGTGTTTCTTTTTCATTTCTGAGCTCTGTGTCAAAAGTGAAGTTTTCTGGATGAAATGAGCCCTAAGGCAAATTATGAGATACGCCTTGGGCTAACTCCACAGGGAAAGCTTGGATCTGAAAATGGTGTGACAATTCAGCTTTCCAGACCCTCGGGAACATGAATATGTGTTTCTTTTCCATTTCTGAGCTCTCTGTCAAAAGTGAAGTTTCTGGCTGTAAATTGATTTCTATGGCAAATTCTGAGATACGCCTTGGACTAACTCCTCAGAGAAAGCTCGGATCTGAAAATGTTGTGTGAATTCGGCTTTCCAGACCCTAGGGAACATGAATATGTGTTTCTTTTTCATTTCTGAGCTCTGTGTCAACAGTGAAGTTTTCGGGCTGAATTGAGTGGTAAGGTAAATTCTATGATACGCCTTCGGCTAACTCCTCAGGGAAAGCTCGCGTCTGAAAATGGTGTGACAATTCAGCTTTCCAAACCCCCGGGAACATGAATATGTGTTTCTTTTTCATTTCTGAGCTCTGTGTCAAAAGTGAAGTTTTCTGGCTGAATTGAGCCATAAGGCAAATTATGAGATACGCCATGGGCTAACTCCTCAGGGAAACTACGGGTCTGAAAATGGTGTGAGAATTCGGCTTTACAGACCGTAGGGAACATGAATATGTGTTTCTTTTTCATGGGCTAACTCCTCAGGGAAACTACGGGTCTGAAAATGGTGTGAGAATTCGGCTTTACAGACCGTAGGGAACATGAATATGTGTTTTTTTTTCATTTCTGACTTCTGTGTCAATAGTGAAGTTTTCTGGGTGAATTGAGTCCTAAGGCAAATTCTGAGATACGCCTTGGGCTAACTCCACAGGGAAAGCTCGGATATTAAAATGGTGTGAGAATTCGGCTTTCCAGACACTAGGGAACATGAATATGTGTTTATTTTTCATTTCTGAGCTCTGTGTCAAAATTGAAGTTTTCTGGCTGAATTGAGTTGTAAGGTAAATTCTATGATACGCCTTGGGCTAACTACTCAGAGAAAGCTTGGAACTGAAAATGGGGTGAGATTTTGGCTTTCCAGACCCTGGGGAACATGAATATGTGTTTCTTTTTCATTTCTGAGCTCTGTGTCAAAAGTGAAGTTTTCTGGGTGAATTGAGCCATAAGGCAAATTATGAGATACGCCATGGGCTAACTCCTCAGGGAAACTACGGGTCTGAAAATGGTGTGAGAATTCGGCTTTACAGACCGTAGGGAACATGAATATGTGGTTTTTTTTTCATTTCTGATCTCTGTGTCAATAGTGAAGTTTTCTGGGTGAATTGAGTCCTAAGGCAAATTCTGAGATTTGCCTTGGGCTAACTCCACAGGGAAAGCTCGGATCTGAAAATGGTGTGAGACTTCGGCTTTCCAGACCCTAGGGAACATGAATATGTGTTTCTTTTTCATTTCTGAGCTCTGTGTCAACAGTGAAGTTTTCGGGCTGAATTGAGTGGTAAGGTAAATTCTATGATACGCCTTCGGCTAACTCCTCAGGGAAAGCTCGCGTCTGAAAATGGTGTGACAATTCAGCTTTCCAAACCCTCGGGAACATGAATATGTGTTTCTTTTTCATTTCTGAGCTCTGTGTCAAAAGTGAAGTTTTCTGGCTGAATTGAGCCATAGGGCAAATTATGAGATACGCCATGGGCTAACTCCTCAGGGAAACTACGGGTCTGAAAATGGTGTGAGAATTCGGCTTTCCAGACACTAGGGAACATGAATATGTGTTTATTTTTCATTTCTGAGCTCTGTGTCAAAATTGAAGTTTTCTGGCTGAATTGAGTTGTAAGGTAAATTCTATGATACGCCTTGGGCTAACTACTCAGAGAAAGCTTGGAACTGAAAATGGGGTGAGATTTTGGCTTTCCAGACACTGGGGAACATGAATATGTGTTTCTTTTTCATTTCTGAGCTCTGTGTCAAAAGTGAAGTTTTCTGGCTGAATTGAGCCATAAGGCAAATTATGAGATACGCCATGGGCTAACTCCTCAGGGAAACTACGGGTCTGAAAATGGTGTGAGAATTCGGCTTTACAGACCGTAGGGAACATGAATATGTGTTTCTTTTTCATGGGCTAACTCCTCAGGGAAACTACGGGTCTGAAAATGGTGTGAGAATTCGGCTTTACAGACCGTAGGGAACATGAATATGTGGTTTTTTTTTCATTTCTGATCTCTGTGTCAATAGTGAAGTTTTCTGGGTGAATTGAGTCCTAAGGCAAATTCTGAGATACGCCTTGGGCTAACTCCACAGGGAAAGCTCGGATCTGAAAATGGTGTGAGAATTCGGCTTTCCAGACCCTCGGGAACATGAATATGTGTTTCTTTTCCATTTCTGAGCTCTCTGTCAAAAGTGAAGTTTCTGGCTGTAAATTGATTTCTATGGCAAATTCTGAGATACGCCTTGGACTAACTCCTCAGAGAAAGCTCGGATCTGAAAATGTTGTGTGAATTCGGCTTTCCAGACCCTAGGGAACATGAATATGTGTTTCTTTTTCATTTCTGAGCTCTGTGTCAACAGTGAAGTTTTCGGGCTGAATTGAGTGGTAAGGTAAATTCTATGATACGCCTTCGGCTAACTCCTCAGGGAAAGCTCGCGTCTGAAAATGGTGTGACAATTCAGCTTTCCAAACCCTCGGGAACATGAATATGTGTTTCTTTTTCATTTCTGAGCTCTGTGTCAAAAGTGAAGTTTTCTGGCTGAATTGAGCCATAAGGCAAATTATGAGATACGCCATGGGCTAACTCCTCAGGGAAACTACGGGTCTGAAAATGGTGTGAGAATTCGGCTTTACAGACCGTAGGGAACATGAATATGTGTTTCTTTTTCATGGGCTAACTCCTCAGGGAAACTACGGGTCTGAAAATGGTGTGAGAATTCGGCTTTACAGACCGTAGGGAACATGAATATGTGGTTTTTTTTTCATTTCTGATCTCTGTGTCAATAGTGAAGTTTTCTGGGTGAATTGAGTCCTAAGGCAAATTCTGAGATACGCCTTGGGCTAACTCCACAGGGAAAGCTCGGATCTGAAAATGGTGTGAGAGTTCGGCTTTCCAGACCCTCGGGAACATGAATATGTGTTTCTTTTCCATTTCTGAGCTCTCTGTCAAAAGTGAAGTTTCTGGCTGTAAATTGATTTCTATGGCAAATTCTGAGATACGCCTTGGACTAACTCCTCAGAGAAAGCTCGGATCTGAAAATGTTGTGTGAATTCGGCTTTCCAGACCCTAGGGAACATGAATATGTGTTTCTTTTTCATTTCTGAGGTCTGTGTCAACAGTGAAGTTTTCGGGCTGAATTGAGTGGTAAGGTAAATTCTATGATACGCCTTCGGCTAACTCCTCAGGGAAAGCTCGCGTCTGAAAATGGTGTGACAATTCAGCTTTCCAAACCCTCGGGAACATGAATATGTGTTTCTTTTTCATTTCTGAGCTCTGTGTCAAAAGTGAAGTTTTCTGGCTGAATTGAGCCATAAGGCAAATTATGAGATACGCCATGGGCTAACTCCTCAGGGAAACTACGGGTCTGAAAATGGTGTGAGAATTCGGCTTTCCAGACACTAGGGAACATGAATATGTGTTTATTTTTCATTTCTGAGCTCTGTGTCAAAATTGAAGTTTTCTGGCTGAATTGAGTTGTAAGGTAAATTCTATGATACGCCTTGGGCTAACTACTCAGAGAAAGCTTGGAACTGAAAATGGGGTGAGATTTTGGCTTTCCAGACACTGGGGAACATGAATATGTGTTTCTTTTTCATTTCTGAGCTCTGTGTCAAAAGTGAAGTTTTCTGGCTGAATTGAGCCATAAGGCAAATTATGAGATACGCCATGGGCTAACTCCTCAGGGAAACTACGGGTCTGAAAATGGTGTGAGAATTCGGCTTTACAGACCGTAGGGAACATGAATATGTGTTTCTTTTTCATGGGCTAACTCCTCAGGGAAACTACGGGTCTGAAAATGGTGTGAGAATTCGGCTTTACAGACCGTAGGGAACATGAATATGTGGTTTTTTTTTCATTTCTGATCTCTGTGTCAATAGTGAAGTTTTCTGGGTGAATTGAGTCCTAAGGCAAATTCTGAGATACGCCTTGGGCTAACTCCACAGGGAAAGCTCGGATCTGAAAATGGTGTGAGAATTCGGCTTTCCAGACCCTCGGGAACATGAATATGTGTTTCTTTTCCATTTCTGAGCTCTCTGTCAAAAGTGAAGTTTCTGGCTGTAAATTGATTTCTATGGCAAATTCTGAGATACGCCTTGGACTAACTCCTCAGAGAAAGCTCGGATCTGAAAATGTTGTGTGAATTCGGCTTTCCAGACCCTAGGGAACATGAATATGTGTTTCTTTTTCATTTCTGAGCTCTGTGTCAACAGTGAAGTTTTCGGGCTGAATTGAGTGGTAAGGTAAATTCTATGATACGCCTTCGGCTAACTCCTCAGGGAAAGCTCGCGTCTGAAAATGGTGTGACAATTCAGCTTTCCAAACCCTCGGGAACATGAATATGTGTTTCTTTTTCATTTCTGAGCTCTGTGTCAAAAGTGAAGTTTTCTGGCTGAATTGAGCCATAAGGCAAATTATGAGATACGCCATGGGCTAACTCCTCAGGGAAACTACGGGTCTGAAAATGGTGTGAGAATTCGGCTTTACAGACCGTAGGGAACATGAATATGTGTTTCTTTTTCATGGGCTAACTCCTCAGGGAAACTACGGGTCTGAAAATGGTGTGAGAATTCGGCTTTACAGACCGTAGGGAACATGAATATGTGGTTTTTTTTTCATTTCTGATCTCTGTGTCAATAGTGAAGTTTTCTGGGTGAATTGAGTCCTAAGGCAAATTCTGAGATACGCCTTGGGCTAACTCCACAGGGAAAGCTCGGATCTGAAAATGGTGTGAGAATTCGGCTTTCCAGACCCTCGGGAACATGAATATGTGTTTCTTTTCCATTTCTGAGCTCTCTGTCAAAAGTGAAGTTTCTGGCTGTAAATTGATTTCTATGGCAAATTCTGAGATACGCCTTGGACTAACTCCTCAGAGAAAGCTCGGATCTGAAAATGTTGTGTGAATTCGGCTTTCCAGACCCTAGGGAACATGAATATGTGTTTCTTTTTCATTTCTGAGGTCTGTGTCAACAGTGAAGTTTTCGGGCTCAATTGAGTGGTAAGGTAAATTCTATGATACGCCTTCGGCTAACTCCTCAGGGAAAGCTCGCGTCTGAAAATGGTGTGACAATTCAGCTTTCCAAACCCTCGGGAACATGAATATGTGTTTCTTTTTCATTTCTGAGCTCTGTGTCAAAAGTGAAGTTTTCTGGCTGAATTGAGCCATAGGGCAAATTATGAGATACGCCATGGGCTAACTCCTCAGGGAAACTACGGGTCTGAAAATGGTGTGAGAATTCGGCTTTCCAGAAACTAGGGAACATGAATATGTGTTTATTTTTCATTTCTGAGCTCTGTGTCAAAATTGAAGTTTTCTGGCTGAATTGAGTTGTAAGGTAAATTCTATGATACGCCTTGGGCTAGCTACTCAGAGAAAGCTTGGAACTGAAAATGGGGTGAGATTTTGGCTTTCCAGACACTGGGGAACATGAATATGTGTTTCTTTTTCATTTCTGAGCTCTGTGTCAAAAGTGAAGTTTTCTGGCTGAATTGAGCCATAAGGCAAATTATGAGATACGCCATGGGCTAACTCCTCAGGGAAACTACGGGTCTGAAAATGGTGTGAGAATTCGGCTTTACAGACCGTAGGGAACATGAATATGTGGTTTTTTTTTCATTTCTGATCTCTGTGTCAATAGTGAAGTTTTCTGGGTGAATTGAGTCCTAAGGCAAATTCTGAGATACGCCTTGGGCTAACTCCACAGGGAAAGCTCGGATCTGAAAATGGTGTGAGAATTCGGCTTTCCAGACCCTAGGGAACATGAATATGTGTTTCTTTTTCATTTCTGAGCTCTGTGTCAAAAGTGAAGTTTTCTGGATGAAATGAGCCCTAAGGCAAATTATGAGATACGCCTTGGGCTAACTCCACAGGGAAAGCTTGGATCTGAAAATGGTGTGACAATTCAGCTTTCCAGACCCTCGGGAACATGAATATGTGTTTCTTTTCCATTTCTGAGCTCTCTGTCAAAAGTGAAGTTTCTGGCTGTAAATTGATTTCTATGGCAAATTCTGAGATACGCCTTGGACTAACTCCTCAGAGAAAGCTCGGATCTGAAAATGTTGTGTGAATTCGGCTTTCCAGACCCTAGGGAACATGAATATGTGTTTCTTTTTCATTTCTGAGCTCTGTGTCAACAGTGAAGTTTTCGGGCTGAATTGAGTGGTAAGGTAAATTCTATGATACGCCTTCGGCTAACTCCTCAGGGAAAGCTCGCGTCTGAAAATGGTGTGACAATTCAGCTTTCCAAACCCTCGGGAACATGAATATGTGTTTCTTTTTCATTTCTGAGCTCTGTGTCAAAAGTGAAGTTTTCTGGCTGAATTGAACCATAAGGCAAATTATGAGATATGCCATGGGCTAACTCCTCAGGGAAACTACGGGTCTGAAAATGGTGTGAGAATTCGGCTTTACAGACTGTAGGGAACATGAATATGTGGTTTTTTTTTCATTTCTGATCTCTGTGTCAATAGTGAAGTTTTCTGGGTGAATTGAGTCCTAAGGCAAATTCTGAGATACGCCTTGGGCTAACTCCACAGGGAAAGCTCGGATCTGAAAATGGTGTGAGAATTCGGCTTTCCAGACCCTAGGGAACATGAATATGTGTTTCTTTTTCATTTCTGAGCTCTGTGTCAAAAGTGAAGTTTTCTGGATGAAATGAGCCCTAAGGCAAATTATGAGATACGCCTTGGGCTAACTCCACAGGGAAAGCTTGGATCTGAAAATGGTGTGACAATTCAGCTTTCCAGACCCTCGGGAACATGAATATGTGTTTCTTTTCCATTTCTGAGCTCTCTGTCAAAAGTGAAGTTTCTGGCTGTAAATTGATTTCTATGGCAAATTCTGAGATACGCCTTGGACTAACTCCTCAGAGAAAGCTCGGATCTGAAAATGTTGTGTGAATTCGGCTTTCCAGAACCTAGGGAACATGAATATGTGGTTTTTTTTTCATTTCTGATCTCTGTGTCAATAGTGAAGTTTTCTGGGTGAATTGAGTCCTAAGGCAAATTCTGAGATACGCCTTGGGCTAACTCCACAGGGAAAGCTCGGATCTGAAAATGGTGTGAGAATTCGGCTTTCCAGACCCTAGGGAAAATGAATATGTGTTTCTTTTTCATTTCTGAGCTCTGTGTCAAAAGTGAAGTTTTCTGGGTGAATTGAGTCCTAAGGCAAATTCTGAGATACGCCTTGGGCTAACTCCACAGGGAAAGCTGTGATCTGAAAATGGTTTGAGAATTCGCCATTCTAGACCCAGGGTAACATGAATATATGTTTCTTTTTCATTTCTTAGCTCTGTGTCAAAAGTGAGGTTTTCGGGCTGAATTGAGTTGTAAGGTAAATTCTATGATACGCCTTCAGCTAACTCCTCAGGGAAAGCTCGGATCTGAAAATTGTGTGAGAATTCAGCTTTCCAGACCCTGGGGAACATGAATATGTGTTTCTTTTTCATTTCTGAGCTCTGTGTCAAAAGTGAAGTTTTCTGGCTGAATTGAGTTGTAAGGTAAGTTCTATGATATGGCATTGGCAAACTCCTCAGGGAAAATTCGGATCTGAAAATGGAGTGAGAATTCGGCATTCCAGACCCTGGGGAACATGAATATGTGTTTCTTTTTCATTTCTGAGCTCTGTGTCAACAGTGAAGTTTTCGGGCTCAATTGAGTGGTAAGGTAAATTCTATGATACGCCTTCGGCTAACTCCTCAGGGATAGCTCGCGTCTGAAAATGGTGTGACAATTCAGCTTTCCAGACCCTCGGGAACATGAATATGTGTTTCTTTTTCATTTCTGAGCTCTGTGTCAACAGTGAAGTTTTCCGGATGAATTGAGTTCTATGGCGAATTCTGAGATACGCCTTGGGCTAACTCCTCAGAGAAAGCTTGGATCTGAAAAATGGGGTGAGATTTTGGCTTTCCAGACCCTGGGGAACATGAATATGTGTTTCTTTTTCATTTCTGAGCTCTGTGTCAAAAGTGAAGTTTTCTGGATGAAATGAGCCCTAAGGCAAATTTTGAGATACGCCTTGGGCTAACTCCACAGGGAAAGCTTGGATCTGAAAATGGTGTGACAATTCAGCTTTCCAGACCCTCGGGAACATGAATATGTGTTTCTTTTCCATTTCTGAGCTCTCTGTCAAAAGTGAAGTTTCTGGCTGTAAATTGATTTCTATGGCAAATTCTGAGATACGCCTTGGACTAACTCCTCAGAGAAAGCTCGGATCTGAAAACGGTGTGACAATTCAGCTTTCCAGACCCTCGGGAACATGAATATGTGTTTCTTTTCCATTTCTGAGCTCTCTGTCAAAAGTGAAGTTTCTGGCTGTAAATTGATTTCTATGGCAAATTCTGAGATACGCCTTGGACTAACTCCTCAGAGAAAGCTCGGATCTGAAAATGTTGTGTGAATTCGGCTTTCCAGACCCTAGGGAACATGAATATGTGTTTCTTTTTCATTTCTGAGCTCTGTGTCAACAGTGAAGTTTTCGGGCTGAATTGAGTGGTAAGGTAAATTCTATGATACGCCTTCGGCTAACTCCTCAGGGAAAGCTCGCGTCTGAAAATGGTGTGACAATTCAGCTTTCCAAACCCTCGGGAACATGAATATGTGTTTCTTTTTCATTTCTGAGCTCTGTGTCAAAAGTGAAGTTTTCTGGCTGAATTGAGCCATAAGGCAAATTATGAGATACGCCATGGGCTAACTCCTCAGGGAAACTACGGGTCTGAAAATGGTGTGAGAATTCGGCTTTACAGACCGTAGGGAACATGAATATGTGTTTCTTTTTCATGGGCTAAGTCCTCAGGGAAACTACGGGTCTGAAAATGGTGTGAGAATTCGGCTTTACAGACCGTAGGGAACATGAATATGTGTTTTTTTTTCATTTCTGACTTCTATGTCAATAGTGAAGTTTTCTGGGTGAATTGAGTCCTAAGGCAAATTCTGAGATACGCCTTGGGCTAACTCCACAGGGAAAGCTCGGATATTAAAATGGTGTGAGAATTCGGCTTTCCAGACACTAGGGAACATGAATATGTGTTTCTTTTTCATTTCTGAGCTCTGTGTCAAAATTGAAGTTTTCTGGCTGAATTGAGTTGTAAGGTAAATTCTATGATACGCCTTGGGCTAACTACTCAGAGAAAGCTTGGAACTGAAAATGGGGTGAGATTTTGGCTTTCCAGACCCTGGGGAACATGAATATGTGTTTCTTTTTCATTTCTGAGCTCTGTGTCAAAAGTGAAGTTTTCTGGCTGAATTGAGCCATAAGGCAAATTATGAGATACGCCATGGGCTAACTCCTCAGGGAAACTACGAGTCTGAAAATGGTGTGAGAATTCGGCTTTACAGACCGTAGGGAACATGAATATGTGGTTTTTTTTTCATTTCTGATCTCTGTGTCAATAGTGAAGTTTTCTGGGTGAATTGAGTCCTAAGGCAAATTCTGAGATTTGCCTTGGGCTTACTCCACAGGGAAAGCTCGGATCTGAAAATGGTGTGAGACTTCGGCTTTCCAGACCCTAGGGAACATGAATATGTGTTTCTTTTTCATTTCTGAGCTCTGTGTCAAAAGTGAAGTTTTCTGGGTGAATTGAGTCCTAAGGCAAATTCTGAGATACGCCTTGGGCTAACTCCACAGGGAAAGCTCTGATCTGAAAATGGTTTGAGAATTCGGCATTCTAGACCCAGGGTAACATGAATATATGTTTCTTTTTCATTTCTTAGCTCTGTGTCAAAAGTGAGGTTTTCGGGCTGAATTGAGTTGTAAGGTAAATTCTATGATACGCCTTCAGCTAACTCCTAAGGGAAAGCTCGGATCTGAAAATTGTGTGAGAATTCAGCTTTCTAGACCCTGGGGAACATGAATATGTGTTTCTTTTTCATTTCTGAGCTCTGTGTCAAAAGTGAAGTTTTCTGGCTGAATTGAGTTGTAAGGTAAGTTCTATGATATGGCATTGGCAAACTCCTCAGGGAAAATTCGGATCTGAAAATGGAGTGAGAATTCGGCATTCCAGACCCTCGGGAACATGAATATGTGTTTCTTTTTCATTTCTGAGCTCTGTGTCAACAGTGAAGTTTTCGGGCTCAATTGAGTGGTAAGGTAAATTCTATGATACGCCTTCGGCTAACTCCTCAGGGAAAGCTCGCGTCTGAAAATGGTGTGAGAATTCAGCTTTCCAGACCCTCGGGAACATGAATATGTGTTTCTTTTTCATTTCTGAGCTCTGTGTCAACAGTGAAGTTTTCCGTTTGAATTGAGTTCTATGGAGAATTCTGAGATACGCCTTGGGCTAACTCCTCAGAGAAAGCTTGGATATGAAAATGGGGTGAGATTTTGGCTTTCCAGACCCTGGGGAACATGAATATGTGTTTCTTTTTCATTTCTTAGCTCTGTGTCAAAAGTGAAGTTTTCTGGCTGAATTGAGCCATAAGGCAAATTATGAGATACGCCATGGGCTAACTCCTCAGGGAAACTACGGGTCTGAAAATGGTGTGAGAATTCAGCTTTCCAGACCCTCAGCTTTCTGAGCTCTGTGTCAAAAGTGAAGTTTTCTGGGTGAATTGAGTCCTAAGGCAAATTCTGAGATACGCCTTCGGCTAACTCCTCAGGGAAAGCTCGCGTCTGAAAATGGTGTGACAATTCAGCTTTCCAGACCCTCGGGAACATGAATATGTGTTTCTTTTTCATTTCTGAGCTCTGTGTCAACAGTGAAGTTTTCCGGATGAATTGAGTTCTATGGCGAATTCTGAGATACGCCTTGGGCTAACTCCTCAGAGAAAGCTTGGATCTGAAAATGGTGTGACAATTCAGCTTTCCAGACCCTCGGGAACATGAATATGTGTTTCTTTTCCATTTCTGAGCTCTCTGTCAAAAGTGAAGTTTCTGGCTGTAAATTGATTTCTATGGCAAATTCTGAGATACGCCTTGGACTAACTCCTCAGAGAAAGCTCGGATCTGAAAATGGTGTGACAATTCAGCTTTCCAGACCCTCGGGAACATGAATATGTGTTTCTTTTCCATTTCTGAGCTCTCTGTCAAAAGTGAAGTTTCTGGCTGTAAATTGATTTCTATGGCAAATTCTGAGATACGCCTTGGACTAACTCCTCAGAGAAAGCTCGGATCTGAAAATGTTGTGTGAATTCGGCTTTCCAGACCCTAGGGAACATGAATATGTGTTTCTTTTTCATTTCTGAGCTCTGTGTCAACAGTGAAGTTTTCGGGCTGAATTGAGTGGTAAGGTAAATTCTATGATACGCCTTCGGCTAACTCCTCAGGGAAAGCTCGCGTCTGAAAATGGTGTGACAATTCAGCTTTCCAAACCCTCGGGAACATGAATATGTGTTTCTTTTTCATTTCTGAGCTCTGTGTCAAAAGTGAAGTTTTCTGGCTGAATTGAGCCATAAGGCAAATTATGAGATACGCCATGGGCTAACTCCTCAGGGAAACTACGGGTCTGAAAATGGTGTGAGAATTCGGCTTTACAGACCGTAGGGAACATGAATATGTGTTTCTTTTTCATGGGCTAACTCCTCAGGGAAACTACGGGTCTGAAAATGGTGTGAGAATTCGGCTTTACAGACCGTAGGGAACATGAATATGTGTTTTTTTTTCATTTCTGACTTCTGTGTCAATAGTGAAGTTTTCTGGGTGAATTGAGTCCTAAGGCAAATTCTGAGATACGCCTTGGGCTAACTCCACAGGGAAAGCTCGGATATTAAAATGGTGTGAGAATTCGGCTTTCCAGACACTAGGGAACATGAATATGTGTTTATTTTTCATTTCTGAGCTCTGTGTCAAAATTGAAGTTTTCTGGCTGAATTGAGTTGTAAGGTAAATTCTATGATACGCCTTGGGCTAACTACTCAGAGAAAGCTTGGAACTGAAAATGGGGTGAGATTTTGGCTTTCCAGACCCTGGGGAACATGAATATGTGTTTCTTTTTCATTTCTGAGCTCTGTGTCAAAAGTGAAGTTTTCTGGCTGAATTGAGCCATAAGGCAAATTATGAGATACGCCATGGGCTAACTCCTCAGGGAAACTACGGGTCTGAAAATGGTGTGAGAATTCGGCTTTACAGACCGTAGGGAACATGAATATGTGGTTTTTTTTTCATTTCTGATCTCTGTGTCAATAGTGAAGTTTTCTGGGTGAATTGAGTCCTAAGGCAAATTCTGAGATTTGCCTTGGGCTAACTCCACAGGGAAAGCTCGGATCTGAAAATGGTGTGAGACTTCGGCTTTCCAGACCCTAGGGAACATGAATATGTGTTTCTTTTTCATTTCTGAGCTCTGTGTCAAAAGTGAAGTTTTCTGGCTGAATTGAGTCCTAAGGCAAATTCTGAGATACGCCTTGGGCTAACTCCACAGGGAAAGCTCTGATCTGAAAATGGTTTGAGAATTCGGCATTCTAGACCCAGGGTAACATGAATATATGTTTCTTTTTCATTTCTTAGCTCTGTGTCAAAAGTGAGGTTTTCGGGCTGAATTGAGTTGTAAGGTAAATTCTATGATACGCCTTCAGCTAACTCCTAAGGGAAAGCTCGGATCTGAAAATTGTGTGAGAATTCAGCTTTCTAGACCCTGGGGAACATGAATATGTGTTTCTTTTTCATTTCTGAGCTCTGTGTCAAAAGTGAAGTTTTCTGGCTGAATTGAGTTGTAAGGTAAGTTCTATGATATGGCATTGGCAAACTCCTCAGGGAAAATTCGGATCTGAAAATGGTGTGAGAATTCAGCTTTCCAGACCCTCGGGAACATGAATATGTGTTTCTTTTTCATTTCTGAGCTCTGTGTCAACAGTGAAGTTTTCCGTTTGAATTGAGTTCTATGCAGAATTCTGAGATACGCCTTGGGCTAACTCCTCAGAGAAAGCTTGGATCTGAAAATGGGGTGAGATTTTGGCTTTCCAGACCCTGGGGAACATGAATATGTGTTTCTTTTTCATTTCTTAGCTCTGTGTCAAAAGTGAAGTTTTCTGGCTGAATTGAGCCATAAGGCAAATTATGAGATACGCCATGGGCTAACTCCTCAGGGAAACTACGGGTCTGAAAATCGTGTGAGAATTCAGTTTTCCAGACCCTCAGCTTTCTGAGCTCTGTGTCAAAAGTGAAGTTTTCTGGGTGAATTGAGTCCTAAGGCAAATTCTGAGATACGCCTTGGGCTAACTCCACAGGGAAAGCTCTGATCTGAAAATGGTTTGAGAATTCGGCATTCTAGACCCAGGGTAACATGAATATATGTTTCTTTTTCATTTCTTAGCTCTGTGTCAAAAGTGAGGTTTTCGGGCTGAATTGAGTTGTAAGGTAAATTCTATGATACGCCTTCAGCTAACTCCTCAGGGAAAGCTCGGATCTGAAAATTGTGTGAGAATTCAGCTTTCCAGACCCTGGGGAACATGAATATGTGTTTCTTTTTCATTTCTGAGCTCTGTGTCAAAAGTGAAGTTTTCTGGATGAAATGAGCCCTAAGGCAAATTATGAGATACGCCTTGGGCTAACTTCTCAGGGAAAGCTCGGATCTGAAAATTGTGTGAGAATTCAGCTTTCCAGACCCTGGGGAACATGAATATGTGTTTCTTTTTCATTTCTGAGCTCTGTGTCAAAAGTGAAGTTTTCTGGATGAAATGAGCCCTAAGACAAATTATGAGATACGCCTTGGACTAACTCCACAGGGAAAGCTTGGATCTGAAAATGCTGTGACAATTCAGCTTTCCAGACCCTCGGGAACATGAATATGTGTTTCTTTTCCATTTCTGAGCTCTCTGTCAAAAGTGAAGTTTCTGGCTGTAAATTGATTTCTATGGCAAATTCTGAGATACGCCTTGGACTAACTCCTCAGAGAAAGCTCGGATCTGAAAATGTTGTGTGAATTCGGCTTTCCAGACCCTAGGGAACATGAATATGTGTTTCTTTTTCATTTCTGAGCTCTGTGTCAAGAGTGAAGTTTTCGGGCTGAATTGAGTGGTAAAGTAAATTCTATGATATGCCTTCGGCTAACTCCTCAGGGAAAGCTCGCGTCTGAAAATGGTGTGACAATTCAGCTTTCCAAACCCTCGGGAACATGAATATGTGTTTCTTTTTCATTTCTGAGCTCTGTGTCAAAAGTGAAGTTTTCTGGCTGAATTGAGCCATAAGGCAAATTATGAGATACGCCATGGGCTAACTCCTCAGGGAAACTACGGGTCTGAAAATGGTGTGAGAATTCGGCTTTACAGACCGTAGGGAACATGAATATGTGTTTTTTTTTCATTTCTGACTTCTGTGTCAATAGTGAAGTTTTCTGGGTGAATTGAGTCCTAAGGCAAATTCTGAGATACGCCTTGGGCTAACTCCACAGGGAAAGCTCGGATATTGAAATGGTGTGAGAATTCGACTTTCCAGACACTAGGGAACATGAATATGTGTTTATTTTTCATTTCTGAGCTCTGTGTCAAAATTGAAGTTTTCTGGCTGAATTGAGTTGTAAGGTAAATTCTATGATACGCCTTGGGCTAACTACTCAGAGAAAGCTTGGAACTGAAAATGGGGTGAGATTTTGGCTTTCCAGACACTGGGGAACATGAATATGTGTTTCTTTTTCATTTCTGAGCTCTGTGTCAAAAGTGAAGTTTTCTGGCTGAATTGAGCCATAAGGCAAATTATGAGATACGCCATGGGCTAACTCCTCAGGGAAACTACGGGTCTGAAAATGGTGTGAGAATTCGGCTTTACAGACCGTAGGGAACATGAATATGTGTTTCTTTTTCATGGGCTAACTCCTCAGGGAAACTACGGGTCTGAAAATGGTGTGAGAATTCGGCTTTACAGACCGTAGGGAACATGAATATGTGGTTTTTTTTTTCATTTCTGATCTCTGTGTCAATAGTGAAGTTTTCTGGATGAATGAGCCCTAAGGCAAATTATGAGATACGCCTTGGGCTAACTCCACAGGGAAAGCTTGGATCTGAAAATGGTGTGACAATTCAGCTTTCCAGACCCTCGGGAACATGAATATGTGTTTCTTTTCCATTTCTGAGCTCTCTGTCAAAAGTGAAGTTTCTGGCTGAAAATTGATTTCTATGGCAAATTCTGAGATACGCCTTGGACTAACTCCTCAGAGAAAGCTCGGATCTGAAAATGTTGTGTGAATTCGGCTTTCCAGACCCTAGGGAACATGAATATGTGTTTCTTTTTCATTTCTGAGCTCTGTGTCAACAGTGAAGTTTTCGGGCTGAATTGAGTGGTAAGGTAAATTCTATGATACGCCTTCGGCTAACTCCTCAGGGAAAGCTTGCATCTGAAAATGGTTTGACAATTCAGCTTTCCAAACCCTCGGGAACATGAATATGTGTTTCTTTTTCATTTCTGAGCTCTGTGTCAAAAGTGAAGTTTTCTGGCTGAATTGAGCCATAAGGCAAATTATGAGATACGCCATGGGCTAACTCCTCAGGGAAACTACGGGTCTGAAAATGGTGTGAGAATTCGGCTTTACAGACCATAGGGAACATGAATATGTGTTTCTTTTTCATGGGCTAACTCCTCAGGGAAACTACGGGTCTGAAAATGGTGTGAGAATTCGGCTTTACAGACCGTAGGGAACATGAATATGTGGTTTTTTTTTCATTTCTGATCTCTGTGTCAATAGTGAAGTTTTCTGGGTGAATTGAGTCCTAAGGCAAATTCTGAGATACGCCTTGGGCTAACTCCACAGGGAAAGCTCGGATCTGAAAATGGTGTGAGAATTCGGCTTTCCAGACCCTAGGGAACATGAATATGTGTTTCTTTTTCATTTCTGAGCTCTGTGTCAAAAGTGAAGTTTTCTGGATGAAATGAGCCCTAAGGCAAATTATGAGATACGCCTTGGGCTAACTCCACAGGGAAAGCTTGGATCTGAAAATGGTGTGACAATTCAGCTTTCCAGACCCTCGGGAACATGAATATGTGTTTCTTTTCCATTTCTGAGCTCTCTGTCAAAAGTGAAGTTTCTGGCTGTAAATTGATTTCTATGGCAAATTCTGAGATACGCCTTGGACTAACTCCTCAGAGAAAACTCGGATCTGAAAATGTTGTGTGAATTCGGCTTTCCAGACCCTAGGGAACATGAATATGTGTTTCTTTTTCATTTCTGAGCTCTGTGTCAACAGTGAAGTTTTCTGGCTGAATTGAGCCATAAGGCAAATTATGAGATACGCCATGGGCTAACTCCTCAGGGAAACTACGGGTCTGAAAATGGTGTGAGAATTCGGCTTTACAGACCATAGGGAACATGAATATGTGTTTCTTTTTCATGGGCTAACTCCTCAGGGAAACTACGGGTCTGAAAATGGTGTGAGAATTCGGCTTTACAGACCGTAGGGAACATGAATATGTGGTTTTTTTTTCATTTCTGATCTCTGTGTCAATAGTGAAGTTTTCTGGGTGAATTGAGTCCTAAGTCAAATTCTGAGATACGCCTTGGGCTAACTCCACAGGGAAAGCTCGGATATTGAAATGGTGTGAGAATTCGGCTTTCCAGACACTAGGGAACATGAATATGTGTTTATTTTTCATTTCTGAGCTCTGTGTCAAAATTGAAGTTTTCTGGCTGAATTGAGTTGTAAGGTAAATTCTATGATACGCCTTGGGCTAACTACTCAGAGAAAGCTTGGAACTGAAAATGGGGTGAGATTTTGGCTTTCCAGACACTGGGGAACATGAATATGTGTTTCTTTTTCATTTCTGAGCTCTGTGTCAAAAGTGAAGTTTTCTGGCTGAATTGAGCCATAAGGCAAATTATGAGATACGCCATGGGCTAACTCCTCAGGGAAACTACGGGTCTGAAAATGGTGTGAGAATTCGGCTTTCCAGACCCTAGGGAACATGAATATGTGTTTCTTTTTCATTTCTGAGCTCTGTGTCAAAAGTGAAGTTTTCTGGATGAATGAGCCCTAAGGCAAATTATGAGATACGCCTTGGGCTAACTCCACAGGGAAAGCTTGGATCTGAAAATGGTGTGACAATTCAGCTTTCCAGACCCTCGGGAACATGAATATGTGTTTCTTTTCCATTTCTGAGCTCTCTGTCAAAAGTGAAGTTTCTGGCTGAAAATTGATTTCTATGGCAAATTCTGAGATACGCCTTGGACTAACTCCTCAGAGAAAGCTCGGATCTGAAAATGTTGTGTGAATTCGGCTTTCCAGACCCTAGGGAACATGAATATGTGTTTCTTTTTCATTTCTGAGCTCTGTGTCAACAGTGAAGTTTTCGGGCTGAATTGAGTGGTAAGGTAAATTCTATGATACGCCTTCGGCTAACTCCTCAGGGAAAGCTTGCATCTGAAAATGGTTTGACAATTCAGCTTTCCAAACCCTCGGGAACATGAATATGTGTTTCTTTTTCATTTCTGAGCTCTGTGTCAAAAGTGAAGTTTTCTGGCTGAATTGAGCCATAAGGCAAATTATGAGATACGCCATGGGCTAACTCCTCAGGGAAACTACGGGTCTGAAAATGGTGTGAGAATTCGGCTTTACAGACCATAGGGAACATGAATATGTGTTTCTTTTTCATGGGCTAACTCCTCAGGGAAACTACGGGTCTGAAAATGGTGTGAGAATTCGGCTTTACAGACCGTAGGGAACATGAATATGTGGTTTTTTTTTCATTTCTGATCTCTGTGTCAATAGTGAAGTTTTCTGGGTGAATTGAGTCCTAAGGCAAATTCTGAGATACGCCTTGGGCTAACTCCACAGGGAAAGCTCGGATCTGAAAATGGTGTGAGAATTCGGCTTTCCAGACCCTAGGGAACATGAATATGTGTTTCTTTTTCATTTCTGAGCTCTGTGTCAAAAGTGAAGTTTTCTGGATGAAATGAGCCCTAAGGCAAATTATGAGATACGCCTTGGGCTAACTCCACAGGGAAAGCTTGGATCTGAAAATGGTGTGACAATTCAGGTTTCCAGACCCTCGGGAACATGAATATGTGTTTCTTTTCCATTTCTGAGCTCTCTGTCAAAAGTGAAGTTTCTGGCTGTAAATTGATTTCTATGGCAAATTCTGAGATACGCCTTGGACTAACTCCTCAGAGAAAACTCGGATCTGAAAATGTTGTGTGAATTCGGCTTTCCAGACCCTAGGGAACATGAATATGTGTTTCTTTTTCATTTCTGAGCTCTGTGTCAACAGTGAAGTTTTCGGGCTGAATTGAGTGGTAAGGTAAATTCTATGATACGCCTTCGGCTAACTCCTCAGGGAAAGCTTGCATCTGAAAATGGTTTGACAATTCAGCTTTCCAAACCCTCGGGAACATGAATATGTGTTTCTTTTTCATTTCTGAGCTCTGTGTCAAAAGTGAAGTTTTCTGGCTGAATTGAGCCATAAGGCAAATTATGAGATACGCCATGGGCTAACTCCTCAGGGAAACTACGGGTCTGAAAATGGTGTGAGAATTCGGCTTTACAGACCATAGGGAACATGAATATGTGTTTCTTTTTCATGGGCTAACTCCTCAGGGAAACTACGGGTCTGAAAATGGTGTGAGAATTCGGCTTTACAGACCGTAGGGAACATGAATATGTGGTTTTTTTTTCATTTCTGATCTCTGTGTCAATAGTGAAGTTTTCTGGGTGAATTGAGTCCTAAGGCAAATTCTGAGATACGCCTTGGGCTAACTCCACAGGGAAAGCTCGGATCTGAAAATGGTGTGAGAATTCGGCTTTCCAGACCCTAGGGAACATGAATATGTGTTTCTTTTTCATTTCTGAGCTCTGTGTCAAAAGTGAAGTTTTCTGGATGAAATGAGCCCTAAGGCAAATTATGAGATACGCCTTGGGCTAACTCCACAGGGAAAGCTTGGATCTGAAAATGGTGTGACAATTCAGCTTTCCAGACCCTCGGGAACATGAATATGTGTTTCTTTTCCATTTCTGAGCTCTCTGTCAAAAGTGAAGTTTCTGGCTGTAAATTGATTTCTATGGCAAATTCTGAGATACGCCTTGGACTAACTCCTCAGAGAAAACTCGGATCTGAAAATGTTGTGTGAATTCGGCTTTCCAGACCCTAGGGAACATGAATATGTGTTTCTTTTTCATTTCTGAGCTCTGTGTCAACAGTGAAGTTTTCGGGCTGAATTGAGTGGTAAGGTAAATTCTATGATACGCCTTCGGCTAACTCCTCAGGGAAAGCTCGCATCTGAAAATTGTGTGAGAATTCGGCTTTCCAGACCCTGGGGAACATGAATATGTGTTTCTTTTTCATTTCTGAGCTCTGTGTCAAAAGTGAAGTTTTCTGGGTGAATTGAGTCCTAAGGCAAATTCTGAGATACGCCTTGGGCTAACTCCACAGGGAAAGCTCTGATCTGAAAATGGTTTGAGAATTCGGCATTCTAGATCCAGGGTAACATGAATATATGTTTCTTTTTCATTTCTTAGCTCTGTGTCAAAAGTGAGGTTTTCGGGCTGAATTGAGTTGTAAGGTAAATTCTATGATACGCCTTCAGCTAACTCCTCAGGGAAAGCTCGGATCTGAAAATTGTGTGAGAATTCAGCGTTCCAGACCCTGGGGAACATGAATATGTGTTTCTTTTTCATTTCTGAGCTCTGTGTCAAAAGTGAAGTTTTCTGGATGAAATGAGCCCTAAGGCAAATTATGAGATACGCCTTGGGCTAACTCCACAGGGAAAGCTCGGATCTGAAAATGGTGTGAGAATTCAGCTTTCCAGACCCTGGGGAACATGAATATGTGTTTCTTTTTCATTTCTGAGCTCTGTGTCAAAAGTGAAGTTTTCTGGATGAAATGAGCCCTAAGGCAAATTATGAGATACGCCTTGGGCTAACTCCACAGGGAAAGCTTGGATCTGAAAATGGTGTGACAATTCAGCTTTCCAGACCCTCGGGAACATGAATATGTGTTTCTTTTCCATTTCTGAGCTCTCTGTCAAAAGTGAAGTTTCTGGCTGTAAATTGATTTCTATGGCAAATTCTGAGATACGCCTTGGACTAACTCCTCAGAGAAAGCTCGGATCTGAAAATGTTGTGTGAATTCGGCTTTCCAGACCCTAGGGAACATGAATATGTGTTTCTTTTTCATTTCTGAGCTCTGTGTCAACAGTGAAGTTTTCGGGCTGAATTGAGTGGTAAGGTAAATTCTATGATACGCCTTCGGCTAACTCCTCAGGGAAAGCTCACATCTGAAAATGGTGTGACAATTCAGCTTTCCAAACCCTCGGGAACATGAATATGTGTTTCTTTTTCATTTCTGAGCTCTGTGTCAAAAGTGAAGTTTTCTGGCTGAATTGAGCCATAAGGCAAATTATGAGATACGCCATGGGCTAACTCCTCAGGGAAACTACGGGTCTGAAAATGGTGTGAGAATTCGGCTTTACAGACCGTAGGGAACATGAATATGTGTTTTTTTTTCATTTCTGACTTCTGTGTCAATAGTGAAGTTTTCTGGGTGAATTGAGTCCTAAGGCAAATTCTGAGATACGCCTTGGGCTAACTCCACAGGGAAAGCTCGGATATTAAAATGGTGTGAGAATTCGGCTTTCCAGACACTAGGGAACATGAATATGTGTTTATTTTTCATTTCTGAGCTCTGTGTCAAAATTGAAGTTTTCTGGCTGAATTGAGTTGTAAGGTAAATTCTATGATACGCCTTGGGCTAACTACTCAGAGAAAGCTTGGAACTGAAAATGGGGTGAGATTTTGGCTTTCCAGACACTGGGGAACATGAATATGTGTTTCTTTTTCATTTCTGAGCTCTGTGTCAAAAGTGAAGTTTTCTGGCTGAATTGAGCCATAAGGCAAATTATGAGATACGCCATGGGCTAACTCCTCAGGGAAACTACGGGTCTGAAAATGGTGTGAGAATTCGGCTTTACAGACCGTAGGGAACATGAATATGTGTTTCTTTTTCATGGGCTAACTCCTCAGGGAAACTACGGGTCTGAAAATGGTGTGAGAATTCGGCTTTACAGACCGTAGGGAACATGAATATGTGGTTTTTTTTTTCATTTCTGATCTCTGTGTCAATAGTGAAGTTTTCTGGATGAATGAGCCCTAAGGCAAATTATGAGATACGCCTTGGGCTAACTCCACAGGGAAAGCTTGGATCTGAAAATGGTGTGACAATTCAGCTTTCCAGACCCTCGGGAACATGAATATGTGTTTCTTTTCCATTTCTGAGCTCTCTGTCAAAAGTGAAGTTTCTGGCTGAAAATTGATTTCTATGGCAAATTCTGAGATACGCCTTGGACTAACTCCTCAGAGAAAGCTCGGATCTGAAAATGTTGTGTGAATTCGGCTTTCCAGACCCTAGGGAACATGAATATGTGTTTCTTTTTCATTTCTGAGCTCTGTGTCAACAGTGAAGTTTTCGGGCTGAATTGAGTGGTAAGGTAAATTCTATGATACGCCTTCGGCTAACTCCTCAGGGAAAGCTTGCATCTGAAAATGGTTTGACAATTCAGCTTTCCAAACCCTCGGGAACATGAATATGTGTTTCTTTTTCATTTCTGAGCTCTGTGTCAAAAGTGAAGTTTTCTGGCTGAATTGAGCCATAAGGCAAATTATGAGATACGCCATGGGCTAACTCCTCAGGGAAACTACGGGTCTGAAAATGGTGTGAGAATTCGGCTTTACAGACCATAGGGAACATGAATATGTGTTTCTTTTTCATGGGCTAACTCCTCAGGGAAACTACGGGTCTGAAAATGGTGTGAGAATTCGGCTTTACAGACCGTAGGGAACATGAATATGTGGTTTTTTTTTCATTTCTGATCTCTGTGTCAATAGTGAAGTTTTCTGGGTGAATTGAGTCCTAAGGCAAATTCTGAGATACGCCTTGGGCTAACTCCACAGGGAAAGCTCGGATCTGAAAATGGTGTGAGAATTCGGCTTTCCAGACCCTAGGGAACATGAATATGTGTTTCTTTTTCATTTCTGAGCTCTGTGTCAAAAGTGAAGTTTTCTGGATGAAATGAGCCCTAAGGCAAATTATGAGATACGCCTTGGGCTAACTCCACAGGGAAAGCTTGGATCTGAAAATGGTGTGACAATTCAGCTTTCCAGACCCTCGGGAACATGAATATGTGTTTCTTTTCCATTTCTGAGCTCTCTGTCAAAAGTGAAGTTTCTGGCTGTAAATTGATTTCTATGGCAAATTCTGAGATACGCCTTGGACTAACTCCTCAGAGAAAACTCGGATCTGAAAATGTTGTGTGAATTCGGCTTTCCAGACCCTAGGGAACATGAATATGTGTTTCTTTTTCATTTCTGAGCTCTGTGTCAACAGTGAAGTTTTCTGGCTGAATTGAGCCATAAGGCAAATTATGAGATACGCCATGGGCTAACTCCTCAGGGAAACTACGGGTCTGAAAATGGTGTGAGAATTCGGCTTTACAGACCATAGGGAACATGAATATGTGTTTCTTTTTCATGGGCTAACTCCTCAGGGAAACTACGGGTCTGAAAATGGTGTGAGAATTCGGCTTTACAGACCGTAGGGAACATGAATATGTGGTTTTTTTTTCATTTCTGATCTCTGTGTCAATAGTGAAGTTTTCTGGGTGAATTGAGTCCTAAGTCAAATTCTGAGATACGCCTTGGGCTAACTCCACAGGGAAAGCTCGGATATTGAAATGGTGTGAGAATTCGGCTTTCCAGACACTAGGGAACATGAATATGTGTTTATTTTTCATTTCTGAGCTCTGTGTCAAAATTGAAGTTTTCTGGCTGAATTGAGTTGTAAGGTAAATTCTATGATACGCCTTGGGCTAACTACTCAGAGAAAGCTTGGAACTGAAAATGGGGTGAGATTTTGGCTTTCCAGACACTGGGGAACATGAATATGTGTTTCTTTTTCATTTCTGAGCTCTGTGTCAAAAGTGAAGTTTTCTGGCTGAATTGAGCCATAAGGCAAATTATGAGATACGCCATGGGCTAACTCCTCAGGGAAACTACGGGTCTGAAAATGGTGTGAGAATTCGGCTTTCCAGACCCTAGGGAACATGAATATGTGTTTCTTTTTCATTTCTGAGCTCTGTGTCAAAAGTGAAGTTTTCTGGATGAATGAGCCCTAAGGCAAATTATGAGATACGCCTTGGGCTAACTCCACAGGGAAAGCTTGGATCTGAAAATGGTGTGACAATTCAGCTTTCCAGACCCTCGGGAACATGAATATGTGTTTCTTTTCCATTTCTGAGCTCTCTGTCAAAAGTGAAGTTTCTGGCTGAAAATTGATTTCTATGGCAAATTCTGAGATACGCCTTGGACTAACTCCTCAGAGAAAGCTCGGATCTGAAAATGTTGTGTGAATTCGGCTTTCCAGACCCTAGGGAACATGAATATGTGTTTCTTTTTCATTTCTGAGCTCTGTGTCAACAGTGAAGTTTTCGGGCTGAATTGAGTGGTAAGGTAAATTCTATGATACGCCTTCGGCTAACTCCTCAGGGAAAGCTTGCATCTGAAAATGGTTTGACAATTCAGCTTTCCAAACCCTCGGGAACATGAATATGTGTTTCTTTTTCATTTCTGAGCTCTGTGTCAAAAGTGAAGTTTTCTGGCTGAATTGAGCCATAAGGCAAATTATGAGATACGCCATGGGCTAACTCCTCAGGGAAACTACGGGTCTGAAAATGGTGTGAGAATTCGGCTTTACAGACCATAGGGAACATGAATATGTGTTTCTTTTTCATGGGCTAACTCCTCAGGGAAACTACGGGTCTGAAAATGGTGTGAGAATTCGGCTTTACAGACCGTAGGGAACATGAATATGTGGTTTTTTTTTCATTTCTGATCTCTGTGTCAATAGTGAAGTTTTCTGGGTGAATTGAGTCCTAAGGCAAATTCTGAGATACGCCTTGGGCTAACTCCACAGGGAAAGCTCGGATCTGAAAATGGTGTGAGAATTCGGCTTTCCAGACCCTAGGGAACATGAATATGTGTTTCTTTTTCATTTCTGAGCTCTGTGTCAAAAGTGAAGTTTTCTGGATGAAATGAGCCCTAAGGCAAATTATGAGATACGCCTTGGGCTAACTCCACAGGGAAAGCTTGGATCTGAAAATGGTGTGACAATTCAGGTTTCCAGACCCTCGGGAACATGAATATGTGTTTCTTTTCCATTTCTGAGCTCTCTGTCAAAAGTGAAGTTTCTGGCTGTAAATTGATTTCTATGGCAAATTCTGAGATACGCCTTGGACTAACTCCTCAGAGAAAACTCGGATCTGAAAATGTTGTGTGAATTCGGCTTTCCAGACCCTAGGGAACATGAATATGTGTTTCTTTTTCATTTCTGAGCTCTGTGTCAACAGTGAAGTTTTCGGGCTGAATTGAGTGGTAAGGTAAATTCTATGATACGCCTTCGGCTAACTCCTCAGGGAAAGCTTGCATCTGAAAATGGTTTGACAATTCAGCTTTCCAAACCCTCGGGAACATGAATATGTGTTTCTTTTTCATTTCTGAGCTCTGTGTCAAAAGTGAAGTTTTCTGGCTGAATTGAGCCATAAGGCAAATTATGAGATACGCCATGGGCTAACTCCTCAGGGAAACTACGGGTCTGAAAATGGTGTGAGAATTCGGCTTTACAGACCATAGGGAACATGAATATGTGTTTCTTTTTCATGGGCTAACTCCTCAGGGAAACTACGGGTCTGAAAATGGTGTGAGAATTCGGCTTTACAGACCGTAGGGAACATGAATATGTGGTTTTTTTTTCATTTCTGATCTCTGTGTCAATAGTGAAGTTTTCTGGGTGAATTGAGTCCTAAGGCAAATTCTGAGATACGCCTTGGGCTAACTCCACAGGGAAAGCTCGGATCTGAAAATGGTGTGAGAATTCGGCTTTCCAGACCCTAGGGAACATGAATATGTGTTTCTTTTTCATTTCTGAGCTCTGTGTCAAAAGTGAAGTTTTCTGGATGAAATGAGCCCTAAGGCAAATTATGAGATACGCCTTGGGCTAACTCCACAGGGAAAGCTTGGATCTGAAAATGGTGTGACAATTCAGCTTTCCAGACCCTCGGGAACATGAATATGTGTTTCTTTTCCATTTCTGAGCTCTCTGTCAAAAGTGAAGTTTCTGGCTGTAAATTGATTTCTATGGCAAATTCTGAGATACGCCTTGGACTAACTCCTCAGAGAAAACTCGGATCTGAAAATGTTGTGTGAATTCGGCTTTCCAGACCCTAGGGAACATGAATATGTGTTTCTTTTTCATTTCTGAGCTCTGTGTCAACAGTGAAGTTTTCGGGCTGAATTGAGTGGTAAGGTAAATTCTATGATACGCCTTCGGCTAACTCCTCAGGGAAAGCTCGCATCTGAAAATTGTGTGAGAATTCGGCTTTCCAGACCCTGGGGAACATGAATATGTGTTTCTTTTTCATTTCTGAGCTCTGTGTCAAAAGTGAAGTTTTCTGGGTGAATTGAGTCCTAAGGCAAATTCTGAGATACGCCTTGGGCTAACTCCACAGGGAAAGCTCTGATCTGAAAATGGTTTGAGAATTCGGCATTCTAGATCCAGGGTAACATGAATATATGTTTCTTTTTCATTTCTTAGCTCTGTGTCAAAAGTGAGGTTTTCGGGCTGAATTGAGTTGTAAGGTAAATTCTATGATACGCCTTCAGCTAACTCCTCAGGGAAAGCTCGGATCTGAAAATTGTGTGAGAATTCAGCGTTCCAGACCCTGGGGAACATGAATATGTGTTTCTTTTTCATTTCTGAGCTCTGTGTCAAAAGTGAAGTTTTCTGGATGAAATGAGCCCTAAGGCAAATTATGAGATACGCCTTGGGCTAACTCCACAGGGAAAGCTCGGATCTGAAAATGGTGTGAGAATTCAGCTTTCCAGACCCTGGGGAACATGAATATGTGTTTCTTTTTCATTTCTGAGCTCTGTGTCAAAAGTGAAGTTTTCTGGATGAAATGAGCCCTAAGGCAAATTATGAGATACGCCTTGGGCTAACTCCACAGGGAAAGCTTGGATCTGAAAATGGTGTGACAATTCAGCTTTCCAGACCCTCGGGAACATGAATATGTGTTTCTTTTCCATTTCTGAGCTCTCTGTCAAAAGTGAAGTTTCTGGCTGTAAATTGATTTCTATGGCAAATTCTGAGATACGCCTTGGACTAACTCCTCAGAGAAAGCTCGGATCTGAAAATGTTGTGTGAATTCGGCTTTCCAGACCCTAGGGAACATGAATATGTGTTTCTTTTTCATTTCTGAGCTCTGTGTCAACAGTGAAGTTTTCGGGCTGAATTGAGTGGTAAGGTAAATTCTATGATACGCCTTCGGCTAACTCCTCAGGGAAAGCTCACATCTGAAAATGGTGTGACAATTCAGCTTTCCAAACCCTCGGGAACATGAATATGTGTTTCTTTTTCATTTCTGAGCTCTGTGTCAAAAGTGAAGTTTTCTGGCTGAATTGAGCCATAAGGCAAATTATGAGATACGCCATGGGCTAACTCCTCAGGGAAACTACGGGTCTGAAAATGGTGTGAGAATTCGGCTTTACAGACCGTAGGGAACATGAATATGTGTTTTTTTTTCATTTCTGACTTCTGTGTCAATAGTGAAGTTTTCTGGGTGAATTGAGTCCTAAGGCAAATTCTGAGATACGCCTTGGGCTAACTCCACAGGGAAAGCTCGGATATTAAAATGGTGTGAGAATTCGGCTTTCCAGACACTAGGGAACATGAATATGTGTTTATTTTTCATTTCTGAGCTCTGTGTCAAAATTGAAGTTTTCTGGCTGAATTGAGTTGTAAGGTAAATTCTATGATACGCCTTGGGCTAACTACTCAGAGAAAGCTTGGAACTGAAAATGGGGTGAGATTTTGGCTTTCCAGACACTGCGGAACATGAATATGTGTTTCTTTTTCATTTCTGAGCTCTGTGTCAAAAGTGAAGTTTTCTGGCTGAATTGAGCCATAAGGCAAATTATGAGATACGCCATGGGCTAACTCCTCAGGGAAACTACGGGTCTGAAAATGGTGTGAGAATTCGGCTTTACAGACCGTAGGGAACATGAATATGTGTTTCTTTTTCATGGGCTAACTCCTCAGGGAAACTACGGGTCTGAAAATGGTGTGAGAATTCGGCTTTACAGACCGTAGGGAACATGAATATGTGGTTTTTTTTTTCATTTCTGATCTCTGTGTCAATAGTGAAGTTTTCTGGATGAATGAGCCCTAAGGCAAATTATGAGATACGCCTTGGGCTAACTCCACAGGGAAAGCTTGGATCTGAAAATGGTGTGACAATTCAGCTTTCCAGACCCTCGGGAACATGAATATGTGTTTCTTTTCCATTTCTGAGCTCTCTGTCAAAAGTGAAGTTTCTGGCTGTAAATTGATTTCTATGGCAAATTCTGAGATACGCCTTGGACTAACTCCTCAGAGAAAGCTCGGATCTGAAAATGTTGTGTGAATTCGGCTTTCCAGACCCTAGGGAACATGAATATGTGTTTCTTTTTCATTTCTGAGCTCTGTGTCAACAGTGAAGTTTTCGGGCTGAATTGAGTGGTAAGGTAAATTCTATGATACGCCTTCGGCTAACTCCTCAGGGAAAGCTTGCATCTGAAAATGGTTTGACAATTCAGCTTTCCAAACCCTCGGGAACATGAATATGTGTTTCTTTTTCATTTCTGAGCTCTGTGTCAAAAGTGAAGTTTTCTGGCTGAATTGAGCCATAAGGCAAATTATGAGATACGCCATGGGCTAACTCCTCAGGGAAACTACGGGTCTGAAAATGGTGTGAGAATTCGGCTTTACAGACCATAGGGAACATGAATATGTGTTTCTTTTTCATGGGCTAACTCCTCAGGGAAACTACGGGTCTGAAAATGGTGTGAGAATTCGGCTTTACAGACCGTAGGGAACATGAATATGTGGTTTTTTTTTTCATTTCTGATCTCTGTGTCAATAGTGAAGTTTTCTGGGTGAATTGAGTCCTAAGGCAAATTCTGAGATACGCCTTGGGCTAACTCCACAGGGAAAGCTCGGATCTGAAAATGGTGTGAGAATTCGGCTTTCCAGACCCTAGGGAACATGAATATGTGTTTCTTTTTCATTTCTGAGCTCTGTGTCAAAAGTGAAGTTTTCTGGATGAAATGAGCCCTAAGGCAAATTCTGAGATACGCCTTGGGCTAACTCCACAGGGAAAGCTTGGATCTGAAAATGGTGTGACAATTCAGCTTTCCAGACCCTCGGGAACATGAATATGTGTTTCTTTTCCATTTCTGAGCTCTCTGTCAAAAGTGAAGTTTCTGGCTGTAAATTGATTTCTATGGCAAATTCTGAGATACGCCTTGGACTAACTCCTCAGAGAAAGCTCGGATCTGAAAATGTTGTGTGAATTCGGCTTTCCAGACCCTAGGGAACATGAATATGTGTTTCTTTTTCATTTCTGAGCTCTGTGTCAAAAGTGAAGTTTTCTGGATGAAATGAGCCCTAAGGCAAATTCTGAGATACGCCTTGGGCTAACTCCACAGGGAAAGCTTGGATCTGAAAATGGTGTGACAATTCAGCTTTCCAGACCCTCGGGAACATGAATATGTGTTTCTTTTCCATTTCTGAGCTCTCTGTCAAAAGTGAAGTTTCTGGCTGTAAATTGATTTCTATGGCAAATTCTGAGATACGCCTTGGACTAACTCCTCAGAGAAAGCTCGGATCTGAAAATGTTGTGTGAATTCGGCTATCCAGACCCTAGGGAACATGAATATGTGTTTCTTTTTCATTTCTGAGCTCTGTGTCAACAGTGAAGTTTTCGGGCTGAATTGAGTGGTAAGGTAAATTCTATGATACGCCTTCGGCTAACTCCTCAGGGAAAGCTCGCATCTGAAAATGGTGTGACAATTCAGCTTTCCAAACCCTCGGGAACATGAATATGTGTTTCTTTTTCATTTCTGAGCTCTGTGTCAAAAGTGAAGTTTTCTGGGTGAATTGAGTCCTAAGGCAAATTCTGAGATACGCCTTGGGCTAACTCCACAGGGAAAGCTCTGATCTGAAAATGGTTTGAGAATTCGGCATTCTAGACCCAGGGTAACATGAATATATGTTTCTTTTTCATTTCTTAGCTCTGTGTCAAAAGTGAGGTTTTCGGGCTGAATTGAGTTGTAAGGTAAATTCTATGATACGCCTTCAGCTAACTCCTCAGGGAAAGCTCGGATCTGAAAATTGTGTGAGAATTCGGCTTTCCAGACCCTGGGGAACATGAATATGTGTTTCTTTTTCATTTCTGAGCTCTGTGTCAAAAGTGAAGTTTTCTGGGTGAATTGAGTCCTAAGGCAAATTCTGAGATACTCCTTGGGCTAACTCCACAGGGAAAGCTCTGATCTGAAAATGGTTTGAGAATTCGGCATTCTAGACCCAGGGTAACATGAATAGATGTTTCTTTTTCATTTCTTAGCTCTGTGTCAAAAGTGAAGTTTTCTGGCTGAATTGAGTTGTAAGGTAAATTCTATGATACGCCTTGGGCTAACTACTCAGAGAAAGCTTGGAACTGAAAATGGGGTGAGATTTTGGCTTTCCAGACCCTGGGGAACATGAATATGTGTTTCTTTTTCATTTCTGAGCTCTGTGTCAAAAGTGAAGTTTTCTGGCTGAATTGAGCCATAAGGCAAATTATGAGATACGCCTTGGGCTAACTCCTCAGGGAAAGCTCGGATCTGAAAATTGTGTGAGAATTCAGCTTTCCAGACCCTGGGGAACATGAATATGTGTTTCTTTTTCATTTCTGAGCTCTGTGTCAAAAGTGAAGTTTTCTGGATGAAATGAGCCCTAAGGCAAATTATGAGATACGCCTTGGGCTAACTCCACAGGGAAAGCTTGGATCTGAAAATGGTGTGACAATTCAGCTTTCCAGACCCTCGGGAACATGAATATGTGTTTCTTTTCCATTTCTGAGCTCTCTGTCAAAAGTGAAGTTTCTGGCTGTAAATTGATTTCTATGGCAAATTCTGAGATACGCCTTGGGCTAACTCCACAGGGAAAGCTCGGATCTGAAAATGGTGTGAGAATTCGGCTTTCCAGACCCTAGGGAACATGAATATGTGTTTCTTTTTCATTTCTGAGCTCTGTGTCAAAAGTGAAGTTTTCTGGGTGAATTGAGTCCTAAGGCAAATTCTGAGATACGCCTTGGGCTAACTCCACAGGGAAAGCTCTGATCTGAAAATGGTTTGAGAATTCGGCATTCTAGACCCAGGGTAACATGAATATATGTTTCTTTTTCATTTCTTAGCTCTGTGTCAAAAGTGAGGTTTTCGGGCTGAATTGAGTTGTAAGGTAAATTCTATGATACGCCTTCAGCTAACTCCTCAGGGAAAGCTCGGATCTGAAAATTGTGTGAGAATTCAGCTTTCCAGACCCTGGGGAACATGAATATGTGTTTCTTTTTCATTTCTGAGCTCTGTGTCAAATGTGAAGTTTTCTGGCTGAATTGAGTTGTAAGGTAAGTTCTATGATATGGCATTGGCAAACTCCTCAGGGAAAATTCGGATCTGAAAATGGAGTGAGAATTCGGCATTCCAGACCCTGGGGAACATGAATATGTGTTTCTTTTTCATTTCTGAGCTCTGTGTCAACAGTGAAGTTTTCGGGCTCAATTGAGTGGTAAGGTAAATTCTATGATACGCCTTCGGCTAACTCCTCAGGGAAACTACGGGTCTGAAAATGGTGTGAGAATTCAGCTTTCCAGACCCTCAGCTTTCTGAGCTCTGTGTCAAAAGTGAAGTTTTCTGGGTGAATTGAGTCCTAAGGCAAATTCTGAGATACGCCTTGGGCTAACTCCACAGGGAAAGCTCTGATCTGAAAATGGTTTGAGAATTCGGCATTCTAGGTCCAGGGTAACATGAATATATGTTTCTTTTTCATTTCTTAGCTCTGTGTCAAAAGTGAGGTTTTCGGGCTGAATTGAGTTGTAAGGTAAATTCTATGATACGCCTTCAGCTAACTCCTCAGGGAAAGCTCGGATCTGAAAATTGTGTGAGAATTCAGCGTTCCAGACCCTGGGGAACATGAATATGTGTTTCTTTTTCATTTCTGAGCTCTGTGTCAAAAGTGAAGTTTTCTGGATGAAATGAGCCCTAAGGCAAATTATGAGATACGCCTTGGGCTAACTCCACAGGGAAAGCTCGGATCTGAAAATGGTGTGAGAATTCAGCTTTCCAGACCCCGGGGAACATGAATATGTGTTTCTTTTTCATTTCTGAGCTCTGTGTCAAAAGTGAAGTTTTCTGGATGAAATGAGCCCTAAGGCAAATTATGAGATACGCCTTGGGCTAACTCCACAGGGAAAGCTTGGATCTGAAAATGGTGTGACAATTCAGCTTTCCAGACCCTCGGGAACATGAATATGTGTTTCTTTTCCATTTCTGAGCTCTCTGTCAAAAGTGAAGTTTCTGGCTGTAAATTGATTTCTATGGCAAATTCTGAGATACGCCTTGGACTAACTCCTCAGAGAAAGCTCGGATCTGAAAATGTTGTGTGAATTCGGCTTTCCAGACCCTAGGGAACATGAATATGTGTTTCTTTTTCATTTCTGAGCTCTGTGTCAACAGTGAAGTTTTCGGGCTGAATTGAGTGGTAAGGTAAATTCTATGATACGCCTTCGGCTAACTCCTCAGGGAAAGCTCACATCTGAAAATGGTGTGACAATTCAGCTTTCCAAACCCTCGGGAACATGAATATGTGTTTCTTTTTCATTTCTGAGCTCTGTGTCAAAAGTGAAGTTTTCTGGCTGAATTGAGCCATAAGGCAAATTATGAGATACGCCATGGGCTAACTCCTCAGGGAAACTACGGGTCTGAAAATGGTGTGAGAATTCGGCTTTACAGACCGTAGGGAACATGAATATTTGGTTTTTTTTCATTTCTGATCTCTGTGTCAATAGTGAAGTTTTCTGGGTGAATTGAGTCCTAAGGCAAATTCTGAGATACGCCTTGGGCTAACTCCACAGGGAAACCTCGGATCTGAAAATGGTGTGAGAATTCGGCTTTCCAGACCCTAGGGAACATGAATATGTGTTTCTTTTTCATTTCTGAGCTCTGTGTCAAAAGTGAAGTTTTCTGGATGAAATGAGCCCTAAGGCAAATTATGAGATACGCCTTGGGCTAACTCCACAGGGAAAGCTTGGATCTGAAAATGGTGTGACAATTCAGCTTTCCAGACCCTCGGGAACATGAATATGTGTTTCTTTTCCATTTCTGAGCTCTCTGTCAAAAGTGAAGTTTCTGGCTGTAAATTGATTTCTATGGCAAATTCTGAGATACGCCTTGGACTAACTCCTCAGAGAAAGCTCGGATCTGAAAATGTTGTGTGAATTCGGCTTTCCAGACCCTAGGGAACATGAATATGTGTTTCTTTTTCATTTCTGAGCTCTGTGTCAACAGTGAAGTTTTCGGGCTGAATTGAGTGGTAAGGTAAATTCTATGATACGCCTTCGGCTAACTCCTCAGGGAAAGCTCGCGTCTGAAAATGGTGTGACAATTCAGCTTTCCAAACCCTCGGGAACATGAATATGTGTTTCTTTTTCATTTCTGAGCTCTGTGTCAAAAGTGAAGTTTTCTGGCTGAATTGAGCCATAAGGCAAATTATGAGATACGCCATGGGCTAACTCCTCAGGGAAACTACGGGTCTGAAAATGGTGTGAGAATTCGGCTTTACAGACCGTAGGGAACATGAATATGTGTTTCTTTTTCATGGGCTAACTCCTCAGGGAAACTACGGGTCTGAAAATGGTGTGAGAATTCGGCTTTACAGACCGTAGGGAACATGAATATGTGGGTTTTTTTTCATTTCTGATCTCTGTGTCAATAGTGAAGTTTTCTGGGTGAATTGAGTCCTAAGGCAAATTCTGAGATACGCCTTGGGCTAACTCCACAGGGAAAGCTCGGATCTGAAAATGGTGTGAGAATTCGGCTTTCCAGACCCTAGGGAACATGAATATGTGTTTCTTTTTCATTTCTGAGCTCTCTGTCAAAAGTGAAGTTTCTGGCTGTAAATTGATTTCTATGGCAAATTCTGAGATACGCCTTGGACTAACTCCTCAGAGAAAGCTCGGATCTGAAAATGTTGTGTGAATTCGGCTTTCCAGACCCTAGGGAACATGAATATGTGTTTCTTTTTCATTTCTGAGCTCTGTGTCAACAGTGAAGTTTTCGGGCTGAATTGAGTGGTAAGGTAAATTCTATGATACGCCTTCGGCTAACTCCTCAGGGAAAGCTCGCGTCTGAAAATGGTGTGACAATTCAGCTTTCCAAACCCTCGGGAACATGAATATGTGTTTCTTTTTCATTTCTGAGCTCTGTGTCAAAAGTGAAGTTTTCTGGCTGAATTGAGCCATAAGGCAAATTATGAGATACGCCATGGGCTAACTCCTCAGGGAAACTACGGGTCTGAAAATGGTGTGAGAATTCGGCTTTACAGACCGTAGGGAACATGAATATGTGTTTTTTTTTCATTTCTGACTTCTGTGTCAAAAGTGAAGTTTTCTGGCTGAATTGAGCCATAAGGCAAATTATGAGATACGCCATGGGCTAACTCCTCAGGGAAACTACGGGTCTGAAAATGGTGTGAGAATTCGGCTTTACAGACCGTAGGGAACATGAATATGTGTTTTTTTTTCATTTCTGACTTTTGTGTCAATAGTGAAGTTTTCTGGGTGAATTGAGTCCTAAGGCAAATTCTGAGATACGCCTTGGGCTAACTCCACAGGGAAAGCTCGGATCTGAAAATGGTGTGAGAATTCGGCTTTCCAGACCCTAGGGAACATGAATATGTGTTTCTTTTTCATTTCTGAGCTCTGTGTCAAAAGTGAAGTTTTCTGGATGAAATGAGCCCTAAGGCAAATTATGAGATACGCCTTGGGCTAACTCCACAGGGAAAGCTTGGATCTGAAAATGGTGTGACAATTCAGCTTTCCAGACCCTCGGGAACATGAATATGTGTTTCTTTTCCATTTCTGAGCTCTCTGTCAAAAGTGAAGTTTCTGGCTGTAAATTGATTTCTATGGCAAATTCTGAGATACGCCTTGGACTAACTCCTCAGAGAAAGCTCGGATCTGAAAATGTTGTGTGAATTCGGCTTTCCAGACCCTAGGGAACATGAATATGTGTTTCTTTTTCATTTCTGAGCTCTGTGTCAACAGTGAAGTTTTCGGGCTGAATTGAGTGGTAAGGTAAATTCTATGATACGCCTTCGGCTAACTCCTCAGGGAAAGCTCGCGTCTGAAAATGGTGTGACAATTCAGCTTTCCAAACCCTCGGGAACATGAATATGTGTTTCTTTTTCATTTCTGAGCTCTGTGTCAAAAGTGAAGTTTTCTGGCTGAATTGAGCCATAAGGCAAATTTTGAGATACGCCATGGGCTAACTCCTCAGGGAAACTACGTGTCTGAAAATGGTGTGAGAATTCGGCTTTACAGACCGTAGGGAACATGAATATGTGGTTTTTTTTTCATTTCTGATCTCTGTGTCAATAGTGAAGTTTTCTGGGTGAATTGAGTCCTAAGGCAAATTCTGAGATACGCCTTGGGCTAACTCCACAGGGAAAGCTCGGATCTGAAAATGGTGTGAGAATTCGGCTTTCCAGACCCTAGGGAACATGAATATGTGTTTCTTTTTCATTTCCGAGCTCTGTGTCAAAAGTGAAGTTTTCTGGATGAAATGAGCCCTAAGGCAAATTATGAGATACGCCTTGGGCTAACTCCACAGGGAAACTACGTGTCTGAAAATGGTGTGAGAATTCGGCTTTACAGACCGTAGGGAACATGAATATGTGTTTTTTTTTCATTTCTGACTTCTGTGTCAATAGTGAAGTTTTCTGGGTGAATTGAGTCCTAAGGCAAATTCTGACATACGCCTTGGGCTAACTCCACAGGGAAAGCTCGGATATTAAAATGGTGTGAGAATTCGGCTTTCCAGACACTAGGGAACATGAATATGTGTTTATTTTTCATTTCTGAGCTCTGTGTCAACAGTGAAGTTTTCGGGCTGAATTGAGTGGTAAGGTAAATTCTATGATACGTCTTGGGCTAACTACTCAGAGAAAGCTTGGAACTGAAAATGGGGTGAGATTTTGGCTTTCCAGACACTGGGGAACATGAATATGTGTTTCTTTTTCATTTCTGAGCTCTGTGTCAAAAGTGAAGTTTTCTGGCTGAATTGAGCCATAAGGCAAATTATGAGATACGCCATGGGCTAACTCCTCAGGGAAACTACGGGTCTGAAAATGGTTTGAGAATTCGGCTTTACAGACCGTAGGGAACATGAATATGTGGTTTTTTTTTTCATTTCTGATCTCTGTGTCAATAGTGAAGTTTTCCGGGTGAATTGAGTCCTAAGGCAAATTCTGAGATACGCCTTGGGCTAACTCCACAGGGAAAGCTCGGATCTGAAAATGGTGTGAGAATTCGGCTTTCCAGACCCTAGGGAACATGAATATGTGTTTCTTTTTCATTTCTGAGCTCTGTGTCAAAAGTGAAGTTTTCTGGATGAAATGAGCCCTAAGGCAAATTATGAGATACGCCTTGGGCTAACTCCACAGGGAAAGCTTGGATCTGAAAATGGTGTGACAATTCAGCTTTCCAGACCCTCGGGAACATGAATATGTGTTTCTTTTCCATTTCTGAGCTCTCTGTCAAAAGTGAAGTTTCTGGCTGTAAATTGATTTCTATGGCAAATTCTGAGATACGCCTTGGACTAACTCCTCAGAGAAAGCTCGGATCTGAAAATGTTGTGTGAATTCGGTTTTCCAGACCCTAGGGAACATGAATATGTGTTTCTTTTTCATTTCTGAGCTCTGTGTCAACAGTGAAGTTTTCGGGCTGAATTGAGTGGTAAGGTAAATTCTATGATACGCCTTCGGCTAACTCCTCAGGGAAAGCTCGCGTCTGAAAATGGTGTGACAATTCAGCTTTCCAAACCCTCGGGAACATGAATATGTGTTTCTTTTTCATTTCTGAGCTCTGTGTCAAAAGTGAAGTTTTCTGGCTGAATTGAGCCATAAGGCAAATTATGAGATACGCCATGGGCTAACTCCTCAGGGAAACTACGGGTCTGAAAATGGTGTGAGAATTCGGCTTTACAGACCGTAGGGAACATGAATATGTGTTTCTTTTTCATGGGCTAACTCCTCAGGGAAACTACGGGTCTGAAAATGGTGTGAGAATTCGGCTTTACAGACCGTAGGGAACATGAATATGTGGGTTTTTTTTTCATTTCTGATCTCTGTGTCAATAGTGAAGTTTTCTGGGTGAATTGAGTCCTAAGGCAAATTCTGAGATACGCCTTGGGCTAACTCCACAGGGAAAGCTCGGATCTGAAAATGGTGTGAGAATTCGGCTTTCCAGACCCTAGGGAACATGAATATGTGTTTCTTTTTCATTTCTGAGCTCTGTGTCAAAAGTGAAGTTTTCTGGGTGAATTGAGTCCTAAGGCAAATTCTGAGATACGCCTTGGGCTAACTCCACAGGGAAATCTTGGATCTGAAAATGGTGTGACAATTCAGCTTTCCAGACCCTCGGGAACATGAATATGTGTTTCTTTTCCATTTCTGAGCTCTCTGTCAAAAGTGAAGTTTCTGGCTGTAAATTGATTTCTATGGCAAATTCTGAGATACGCCTTGGACTAACTCCTCAGAGAAAGCTCTGATCTGAAAATGTTGTGTGAATTCGGCTTTCCAGACCCTAGGGAACATGAATATGTGTTTCTTTTTCATTTCTGAGCTCTGTGTCAACAGTGAAGTTTTCGGGCTGAATTGAGTGGTAAGGTAAATTCTATGATACGCCTTCGGCTAACTCCTCAGGGAAAGCTCGCGTCTGAAAATGGTGTGACAATTCAGCTTTCCAAACCCTCGGGAACATGAATATGTGTTTCTTTTTCATTTCTGAGCTCTGTGTCAAAAGTGAAGTTTTCTGGCTGAATTGAGCCATAAGGCAAATTATGAGATACGCCACGGGCTAACTCCTCAGGGAAACTACGGGTCTGAAAATGGTGTGAGAATTCGGCTTTACAGACCGTAGGGAACATGAATATGTGTTTCTTTTTCATGGGCTAACTCCTCAGGGAAACTACGGGTCTGAAAATGGTGTGAGAATTCGGCTTTCCAGACCGTAGGGAACATGAATATGTGGTTTTTTTTTCATTTCTGAGCTCTGTGTCAAAAGTGAAGTTTTCTGGGTGAATTGAGTCCTAAGGCAAATTCTGAGATACGCCTTGGGCTAACTCCACAGGGAAAGCTCTGATCTGAAAATGGTTTGAGAATTCGCCATTCTAGACCCAGGGTAACATGAATATATGTTTCTTTTTCATTTCTTAGCTCTGTGTCAAAAGTGAGGTTTTCGGGCTGAATTGAGTTGTAAGGTAAATTCTATGATACGCCTTCAGCTAACTCCTCAGGGAAAGCTCGGATCTGAAAATTGTGTGAGAATTCAGCTTTCCAGACCCTGGGGAACATGAATATGTGTTTCTTTTTCATTTCTGAGCTCTGTGTCAAAAGTGAAGTTTTCTGGCTGAATTGAGTTGTAAGGTAAGTTCTATGATATGGCATTGGCAAACTCCTCAGGGAAAATTCGGATCTGAAAATGGAGTGAGAATTCGGCATTCCAGACCCTGGGGAACATGAATATGTGTTTCTTTTTCATTTCTGAGCTCTGTGTCAACAGTGAAGTTTTCGGGCTCAATTGAGTGGTAAGGTAAATTCTATGATACGCCTTTGGCTAACTCCTCAGGGAAAGCTCGCTTCTGAAAATGGTGTGACAATTCAGCTTTCCAGACCCTCGGGAACATGAATATGTGTTTCTTTTTCATTTCTGAGCTCTGTGTCAACAGTGAAGTTTTCCGGATGAATTGAGTTCTATGGCGAATTCTGAGATACGCCTTGGGCTAACTCCTCAGAGAAAGCTTGGATCTGAAAATGGGGTGAGATTTTGGCTTTCCAGACCCTGGGGAACATGAATATGTGTTTCTTTTTCATTTCTTAGCTCTGTGTCAAAAGTGAAGTTTTCTGGCTGAATTGAGCCATAAGGCAAATTATGAGATACGCCATGGGCTAACTCCTCAGGGAAACTACGGGTCTGAAAATGGTGTGAGAATTCAGCTTTTCAGACCCTCAGCTTTCTGAGCTCTGTGTCAAAAGTGAAGTTTTCTGGGTGAATTGAGTCCTAAGGCAAATTCTGAGATACTCCTTGGGCTAACTCCACAGGGAAAGCTCTGATCTGAAAATGGTTTGAGAATTCGGCATTCTAGACCCAGGGTAACATGAATATATGTTTCTTTTTCATTTCTTAGCTCTGTGTCAAAAGTGAGGTTTTCGGGCTGAATTGAGTTGTAAGGTAAATTCTATGATACGCCTTCAGCTAACTCCTCAGCGAAAGCTCGGATCTGAAAATTGTGTGAGAATTCAGCTTTCCAGACCCTGGGGAACATGAATATGTGTTTCTTTTTCATTTCTGAGCTCTGTGTCAAAAGTGAAGTTTTCTGGATGAAATGAGCCCTAAGGCAAATTATGAGATACGCCTTGGGCTAACTCCTCAGGGAAAGCTCGGATCTGAAAATTGTGTGAGAATTCAGCTTTCCAGACCCTGGGGAACATGAATATGTGTTTCTTTTTCATTTCTGAGCTCTGTGTCAAAAGTGAAGTTTTCTGGATGAAATGAGCCCTAAGGCAAATTATGAGATACGCCTTGGGCTAACTCCACAGGGAAAGCTTGGATCTGAAAATGGTGTGACAATTCAGCTTTCCAGACCCTCGGGAACATGAATATGTGTTTCTTTTCCATTTCTGAGCTCTCTGTCAAAAGTGAAGTTTCTGGCTGTAAATTGATTTCTATGGCAAATTCTGAGATACGCCTTGGACTAACTCCTCAGAGAAAGCTCGGATCTGAAAATGTTGTGTGAATTCGGCTTTCCAGACCCTAGGGAACATGAATATGTGTTTCTTTTTCATTTCTGAGCTCTGTGTCAACAGTGAAGTTTTCGGGCTGAATTGAGTGGTAAGGTAAATTCTATGATACGCCTTCGGCTAACTCCTCAGGGAAAGCTCGCGTCTGAAAATGGTGTGACAATTCAGCTTTCCAAACCGTCGGGAACATGAATATGTGTTTCTTTTTCATTTCTGAGCTCTGTGTCAAAAGTGAAGTTTTCTGGCTGAATTGAGCCATAAGGCAAATTATGAGATACGCCATGGGCTAACTCCTCAGGGAAACTACGGGTCTGAAAATGGTGTGAGAATTCGGCTTTACAGACCGTAGGGAACATGAATATGTGTTTCTTTTTCATGGGCTAACTCCTCAGGGAAACTACGGGTCTGAAAATGGTGTGAGAATTCGGCTTTACAGACCGTAGGGAACATGAATATGTGTATTTTTTTCATTTCTGACTTCTGTGTCAATAGTGAAGTTTTCTGGGTGAATTGAGTCCTAAGGCAAATTCTGAGATACGCCTTGGGCTAACTCCACAGGGAAAGCTCGGATCTGAAAATGGTGTGAGAATTCGGCTTTCCAGACCCTAGGGAACATGAATATGTGTTTCTTTTTCATTTCTGAGCTCTGTGTCAAAATTGAAGTTTTCTGGCTGAATTGAGTTGTAAGGTAAATTCTATGATACGCCTTGGGCTAACTACTCAGAGAAAGCTTGGAACTGAAAATGGTTTGAGAATTCGGCATTCTAGACCCAGGGTAACATGAATATATGTTTCTTTTTCATTTCTTAGCTCTGTGTCAAAAGTGAGGTTTTCGGGCTGAATTGAGTTGTAAGGTAAATTCTATGATACGCCTTCAGCTAACTCCTCAGGGAAAGCTCGGATCTGAAAATTGTGTGAGAATTCAGCTTTCCAGACCCTGGGGAACATGAATATGTGTTTCTTTTTCATTTCTGAGCTCTGTGTCAAAAGTGAAGTTTTCTGGCTGAATTGAGTTGTAAGGTAAATTCTATGATATGGCATTGGCAAACTCCTCAGGGAAAATTCGGATCTGAAAATGGAGTGAGAATTCGGCATTCCAGACCCTGGGGAACATGAATATGTGTTTCTTTTTCATTTCTGAGCTCTGTGTCAACAGTGAAGTTTTCCGGATGAATTGAGTTCTATGGCGAATTCTGAGATACGCCTTGGGCTAACTCCTCAGAGAAAGCTTGGATCTGAAAATGGGGTGAGATTTTGGCTTTCCAGACCCTGGGGAACATGAATATGTGTTTCTTTTTCATTTCTTAGCTCTGTGTCAAAAGTGAAGTTTTCTGGCTGAATTGAGCCATAAGGCAAATTATGAGATACGCCATGGGCTAACTCCTCAGGGAAACTACGGGTCTGAAAATGGTGTGAGAATTCAGCTTTCCAGACCCTCAGCTTTCTGAGCTCTGTGTCAAAAGTGAAGTTTTCTGGGTGAATTGAGTCCTAAGGCAAATTCTGAGATACTCCTTGGGCTAACTCCACAGGGAAAGCTCTGATCTGAAAATGGTTTGAGAATTCGGCATTCTAGACCCAGGGTAACATGAATATATGTTTCTTTTTCATTTCTTAGCTCTGTGTCAAAAGTGAGGTTTTCGGGCTGAATTGAGTTGTAAGGTAAATTCTATGATACGCCTTCAGCTAACTCCTCAGCGAAAGCTCGGATCTGAAAATTGTGTGAGAATTCAGCTTTCCAGACCCTGGGGAACATGAATATGTGTTTCTTTTTCATTTCTGAGCTCTGTGTCAAAAGTGAAGTTTTCTGGATGAAATGAGCCCTAAGGCAAATTATGAGATACGCCTTGGGCTAACTCCTCAGGGAAAGCTCGGATCTGAAAATTGTGTGAGAATTCAGCTTTCCAGACCCTGGGGAACATGAATATGTGTTTCTTTTTCATTTCTGAGCTCTGTGTCAAAAGTGAAGTTTTCTGGATGAAATGAGCCCTAAGGCAAATTCTGAGATACGCCTTGGGCTAACTCCACAGGGAAAGCTTGGATCTGAAAATGGTGTGACAATTCAGCTTTCCAGACCCTAGGGAACATGAATATGTGTTTCTTTTCCGTTTCTGAGCTCTCTGTCAAAAGTGAAGTTTCTGGCTGTAAATTGATTTCTATGGCAAATTCTGAGATACGCCTTGGACTAACTCCTCAGAGAAAGCTCGGATCTGAAAATGTTGTGTGAATTCGGCTTTCCAGACCCTAGGGAACATGAATATGTGTTTCTTTTTCATTTCTGAGCTCTGTGTCAACAGTGAAGTTTTCGGGCTGAATTGAGTGGTAAGGTAAATTCTATGATACGCCTTCGGCTAACTCCTCAGGGAAAGCTCGCGTCTGAAAATGGTGTGACAATTCAGCTTTCCAAACCGTCGGGAACATGAATATGTGTTTCTTTTTCATTTCTGAGCTCTGTGTCAAAAGTGAAGTTTTCTGGCTGAATTGAGCCATAAGGCAAATTATGAGATACGCCATGGGCTAACTCCTCAGGGAAACTACGGGTCTGAAAATGGTGTGAGAATTCGGCTTTACAGACCGTAGGGAACATGAATATGTGTTTCTTTTTCATGGGCTAACTCCTCAGGGAAACTACGGGTCTGAAAATGGTGTGAGAATTCGGCTTTACAGACCGTAGGGAACATGAATATGTGTATTTTTTTCATTTCTGACTTCTGTGTCAATAGTGAAGTTTTCTGGGTGAATTGAGTCCTAAGGCAAATTCTGAGATACGCCTTGGGCTAACTCCACAGGGAAAGCTCGGATATTAAAATGGTGTGAGAATTCGGCTTTCCAGACACTAGGGAACATGAATATGTGTTTATTTTTCATTTCTGAGCTCTGTGTCAAAATTGAAGTTTTCTGGCTGAATTGAGTTGTAAGGTAAATTCTATGATACGCCTTGGGCTAACTACTCAGAGAAAGCTTGGAACTGAAAATGGGGTGAGATTTTGGCTTTCCAGACCCTGGGGAACATGAATATGTGTTTCTTTTTCATTTCTGAGCTCTGTGTCAAAAGTGAAGTTTTCTGGCTGAATTGAGCCATAAGGCAAATTATGAGATACGCCATGGGCTAACTCCTCAGGGAAACTACGGGTCTGAAAATGGTGTGAGAATTCGGCTTTACAGACCGTAGGGAACATGAATATGTGGTTTTTTTTTCATTTCTGATCTCTGTGTCAATAGTGAAGTTTTCTGGGTGAATTGAGTCCTAAGGCAAATTCTGAGATACGCCTTGGGCTAACTCCTCAGAGAAAGCTTGGATCTGAAAATTGGGTGAGATTTTGGCCTTCCAGACCCTGGGGAACATGAATATGTGTTTCTTTTTCATTTCTGATCTCTGTGTCAATAGTGAAGTTTTCTGGGTGAATTGAGTCCTAAGGCAAATTCTGAGGTACGCCTTGGGCTAACTCCACAGGGAAAGCTCGGATCTGAAAATGGTGTGAGAATTCGGCTTTCCAGACCCTAGGGAACATGAATATGTGTTTCTTTTTCATTTCTGAGCTCTGTGTCCAAAGTGAAGTTTTCTGGGTGAATTGAGTCCTAAGGCAAATTCTGAGATACGCCTTGGGCTAACTCCACAGGGAAAGCTCTGATCTGAAAATGGTTTGAGAATTCGGCATTCTAGACCCAGGGTAACATGAATATATGTTTCTTTTTCATTTCTTAGCTCTGTGTCAAAAGTGAGGTTTTCGGGCTGAATTGAGTTGTAAGGTAAATTCTATGATACGCCTTCAGCTAACTCCTCAGGGAAAGCTCGGATATGAAAATTGTGTGAGAATTCAGCTTTCCAGACCCTGGGGAACATGAATATGTGTTTCTTTTTCATTTCTGAGCTCTGTGTCAAAAGTGAAGTTTTCTGGCTGAATTGAGTTGTAAGGTAAGTTCTATGATATGGCATTGGCAAACTCCTCAGGGAAAATTCGGATCTGAAAATGGAGTGAGAATTCGGCATTCCAGACCCTGGGGAACATGAATATGTGTTTCTTTTTCATTTCTGAGCTCTGTGTCAACAGTGAAGTTTTCGGGCTCAATTGAGTGGTAAGGTAAATTCTATGATACGCCTTTGGCTAACTCCTCAGGGAAAGCTCGCTTCTGAAAATGGTGTGACAATTCAGCTTTCCAGACCCTCGGGAACATGAATATGTGTTTCTTTTTCATTTCTGAGCTCTGTGTCAACAGTGAAGTTTTCCGGATGAATTGAGTTCTATGGCGAATTCTGAGATACGCCTTGGGCTAACTCCTCAGAGAAAGCTTGGATCTGAAAATGGGGTGAGATTTTGGCTTTCCAGACCCTGGGGAACATGAATATGTGTTTCTTTTTCATTTCTTAGCTCTGTGTCAAAAGTGAGGTTTTCTGGCTGAATTGAGCCATAAGGCAAATTATGAGATACGCCATGGGCTAACTCCTCAGGGAAACTACGGGTCTGAAAATGGTGTGAGAATTCAGCTTTCCAGACCCTCAGCTTTCTGAGCTCTGTGTCAAAAGTGAAGTTTTCTGGGTGAATTGAGTCCTAAGGCAAATTCTGAGATACTCCTTGGGCTAACTCCATAGGGAAAGCTCTGATCTGAAAATGGTTTGAGAATTCGGCATTCTAGACCCAGGGTAACATGAATATATGTTTCTTTTTCATTTCTTAGCTCTGTGTCAAAAGTGAGGTTTTCGGGCTGAATTGAGTTGTAAGGTAAATTCTATGATACGCCTTCAGCTAACTCCTCAGCGAAAGCTCGGATCTGAAAATTGTGTGAGAATTCAGCTTTCCAGACCCTGGGGAACATGAATATGTGTTTCTTTTTCATTTCTGAGCTCTGTGTCAAAAGTCAAGTTTTCTGGCTGAATTGAGTTGTAAGGTAAATTCTATGATACGCCTTGGGCTAACTACTCAGAGAAAGCTTGGAACTGAAAATGGGGTGAGATTTTGGCTTTCCAGACCCTGGGGAACATGAATATGTGTTTCTTTTTCATTTCTGAGCTCTGTGTCAAAAGTGAAGTTTTCTGGCTGAATTGAGCCATAAGGCAAATTATGAGATACGCCATGGGCTAACTCCTCAGGGAAACTACGGGTCTGAAAATGGTGTGAGAATTCGGCTTTACAGACCGTAGGGAACATGAATATGTGGTTTTTTTTTCATTTCTGATCTCTGTGTCAATAGTGAAGTTTTCTGGGTGAATTGAGTCCTAAGGCAAATTCTGAGATACGCCTTGGGCTAACTCCTCAGAGAAAGCTTGGATCTGAAAATTGGGTGAGATTTTGGCCTTCCAGACCCTGGGGAACATGAATATGTGTTTCTTTTTCATTTCTGATCTCTGTGTCAATAGTGAAGTTTTCTGGGTGAATTGAGTCCTAAGGCAAATTCTGAGATACGCCTTGGGCTAACTCCACAGGGAAAGCTCGGATCTGAAAATGGTGTGAGAATTCGGCTTTCCAGACCCTAGGGAACATGAATATGTGTTTCTTTTTCATTTCTGAGCTCTGTGTCCAAAGTGAAGTTTTCTGGGTGAATTGAGTCCTAAGGCAAATTCTGAGATACGCCTTGGGCTAACTCCACAGGGAAAGCTCTGATCTGAAAATGGTTTGAGAATTCGGCATTCTAGACCCAGGGTAACATGAATATATGTTTCTTTTTCATTTCTTAGCTCTGTGTCAAAAGTGAGGTTTTCGGGCTGAATTGAGTTGTAAGGTAAATTCTATGATACGCCTTCAGCTAACTCCTCAGGGAAAGCTCGGATCTGAAAATTGTGTGAGAATTCAGCTTTCCAGACCCTGGGGAACATGAATATGTGTTTCTTTTTCATTTCTGAGCTCTGTGTCAAAAGTGACGTTTTCTGGCTGAATTGAGTTGTAAGGTAAGTTCTATGATATGGCATTGGCAAACTCCTCAGGGAAAATTCGGATCTGAAAATGGAGTGACAATTCAGCTTTCCAGACCCTCGGGAACATGAATATGTGTTTCTTTTTCATTTCTGAGCTCTGTGTCAACAGTGAAGTTTTCCGGATGAATTGAGTTCTATGGCGAATTCTGTGATATGCCTTTGGCTAACTCCTCAGAGAAAGCTTGGATCTGAAAATGGGGTGAGATTTTGGCTTTCCAGACCCTGGGGAACATGAATATGTGTTTCTTTTTCATTTCTTAGCTCTGTGTCAAAAGTGAAGTTTTCTGGCTGAATTGAGCCATAAGGCAAATTATGAGATACGCCATGGGCTAACTCCTCAGGGAAACTACGGGTCTGAAAATGGTGTGAGAATTCAGCTTTCCAGACCCTCAGCTTTCTGAGCTCTGTGTCAAAAGTGAAGTTTTCTGGGTGAATTGAGTCCTAAGGCAAATTCTGAGATACGCCTTGGGCTAACTCCACAGGGAAAGCTCTGATCTGAAAATGGTTTGAGAATTCGGCATTCTAGACCCAGGGTAACATGAATATATGTTTCTTTTTCATTTCTTAGCTCTGTGTCAAAAGTGAGGTTTTCGGGCTGAATTGAGTTGTAAGGTAAATTCTATGATACGCCTTCAGCTAACTCCTCAGGGAAAGCTCGGATCTGAAAATTGTGTGAGAATTCAGCTTTCCAGACCCTGGGGAACATGAATATGTGTTTCTTTTTCATTTCTGAGCTCTGTGTCAAAAGTGAAGTTTTCTGGATGAAATGAGCCCTAAGGCAAATTATGAGATACGCCTTGGGCTAACTCCTCAGGGAAAGCTCGGATCTGAAAATTGTGTGAGAATTCAGCTTTCCAGACCCTGGGGAACATGAATATGTGTTTCTTTTTCATTTCTGAGCTCTGTGTCAAAAGTGAAGTTTTCTGGATGAAATGAGCCCTAAGGCAAATTATGAGATACGCCTTGGGCTAACTCCACAGGGAAAGCTTGGATCTGAAAATGGTGTGACAATTCAGCTTTCCAGACCCTCGGGAACATGAATATGTGTTTCTTTTCCATTTCTGAGCTCTCTGTCAAAAGTGAAGTTTCTGGCTGTAAATTGATTTCTATGGCAAATTCTGAGATACGCCTTGGACTAACTCCTCAGAGAAAGCTCGGATCTGAAAATGTTGTGTGAATTCGGCTTTCCAGACCCTAGGGAACATGAATATGTGTTTCTTTTTCATTTCTGAGCTCTGTGTCAACAGTGAAGTTTTCGGGCTGAATTGAGTGGTAAGGTAAATTCTATGATACGCCTTCGGCTAACTCCTCAGGGAAAGCTCGCGTCTGAAAATGGTGTGACAATTCAGCTTTCCAAACACTCGGGAACATGAATATGTGTTTCTTTTTCATTTCTGAGCTCTGTGTCAAAAGTGAAGTTTTCTGGATGAAATGAGCCCTAAGGCAAATTATGAGATACGCCTTGGGCTAACTCCTCAGGGAAAGCTCGGATCTGAAAATTGTGTGAGAATTCAGCTTTCCAGACCCTGGGGAACATGAATATGTGTTTCTTTTTCATTTCTGAGCTCTGTGTCAAAAGTGAAGTTTTCTGGATGAAATGAGCCCTAAGGCAAATTCTGAGATACGCCTTGGGCTAACTCCACAGGGAAAGCTTGGATCTGAAAATGGTGTGACAATTCAGCTTTCCAGACCCTAGGGAACATGAATATGTGTTTCTTTTCCGTTTCTGAGCTCTCTGTCAAAAGTGAAGTTTCTGGCTGTAAATTGATTTCTATGGCAAATTCTGAGATACGCCTTGGACTAACTCCTCAGAGAAAGCTCGGATCTGAAAATGTTGTGTGAATTCGGCTTTCCAGACCCTAGGGAACATGAATATGTGTTTCTTTTTCATTTCTGAGCTCTGTGTCAACAGTGAAGTTTTCGGGCTGAATTGAGTGGTAAGGTAAATTCTATGATACGCCTTCGGCTAACTCCTCAGGGAAAGCTCGCGTCTGAAAATGGTGTGACAATTCAGCTTTCCAAACCCTCGGGAACATGAATATGTGTTTCTTTTTCATTTCTGAGCTCTGTGTCAAAAGTGAAGTTTTCTGGCTGAATTGAGCCATAAGGCAAATTATGAGATACGCCATGGGCTAACTCCTCAGGGAAACTACGGGTCTGAAAATGGTGTGAGAATTCGGCTTTACAGACCGTAGGGAACATGAATATGTGTTTCTTTTTCATGGGCTAACTCCTCAGGGAAACTACGGGTCTGAAAATGGTGTGAGAATTCGGCTTTACAGACCGTAGGGAACATGAATATGTGTTTTTTTTTCATTTCTGACTTCTGTGTCAATAGTGAAGTTTTCTGGGTGAATTGAGTCCTAAGGCAAATTCTGAGATACGCCTTGGGCTAACTCCACAGGGAAAGCTCGGATATTAAAATGGTGTGAGAATTCGGCTTTCCAGACACTAGGGAACATGAATATGTGTTTATTTTTCATTTCTGAGCTCTGTGTCAAAATTGAAGTTTTCTGGCTGAATTGAGTTGTAAGGTAAATTCTATGATACGCCTTGGGCTAACTACTCAGAGAAAGCTTGGAACTGAAAATGGGGTGAGATTTTGGCTTTCCAGACCCTGGGTAACATGAATATGTGTTTCTTTTTCATTTCTGAGCTCTGTGTCAAAAGTGAAGTTTTCTGGCTGAATTGAGCCATAAGGCAAATTATGAGATACGCCATGGGCTAACTCCTCAGGGAAACTACGGGTCTGAAAATGGTGTGAGAATTCGGCTTTACAGACCGTAGGGAACATGAATATGTGGGTTTTTTTTCATTTCTGATCTCTGTGTCAATAGTGAAGTTTTCTGGGTGAATTGAGTCCTAAGGCAAATTCTGAGATACGCCTTGGGCTAACTCCTCAGAGAAAGCTTGGATCTGAAAATTGGGTGAGATTTTGGCCTTCCAGACCCTGGGGAACATGAATATGTGTTTCTTTTTCATTTCTGATCTCTGTGTCAATAGTGAAGTTTTCTGGGTGAATTGAGTCCTAAGGCAAATTCTGAGATACGCCTTGGGCTAACTCCACAGGGAAAGCTCGGATCTGAAAATGGTGTGAGAATTCGGCTTTCCAGACCCTAGGGAACATGAATATGTGTTTCTTTTTCATTTCTGAGCTCTGTGTCCAAAGTGAAGTTTTCTGGGTGAATTGAGTCCTAAGGCAAATTCTGAGATACGCCTTGGGCTAACTCCACAGGGAAAGCTCTGATCTGAAAATGGTTTGAGAATTCGGCATTCTAGACCCAGGGTAACATGAATATATGTTTCTTTTTCATTTCTTAGCTCTGTGTCAAAAGTGAGGTTTTCGGGCTGAATTGAGTTGTAAGGTAAATTCTATGATACGCCTTCAGCTAACTCCTCAGGGAAAGCTCGGATCTGAAAATTGTGTGAGAATTCAGCTTTCCAGACCCTGGGGAACATGAATATGTGTTTCTTTTTCATTTCTGAGCTCTGTGTCAAAAGTGACGTTTTCTGGCTGAATTGAGTTGTAAGGTAAGTTCTATGATATGGCATTGGCAAACTCCTCAGGGAAAATTCGGATCTGAAAATGGAGTGAGAATTCGGCATTCCAGACCCTGGGGAACATGAATATGTGTTTCTTTTTCATTTCTGAGCTCTGTGTCAACAGTGAAGTTTTCGGGCTCAATTGAGTGGTAAGGTAAATTCTATGATACGCCTTCGGCTAACTCCTCAGGGAAAGCTCGCGTCTGAAAATGGTGTGACAATTCAGCTTTCCAGACCCTCGGGAACATGAATATGTGTTTCTTTTTCATTTCTGAGCTCTGTGTCAACAGTGAAGTTTTCCGGATGAATTGAGTTCTATGGCGAATTCTGTGATATGCCTTTGGCTAACTCCTCAGAGAAAGCTTGGATCTGAAAATGGGGTGAGATTTTGGCTTTCCAGACCCTGGGGAACATGAATATGTGTTTCTTTTTCATTTCTTAGCTCTGTGTCAAAAGTGAAGTTTTCTGGCTGAATTGAGCCATAAGGCAAATTATGAGATACGCCATGGGCTAACTCCTCAGGGAAACTACGGGTCTGAAAATGGTGTGAGAATTCAGCTTTCCAGACCCTCAGCTTTCTGAGCTCTGTGTCAAAAGTGAAGTTTTCTGGGTGAATTGAGTCCTAAGGCAAATTCTGAGATACGCCTTGGGCTAACTCCACAGGGAAAGCTCTGATCTGAAAATGGTTTGAGAATTCGGCATTCTAGACCCAGGGTAACATGAATATATGTTTCTTTTTCATTTCTTAGCTCTGTGTCAAAAGTGAGGTTTTCGGGCTGAATTGAGTTGTAAGGTAAATTCTATGATACGCCTTCAGCTAACTCCTCAGGGAAAGCTCGGATCTGAAAATTGTGTGAGAATTCAGCTTTCCAGACCCTGGGGAACATGAATATGTGTTTCTTTTTCATTTCTGAGCTCTGTGTCAAAAGTGAAGTTTTCTGGATGAAATGAGCCCTAAGGCAAATTATGAGATACGCCTTGGGCTAACTCCTCAGGGAAAGCTCGGATCTGAAAATTGTGTGAGAATTCAGCTTTCCAGACCCTGGGGAACATGAATATGTGTTTCTTTTTCATTTCTGAGCTCTGTGTCAAAAGTGAAGTTTTCTGGATGAAATGAGCCCTAAGGCAAATTATGAGATACGCCTTGGGCTAACTCCACAGGGAAAGCTTGGATCTGAAAATGGTGTGACAATTCAGCTTTCCAGACCCTCGGGAACATGAATATGTGTTTCTTTTCCATTTCTGAGCTCTCTGTCAAAAGTGAAGTTTCTGGCTGTAAATTGATTTCTATGGCAAATTCTGAGATACGCCTTGGACTAACTCCTCAGAGAAAGCTCGGATCTGAAAATGTTGTGTGAATTCGGCTTTCCAGACCCTAGGGAACATGAATATGTGTTTCTTTTTCATTTCTGAGCTCTGTGTCAACAGTGAAGTTTTCGGGCTGAATTGAGTGGTAAGGTAAATTCTATGATACGCCTTCGGCTAACTCCTCAGGGAAAGCTCGCGTCTGAAAATGGTGTGACAATTCAGCTTTCCAAACACTCGGGAACATGAATATGTGTTTCTTTTTCATTTCTGAGCTCTGTGTCAAAAGTGAAGTTTTCTGGATGAAATGAGCCCTAAGGCAAATTATGAGATACGCCTTGGGCTAACTCCTCAGGGAAAGCTCGGATCTGAAAATTGTGTGAGAATTCAGCTTTCCAGACCCTGGGGAACATGAATATGTGTTTCTTTTTCATTTCTGAGCTCTGTGTCAAAAGTGAAGTTTTCTGGATGAAATGAGCCCTAAGGCAAATTCTGAGATACGCCTTGGGCTAACTCCACAGGGAAAGCTTGGATCTGAAAATGGTGTGACAATTCAGCTTTCCAGACCCTAGGGAACATGAATATGTGTTTCTTTTCCGTTTCTGAGCTCTCTGTCAAAAGTGAAGTTTCTGGCTGTAAATTGATTTCTATGGCAAATTCTGAGATACGCCTTGGACTAACTCCTCAGAGAAAGCTCGGATCTGAAAATGTTGTGTGAATTCGGCTTTCCAGACCCTAGGGAACATGAATATGTGTTTCTTTTTCATTTCTGAGCTCTGTGTCAACAGTGAAGTTTTCGGGCTGAATTGAGTGGTAAGGTAAATTCTATGATACGCCTTCGGCTAACTCCTCAGGGAAAGCTCGCGTCTGAAAATGGTGTGACAATTCAGCTTTCCAAACCGTCGGGAACATGAATATGTGTTTCTTTTTCATTTCTGAGCTCTGTGTCAAAAGTGAAGTTTTCTGGCTGAATTGAGCCATAAGGCAAATTATGAGATACGCCATGGGCTAACTCCTCAGGGAAACTACGGGTCTGAAAATGGTGTGAGAATTCGGCTTTACAGACCGTAGGGAACATGAATATGTGTTTCTTTTTCATGGGCTAACTCCTCAGGGAAACTACGGGTCTGAAAATTGTGTGAGAATTCGGCTTTACAGACCGTAGGGAACATGAATATGTGTTTTTTTTTCATTTCTGACTTCTGTGTCAATAGTGAAGTTTTCTGGGTGAATTGAGTCCTAAGGCAAATTCTGAGATACGCCTTGGGCTAACTCCACAGGGAAAGCTCGGATATTAAAATGGTGTGAGAATTCGGCTTTCCAGACACTAGGGAACATGAATATGTGTTTATTTTTCATTTCTGAGCTCTGTGTCAAAATTGAAGTTTTCTGGCTGAATTGAGTTGTAAGGTAAATTCTATGATACGCCTTGGGCTAACTACTCAGAGAAAGCTTGGAACTGAAAATGGGGTGAGATTTTGGCTTTCCAGACCCTGGGTAACATGAATATGTGTTTCTTTTTCATTTCTGAGCTCTGTGTCAAAAGTGAAGTTTTCTGGCTGAATTGAGCCATAAGGCAAATTATGAGATACGCCATGGGCTAACTCCTCAGGGAAACTACGGGTCTGAAAATGGTGTGAGAATTCGGCTTTACAGACCGTAGGGAACATGAATATGTGGTTTTTTTTTCATTTCTGATCTCTGTGTCAATAGTGAAGTTTTCTGGGTGAATTGAGTCCTAAGGCAAATTCTGAGATACGCCTTGGGCTAACTCCTCAGAGAAAGCTTGGATCTGAAAATTGGGTGAGATTTTGGCCTTCCAGACCCTGGGGAACATGAATATGTGTTTCTTTTTCATTTCTGATCTCTGTGTCAATAGTGAAGTTTTCTGGGTGAATTGAGTCCTAAGGCAAATTCTGAGATACGCCTTGGGCTAACTCCACAGGGAAAGCTCGGATCTGAAAATGGTGTGAGAATTCGGCTTTCCAGACCCTAGGGAACATGAATATGTGTTTCTTTTTCATTTCTGAGCTCTGTGTCAAAAGTGAAGTTTTCTGGGTGAATTGAGTCCTAAGGCAAATTCTGAGATACGCCTTGGGCTAACTCCACAGGGAAAGCTCTGATCTGAAAATGGTTTGAGAATTCGGCATTCTAGACCCAGGGTAACATGAATATATGTTTCTTTTTCATTTCTTAGCTCTGTGTCAAAAGTGAGGTTTTCGGGCTGAATTGAGTTGTAAGGTAAATTCTATGATACGCCTTCAGCTAACTCCTCAGGGAAAGCTCGGATCTGAAAATTGTGTGAGAATTCAGCTTTCCAGACCCTGGGGAACATGAATATGTGTTTCTTTTTCATTTCTGAGCTCTGTGTCAAAAGTGACGTTTTCTGGCTGAATTGAGTTGTAAGGTAAGTTCTATGATATGGCATTGGCAAACTCCTCAGGGAAAATTCGGATCTGAAAATGGAGTGAGAATTCGGCATTCCAGACCCTGGGGAACATGAATATGTGTTTCTTTTTCATTTCTGACCTCTGTGTCAACAGTGAAGTTTTCGGGCTCAATTGAGTGGTAAGGTAAATTCTATGATACGCCTTCGGCTAACTCCTCAGGGAAAGCTCGCGTCTGAAAATGGTGTGACAATTCAGCTTTCCAAACCCTCGGGAACATGAATATGTGTTTCTTTTTCATTTCTGAGCTCTGTGTCAACAGTGAAGTTTTCCGGATGAATTGAGTTCTATGGCGAATTCTGTGATACGCCTTTGGCTAACTCCTCAGAGAAAGCTTGGATCTGAAAATGGGGTGAGATTTTGGCTTTCCAGACCCTGGGGAACATGAATATGTGTTTCTTTTTCATTTCTTAGCTCTGTGTCAAAAGTGAAGTTTTCTGGCTGAATTGAGCCATAAGGCAAATTATGAGATACGCCATGGGCTAACTCCTCAGGGAAACTACGGGTCTGAAAATGGTGTGAGAATTCAGCTTTCCAGACCCTCAGCTTTCTGAGCTCTGTGTCAAAAGTGAAGTTTTCTGGGTGAATTGAGTCCTAAGGCAAATTCTGAGATACGCCTTGGGCTAACTCCACAGGGAAAGCTCTGATCTGAAAATGGTTTGAGAATTCGGCATTCTAGACCCAGGGTAACATGAATATATGTTTCTTTTTCATTTCTTAGCTCTGTGTCAAAAGTGAGGTTTTCGGGCTGAATTGAGTTGTAAGGTAAATTCTATGATACGCCTTCAGCTAACTCCTCAGGGAAAGCTCGGATCTGAAAATTGTGTGAGAATTCAGCTTTACAGACCCTGGGGAACATGAATATGTGTTTCTTTTTCATTTCTGAGCTCTGTGTCAAAAGTGAAGTTTTCTGGATGAAATGAGCCCTAAGGCAAATTATGAGATACGCCTTGGGCTAACTCCTCAGGGAAAGCTCGGATCTGAAAATTGTGTGAGAATTCAGCTTTCCAGACCCTGGGGAACATGAATATGTGTTTCTTTTTCATTTCTGAGCTCTGTGTCAAAAGTGAAGTTTTCTGGATGAAATGAGCCCTAAGGAAATTCTGAGATACGCCTTGGGCTAACTCCACAGGGAAAGCTTGGATCTGAAAATGGTGTGACAATTCAGCTTTCCAGACCCTCGGGAACATGAATATGTGTTTCTTTTCCATTTCTGAGCTCTCTGTCAAAAGTGAAGTTTCTGGCTGTAAATTGATTTCTATGGCAAATTCTGAGATACGCCTTGGACTAACTCCTCAGAGAAAGCTCGGATCTGAAAATGTTGTGTGAATTCGGCTTTCCAGACCCTAGGGAACATGAATATGTGTTTCTTTTTCATTTCTGAGCTCTGTGTCAACAGTGAAGTTTTCGGGCTGAATTGAGTGGTAAGGTAAATTCTATGATACGCCTTCGGCTAACTCCTCAGGGAAAGCTCGCGTCTGAAAATGGTGTGACAATTCAGCTTTCCAAACCCTCGGGAACATGAATATGTGTTTCTTTTTCATTTCTGAGCTCTGTGTCAAAAGTGAAGTTTTCTGGCTGAATTGAGCCATAAGGCAAATTATGAGATACGCCATGGGCTAACTCCTCAGGGAAACTACGGGTCTGAAAATGGTGTGAGAATTCGGCTTTACAGACCGTAGGGAACATGAATATGTGTTTCTTTTTCATGGGCTAACTCCTCAGGGAAACTACGGGTCTGAAAATGGTGTGAGAATTCGGCTTTACAGACCGTAGGGAACATGAATATGTGGGTTTTTTTTCATTTCTGATCTCTGTGTCAATAGTGAAGTTTTCTGGGTGAATTGACTCCTAAGGCAAATTCTGAGATACGCCTTGGGCTAACTCCACAGGGAAAGCTCGGATCTGAAAATGGTGTGAGAATTCGGCTTTCCAGACCCTAGGGAACATGAATATGTGTTTTTTTTTCATTTCTGACTTCTGTGTCAATAGTGAAGTTTTCTGGGTGAATTGAGTCCTAAGGCAAATTCTGAGATACGCCTTGGGCTAACTCCACAGGGAAAGCTCGGATATTGAAATGGTGTGAGAATTCGGCTTTCCAGACCCTAGGGAACATGAATATGTGTTTCTTTTTCATTTCTGAGCTCTGTGTCAACAGTGAAGTTTTCGGGCTGAATTGAGTGGTAAGGTAAATTCTATGATACGCCTTCGGCTAACTCCTCAGGGAAAGCTCGCGTCTGAAAATGGTGTGACAATTCAGCTTTCCAAACCCTCGGGAACATGAATATGTGTTTCTTTTTCATTTCTGAGCTCTGTGTCAAAAGTGAAGTTTTCTGGCTGAATTGAGCCATAAGGCAAATTATGAGATACGCCATGGGCTAACTCCTCAGGGAAACTACGGGTCTGAAAATGGTGTGAGAATTCGGCTTTACAGACCGTAGGGAACATGAATATGTGTTTTTTTTTCATTTCTGACTTCTGTGTCAATAGTGAAGTTTTCTGGGTGAATTGAGTCCTAAGGCAAATTCTGAGATACGCCTTGGGCTAACTCCACAGGGAAAGCTCGGATATTAAAATGGTGTGAGAATTCGGCTTTCCAGACACTAGTTAACATGAATATGTGTTTATTTTTCATTTCTGAGCTCTGTGTCAAAATTGAAGTTTTCTGGCTGAATTGAGTTGTAAGGTAAATTCTATGATACGCCTTGGGCTATCTACTCAGAGAAAGCTTGGAACTGAAAATGGGGTGAGATTTTGGCTTTCCAGACCATGGGGAACATGAATATGTGTTTCTTTTTCATTTCTGAGCTCTGTGTCAAAAGTGAAGTTTTCTGGCTGAATTGAGCCATAAGGCAAATTATGAGATACGCCATGGGCTAACTCCTCAGGGAAACTACTGGTCTGAAAATGGTGTGAGAATTCGGCTTTACAGACCGTAGGGAACATGAATATGTGGTTTTTTTTTCATTTCTGATCTCTGTGTCAATAGTGAAGTTTTCTGGGTGAATTGAGTCCTAAGGCAAATTCTGAGATACGCCTTGGGCTAACTCCACAGGGAAAGCTCGGATCTGAAAATGGTGTGAGAATTCGGCTTTCCAGACCCTAGGGAACATGAATATGTGTTTCTTTTTCATTTCTGAGCTCTGTGTCAAAAGTGAAGTTTTCTGGATGAAATGAGCCCTAAGGCAAATTATGAGATACGCCTTGGGCTAACTCCACAGGGAAAGCTTGGATCTGAAAATGGTGTGACAATTCAGCTTTCCAGACCCTCGGGAACATGAATATGTGTTTCTTTTCCATTTCTGAGCTCTCTGTCAAAAGTGAAGTTTCTGGCTGTAAATTGATTTCTATGGCAAATTCTGAGCTACGCCTTGGACTAACTCCTCAGAGAAAGCTCGGATCTGAAAATGTTGTGTGAATTCGGCTTTCCAGACCCTAGGGAACATGAATATGTGTTTCTTTTTCATTTCTGAGCTCTGTGTCAACAGTGAAGTTTTCGGGCTGAATTGAGTGGCAAGGTAAATTCTATGATACGCCTTCGGCTAACTCCTCAGGGAAAGCTCGCGTCTGAAAATGGTGTGACAATTCAGCTTTCCAAACCCTCGGGAACATGAATATGTGTTTCTTTTTCATTTCTGAGCTCTGTGTCAAAAGTGAAGTTTTCTGGCTGAATTGAGCCATAAGGCAAATTATGAGATACGCCATGGGCTAACTCCTCAGGGAAACTACGGGTCTGAAAATGGTGTGAGAATTCGGCTTTACAGACCGTAGGGAACATGAATATGTGTTTCTTTTTCATGGGCTAACTCCTCAGGGAAACTACGGGTCTAAAAATGGTGTGAGAATTCGGCTTTACAGACCGTAGGGAACATGAATATGTGGTTTTTTTTTCATATCTGATCTCTGTGTCAATAGTGAAGTTTTCTGGGTGAATTGAGTCCTAAGGCAAATTCTGAGATACGCCTTGGGCTAACTCCACAGGGAAAGCTCGGATCTGAAAATGGTGTGAGAATTCGGCTTTCCAGACCCTAGGGAACATGAATATGTGTTTCTTTTTCATTTCTGAGCTCTGTGTCAAAAGTGAAGTTTTCTGGGTGAATTGAGTCCTAAGGCAAATTCTGAGATACGCCTTGGGCTAACTCCACAGGGAAAGCTTGGATCTGAAAATGGTGTGACAATTCAGCTTTCCAGACCCTCGGGAACATGAATATGTGTTTCTTTTCCATTTCTGAGCTCTCTGTCAAAAGTGAAGTTTCTGGCTGTAAATTGATTTCTATGGCAAATTCTGAGATACGCCTTGGACTAACTCCTCAGAGAAAGCTCGGATCTGAAAATGTTGTGTGAATTCGGTTTTCCAGACCCTAGGGAACATGAATATGTGTTTCTTTTTCATTTCTGAGCTCTGTGTCAACAGTGAAGTTTTCGGGCTGAATTGAGTGGTAAGGTAAATTCTATGATACGCCTTCGGCTAACTCCTCAGGGAAAGCTCGCGTCTGAAAATGGTGTGACAATTCAGCTTTCCAAACCCTCGGGAACATGAATATGTGTTTCTTTTTCATTTCTGAGCTCTGTGTCAAAAGTGAAGTTTTCTTGCTGAATTGAGCCATAAGGCAAATTATGAGATACGCCATGGGCTAACTCCTCAGGGAAACTACGGGTCTGAAAATGGTGTGAGAATTCGGCTTTACAGACCGTAGGGAACATGAATATGTGTTTCTTTTTCATGGGCTAACTCCTCAGGGAAACTACGGGTCTGAAAATGGTGTGAGAATTCGGCTTTACAGACCGTAGGGAACATGAATATGTGGTTTTTTTTTCATTTCTGATCTCTGTGTCAATAGTGAAGTTTTCTGGGTGAATTGACTCCTAAGGCAAATTCTGAGATACGCCTTGGGCTAACTCCACAGGGAAAGCTCGGATCTGAAAATGGTGTGAGAATTCGGCTTTCCAGACCCTAGGGAACATGAATATGTGTTTCTTTTTCATTTCTGAGCTCTGTGTCAAAAGTGAAGTTTTCTGGGTGAATTGAGTCCTAAGGCAAATTCTGAGATACGCCTTGGGCTAATTCCACAGGGAAAGCTTGGATCTGAAAATGGTGTGACAATTCAACTTTCCAGACCCTCGGGAACATGAATATGTGTTTCTTTTCCATTTCTGAGCTCTCTGTCAAAAGTGAAGTTTCTGGCTGTAAATTGATTTCTATGGCAAATTCTGAGATACGCCTTGGACTAACTCCTCAGAGAAAGCTCTGATCTGAAAATGTTGTGTGAATTCGGCTTTCCAGACCCTAGGGAACATGAATATGTGTTTCTTTTTCATTTCTGAGCTCTGTGTCAACAGTGAAGTTTTCGGGCTGAATTGAGTGGTAAGGTAAATTCTATGATACGCCTTCGGCTAACTCCTCAGGGAAAGCTCGCGTCTGAAAATGGTGTGACAATTCAGCTTTCCAAACCCTCGGGAACATGAATATGTGTTTCTTTTTCATTTCTGAGCTCTGTGTCAAAAGTGAAGTTTTCTGGCTGAATTGAGCCATAAGGCAAATTATGAGATACGCCATGGGCTAACTCCTCAGGGAAACTACGGGTCTGAAAATGGTGTGAGAATTCGGCTTTACAGACCGTAGGGAACATGAATATGTGTTTCTTTTTCATGGGCTAACTCCTCAGGGAAACTACGGGTCTGAAAATGGTGTGAGAATTCGGCTTTACAGACCGTAGGGAACATGAATATGTGGTTTTTTTTCATTTCTGATCTCTGTGTCAATAGTGAAGTTTTCTGGGTGAATTGAGTCCTAAGGCAAATTCTGAGATACGCCTTGGGCTAACTCCACAGGGAAAGCTCGGATCTGAAAATGGTGTGAGAATTCGGCTTTCCAGACCCTAGGGAACATGAATATGTGTTTCTTTTTCATTTCTGAGCTCTGTGTCAAAAGTGAAGTTTTCTGGCTGAATTGAGCCATAAGGCAAATTATGAGATACGCCATGGGCTAACTCCTCAGGGAAACTACGGGTCTGAAAATGGTGTGAGAATTCAGCTTTCCAGACCCTCAGCTTTCTGAGCTCTGTGTCAAAAGTGAAGTTTTCTGGGTGAATTGAGTCCTAAGGCAAATTCTGAGATACTCCTGGGGCTAACTCCACAGGGAAAGCTCTGATCTGAAAATGGTTTGAGAATTCGGCATTCTAGACCCAGGGTAACATGAATATATGTTTCTTTTTCATTTCTTAGCTCTGTGTCAAAAGTGAGGTTTTTGGGCTGAATTGAGTTGTAAGGTAAATTCTATGATACGCCTTCAGCTAACTCCTCAGGGAAAGCTCGGATCTGAAAATTGTGTGAGAATTCAGCTTTCCAGACCCTGGGGAACATGAATATGTGTTTCTTTTTCATTTCTGAGCTCTGTGTCAAAAGTGAAGTTTTCTGGATGAAATGAGCCCTAAGGCAAATTATGAGATACGCCTTGGGCTAACTCCACAGGGAAAGCTCGGATCTGAAAATGGTGTGAGAATTCAGCTTTCCAGACCCTGGGGAACATGAATATGTGTTTCTTTTTCATTTCTGAGCTCTGTGTCAAAAGTGAAGTTTTCTGGATGAAATGAGCCCTAAGGCAAATTATGAGATACGCCTTGGGCTAACTCCACAGGGAAAGCTTGGATCTGAAAATGGTGTGACAATTCAGCTTTCCAGACCCTCGGGAACATGAATATGTGTTTCTTTTCCATTTCTGAGCTCTCTGTCAAAAGTGAAGTTTCTGGCTGTAAATTGATTTCTATGGCAAATTCTGAGATACGCCTTGGACTAACTCCTCAGAGAAAGCTCGGATCTGAAAATGTTGTGTGAATTCGGCTTTCCAGACCCTAGGGAACATGAATATGTGTTTCTTTTTCATTTCTGAGCTCTGTGTCAACAGTGAAGTTTTCGGGCTGAATTGAGTGGTAAGGTAAATTCTATGATACGCCTTCGGCTAACTCCTCAGGGAAAGCTCGCGTCTGAAAATGGTGTGACAATTCAGCTTTCCAAACCCTCGGGAACATGAATATGTGTTTCTTTTTCATTTCTGAGCTCTGTGTCAAAAGTGAAGTTTTCTGGCTGAATTGAGCCATAAGGCAAATTATGAGATACGCCATGGGCTAACTCCTCAGGGAAACTACGGGTCTGAAAATGGTGTGACAATTCAGCTTTCCAAACCCTCGGGAACATGAATATGTGTTTTTTTTTCATTTCTGACTTCTGTGTCAATAGTGAAGTTTTCTGGGTGAATTGAGTCCTAAGGCAAATTCTGAGATACGCATTGGGCTAACTCCACAGGGAAAGCTCGGATATTAAAATGGTGTGAGAATTCGGCTTTCCAGACACTAGGGAACATGAATATGTGTTTTTTTTTCATTTCTGAGCTCTGTGTCAAAATTGAAGTTTTCTGGCTGAATTGAGTTGTAAGGTAAATTCTATGATACGCCTTGGGCTAACTACTCAGAGAAAGCTTGGAACTGAAAATGGTGTGAGAATTCGGCTTTACAGACCGTAGGGAACATGAATATGTGGTTTTTTTTTCATTTCTGATCTCTGTGTCAATAGTGAAGTTTTCTGGGTGAATTGAGTCCTAAGGCAAATTCTGAGATACGCCTTGGGCTAACTCCACAGGGAAAGCTCGGATCTGAAAATGGTGTGAGATTTTGGCTTTCCAGACCCTGGGGAACATGAATATGTGTTTCTTTTTCATTTCTGAGCTCTGTGTCAAAAGTGAAGTTTTCTGGCTGAATTGAGCCATAAGGCAAATTATGAGATACGCCATGGGCTAACTCCTCAGGGAAACTACGGGTCTGAAAATGGTGTGAGAATTCGGCTTTACAGACCGTAGGGAACATGAATATGTGGTTTTTTTTTCATTTCTGATCTCTGTGTCAATAGTGAAGTTTTCTGGGTGAATTGAGTCCTAAGGCAAATTCTGAGATACGCCTTGGGCTAACTCCACAGGGAAAGCTCGGATCTGAAAATGGTGTGAGAATTCGGCTTTCCAGACCCTAGGGAACATGAATATGTGTTTCTTTTTCATTTCTGAGCTCTGTGTCAAAAGTGAAGTTTTCTGGATGAAATGAGCCCTAAGGCAAATTATGAGATACGCCTTGGGCTAACTCCACAGGGAAAGCTTGGATCTGAAAATGGTGTGACAATTCAGCTTTCCAGACCCTCGGGAACATGAATATGTGTTTCTTTTCCATTTCTGAGCTCTCTGTCAAAAGTGAAGTTTCTGGCTGTAAATTGATTTCTATGGCAAATTCTGAGATACGCCTTGGACTAACTCCTCAGAGAAAGCTCGGATCTGAAAATGTTGTGTGAATTCGGCTTTCCAGACCCTAGGGAACATGAATATGTGTTTCTTTTTCATTTCTGAGCTCTGTGTCAACAGTGAAGTTTTCGGGCTGAATTGAGTGGTAAGGTAAATTCTATGATACGCCTTCGGCTAACTCCTCAGGGAAAGCTCGCGTCTGAAAATGGTGTGACAATTCAGCTTTCCAAACCCTCGGGAACATGAATATGTGTTTCTTTTTCATTTCTGAGCTCTGTGTCAAAAGTGAAGTTTTCTGGCTGAATTGAGCCATAAGGCAAATTATGAGATACGCCATGGGCTAACTCCTCAGGGAAACTACGGGTCTGAAAATGGTGTGAGAATTCGGCTTTACAGACCGTAGGGAACATGAATATGTGTTTCTTTTTCATGGGCTAACTCCTCAGGGAAACTACGGGTCTGAAAATGGTGTGAGAATTCGGCTTTACAGACCGTAGGGAACATGAATATGTGGTTTTTTTTTCATATCTGATCTCTGTGTCAATAGTGAAGTTTTCTGGGTGAATTGAGTCCTAAGGCAAATTCTGAGATACGCCTTGGGCTAACTCCACAGGGAAAGCTCGGATCTGAAAATGGTGTGAGAATTCGGCTTTCCAGACCCTAGGGAACATGAATATGTGTTTCTTTTTCATTTCTGAGCTCTGTGTCAAAAGTGAAGTTTTCTGGGTGAATTGAGTCCTAAGGCAAATTCTGAGATACGCCTTGGGCTAACTCCACAGGGAAAGCTTGGATCTGAAAATGGTGTGACAATTCAGCTTTCCAGACCCTCGGGAACATGAATATGTGTTTCTTTTCCATTTCTGAGCTCTCTGTCAAAAGTGAAGTTTCTGGCTGTAAATTGATTTCTATGGCAAATTCTGAGATACGCCTTGGACTAACTCCTCAGAGAAAGCTCGGATCTGAAAATGTTGTGTGAATTCGGTTTTCCAGACCCTAGGGAACATGAATATGTGTTTCTTTTTCATTTCTGAGCTCTGTGTCAACAGTGAAGTTTTCGGGCTGAATTGAGTGGTAAGGTAAATTCTATGATACGCCTTCGGCTAACTCCTCAGGGAAAGCTCGCGTCTGAAAATGGTGTGACAATTCAGCTTTCCAAACCCTCGGGAACATGAATATGTGTTTCTTTTTCATTTCTGAGCTCTGTGTCAAAAGTGAAGTTTTCTTGCTGAATTGAGCCATAAGGCAAATTATGAGATACGCCATGGGCTAACTCCTCAGGGAAACTACGGGTCTGAAAATGGTGTGAGAATTCGGCTTTACAGACCGTAGGGAACATGAATATGTGTTTCTTTTTCATGGGCTAACTCCTCAGGGAAACTACGGGTCTGAAAATGGTGTGAGAATTCGGCTTTACAGACCGTAGGGAACATGAATATGTGGTTTTTTTTTCATTTCTGATCTCTGTGTCAATAGTGAAGTTTTCTGGGTGAATTGAGTCCTAAGGCAAATTCTGAGATACGCCTTGGGCTAACTCCACAGGGAAAGCTTGGATCTGAAAATGGTGTGACAATTCAGCTTTCCAGACCCTCGGGAACATGAATATGTGTTTCTTTTCCATTTCTGAGCTCTCTGTCAAAAGTGAAGTTTCTGGCTGTAAATTGATTTCTATGGCAAATTCTGAGATACGCCTTGGACTAACTCCTCAGAGAAAGCTCGGATCTGAAAATGTTGTGTGAATTCGGCTTTCCAGACCCTAGGGAACATGAATATGTGTTTCTTTTTCATTTCTGAGCTCTGTGTCAACAGTGAAGTTTTCGGGCTGAATTGAGTGGTAAGGTAAATTCTATGATACGCCTTCGGCTAACTCCTCAGGGAAAGCTCGCGTCTGAAAATGGTGTGACAATTCAGCTTTCCAAACCCTCGGGAACATGAATATGTGTTTCTTTTTCATTTCTGAGCTCTGTGTCAAAAGTGAAGTTTTCTGGCTGAATTGAGCCATAAGGCAAATTATGAGATACGCCATGGGCTAACTCCTCAGGGAAACTACGGGTCTGAAAATGGTGTGAGAATTCGGCTTTACAGACCGTAGGGAACATGAATATGTGTTTCTTTTTCATGGGCTAACTCCTCAGGGAAACTACGGGTCTGAAAATGGTGTGAGAATTCGGCTTTACAGACCGTAGGGAACATGAATATGTGGTTTTTTTTTCATTTCTGATCTCTGTGTCAATAGTGAAGTTTTCTGGGTGAATTGACTCCTAAGGCAAATTCTGAGATACGCCTTGGGCTAACTCCACAGGGAAAGCTCGGATCTGAAAATGGTGTGAGAATTCGGCTTTCCAGACCCTAGGGAACATGAATATGTGTTTCTTTTTCATTTCTGAGCTCTGTGTCAAAAGTGAAGTTTTCTGGGTGAATTGAGTCCTAAGGCAAATTCTGAGATACGCCTTGGGCTAACTCCACAGGGAAAGCTTGGATCTGAAAATGGTGTGACAATTCAACTTTCCAGACCCTCGGGAACATGAATATGTGTTTCTTTTCCATTTCTGAGCTCTCTGTCAAAAGTGAAGTTTCTGGCTGTAAATTGATTTCTATGGCAAATTCTGAGATACGCCTTGGACTAACTCCTCAGAGAAAGCTCTGATCTGAAAATGTTGTGTGAATTCGGCTTTCCAGACCCTAGGGAACATGAATATGTGTTTCTTTTTCATTTCTGAGCTCTGTGTCAACAGTGAAGTTTTCGGGCTGAATTGAGTGGTAAGGTAAATTCTATGATACGCCTTCGGCTAACTCCTCAGGGAAAGCTCGCGTCTGAAAATGGTGTGACAATTCAGCTTTCCAAACCCTCGGGAACATGAATATGTGTTTCTTTTTCATTTCTGAGCTCTGTGTCAAAAGTGAAGTTTTCTGGCTGAATTGAGCCATAAGGCAAATTATGAGATACGCCATGGGCTAACTCCTCAGGGAAACTACGGGTCTGAAAATGGTGTGAGAATTCGGCTTTACAGACCGTAGGGAACATGAATATGTGTTTCTTTTTCATGGGCTAACTCCTCAGGGAAACTACGGGTCTGAAAATGGTGTGAGAATTCGGCTTTACAGACCGTAGGGAACATGAATATGTGGTTTTTTTTCATTTCTGATCTCTGTGTCAATAGTGAAGTTTTCTGGGTGAATTGAGTCCTAAGGCAAATTCTGAGATACGCCTTGGGCTAACTCCACAGGGAAAGCTCGGATCTGAAAATGGTGTGAGAATTCGGCTTTCCAGACCCTAGGGAACATGAATATGTGTTTCTTTTTCATTTCTGAGCTCTGTGTCAAAAGTGAAGTTTTCTGGCTGAATTGAGCCATAAGGCAAATTATGAGATACGCCATGGGCTAACTCCTCAGGGAAACTACGGGTCTGAAAATGGTGTGAGAATTCAGCTTTCCAGACCCTCAGCTTTCTGAGCTCTGTGTCAAAAGTGAAGTTTTCTGGGTGAATTGAGTCCTAAGGCAAATTCTGAGATACTCCTGGGGCTAACTCCACAGGGAAAGCTCTGATCTGAAAATGGTTTGAGAATTCGGCATTCTAGACCCAGGGTAACATGAATATATGTTTCTTTTTCATTTCTTAGCTCTGTGTCAAAAGTGAGGTTTTTGGGCTGAATTGAGTTGTAAGGTAAATTCTATGATACGCCTTCAGCTAACTCCTCAGGGAAAGCTCGGATCTGAAAATTGTGTGAGAATTCAGCTTTCCAGACCCTGGGGAACATGAATATGTGTTTCTTTTTCATTTCTGAGCTCTGTGTCAAAAGTGAAGTTTTCTGGATGAAATGAGCCCTAAGGCAAATTATGAGATACGCCTTGGGCTAACTCCACAGGGAAAGCTCGGATCTGAAAATGGTGTGAGAATTCAGCTTTCCAGACCCTGGGGAACATGAATATGTGTTTCTTTTTCATTTCTGAGCTCTGTGTCAAAAGTGAAGTTTTCTGGATGAAATGAGCCCTAAGGCAAATTATGAGATACGCCTTGGGCTAACTCCACAGGGAAAGCTTGGATCTGAAAATGGTGTGACAATTCAGCTTTCCAGACCCTCGGGAACATGAATATGTGTTTCTTTTCCATTTCTGAGCTCTCTGTCAAAAGTGAAGTTTCTGGCTGTAAATTGATTTCTATGGCAAATTCTGAGATACGCCTTGGACTAACTCCTCAGAGAAAGCTCGGATCTGAAAATGTTGTGTGAATTCGGCTTTCCAGACCCTAGGGAACATGAATATGTGTTTCTTTTTCATTTCTGAGCTCTGTGTCAACAGTGAAGTTTTCGGGCTGAATTGAGTGGTAAGGTAAATTCTATGATACGCCTTCGGCTAACTCCTCAGGGAAAGCTCGCGTCTGAAAATGGTGTGACAATTCAGCTTTCCAAACCCTCGGGAACATGAATATGTGTTTCTTTTTCATTTCTGAGCTCTGTGTCAAAAGTGAAGTTTTCTGGCTGAATTGAGCCATAAGGCAAATTATGAGATACGCCATGGGCTAACTCCTCAGGGAAACTACGGGTCTGAAAATGGTGTGAGAATTCGGCTTTACAGACCGTAGGGAACATGAATATGTGTTTCTTTTTCATGGGCTAACTCCTCAGGGAAACTACGGGTCTGAAAATGGTGTGAGAATTCGGCTTTACAGACCGTAGGGAACATGAATATGTGGTTTTTTTTTCATTTCTGATCTCTGTGTCAATAGTGAAGTTTTCTGGGTGAATTGACTCCTAAGGCAAATTCTGAGATACGCCTTGGGCTAACTCCACAGGGAAAGCTCGGATCTGAAAATGGTGTGAGAATTCGGCTTTCCAGACCCTAGGGAACATGAATATGTGTTTCTTTTTCATTTCTGAGCTCTGTGTCAAAAGTGAAGTTTTCTGGGTGAATTGAGTCCTAAGGCAAATTCTGAGATACGCCTTGGGCTAACTCCACAGGGAAAGCTTGGATCTGAAAATGGTGTGACAATTCAACTTTCCAGACCCTCGGGAACATGAATATGTGTTTCTTTTCCATTTCTGAGCTCTCTGTCAAAAGTGAAGTTTCTGGCTGTAAATTGATTTCTATGGCAAATTCTGAGATACGCCTTGGACTAACTCCTCAGAGAAAGCTCTGATCTGAAAATGTTGTGTGAATTCGGCTTTCCAGACCCTAGGGAACATGAATATGTGTTTCTTTTTCATTTCTGAGCTCTGTGTCAACAGTGAAGTTTTCGGGCTGAATTGAGTGGTAAGGTAAATTCTATGATACGCCTTCGGCTAACTCCTCAGGGAAAGCTCGCGTCTGAAAATGGTGTGACAATTCAGCTTTCCAAACCCTCGGGAACATGAATATGTGTTTCTTTTTCATTTCTGAGCTCTGTGTCAAAAGTGAAGTTTTCTGGCTGAATTGAGCCATAAGGCAAATTATGAGATACGCCATGGGCTAACTCCTCAGGGAAACTACGGGTCTGAAAATGGTGTGAGAATTCGGCTTTACAGACCGTAGGGAACATGAATATGTGTTTCTTTTTCATGGGCTAACTCCTCAGGGAAACTACGGGTCTGAAAATGGTGTGAGAATTCGGCTTTACAGACCGTAGGGAACATGAATATGTGGTTTTTTTTCATTTCTGATCTCTGTGTCAATAGTGAAGTTTTCTGGGTGAATTGAGTCCTAAGGCAAATTCTGAGATACGCCTTGGGCTAACTCCACAGGGAAAGCTCGGATCTGAAAATGGTGTGAGAATTCGGCTTTCCAGACCCTAGGGAACATGAATATGTGTTTCTTTTTCATTTCTGAGCTCTGTGTCAAAAGTGAAGTTTTCTGGCTGAATTGAGCCATAAGGCAAATTATGAGATACGCCATGGGCTAACTCCTCAGGGAAACTACGGGTCTGAAAATGGTGTGAGAATTCAGCTTTCCAGACCCTCAGCTTTCTGAGCTCTGTGTCAAAAGTGAAGTTTTCTGGGTGAATTGAGTCCTAAGGCAAATTCTGAGATACTCCTGGGGCTAACTCCACAGGGAAAGCTCTGATCTGAAAATGGTTTGAGAATTCGGCATTCTAGACCCAGGGTAACATGAATATATGTTTCTTTTTCATTTCTTAGCTCTGTGTCAAAAGTGAGGTTTTTGGGCTGAATTGAGTTGTAAGGTAAATTCTATGATACGCCTTCAGCTAACTCCTCAGGGAAAGCTCGGATCTGAAAATTGTGTGAGAATTCAGCTTTCCAGACCCTGGGGAACATGAATATGTGTTTCTTTTTCATTTCTGAGCTCTGTGTCAAAAGTGAAGTTTTCTGGATGAAATGAGCCCTAAGGCAAATTATGAGATACGCCTTGGGCTAACTCCACAGGGAAAGCTCGGATCTGAAAATGGTGTGAGAATTCAGCTTTCCAGACCCTGGGGAACATGAATATGTGTTTCTTTTTCATTTCTGAGCTCTGTGTCAAAAGTGAAGTTTTCTGGATGAAATGAGCCCTAAGGCAAATTATGAGATACGCCTTGGGCTAACTCCACAGGGAAAGCTTGGATCTGAAAATGGTGTGACAATTCAGCTTTCCAGACCCTCGGGAACATGAATATGTGTTTCTTTTCCATTTCTGAGCTCTCTGTCAAAAGTGAAGTTTCTGGCTGTAAATTGATTTCTATGGCAAATTCTGAGATACGCCTTGGACTAACTCCTCAGAGAAAGCTCGGATCTGAAAATGTTGTGTGAATTCGGCTTTCCAGACCCTAGGGAACATGAATATGTGTTTCTTTTTCATTTCTGAGCTCTGTGTCAACAGTGAAGTTTTCGGGCTGAATTGAGTGGTAAGGTAAATTCTATGATACGCCTTCGGCTAACTCCTCAGGGAAAGCTCGCGTCTGAAAATGGTGTGACAATTCAGCTTTCCAAACCCTCGGGAACATGAATATGTGTTTCTTTTTCATTTCTGAGCTCTGTGTCAAAAGTGAAGTTTTCTGGCTGAATTGAGCCATAAGGCAAATTATGAGATACGCCATGGGCTAACTCCTCAGGGAAACTACGGGTCTGAAAATGGTGTGACAATTCAGCTTTCCAAACCCTCGGGAACATGAATATGTGTTTTTTTTTCATTTCTGACTTCTGTGTCAATAGTGAAGTTTTCTGGGTGAATTGAGTCCTAAGGCAAATTCTGAGATACGCATTGGGCTAACTCCACAGGGAAAGCTCGGATATTAAAATGGTGTGAGAATTCGGCTTTCCAGACACTAGGGAACATGAATATGTGTTTTTTTTTCATTTCTGAGCTCTGTGTCAAAATTGAAGTTTTCTGGCTGAATTGAGTTGTAAGGTAAATTCTATGATACGCCTTGGGCTAACTACTCAGAGAAAGCTTGGAACTGAAAATGGGGTGAGATTTTGGCTTTCCAGACCCTGGGGAACATGAATATGTGTTTCTTTTTCATTTCTGAGCTCTGTGTCAAAAGTGAAGTTTTCTGGCTGAATTGAGCCATAAGGCAAATTATGAGATACGCCATGGGCTAACTCCTCAGGGAAACTACGGGTCTGAAAATGGTGTGAGAATTCGGCTTTACAGACCGTAGGGAACATGAATATGTGTTTCTTTTTCATGGGCTAACTCCTCAGGGAAACTACGGGTCTGAAAATGGTGTGAGAATTCGGCTTTACAGACCGTAGGGAACATGAATATGTGGTTTTTTTTTCATTTCTGATCTCTGTGTCAATAGTGAAGTTTTCTGGGTGAATTGACTCCTAAGGCAAATTCTGAGATACGCCTTGGGCTAACTCCACAGGGAAAGCTCGGATCTGAAAATGGTGTGAGAATTCGGCTTTCCAGACCCTAGGGAACATGAATATGTGTTTCTTTTTCATTTCTGAGCTCTGTGTCAAAAGTGAAGTTTTCTGGGTGAATTGAGTCCTAAGGCAAATTCTGAGATACGCCTTGGGCTAACTCCACAGGGAAAGCTTGGATCTGAAAATGGTGTGACAATTCAGCTTTCCAGACCCTCGGGAACATGAATATGTGTTTCTTTTCCATTTCTGAGCTCTCTGTCAAAAGTGAAGTTTCTGGCTGTAAATTGATTTCTATGGCAAATTCTGAGATACGCCTTGGACTAACTCCTCAGAGAAAGCTCTGATCTGAAAATGTTGTGTGAATTCGGCTTTCCAGACCCTAGGGAACATGAATATGTGTTTCTTTTTCATTTCTGAGCTCTGTGTCAACAGTGAAGTTTTCGGGCTGAATTGAGTGGTAAGGTAAATTCTATGATACGCCTTCGGCTAACTCCTCAGGGAAAGCTCGCGTCTGAAAATGGTGTGACAATTCAGCTTTCCAAACCCTCGGGAACATGAATATGTGTTTCTTTTTCATTTCTGAGCTCTGTGTCAAAAGTGAAGTTTTCTGGCTGAATTGAGCCATAAGGCAAATTATGAGATACGCCATGGGCTAACTCCTCAGGGAAACTACGGGTCTGAAAATGGTGTGAGAATTCGGCTTTACAGACCGTAGGGAACATGAATATGTGTTTCTTTTTCATGGGCTAACTCCTCAGGGAAACTACGGGTCTGAAAATGGTGTGAGAATTCGGCTTTACAGACCGTAGGGAACATGAATATGTGGTTTTTTTTCATTTCTGATCTCTGTGTCAATAGTGAAGTTTTCTGGGTGAATTGAGTCCTAAGGCAAATTCTGAGATACGCCTTGGGCTAACTCCACAGGGAAAGCTCGGATCTGAAAATGGTGTGAGAATTCGGCTTTCCAGACCCTAGGGAACATGAATATGTGTTTCTTTTTCATTTCTGAGCTCTGTGTCAAAAGTGAAGTTTTCTGGCTGAATTGAGCCATAAGGCAAATTATGAGATACGCCATGGGCTAACTCCTCAGGGAAACTACGGGTCTGAAAATGGTGTGAGAATTCAGCTTTCCAGACCCTCAGCTTTCTGAGCTCTGTGTCAAAAGTGAAGTTTTCTGGGTGAATTGAGTCCTAAGGCAAATTCTGAGATACTCCTGGGGCTAACTCCACAGGGAAAGCTCTGATCTGAAAATGGTTTGAGAATTCGGCATTCTAGACCCAGGGTAACATGAATATATGTTTCTTTTTCATTTCTGAGCTCTGTGTCAAAAGTGAAGTTTTCTGGCTGAATTGAGTCCTAAGGCAAATTCTGAGATACGCCTTGGGCTAACTCCACAGGGAAAGCTCGGATCTGAAAATGGTGTGAGAATTCGGCTTTCCAGACCCTAGGGAACATGAATATGTGTTTCTTTTTCATTTCTGAGCTCTGTGTCAAAAGTGAAGTTTTCTGGGTGAATTGAGTCCTAAGGCAAATTCTGAGATACGCCTTGGGCTAACTCCACAGGGAAAGCTCTGATCTGAAAATGGTTTGAGAATTCGCCATTCTAGACCCAGGGTAACATGAATATATGTTTCTTTTTCATTTCTTAGCTCTGTGTCAAAAGTGAGGTTTTCGGGCTGAATTGAGTTGTAAGGTAAATTCTATGATACGCCTTCAGCTAACTCCTCAGGGAAAGCTCGGATCTGAAAATTGTGTGAGAATTCAGCTTTCCAGACCCTGGGGAACATGAATATGTGTTTCTTTTTCATTTCTGAGCTCTGTGTCAAAAGTGAAGTTTTCTGGCTGAATTGAGTTGTAAGGTAAGTTCTATGATATGGCATTGGCAAACTCCTCAGGGAAAATTCGGATCTGAAAATGGAGTGAGAATTCGGCATTCCAGATCCTGGGGAACATGAATATGTGTTTCTTTTTCATTTCTGAGCTCTGTGTCAACAGTGAAGTTTTCGGGCTCAATTGAGTGGTAAGGTAAATTCTATGATACGCCTTTGGCTAACTCCTCAGGGAAAGCTCGCTTCTGAAAATGGTGTGACAATTCAGCTTTCCAGACCCTCGGGAACATGAATATGTGTTTCTTTTTCATTTCTGAGCTCTGTGTCAACAGTGAAGTTTTCCGGATGAATTGAGTTCTATGGCGAATTCTGAGATACGCCTTGGGCTAACTCCTCAGAGAAAGCTTGGATCTGAAAATGGTGTGAGAATTCGGCTTTCCAAACCCTCGGGAACATGAATATGTGTTTCTTTTTCATTTCTGAGCTCTGTGTCAAAAGTGAAGTTTTCTGGCTGAATTGAGCCATAAGGCAAATTATGAGATACGCCATGGGCTAACTCCTCAGGGAAACTACGGGTCTGAAAATGGTGTGAGAATTCGGCTTTACAGACCGTAGGGAACATGAATATGTGGTTTTTTTTTCATTTCTGATCTCTGTGTCAATAGTGAAGTTTTCTGGTTGAATTGAGTCCTAAGGCAAATTCTGAGATACGCCTTGGGCTAACTCCTCAGAGAAAGCTTGGATCTGAAAATTGGGTGAGATTTTGGCCTTCCAGACCCTGGGGAACATGAATATGTGTTTCTTTTTCATTTCTGAGCTCTGTGTCAAAAGTGAAGTTTTCTGGATGAAATGAGCCCTAAGGCAAATTATGAGATACGCCTTGGGCTAACTCCACAGGGAAAGCTCGGATCTGAAAATGGTGTGAGAATTCAGCTTTCCAGACCCTGGGGAACATGAATATGTGTTTCTTTTTCATTTCTGAGCTCTGTGTCAAAAGTGAAGTTTTCTGGATGAAATGAGCCCTAAGGCAAATTATGAGATACGCCTTGGGCTAACTCCACAGGGAAAGCTTGGATCTGAAAATGGTGTGACAATTCAGCTTTCCAGACCCTCGGGAACATGAATATGTGTTTCTTTTCCATTTCTGAGCTCTCTGTCAAAAGTGAAGTTTCTGGCTGTAAATTGATTTCTATGGCAAATTCTGAGATACGCCTTGGACTAACTCCTCAGAGAAAGCTCGGATCTGAAAATGTTGTGTGAATTCGGCTTTCCAGACCCTAGGGAACATGAATATGTGTTTCTTTTTCATTTCTGAGCTCTGTGTCAACAGTGAAGTTTTCGGGCTGAATTGAGTGGTAAGGTAAATTCTATGATACGCCTTCGGCTAACTCCTCAGGGAAAGCTCGCGTCTGAAAATGGTGTGACAATTCAGCTTTCCAAACCCTCGGGAACATGAATATGTGTTTCTTTTTCATTTCTGAGCTCTGTGTCAAAAGTGAAGTTTTCTGGCTGAATTGAGCCATAAGGCAAATTATGAGATACGCCATGGGCTAACTCCTCAGGGAAACTACGGGTCTGAAAATGGTGTGACAATTCAGCTTTCCAAACCCTCGGGAACATGAATATGTGTTTTTTTTTCATTTCTGACTTCTGTGTCAATAGTGAAGTTTTCTGGGTGAATTGAGTCCTAAGGCAAATTCTGAGATACGCATTGGGCTAACTCCACAGGGAAAGCTCGGATATTAAAATGGTGTGAGAATTCGGCTTTCCAGACACTAGGGAACATGAATATGTGTTTTTTTTTCATTTCTGAGCTCTGTGTCAAAATTGAAGTTTTCTGGCTGAATTGAGTTGTAAGGTAAATTCTATGATACGCCTTGGGCTAACTACTCAGAGAAAGCTTGGAACTGAAAATGGGGTGAGATTTTGGCTTTCCAGACCCTGGGGAACATGAATATGTGTTTCTTTTTCATTTCTGAGCTCTGTGTCAAAAGTGAAGTTTTCTGGCTGAATTGAGCCATAAGGCAAATTATGAGATACGCCATGGGCTAACTCCTCAGGGAAACTACGGGTCTGAAAATGGTGTGAGAATTCGGCTTTACAGACCGTAGGGAACATGAATATGTGTTTCTTTTTCATTTCTGAGCTCTGTGTCAAAAGTGAAGTTTTCTGGGTGAATTGAGTCCTAAGGCAAATTCTGAGATACGCCTTGGGCTAACTCCACAGGGAAAGCTTGGATCTGAAAATGGTGTGACAATTCAGCTTTCCAGACCCTCGGGAACATGAATATGTGTTTCTTTTCCATTTCTGAGCTCTCTGTCAAAAGTGAAGTTTCTGGCTGTAAATTGATTTCTATGGCAAATTCTGAGATACGCCTTGGACTAACTCCTCAGAGAAAGCTCTGATCTGAAAATGTTGTGTGAATTCGGCTTTCCAGACCCTAGGGAACATGAATATGTGTTTCTTTTTCATTTCTGAGCTCTGTGTCAACAGTGAAGTTTTCGGGCTGAATTGAGTGGTAAGGTAAATTCTATGATACGCCTTCGGCTAACTCCTCAGGGAAAGCTCGCGTCTGAAAATGGTGTGACAATTCAGCTTTCCAAACCCTCGGGAACATGAATATGTGTTTCTTTTTCATTTCTGAGCTCTGTGTCAAAAGTGAAGTTTTCTGGCTGAATTGAGCCATAAGGCAAATTATGAGATACGCCATGGGCTAACTCCTCAGGGAAACTACGGGTCTGAAAATGGTGTGAGAATTCGGCTTTACAGACCGTAGGGAACATGAATATGTGTTTCTTTTTCATGGGCTAACTCCTCAGGGAAACTACGGGTCTGAAAATGGTGTGAGAATTCGGCTTTACAGACCGTAGGGAACATGAATATGTGGTTTTTTTTCATTTCTGATCTCTGTTTCAATAGTGAAGTTTTCTGGGTGAATTGAGTCCTAAGGCAAATTCTGAGATACGCCTTGGGCTAACTCCACAGGGAAAGCTCGGATCTGAAAATGGTGTGAGAATTCGGCTTTCCAGACCCTAGGGAACATGAATATGTGTTTCTTTTTCATTTCTGAGCTCTGTGTCAAAAGTGAAGTTTTCTGGGTGAATTGAGTCCTAAGGCAAATTCTGAGATACGCCTTGGGCTAACTCCACAGGGAAAGCTCTGATCTGAAAATGGTTTGAGAATTCGCCATTCTAGACCCAGGGTAACATGAATATATGTTTCTTTTTCATTTCTTAGCTCTGTGTCAAAAGTGAGGTTTTCGGGCTGAATTGAGTTGTAAGGTAAATTCTATGATACGCCTTCAGCTAACTCCTCAGGGAAAGCTCGGATCTGAAAATTGTGTGAGAATTCAGCTTTCCAGACCCTGGGGAACATGAATATGTGTTTCTTTTTCATTTCTGAGCTCTGTGTCAAAAGTGAAGTTTTCTGGCTGAATTGAGTTGTAAGGTAAGTTCTATGATATGGCATTGGCAAACTCCTCAGGGAAAATTCGGATCTGAAAATGGAGTGAGAATTCGGCATTCCAGATCCTGGGGAACATGAATATGTGTTTCTTTTTCATTTCTGAGCTCTGTGTCAACAGTGAAGTTTTCGGGCTCAATTGAGTGGTAAGGTAAATTCTATGATACGCCTTTGGCTAACTCCTCAGGGAAAGCTCGCTTCTGAAAATGGTGTGACAATTCAGCTTTCCAGACCCTCGGGAACATGAATATGTGTTTCTTTTTCATTTCTGAGCTCTGTGTCAACAGTGAAGTTTTCCGGATGAATTGAGTTCTATGGCGAATTCTGAGATACGCCTTGGGCTAACTCCTCAGAGAAAGCTTGGATCTGAAAATGGTGTGAGAATTCGGCTTTCCAAACCCTCGGGAACATGAATATGTGTTTCTTTTTCATTTCTGAGCTCTGTGTCAAAAGTGAAGTTTTCTGGCTGAATTGAGCCATAAGGCAAATTATGAGATACGCCATGGGCTAACTCCTCAGGGAAACTACGGGTCTGAAAATGGTGTGAGAATTCGGCTTTACAGACCGTAGGGAACATGAATATGTGTTTCTTTTTCATGGGCTAACTCCTCAGGGAAACTACGGGTCTGAAAATGGTGTGAGAATTCGGCTTTACAGACCGTAGGGAACATGAATATGTGGTTTTTTTTCATTTCTGATCTCTGTTTCAATAGTGAAGTTTTCTGGGTGAATTGAGTCCTAAGGCAAATTCTGAGATACGCCTTGGGCTAACTCCACAGGGAAAGCTCGGATCTGAAAATGGTGTGAGAATTCGGCTTTCCAGACCCTAGGGAACATGAATATGTGTTTCTTTTTCATTTCTGAGCTCTGTGTCAAAAGTGAAGTTTTCTGGGTGAATTGAGTCCTAAGGCAAATTCTGAGATACGCCTTGGGCTAACTCCACAGGGAAAGCTCTGATCTGAAAATGGTTTGAGAATTCGCCATTCTAGACCCAGGGTAACATGAATATATGTTTCTTTTTCATTTCTTAGCTCTGTGTCAAAAGTGAGGTTTTCGGGCTGAATTGAGTTGTAAGGTAAATTCTATGATACGCCTTCAGCTAACTCCTCAGGGAAAGCTCGGATCTGAAAATTGTGTGAGAATTCAGCTTTCCAGACCCTGGGGAACATGAATATGTGTTTCTTTTTCATTTCTGAGCTCTGTGTCAAAAGTGAAGTTTTCTGGCTGAATTGAGTTGTAAGGTAAGTTCTCTGATATGGCATTGGCAAACTCCTCAGGGAAAATTCGGATCTGAAAATGGAGTGAGAATTCGGCATTCCAGATCCTGGGGAACATGAATATGTGTTTCTTTTTCATTTCTGAGCTCTGTGTCAACAGTGAAGTTTTCGGGCTCAATTGAGTGGTAAGGTAAATTCTATGATACGCCTTTGGCTAACTCCTCAGGGAAAGCTCGCTTCTGAAAATGGTGTGACAATTCAGCTTTCCAGACCCTCGGGAACATGAATATGTGTTTCTTTTTCATTTCTGAGCTCTGTGTCAACAGTGAAGTTTTCGGGCTCAATTGAGTGGTAAGGTAAATTCTATGATACGCCTTTGGCTAACTCCTCAGGGAAAGCTCGCTTCTGAAAATGGTGTGACAATTCAGCTTTCCAGACCCTCGGGAACATGAATATGTGTTTCTTTTTCATTTCTGAGCTCTGTGTCAACAGTGAAGTTTTCCGGATGAATTGAGTTCTATGGCGAATTCTGAGATACGCCTTGGGCTAACTCCTCAGAGAAAGCTTGGATCTGAAAATGGGGTGAGATTTTGGCTTTCCAGACCCTGGGGAACATGAATATGTGTTTCTTTTTCATTTCTTAGCTCTGTGTCAAAAGTGAAGTTTTCTGGCTGAATTGAGCCATAAGGCAAATTATGAGATACGCCATGGGCTAACTCCTCAGGGAAACTACGGGTCTGAAAATGGTGTGAGAATTCAGCTTTCCAGACCCTCAGCTTTCTGAGCTCTGTGTCAAAAGTGAAGTTTTCTGGGTGAATTGAGTCCTAAGGCAAATTCTGAGATACTCCTTGGGCTAACTCCACAGGGAAAGCTCTGATCTGAAAATGGTTTGAGAATTCGGCATTCTAGACCCAGGGTAACATGAATATATGTTTCTTTTTCATTTCTTAGCTCTGTGTCAAAAGTGAGGTTTTCGGGCTGAATTGAGTTGTAAGGTAAATTCTATGATACGCCTTCAGCTAACTCCTCAGGGAAAGCTCGGATCTGAAAATTGTGTGAGAATTCAGCTTTCCAGACCCTGGGGAACATGAATATGTGTTTCTTTTTCATTTCTGAGCTCTGTGTCAAAAGTGAAGTTTTCTGGATGAAATGAGCCCTAAGGCAAATTATGAGATACGCCTTGGGCTAACTCCACAGGGAAAGCTCGGATCTGAAAATGGTGTGAGAATTCAGCTTTCCAGACCCTGGGGAACATGAATATGTGTTTCTTTTTCATTTCTGAGCTCTGTGTCAAAAGTGAAGTTTTCTGGATGAAATGAGCCCTAAGGCAAATTATGAGATACGCCTTGGGCTAACTCCACAGGGAAAGCTTGGATCTGAAAATGGTGTGACAATTCAGCTTTCCAGACCCTCGGGAACATGAATATGTGTTTCTTTTCCATTTCTGAGCTCTCTGTCAAAAGTGAAGTTTCTGGCTGTAAATTGATTTCTATGGCAAATTCTGAGATACGCCTTGGGCTAACTCCACAGGGAAAGCTCGGATATTAAAATGGTGTGAGAATTCGGCTTTCCAGACCCTAGGGAACATGAATATGTGTTTCTTTTTCATTTCTGAGCTCTGTGTCAACAGTGAAGTTTTCGGGCTGAATTGAGTGGTAAGGTAAATTCTATGATACGCCTTCGGCTAACTCCTCAGGGAAAGCTCGCGTCTGAAAATGGTGTGACAATTCAGCTTTCCAAACCCTCGGGAACATGAATATGTGTTTCTTTTTCATTTCTGAGCTCTGTGTCAAAAGTGAAGTTTTCTGGCTGAATTGAGCCATAAGGCAAATTATGAGATACGCCATGGGCTAACTCCTCAGGGAAACTACGGGTCTGAAAATGGTGTGACAATTCAGCTTTCCAAACCCTCGGGAACATGAATATGTGTTTTTTTTTCATTTCTGACTTCTGTGTCAATAGTGAAGTTTTCTGGGTGAATTGAGTCCTAAGGCAAATTCTGAGATACGCATTGGGCTAACTCCACAGGGAAAGCTCGGATATTAAAATGGTGTGAGAATTCGGCTTTCCAGACACTAGGGAACATGAATATGTGTTTTTTTTTCATTTCTGAGCTCTGTGTCAAAATTGAAGTTTTCTGGCTGAATTGAGTTGTAAGGTAAATTCTATGATACGCCTTGGGCTAACTACTCAGAGAAAGCTTGGAACTGAAAATGGGGTGAGATTTTGGCTTTCCAGACCCTGGGGAACATGAATATGTGTTTCTTTTTCATTTCTGAGCTCTGTGTCAAAAGTGAAGTTTTCTGGCTGAATTGAGCCATAAGGCAAATTATGAGATACGCCATGGGCTAACTCCTCAGGGAAACTACGGGTCTGAAAATGGTGTGAGAATTCGGCTTTACAGACCGTAGGGAACATGAATATGTGTTTCTTTTTCATTTCTGAGCTCTGTGTCAAAAGTGAAGTTTTCTGGGTGAATTGAGTCCTAAGGCAAATTCTGAGATACGCCTTGGGCTAACTCCACAGGGAAAGCTTGGATCTGAAAATGGTGTGACAATTCAGCTTTCCAGACCCTCGGGAACATGAATATGTGTTTCTTTTCCATTTCTGAGCTCTCTGTCAAAAGTGAAGTTTCTGGCTGTAAATTGATTTCTATGGCAAATTCTGAGATACGCCTTGGACTAACTCCTCAGAGAAAGCTCTGATCTGAAAATGTTGTGTGAATTCGGCTTTCCAGACCCTAGGGAACATGAATATGTGTTTCTTTTTCATTTCTGAGCTCTGTGTCAACAGTGAAGTTTTCGGGCTGAATTGAGTGGTAAGGTAAATTCTATGATACGCCTTCGGCTAACTCCTCAGGGAAAGCTCGCGTCTGAAAATGGTGTGACAATTCAGCTTTCCAAACCCTCGGGAACATGAATATGTGTTTCTTTTTCATTTCTGAGCTCTGTGTCAAAAGTGAAGTTTTCTGGCTGAATTGAGCCATAAGGCAAATTATGAGATACGCCATGGGCTAACTCCTCAGGGAAACTACGGGTCTGAAAATGGTGTGAGAATTCGGCTTTACAGACCGTAGGGAACATGAATATGTGTTTCTTTTTCATGGGCTAACTCCTCAGGGAAACTACGGGTCTGAAAATGGTGTGAGAATTCGGCTTTACAGACCGTAGGGAACATGAATATGTGGTTTTTTTTCATTTCTGATCTCTGTTTCAATAGTGAAGTTTTCTGGGTGAATTGAGTCCTAAGGCAAATTCTGAGATACGCCTTGGGCTAACTCCACAGGGAAAGCTCGGATCTGAAAATGGTGTGAGAATTCGGCTTTCCAGACCCTAGGGAACATGAATATGTGTTTCTTTTTCATTTCTGAGCTCTGTGTCAAAAGTGAAGTTTTCTGGGTGAATTGAGTCCTAAGGCAAATTCTGAGATACGCCTTGGGCTAACTCCACAGGGAAAGCTCTGATCTGAAAATGGTTTGAGAATTCGCCATTCTAGACCCAGGGTAACATGAATATATGTTTCTTTTTCATTTCTTAGCTCTGTGTCAAAAGTGAGGTTTTCGGGCTGAATTGAGTTGTAAGGTAAATTCTATGATACGCCTTCAGCTAACTCCTCAGGGAAAGCTCGGATCTGAAAATTGTGTGAGAATTCAGCTTTCCAGACCCTGGGGAACATGAATATGTGTTTCTTTTTCATTTCTGAGCTCTGTGTCAAAAGTGAAGTTTTCTGGCTGAATTGAGTTGTAAGGTAAGTTCTATGATATGGCATTGGCAAACTCCTCAGGGAAAATTCGGATCTGAAAATGGAGTGAGAATTCGGCATTCCAGATCCTGGGGAACATGAATATGTGTTTCTTTTTCATTTCTGAGCTCTGTGTCAACAGTGAAGTTTTCGGGCTCAATTGAGTGGTAAGGTAAATTCTATGATACGCCTTTGGCTAACTCCTCAGGGAAAGCTCGCTTCTGAAAATGGTGTGACAATTCAGCTTTCCAGACCCTCGGGAACATGAATATGTGTTTCTTTTTCATTTCTGAGCTCTGTGTCAACAGTGAAGTTTTCCGGATGAATTGAGTTCTATGGCGAATTCTGAGATACGCCTTGGGCTAACTCCTCAGAGAAAGCTTGGATCTGAAAATGGTGTGAGAATTCGGCTTTCCAAACCCTCGGGAACATGAATATGTGTTTCTTTTTCATTTCTGAGCTCTGTGTCAAAAGTGAAGTTTTCTGGCTGAATTGAGCCATAAGGCAAATTATGAGATACGCCATGGGCTAACTCCTCAGGGAAACTACGGGTCTGAAAATGGTGTGAGAATTCGGCTTTACAGACCGTAGGGAACATGAATATGTGTTTCTTTTTCATGGGCTAACTCCTCAGGGAAACTACGGGTCTGAAAATGGTGTGAGAATTCGGCTTTACAGACCGTAGGGAACATGAATATGTGGTTTTTTTTCATTTCTGATCTCTGTTTCAATAGTGAAGTTTTCTGGGTGAATTGAGTCCTAAGGCAAATTCTGAGATACGCCTTGGGCTAACTCCACAGGGAAAGCTCGGATCTGAAAATGGTGTGAGAATTCGGCTTTCCAGACCCTAGGGAACATGAATATGTGTTTCTTTTTCATTTCTGAGCTCTGTGTCAAAAGTGAAGTTTTCTGGGTGAATTGAGTCCTAAGGCAAATTCTGAGATACGCCTTGGGCTAACTCCACAGGGAAAGCTCTGATCTGAAAATGGTTTGAGAATTCGCCATTCTAGACCCAGGGTAACATGAATATATGTTTCTTTTTCATTTCTTAGCTCTGTGTCAAAAGTGAGGTTTTCGGGCTGAATTGAGTTGTAAGGTAAATTCTATGATACGCCTTCAGCTAACTCCTCAGGGAAAGCTCGGATCTGAAAATTGTGTGAGAATTCAGCTTTCCAGACCCTGGGGAACATGAATATGTGTTTCTTTTTCATTTCTGAGCTCTGTGTCAAAAGTGAAGTTTTCTGGCTGAATTGAGTTGTAAGGTAAGTTCTCTGATATGGCATTGGCAAACTCCTCAGGGAAAATTCGGATCTGAAAATGGAGTGAGAATTCGGCATTCCAGATCCTGGGGAACATGAATATGTGTTTCTTTTTCATTTCTGAGCTCTGTGTCAACAGTGAAGTTTTCGGGCTCAATTGAGTGGTAAGGTAAATTCTATGATACGCCTTTGGCTAACTCCTCAGGGAAAGCTCGCTTCTGAAAATGGTGTGACAATTCAGCTTTCCAGACCCTCGGGAACATGAATATGTGTTTCTTTTTCATTTCTGAGCTCTGTGTCAACAGTGAAGTTTTCGGGCTCAATTGAGTGGTAAGGTAAATTCTATGATACGCCTTTGGCTAACTCCTCAGGGAAAGCTCGCTTCTGAAAATGGTGTGACAATTCAGCTTTCCAGACCCTCGGGAACATGAATATGTGTTTCTTTTTCATTTCTGAGCTCTGTGTCAACAGTGAAGTTTTCCGGATGAATTGAGTTCTATGGCGAATTCTGAGATACGCCTTGGGCTAACTCCTCAGAGAAAGCTTGGATCTGAAAATGGGGTGAGATTTTGGCTTTCCAGACCCTGGGGAACATGAATATGTGTTTCTTTTTCATTTCTTAGCTCTGTGTCAAAAGTGAAGTTTTCTGGCTGAATTGAGCCATAAGGCAAATTATGAGATACGCCATGGGCTAACTCCTCAGGGAAACTACGGGTCTGAAAATGGTGTGAGAATTCAGCTTTCCAGACCCTCAGCTTTCTGAGCTCTGTGTCAAAAGTGAAGTTTTCTGGGTGAATTGAGTCCTAAGGCAAATTCTGAGATACTCCTTGGGCTAACTCCACAGGGAAAGCTCTGATCTGAAAATGGTTTGAGAATTCGGCATTCTAGACCCAGGGTAACATGAATATATGTTTCTTTTTCATTTCTTAGCTCTGTGTCAAAAGTGAGGTTTTCGGGCTGAATTGAGTTGTAAGGTAAATTCTATGATACGCCTTCAGCTAACTCCTCAGGGAAAGCTCGGATCTGAAAATTGTGTGAGAATTCAGCTTTCCAGACCCTGGGGAACATGAATATGTGTTTCTTTTTCATTTCTGAGCTCTGTGTCAAAAGTGAAGTTTTCTGGATGAAATGAGCCCTAAGGCAAATTATGAGATACGCCTTGGGCTAACTCCACAGGGAAAGCTCGGATCTGAAAATGGTGTGAGAATTCAGCTTTCCAGACCCTGGGGAACATGAATATGTGTTTCTTTTTCATTTCTGAGCTCTGTGTCAAAAGTGAAGTTTTCTGGATGAAATGAGCCCTAAGGCAAATTATGAGATACGCCTTGGGCTAACTCCACAGGGAAAGCTTGGATCTGAAAATGGTGTGACAATTCAGCTTTCCAGACCCTCGGGAACATGAATATGTGTTTCTTTTCCATTTCTGAGCTCTCTGTCAAAAGTGAAGTTTCTGGCTGTAAATTGATTTCTATGGCAAATTCTGAGATACGCCTTGGGCTAACTCCACAGGGAAAGCTCGGATATTAAAATGGTGTGAGAATTCGGCTTTCCAGACACTAGGGAACATGAATATGTGTTTCTTTTTCATTTCTGAGCTCTGTGTCAAAAGTGAAGTTTTCTGGCTGAATTGAGCCATAAGGCAAATTATGAGATACGCCATGGGCTAACTCCTCAGGGAAACTAGGGGTCTGAAAATGGTGTGAGAATTCGGCTTTACAGACCGTAGGGAACATGAATATGTGGTTTTTTTTTCATTTCTGATCTCTGTGTCAATAGTGAAGTTTTCTGGGTGAATTGAGTCCTAAGGCAAATTCTGAGATACGCCTTGGGCTAACTCCTCAGAGAAAGCTTGGATCTGAAAATTGGGTGAGATTTTGGCCTTCCAGACCCTGGGGAACATGAATATGTGTTTCTTTTTCATTTCTGAGCTCTGTGTCAATAGTGAAGTTTTCTGGGTGAATTGAGTCCTAAGGCAAATTCTGAGATACGCCTTGGGCTAACTCCACAGGGAAAGCTCGGATCTGAAAATGGTTTGAGAATTCGGCATTCTAGACCCAGGGTAACATGAATATATGTTTCTTTTTCATTTCTTAGCTCTGTGTCAAAAGTGAGGTTTTCGGGCTGAATTGAGTTGTAAGGTAAATTCTATGATACGCCTTCGGCTAACTCCTCAGGGAAAGCTCGCGTCTGAAAATGGTGTGACAATTCAGCTTTCCAGACCCTCGGGAACATGAATATGTGTTTCTTTTTCATTTCTGAGCTCTGTGTCAACAGTGAAGTTTTCCGGATGAATTGAGTTCTATGGCGAATTCTGTGATACGCCTTTGGCTAACTCCTCAGAGAAAGCTTGGATCTGAAAATTGGGTGAGATTTTGGCCTTCCAGACCCTGGGGAACATGAATATGTGTTTCTTTTTCATTTCTGAGCTCTGTGTCAATAGTGAAGTTTTCTGGGTGAATTGAGTCCTAAGGCAAATTCTGAGATACGCCTTGGGCTAACTCCACAGGGAAAGCTCGGATCTGAAAATGGTTTGAGAATTCGGCATTCTAGACCCAGGGTAACATGAATATATGTTTCTTTTTCATTTCTTAGCTCTGTGTCAAAAGTGAGGTTTTCGGGCTGAATTGAGTTGTAAGGTAAATTCTATGATACGCCTTCGGCTAACTCCTCAGGGAAAGCTCGCGTCTGAAAATGGTGTGACAATTCAGCTTTCCAGACCCTCGGGAACATGAATATGTGTTTCTTTTTCATTTCTGAGCTCTGTGTCAACAGTGAAGTTTTCCGGATGAATTGAGTTCTATGGCGAATTCTGTGATACGCCTTTGGCTAACTCCTCAGAGAAAGCTTGGATCTGAAAATGGGGTGAGATTTTGGCTTTCCAGACCCTGGGGAACATGAATATGTGTTTCTTTTTCATTTCTTAGCTCTGTGTCAAAAGTGAAGTTTTCTGGCTGAATTGAGCCATAAGGCAAATTATGAGATACGCCATGGGCTAACTCCTCAGGGAAACTACGGGTCTGAAAATGGTGTGAGAATTCAGCTTTCCAGACCCTCAGCTTTCTGAGCTCTGTGTCAAAAGTGAAGTTTTCTGGGTGAATTGAGTCCTAAGGCAAATTCTGAGATACGCCTTGGGCTAACTCCACAGGGAAAGCTCTGATCTGAAAATGGTTTGAGAATTCGGCATTCTAGACCCAGGGTAACATGAATATATGTTTCTTTTTCATTTCTTAGCTCTGTGTCAAAAGTGAGGTTTTCGGGCTGAATTGAGTTGTAAGGTAAATTCTATGATACGCCTTCAGCTAACTCCTCAGGGAAAGCTCGGATCTGAAAATTGTGTGAGAATTCAGCTTTCCAGACCCTGGGGAACATGAATATGTGTTTCTTTTTCATTTCTGAGCTCTGTGTCAAAAGTGAAGTTTTCTGGATGAAATGAGCCCTAAGGCAAATTATGAGATACGCCTTGGGCTAACTCCACAGGGAAAGCTCGGATCTGAAAATGGTGTGAGAATTCAGCTTTCCAGACCCTGGGGAACATGAATATGTGTTTCTTTTTCATTTCTGAGCTCTGTGTCAAAAGTGAAGTTTTCTGGATGAAATGAGCCCTAAGGCAAATTATGAGATACGCCTTGGGCTAACTCCACAGGGAAAGCTTGGATCTGAAAATGGTGTGACAATTCAGCTTTCCAGACCCTCGGGAACATGAATATGTGTTTCTTTTCCATTTCTGAGCTCTCTGTCAAAAGTGAAGTTTCTGGCTGTAAATTGATTTCTATGGCAAATTCTGAGATACGCCTTGGGCTAACTCCACAGGGAAAGCTCGGATATTAAAATGGTGTGAGAATTCGGCTTTCCAGACACTAGGGAACATGAATATGTGTTTCTTTTTCATTTCTGAGCTCTGTGTCAAAAGTGAAGTTTTCTGGCTGAATTGAGCCATAAGGCAAATTATGAGATACGCCATGGGCTAACTCCTCAGGGAAACTAGGGGTCTGAAAATGGTGTGAGAATTCGGCTTTACAGACCGTAGGGAACATGAATATGTGGTTTTTTTTTCATTTCTGATCTCTGTGTCAATAGTGAAGTTTTCTGGGTGAATTGAGTCCTAAGGCAAATTCTGAGATACGCCTTGGGCTAACTCCTCAGAGAAAGCTTGGATCTGAAAATTGGGTGAGATTTTGGCCTTCCAGACCCTGGGGAACATGAATATGTGTTTCTTTTTCATTTCTGAGCTCTGTGTCAATAGTGAAGTTTTCTGGGTGAATTGAGTCCTAAGGCAAATTCTGAGATACGCCTTGGGCTAACTCCACAGGGAAAGCTCGGATCTGAAAATGGTTTGAGAATTCGGCATTCTAGACCCAGGGTAACATGAATATATGTTTCTTTTTCATTTCTTAGCTCTGTGTCAAAAGTGAGGTTTTCGGGCTCAATTGAGTTGTAAGGTAAATTCTATGATACGCCTTCGGCTAACTCCTCAGGGAAAGCTCGCGTCTGAAAATGGTGTGACAATTCAGCTTTCCAGACCCTCGGGAACATGAATATGTGTTTCTTTTTCATTTCTGAGCTCTGTGTCAACAGTGAAGTTTTCCGGATGAATTGAGTTCTATGGCGAATTCTGTGATACGCCTTTGGCTAACTCCTCAGAGAAAGCTTGGATCTGAAAATGGGGTGAGATTTTGGCTTTCCAGACCCTGGGGAACATGAATATGTGTTTCTTTTTCATTTCTTAGCTCTGTGTCAAAAGTGAAGTTTTCTGGCTGAATTGAGCCATAAGGCAAATTATGAGATACGCCATGGGCTAACTCCTCAGGGAAACTACGGGTCTGAAAATGGTGTGAGAATTCAGCTTTCCAGACCCTCAGCTTTCTGAGCTCTGTGTCAAAAGTGAAGTTTTCTGGGTGAATTGAGTCCTAAGGCAAATTCTGGGATACGCCTTGGGCTAACTCCACAGGGAAAGCTCTGATCTGAAAATGGTTTGAGAATTCGGCATTCTAGACCCAGGGTAACATGAATATATGTTTCTTTTTCATTTCTTAGCTCTGTGTCAAAAGTGAGGTTTTCGGGCTGAATTGAGTTGTAAGGTAAATTCTATGATACGCCTTCAGCTAACTCCTCAGGGAAAGCTCGGATCTGAAAATTGTGTGAGAATTCAGCTTTCCAGACCCTGGGGAACATGAATATGTGTTTCTTTTTCATTTCTGAGCTCTGTGTCAAAAGTGAAGTTTTCTGGATGAAATGAGCCCTAAGGCAAATTATGAGATACGCCTTGGGCTAACTCCTCAGGGAAAGCTCGGATCTGAAAATTGTGTGAGAATTCAGCTTTCCAGACCCTGGGGAACATGAATATGTGTTTCTTTTTCATTTCTGAGCTCTGTGTCAAAAGTGAAGTTTTCTGGATGAAATGAGCCCTAAGGCAAATTATGAGATACGCCTTGGGCTAACTCCACAGGGAAAGCTTGGATCTGAAAATGGTGTGACAATTCAGCTTTCCAGACCCTCGGGAACATGAATATGTGTTTCTTTTCCAAATCTGAGCTCTCTGTCAAAAGTGAAGTTTCTGGCTGTAAATTGATTTCTATGGCAAATTCTGAGATACTCCTTGGACTAACTCCTCAGAGAAAGCTCGGATCTGAAAATGTTGTGTGAATTCGGCTTTCCAGACCCTAGGGAACATGAATATGTGTTTCTTTTTCATTTCTGAGCTCTGTGTCAACAGTGAAGTTTTCGGGCTGAATTGAGTGGTAAGGTAAATTCTATGATACGCCTTCGGCTAACTCCTCAGGGAAAGCTCGCGTCTGAAAATGGTGTGACAATTCAGCTTTCCAAACCCTCGGGAACATGAATATGTGTTTCTTTTTCATTTCTGAGCTCTGTGTCAAAAGTGAAGTTTTCTGGCTGAATTGAGCCATAAGGCAAATTATGAGATACGCCATGGGCTAACTCCTCAGGGAAACTACGGGTCTGAAAATGGTGTGACAATTCAGCTTTCCAAACCCTCGGGAACATGAATATGTGTTTCTTTTTCATTTCTGAGCTCTGTGTCAAAAGTGAAGTTTTCTGGATGAAATGAGCCCTAAGGCAAATTATGAGATACGCCTTGGGCTAACTCCACAGGGAAAGCTCGGATCTGAAAATGGTGTGAGAATTCAGCTTTCCAGACCCTGGGGAACATGAATATGTGTTTCTTTTTCATTTCTGAGCTCTGTGTCAAAAGTGAAGTTTTCTGGATGAAATGAGCCCTAAGGCAAATTATGAGATACGCCTTGGGCTAACTCCACAGGGAAAGCTTGGATCTGAAAATGGTGTGACAATTCAGCTTTCCAGACCCTCGGGAACATGAATATGTGTTTCTTTTCCATTTCTGAGCTCTCTGTCAAAAGTGAAGTTTCTGGCTGTAAATTGATTTCTATGGCAAATTCTGAGATACGCCTTGGGCTAACTCCACAGGGAAAGCTCGGATATTAAAATGGTGTGAGAATTCGGCTTTCCAGACACTAGGGAACATGAATATGTGTTTCTTTTTCATTTCTGAGCTCTGTGTCAAAATTGAAGTTTTCTGGCTGAATTGAGTTGTAAGGTAAATTCTATGATACGCCTTGGGCTAACTACTCAGAGAAAGCTTGGAACTGAAAATGGGGTGAGATTTTGGCTTTCCAGACCCTGGGGAACATGAATATGTGTTTCTTTTTCATTTCTGAGCTCTGTGTCAAAAGTGAAGTTTTCTGGCTGAATTGAGCCATAAGGCAAATTATGAGATACGCCATGGGCTAACTCCTCAGGGAAACTAGGGGTCTGTAAATGGTGTGAGAATTCGGCTTTACAGACCGTAGGGAACATGAATATGTGGTTTTTTTTTCATTTCTGATCTCTGTGTCAATAGTGAAGTTTTCTGGGTGAATTGAGTCCTAAGGCAAATTCTGAGATACGCCTTGGGCTAACTCCTCAGAGAAAGCTTGGATCTGAAAATTGGGTGAGATTTTGGCCTTCCAGACCCTGGGGAACATGAATATGTGTTTCTTTTTCATTTCTGAGCTCTGTGTCAATAGTGAAGTTTTCTGGGTGAATTGAGTCCTAAGGCAAATTCTGAGATACGCCTTGGGCTAACTCCACAGGGAAAGCTCGGATCTGAAAATGGTTTGAGAATTCGGCATTCTAGACCCAGGGTAACATGAATATATGTTTCTTTTTCATTTCTTAGCTCTGTGTCAAAAGTGAGGTTTTCGGGCTGAATTGAGTTGTAAGGTAAATTCTATGATACGCCTTCAGCTAACTCCTCAGGGAAAGCTCGGATCTGAAAATTGTGTGAGAATTCAGCTTTCCAGACCCTGGGGAACATGAATATGTGTTTCTTTTTCATTTCTGAGCTCTGTGTCAAAAGTGACGTTTTCTGGCTGAATTGAGTTGTAAGGTAAGTTCTATGATATGGCATTGGCAAACTCCTCAGGGAAAATTCGGATCTGAAAATGGAGTGAGAATTCGGCATTCCAGACCCTGGGGAACATGAATATGTGTTTCTTTTTCATTTCTGAGCTCTGTGTCAACAGTGAAGTTTTCGGGCTCAATTGAGTGGTAAGGTAAATTCTATGATACGCCTTCGGCTAACTCCTCAGGGAAAGCTCGCGTCTGAAAATGGTGTGACAATTCAGCTTTCCAGACCCTCGGGAACATGAATATGTGTTTCTTTTTCATTTCTGAGCTCTGTGTCAACAGTGAAGTTTTCCGGATGAATTGAGCCATAAGGCAAATTATGAGATACGCCATGGGCTAACTCCTCAGGGAAACTACGGGTCTCAAAATGGTGTGAGAATTCGGCTTTACAGACCGTAGGGAACATGAATATGTGTTTCTTTTTCATGGGCTAACTCCTCAGGGAAACTACGGGTCTGAAAATGGTGTGAGAATTCGGCTTTACAGACCGTAGGGAACATGAATATGTGGTTTTTTTTCATTTCTGATCTCTGTTTCAATAGTGAAGTTTTCTGGGTGAATTGAGTCCTAAGGCAAATTCTGAGATACGCCTTGGGCTAACTCCACAGGGAAAGCTCGGATCTGAAAATGGTGTGAGAATTCGGCTTTCCAGACCCTAGGGAACATGAATATGTGTTTCTTTTTCATTTCTGAACTCTGTGTCAAAAGTGAAGTTTTCTGGGTGAATTGAGTCCTAAGGCAAATTCTGAGATACGCCTTAGGCTAACTCCACAGGGAAAGCTCTGATCTGAAAATGGTTTGAGAATTCGCCATTCTAGACCCAGGGTAACATGAATATATGTTTCTTTTTCATTTCTTAGCTCTGTGTCAAAAGTGAGGTTTTCGGGCTGAATTGAGTTCTATGGCGAATTCTGAGATACGCCTTGGGCTAACTCCTCAGAGAAAGCTTGGATCTGAAAATGGGGTGAGAATTCAGCTTTCCAGACCCTGGGGAACATGAATATGTGTTTCTTTTTCATTTCTGAGCTCTGTGTCAAAAGTGAAGTTTTCTGGCTGAATTGAGTTGTAAGGTAAGTTCTATGATATGGCATTGGCAAACTCCTCAGGGAAAATTCGGATCTGAAAATGGAGTGAGAATTCGGCATTCCAGATCCTGGGGAACATGAATATGTGTTTCTTTTTCATTTCTGAGCTCTCTGTCAAAAGTGAAGTTTCTGGCTGTAAATTGATTTCTATGGCAAATTCTGAGATACTCCTTGGACTAACTCCTCAGAGAAAGCTCGGATCTGAAAATGTTGTGTGAATTCGGCTTTCCAGACCCTAGGGAACATGAATATGTGTTTCTTTTTCATTTCTGAGCTCTGTGTCAACAGTGAAGTTTTCGGGCTGAATTGAGTGGTAAGGTAAATTCTATGATACGCCTTCGGCTAACTCCTCAGGGAAAGCTCGCGTCTGAAAATGGTGTGACAATTCAGCTTTCCAAACCCTCGGGAACATGAATATGTGTTTCTTTTTCATTTCTGAGCTCTGTGTCAAAAGTGAAGTTTTCTGGCTGAATTGAGCCATAAGGCAAATTATGAGATACGCCATGGGCTAACTCCTCAGGGAAACTACGGGTCTGAAAATGGTGTGACAATTCAGCTTTCCAAACCCTCGGGAACATGAATATGTGTTTCTTTTTCATTTCTGAGCTCTGTGTCAAAAGTGAAGTTTTCTGGATGAAATGAGCCCTAAGGCAAATTATGAGATACGCCTTGGGCTAACTCCACAGGGAAAGCTTGGATCTGAAAATGGTGTGACAATTCAGCTTTCCAGACCCTCGGGAACATGAATATGTGTTTCTTTTCCATTTCTGAGCTCTCTGTCAAAAGTGAAGTTTCTGGCTGTAAATTGATTTCTATGGCAAATTCTGAGATACGCCTTGGGCTAACTCCACAGGGAAAGCTCGGATATTAAAATGGTGTGAGAATTCGGCTTTCCTGACACTAGGGAACATGAATATGTGTTTCTTTTTAATTTCTGAGCTCTGTGTCAAAATTGAAGTTTTCTGGCTGAATTGAGTTGTAAGGTAAATTCTATGATACGCCTTGGGCTAACTACTCAGAGAAAGCTTGGAACTGAAAATGGGGTGAGATTTTGGCTTTCCAGACCCTGGGGAACATGAATATGTGTTTCTTTTTCATTTCTGAGCTCTGTGTCAAAAGTGAAGTTTTCTGGCTGAATTGAGCCATAAGGCAAATTATGAGATACGCCATGGGCTAACTCCTCAGGGAAACTAGGGGTCTGAAAATGGTGTGAGAATTCGGCTTTACAGACCGTAGGGAACATGAATATGTGGTTTTTTTTTCATTTCTGATCTCTGTGTCAATAGTGAAGTTTTCTGGTTGAATTGAGTCCTAAGGCAAATTCTGAGATACGCCTTGGGCTAACTCCTCAGAGAAAGCTTGGATCTGAAAATTGGGTGAGATTTTGGCCTTCCAGACCCTGGGGAACATGAATATGTGTTTCTTTTTCATTTCTGAGCTCTGTGTCAATAGTGAAGTTTTCTGGGTGAATTGAGTCCTAAGGCAAATTCTGAGATACGCCTTGGGCTAACTCCACAGGGAAAGCTCGGATCTGAAAATGGTTTGAGAATTCGGCATTCTAGACCCAGGGTAACATGAATATATGTTTCTTTTTCATTTCTTAGCTCTGTGTCAAAAGTGAGTTTTTCGGGCTGAATTGAGTTGTAAGGTAAATTCTATGATACGCCTTCAGCTAACTCCTCAGGGAAAGCTCGGATCTGAAAATTGTGTGAGAATTCAGCTTTCCAGACCCTGGGGAACATGAATATGTGTTTCTTTTTCATTTCTGAGCTCTGTGTCAAAAGTGACGTTTTCTGGCTGAATTGAGTTGTAAGGTAAGTTCTATGATATGGCATTGGCAAACTCCTCAGGGAAAATTCGGATCTGAAAATGGAGTGAGAATTCGGCATTCCAGACCCTGGGGAACATGAATATGTGTTTCTTTTTCATTTCTGAGCTCTGTGTCAACAGTGAAGTTTTCGGGCTCAATTGAGTGGTAAGGTAAATTCTATGATACGCCTTCGGCTAACTCCTCAGGGAAAGCTCGCGTCTGAAAATGGTGTGACAATTCAGCTTTCCAGACCCTCGGGAACATGAATATGTGTTTCTTTTTCATTTCTGAGCTCTGTGTCAACAGTGAAGTTTTCCGGATGAATTGAGTTCTATGGCGAATTCTGTGATACGCCTTTGGCTAACTCCTCAGAGAAAGCTTGGATCTGAAAATGGGGTGAGATTTTGGCTTTCCAGACCCTGGGGAACATGAATATGTGTTTCTTTTTCATTTCTTAGCTCTGTGTCAAAAGTGAAGTTTTCTGGCTGAATTGAGCCATAAGGCAAATTATGAGATACGCCATGGGCTAACTCCTCAGGGAAACTACGGGTCTGAAAATGGTGTGAGAATTCAGCTTTCCAGACCCTCAGCTTTCTGAGCTCTGTGTCAAAAGTGAAGTTTTCTGGGTGAATTGAGTCCTAAGGCAAATTCTGAGATACGCCTTGGGCTAACTCCACAGGGAAAGCTCTGATCTGAAAATGGTTTGAGAATTCGGCATTCTAGACCCAGGGTAACATGAATATATGTTTCTTTTTCATTTCTTAGCTCTGTGTCAAAAGTGAGGTTTTCGGGCTGAATTGAGTTGTAAGGTAAATTCTATGATACGCCTTCAGCTAACTCCTCAGGGAAAGCTCGGATCTGAAAATTGTGTGAGAATTCAGCTTTCCAGACCCTGGGGAACATGAATATGTGTTTCTTTTTCATTTCTGAGCTCTGTGTCAAAAGTGAAGTTTTCTGGATGAAATGAGCCCTAAGGCAAATTATGAGATACGCCTTGGGCTAACTCCTCAGGGAAAGCTCGGATCTGAAAATTGTGTGAGAATTCAGCTTTCCAGACCCTGGGGAACATGAATATGTGTTTCTTTTTCATTTCTGAGCTCTGTGTCAAAAGTGAAGTTTTCTGGATGAAATGAGCCCTAAGGCAAATTATGAGATACGCCTTGGGCTAACTCCACAGGGAAAGCTTGGATCTGAAAATGGTGTGACAATTCAGCTTTCCAGACCCTCGGGAACATGAATATGTGTTTCTTTTCCATTTCTGAGCTCTCTGTCAAAAGTGAAGTTTCTGGCTGTAAATTGATTTCTATGGCAAATTCTGAGATACTCCTTGGACTAACTCCTCAGAGAAAGCTCGGATCTGAAAATGTTGTGTGAATTCGGCTTTCCAGACCCTAGGGAACATGAATATGTGTTTCCTTTTCATTTCTGAGCTCTGTGTCAACAGTGAAGTTTTCGGGCTGAATTGAGTGGTAAGGTAAATTCTATGATACGCCTTCGGCTAACTCCTCAGGGAAAGCTCGCGTCTGAAAATGGTGTGACAATTCAGCTTTCCAAACCCTCGGGAACATGAATATGTGTTTCTTTTTCATTTCTGAGCTCTGTGTCAAAAGTGAAGTTTTCTGGCTGAATTGAGCCATAAGGCAAATTATGAGATACGCCATGGGCTAACTCCTCAGGGAAACTACGGGTCTGAAAATGGTGTGACAATTCAGCTTTCCAAACCCTCGGGAACATGAATATGTGTTTTTTTTTCATTTCTGACTTCTGTGTCAATAGTGAAGTTTTCTGGGTGAATTGAGTCCTAAGGCAAATTCTGAGATACGCCTTGGGCTAACTCCACAGGGCAAGCTCGGATATTAAAATGGTGTGAGAATTCGGCTTTCCAGACACTAGGGAACATGAATATGTGTTTATTTTTCATTTCTGAGCTCTGTGTCAAAATTGAAGTTTTCTGGCTGAATTGAGTTGTAAGGTAAATTCTATGATACGCCTTGGGCTAACTACTCAGAGAAAGCTTGGAACTGAAAATGGGGTGAGATTTTGGCTTTCCAGACCCTGGGGAACATGAATATGTGTTTCTTTTTCATTTCTGAGCTCTGTGTCAAAAGTGAAGTTTTCTGGCTGAATTGAGCCATAAGGCAAATTATGAGATACGCCATGGGCTAACTCCTCAGGGAAACTACGGGTCTGAAAATGGTGTGAGAATTCGGCTTTACAGACCGTAGGGAACATGAATATGTGGTTTTTTTTCATTTCTGATCTCTGTGTCAATAGTGAAGTTTTCTGGGTGAATTGAGTCCTAAGGCAAATTCTGAGATACGCCTTGGGCTAACTCCTCAGAGAAAGCTTGGATCTGAAAATTGGGTGAGATTTTGGCCTTCCAGACCCTGGGGAACATGAATATGTGTTTCTTTTTCATTTCTGAGCTCTGTGTCAATAGTGAAGTTTTCTGGGTGAATTGAGTCCTAAGGCAAATTCTGAGATACGCCTTGGGCTAACTCCACAGGGAAAGCTCGGATCTGAAAATGGTTTGAGAATTCGGCATTCTAGACCCAGGGTAACATGAATATATGTTTCTTTTTCATTTCTTAGCTCTGTGTCAAAAGTGAGGTTTTCGGGCTGAATTGAGTTGTAAGGTAAATTCTATGATACGCCTTCAGCTAACTCCTCAGGGAAAGCTCGGATCTGAAAATTGTGTGAGAATTCAGCTTTCCAGACCCTGGGGAACATGAATATGTGTTTCTTTTTCATTTCTGAGCTCTGTGTCAAAAGTGACGTTTTCTGGCTGAATTGAGTTGTAAGGTAAGTTCTATGATATGGCATTGGCAAACTCCTCAGGGAAAATTCGGATCTGAAAATGGAGTGAGAATTCGGCATTCCAGACCCTGGGGAACATGAATATGTGTTTCTTTTTCATTTCTGAGCTCTGTGTCAACAGTGAAGTTTTCGGGCTCAATTGAGTGGTAAGGTAAATTCTATGATACGCCTTCGGCTAACTCCTCAGGGAAAGCTCGCGTCTGAAAATGGTGTGACAATTCAGCTTTCCAGACCCTCGGGAACATGAATATGTGTTTCTTTTTCATTTCTGAGCTCTGTGTCAACAGTGAAGTTTTCCGGATGAATTGAGTTCTATGGCGAATTCTGTGATACGCCTTTGGCTAACTCCTCAGAGAAAGCTTGGATCTGAAAATGGGGTGAGATTTTGGCTTTCCAGACCCTGGGGAACATGAATATGTGTTTCTTTTTCATTTCTTAGCTCTGTGTCAAAAGTGAAGTTTTCTGGCTGAATTGAGCCATAAGGCAAATTATGAGATACGCCATGGGCTAACTCCTCAGGGAAACTACGGGTCTGAAAATGGTGTGAGAATTCAGCTTTCCAGACCCTCAGCTTTCTGAGCTCTGTGTCAAAAGTGAAGTTTTCTGGGGGAATTGAGTCCTAAGGCAAATTCTGAGATACGCCTTGGGCTAACTCCAGAGGGAAAGCTCTGATCTGAAAATGGTTTGAGAATTCGGCATTCTAGACCCAGGGTAACATGAATATATGTTTCTTTTTCATTTCTTAGCTCTGTGTCAAAAGTGAGGTTTTCGGGCTGAATTGAGTTGTAAGGTAAATTCTATGATACGCCTTCAGCTAACTCCTCAGGGAAAGCTCGGATCTGAAAATTGTGTGAGAATTCAGCTTTCCAGACCCTGGGGAACATGAATATGTGTTTCTTTTTCATTTCTGAGCTCTGTGTCAAAAGTGAAGTTTTCTGGATGAAATGAGCCCTAAGGCAAATTATGAGATACGCCTTGGGCTAACTCCTCAGGGAAAGCTCGGATCTGAAAATTGTGTGAGAATTCAGCTTTCCAGACCCTGGGGAACATGAATATGTGTTTCTTTTTCATTTCTGAGCTCTGTGTCAAAAGTGAAGTTTTCTGGATGAAATGAGCCCTAAGGCAAATTATGAGATACGCCTTGGGCTAACTCCACAGGGAAAGCTTGGATCTGAAAATGGTGTGACAATTCAGCTTTCCAGACCCTCGGGAACATGAATATGTGTTTCTTTTCCATTTCTGAGCTCTCTGTCAAAAGTGAAGTTTCTGGCTGTAAATTGATTTCTATGGCAAATTCTGAGATACTCCTTGGACTAACTCCTCAGAGAAAGCTCGGATCTGAAAATGTTGTGTGAATTCGGCTTTCCAGACCCTAGGGAACATGAATATGTGTTTCTTTTTCATTTCTGAGCTCTGTGTCAACAGTGAAGTTTTCGGGCTGAATTGAGTGGTAAGGTAAATTCTATGATACGCCTTCGGCTAACTCCTCAGGGAAAGCTCGCGTCTGAAAATGGTGTGACAATTCAGCTTTCCAAACCCTCGGGAACATGAATATGTGTTTCTTTTTCATTTCTGAGCTCTGTGTCAAAAGTGAAGTTTTCTGGCTGAATTGAGCCATAAGGCAAATTATGAGATACGCCATGGGCTAACTCCTCAGGGAAACTACGGGTCTGAAAATGGTGTGACAATTCAGCTTTCCAAACCCTCGGGAACATGAATATGTGTTTTTTTTTCATTTCTGACTTCTGTGTCAATAGTGAAGTTTTCTGGGTGAATTGAGTCCTAAGGCAAATTCTGAGATACGCCTTGGGCTAACTCCACAGGGAAAGCTCGGATATTAAAATGGTGTGAGAATTCGGCTTTCCAGACACTAGGGAACATGAATATGTGTTTATTTTTCATTTCTGAGCTCTGTGTCAAAATTGAAGTTTTCTGGCTGAATTGAGTTGTAAGGTAAATTCTATGATACGCCTTGGGCTAACTACTCAGAGAAAGCTTGGAACTGAAAATGGGGTGAGATTTTGGCTTTCCAGACCCTGGGGAACATGAATATGTGTTTCTTTTTCATTTCTGAGCTCTGTGTCAAAAGTGATGTTTTCTGGCTGAATTGAGCCATAAGGCAAATTATGAGATACGCCATGGGCTAACTCCTCAGGGAAACTACGGGTCTGAAAATGGTGTGAGAATTCGGCTTTACAGACCGTAGGGAACATGAATATGTGGTTTTTTTTTCATTTCTGATCTCTGTGTCAATAGTGAAGTTTTCTGGGTGAATTGAGTCCTAAGGCAAATTCTGAGATACGCCTTGGGCTAACTCCTCAGAGAAAGCTTGGATCTGAAAATTGGGTGAGATTTTGGCCTTCCAGACCCTGGGGAACATGAATATGTGTTTCTTTTTCATTTCTGAGCTCTGTGTCAATAGTGAAGTTTTCTGGGTGAATTGAGTCCTAAGGCAAATTCTGAGATACGCCTTGGGCTAACTCCACAGGGAAAGCTCGGATCTGAAAATGGTGTGAGAATTCGGCTTTCCAGACCCTAGGGAACATGAATATGTGTTTCTTTTTCATTTCTGAGCTCTGTGTCAAAAGTGAAGTTTTCTGGGTGAATTGAGTCCTAAGGCAAATTCTGAGATACGCCTTGGGCTAACTCCACAGGGAAAGCTCTGATCTGAAAATGGTTTGAGAATTCGGCATTCTAGAGACAGGGTAACATGAATATATGTTTCTTTTTCATTTCTTAGCTCTGTGTCAAAAGTGAGGTTTTCGGGCTGAATTGAGTTGTAAGGTAAATTCTATGATACGCCTTCAGCTAACTCCTCAGGGAAAGCTCGGATCTGAAAATTGTGTGAGAATTCAGCTTTCCAGACCCTGGGGAACATGAATATGTGTTTCTTTTTCATTTCTGAGCTCTGTGTCAAAAGTGACGTTTTCTGGCTGAATTAAGTTGTAAGGTAAGTTCTATGATATGGCATTGGCAAACTCCTCAGGGAAAATTCGGATCTGAAAATGGAGTGAGAATTCGGCATTCTAGACCCTGGGGAACATGAATATGTGTTTCTTTTTCATTTCTGAGCTCTGTGTCAACAGTGAAGTTTTCGGGCTCAATTGAGTGGTAAGGTAAATTCTATGATACGCCTTCGGCTAACTCCTCAGGGAAAGCTCGCGTCTGAAAATGGTGTGACAATTCAGCTTTCCAGACCCTCGGGAACATGAATATGTGTTTCTTTTTCATTTCTGAGCTCTGTGTCAACAGTGAAGTTTTCCGGATGAATTGAGTTCTATGGCGAATTCTGTGATACGCCTTTGGCTAACTCCTCAGAGAAAGCTTGGATCTGAAAATGGGGTGAGATTTTGGCTTTCCAGACCCTGGGGAACATGAATATGTGTTTCTTTTTCATTTCTTAGCTCTGTGTCAAAAGTGAAGTTTTCTGGCTGAATTGAGCCATAAGGCAAATTATGAGATACGCCATGGGCTAACTCCTCAGGGAAACTACGGGTCTGAAAATGGTGTGAGAATTCAGCTTTCCAGACCCTCAGCTTTCTGAGCTCTGTGTCAAAAGTGAAGTTTTCTGGGGGAATTGAGTCCTAAGGCAAATTCTGAGATACGCCTTGGGCTAACTCCAGAGGGAAAGCTCTGATCTGAAAATGGTTTGAGAATTCGGCATTCTAGACCCAGGGTAACATGAATATATGTTTCTTTTTCATTTCTTAGCTCTGTGTCAAAAGTGAGGTTTTCGGGCTGAATTGAGTTGTAAGGTAAATTCTATGATACGCCTTCAGCTAACTCCTCAGGGAAAGCTCGGATCTGAAAATTGTGTGAGAATTCAGCTTTCCAGACCCTGGGGAACATGAATATGTGTTTCTTTTTCATTTCTGAGCTCTGTGTCAAAAGTGAAGTTTTCTGGATGAAATGAGCCCTAAGGCAAATTATGAGATACGCCTTGGGCTAACTCCTCAGGGAAAGCTCGGATCTGAAAATTGTGTGAGAATTCAGCTTTCCAGACCCTGGGGAACATGAATATGTGTTTCTTTTTCATTTCTGAGCTCTGTGTCAAAAGTGAAGTTTTCTGGATGAAATGAGCCCTAAGGCAAATTATGAGATACGCCTTGGGCTAACTCCACAGGGAAAGCTCGGATCTGAAAATGGTGTGAGAATTCAGCTTTCCAGACCCTGGGGAACATGAATATGTGTTTCTTTTTCATTTCTGAGCTCTGTGTCAAAAGTGAAGTTTTCTGGATGAAATGAGCCCTAAGGCAAATTATGAGATACGCCTTGGGCTAACTCCACAGGGAAAGCTTGGATCTGAAAATGGTGTGACAATTCAGCTTTCCAGACCCTCGGGAACATGAATATGTGTTTCTTTTCCATTTCTGAGCTCTCTGTCAAAAGTGAAGTTTCTGGCTGTAAATTGATTTCTATGGCAAATTCTGAGATACTCCTTGGACTAACTCCTCAGAGAAAGCTCGGATCTGAAAATGTTGTGTGAATTTGGCTTTCCAGACCCTAGGGAACATGAATATGTGTTTCTTTTTCATTTCTGAGCTCTGTGTCAACAGTGAAGTTTTCGGGCTGAATTGAGTGGTAAGGTAAATTCTATGATACGCCTTCGGCTAACTCCTCAGGGAAAGCTCGCGTCTGAAAATGGTGTGACAATTCAGCTTTCCAAACCCTCGGGAACATGAATATGTGTTTCTTTTTCATTTCTGAGCTCTGTGTCAAAAGTGAAGTTTTCTGGCTGAATTGAGCCATAAGGAAAATTATGAGATACGCCATGGGCTAACTCCTCAGGGAAACTACGGGTCTGAAAATGGTGTGAGAATTCAGCTTTACAGACCGTAGGGAACATGAATATGTGTTTCTTTTTCATGGGCTAACTCCTCAGGGAAACTACGGGTCTGAAAATGGTGTGAGAATTCGGATTTACAGACCCTCGGGAACATGAATATGTGTTTTTTTTTCATTTCTGACTTCTGTGTCAATAGTGAAGTTTTCTGGGTGAATTGAGTCCTAAGGCAAATTCTGAGATACGCCTTGGGCTAACTCCACAGGGAAAGCTCGGATATTAAAATGGTGTGAGAATTCGGCTTTCCAGACACTAGGGAACATTAATATGTGTTTATTTTTCATTTCTGAGCTCTGTGTCAAAATTGAAGTTTTCTGGCTGAATTGAGTTGTAAGGTAAATTCTATGATACGCCTTGGGCTAACTACTCAGAGAAAGCTTGGAACTGAAAATGGGGTGAGATTTTGGCTTTCCAGACCCTGGGGAACATGAATATGTGTTTCTTTTTCATTTCTGAGCTCTGTGTCAAAAGTGAAGTTTTCTGGCTGAATTGAGCCATAAGGCAAATTATGAGATACGCCATGGGCTAACTCCTCAGGGAAACTACGGGTCTGAAAATGGTGTGAGAATTCGGCTTTACAGACCGTAGGGAACATGAATATGTGGTTTTTTTTTCATTTCTGATCTCTGTGTCAATAGTGAAGTTTTCTGGGTGAATTGAGTCCTAAGGCAAATTCTGAGATACGCCTTGGGCTAACTCCTCAGAGAAAGCTTGGATCTGAAAATTGGGTGAGATTTTGGCTTTCCAGACCCTGGGGAACATGAATATGTGTTTCTTTTTCATTTCTGATCTCTGTGTCAATAGTGAAGTTTTCTGGGTGAATTGAGTCCTAAGGCAAATTCTGAGATACGCCTTGGGCTAACTCCACAGGGAAAGCTCGGATCTGAAAATGGTGTGAGAATTCGGCTTTCCAGACCTAGGGAACATGAATATGTATTTCTTTTTCATTTCTGAGCTCTGTGTCAAAAGTGAGGTTTTCGGGCTGAATTGAGTTGTAAGGTAAATTCTATGATACGCCTTCTGCTAACTCCTCAGGGAAAGCTCGGATCTGAAAATGGTGTGAGAATTCGGCTTTCCAGACCCTAGGGAACATGAATATGTGTTTCTTTTTCATTTCTGAGCTCTGTGTCAACAGTGAAGTTTTCCGGATGAATTGAGTTCTATGGCAAATTCTGAGATACGCCTTGGGCTAACTCCACAGAGAGAGTTCGGATCTGAAAATGGTGTGAGAATTCGGCTTTCCAGACCCTAGGGAACATGAATATGTGTTTCTTTTTCATTTCTGAGCTCTGTATCAAAAGTGAAGTTTTCTGGCTGAATTGAGTAGTAAGGTAAATTCTATGATATGGCATTGGCTAACTCCTGAGGGAAAGCTCGCGTCTGAAAATGGTGTGAGAATTTGGCATTCCAGACCCTGGGGAACATGAATATGTGTTTCTTTTTCATTTCTGAGCTCTGTGTCAAAAGTGAAGTTTTCTGGCTGAAATGAGCCCTAAGGCAAATTCTGAGATACGCCTTGGGCTAACTCCACAGGGAAAGCTCGGATCTGAAATTGGTGTGAGAATTCAGCTTTCCAGACCCTGGGGAACATGAATATGTGTTTCTTTTTCATTTCTGAGCTCTGTGTCAAAAGTGAAGTTTTCTGGCTGAATTGAGCCCTAAGGCAAATTCTGAGATCCGCCTTGGGCTAACTCCACAGGGAAAACTCAGATCTGAAAATGGTGTGAGAATTCAGCTTTCCGGACACTAGGGAACATGAATATGTGTTTCTTTTTCATTTCTGAGCTCTGTATCAAAAGTGAAGTTTTCTGGCTGAATTGAGTCGTAAGGTAAATTCTATGATACGCCTTGGGCTAACTGCTAAGGGAAAACTCGGATCTGAAAATGGTGTGAGAATTCGGCTTTCCAGACCCTCGGGAACATGAATATGTGTTTCTTTTTCATTTCTGAGCTCTGTGTCAAAAGTGAAGTTTCTGGCTGTAAATTGATTTCTATGGCAAATTCTGAGATACGCCTTGGGCTAACTCCACAGGGAAAGCTCGGATCTGAAAATGGTGTGTGAATTCGGCTTTCCATACCCTAGGGAACATGAATATGTGTTTCTTTTTCATTTCTGAGCTCTGTGTCAACAGTGAAGTTTTCCGGATGAATTGAGTTCTATGGCGAATTCTGAGATACGCCTTGGGCTAATTCCTCAGAGAAAGCTTGGATCTGAAAATTGGGTGAGATTTTGGCTTTCCAGACCCTGGGGAACATGAATATGTGTTTCTTTTTCATTTCTGAGCTCTGTGTCAAAAGTGAAGTTTTCTGGCTGAATTGAGTTGTAAGGTAAATTCGATGATATGGCATTGGCTAACACCTAAGGGAAAACTCGGATCTGAAAATTGTGTGAGAATTCGGCATTCCAGACCCTGGGGAACATAAATATGTGTTTCTTTTCCATTTCTGAGCTCTGTGTCAAAAGTGAAGTTGCTGGCTGTAAATTGAGACCTAAGGCAAATTCTGAGCCTTGGGCTAACTCCACAGGGAAAGCTCGGAACTGAAAATGGGGTGAGAATTCGGCTTTACAGACAGTAGGGAACATGAATATGTTTTTCTTTTTCATTTCTGAGCTCTGTGTCAACAGTGAAGTTTTCCGGATGAATTGAGTTCTATGGCGAATTCTGAGATACGCCTTGGGCTAACTCCACAGGAACAGCTCGGATCTGAAAATGGTGTGAGAATTCGGCTTTCCAGATCCTAGGGAACATGAATATGTGTTTCTTTTTCATTTCTGAGCTCTGTATCAAAAGTGAGGTTTTTGGGCTGAATTGAGTTGTAAGGTAAATTCTATGATACGCCTTCAGCTAACTCCTCAGGGAAAGCTCGGATCTGAAAATTGTGTGAGAATTCAGCTTTCCAGACCCTGGGGAACATGAATATGTGTTTCTTTTTCATTTCTGAGCTCTGTGTCAAAAGTGAAGTTTTCTGGCTGAATTAAGTTGTAAGGTAAATTCGATGATATGGCATTGGCTAACTCCACAGGGAAAACTCGGATCTGAAATTTGTGTGAGAATTCGTAATTCCAGACCCTGGGGAACATGAATATGTGTTTCTTTTTCATTTCTGAGCTCTGTGTCAACAGTGAAGTTTTCCGGATGAATTGAGTTGTATGGCGAATTCTGAGATACGCCATGGGCTAACTCCTCAGGGAAAGCTCGGATCTGAAAATGGTGTGAGAATTCGGCTTTACAGACAGTAGGGAACATGAATATGTGTTTCTTTTTCATTTCTGAGCTCTGTGTCAAAAGTGAAGTTTTCGGGCTGAATTGAGTGGTAAGGTAAATTCTGAGATACGCCGTGGGCTAACTCCACAGGGAAAAGCTTGCGTCTGAAAATGGTGTGACTATTCAGCTTTCCAGACCCTGGGGAACACGAATATGTGTTTCTTTTTCATTTCTGAGCTCTGTGTCAACAGTGAAGTTTTCCGGATGAATTGAGTTCTATGGCGAATTCTGAGATACGCCTTGGGCTAACTCCACAGGGACAGCTCGGATCTGAAAATGGTGTGAGAATTCGGCTTTCCAGATCCTAGGGAACATGAATATGTGTTTCTTTTTCATTTCTGAGCTCTGTATCAAAAGTGAAGTTTTCTGGCTGAATTGAGTAGTAAGGTAAATTCTATGATATGCCATTGGCTAACTCCTAAGGGAAAACTCGGATCTGAAAATGGTGTGAGAATTTGGCATTCCAGACCCTGGGGAACATGAATATGTGTTTCTTTTTCATTTCTGAGCTCTGTGTAAAAAGTGAAGTTTTCGGGCTGAATTGAGTGGTAAGGTAAATTCTATGATACGCCTTCGGCTAACTCCTCAGAGAAAGCTTGGATCTGAAAATTGGGTGAGATTTTGGCTTTCCAGACCCTGGGGAACATGAATATGTGTTTCTTTTTCATTTCTGAGCTCTGTGTCAAAAGTGAAGTTTTCTGGCTGAATTGAGCCCTAAGGCAAATTCTGAGATCCGCCTTGGGCTAACTCCACAGGGAAAGCTCAGATCTGAAAATGGTGTGAGAATTCAGCTTTCCGGACACTAGGGAACATGAATATGTGTTTCTTTTTCATTTCTGAGCTCTGTATCAAAAGTGAAGTTTTCTGGCTGAATTGAGTCGTAAGGTAAATTCTATGATACGCCTTGGGCTAACTGCTAAGGGAAAACTCGGATCTGAAAATGGTGTGAGAATTCGGCTTTCCAGACCCTCGGGAACATGAATATGTTTCTTTTTCATTTCTGAGCTCTGTGTCAAAAGTGAAGTTTCTGGCTGTAAATTGATTTCTATGGCAAATTCTGAGATACGCCTTGGGCTAACTCCACAGGGAAAGCTCGGATCTGAAAATGGTGTGTGAATTCGGCTTTCCATACCCTAGGGAACATGAATATGTGTTTCTTTTTCATTTCTGAGCTCTGTGTCAACAGTGAAGTTTTCCGGATGAATTGAGTTCTATGGCGAATTCTGAGATACGCCTTGGGCTAATTCCTCAGAGAAAGCTTGGATCTGAAAATTGGGTGAGATTTTGGCTTTCCAGACCCTGGGGAACATGAATATGTGTTTCTTTTTCATTTCTGAGCTCTGTGTCAAAAGTGAAGTTTTCTGGCTGAATTGAGTTGTAAGGTAAATTCGATGATATGGCATTGGCTAACACCTAAGGGAAAACTCGGATCTGAAAATTGTGTGAGAATTCGGCATTCCAGACCCTGGGGAACATAAATATGTGTTTCTTTTCCATTTCTGAGCTCTGTGTCAAAAGTGAAGTTTCTGGCTGTAAATTGAGACCTAAGGCAAATTCTGAGCCTTGGGCTAACTCCACAGGGAAAGCTCGGAACTGAAAATGGGGTGAGAATTCGGCTTTACAGACAGTAGGGAACATGAATATGTGTTTCTTTTTCATTTCTGAGCTCTGTGTCAAAAGTGAAGTTTTCGGGCTGAATTGAGTGGTAAGGTAAATTCTGAGATACGCCTTGGGCTAACTCCACAGGGAAAGCTCGCGTCTGAAAATGGTGTGACTATTCAGCTTTCCAGACCCTGGGGAACACGAATATGTGTTTCTTTTTCATTTCTGAGCTCTGTGTCAACAGTGAAGTTTTCCGGATGAATTGAGTTCTATGGCGAATTCTGAGATACGCCTTGGGCTAACTCCACAGGGACAGCTCGGATCTGAAAATGGTGTGAGAATTCGGCTTTCCAGATCCTAGGGAACATGAATATGTGTTTCTTTTTCATTTCTGAGCTCTGTATCAAAAGTGAGGTTTTTGGGCTGAATTGAGTTGTAAGGTAAATTCTGTGATACGCCTTCAGCTAACTCCTCAGGGAAAGCTCGGATCTGAAAATTGTGTGAGAATTCAGCTTTCCAGACCCTGGGGAACATGAATATGTGTTTCTTTTTCATTTCTGAGCTCTGTGTCAAAAGTGAAGTTTTCTGGCTGAATTAAGTTGTAAGGTAAATTCTATGATATGGCATTGGCTAACTCCACAGGGAAAACTCGGATCTGAAATTTGTGTGAGAATTCGTAATTCCAGACCCTGGGGAACATGAATATGTGTTTCTTTTTCATTTCTGAGCTCTGTGTCAACAGTGAAGTTTTCCGGATGAATTGAGTTGTATGGCGAATTCTGAGATACGCCATGGGCTAACTCCTCAGGGAAAGCTCGGATCTGAAAATGGTGTGAGAATTCGGCTTTACAGACAGTAGGGAACATGAATATGTGTTTCTTTTTCATTTCTGAGCTCTGTGTCAAAAGTGAAGTTTTCGGGCTGAATTGAGTGGTAAGGTAAATTCTGAGATACGCCGTGGGCTAACTCCACAGGGAAAAGCTCGCGTCTGAAAATGGTGTGACTATTCAGCTTTCCAGACCCTGGGGAACACGAATATGTGTTTCTTTTTCATTTCTGAGCTCTGTGTCAACAGTGAAGTTTTCCGGATGAATTGAGTTCTATGTCGAATTCTGAGATACGCCTTGGGCTAACTCCACAGGGACAGCTCGGATCTGAAAATGGTGTGAGAATTCGGCTTTCCAGATCCTAGGGAACATGAATATGTGTTTCTTTTTCATTTCTGAGCTCTGTGTAAAAAGTGAAGTTTTCTGGCTGAATTGAGTAGTAAGGTAAATTCTATGATATGCCATTGGCTAACTCCTAAGGGAAAACTCGGATCTGAAAATGGTGTGAGAATTTGGCATTCCAGACCCTGGGGAACATGAATATGTGTTTCTTTTTCATTTCTGAGCTCTGTGTAAAAAGTGAAGTTTTCGGGCTGAATTGAGTGGTAAGGTAAATTCTATGATACGCCTTCGGCTAACTCCTCAGAGAAAGCTTGGATCTGAAAATTGGGTGAGATTTTGGCTTTCCAGACCCTGAGGAACATGAATATGTGTTTCTTTTTCATTTCTGAGCTCTGTGTCAACAGTGAAGTTTTCCGGATGAATTGAGTTCTATGGGGAATTCTGAGATACGCCTTGGGCTAACTGCTAAGGGAAAACTCGGATTTGAAAATGGTGTGAGAATTCGGCTTTCCAGACCCTCGGGAACATGAATATGTGTTTCTTTTTCATTTCTGAGCTCTGTGTCAAAAGTGAAGTTTCTGGCTGTAAATTGATTTCTATGGCAAATTCTGAGATACGCCTTGGGCTAACTCCACAGGGAAAGCTCGGATCTGAAAATGGTGTGTGAATTCGGCTTTCCAGACCCTAGGGAACATGAATATGTGTTTCTTTTTCATTTCTGAGCTCTGTGTCAACAGTGAAGTTTTCCGGATGAATTGAGTTCTATGGCGAATTCTGAGATACGCCTTGGGCTAACTCCTCAGAGAAAGCTTGGATCTGAAAATTGGGTGAGATTTTGGCTTTCCAGACCCTGGGGAACATGAATATGTGTTTCTTTTTCATTTCTGAGCTCTGTGTCAAAAGTGATGTTTTCTGGCTGAATTAAGTTGTAAGGTAAATTCTATGATATGGCATTGGCTAACTCCTAAGGGAAAACTCGGATCTGAAATTTGTGTGAGAATTCGTAATTCCAGACCCTGGGGAACATGAATATGTGTTTCTTTTTCATTTCTGAGCTCTGTGTCAACAGTGAAGTTTTCCGGATGAATTGAGTTCTATGGCGAATTCTGAGATACGCCATGGGCTAACTCCTCAGGGAAAGCTCGGATCTGAAAATGGTGTGAGAATTCGGCTTTACAGACAGTAGGGAACATGAATATGTGTTTCTTTTTCATTTCTGAGCTCTGTGTCAAAAGTGAAGTTTTGGGGCTGAATTGAGTGGTAAGGTAAATTCTGAGATACGCCTTGGGCTAACTCCACAGGGAAAGCTCGCGTCTGAAAATGGTGTGACTATTCAGCTTTCCAGACCCTGGGGAACACGAATATGTGTTTCTTTTTCATTTCTGAGCTCTGTGTCAACAGTGAAGTTTTCCGGATGAATTGAGTTCTATGGCGAATTCTGAGATACGCCTTGGGCTAACTCCACAGGGACAGCTCGGATCTGAAAATGGTGTGAGAATTTGGCTTTCCAGATCCTAGGGAACATGAATATGTGTTTCTTTTTCATTTCTGAGCTCTGTATCAAAAGTGAAGTTTTCTGGCTGAATTGAGTAGTAAGGTAAATTCTATGATATGGCATTGGCTAACTCCTAAGGGAAAACTCGGATCTGAAAATGGTGTGAGAATTTGGCATTCCAGACCCTGGGGAACATGAATATGTGTTTCTTTTTCATTTCTGAGCTCTGTGTAAAAAGTGAAGTTTTCGGGCTGAATTGAGTGGTAAGGTAAATTCTATGATACGCCTTCGGCTAACTCCTCAGAGAAAGCTTGGATCTGAAAATGGTGTGAGAATTTGGCATTCCAGACCCTGGGGAACATGAATATGTGTTTCTTTTTCATTTCTGAGCTCTGTGTCAAAAGTGAAGTTTTCGGGGTGAATTGAGTGGTAAGGTAAATTCTATGATACGCCTTCGGCTAACTCCTCAGGGAAAGCTCGCGTCTGAAAATGATGTGACAATTCAGCTTTCCAGACCCTGGGGAACATGAATATGTGTTTCTTTTTCATTTCTGAGCTCTGTGTCAAAAGTGAAGTTTTCGGGCTGAATTGAGTTCTATGGCAAATTCTGAGATACGCCTTGGGCTAACTCCACAGAGAGAGTTCGGATCTGAAAATGGTGTGAGAATTCGGCTTTCCAGACCCTAGGGAACATGAATATGTGTTTCTTTTTCATTTCTGAGCTCTGTATCAAAAGTGAAGTTTTCTGGCTGAATTGAGTAGTAAGGTAAATTCTATGATATGGCATTGGCTAACTCCTCAGGGAAAGCTCGCGTCTGAAAATGGTGTGAGAATTTGGCATTCCAGACCCTGGGGAACATGAATATGTGTTTCTTTTTCATTTCTGAGCTCTGTGTCAAAAGTGAAGTTTTCTGGCTGAAATGAGCCCTAAGGCAAATTCTGAGATACGCCTTGGGCTAACTCCACAGGGAAAGCTCGGATCTGAAAATGGTGTGAGAATTCAGCTTTCCAGACCCTGGGGAACATGAATATGTGTTTCTTTTTCATTTCTGAGCTCTGTGTCAAAAGTGAAGTTTTCTGGCTGAATTGAGCCCTAAGGCAAATTCTGAGATCCGCCTTGGGCTAACTCCACAGGGAAAGCTCAGATCTGAAAATGGTGTGAGAATTCAGCTTTCCGGACACTAGGGAACATGAATATGTGTTTCTTTTTCATTTCTGAGCTCTGTGTCAAAAGTGAAGTTTTCTGGCTGAATTGAGTTGTAAGGTAAATTCGATGATATGGCATTGGCTAACACCTAAGGGAAAACTCGGATCTGAAAATTGTGTGAGAATTCGGCATTCCAGACCCTGGGGAACATAAATATGTGTTTCTTTTCCATTTCTGAGCTCTGTGTCAAAAGTGAAGTTTCTGGCTGTAAATTGAGACCTAAGGCAAATTCTGAGCCTTGGGCTAACTCCACAGGGAAAGCTCGGAACTGAAAATGGGGTGAGAATTCGGCTTTACAGACAGTAGGGAACATGAATATGTGTTTCTTTTTCATTTCTGAGCTCTGTGTCAAAAGTGAAGTTTTCGGGCTGAATTGAGTGGTAAGGTAAATTCTGAGATACGCCTTGGGCTAACTCCACAGGGAAAGCTCGCGTCTGAAAATGGTGTGACTATTCAGCTTTCCAGACCCTGGGGAACACGAATATGTGTTTCTTTTTCATTTCTGAGCTCTGTGTCAACAGTGAAGTTTTCCGGATGAATTGAGTTCTATGGCGAATTCTGAGATACGCCTTGGGCTAACTCCACAGGGACAGCTCGGATCTGAAAATGGTGTGAGAATTCAGCTTTCCAGATCCTAGGGAACATGAATATGTGTTTCTTTTTCATTTCTGAGCTCTGTATCAAAAGTGAGGTTTTTGGGCTGAATTGAGTTGTAAGGTAAATTCTGTGATACGCCTTCAGCTAACTCCTCAGGGAAAGCTCGGATCTGAAAATTGTGTGAGAATTCAGCTTTCCAGACCCTGGGGAACATGAATATGTGTTTCTTTTTCATTTCTGAGCTCTGTGTCAAAAGTGAAGTTTTCTGGCTGAATTAAGTTGTAAGGTAAATTCTATGATATGGCATTGGCTAACTCCACAGGGAAAACTCGGATCTGAAATTTGTGTGAGAATTCGTAATTCCAGACCCTGGGGAACATGAATATGTGTTTCTTTTTCATTTCTGAGCTCTGTGTCAACAGTGAAGTTTTCCGGATGAATTGAGTTGTATGGCGAATTCTGAGATACGCCATGGGCTAACTCCTCAGGGAAAGCTCGGATCTGAAAATGGTGTGAGAATTCGGCTTTACAGACAGTAGGGAACATGAATATGTGTTTCTTTTTCATTTCTGAGCTCTGTGTCAAAAGTGAAGTTTTCGGGCTGAATTGAGTGGTAAGGTAAATTCTGAGATACGCCGTGGGCTAACTCCACAGGGAAAAGCTCGCGTCTGAAAATGGTGTGACTATTCAGCTTTCCAGACCCTGGGGAACACGAATATTTGTTTCTTTTTCATTTCTGAGCTCTGTGTCAACAGTGAAGTTTTCCGGATGAATTGAGTTCTATGTCGAATTCTGAGATACGCCTTGGGCTAACTCCACAGGGACAGCTCGGATCTGAAAATGGTGTGAGAATTCGGCTTTCCAGATCCTAGGGAACATGAATATGTGTTTCTTTTTCATTTCTGAGCTCTGTATCAAAAGTGAAGTTTTCTGGCTGAATTGAGTAGTAAGGTAAATTCTATGATATGCCATTGGCTAACTCCTAAGGGAAAACTCGGATCTGAAAATGGTGTGAGAATTTGGCATTCCAGACCCTGGGGAACATGAATATGTGTTTCTTTTTCATTTCTGAGCTCTGTGTAAAAAGTGAAGTTTTCGGGCTGAATTGAGTGGTAAGGTAAATTCTATGATACGCCTTCGGCTAACTCCTCAGAGAAAGCTTGGATCTGAAAATTGGGTGAGATTTTGGCTTTCCAGACCCTGAGGAACATGAATATGTGTTTCTTTTTCATTTCTGAGCTCTGTGTCAAAAGTGAAGTTTCTGGCTGTAAATTGATTTCTATGGCAAATTCTGAGATACGCCTTGGGCTAACTCCACAGGGAAAGCTCGGATCTGAAAATGGTGTGTGAATTCGGCTTTCCAGACCCTAGGGAACATGAATATGTGTTTCTTTTTCATTTCTGAGCTCTGTGTCAACAGTGAAGTTTTCCGGATGAATTGAGTTCTATGGCGAATTCTGAGATACGCCTTGGGCTAACTCCTCAGAGAAAGCTTGGATCTGAAAATTGGGTGAGATTTTGGCTTTCCAGACCCTGGGGAACATGAATATGTGTTTCTTTTTCATTTCTGAGCTCTGTGTCAACAGTGAAGTTTTCCGGATGAATTGAGTTCTATGGCGAATTCTGAGATACGCCATGGGCTAACTCCTCAGGGAAAGCTCGGATCTGAAAATGGTGTGAGAATTCGGCTTTACAGACAGTAGGGAACATGAATATGTGTTTCTTTTTCATTTCTGAGCTCTGTGTCAAAAGTGAAGTTTTGGGGCTGAATTGAGTGGTAAGGTAAATTCTGAGATACGCCTTGGGCTAACTCCACAGGGAAAGCTCGCGTCTGAAAATGGTGTGACTATTCAGCTTTCCAGACCCTGGGGAACACGAATATGTGTTTCTTTTTCATTTCTGAGCTCTGTGTCAACAGTGAAGTTTTCCGGATGAATTGAGTTCTATGGCGAATTCTGAGATACGCCTTGGGCTAACTCCACAGGGACAGCTCGGATCTGAAAATGGTGTGAGAATTTGGCTTTCCAGATCCTAGGGAACATGAATATGTGTTTCTTTTTCATTTCTGAGCTCTGTATCAAAAGTGAAGTTTTCTGGCTGAACTGAGTAGTAAGGTAAATTCTATGATATGGCATTGGCTAACTCCTAAGGGAAAACTCGGATCTGAAAATGGTGTGAGAATTTGGCATTCCAGACCCTGGGGAACATGAATATGTGTTTCTTTTTCATTTCTGAGCTCTGTGTAAAAAGTGAAGTTTTCGGGCTGAATTGAGTGGTAAGGTAAATTCTATGATACGCCTTCGGCTAACTCCTCAGAGAAAGCTTGGATCTGAAAATTGGGTGAGATTTTGGCTTTCCAGACCCTGGGGAACATGAATATGTGTTTCTTTTTCATTTCTGAGCTCTGTGTCAACAGTGAAGTTTTCCGGATGAATTGAGTTCTATGGCGAATTCTGAGATACGCCTTGGGCTAACTCCACAGAGAGAGCTCGGATCTGAAAATGGTGTGAGAATTTGGCATTCCAGACCCTGGGGAACATGAATATGTGTTTCTTTTTCATTTCTGAGCTCTGTGTCAAAAGTGAAGTTTTCGGGGTGAATTGAGTGGTAAGGTAAATTCTATGATACGCCTTCGGCTAACTCCTCAGGGAAAGCTCGCGTCTGAAAATGATGTGACAATTCAGCTTTCCAGACCCTGGGGAACATGAATATGTGTTTCTTTTTCATTTCTGAGCTCTGTGTCAAAAGTGAAGTTTTCGGGCTGAATTGAGTTCTATGGCAAATTCTGAGATACGCCTTGGGCTAACTCCACAGAGAGAGTTCGGATCTGAAAATGGTGTGAGAATTCGGCTTTCCAGACCCTAGGGAACATGAATATGTGTTTCTTTTTCATTTCTGAGCTCTGTATCAAAAGTGAAGTTTTCTGGCTGAATTGAGTAGTAAGGTAAATTCTATGATATGGCATTGGCTAACTCCTCAGGGAAAGCTCGCGTCTGAAAATGGTGTGAGAATTTGGCATTCCAGACCCTGGGGAACATGAATATGTGTTTCTTTTTCATTTCTGAGCTCTGTGTCAAAAGTGAAGTTTTCTGGCTGAAATGAGCCCTAAGGCAAATTCTGAGATACGCCTTGGGCTAACTCCACAGGGAAAGCTCGGATCTGAAAATGGTGTGAGAATTCAGCTTTCCAGACCCTGGGGAACATGAATATGTGTTTCTTTTTCATTTCTGAGCTCTGTGTCAAAAGTGAAGTTTTCTGGCTGAATTGAGCCCTAAGGCAAATTCTGAGATCCGCCTTGGGCTAACTCCACAGGGAAAGCTCAGATCTGAAAATGGTGTGAGAATTCAGCTTTCCGGACACTAGGGAACATGAATATGTGTTTCTTTTTCATTTCTGAGCTCTGTGTCAAAAGTGAAGTTTTCTGGCTGAATTGAGTTGTAAGGTAAATTCGATGATATGGCATTGGCTAACACCTAAGGGAAAACTCGGATCTGAAAATTGTGTGAGAATTCGGCATTCCAGACCCTGGGGAACATAAATATGTGTTTCTTTTCCATTTCTGAGCTCTGTGTCAAAAGTGAAGTTTCTGGCTGTAAATTGAGACCTAAGGCAAATTCTGAGCCTTGGGCTAACTCCACAGGGAAAGCTCGGAACTGAAAATGGGGTGAGAATTCGGCTTTACAGACAGTAGGGAACATGAATATGTGTTTCTTTTTCATTTCTGAGCTCTGTGTCAAAAGTGAAGTTTTCGGGCTGAATTGAGTGGTAAGGTAAATTCTGAGATACGCCTTGGGCTAACTCCACAGGGAAAGCTCGCGTCTGAAAATGGTGTGACTATTCAGCTTTCCAGACCCTGGGGAACACGAATATGTGTTTCTTTTTCATTTCTGAGCTCTGTGTCAACAGTGAAGTTTTCCGGATGAATTGAGTTCTATGGCGAATTCTGAGATACGCCTTGGGCTAACTCCACAGGGACAGCTCGGATCTGAAAATGGTGTGAGAATTCAGCTTTCCAGATCCTAGGGAACATGAATATGTGTTTCTTTTTCATTTCTGAGCTCTGTATCAAAAGTGAGGTTTTTGGGCTGAATTGAGTTGTAAGGTAAATTCTGTGATACGCCTTCAGCTAACTCCTCAGGGAAAGCTCGGATCTGAAAATTGTGTGAGAATTCAGCTTTCCAGACCCTGGGGAACATGAATATGTGTTTCTTTTTCATTTCTGAGCTCTGTGTCAAAAGTGAAGTTTTCTGGCTGAATTAAGTTGTAAGGTAAATTCTATGATATGGCATTGGCTAACTCCACAGGGAAAACTCGGATCTGAAATTTGTGTGAGAATTCGTAATTCCAGACCCTGGGGAACATGAATATGTGTTTCTTTTTCATTTCTGAGCTCTGTGTCAACAGTGAAGTTTTCCGGATGAATTGAGTTGTATGGCGAATTCTGAGATACGCCATGGGCTAACTCCTCAGGGAAAGCTCGGATCTGAAATTGGTGTGAGAATTCGGCTTTACAGACAGTAGGGAACATGAATATGTGTTTCTTTTTCATTTCTGAGCTCTGTGTCAAAAGTGAAGTTTTCGGGCTGAATTGAGTGGTAAGGTAAATTCTGAGATACGCCGTGGGCTAACTCCACAGGGAAAAGCTCGCGTCTGAAAATGGTGTGACTATTCAGCTTTCCAGACCCTGGGGAACACGAATATGTGTTTCTTTTTCATTTCTGAGCTCTGTGTCAACAGTGAAGTTTTCCGGATGAATTGAGTTCTATGTCGAATTCTGAGATACGCCTTGGGCTAACTCCACAGGGAAAACTCGGATCTGAAAATGGTGTGAGAATTCGGCTTTCCAGATCCTAGGGAACATGAATATGTGTTTCTTTTTCATTTCTGAGCTCTGTATCAAAAGTGAAGTTTTCTGGCTGAATTGAGTAGTAAGGTAAATTCTATGATATGCCATTGGCTAACTCCTAAGGGAAAACTCGGATCTGAAAATGGTGTGAGAATTTGGCATTCCAGACCCTGGGGAACATGAATATGTGTTTCTTTTTCATTTCTGAGCTCTGTGTAAAAAGTGAAGTTTTCGGGCTGAATTGAGTGGTAAGGTAAATTCTATGATACGCCTTCGGCTAACTCCTCAGAGAAAGCTTGGATCTGAAAATTGGGTGAGATTTTGGCTTTCCAGACCCTCGGGAACATGAATATGTGTTTCTTTTTCATTTCTGAGCTCTGTGTCAAAAGTGAAGTTTCTGGCTGTAAATTGATTTCTATGGCAAATTCTGAGATACGCCTTGGGCTAACTCCACAGGGAAAGCTCGGATCTGAAAATGGTGTGTGAATTCGGCTTTCCAGACCCTAGGGAACATGAATATGTGTTTCTTTTTCATTTCTGAGCTCTGTGTCAACAGTGAAGTTTTCCGGATGAATTGAGTTCTATGGCGAATTCTGAGATACGCCTTGGGCTAACTCCTCAGAGAAAGCTTGGATCTGAAAATTGGGTGAGATTTTGGCTTTCCAGACCCTGGGGAACATGAATATGTGTTTCTTTTTCATTTCTGAGCTCTGTGTCAAAAGTGATGTTTTCTGGCTGAATTAAGTTGTAAGGTAAATTCTATGATATGGCATTGGCTAACTCCTAAGGGAAAACTCGGATCTGAAATTTGTGTGAGAATTCGTAATTCCAGACCCTGGGGAACATGAATATGTGTTTCTTTTTCATTTCTGAGCTCTGTGTCAACAGTGAAGTTTTCCGGATGAATTGAGTTCTATGGCGAATTCTGAGATACGCCATGGGCTAACTCCTCAGGGAAAGCTCGGATCTGAAAATGGTGTGAGAATTCGGCTTTACAGACAGTAGGGAACATGAATATGTGTTTCTTTTTCATTTCTGAGCTCTGTGTCAAAAGTGAAGTTTTGGGGCTGAATTGAGTGGTAAGGTAAATTCTGAGATACGCCTTGGGCTAACTCCACAGGGAAAGCTCGCGTCTGAAAATGGTGTGACTATTCAGCTTTCCAGACCCTGGGGAACACGAATATGTGTTTCTTTTTCATTTCTGAGCTCTGTGTCAACAGTGAAGTTTTCCGGATGAATTGAGTTCTATGGCGAATTCTGAGATACGCCTTGGGCTAACTCCACAGGGACAGCTCGGATCTGAAAATGGTGTGAGAATTTGGCTTTCCAGATCCTAGGGAACATGAATATGTGTTTCTTTTTCATTTCTGAGCTCTGTATCAAAAGTGAAGTTTTCTGGCTGAATTGAGTAGTAAGGTAAATTCTATGATATGGCATTGGCTAACTCCTAAGGGAAAACTCGGATCTGAAAATGGTGTGAGAATTTGGCATTCCAGACCCTGGGGAACATGAATATGTGTTTCTTTTTCATTTCTGAGCTCTGTGTAAAAAGTGAAGTTTTCGGGCTGAATTGAGTTGTAAGGTAAATTCTATGATACGCCTTCGGCTAACTCCTCAGAGAAAGCTTGGATCTGAAAATTGGGTGAGATTTTGGCTTTCCAGACCCTGGGGAACATGAATATGTGTTTCTTTTTCATTTCTGAGCTCTGTGTCAAAAGTGAAGTTTTCGGGCTGAATTGAGTTCTATGGCAAATTCTGAGATACGCCTTGGGCTAACTCCACAGAGAGAGTTCGGATCTGAAAATGGTGTGAGAATTCGGCTTTCCAGACCCTAGGGAACATGAATATGTGTTTCTTTTTCATTTCTGAGCTCTGTATCAAAAGTGAAGTTTTCTGGCTGAATTGAGTAGTAAGGTAAATTCTATGATATGGCATTGGCTAACTCCTCAGGGAAAGCTCGCGTCTGAAAATGGTGTGAGAATTTGGCATTCCAGACCCTGGGGAACATGAATATGTGTTTCTTTTTCATTTCTGAGCTCTGTGTCAAAAGTGAAGTTTTCTGGCTGAAATGAGCCCTAAGGCAAATTCTGAGATACGCCTTGGGCTAACTCCACAGGGAAAGCTCGGATCTGAAAATGGTGTGAGAATTCAGCTTTCCAGACCCTGGGGAACATGAATATGTGTTTCTTTTTCATTTCTGAGCTCTGTGTCAAAAGTGAAGTTTTCTGGCTGAATTGAGCCCTAAGGCAAATTCTGAGATCCGCCTTGGGCTAACTCCACAGGGAAAGCTCAGATCTGAAAATGGTGTGAGAATTCAGCTTTCCGGACACTAGGGAACATGAATATGTGTTTCTTTTTCATTTCTGAGCTCTGTATCAAAAGTGAAGTTTTCTGGCTGAATTGAGTCGTAAGGTAAATTCTATGATACGCCTTGGGCTAACTGCTAAGGGAAAACTCGGATCTGAAAATGGTGTGAGAATTCGGCTTTCCAGACCCTCGGGAACATGAATATGTATTTCCTTTTCATTTCTGAGCTCTGTGTCAAAAGTGAAGTTTCTGGCTGTAAATTGATTTCTATGGCAAATTCTGAGATACGCCTTGGGCTAACTCCACAGGGAAAGCTCGGATCTGAAAATGGTGTGTGAATTCGGCTTTCCATACCCTAGGGAACATGAATATGTGTTTCTTTTTCATTTCTGAGCTCTGTGTCAACAGTGAAGTTTCCCGGATGAATTGAGTTCTATGGCGAATTCTGAGATACGCCTTGGGCTAATTCCTCAGAGAAAGCTTGGATCTGAAAATTGGGTGAGATTTTGGCTTTCCAGACCCTGGGGAACATGAATATGTGTTTCTTTTTCATTTCTGAGCTCTGTGTCAAAAGTGAAGTTTTCTGGCTGAATTGAGTTGTAAGGTAAATTCGATGATATGGCATTGGCTAACACCTAAGGGAAAACTCGGATCTGAAAATTGTGTGAGAATTCGGCATTCCAGACCCTGGGGAACATAAATATGTGTTTCTTTTCCATTTCTGAGCTCTGTGTCAAAAGTGAAGTTTCTGGCTGTAAATTGAGACCTAAGGCAAATTCTGAGCCTTGGGCTAACTCCACAGGGAAAGCTCGGAACTGAAAATGGGGTGAGAATTCGGCTTTACAGACAGTAGGGAACATGAATATGTGTTTCTTTTTCATTTCTGAGCTCTGTGTCAAAAGTGAAGTTTTGGGGCTGAATTGAGTGGTAAGGTAAATTCTGAGATACGCCTTGGGCTAACTCCACAGGGAAAGCTCGCGTCTGAAAATGGTGTGACTATTCAGCTTTCCAGACCCTGGGGAACACAAATATGTGTTTCTTTTTCATTTCTGAGCTCTGTGTCAACAGTGAAGTTTTCCGGATGAATTGAGTTCTATGGCGAATTCTGAGATACGCCTTGGGCTAACTCCACAGGGACAGCTCGGATCTGAAAATGGTGTGAGAATTCGGCTTTCCAGATCCTAGGGAACATGAATATGTGTTTCTTTTTCATTTCTGAGCTCTGTATCAAAAGTGAGGTTTTTGGGCTGAATTGAGTTGTAAGGTAAATTCTATGATACGCCTTCAGCTAACTCCTCAGGGAAAGCTCGGATCTGAAAATTGTGTGAGAATTCAGCTTTCCAGACCCTGGGGAACATGAATATGTGTTTCTTTTTCATTTCTGAGCTCTGTGTCAAAAGTGAAGTTTTCTGGCTGAATTAAGTTGTAAGGTAAATTCTATGATATGGCATTGGCTAACTCCACAGGGAAAACTCGGATCTGAAATTTGTGTGAGAATTCGTAATTCCAGACCCTGGGGAACATGAATATGTGTTTCTTTTTCATTTCTGAGCTCTGTGTCAACAGTGAAGTTTTCCGGATGAATTGAGTTGTATGGTGAATTCTGAGATACGCCATGGGCTAACTCCACAGGGAAAAGCTCGCGTCTGAAAATGGTGTGACTATTCAGCTTTCCAGACCCTGGGGAACACGAATATGTGTTTCTTTTTCATTTCTGAGCTCTGTGTCAACAGTGAAGTTTTCCGGATGAATTGAGTTCTATAGCGAATTCTGAGATACGCCTTGGGCTAACTCCACAGGGACAGCTCGGATCTGAAAATGGTGTGAGAATTCGGCTTTCCAGATCCTAGGGAACATGAATATGTGTTTCTTTTTCATTTCTGAGCTCTGTATCAAAAGTGAAGTTTTCTGGCTGAATTGAGTAGTAAGGTAAATTCTATGATATGGCATTGGCTAACTCCTAAGGGAAAACTCGGATCTGAAAATGGTGTGAGAATTTGGCATTCCAGACCCTGGGGAACATGAATATGTGTTTCTTTTTCATTTCTGAGCTCTGTGTAAAAAGTGAAGTTTTCGGGCTGAATTGAGTGGTAAGGTAAATTCTATGATACGCCTTCGGCTAACTCCTCAGAGAAAGCTTGGATCTGAAAATTGGGTGAGATTTTGGCTTTCCAGACCCTGGGGAACATGAATATGTGTTTCTTTTTCATTTCTGAGCTCTGTGTCAAAAGTGAAGTTTTCTGGCTGAATTGAGCCCTAAGGCAAATTCTGAGATCCGCCTTGGGCTAACTCCACAGGGAAAGCTCAGATCTGAAAATGGTGTGAGAATTCAGCTTTCCGGACACTAGGGAACATGAATATGTGTTTCTTTTTCATTTCTGAGCTCTGTATCAAAAGTGAAGTTTTCTGGCTGAATTGAGTCGTAAGGTAAATTCTATGATACGCCTTGGGCTAACTGCTAAGGGAAAACTCGGATCTGAAAATGGTGTGAGAATTCGGCTTTCCAGACCCTCGGGAACATGAATATGTGTTTCTTTTTCATTTCTGAGCTCTGTGTCAAAAGTGAAGTTTCTGGCTGTAAATTGATTTCTATGGCAAATTCTGAGATACGCCTTGGGCTAACTCCACAGGGAAAGCTCGGATCTGAAAATGGTGTGTGAATTCGGCTTTCCATACCCTAGGGAACATGAATATGTGTTTCTTTTTCATTTCTGAGCTCTGTGTCAACAGTGAAGTTTTCCGGATGAATTGAGTTCTATGGCGAATTCTGAGAAACGCCTTGGGCTAATTCCTCAGAGAAAGCTTGGATCTGAAAATTGGGTGAGATTTTGGCTTTCCAGACCCTGGGGAACATGAATATGTGTTTCTTTTTCATTTCTGAGCTCTGTGTCAAAAGTGAAGTTTTCTGGCTGAATTGAGTTGTAAGGTAAATTCGATGATATGGCATTGGCTAACACCTAAGGGAAAACTCGGATCTGAAAATTGTGTGAGAATTCGGCATTCCAGACCCTGGGGAACATAAATATGTGTTTCTTTTCCAATTCTGAGCTCTGTGTCAAAAGTGAAGTTTCTGGCTGTAAATTGAGACCTAAGGCAAATTCTGAGCCTTGGGCTAACTCCACAGGGAAAGCTCGGAACTGAAAATGGGGTGAGAATTCGGCTTTACAGACAGTAGGGAACATGAATATGTGTTTCTTTTTCATTTCTGAGCTCTGTGTCAAAAGTGAAGTTTTCGGGCTGAATTGAGTGGTAAGGTAAATTCTGAGATACGCCTTGGGCTAACTCCACAGGGAAAGCTCGCGTCTGAAAATGGTGTGACTATTCAGCTTTCCAGACCCTGGGGAACACGAATATGTGTTTCTTTTTCATTTCTGAGCTCTGTGTCAACAGTGAAGTTTTCCGGATGAATTGAGTTCTATGGCGAATTCTGAGATACGCCTTGGGCTAACTCCACAGGGACAGCTCGGATCTGAAAATGGTGTGAGAATTCGGCTTTCCAGATCCTAGGGAACATGAATATGTGTTTCTTTTTCATTTCTGAGCTCTGTATCAAAAGTGAGGTTTTTGGGCTGAATTGAGTTGTAAGGTAAATTCTATGATACGCCTTCAGCTAACTCCTCAGGGAAAGCTCGGATCTGAAAATTGTGTGAGAATTCAGCTTTCCAGACCCTGGGGAACATGAATATGTGTTTCTTTTTCATTTCTGAGCTCTGTGTCAAAAGTGAAGTTTTCTGGCTGAATTAAGTTGTAAGGTAAATTCTATGATATGGCATTGGCTAACTCCACAGGGAAAACTCGGATCTGAAATTTGTGTGAGAATTCGTAATTCCAGACCCTGGGGAACATGAATATGTGTTTCTTTTTCATTTCTGAGCTCTGTGTCAACAGTGAAGTTTTCCGGATGAATTGAGTTGTATGGCGAATTCTGAGATACGCCATGGGCTAACTCCTCAGGGAAAGCTCGGATCTGAAAATGGTGTGAGAATTCGGCTTTACAGACAGTAGGGAACATGAATATGTGTTTCTTTTTCATTTCTGAGCTCTGTGTCAAAAGTGAAGTTTTCGGGCTGAATTGAGTGGTAAGGTAAATTCTGAGATACGCCGTGGGCTAACTCCACAGGGAAAAGCTCGCGTCTGAAAATGGTGTGACTATTCAGCTTTCCAGACCCTGGGGAACACGAATATGTGTTTCTTTTTCATTTCTGAGCTCTGTGTCAACAGTGAAGTTTTCCGGATGAATTGAGTTCTATGTCGAATTCTGAGATACGCCTTGGGCTAACTCCACAGGGACAGCTCGGATCTGAAAATGGTGTGAGAATTCGGCTTTCCAGATCCTAGGGAACATGAATATGTGTTTCTTTTTCATTTCTGAGCTCTGTATCAAAAGTGAAGTTTTCTGGCTGAATTGAGTAGTAAGGTAAATTCTATGATATGCCATTGGCTAACTCCTAAGGGAAAACTCGGATCTGAAAATGGTGTGAGAATTTGGCATTCCAGACCCTGGGGAACATGAATATGTGTTTCTTTTTCATTTCTGAGCTCTGTGTAAAAAGTGAAGTTTTCGGGCTGAATTGAGTGGTAAGGTAAATTCTATGATACGCCTTCGGCTAACTCCTCAGAGAAAGCTTGGATCTGAAAATTGGGTGAGATTTTGGCTTTCCAGACCCTGAGGAACATGAATATGTGTTTCTTTTTCATTTCTGAGCTCTGTGTCAACAGTGAAGTTTTCCGGATGAATTGAGTTCTATGGGGAATTCTGAGATACGCCTTGGGCTAACTGCTAAGGGAAAACTCGGATCTGAAAATGGTGTGAGAATTCGGCTTTCCAGACCCTCGGGAACATGAATATGTGTTTCTTTTTCATTTCTGAGCTCTGTGTCAAAAGTGAAGTTTCTGGCTGTAAATTGATTTCTATGGCAAATTCTGAGATACGCCTTGGGCTAACTCCACAGGGAAAGCTCGGATCTGAAAATGGTGTGTGAATTCGGCTTTCCAGACCCTAGGGAACATGAATATGTGTTTCTTTTTCATTTCTGAGCTCTGTATCAAAAGTGAGGTTTTTGGGCTGAATTGAGTTGTAAGGTAAATTCTATGATACGCCTTCAGCTAACTCCTCAGGGAAAGCTCGGATCTGAAAATTGTGTGAGAATTCAGCTTTCCAGACCCTGGGGAACATGAATATGTGTTTCTTTTTCATTTCTGAGCTCTGTGTCAAAAGTGAAGTTTTCTGGCTGAATTAAGTTGTAAGGTAAATTCTATGATATGGCATTGGCTAACTCCACAGGGAAAACTCGGATCTGAAATTTGTGTGAGAATTCGTAATTCCAGACCCTGGGGAACATGAATATGTGTTTCTTTTTCATTTCTGAGCTCTGTGTCAACAGTGAAGTTTTCCGGATGAATTGAGTTGTATGGCGAATTCTGAGATACGCCATGGGCTAACTCCACAGGGAAAAGCTCGCGTCTGAAAATGGTGTGACTATTCAGCTTTCCAGACCCTGGGGAACACGAATATGTGTTTCTTTTTCATTTCTGAGCTCTGTGTCAACAGTGAAGTTTTCCGGATGAATTGAGTTCTATGGCGAATTCTGAGATACGCCTTGGGCTAACTCCACAGGGACAGCTCGGATCTGAAAATGGTGTGAGAATTCGGCTTTCCAGATCCTAGGGAACATGAATATGTGTTTCTTTTTCATTTCTGAGCTCTGTATCAAAAGTGAAGTTTTCTGGCTGAATTGAGTAGTAAGGTAAATTCTATGATATGGCATTGGCTAACTCCTAAGGGAAAACTCGGATCTGAAAATGGTGTGAGAATTTGGCATTCCAGACCCTGGGGAACATGAATATGTGTTTCTTTTTCATTTCTGAGCTCTGTGTCAAAAGTGAAGTTTTCTGGCTGAATTGAGCCCTAAGGCAAATTCTGAGATCCGCCTTGGGCTAACTCCACAGGGAAAGCTCAGATCTGAAAATGGTGTGAGAATTCAGCTTTCCGGACACTAGGGAACATGAATATGTGTTTCTTTTTCATTTCTGAGCTCTGTATCAAAAGTGAAGTTTTCTGGCTGAATTGAGTCGTAAGGTAAATTCTATGATACGCCTTGGGCTAACTGCTAAGGGAAAACTCGGATCTGAAAATGGTGTGAGAATTCGGCTTTCCAGACCCTCGGGAACATGAATATGTGTTTCTTTTTCATTTCTGAGCTCTGTGTCAAAAGTGAAGTTTCTGGCTGTAAATTGATTTCTATGGCAAATTCTGAGATACGCCTTGGGCTAACTCCACAGGGAAAGCTCGGATCTGAAAATGGTGTGTGAATTCGGCTTTCCATACCCCAGGGAACATGAATATGTGTTTCTTTTTCATTTCTGATCTCTGTGTCAACACTGAAGTTTTCCGGATGAATTGAGTTCTATGGCGAATTCTGAGATACGCCTTGGGCTAATTCCTCAGAGAAAGCTTGGATCTGAAAATTGGGTGAGATTTTGGCTTTCCAGACCCTGGGGAACATGAATATGTGTTTCTTTTTCATTTCTGAGCTCTGTGTCAAAAGTGAAGTTTTCTGGCTGAATTGAGTTGTAAGGTAAATTCGATGATATGGCATTGGCTAACACCTAAGGGAAAACTCGGATCTGAAAATTGTGTGAGAATTCGGCATTCCAGACCCTGGGGAACATAAATATGTGTTTCTTTTCCATTTCTGAGCTCTGTGTCAAAAGTGAAGTTTCTGGCTGTAAATTGAGACCTAAGGCAAATTCTGAGCCTTGGGCTAACTCCACAGGGAAAGCTCGGAACTGAAAATGGGGTGAGAATTCGGCTTTACAGACAGTAGGGAACATGAATATGTGTTTCTTTTTCATTTCTGAGCTCTGTGTCAAAAGTGAAGTTTTCGGGCTGAATTGAGTGGTAAGGTAAATTCTGAGATACGCCTTGGGCTAACTCCACAGGGAAAGCTCGCGTCTGAAAATGGTGTGACTATTCAGCTTTCCAGACCCTGGGGAACACGAATATGTGTTTCTTTTTCATTTCTGAGCTCTGTGTCAACAGTGAAGTTTTCCGGATGAATTGAGTTCTATGGCGAATTCTGAGATACGCCTTGGGCTAACTCCACAGGGACAGCTCGGATCTGAAAATGGTGTGAGAATTCGGCTTTCCAGATCCTAGGGAACATGAATATGTGTTTCTTTTTCATTTCTGAGCTCTGTATCAAAAGTGAGGTTTTTGGGCTGAATTGAGTTGTAAGGTAAATTCTATGATACGCCTTCAGCTAACTCCTCAGGGAAAGCTCGGATCTGAAAATTGTGTGAGAATTCAGCTTTCCAGACCCTGGGGAACATGAATATGTGTTTCTTTTTCATTTCTGAGCTCTGTCTCAAAAGTGAAGTTTTCTGGCTGAATTAAGTTGTAAGGTAAATTCTATGATATGGCATTGGCTAACTCCACAGGGAAAACTCGGATCTGAAATTTGTGTGAGAATTCGTAATTCCAGACCCTGGGGAACATGAATATGTGTTTCTTTTTCATTTCTGAGCTCTGTGTCAACAGTGAAGTTTTCCGGATGAATTGAGTTGTATGGCGAATTCTGAGATACGCCATGGGCTAACTCCTCAGGGAAAGCTCGGATCTGAAAATGGTGTGAGAATTCGGCTTTACAGACAGTAGGGAACATGAATATGTGTTTCTTTTTCATTTCTGAGCTCTGTGTCAAAAGTGAAGTTTTCGGGCTGAATTAAGTTGTAAGGTAAATTCTATGATATGGCATTGGCTAACTCCTAAGGGAAAACTCGGATCTGAAATTTGTGTGAGAATTCGTAATTCCAGACCCTGGGGAACATGAATATGTGTTTCTTTTTCATTTCTGAGCTCTGTGTCAACAGTGAAGTTTTCCGGATGAATTGAGTTCTATGGCGAATTCTGAGATATGCCTTGGGCTAACTCCACAGGGAAAGCTCGCGTCTGAAAATGGTGTGAGAATTTGGCATTCCAGACCCTGGGGAACATGAATATGTGTTTCTTTTTCATTTCTGAGCTCTGTGTAAAAAGTGAAGTTTTCGGGCTGAATTGAGTGGTAAGGTAAATTCTATGATACGCCTTCGGCTAACTCCTCAGAGAAAGCTTGGATCTGAAAATTGGGTGAGATTTTGGCTTTCCAGACCCTGGGGAACATGAATATGTGTTTCTTTTTCATTTCTGAGCTCTGTGTCAACAGTGAAGTTTTCCGGATGAATTGAGTTGTATGGCGAATTCTGAGATACGCCATGGGCTAACTCCTCAGGGAAAGCTCGGATCTGAAAATGGTGTGAGAATTCGGCTTTACAGACAGTAGGGAACATGAATATGTGTTTCTTTTTCATTTCTGAGCTCTGTGTCAAAAGTGAAGTTTTCGGGCTGAATTGAGTGGTAAGGTAAATTCTGAGATACGCCGTGGGCTAACTCCACAGTGAAAAGCTCGCGTCTGAAAATGGTGTGACTATTCAGCTTTCCTGACCCTGGGGAACACGAATATGTGTTTCTTTTTCATTTCTGAGCTCTGTGTCAACAGTGAAGTTTTCCGGATGAATTGAGTTCTATGTCGAATTCTGAGATACGCCTTGGGCTAACTCCACAGGGACAGCTCGGATCTGAAAATGGTGTGAGAATTCGGCTTTCCAGATCCTAGGGAACATGAATATGTGTTTCTTTTTCATTTCTGAGCTCTGTATCAAAAGTGAAGTTTTCTGGCTGAATTGAGTAGTAAGGTAAATTCTATGATATGCCATTGGCTAACTCCTAAGGGAAAACTCGGATCTGAAAATGGTGTGAGAATTTGGCATTCCAGACCCTGGGGAACATGAATATGTGTTTCTTTTTCATTTCTGAGCTCTGTGTAAAAAGTGAAGTTTTCGGGCTGAATTGAGTGGTAAGGTAAATTCTATGATACGCCTTCGGCTAACTCCTCAGAGAAAGCTTGGATCTGAAAATTGGGTGAGATTTTGGCTTTCCAGACCCTGAGGAACATGAATATGTGTTTCTTTTTCATTTCTGAGCTCTGTGTCAACAGTGAAGTTTTCCGGATGAATTGAGTTCTATGGGGAATTCTGAGATACGCCTTGGGCTAACTGCTAAGGGAAAACTCGGATCTGAAAATGGTGTGAGAATTCGGCTTTCCAGACCCTCGGGAACATGAATATGTGTTTCTTTTTCATTTCTGAGCTCTGTGTCAAAAGTGAAGTTTCTGGCTGTAAATTGATTTCTATGGCAAATTCTGAGATACGCCTTGGGCTAACTCCACAGGGAAAGCTCGCGTCTGAAAATGGTGTGAGAATTTGGCATTCCAGACCCTGGGGAACATGAATATGTGTTTCTTTTTCATTTCTGAGCTCTGTGTAAAAAGTGAAGTTTTCGGGCTGAATTGAGTGGTAAGGTAAATTCTATGATACGCCTTCGGCTAACTCCTCAGAGAAAGCTTGGATCTGAAAATTGGGTGAGATTTTGGCTTTCCAGACCCTGGGGAACATGAATATGTGTTTCTTTTTCATTTCTGAGCTCTGTGTCAACAGTGAAGTTTTCCGGATGAATTGAGTTCTATGGCGAATTCTGAGATACGCCTTGGGCTAACTCCACAGAGAGAGCTCGGATCTGAAAATGGTGTGAGAATTTGGCATTCCAGACCCTGGGGAACATGAATATGTGTTTCTTTTTCATTTCTGAGCTCTGTGTCAAAAGTGATGTTTTCGGGCTGAATTGAGTGGTAAGGTAAATTCTATGATACGCCTTCGGCTAACTCCTCAGGGAAAGCTCGCGTCTGAAAATGATGTGACAATTCAGCTTTCCAGACCCTGGGGAACATGAATATGTGTTTCTTTTTCATTTCTGAGCTCTGTGTCAAAAGTGAAGTTTTCGGGCTGAATTGAGTGGTAAGGTAAATTCTATGATACGCCTTCGGCTAACTCCTAAGGGAAAACTCGGATCTGAAAATGGTGTGAGAATTCGGCATTCCAGACCCTGGGAACATGAATATGTGTTTCTTTTTCATTTCTGAGCTCTGTGTCAAAAGTGAAGTTTTCTGGCTGAAATGAGCCCTAAGGCAAATTCTGAGATACGCCTTGGGCTAACTCCACAGGGAAAGCTCAGATCTGAAAATGGTGTGAGAATTCGGCTTTCCGGACACTAGGGAACATGAATATGTGTTTCTTTTTCATTTCTGAGCTCTGTATCAAAAGTGAAGTTTTCTGGCTGAATTGAGTCGTAAGGTAAATTCTATGATACGCCTTGGGCTAACTGCTAAGGGAAAATTCGGATCTGAAAATGGTGTGAGAATTCGGCATTCCAGACCCTGGGAACATGAATATGTGTTTCTTTTTCATTTCTGAGCTCTGTGTCAAAAGTGAAGTTTTCTGGCTGAAATGAGCCCTAAGGCAAATTCTGAGATACGCCTTGGGCTAACTCCACAGGGAAAGCTCAGATCTGAAAATGGTGTGAGAATTCGGCTTTCCAGACCCTGGGGAACATGAATATGTGTTTCTTTTTCATTTCTGAGCTCTGTGTCAACAGTGAAGTTTTCCGGATGAATTGAGTTCTATGGCGAATTCTGAGATACGCCTTGGACTAACTCCTCAGAGAAAGCTTGGATCTGAAAATTGGGTGAGATTTTGGCTTTCCAGACCCTGGGGAACATGAATATGTGTTTCTTTTTCATTTCTGAGCTCTGTGTCAAAAGTGAAGTTTTCTGGCTGAATTGAGTTGTAAGGTAAATATGATGATATGGCATTGGCTAACACCTAAGGGAAAACTCGGATCTGAAAATTGTGTGAGAATTCGGCATTCCAGACCCTGGGGAACATAAATATGTGTTTCTTTTCCATTTCTGAGCTCTGTGTCAAAAGTGAAGTTTCTGGCTGTAAATTGAGTCCTAAGGCAAATTCTGATCCTTGGGCTAACTCCACAGGGAAAGCTCGGAACTGAAAATGGGGTGAGATTTTGGCTTTCCAGACCCTGGGGAACATGAATATGTGTTTCTTTTTCATTTCTGAGCTCTGTATCAAAAGTGAGGTTTTCGGGCTGAATTGAGTTGTAAGGTAAATTCTATGATACGCCTTCAGCTAACTCCTCAGGGAAAGCTCGGATCTGAAAATTGAGTGAGAATTCGTAATTCCAGACCCTGGGGAACATGAATATGTGTTTCTTTTTCATTTCTGAGCTCTGTGTCAACAGTGAAGTTTTCCGGATGAATTGAGTTCTATGGCGAATTCTGAGATACGCCATGGGCTAACTCCTCAGGGAAAGCTCGGATCTGAAAATGGTGTGAGAATTCGGCTTTCCAGATCCTAGGAAACATGAATATGTGTTTCTTTTTCATTTCTGAGCTCTGTATCAAAAGTGAAGTTTTCTGGCTGAATTGAGTAGTAAGGTAAATTCTATGATATGGCATTGGCTAACTCCTAAGGGAAAACTCGGATCTGAAAATGGTATGAGAATTTGGCATTCCAGACCCTGGGGAACATGAATATGTGTTTCTTTTTCATTTCTGAGCTCTGTGTAAAAAGTGAAGTTTTCGGGCTGAATTGAGTGGTAAGGTAAATACTATGATACGCCTTCGGCTAACTCCTCAGAGAAAGCTTGGATCTGAAAATTGGGTGAGATTTTGGCTTTCCAGACCCTGGGGAACATGAATATGTGTTTCTTTTTCATTTCTGAGCTCTGTGTCAACAGTGAAGTTTTCCGGATGAATTGAGTTCTATGGCGAATTCTGAGATACGCCTTGGGCTAAATGCTAAGGGAAAACTTGGATCTGAAAATGGTGTGAGAATTCGGCTTTCCAGACCCTCGGGAACATGAATATGTGTTTCTTTTTCATTTCTGAGCTCTGTGTCAAAAGTGAAGTTTCTGGCTGTAAATTGATTTCTATGGCAAATTCTGAGATACGCCTTGGGCTAACTCCACAGGGAAAGCTCGGATCTGAAAATGGTGGGTGAATTCGGCTTTCCAGACCCTAGGGAACATGAATATGTGTTTCTTTTTCATTTCTGAGCTCTGTGTCAACAGTGAAGTTTTCCGGATGAATTGAGTTCTATGGCGAATTCTGAGATACGCCTTGGGCTAACTCCTCAGAGAAAGCTTGGATCTGAAAATTGGGTGAGATTTTGGCTTTCCAGACCCTGGGGAACATGAATATGTGTTTCTTTTTCATTTCTGAGCTCTGTGTCAAAAGTGAAGTTTTCTGGCTGAATTGAGTTGTAAGGTAAATTCGATGATATGGCATTGGCTAACACCTAAGGGAAAACTCGGATCTGAAAATGGTGTGAGAATTCGGCATTCCAGACCCTGGGGAACATAAATATGTGTTTCTTTTCCATTTCTGAGCTCTGTGTCAAAAGTGAAGTTTTCGGGGTGAATTGAGTGGTAAGGTAAATTCTATGATACGCCTTCGGCTAACTCCTCAGGGAAAGCTCGGGTCTAGAAATGGTGTGAGAATTCGGCTTTACAGACAGTAGGGAACATGAATATGTGTTTCTTTTTCATTTCTGAGCTCTGTGTCAAAAGTGAAGTTTTGGGGCTGAATTGAGTGGTAAGGTAAATTCTGAGATACGCCTTGGGCTAACTCCACAGGGAAAGCTCGCGTCTGAAAATGGTGTGACTATTCAGCTTTCCAGACCCTGAGGAACACGAATATGTGTTTCTTTTTCATTTCTGAGCTCTGTGTCAACAGTGAAGTTTTCCGGATGAATTGAGTTCTATGGCGAATTCTGAGATACGCCTTGGGCTAACTCCACAGGGACAGCTCGGATCTGAAAATGGTGTGAGAATTTGGCTTTCCAGATCCTAGGGAACATGAATATGTGTTTCTTTTTCATTTCTGAGCTCTGTATCAAAAGTGAAGTTTTCTGGCTGAATTGAGTAGTAAGGTAAATTCTATGATATGGCATTGGCTAACTCCTAAGGGAAAACTCGGATCTGAAAATGGTGTGAGAATTTGGCATTCCAGACCCTGGGGAACATGAATATGTGTTTCTTTTTCATTTCTGAGCTCTGTGTAAAAAGTGAAGTTTTCGGGCTGAATTGAGTTGTAAGGTAAATTCTATGATACGCCTTCGGCTAACTCCTCAGAGAAAGCTTGGATCTGAAAATTGGGTGAGATTTTGGCTTTCCAGACCCTGGGGAACATGAATATGTGTTTCTTTTTCATTTCTGAGCTCTGTGTCAAAAGTGAAGTTTTCGGGCTGAATTGAGTTCTATGGCAAATTCTGAGATACGCCTTGGGCTAACTCCACAGAGAGAGTTCGGATCTGAAAATGGTGTGAGAATTCGGCTTTCCAGACCCTAGGGAACATGAATATGTGTTTCTTTTTCATTTCTGAGCTCTGTATCAAAAGTGAAGTTTTCTGGCTGAATTGAGTAGTAAGGTAAATTCTATGATATGGCATTGGCTAACTCCTCAGGGAAAGCTCGCGTCTGAAAATGGTGTGAGAATTTGGCATTCCAGACCCTGGGGAACATGAATATGTGTTTCTTTTTCATTTCTGAGCTCTGTGTCAAAAGTGAAGTTTTCTGGCTGAAATGAGCCCTAAGGCAAATTCTGAGATACGCCTTGGGCTAACTCCACAGGGAAAGCTCGGATCTGAAAATGGTGTGAGAATTCAGCTTTCCAGACCCTGGGGAACATGAATATGTGTTTCTTTTTCATTTCTGAGCTCTGTGTCAAAAGTGAAGTTTTCTGGCTGAATTGAGCCCTAAGGCAAATTCTGAGATCCGCCTTGGGCTAACTCCACAGGGAAAGCTCAGATCTGAAAATGGTGTGAGAATTCAGCTTTCCGGACACTAGGGAACATGAATATGTGTTTCTTTTTCATTTCTGAGCTCTGTATCAAAAGTGAAGTTTTCTGGCTGAATTGAGTCGTAAGGTAAATTCTATGATACGCCTTGGGCTAACTGCTAAGGGAAAACTCGGATCTGAAAATGGTGTGAGAATTCGGCTTTCCAGACCCTCGGGAACATGAATATGTGTTTCTTTTTCATTTCTGAGCTCTGTGTCAAAAGTGAAGTTTCTGGCTGTAAATTGATTTCTATGGCAAATTCTGAGAAACGCCTTGGGCTAACTCCACAGGGAAAGCTCGGATCTGAAAATGGTGTGTGAATTCGGCTTTCCATACCCTAGGGAACATGAATATGTGTTTCTTTTTCATTTCTGAGCTCTGTGTCAACAGTGAAGTTTTCCGGATGAATTGAGTTCTATGGCGAATTCTGAGATACGCCTTGGGCTAATTCCTCACAGAAAGCTTGGATCTGAAAATTGGGTGAGATTTTGGCTTTCCAGACCCTGGGGAACATGAATATGTGTTTCTTTTTCATTTCTGAGCTCTGTGTCAAAAGTGAAGTTTTCTGGCTGAATTGAGTTGTAAGGTAAATTCGATGATATGGCATTGGCTAACACCTAAGGGAAAACTCGGATCTGAAAATTGTGTGAGAATTCGGCATTCCAGACCCTGGGGAACATAAATATGTGTTTCTTTTCCAATTCTGAGCTCTGTGTCAAAAGTGAAGTTTCTGGCTGTAAATTGAGACCTAAGGCAAATTCTGAGCCTTGGGCTAACTCCACAGGGAAAGCTCGGAACTGAAAATGGGGTGAGAATTCGGCTTTACAGACAGTAGGGAACATGAATATGTGTTTCTTTTTCATTTCTGAGCTCTGTGTCAAAAGTGAAGTTTTCGGGCTGAATTGAGTGGTAAGGTAAATTCTGAGATACGCCTTGGGCTAACTCCACAGGGAAAGCTCGCGTCTGAAAATGGTGTGACTATTCAGCTTTCCAGACCCTGGGGAACACGAATATGTGTTTCTTTTTCATTTCTGAGCTCTGTGTCAACAGTGAAGTTTTCCGGATGAATTGAGTTCTATGGCGAATTCTGAGATACGCCTTGGGCTAACTCCACAGGGACAGCTCGGATCTGAAAATGGTGTGAGAATTCGGCTTTCCAGATCCTAGGGAACATGAATATGTGTTTCTTTTTCATTTCTGAGCTCTGTATCAAAAGTGAGGTTTTTGGGCTGAATTGAGTTGTAAGGTAAATTCTATGATACGCCTTCAGCTAACTCCTCAGGGAAAGCTCGGATCTGAAAATTGTGTGAGAATTCAGCTTTCCAGACCCTGGGGAACATGAATATGTGTTTCTTTTTCATTTCTGAGCTCTGTGTCAAAAGTGAAGTTTTCTGGCTGAATTAAGTTGTAAGGTAAATTCTATGATATGGCATTGGCTAACTCCACAGGGAAAACTCGGATCTGAAATTTGTGTGAGAATTCGTAATTCCAGACCCTGGGGAACATGAATATGTGTTTCTTTTTCATTTCTGAGCTCTGTGTCAACAGTGAAGTTTTCCGGATGAATTGAGTTGTATGGCGAATTCTGAGATACGCCATGGGCTAACTCCTCAGGGAAAGCTCGGATCTGAAAATGGTGTGAGAATTCGGCTTTACAGACAGTAGGGAACATGAATATGTGTTTCTTTTTCATTTCTGAGCTCTGTGTCAAAAGTGAAGTTTTCGGGCTGAATTGAGTGGTAAGGTAAATTCTGAGATACGCCGTGGGCTAACTCCACAGGGAAAAGCTCGCGTCTGAAAATGGTGTGACTATTCAGCTTTCCAGACCCTGGGGAACACGAATATGTGTTTCTTTTTCATTTCTGAGCTCTGTGTCAACAGTGAAGTTTTCCGGATGAATTGAGTTCTATGTCGAATTCTGAGATACGCCTTGGGCTAACTCCACAGGGACAGCTCGGATCTGAAAATGGTGTGAGAATTCGGCTTTCCAGATCCTAGGGAACATGAATATGTGTTTCTTTTTCATTTCTGAGCTCTGTATCAAAAGTGAAGTTTTCTGGCTGAATTGAGTAGTAAGGTAAATTCTATGATATGCCATTGGCTAACTCCTAAGGGAAAACTCGGATCTGAAAATGGTGTGAGAATTTGGCATTCCAGACCCTGGGGAACATGAATATGTGTTTCTTTTTCATTTCTGAGCTCTGTGTAAAAAGTGAAGTTTTCGGGCTGAATTGAGTGGTAAAGTAAATTCTATGATAAGCCTTCGGCTAACTCCTCAGAGAAAGCTTGGATCTGAAAATTGGGTGAGATTTTGGCTTTCCAGACCCTGAGGAACATGAATATGTGTTTCTTTTTCATTTCTGAGCTCTGTGTCAACAGTGAAGTTTTCCGGATGAATTGAGTTCTATGGGGAATTCTGAGATACGCCTTGGGCTAACTGCTAAGGGAAAACTCGGATCTGAAAATGGTGTGAGAATTCGGCTTTCCAGACCCTCGGGAACATGAATATGTGTTTCTTTTTCATTTCTGAGCTCTGTGTCAAAAGTGAAGTTTCTGGCTGTAAATTGATTTCTATGGCAAATTCTGAGATACGCCTTGGGCTAACTCCACAGGGAAAGCTCGGATCTGAAAATGGTGTGTGAATTCGGCTTTCCAGACCCTAGGGAACATGAATATGTGTTTCTTTTTCATTTCTGAGCTCTGTATCAAAAGTGAGGTTTTTGGGCTGAATTGAGTTGTAAGGTAAATTCTATGATACGCCTTCAGCTAACTCCTCAGGGAAAGCTCGGATCTGAAAATTGTGTGAGAATTCAGCTTTCCAGACCCTGGGGAACATGAATATGTGTTTCTTTTTCATTTCTGAGCTCTGTGTCAAAAGTGAAGTTTTCTGGCTGAATTAAGTTGTAAGGTAAATTCTATGATATGGCATTGGCTAACTCCACAGGGAAAACTCGGATCTGAAATTTGTGTGAGAATTCGTAATTCCAGACCCTGGGGAACATGAATATGTGTTTCTTTTTCATTTCTGAGCTCTGTGTCAACAGTGAAGTTTTCCGGATGAATTGAGTTGTATGGCGAATTCTGAGATACGCCATGGGCTAACTCCACAGGGAAAAGCTCGCGTCTGAAAATGGTGTGACTATTCAGCTTTCCAGACCCTGGGGAACACGAATATGTGTTTCTTTTTCATTTCTGAGCTCTGTGTCAACAGTGAAGTTTTCCGGATGAATTGAGTTCTATGGCGAATTCTGAGATACGCCTTGGGCTAACTCCACAGGGACAGCTCGGATCTGAAAATGGTGTGAGAATTCGGCTTTCCAGATCCTAGGGAACATGAATATGTGTTTCTTTTTCATTTCTGAGCTCTGTATCAAAAGTGAAGTTTTCTGGCTGAATTGAGTAGTAAGGTAAATTCTATGATATGGCATTGGCTAACTCCTAAGGGAAAACTCGGATCTGAAAATGGTGTGAGAATTTGGCATTCCAGACCCTGGGGAACATGAATATGTGTTTCTTTTTCATTTCTGAGCTCTGTGTAAAAAGTGAAGTTTTCGGGCTGAATTGAGTGGTAAGGTAAATTCTATGATACGCCTTCGGCTAACTCCTCAGAGAAAGCTTGGATCTGAAAATTGGGTGAGATTTTGGCTTTCCAGACCCTGGGGAACATGAATATGTGTTTCTTTTTCATTTCTGAGCTCTGTGTCAAAAGTGAAGTTTTCTGGCTGAATTGAGCCCTAAGGCAAATTCTGAGATCCGCCTTGGGCTAACTCCACAGGGAAAGCTCAGATCTGAAAATGGTGTGAGAATTCAGCTTTCCGGACACTAGGGAACATGAATATGTGTTTCTTTTTCATTTCTGAGCTCTGTATCAAAAGTGAAGTTTTCTGGCTGAATTGAGTCGTAAGGTAAATTCTATGATACGCCTTGGGCTAACTGCTAAGGGAAAACTCGGATCTGAAAATGGTGTGAGAATTCGGCTTTCCAGACCCTCGGGAACATGAATATGTGTTTCTTTTTCATTTCTGAGCTCTGTGTCAAAAGTGAAGTTTCTGGCTGTAAATTGATTTCTATGGCAAATTCTGAGATACGCCTTGGGCTAACTCCACAGGGAAAGCTCGGATCTGAAAATGGTGTGTGAATTCGGCTTTCCATACCCCAGGGAACATGAATATGTGTTTCTTTTTCATTTCTGATCTCTGTGTCAACACTGAAGTTTTCCGGATGAATTGAGTTCTATGGCGAATTCTGAGATACGCCTTGGGCTAATTCCTCAGAGAAAGCTTGGATCTGAAAATTGGGTGAGATTTTGGCTTTCCAGACCCTGGGGAACATGAATATGTGTTTCTTTTTCATTTCTGAGCTCTGTGTCAAAAGTGAAGTTTTCTGGCTTTATTGAGTTGTAAGGTAAATTCGATGATATGGCATTGGCTAACACCTAAGGGAAAACTCGGATCTGAAAATTGTGTGAGAATTCGGCATTCCAGACCCTGGGGAACATAAATATGTGTTTCTTTTCCATTTCTGAGCTCTGTGTCAAAAGTGAAGTTTCTGGCTGTAAATTGAGACCTAAGGCAAATTCTGAGCCTTGGGCTAACTCCACAGGGAAAGCTCGGAACTGAAAATGGGGTGAGAATTCGGCTTTACAGACAGTAGGGAACATGAATATGTGTTTCTTTTTCATTTCTGAGCTCTGTGTCAAAAGTGAAGTTTTCGGGCTGAATTGAGTGGTAAGGTAAATTCTGAGATACGCCTTGGGCTAACTCCACAGGGAAAGCTCGCGTCTGAAAATGGTGTGACTATTCAGCTTTCCAGACCCTGGGGAACACGAATATGTGTTTCTTTTTCATTTCTGAGCTCTGTGTCAACAGTGAAGTTTTCCGGATGAATTGAGTTCTATGGCGAATTCTGAGATACGCCTTGGGCTAACTCCACAGGGACAGCTCGGATCTGAAAATGGTGTGAGAATTCGGCTTTCCAGATCCTAGGGAACATGAATATGTGTTTCTTTTTCATTTCTGAGCTCTGTATCAAAAGTGAGGTTTTTGGGCTGAATTGAGTTGTAAGGTAAATTCTATGATACGCCTTCAGCTAACTCCTCAGGGAAAGCTCGGATCTGAAAATTGTGTGAGAATTCAGCTTTCCAGACCCTGGGGAACATGAATATGTGTTTCTTTTTCATTTCTGAGCTCTGTGTCAAAAGTGAAGTTTTCTGGCTGAATTAAGTTGTAAGGTAAATTCTATGATATGGCATTGGCTAACTCCACAGGGAAAACTCGGATCTGAAATTTGTGTGAGAATTCGTAATTCCAGACCCTGGGGAACATGAATATGTGTTTCTTTTTCATTTCTGAGCTCTGTGTCAACAGTGAAGTTTTCCGGATGAATTGAGTTGTATGGCGAATTCTGAGATACGCCATGGGCTAACTCCTCAGGGAAAGCTCGGATCTGAAAATGGTGTGAGAATTCGGCTTTACAGACAGTAGGGAACATGAATATGTGTTTCTTTTTCATTTCTGAGCTCTGTGTCAAAAGTGAAGTTTTCGGGCTGAATTAAGTTGTAAGGTAAATTCTATGATATGGCATTGGCTAACTCCTAAGGGAAAACTCGGATCTGAAATTTGTGTGAGAATTCGTAATTCCAGACCCTGGGGAACATGAATATGTGTTTCTTTTTCATTTCTGAGCTCTGTGTCAACAGTGAAGTTTTCCGGATGAATTGAGTTCTATGGCGAATTCTGAGATATGCCTTGGGCTAACTCCACAGGGAAAGCTCGCGTCTGAAAATGGTGTGAGAATTTGGCATTCCAGACCCTGGGGAACATGAATATGTGTTTCTTTTTCATTTCTGAGCTCTGTGTAAAAAGTGAAGTTTTCGGGCTGAATTGAGTGGTAAGGTAAATTCTATGATACGCCTTCGGCTAACTCCTCAGAGAAAGCTTGGATCTGAAAATTGGGTGAGATTTTGGCTTTCCAGACCCTGGGGAACATGAATATGTGTTTCTTTTTCATTTCTGAGCTCTGTGTCAACAGTGAAGTTTTCCGGATGAATTGAGTTGTATGGCGAATTCTGAGATACGCCATGGGCTAACTCCTCAGGGAAAGCTCGGATCTGAAAATGGTGTGAGAATTCGGCTTTACAGACAGTAGGGAACATGAATATGTGTTTCTTTTTCATTTCTGAGCTCTGTGTCAAAAGTGAAGTTTTCGGGCTGAATTGAGTGGTAAGGTAAATTCTGAGATACGCCGTGGGCTAACTCCACAGGGAAAAGCTCGCGTCTGAAAATGGTGTGACTATTCAGCTTTCCAGACCCTGGGGAACACGAATATGTGTTTCTTTTTCATTTCTGAGCTCTGTGTCAACAGTGAAGTTTTCCGGATGAATTGAGTTCTATGTCGAATTCTGAGATACGCCTTGGGCTAACTCCACAGGGACAGCTCGGATCTGAAAATGGTGTGAGAATTCGGCTTTCCAGATCCTAGGGAACATGAATATGTGTTTCTTTTTCATTTCTGAGCTCTGTATCAAAAGTGAAGTTTTCTGGCTGAATTGAGTAGTAAGGTAAATTCTATGATATGCCATTGGCTAACTCCTAAGGGAAAACTCGGATCTGAAAATGGTGTGAGAATTTGGCATTCCAGACCCTGGGGAACATGAATATGTGTTTCTTTTTCATTTCTGAGCTCTGTGTAAAAAGTGAAGTTTTCGGGCTGAATTGAGTGGTAAGGTAAATTCTATGATACGCCTTCGGCTAACTCCTCAGAGAAAGCTTGGATCTGAAAATTGGGTGAGATTTTGGCTTTCCAGACCCTGAGGAACATGAATATGTGTTTCTTTTTCATTTCTGAGCTCTGTGTCAACAGTGAAGTTTTCCGGATGAATTGAGTTCTATGGGGAATTCTGAGATACGCCTTGGGCTAACTGCTAAGGGAAAACTCGGATCTGAAAATGGTGTGAGAATTCGGCTTTCCAGACCCTCGGGAACATGAATATGTGTTTCTTTTTCATTTCTGAGCTCTGTGTCAAAAGTGAAGTTTCTGGCTGTAAATTGATTTCTATGGCAAATTCTGAGATACGCCTTGGGCTAACTCCACAGGGAAAGCTCGGATCTGAAAATGGTGTGTGAATTCGGCTTTCCAGACCCTAGGGAACATGAATATGTGTTTCTTTTTCATTTCTGAGCTCTGTGTCAACAGTGAAGTTTTCCGGATGAATTGAGTTCTATGGCGAATTCTGAGATACGCCTTGGGCTAACTCCTCAGAGAAAGCTTGGATCTGAAAATTGGGTGAGATTTTGGCTTTCCAGACCCTGGGGAACATGAATATGTGTTTCTTTTTCATTTCTGAGCTCTGTGTCAAAAGTGATGTTTTCTGGCTGAATTAAGTTGTAAGGTAAATTCTATGATATGGCATTGGCTAACTCCTAAGGGAAAACTCGGATCTGAAATTTGTGTGAGAATTCGTAATTCCAGACCCTGGGGAACATGAATATGTGTTTCTTTTTCATTTCTGAGCTCTGTGTCAACAGTGAAGTTTTCCGGATGAATTGAGTTCTATGGCGAATTCTGAGATATGCCTTGGGCTAACTCCACAGGGAAAGCTCGCGTCTGAAAATGGTGTGAGAATTTGGCATTCCAGACCCTGGGGAACATGAATATGTGTTTCTTTTTCATTTCTGAGCTCTGTGTAAAAAGTGAAGTTTTCGGGCTGAATTGAGTGGTAAGGTAAATTCTATGATACGCCTTCGGCTAACTCCTCAGAGAAAGCTTGGATCTGAAAATTGGGTGAGATTTTGGCTTTCCAGACCCTGGGGAACATGAATATGTGTTTCTTTTTCATTTCTGAGCTCTGTGTCAACAGTGAAGTTTTCCGGATGAATTGAGTTCCATGGCGAATTCTGAGATACGCCTTGGGCTAACTCCACAGAGAGAGCTCGGATCTGAAAATGGTGTGAGAATTTGGCATTCCAGACCCTGGGGAACATGAATATGTGTTTCTTTTTCATTTCTGAGCTCTGTGTCAAAAGTGATGTTTTCGGGCTGAATTGAGTGGTAAGGTAAATTCTATGATACGCCTTCGGCTAACTCCTCAGGGAAAGCTCGCGTCTGAAAATGATGTGACAATTCAGCTTTCCAGACCCTGGGGAACATGAATATGTGTTTCTTTTTCATTTCTGAGCTCTGTGTCAAAAGTGAAGTTTTCGGGCTGAATTGAGTGGTAAGGTAAATTCTATGATACGCCTTCGGCTAACTCCTAAGGAAAACTCGGATCTGAAAATGGTGTGAGAATTCGGCATTCCAGACCCTGGGAACATGAATATGTGTTTCTTTTTCATTTCTGAGCTCTGTGTCAAAAGTGAAGTTTTCTGGCTGAAATGAGCCCTAAGGCAAATTCTGAGATACGCCTTGGGCTAACTCCACAGGGAAAGCTCAGATCTGAAAATGGTGTGAGAATTCGGCTTTCCGGACACTAGGGAACATGAATATGTGTTTCTTTTTCATTTCTGAGCTCTGTATCAAAAGTGAAGTTTTCTGGCTGAATTGAGTCGTAAGGTAAATTCTATGATACGCCTTGGGCTAACTGCTAAGGGAAAATTCGGATCTGAAAATGGTGCGAGAATTCGGCTTTCCAGACCCTCGGGAACATGAATATGTGTTTCTTTTTCATTTCTGAGCTCTGTGTCAAAAGTGAAGTTTCTGGCTGTAAATTGATTTCTATGGCAAATTCTGAGATACGCCTTGGGCTAACTCCACAGGGAAAGCTCGGATCTGAAAATGGTTTGTGAATTCGGCTTACCAGACCCTAGGGAACATGAATATGTGTTTCTTTTTCATTTCTGAGCTCTGTGTCAACAGTGAAGTTTTCCGGATGAATTGAGTTCTATGGCGAATTCTGAGATACGCCTTGGGCTAACTCCTCAGAGAAAGCTTGGATCTGAAAATTGGGTGAGATTTTGGCTTTCCAGACCCTGGGGAACATGAATATGTGTTTCTTTTTCATTTCTGAGCTCTGTGTCAAAAGTGAAGTTTTCTGGCTGAATTGAGTTGTAAGGTAAATATGATGATATGGCATTGGCTAACACCTAAGGGAAAACTCGGATCTGAAAATTGTGTGAGAATTCGGCATTCCAGACCCTGGGGAACATAAATATGTGTTTCTTTTCCATTTCTGAGCTCTGTGTCAAAAGTGAAGTTTCTGGCTGTAAATTGAGTCCTAAGGCAAATTCTGATCCTTGGGCTAACTCCACAGGGAAAGCTCGGAACTGAAAATGGGGTGAGATTTTGGCTTTCCAGACCCTGGGGAACATGAATATGTGTTTCTTTTTCATTTCTGAGCTCTGTATCAAAAGTGAGGTTTTCGGGCTGAATTGAGTTGTAAGGTAAATTCTATGATACGCCTTCAGCTAACTCCTCAGGGAAAGCTCGGATCTGAAAATTGAGTGAGAATTCGTAATTCCAGACCCTGGGGAACATGAATATGTGTTTCTTTTTCATTTCTGAGCTCTGTGTCAACAGTGAAGTTTTCCGGATGAATTGAGTTCTATGGCGAATTCTGAGATACGCCATGGGCTAACTCCTCAGGGAAAGCTCGGATCTGAAAATGGTGTGAGAATTCGGCTTTCCAGATCCTAGGAAACATGAATATGTGTTTCTTTTTCATTTCTGAGCTCTGTATCAAAAGTGAAGTTTTCTGGCTGAATTGAGTAGTAAGGTAAATTCTATGATATGGCATTGGCTAACTCCTAAGGGAAAACTCGGATCTGAAAATGGTATGAGAATTTGGCATTCCAGACCCTGGGGAACATGAATATGTGTTTCTTTTTCATTTCTGAGCTCTGTGTCAACAGTGAAGTTTTCCGGATGAATTGAGTTCTATGGCGAATTCTGAGATACGCCTTGGGCTAAATGCTAAGGGAAAACTCGGATCTGAAAATGGTGTGAGAATTCGGCTTTCCAGACCCTCGGGAACATGAATATGTGTTTCTTTTTCATTTCTGAGCTCTGTGTCAAAAGTGAAGTTTCTGGCTGTAAATTGATTTCTATGGCAAATTCTGAGATACGCCTTGGGCTAACTCCACAGGGAAAGCTCGGATCTGAAAATGGTGGGTGAATTCGGCTTTCCAGACCCTAGGGAACATGAATATGTGTTTCTTTTTCATTTCTGAGCTCTGTGTCAACAGTGAAGTTTTCCGGATGAATTGAGTTCTATGGCGAATTCTGAGATACGCCTTGGGCTAACTCCTCAGAGAAAGCTTGGATCTGAAAATTGGGTGAGATTTTGGCTTTCCAGACCCTGGGGAACATGAATATGTGTTTCTTTTTCATTTCTGAGCTCTGTGTCAAAAGTGAAGTTTTCTGGCTGAATTGAGTTGTAAGGTAAATTCGATGATATGGCATTGGCTAACACCTAAGGGAAAACTCGGATCTGAAAATGGTGTGAGAATTCGGCATTCCAGACCCTGGGGAACATAAATATGTGTTTCTTTTCCATTTCTGAGCTCTGTGTCAAAAGTGAAGTTTTCGGGGTGAATTGAGTGGTAAGGTAAATTCTATGATACGCCTTCGGCTAACTCCTCAGGGAAAGCTCGGGTCTGGAAATGATGTGACAATTCAGCTTTCCAGACCCTGGGGAACATGAATATGTGTTTCTTTTTCATTTCTGAGCTCTGTGTCAAAAGTGAAGTTTTCGGGCTGAATTGAGTTCTATGGCAAATTCTGAGATACGCCTTGGGCTAACTCCACAGAGAGAGTTCGGATCTGAAAATGGTGTGAGAATTCGGCTTTCCAGACCCTAGGGAACATGAATATGTGTTTCTTTTTCATTTCTGAGCTCTGTATCAAAAGTGAAGTTTTCTGGCTGAATTGAGTAGTAAGGTAAATTCTATGATATGGCATTGGCTAACTCCTCAGGGAAAGCTCGCGTCTGAAAATGGTGTGAGAATTTGGCATTCCAGACCCTGGGGAACATGAATATGTGTTTCTTTTTCATTTCTGAGCTCTGTGTCAAAAGTGAAGTTTTCTGGCTGAAATGAGCCCTAAGGCAAATTCTGAGATACGCCTTGGGCTAACTCCACAGGGAAAGCTCGGATCTGAAAATGGTGTGAGAATTCAGCTTTCCAGACCCTGGGGAACATGAATATGTGTTTCTTTTTCATTTTTGAGCTCTGTGTCAAAAGTGAAGTTTTCTGGCTGAATTGAGCCCTAAGGCAAATTCTGAGATCCGCCTTGGGCTAACTCCACAGGGAAAGCTCAGATCTGAAAATGGTGTGAGAATTCAGCTTTCCGGACACTAGGGAACATGAATATGTGTTTCTTTTTCATTTCTGAGCTCTGTATCAAAAGTGAAGTTTTCTGGCTGAATTGAGTCGTAAGGTAAATTCTATGATACGCCTTGGGCTAACTGCTAAGGGAAAACTCGGATCTGAAAATGGTGTGAGAATTCGGCTTTCCAGACCCTCGGGAACATGAATATGTGTTTCTTTTTCATTTCTGAGCTCTGTGTCAAAAGTGAAGTTTCTGGCTGTAAATTGATTTCTATGGCAAATTCTGAGATACGCCTTGGGCTAACTCCACAGGGAAAGCTCGGATCTGAAAATGGTGTGTGAATTCGGCTTTCCATACCCTAGGGAACATGAATATGTGTTTCTTTTTCATTTCTGAGCTCTGTGTCAACAGTGAAGTTTTCCGGATGAATTGAGTTCTATGGCGAATTCTGAGATACGCCTTGGGCTAATTCCTCAGAGAAAGCTTGGATCTGAAAATTGGGTGAGATTTTGGCTTTCCAGACCCTGGGGAACATGAATATGTGTTTCTTTTTGATTTCTGAGCTCTGTGTCAAAAGTGAAGTTTTCTGGCTGAATTGAGTTGTAAGGTAAATTCGATGATATGGCATTGGCTAACACCTAAGGGAAAACTCGGATCTGAAAATTGTGTGAGAATTCGGCATTCCAGACCCTGGGGAACATAAATATGTGTTTCTTTTCCATTTCTGAGCTCTGTGTCAAAAGTGAAGTTTCTGGCTGTAAATTGAGACCTAAGGCAAATTCTGAGCCTTGGGCTAACTCCACAGGGAAAGCTCGGAACTGAAAATGGGGTGAGAATTCGGCTTTACAGACAGTAGGGAACATGAATATGTGTTTCTTTTTCATTTCTGAGCTCTGTGTCAAAAGTGAAGTTTTCGGGCTGAATTGAGTGGTAAGGTAAATTCTGAGATACGCCTTGGGCTAACTCCACAGGGAAAGCTCGCGTCTGAAAATGGTGTGACTATTCAGCTTTCCAGACCCTGGGGAACACGAATATGTGTTTCTTTTTCATTTCTGAGCTCTGTGTCAACAGTGAAGTTTTCCGGATGAATTGAGTTCTATGGCGAATTCTGAGATACGCCTTGGGCTAACTCCACAGGGACAGCTCGGATCTGAAAATGGTGTGAGAATTCGGCTTTCCAGATCCTAGGGAACATGAATATGTGTTTCTTTTTCATTTCTGAGCTCTGTATCAAAAGTGAGGTTTTTGGGCTGAATTGAGTTGTAAGGTAAATTCTATGATACGCCTTCAGCTAACTCCTCAGGGAAAGCTCGGATCTGAAAATGGTGTGAGAATTCAGCTTTCCAGACCCTGGGGAACATGAATATGTGTTTCTTTTTCATTTCTGAGCTCTGTGTCAAAAGTGAAGTTTTCTGGCTGAATTAAGTTGTAAGGTAAATTCTATGATATGGCATTGGCTAACTCCACAGGGAAAACTCGGATCTGAAATTTGTGTGAGAATTCGTAATTCCAGACCCTGGGGAACATGAATATGTGTTTCTTTTTCATTTCTGAGCTCTGTGTCAACAGTGAAGTTTTCCGGATGAATTGAGTTGTATGGCGAATTCTGAGATACGCCATGGGCTAACTCCTCAGGGAAAGCTCGGATCTGAAAATGGTGTGAGAATTCGGCTTTACAGACAGTAGGGAACATGAATATGTGTTTCTTTTTCATTTCTGAGCTCTGTGTCAAAAGTGAAGTTTTCGGGCTGAATTGAGTGGTAAGGTAAATTCTGAGATACGCCGTGGGCTAACTCCACAGGGAAAAGCTCGCGTCTGAAAATGGTGTGACTATTCAGCTTTCCAGACCCTGGGGAACACGAATATGTGTTTCTTTTTCATTTCTGAGCTCTGTGTCAACAGTGAAGTTTTCCGGATGAATTGAGTTCTATGGCGAATTCTGAGATACGCCTTGGGCTAACTCCACAGGGACAGCTCGGATCTGAAAATGGTGTGAGAATTCGGCTTTCCAGATCCTAGGGAACATGAATATGTGTTTCTTTTTCATTTCTGAGCTCTGTATCAAAAGTGAAGTTTTCTGGCTGAATTGAGTCGTAAGGTAAATTCTATGATACGCCTTGGGCTAACTGCTAAGGGAAAACTCGGATCTGAAAATGGTGTGAGAATTCGGCTTTCCAGACCCTGGGGAACACGAATATGTGTTTCTTTTTCATTTCTGAGCTCTGTATCAAAAGTGAAGTTTTCTGGCTGAATTGAGTAGTAAGGTAAATTCTATGATATGCCATTGGCTAACTCCTAAGGGAAAACTCGGATCTGAAAATGGTGTGAGAATTTGGCATTCCAGACCCTGGGGAACACGAATATGTGTTTCTTTTTCATTTCTGAGCTCTGTGTAAAAAGTGAAGTTTTCGGGCTGAATTGAGTGGTAAGGTAAATTCTATGATACGCCTTCGGCTAACTCCTCAGAGAAAGCTTGGATCTGAAAATTGGGTGAGATTTTGGCTTTCCAGACCCTGGGGAACATGAATATGTGTTTCTTTTTCATTTCTGAGCTCTGTGTCAAAAGTGAAGTTTTCTGGCTGAATTGAGCCCTAAGGCAAATTCTGAGATCCGCCTTGGGCTAACTCCACAGGGAAAGCTCAGACCTGAAAATGGTGTGAGAATTCAGCTTTCCGGACACTAGGGAACATGAATATGTGTTTCTTTTTCATTTCTGAGCTCTGTATCAAAAGTGAAGTTTTCTGGCTGAATTGAGTCGTAAGGTAAATTCTATGATACGCCTTGGGCTAACTGCTAAGGGAAAACTCGGATCTGAAAATGGTGTGAGAATTCGGCTTTCCAGACCCTCGGGAACATGAATATGTGTTTCTTTTTCATTTCTGAGCTCTGTGTCAAAAGTGAAGTTTCTGGCTGTAAATTGATTTCTATGGCAAATTCTGAGATACGCCTTGGGCTAACTCCACAGGGAAAGCTCGGATCTGAAAATGGTGTGTGAATTCGGCTTTCCATACCCTAGGGAACATGAATATGTGTTTCTTTTTCATTTCTGAGCTCTGTGTCAACAGTGAAGTTTTCCGGATGAATTGAGTTCTATGGCGAATTCTGAGATACGCCTTGGGCTAATTCCTCAGAGAAAGCTTGGATCTGAAAATTGGGTGAGATTTTGGCTTTCCAGACCCTGGGGAACATGAATATGTGTTTCTTTTTCATTTCTGAGCTCTGTGTCAAAAGTGAAGTTTTCTGGCTGAATTGAGTTGTAAGGTAAATTCGATGATATGGCATTGGCTAACACCTAAGGGAAAACTCGGATCTGAAAATTGTGTGAGAATTCGGCATTCCAGACCCTGGGGAACATAAATATGTGTTTCTTTTCCATTTCTGAGCTCTGTGTCAAAAGTGAAGTTTCTGGCTGTAAATTGAGACCTAAGGCAAATTCTGAGCCTTGGGCTAACTCCACAGGGAAAGCTCGGAACTGAAAATGGGGTGAGAATTCGGCTTTACAGACAGTAGGGAACATGAATATGTGTTTCTTTTTCATTTCTGAGCTCTGTGTCAAAAGTGAAGTTTTCGGGCTGAATTGAGTGGTAAGGTAAATTCTGAGATACGCCTTGGGCTAACTCCACAGGGAAAGCTCGCGTCTGAAAATGGTGTGACTATTCAGCTTTCCAGACCCTGGGGAACACGAATATGTGTTTCTTTTTCATTTCTGAGCTCTGTGTCAACAGTGAAGTTTTCCGGATGAATTGAGTTCTATGGCGAATTCTGAGATACGCCTTGGGCTAACTCCACAGGGACAGCTCGGATCTGAAAATGGTGTGAGAATTCGACTTTCCAGATCCTAGGGAACATGAATATGTGTTTCTTTTTCATTTCTGAGCTCTGTATCAAAAGTGAGGTTTTTGGGCTGAATTGAGTTGTAAGGTAAATTCTATGATACGCCTTCAGCTAACTCCTCAGGGAAAGCTCGGATCTGAAAATTGTGTGAGAATTCAGCTTTCCAGACCCTGGGGAACATGAATATATGTTTCTTTTTCATTTCTGAGCTCTGTGTCAAAAGTGAAGTTTTCTGGCTGAATTAAGTTGTAAGGTAAATTCTATGATATGGCATTGGCTAACTCCACAGGGAAAACTCGGATCTGAAATTTGTGTGAGAATTCGTAATTCCAGACCCTGGGGAACATGAATATGTGTTTCTTTTTCATTTCTGAGCTCTGTGTCAACAGTGAAGTTTTCCGGATGAATTGAGTTGTATGGCGAATTCTGAGATACGCCATGGGCTAACTCCTCAGGGAAAGCTCAGATCTGAAAATGGTGTGAGAATTCGGCTTTACAGACAGTAGGGAACATGAATATGTGTTTCTTTTTCATTTCTGAGCTCTGTGTCAAAAGTGAAGTTTTCGGGCTGAATTGAGTGGTAAGGTAAATTCTGAGATACGCCGTGGGCTAACTCCACAGGGAAAAGCTCGCGTCTGAAAATGGTGTGACTATTCAGCTTTCCAGACCCTGGGGAACACGAATATGTGTTTCTTTTTCATTTCTGAGCTCTGTGTCAACAGTGAAGTTTTCCGGATGAATTGAGTTCTATGTCGAATTCTGAGATACGCCTTGGGCTAACTCCACAGGGACAGCTCGGATCTGAAAATGGTGTGAGAATTCGGCTTTCCAGATCCTAGGGAACATGAATATGTGTTTCTTTTTCATTTCTGAGCTCTGTATCAAAAGTGAAGTTTTCTGGCTGAATTGAGTAGTAAGGTAAATTCTATGATATGCCATTGGCTAACTCCTAAGGGAAAACTCGGATCTGAAAATGGTGTGAGAATTTGGCATTCCAGACCCTGGGGAACATGAATATGTGTTTCTTTTTCATTTCTGAGCTCTGTGTAAAAAGTGAAGTTTTCGGGCTGAATTGAGTGGTAAGGTAAATTCTATGATACGCCTTCGGCTAACTCCTCAGAGAAAGCTTGGATCTGAAAATTGGGTGAGATTTTGGCTTTCCAGACCCTGAGGAACATGAATATGTGTTTCTTTTTCATTTCTGAGCTCTGTGTCAACAGTGAAGTTTTCCGGATGAATTGAGTTCTATGGGGAATTCTGAGATACGCCTTGGGCTAACTGCTAAGGGAAAACTCGGATCTGAAAATGGTGTGAGAATTCGGCTTTCCAGACCCTCGGGAACATGAATATGTGTTTCTTTTTCATTTCTGAGCTTTGTGTCAAAAGTGAGGTTTTCTGGCTGAATTGACTTCTATGGCAAATTCTGATTTACACCTTGGGCTAACTCCAAAGGGAAAGCTCGGATCTGAAAATGGTTTGAGATTTTGGCTTTTCAGACCATAGGGAGTATGAATATGTGTTTCTTTTTCATTGCTGAGCTCTGTGTCAAAAGTGAGGTTTTTGGGCTGAATTGAGTCCGAAGGTAAATTCTATGATACGGCTTGGGCTAACTCCTCAGGGAAAGCTTGGATCTGAAAATGGAGTGAGAATTTGGCTTTCCAGACCCTGGGGAACAGGACTATGTCTTTCATTTTCATTTCTGAGCTCTGTGTCAAAAGTGAAGTTTTCTGGCTGATCTGAGCTCTATGGCAAATTCTGAGATACGACTTTGGGTAACTCCTCAGGGAAAGCTCGGATCTGAAAATGGTGTGCAAATTCGGCTTTCCAGACCCTGGGAAACCTGAATATTTGTTTCTTTTTCATTTCTGAGCTCTATGTCAAAAGTGAGGTTTTCGGGCTTTATTGAGTTGTAAGGTAAATTCTATGATACGGCTTGGGCTAACTCCTCAGGGAAAGCTCGGATCTGAAAATGGTTTGAGATTTTGGCTTTTCAGACCGTAGGGAATGTGAATATGTGTTTCTTTTTCATTGCTGAGCTTTGTGTCAAAAGTGAGGTTTTCGGGCTGAATTGAGTACTAAGGTAAATTCTATGATACTGCTTGGGCTAACTCCTCAGGGAAAGCTTGGATCTGAAAATGGAGTGAGAATTTGGCTTTCCAGACCCTGGGAAACCTAAATATGTGTTTCTTTTTCATTTCTGAGCTTTGTGTCAAAAGTGAGGTTTTCGGGCTGAATTGAGTCGTAAGGCAAATTCTGAGATACGGCTTGGGCTAACTCCTCAGGAAAAGCTCGGATCTGAAAATGGTTTGAGATTTTGGCTTTTCAGACCGTAGGGAACATGAATATGTGTTTCTTTTTCATTTCTGAGCTCTGTATCAAAAGTGAAGTTTTCTGGCTGAATTGAGTCGTAAGGTAAATTCTATGATACGCCTTGGGCTAACTGCTAAGGGAAAATTCGGATCTGAAAATGGTGCGAGAATTCGGCTTTCCAGACCCTCGGGAACATGAATATGTGTTTCTTTTTCATTTCTGAGCTCTGTGTCAAAAGTGAAGTTTCTGGCTGTAAATTGATTTCTATGGCAAATTCTGAGATACGCCTTGGGCTAACTCCACAGGGAAAGCTCGGATCTGAAAATGGTTTGTGAATTCGGCTTACCAGACCCTAGGGAACATGAATATGTGTTTCTTTTTCATTTCTGAGCTCTGTGTCAACAGTGAAGTTTTCCGGATGAATTGAGTTCTATGGCGAATTCTGAGATACGCCTTGGGCTAACTCCTCAGAGAAAGCTTGGATCTGAAAATTGGGTGAGATTTTGGCTTTCCAGACCCTGGGGAACATGAATATGTGTTTCTTTTTCATTTCTGAGCTCTGTGTCAAAAGTGAAGTTTTCTGGCTGAATTGAGTTGTAAGGTAAATATGATGATATGGCATTGGCTAACACCTAAGGGAAAACTCGGATCTGAAAATTGTGTGAGAATTCGGCATTCCAGACCCTGGGGAACATGAATATGTGTTTCTTTTCCATTTCTGAGCTCTGTGTCAAAAGTGAAGTTTCTGGCTGTAAATTGAGTCCTAAGGCAAATTCTGATCCTTGGGCTAACTCCACAGGGAAAGCTCGGAACTGAAAATGGGGTGAGATTTTGGCTTTCCAGACCCTGGGGAACATGAATATGTGTTTCTTTTTCATTTCTGAGCTCTGTATCAAAAGTGAGGTTTTCGGGCTGAATTGAGTTGTAAGGTAAATTCTATGATACGCCTTCAGCTAACTCCTCAGGGAAAGCTCGGATCTGAAAATTGAGTGAGAATTCGTAATTCCAGACCCTGGGGAACATGAATATGTGTTTCTTTTTCATTTCTGAGCTCTGTGTCAACAGTGAAGTTTTCCGGATGAATTGAGTTCTATGGCGAATTCTGAGATACGCCATGGGCTAACTCCTCAGGGAAAGCTCGGATCTGAAAATGGTGTGAGAATTCGGCTTTCCAGATCCTAGGAAACATGAATATGTGTTTCTTTTTCATTTCTGAGCTCTGTATCAAAAGTGAAGTTTTCTGGCTGAATTGAGTAGTAAGGTAAATTCTATGATATGGCATTGGCTAACTCCTAAGGGAAAACTCGGATCTGAAAATGGTATGAGAATTTGGCATTCCAGACCCTGGGGAACATGAATATGTGTTTCTTTTTCATTTCTGAGCTCTGTGTAAAAAGTGAAGTTTTCGGGCTGAATTGAGTGGTAAGGTAAATACTATGATACGCCTTCGGCTAACTCCTCAGAGAAAGCTTGGATCTGAAAATTGGGTGAGATTTTGGCTTTCCAGACCCTGGGGAACATGAATATGTGTTTCTTTTTCATTTCTGAGCTCTGTGTCAACAGTGAAGTTTTCCGGATGAATTGAGTTCTATGGCGAATTCTGAGATACGCCTTGGGCTAAATGCTAAGGGAAAACTCGGATCTGAAAATGGTGTGAGAATTCGGCTTTCCAGACCCTCGGGAACATGAATATGTGTTTCTTTTTCATTTCTGAGCTCTGTGTCAAAAGTGAAGTTTCTGGCTGTAAATTGATTTCTATGGCAAATTCTGAGATACGCCTTGGGCTAACTCCACAGGGAAAGCTCGGATCTGAAAATGGTGGGTGAATTCGGCTTTCCAGACCCGAGGGAACATGAATATGTGTTTCTTTTTCATTTCTGTGCTCTGTGTCAACAGTGAAGTTTTCCGGATGAATTGAGTTCTATGGCGAATTCTGAGATACGCCTTGGGCTAACTCCTCAGAGAAAGCTTGGATCTGAAAATTGGGTGAGATTTTGGCTTTCCAGACCCTGGGGAACATGAATATGTGTTTCTTTTTCATTTCTGAGCTCTGTGTCAAAAGTGAAGTTTTCTGGCTGAATTGAGTTGTAAGGTAAATTCGATGATATGGCATTGGCTAACACCTAAGGGAAAACTCGGATCTGAAAATGGTGTGAGAATTCGGCATTCCAGACCCTGGGGAACATAAATATGTGTTTCTTTTCCATTTCTGAGCTCTGTGTCAAAAGTGAAGTTTTCGGGGTGAATTGAGTGGTAAGGTAAATTCTATGATACGCCTTCGGCTAACTCCTCAGGGAAAGCTCGGGTCTGGAAATGATGTGACAATTCAGCTTTCCAGACCCTGGGGAACATGAATATGTGTTTCTTTTTCATTTCTGAGCTCTGTGTCAAAAGTGAAGTTTTCTGGCTGAATTGAGTTGTAAGGTAAATATGATGATATGGCATTGGCTAACACCTAAGGGAAAACTCGGATCTGAAAATTGTGTGAGAATTCGGCATTCCAGACCCTGGGGAACATGAATATGTGTTTCTTTTCCATTTCTGAGCTCTGTGTCAAAAGTGAAGTTTCTGGCTGTAAATTGAGTCCTAAGGCAAATTCTGATCCTTGGGCTAACTCCACAGGGAAAGCTCGGAACTGAAAATGGGGTGAGATTTTGGCTTTCCAGACCCTGGGGAACATGAATATGTGTTTCTTTTTCATTTCTGAGCTCTGTATCAAAAGTGAGGTTTTCGGGCTGAATTGAGTTGTAAGGTAAATTCTATGATACGCCTTCAGCTAACTCCTCAGGGAAAGCTCGGATCTGAAAATTGAGTGAGAATTCGTAATTCCAGACCCTGGGGAACATGAATATGTGTTTCTTTTTCATTTCTGAGCTCTGTGTCAACAGTGAAGTTTTCCGGATGAATTGAGTTCTATGGCGAATTCTGAGATACGCCATGGGCTAACTCCTCAGGGAAAGCTCGGATCTGAAAATGGTGTGAGAATTCGGCTTTCCAGATCCTAGGAAACATGAATATGTGTTTCTTTTTCATTTCTGAGCTCTGTATCAAAAGTGAAGTTTTCTGGCTGAATTGAGTAGTAACGTAAATTCTATGATATGGCATTGGCTAACTCCTAAGGGAAAACTCGGATCTGAAAATGGTATGAGAATTTGGCATTCCAGACCCTGGGGAACATGAATATGTGTTTCTTTTTCATTTCTGAGCTCTGTGTAAAAAGTGAAGTTTTCGGGCTGAATTGAGTGGTAAGGTAAATACTATGATACGCCTTCGGCTAACTCCTCAGAGAAAGCTTGGATCTGAAAATTGGGTGAGATTTTGGCTTTCCAGACCCTGGGGAACATGAATATGTGTTTCTTTTTCATTTCTGAGCTCTGTGTCAACAGTGAAGTTTTCCGGATGAATTGAGTTCTATGGCGAATTCTGAGATACGCCTTGGGCTAAATGCTAAGGGAAAACTCGGATCTGAAAATGGTGTGAGAATTCGGCTTTCCAGACCCTCGGGAACATGAATATGTGTTTCTTTTTCATTTCTGAGCTCTGTGTCAAAAGTGAAGTTTCTGGCTGTAAATTGATTTCTATGGCAAATTCTGAGATACGCCTTGGGCTAACTCCACAGGGAAAGCTCGGATCTGAAAATGGTGGGTGAATTCGGCTTTCCAGACCCTAGGGAACATGAATATGTGTTTCTTTTTCATTTCTGTGCTCTGTGTCAACAGTGAAGTTTTCCGGATGAATTGAGTTCTATGGCGAATTCTGAGATACGCCTTGGGCTAACTCCTCAGAGAAAGCTTGGATCTGAAAATTGGGTGAGATTTTGGCTTTCCAGACCCTGGGGAACATGAATATGTGTTTCTTTTTCATTTCTGAGCTCTGTGTCAAAAGTGAAGTTTTCTGGCTGAATTGAGTTGTAAGGTAAATTCGATGATATGGCATTGGCTAACACCTAAGGGAAAACTCGGATCTGAAAATGGTGTGAGAATTCGGCATTCCAGACCCTGGGGAACATAAATATGTGTTTCTTTTCCATTTCTGAGCTCTGTGTCAAAAGTGAAGTTTTCGGGGTGAATTGAGTGGTAAGGTAAATTCTATGATACGCCTTCGGCTAACTCCTCAGGGAAAGCTCGGGTCTGGAAATGATGTGACAATTCAGCTTTCCAGACCCTGGGGAACATGAATATGTGTTTCTTTTTCATTTCTGAGCTCTGTGTCAAAAGTGAAGTTTTCGGGCTGAATTGAGTTCTATGGCAAATTCTGAGATACGCCTTGGGCTAACTCCACAGAGAGAGTTCGGATCTGAAAATGGTGTGAGAATTCGGCTTTCCAGACCCTAGGGAACATGAATATGTGTTTCTTTTTCATTTCTGAGCTCTGTATCAAAAGTGAAGTTTTCTGGCTGAATTGAGTAGTAAGGTAAATTCTATGATATGGCATTGGCTAACTCCTCAGGGAAAGCTCGCGTCTGAAAATGGTGTGAGAATTTGGCATTCCAGACCCTGGGGAACATGAATATGTGTTTCTTTTTCATTTCTGAGCTCTGTGTCAAAAGTGAAGTTTTCTGGCTGAAATGAGCCCTAAGGCAAATTCTGAGATACGCCTTGGGCTAACTCCACAGGGAAAGCTCGGATCTGAAAATGGTGTGAGAATTCAGCTTTCCAGACCCTGGGGAACATGAATATGTGTTTCTTTTTCATTTTTGAGCTCTGTGTCAAAAGTGAAGTTTTCTGGCTGAATTGAGCCCTAAGGCAAATTCTGAGATCCGCCTTGGGCTAACTCCACAGGGAAAGCTCAGATCTGAAAATGGTGTGAGAATTCAGCTTTCCGGACACTAGGGAACATGAATATGTGTTTCTTTTTCATTTCTGAGCTCTGTATCAAAAGTGAAGTTTTCTGGCTGAATTGAGTCGTAAGGTAAATTCTATGATACGCCTTGGGCTAACTGCTAAGGGAAAACTCGGATCTGAAAATGGTGTGAGAATTCGGCTTTCCAGACCCTCGGGAACATGAATATGTGTTTCTTTTTCATTTCTGAGCTCTGTGTCAAAAGTGAAGTTTCTGGCTGTAAATTGATTTCTATGGCAAATTCTGAGATACGCCTTGGGCTAACTCCACAGGGAAAGCTCGGATCTGAAAATGGTGTGTGAATTCGGCTTTCCATACCCTAGGGAACATGAATATGTGTTTCTTTTTCATTTCTGAGCTCTGTGTCAACAGTGAAGTTTTCCGGATGAATTGAGTTCTATGGCGAATTCTGAGATACGCCTTGGGCTAATTCCTCAGAGAAAGCTTGGATCTGAAAATTGGGTGAGATTTTGGCTTTCCAGACCCTGGGGAACATGAATATGTGTTTCTTTTTGATTTCTGAGCTCTGTGTCAAAAGTGAAGTTTTCTGGCTGAATTGAGTTGTAAGGTAAATTCGATGATATGGCATTGGCTAACACCTAAGGGAAAACTCGGATCTGAAAATTGTGTGAGAATTCGGCATTCCAGACCCTGGGGAACATAAATATGTGTTTCTTTTCCATTTCTGAGCTCTGTGTCAAAAGTGAAGTTTCTGGCTGTAAATTGAGACCTAAGGCAAATTCTGAGCCTTGGGCTAACTCCACAGGGAAAGCTCGGAACTGAAAATGGGGTGAGAATTCGGCTTTACAGACAGTAGGGAACATGAATATGTGTTTCTTTTTCATTTCTGAGCTCTGTGTCAAAAGTGAAGTTTTCGGGCTGAATTGAGTGGTAAGGTAAATTCTGAGATACGCCTTGGGCTAACTCCACAGGGAAAGCTCGCGTCTGAAAATGGTGTGACTATTCAGCTTTCCAGACCCTGGGGAACACGAATATGTGTTTCTTTTTCATTTCTGAGCTCTGTGTCAACAGTGAAGTTTTCCGGATGAATTGAGTTCTATGGCGAATTCTGAGATACGCCTTGGGCTAACTCCACAGGGACAGCTCGGATCTGAAAATGGTGTGAGAATTCGGCTTTCCAGATCCTAGGGAACATGAATATGTGTTTCTTTTTCATTTCTGAGCTCTGTATCAAAAGTGAGGTTTTTGGGCTGAATTGAGTTGTAAGGTAAATTCTATGATACGCCTTCAGCTAACTCCTCAGGGAAAGCTCGGATCTGAAAATGGTGTGAGAATTCAGCTTTCCAGACCCTGGGGAACATGAATATGTGTTTCTTTTTCATTTCTGAGCTCTGTGTCAAAAGTGAAGTTTTCTGGCTGAATTAAGTTGTAAGGTAAATTCTATGATATGGCATTGGCTAACTCCACAGGGAAAACTCGGATCTGAAATTTGTGTGAGAATTCGTAATTCCAGACCCTGGGGAACATGAATATGTGTTTCTTTTTCATTTCTGAGCTCTGTGTCAACAGTGAAGTTTTCCGGATGAATTGAGTTGTATGGCGAATTCTGAGATACGCCATGGGCTAACTCCTCAGGGAAAGCTCGGATCTGAAAATGGTGTGAGAATTCGGCTTTACAGACAGTAGGGAACATGAATATGTGTTTCTTTTTCATTTCTGAGCTCTGTGTCAAAAGTGAAGTTTTGGGGCTGAATTGAGTGGTAAGGTAAATTCTGAGATACGCCGTGGGCTAACTCCACAGGGAAAAGCTCGCGTCTGAAAATGGTGTGACTATTCAGCTTTCCAGACCCTGGGGAACACGAATATGTGTTTCTTTTTCATTTCTGAGCTCTGTGTCAACAGTGAAGTTTTCCGGATGAATTGAGTTCTATGGCGAATTCTGAGATACGCCTTGGGCTAACTCCACAGGGACAGCTCGGATCTGAAAATGGTGTGAGAATTCGGCTTTCCAGATCCTAGGGAACATGAATATGTGTTTCTTTTTCATTTCTGAGCTCTGTATCAAAAGTGAAGTTTTCTGGCTGAATTGAGTCGTAAGGTAAATTCTATGATACGCCTTGGGCTAACTGCTAAGGGAAAACTCGGATCTGAAAATGGTGTGAGAATTCGGCTTTCCAGACCCTGGGGAACACGAATATGTGTTTCTTTTTCATTTCTGAGCTCTGTATCAAAAGTGAAGTTTTCTGGCTGAATTGAGTAGTAAGGTAAATTCTATGATATGCCATTGGCTAACTCCTAAGGGAAAACTCGGATCTGAAAATGGTGTGAGAATTTGGCATTCCAGACCCTGGGGAACACGAATATGTGTTTCTTTTTCATTTCTGAGCTCTGTGTAAAAAGTGAAGTTTTCGGGCTGAATTGAGTGGTAAGGTAAATTCTATGATACGCCTTCGGCTAACTCCTCAGAGAAAGCTTGGATCTGAAAATTGGGTGAGATTTTGGCTTTCCAGACCCTGGGGAACATGAATATGTGTTTCTTTTTCATTTCTGAGCTCTGTGTCAAAAGTGAAGTTTTCTGGCTGAATTGAGCCCTAAGGCAAATTCTGAGATCCGCCTTGGGCTAACTCCACAGGGAAAGCTCAGACCTGAAAATGGTGTGAGAATTCAGCTTTCCGGACACTAGGGAACATGAATATGTGTTTCTTTTTCATTTCTGAGCTCTGTATCAAAAGTGAAGTTTTCTGGCTGAATTGAGTCGTAAGGTAAATTCTATGATACGCCTTGGGCTAACTGCTAAGGGAAAACTCGGATCTGAAAATGGTGTGAGAATTCGGCTTTCCAGACCCTCGGGAACATGAATATGTGTTTCTTTTTCATTTCTGAGCTCTGTGTCAAAAGTGAAGTTTCTGGCTGTAAATTGATTTCTATGGCAAATTCTGAGATACGCCTTGGGCTAACTCCACAGGGAAAGCTCGGATCTGAAAATGGTGTGTGAATTCGGCTTTCCATACCCTAGGGAACATGAATATGTGTTTCTTTTTCATTTCTGAGCTCTGTGTCAACAGTGAAGTTTTCCGGATGAATTGAGTTCTATGGCGAATTCTGAGATACGCCTTGGGCTAATTCCTCAGAGAAAGCTTGGATCTGAAAATTGGGTGAGATTTTGGCTTTCCAGACCCTGGGGAACATGAATATGTGTTTCTTTTTCATTTCTGAGCTCTGTGTCAAAAGTGAAGTTTTCTGGCTGAATTGAGTTGTAAGGTAAATTCGATGATATGGCATTGGCTAACACCTAAGGGAAAACTCGGATCTGAAAATTGTGTGAGAATTCGGCATTCCAGACCCTGGGGAACATAAATATGTGTTTCTTTTCCATTTCTGAGCTCTGTGTCAAAAGTGAAGTTTCTGGCTGTAAATTGAGACCTAAGGCAAATTCTGAGCCTTGGGCTAACTCCACAGGGAAAGCTCGGAACTGAAAATGGGGTGAGAATTCGGCTTTACAGACAGTAGGGAACATGAATATGTGTTTCTTTTTCATTTCTGAGCTCTGTGTCAAAAGTGAAGTTTTCGGGCTGAATTGAGTGGTAAGGTAAATTCTGAGATACGCCTTGGGCTAACTCCACAGGGAAAGCTCGCGTCTGAAAATGGTGTGACTATTCAGCTTTCCAGACCCTGGGGAACACGAATATGTGTTTCTTTTTCATTTCTGAGCTCTGTGTCAACAGTGAAGTTTTCCGGATGAATTGAGTTCTATGGCGAATTCTGAGATACGCCTTGGGCTAACTCCACAGGGACAGCTCGGATCTGAAAATGGTGTGAGAATTCGACTTTCCAGATCCTAGGGAACATGAATATGTGTTTCTTTTTCATTTCTGAGCTCTGTATCAAAAGTGAGGTTTTTGGGCTGAATTGAGTTGTAAGGTAAATTCTTTGATACGCCTTCAGCTAACTCCTCAGGGAAAGCTCGGATCTGAAAATTGTGTGAGAATTCAGCTTTCCAGACCCTGGGGAACATGAATATATGTTTCTTTTTCATTTCTGAGCTCTGTGTCAAAAGTGAAGTTTTCTGGCTGAATTAAGTTGTAAGGTAAATTCTATGATATGGCATTGGCTAACTCCACAGGGAAAACTCGGATCTGAAATTTGTGTGAGAATTCGTAATTCCAGACCCTGGGGAACATGAATATGTGTTTCTTTTTCATTTCTGAGCTCTGTGTCAACAGTGAAGTTTTCCGGATGAATTGAGTTGTATGGCGAATTCTGAGATACGCCATGGGCTAACTCCTCAGGGAAAGCTCAGATCTGAAAATGGTGTGAGAATTCGGCTTTACAGACAGTAGGGAACATGAATATGTGTTTCTTTTTCATTTCTGAGCTCTGTGTCAAAAGTGAAGTTTTCGGGCTGAATTGAGTGGTAAGGTAAATTCTGAGATACGCCGTGGGCTAACTCCACAGGGAAAAGCTCGCGTCTGAAAATGGTGTGACTATTCAGCTTTCCAGACCCTGGGGAACACGAATATGTGTTTCTTTTTCATTTCTGAGCTCTGTGTCAACAGTGAAGTTTTCCGGATGAATTGAGTTCTATGTCAAATTCTGAGATACGCCTTGGGCTAACTCCACAGGGACAGCTCGGATCTGAAAATGGTGTGAGAATTCGGCTTTCCAGATCCTAGGGAACATGAATATGTGTTTCTTTTTCATTTCTGAGCTCTGTATCAAAAGTGAAGTTTTCTGGCTGAATTGAGTAGTAAGGTAAATTCTATGATATGCCATTGGCTAACTCCTAAGGGAAAACTCGGATCTGAAAATGGTGTGAGAATTTGGCATTCCAGACCCTGGGGAACATGAATATGTGTTTCTTTTTCATTTCTGAGCTCTGTGTAAAAAGTGAAGTTTTCGGGCTGAATTGAGTGGTAAGGTAAATTCTATGATACGCCTTCGGCTAACTCCTCAGAGAAAGCTTGGATCTGAAAATTGGGTGAGATTTTGGCTTTCCAGACCCTGAGGAACATGAATATGTGTTTCTTTTTCATTTCTGAGCTCTGTGTCAACAGTGAAGTTTTCCGGATGAATTGAGTTCTATGGGGAATTCTGAGATACGCCTTGGGCTAACTGCTAAGGGAAAACTCGGATCTGAAAATGGTGTGAGAATTCGGCTTTCCAGACCCTCGGGAACATGAATATGTGTTTCTTTTTCATTTCTGAGCTTTGTGTCAAAAGTGAGGTTTTCTGGCTGAATTGACTTCTATGGCAAATTCTGATTTACACCTTGGGCTAACTCCAAAGGGAAAGCTCGGATCTGAAAATGGTTTGAGATTTTGGCTTTTCAGACCATAGGGAGTATGAATATGTGTTTCTTTTTCATTGCTGAGCTCTGTGTCAAAAGTGAGGTTTTTGGGCTGAATTGAGTCCGAAGGTAAATTCTATGATACGGCTTGGGCTAACTCCTCAGGGAAAGCTTGGATCTGAAAATGGAGTGAGAATTTGGCTTTCCAGACCCTGGGGAACAGGACTATGTCTTTCATTTTCATTTCTGAGCTCTGTGTCAAAAGTGAAGTTTTCTGGCTGATCTGAGCTCTATGGCAAATTCTGAGATACGACTTTGGGTAACTCCTCAGGGAAAGCTCGGATCTGAAAATGGTGTGCAAATTCGGCTTTCCAGACCCTGGGAAACCTGAATATTTGTTTCTTTTTCATTTCTGAGCTCTATGTCAAAAGTGAGGTTTTCGGGCTTTATTGAGTTGTAAGGTAAATTCTATGATACGGCTTGGGCTAACTCCTCAGGGAAAGCTCGGATCTGAAAATGGTTTGAGATTTTGGCTTTTCAGACCGTAGGGAATGTGAATATGTGTTTCTTTTTCATTGCTGAGCTTTGTGTCAAAAGTGAGGTTTTCGGGCTGAATTGAGTACTAAGGTAAATTCTATGATACTGCTTGGGCTAATTCCTCAGGGAAAGCTTGGATCTGAAAATGGAGTGAGAATTTGGCTTTCCAGACCCTGGGAAACCTAAATATGTGTTTCTTTTTCATTTCTGAGCTTTGTGTCAAAAGTGAGGTTTTCGGGCTGAATTGAGTCGTAAGGCAAATTCTGAGATACGGCTTGGGCTAACTCCTCAGGAAAAGCTCGGATCTGAAAATGGTTTGAGATTTTGGCTTTTCAGACCGTAGGGAATATGAATATGTGTTTCTTTTTCATTTCTGAGCTCTTTGTCAAAAGTGAGGTTTTCGGGCTGAATTGAGTCCTAAGGCAAATTCTGAGTTACGGCTTGGGCTAACTACTCAGGGAAAGCTCGGATCTGAAAATGGTTTGAGATTTTGGCTTTTCAGACCGTAGGGAACATGAATATGTGTTTCTTTTTCATTTCTGAGCTCTCTGTCAAAAGTGAAGTTTTTGGGCTGAATTGAGTCCTAAGGCAAATTCTATGATATGTCTTGGGCTAACTACTCAGGGAAAGCTCGGTTCTGAAAATTGTGTGAGAATTTGGCTTTCCAGACCCTGGGGAACAGGACTATGTCTTTCATTTTCATTTCTGAGCTCTGTGTCAAAAGTAAAGTTTTCGGGCTAAATTGAGTCCTAAGATAAATTCTATGATACGCCTTTGGCTAAATCTACAGGAAAAGCTCGGATCTGAAAATGGTGTGAGAATTCGGCTTTCCAGACCCTGGGGGACATGAATATGTGTTTCTTTTTCATTTCTGAACTTTGTGTCAAAAGTGAGGTTTTTGGGCTGAATTGAGTCCTAAGGTAAATTCTGAGTTACGCCTTGGGCTAACTCCACAGGGAAAGCTCGGATCTGAAAATGGTTTGAGATTTTGGCTTTTCAGATCGTAGGGAACATGAATATGTGTTTCTTTTTCATTTCTGAGCTCTGTGTCAAAAGTGAAGTTTTCTGGTGAATTGAGTTCTATGGCGAATTCTGAGATACGCCTTGGGCTAAATCCACAGGAAAAGCTCGGATCTGAAAATGGTGTGAGAATTCGGCTTTCCAGACCCTGGGGGACATGAATATGTGTTTCTTTTTCATTTCTGAGCTTTGTGTCAAAAGTGAAGTTTTCTGGTGAATTGAGTTCTATGGAAAATTCTGAGATACGCCTTAGGCTAAATCCACAGGAAAAGCTCGGATCTGAAAATGGTGTGAGAATTTGGCTTTTCAGACCCTGGGGAACATGAATATGTGTTTCTTTTTCATTTCTGAGCTCTGTGTCAACAGTGAAGTTTTCCGGATGAATTGAGTTCTATGGCGAATTCTGAGATACGCCTTGGGCTAACTCCTCAGAGAAAGCTTGGATCTGAAAATTGGGTGAGATTTTGGCTTTCCAGACCCTGGGGAACATGAATATGTGTTTCTTTTTCATTTCTGAGCTCTGTGTCAAAAGTGATGTTTTCTGGCTGAATTAAGTTGTAAGGTAAATTCTATGATATGGCATTGGCTAACTCCTAAGGGAAAACTCGGATCTGAAATTTGTGTGAGAATTCGGCATTCCAGACCCTGGGGAACATGAATATGTGTTTCTTTTTCATTTCTGAGCTCTGTGTCAACAGTGAAGTTTTCCGGATGAATTGAGTTCTATGGCGAATTCTGAGATACGCCATGGGCTAACTCCTCAGGGAAAGCTCGGATCTGAAAATGGTGTGAGAATTCGGCTTTACAGACAGTAGGGAACATGAATATGTGTTTCTTTTTCATTTCTGAGCTCTGTGTCAAAAGTGAAGTTTTGGGGCTGAATTGAGTGGTAAGGTAAATTCTGAGATACGCCTTGGACTAACTCCACAGGGAAAGCTCACGTCTGAAAATGGTGTGACTATTCAGCTTTCCAGACCCTGGGGAACACGAATATGTGTTTCTTTTTCATTTCTGAGCTCTGTGTAAAAAGTGAGGTTTCTGGCTGTAAATTGAGTCCTAAGGCAAATTCTGATCCTTGGGCTAACTCCACAGGGAAAGCTCGGAACTGAAAATGGGGTGAGATTTTGGCTTTCCAGACCCTGGGGAACATGAATATGTGTTTCTTTTTCATTTCTGAGCTCTGTATCAAAAGTGAGGTTTTCGGGCTGAATTGAGTTGTAAGGTAAATTCTATGATACGCCTTCAGCTAACTCCTCAGGGAAAGCTCGGATCTGAAAATTGAGTGAGAATTCGTAATTCCAGACCCTGGGGAACATGAATATGTGTTTCTTTTTCATTTCTGAGCTCTGTGTCAACAGTGAAGTTTTCCGGATGAATTGAGTTCTATGGCGAATTCTGAGATACGCCATGGGCTAACTCCTCAGGGAAAGCTCGGATCTGAAAATGGTGTGAGAATTCGGCTTTCCAGATCCTAGGAAACATGAATATGTGTTTCTTTTTCATTTCTGAGCTCTGTATCAAAAGTGAAGTTTTCTGGCTGAATTGAGTAGTAAGGTAAATTCTATGATATGGCATTGGCTAACTCCTAAGGGAAAACTCGGATCTGAAAATGGTGTGAGAATTTGGCATTCCAGACCCTGGGGAACATGAATATGTGTTTCTTTTTCATTTCTGAGCTCTGTGTAAAAAGTGAAGTTTTCGGGCTGAATTGAGTGGTAAGGTAAATTCTATGATACGCCTTCGGCTAACTCCTCAGAGAAAGCTTGGATCTGAAAATTGGGTGAGATTTTGGCTTTCCAGACCCTGGGGAACATGAATATGTGTTTCTTTTTCATTTCTGAGCTCTGTGTCAACAGTGAAGTTTTCCGGATGAATTGAGTTCTATGGCGAATTCTGAGATACGCCTTGGGCTAAATGCTAAGGGAAAACTCGGATCTGAAAATGGTGTGAGAATTCGGCTTTCCAGACCCTCGGGAACATGAATATGTGTTTCTTTTTCATTTCTGAGCTCTGTGTCAAAAGTGAAGTTTCTGGCTGTAAATTGATTTCTATGGCAAATTCTGAGATACGCCTTGGGCTAACTCCACAGGGAAAGCTCGGATCTGAAAATGGTGTGTGAATTCGGCTTTCCAGACCCTAGGGAACATGAATATGTGTTTCTTTTTCATTTCTGAGCTCTGTGTCAACAGTGAAGTTTTCCGGATGAATTGAGTTCTATGGCGAATTCTGAGATACGCCTTGGGCTAACTCCTCAGAGAAAGCTTGGATCTGAAAATTGGGTGAGATTTTGGCTTTCCAGACCCTGGGGAACATGAATATGTGTTTCTTTTTCATTTCTGAGCTCTGTGTCAAAAGTGAAGTTTTCTGGCTGAATTGAGTTGTAAGGTAAATTCGATGATATGGCATTGGCTAACACCTAAGGGAAAACTCGGATCTGAAAATGGTGTGAGAATTCGGCATTCCAGACCCTGGGGAACATAAATATGTGTTTCTTTTCCATTTCTGAGCTCTGTGTCAAAAGTGAAGTTTCTGGCTGTAAATTGAGACCTAAGGCAAATTCTGAGCCTTGGGCTAACTCCACAGGGAAAGCTCGGAACTGAAAATGGGGTGAGATTTTGGCTTTCCAGACCCTGGGGAACATGAATATGTGTTTCTTTTTCATTTCTGAGCTCTGTATCAAAAGTGAGGTTTTTGGGCTGAATTGAGTTGTAAGGTAAATTCTATGATACGCCTTCAGCTAACTCCTCAAGGAAAGCTCGGATCTGAAAATTGTGTGAGAATTCAGCTTTCCAGACCCTGGGGAACACGAATATGTGTTTCTTTTTCATTTCTGAGCTCTGTGTCAACAGTGAAGTTTTCCGGATGAATTGAGTTCTATGGAGAATTCTGAGATACGCCTTGGGCTAACTCCACAGGGACAGCTCGGATCTGAAAATGGTGTGAGAATTCGGCTTTCCAGATCCTAGGGAACATGAATATGTGTTTCTTTTTCATTTCTGAGCTCTGTATCAAAAGTGAAGTTTTCTGGCTGAATTGAGTAGTAAGGTAAATTCTATGATATGGCATTGGCTAACTCCTAAGGGAAAACTCGGATCTGAAAATGGTGTGAGAATTTGGCATTCCAGACCCTGGGGAACATAAATATGTGTTTCTTTTTCATTTCTGAGCTCTGTGTAAAAAGTGAAGTTTTTGGGCTGAATTGAGTGGTAAGGTAAATTCTATGATACGCCTTCGGCTAACTCCTCAGAGAAAGCTTGGATCTGAAAATTGGGTGAGATTTTGGCTTTCCAGACCCTGGGGAACATGAATATGTGTTTCTTTTTCATTTCTGAGCTCTGTGTCAACAGTGAAGTTTTCCGGATGAATTGAGTTCTATGGCGAATTCTGAGATACGCCTTGGGCTAACTCCACAGAGAGAGCTCGGATCTGAAAATGGGGTGAGATTTTGGCTTTCCAGACCCTGGGGAACATGAATATGTGTTTCTTTTTCATTTCTGAGCTCTTTGTCAAAAGTGAAGTTTTCTGGCTGAATTGAGCCATAAGGCAAATTATGAGATACGCCATGGGCTAACTCCTCAGGGAAACTACGGGTCTGAAAATGGTGTGTGAATTCGGCTTTCCAGACCCTAGGGAACATGAATATGTGTTTCTTTTTCATTTCTGAGCTCTGTGTCAACAGTGAAGTTTTCCGGATGAATTGAGTTCTATGGCGAATTCTGAGATACGCCTTGGGCTAACTCCACAGGGACAGCTCGGATCTGAAAATGGTGTGAGAATTTGGCTTTCCAGATCCTAGGGAACATGAATATGTGTTTCTTTTTCATTTCTGAGCTCTGTATCAAAAGTGAAGTTTTCTGGCTGAATTGAGTAGTAAGGTAAATTCTATGATATGGCATTGGCTAACTCCTAAGGGAAAACTCGGATCTGAAAATGGCGTGAGAATTTGGCATTCCAGACCCTGGGGAACATGAATATGTGTTTCTTTTTCATTTCTGAGCTCTGTGTAAAAAGTGAAGTTTTCGGGCTGAATTGAGTGGTAAGGTAAATTCTATGATACGCCTTCGGCTAACTCCTCAGAGAAAGCTTGGATCTGAAAATTGGGTGAGATTTTGGCTTTCCAGACCCTGGGGAACATGAATATGTGTTTCATTTTCATTTCTGAGCTCTGTGTCAACAGTGAAGTTTTCCAGATGAATTGAGTTCTATGGCGAATTCTGAGATACGCCTTGGGCTAACTCCACAGAGAGAGCTCGGATCTGAAAATGGTGTGAGAATTTGGCATTCCAGACCCTGGGGAACATGAATATGTGTTTCTTTTTCATTTCTGAGCTCTGTGTCAAAAGTGAAGTTTTCGGGCTGAATTGAGTGGTAAGGTAAATTCTATGATACGCCTTCGGCTAACTCCTCAGGGAAAGCTCGCGTCTGAAAATGATGTGACAATTCAGCTTTCCAGACCCTGGGGAACATGAATATGTGTTTCTTTTTCATTTCTGAGCTCTGTGTCAAAAGTGAAGTTTTCGGGCTGAATTGAGTGGTAAGGTAAATTCTATGATACGCCATCGGCTAACTCCTAAGGGAAAACTCGGATCTGAAAATGGTGTGAGAATTCGGCTTTCCAGACCCTCGGGAACATGAATATGTGTTTCTTTTTCATTTCTGAGCTCTGTGTCAAAAGTGAAGTTTCTGGCTGTAAATTGATTTCTATGGCAAATTCTGAGATACGCCTTGGGCTAACTCCACAGGGAAAGCTCGGATCTGAAAATGGTGTGTGAATTCGGCTTTCCAGACCCTAGGGAACATGAATATGTGTTTCTTTTTCATTTCTGAGCTCTGTGTCAAAAGTGAAGTTTTCTGGCTGAATTGAGTTCTATGGCGAATTCTGAGATACGCCTTGGGCTAAATCCACATGAAAAGCTCGGATCTGAAAATGGTGTGAGAATTCGGCTTTCCAGACCCTGGGGAACATGAATATGTGTTTCTTTTTAATTTCTGAGTTCTGTGTCAAAAGTGAGGTTTTCGGGCTGAATTGAGACCTAAGGTAAATTCTGAGTTACGCCTTGCACTAACTCCACAGGGAAAGCTCGGATCTGAAAATGGTGTGAGAATTCGGCTTTTCAGACCCTGGGGGACATGAATATGTGTTTCTTTTTCATTTCTGAGCTTTGTGTCAAAAGTGAAGTTTTCTGGTGAATTGAGTTCTATGGCGAATTCTGAGATACGCCTTGGGCTAAATCCACAGGAAAAGCTCGGATCTGAAAATGGTGTGAGAATTCGGCTTTTCAGACCGTAGGGAACATGAATATGTGTTTCTTTTTCATTTCTGAGCTGTGTGTCAAAAGTGAGGTTTTCGGGCTGAATTGAGTTGTAAGGTAAATTCTATGATACGGCTTGGGCTAACTCCTCAGGGAAAGCTCGGATCTGAAAATGGTTTGAGATTTTGGCTTTTCAGACCGTAGGGAATATGAATATGTGTTTCTTTTTCATTTCTGAGCTTTGTGACAAAAGTGAGGTTTTCGGGCTGAATTGAGTCCTAAGGCAAATTCTATGATATGGCTTGGGCTAACTCCTCAGGGAAAGCTCGGATCTGAAAATGGTGTAAGAATTCAGCTTTCCAGACCCTGGGGAACATGAATATGTGTTTCTTTTTCATTGCTGAGCTCTGTGTCAAAAGTGAGGTTTTCAGGCTGAATTGAGTCCTAAGGTAAATTCTATGATACGGCTTCGGCTAACTCCTCAGCTAAGCTTGGATATGAAAATGGAGTGAGAATTCAGCTTTCCAGACCCTGGGGAACAGGACTATGTCTTTCATTTTCATTTCTGAGCTCTGTGTCAAAAGTGAAGTTTTCTGTTTGATCTGAGCTCTATGGCAAATTCTGAGATACGCCTTGGGCTAACTCCTCAGGGAAAGCTCGGATCTGAAAATGGTGTGAGAATTCGGCTTTCCAGACCGTGGGAAACATGAATATGTGTTTCTTTTTCATTTCTGAGCTTTGTGTCAAAAGTGAGGTTTTCGGGCTGAATTGAGTTTTATGGCAAATTCTGAGTTACGCCTTGGGCAAACTCCAGAGGGAAAGTTCGGATCTCAAAATGGTTTGAAATTTTGGCTTTTCAGACCATAGGGAATATGAGTATGTGTTTCTTTTTCATTTCTGAGCTTTGTGTCAATGTGAGGTTTTCGGGCTGAATTGAGTTGTAAGGTAAATTCTATGATACGGCTTTGACTAACTCCTCAGGGAAAGCTCAGATCTGAAAATGGTTTGAGATTTTGGTTTTTCAGACCGTAGGAAATATGAATATGTGTTTCTTTTTCATTTCTGAGCTTTGTGTCAAAAGTCAGGTTTTCAGGCTGAATTGAGTCCTAAGGTAAATTCTATGATACGGCTTGGGCTAACTCCTCAGGGAAAGGTCGGATCTGAAAATGGTGTGAGAATTCGGCTTTCCAGACCCTGGTGAACATGAATATGTGTTCTGAGCTCTGTGTCAAAAGTGAAGTTTTCTGGCTGAATTGAGTTCTATGGCGAATTCTGAGATACGCCTTGGGCTAAATCCACATGAAAAGCTCGGATCTGAAAATGGTGTGAGAATTCGGCTTTCCAGACCCTGGGGAACATGAATATGTGTTTCTTTTTAATTTCTGAGTTCTGTGTCAAAAGTGAGGTTTTCGGGCTGAATTGAGTCCTAAGGTAAATTCTGAGTTACGCCTTGCGCTAACTCCACAGGGAAAGCTCGGATCTGAAAATGGTGTGAGAATTCGGCTTTTCAGACCCTGGGGGACATGAATATGTGTTTCTTTTTCATTTCTGAGCTTTGTGTCAAAAGTGAAGTTTTCTGGTGAATTGAGTTCTATGGCGAATTCTGAGATACGCCTTGGGCTAAATCCACAGGAAAAGCTCGGATCTGAAAATGGTGTGAGAATTCGGCTTTTCAGACCGTAGGGAACATGAATATGTGTTTCTTTTTCATTTCTGAGCTGTGTGTCAAAAGTGAGGTTTTCGGGCTGAATTGAGTTGTAAGGTAAATTCTATGATACGGCTTGGGCTAACTCCTCAGGGAAAGCTCGGATCTGAAAATGGTGTGAGAATTCGGCTTTCCAGACCCCGGGGAACATGAATATGTGTTTCTTTTTCATTTCTGAGCTTTGTGTCAAAAGTGAGGTTTTCGGGCTGAATTGAGTCCTAACGTAAATTCTATGATACGCCTTGGGCTAACTCCTCAGGGAAAGCTCGGATCTGAAAATGGTTTGAGATTTTGGCTTTTCAGATCGTAGGGAACATGAATATGTGTTTCCTTTTCATTTCTGAGCTCTGTGTCAAAAGTGAAGTTTTCTGGCTGAATTGAGTTGTAAAGTAAATTCTATGATACTGCTTGGGCAAACTCCTCAGGGAAAGCTCGGTTCTGAAAATTTTGTGAGAATTTGGTTTTCCAGACCCTGGGGAACAGGACTATGTCTTTCATTTTCATTTCTGAGCTCTGTGTCAAAAGTGAAGTTTTCTGGCTGATCTGAGTTCTATGGCAAATTCTAAGATACAACTTTGGCTAACTCCTCAGGGAAAGCTCAGATCTGAAAATGGTGTGAGAATTTGGCTTTCCAGACCCTGGGAAACCTGAATATGTGTTTCTTTTTCATTTCTGAGCTCTGTGTCAAAAGTGAGGTTTTCGGGCTGAATTGAGTCCTAACGTAAATTCTATGATACGCCTTGGGCTAACTCCTCAGGGAAAGCTCGGATCTGAAAATGGTTTGAGATTTTGGCTTTTCAGATCGTAGGGAACATGAATATGTGTTTCCTTTTCATTTCTGAGCTCTGTGTCAAAAGTGAGGTTTTCGGGCTGAATTGAGTTGTAAGGTAAATTCTATGATACTGCTTGGGCTAACTCCTCAGGGAAAGCTCGGATCTGAAAATGGTGTGAGAATTCGGCTTTCCAGACCCCGGGGAACATGAATATTTGTTTCTTTTTCATTTCTGAGCTCTGTGTCAAAAGTGAAGTTTTTTGGCTGAATTGAGTTGTAAGGTAAATTCTATGATATGGCTTGGGCTAACTACTCAGGGAAAGGTCGGATCTGAAAATGGTGTGAGAATTCGGCTTTCCAGACCCTGGCAAACATGAATATGTGTTTCTTTTTCATTTCTGAGCTCTGTGTCAAAAGTGAAGTTTTCTGGTGAATTGAGTTCTATGGCAAATTCTGAGATACGCCTTGGGCTAAATCCACAGGAAAAGCTCGGAACTGAAAATGTTGTGAGAATTCGGCTTTCCAGACCCTGGGGAACATGAATATGTGTTTCTTTTTCATTTCTGAGCTTTGTGTCAAAAGTGAGGTTTTCGGGCTGAATTGAGTCCTAAGGCAAATTCTATGATATGGCTTGGGCTACCTACTCAGGAAAAGCTCGGATCTGAAAATGGTGTAAGAATTCAGCTTTCCAGACCCTGGGGAACATGAATATGTGTTTCTTTTTCATTGCTGAGCTCTGTGTCAAAAGTGAGGTTTTCGGGCTGAATTGAGTCCTAAGGTAAATTCTATGATACGGCTTGGGCTAACTCCTCAGGGAAAGCTTGGATCTGAAAATGGAGTGAGAATTCGGCTTTACAGACAGTAGGGAACATGAATATGTGTTTCTTTTTCATTTCTGAGCTCTGTGTCAAAAGTGAAGTTTTCGGGCTGAATTGAGTGGTAAGGTAAATTCTGAGATACGCCGTGGGCTAACTCCACAGGGAAAAGCTCGCGTCTGAAAATGGTGTGACTATTCAGCTTTCCAGACCCTGGGGAACACGAATATGTGTTTCTTTTTCATTTCTGAGCTCTGTGTCAACAGTGAAGTTTTCCGGATGAATTGAGTTCTATGGCGAATTCTGAGATACGCCTTGGGCTAACTCCACAGGGACAGCTCGGATCTGAAAATGGTGTGAGAATTCGGCTTTCCAGATCCTAGGGAACATGAATATGTGTTTCTTTTTCATTTCTGAGCTCTGTATCAAAAGTGAAGTTTTCTGGCTGAATTGAGTAGTAAGGTAAATTCTATGATATGGCATTGGCTAACTCCTAAGGGAAAACTCGGATCTGAAAATGGTGTGAGAATTTGGCATTCCAGACCCTGGGGAACATGAATATGTGTTTCTTTTTCATTTCTGAGCTCTGTGTCAAAAGTGAAGTTTTCTGGCTGAATTGAGCCCTAAGGCAAATTCTGAGATCCGCCTTGGGCTAACTCCACAGGGAAAGCTCAGATCTGAAAATGGTGTGAGAATTCAGCTTTCCGGACACTAGGGAACATGAATATGTGTTTCTTTTTCATTTCTGAGCTCTGTATCAAAAGTGAAGTTTTCTGGCTGAATTGAGTCGTAAGGTAAATTCTATGATACGCCTTGGGCTAACTGCTAAGGGAAAACTCGGATCTGAAAATGGTGTGAGAATTCGGCTTTCCAGACCCTCGGGAACATGAATATGTGTTTCTTTTTCATTTCTGAGCTCTGTGTCAAAAGTGAAGTTTCTGGCTGTAAATTGATTTCTATGGCAAATTCTGAGATACGCCTTGGGCTAACTCCACAGGGAAAGCTCGGATCTGAAAATGGTGTGTGAATTCGGCTTTCCATACCCCAGGGAACATGAATATGTGTTTCTTTTTCATTTCTGATCTCTGTGTCAACACTGAAGTTTTCCGGATGAATTGAGTTCTATGGCGAATTCTGAGATACGCCTTGGGCTAATTCCTCAGAGAAAGCTTGGATCTGAAAATTGGGTGAGATTTTGGCTTTCCAGACCCTGGGGAACATGAATATGTGTTTCTTTTTCATTTCTGAGCTCTGTGTCAAAAGTGAAGTTTTCTGGCTGAATTGAGTTGTAAGGTAAATTCGATGATATGGCATTGGCTAACACCTAAGGGAAAACTCGGATCTGAAAATTGTGTGAGAATTCGGCATTCCAGACCCTGGGGAACATAAATATGTGTTTCTTTTCCATTTCTGAGCTCTGTGTCAAAAGTGAAGTTTCTGGCTGTAAATTGAGACCTAAGGCAAATTCTGAGCCTTGGGCTAACTCCACAGGGAAAGCTCGGAACTGAAAATGGGGTGAGAATTCGGCTTTACAGACAGTAGGGAACATGAATATGTGTTTCTTTTTCATTTCTGAGCTCTGTGTCAAAAGTGAAGTTTTCGGGCTGAATTGAGTGGTAAGGTAAATTCTGAGATACGCCTTGGGCTAACTCCACAGGGAAAGCTCGCGTCTGAAAATGGTGTGACTATTCAGCTTTCCAGACCCTGGGGAACACGAATATGTGTTTCTTTTTCATTTCTGAGCTCTGTGTCAACAGTGAAGTTTTCCGGATGAATTGAGTTCTATGGCGAATTCTGAGATACGCCTTGGGCTAACTCCACAGGGACAGCTCGGATCTGAAAATGGTGTGAGAATTCGGCTTTCCAGATCCTAGGGAACATGAATATGTGTTTCTTTTTCATTTCTGAGCTCTGTATCAAAAGTGAGGTTTTTGGGCTGAATTGAGTTGTAAGGTAAATTCTATGATACGCCTTCAGCTAACTCCTCAGGGAAAGCTCGGATCTGAAAATTGTGTGAGAATTCAGCTTTCCAGACCCTGGGGAACATGAATATGTGTTTCTTTTTCATTTCTGAGCTCTGTCTCAAAAGTGAAGTTTTCTGGCTGAATTAAGTTGTAAGGTAAATTCTATGATATGGCATTGGCTAACTCCACAGGGAAAACTCGGATCTGAAATTTGTGTGAGAATTCGTAATTCCAGACCCTGGGGAACATGAATATGTGTTTCTTTTTCATTTCTGAGCTCTGTGTCAACAGTGAAGTTTTCCGGATGAATTGAGTTGTATGGCGAATTCTGAGATACGCCATGGGCTAACTCCTCAGGGAAAGCTCGGATCTGAAAATGGTGTGAGAATTCGGCTTTACAGACAGTAGGGAACATGAATATGTGTTTCTTTTTCATTTCTGAGCTCTGTGTCAAAAGTGAAGTTTTCGGGCTGAATTGAGTGGTAAGGTAAATTCTGAGATACGCCGTGGGCTAACTCCACAGGGAAAAGCTCGCGTCTGAAAATGGTGTGACTATTCAGCTTTCCAGACCCTGGGGAACACGAATATGTGTTTCTTTTTCATTTCTGAGCTCTGTGTCAACAGTGAAGTTTTCCGGATGAATTGAGTTCTATGTCGAATTCTGAGATACGCCTTGGGCTAACTCCACAGGGACAGCTCGGATCTGAAAATGGTGTGAGAATTCGGCTTTCCAGATCCTAGGGAACATGAATATGTGTTTCTTTTTCATTTCTGAGCTCTGTATCAAAAGTGAAGTTTTCTGGCTGAATTGAGTAGTAAGGTAAATTCTATGATATGCCATTGGCTAACTCCTAAGGGAAAACTCGGATCTGAAAATGGTGTGAGAATTTGGCATTCCAGACCCTGGGGAACATGAATATGTGTTTCTTTTTCATTTCTGAGCTCTGTGTAAAAAGTGAAGTTTTCGGGCTGAATTGAGTGGTAAGGTAAATTCTATGATACGCCTTCGGCTAACTCCTCAGAGAAAGCTTGGATCTGAAAATTGGGTGAGATTTTGGCTTTCCAGACCCTGAGGAACATGAATATGTGTTTCTTTTTCATTTCTGAGCTCTGTGTCAACAGTGAAGTTTTCCGGATGAATTGAGTTCTATGGGGAATTCTGAGATACGCCTTGGGCTAACTGCTAAGGGAAAACTCGGATCTGAAAATGGTGTGAGAATTCGGCTTTCCAGACCCTCGGGAACATGAATATGTGTTTCTTTTTCATTTCTGAGCTCTGTGTCAAAAGTGAAGTTTCTGGCTGTAAATTGATTTCTATGGCAAATTCTGAGATACGCCTTGGGCTAACTCCACAGGGAAAGCTCGCGTCTGAAAATGGTGTGAGAATTTGGCATTCCAGACCCTGGGGAACATGAATATGTGTTTCTTTTTCATTTCTGAGCTCTGTGTAAAAAGTGAAGTTTTCGGGCTGAATTGAGTGGTAAGGTAAATTCTATGATACGCCTTCGGCTAACTCCTCAGAGAAAGCTTGGATCTGAAAATTGGGTGAGATTTTGGCTTTCCAGACCCTGGGGAACATGAATATGTGTTTCTTTTTCATTTCTGAGCTCTGTGTCAACAGTGAAGTTTTCCGGATGAATTGAGTTCTATGGCGAATTCTGAGATACGCCTTGGGCTAACTCCACAGAGAGAGCTCGGATCTGAAAATGGTGTGAGAATTTGGCATTCCAGACCCTGGGGAACATGAATATGTGTTTCTTTTTCATTTCTGAGCTCTGTGTCAAAAGTGATGTTTTCGGGCTGAATTGAGTGGTAAGGTAAATTCTATGATACGCCTTCGGCTAACTCCTCAGGGAAAGCTCGCGTCTGAAAATGATGTGACAATTCAGCTTTCCAGACCCTGGGGAACATGAATATGTGTTTCTTTTTCATTTCTGAGCTCTGTGTCAAAAGTGAAGTTTTCGGGCTGAATTGAGTGGTAAGGTAAATTCTATGATACGCCTTCGGCTAACTCCTAAGGGAAAACTCGGATCTGAAAATGGTGTGAGAATTCGGCATTCCAGACCCTGGGAACATGAATATGTGTTTCTTTTTCATTTCTGAGCTCTGTGTCAAAAGTGAAGTTTTCTGGCTGAAATGAGCCCTAAGGCAAATTCTGAGATACGCCTTGGGCTAACTCCACAGGGAAAGCTCAGATCTGAAAATGGTGTGAGAATTCGGCTTTCCGGACACTAGGGAACATGAATATGTGTTTCTTTTTCATTTCTGAGCTCTGTATCAAAAGTGAAGTTTTCTGGCTGAATTGAGTCGTAAGGTAAATTCTATGATACGCCTTGGGCTAACTGCTAAGGGAAAATTCGGATCTGAAAATGGTGTGAGAATTCGGCATTCCAGACCCTGGGAACATGAATATGTGTTTCTTTTTCATTTCTGAGCTCTGTGTCAAAAGTGAAGTTTTCTGGCTGAAATGAGCCCTAAGGCAAATTCTGAGATACGCCTTGGGCTAACTCCACAGGGAAAGCTCAGATCTGAAAATGGTGTGAGAATTCGGCTTTCCAGACCCTGGGGAACATGAATATGTGTTTCTTTTTCATTTCTGAGCTCTGTGTCAACAGTGAAGTTTTCCGGATGAATTGAGTTCTATGGCGAATTCTGAGATACGCCTTGGACTAACTCCTCAGAGAAAGCTTGGATCTGAAAATTGGGTGAGATTTTGGCTTTCCAGACCCTGGGGAACATGAATATGTGTTTCTTTTTCATTTCTGAGCTCTGTGTCAAAAGTGAAGTTTTCTGGCTGAATTGAGTTGTAAGGTAAATATGATGATATGGCATTGGCTAACACCTAAGGGAAAACTCGGATCTGAAAATTGTGTGAGAATTCGGCATTCCAGACCCTGGGGAACATAAATATGTGTTTCTTTTCCATTTCTGAGCTCTGTGTCAAAAGTGAAGTTTCTGGCTGTAAATTGAGTCCTAAGGCAAATTCTGATCCTTGGGCTAACTCCACAGGGAAAGCTCGGAACTGAAAATGGGGTGAGATTTTGGCTTTCCAGACCCTGGGGAACATGAATATGTGTTTCTTTTTCATTTCTGAGCTCTGTATCAAAAGTGAGGTTTTCGGGCTGAATTGAGTTGTAAGGTAAATTCTATGATACGCCTTCAGCTAACTCCTCAGGGAAAGCTCGGATCTGAAAATTGAGTGAGAATTCGTAATTCCAGACCCTGGGGAACATGAATATGTGTTTCTTTTTCATTTCTGAGCTCTGTGTCAACAGTGAAGTTTTCCGGATGAATTGAGTTCTATGGCGAATTCTGAGATACGCCATGGGCTAACTCCTCAGGGAAAGCTCGGATCTGAAAATGGTGTGAGAATTCGGCTTTCCAGATCCTAGGAAACATGAATATGTGTTTCTTTTTCATTTCTGAGCTCTGTATCAAAAGTGAAGTTTTCTGGCTGAATTGAGTAGTAAGGTAAATTCTATGATATGGCATTGGCTAACTCCTAAGGGAAAACTCGGATCTGAAAATGGTATGAGAATTTGGCATTCCAGACCCTGGGGAACATGAATATGTGTTTCTTTTTCATTTCTGAGCTCTGTGTAAAAAGTGAAGTTTTCGGGCTGAATTGAGTGGTAAGGTAAATACTATGATACGCCTTCGGCTAACTCCTCAGAGAAAGCTTGGATCTGAAAATTGGGTGAGATTTTGGCTTTCCAGACCCTGGGGAACATGAATATGTGTTTCTTTTTCATTTCTGAGCTCTGTGTCAACAGTGAAGTTTTCCGGATGAATTGAGTTCTATGGCGAATTCTGAGATACGCCTTGGGCTAAATGCTAAGGGAAAACTTGGATCTGAAAATGGTGTGAGAATTCGGCTTTCCAGACCCTCGGGAACATGAATATGTGTTTCTTTTTCATTTCTGAGCTCTGTGTCAAAAGTGAAGTTTCTGGCTGTAAATTGATTTCTATGGCAAATTCTGAGATACGCCTTGGGCTAACTCCACAGGGAAAGCTCGGATCTGAAAATGGTGGGTGAATTCGGCTTTCCAGACCCTAGGGAACATGAATATGTGTTTCTTTTTCATTTCTGAGCTCTGTGTCAACAGTGAAGTTTTCCGGATGAATTGAGTTCTATGGCGAATTCTGAGATACGCCTTGGGCTAACTCCTCAGAGAAAGCTTGGATCTGAAAATTGGGTGAGATTTTGGCTTTCCAGACCCTGGGGAACATGAATATGTGTTTCTTTTTCATTTCTGAGCTCTGTGTCAAAAGTGAAGTTTTCTGGCTGAATTGAGTTGTAAGGTAAATTCGATGATATGGCATTGGCTAACACCTAAGGGAAAACTCGGATCTGAAAATGGTGTGAGAATTCGGCATTCCAGACCCTGGGGAACATAAATATGTGTTTCTTTTCCATTTCTGAGCTCTGTGTCAAAAGTGAAGTTTTCGGGGTGAATTGAGTGGTAAGGTAAATTCTATGATACGCCTTCGGCTAACTCCTCAGGGAAAGCTCGGGTCTAGAAATGGTGTGAGAATTCGGCTTTACAGACAGTAGGGAACATGAATATGTGTTTCTTTTTCATTTCTGAGCTCTGTGTCAAAAGTGAAGTTTTGGGGCTGAATTGAGTGGTAAGGTAAATTCTGAGATACGCCTTGGGCTAACTCCACAGGGAAAGCTCGCGTCTGAAAATGGTGTGACTATTCAGCTTTCCAGACCCTGGGGAACACGAATATGTGTTTCTTTTTCATTTCTGAGCTCTGTGTCAACAGTGAAGTTTTCCGGATGAATTGAGTTCTATGGCGAATTCTGAGATACGCCTTGGGCTAACTCCACAGGGACAGCTCGGATCTGAAAATGGTGTGAGAATTTGGCTTTCCAGATCCTAGGGAACATGAATATGTGTTTCTTTTTCATTTCTGAGCTCTGTATCAAAAGTGAAGTTTTCTGGCTGAATTGAGTAGTAAGGTAAATTCTATGATATGGCATTGGCTAACTCCTAAGGGAAAACTCGGATCTGAAAATGGTGTGAGAATTTGGCATTCCAGACCCTGGGGAACATGAATATGTGTTTCTTTTTCATTTCTGAGCTCTGTGTAAAAAGTGAAGTTTTCGGGCTGAATTGAGTTGTAAGGTAAATTCTATGATACGCCTTCGGCTAACTCCTCAGAGAAAGCTTGGATCTGAAAATTGGGTGAGATTTTGGCTTTCCAGACCCTGGGGAACATGAATATGTGTTTCTTTTTCATTTCTGAGCTCTGTGTCAAAAGTGAAGTTTTCGGGCTGAATTGAGTTCTATGGCAAATTCTGAGATACGCCTTGGGCTAACTCCACAGAGAGAGTTCGGATCTGAAAATGGTGTGAGAATTCGGCTTTCCAGACCCTAGGGAACATGAATATGTGTTTCTTTTTCATTTCTGAGCTCTGTATCAAAAGTGAAGTTTTCTGGCTGAATTGAGTAGTAAGGTAAATTCTATGATATGGCATTGGCTAACTCCTCAGGGAAAGCTCGCGTCTGAAAATGGTGTGAGAATTTGGCATTCCAGACCCTGGGGAACATGAATATGTGTTTCTTTTTCATTTCTGAGCTCTGTGTCAAAAGTGAAGTTTTCTGGCTGAAATGAGCCCTAAGGCAAATTCTGAGATACGCCTTGGGCTAACTCCACAGGGAAAGCTCGGATCTGAAAATGGTGTGAGAATTCAGCTTTCCAGACCCTGGGGAACATGAATATGTGTTTCTTTTTCATTTCTGAGCTCTGTGTCAAAAGTGAAGTTTTCTGGCTGAATTGAGCCCTAAGGCAAATTCTGAGATCCGCCTTGGGCTAACTCCACAGGGAAAGCTCAGATCTGAAAATGGTGTGAGAATTCAGCTTTCCGGACACTAGGGAACATGAATATGTGTTTCTTTTTCATTTCTGAGCTCTGTATCAAAAGTGAAGTTTTCTGGCTGAATTGAGTCGTAAGGTAAATTCTATGATACGCCTTGGGCTAACTGCTAAGGGAAAACTCGGATCTGAAAATGGTGTGAGAATTCGGCTTTCCAGACCCTCGGGAACATGAATATGTGTTTCTTTTTCATTTCTGAGCTCTGTGTCAAAAGTGAAGTTTCTGGCTGTAAATTGATTTCTATGGCAAATTCTGAGAAACGCCTTGGGCTAACTCCACAGGGAAAGCTCGGATCTGAAAATGGTGTGTGAATTCGGCTTTCCATACCCTAGGGAACATGAATATGTGTTTCTTTTTCATTTCTGAGCTCTGTGTCAACAGTGAAGTTTTCCGGATGAATTGAGTTCTATGGCGAATTCTGAGATACGCCTTGGGCTAATTCCTCACAGAAAGCTTGGATCTGAAAATTGGGTGAGATTTTGGCTTTCCAGACCCTGGGGAACATGAATATGTGTTTCTTTTTCATTTCTGAGCTCTGTGTCAAAAGTGAAGTTTTCTGGCTGAATTGAGTTGTAAGGTAAATTCGATGATATGGCATTGGCTAACACCTAAGGGAAAACTCGGATCTGAAAATTGTGTGAGAATTCGGCATTCCAGACCCTGGGGAACATAAATATGTGTTTCTTTTCCAATTCTGAGCTCTGTGTCAAAAGTGAAGTTTCTGGCTGTAAATTGAGACCTAAGGCAAATTCTGAGCCTTGGGCTAACTCCACAGGGAAAGCTCGGAACTGAAAATGGGGTGAGAATTCGGCTTTACAGACAGTAGGGAACATGAATATGTGTTTCTTTTTCATTTCTGAGCTCTGTGTCAAAAGTGAAGTTTTCGGGCTGAATTGAGTGGTAAGGTAAATTCTGAGATACGCCTTGGGCTAACTCCACAGGGAAAGCTCGCGTCTGAAAATGGTGTGACTATTCAGCTTTCCAGACCCTGGGGAACACGAATATGTGTTTCTTTTTCATTTCTGAGCTCTGTGTCAACAGTGAAGTTTTCCGGATGAATTGAGTTCTATGGCGAATTCTGAGATACGCCTTGGGCTAACTCCACAGGGACAGCTCGGATCTGAAAATGGTGTGAGAATTCGGCTTTCCAGATCCTAGGGAACATGAATATGTGTTTCTTTTTCATTTCTGAGCTCTGTATCAAAAGTGAGGTTTTTGGGCTGAATTGAGTTGTAAGGTAAATTCTATGATACGCCTTCAGCTAACTCCTCAGGGAAAGCTCGGATCTGAAAATTGTGTGAGAATTCAGCTTTCCAGACCCTGGGGAACATGAATATGTGTTTCTTTTTCATTTCTGAGCTCTGTGTCAAAAGTGAAGTTTTCTGGCTGAATTAAGTTGTAAGGTAAATTCTATGATATGGCATTGGCTAACTCCACAGGGAAAACTCGGATCTGAAATTTGTGTGAGAATTCGTAATTCCAGACCCTGGGGAACATGAATATGTGTTTCTTTTTCATTTCTGAGCTCTGTGTCAACAGTGAAGTTTTCCGGATGAATTGAGTTGTATGGCGAATTCTGAGATACGCCATGGGCTAACTCCTCAGGGAAAGCTCGGATCTGAAAATGGTGTGAGAATTCGGCTTTACAGACAGTAGGGAACATGAATATGTGTTTCTTTTTCATTTCTGAGCTCTGTGTCAAAAGTGAAGTTTTCGGGCTGAATTGAGTGGTAAGGTAAATTCTGAGATACGCCGTGGGCTAACTCCACAGGGAAAAGCTCGCGTCTGAAAATGGTGTGACTATTCAGCTTTCCAGACCCTGGGGAACACGAATATGTGTTTCTTTTTCATTTCTGAGCTCTGTGTCAACAGTGAAGTTTTCCGGATGAATTGAGTTCTATGTCGAATTCTGAGATACGCCTTGGGCTAACTCCACAGGGACAGCTCGGATCTGAAAATGGTGTGAGAATTCGGCTTTCCAGATCCTAGGGAACATGAATATGTGTTTCTTTTTCATTTCTGAGCTCTGTATCAAAAGTGAAGTTTTCTGGCTGAATTGAGTAGTAAGGTAAATTCTATGATATGCCATTGGCTAACTCCTAAGGGAAAACTCGGATCTGAAAATGGTGTGAGAATTTGGCATTCCAGACCCTGGGGAACATGAATATGTGTTTCTTTTTCATTTCTGAGCTCTGTGTAAAAAGTGAAGTTTTCGGGCTGAATTGAGTGGTAAAGTAAATTCTATGATACGCCTTCGGCTAACTCCTCAGAGAAAGCTTGGATCTGAAAATTGGGTGAGATTTTGGCTTTCCAGACCCTGAGGAACATGAATATGTGTTTCTTTTTCATTTCTGAGCTCTGTGTCAACAGTGAAGTTTTCCGGATGAATTGAGTTCTATGGGGAATTCTGAGATACGCCTTGGGCTAACTGCTAAGGGAAAACTCGGATCTGAAAATGGTGTGAGAATTCGGCTTTCCAGACCCTCGGGAACATGAATATGTGTTTCTTTTTCATTTCTGAGCTCTGTGTCAAAAGTGAAGTTTCTGGCTGTAAATTGATTTCTATGGCAAATTCTGAGATACGCCTTGGGCTAACTCCACAGGGAAAGCTCGGATCTGAAAATGGTGTGTGAATTCGGCTTTCCAGACCCTAGGGAACATGAATATGTGTTTCTTTTTCATTTCTGAGCTCTGTATCAAAAGTGAGGTTTTTGGGCTGAATTGAGTTGTAAGGTAAATTCTATGATACGCCTTCAGCTAACTCCTCAGGGAAAGCTCGGATCTGAAAATTGTGTGAGAATTCAGCTTTCCAGACCCTGGGGAACATGAATATGTGTTTCTTTTTCATTTCTGAGCTCTGTGTCAAAAGTGAAGTTTTCTGGCTGAATTAAGTTGTAAGGTAAATTCTATGATATGGCATTGGCTAACTCCACAGGGAAAACTCGGATCTGAAATTTGTGTGAGAATTCGTAATTCCAGACCCTGGGGAACATGAATATGTGTTTCTTTTTCATTTCTGAGCTCTGTGTCAACAGTGAAGTTTTCCGGATGAATTGAGTTGTATGGCGAATTCTGAGATACGCCATGGGCTAACTCCACAGGGAAAAGCTCGCGTCTGAAAATGGTGTGACTATTCAGCTTTCCAGACCCTGGGGAACACGAATATGTGTTTCTTTTTCATTTCTGAGCTCTGTGTCAACAGTGAAGTTTTCCGGATGAATTGAGTTCTATGGCGAATTCTGAGATACGCCTTGGGCTAACTCCACAGGGACAGCTCGGATCTGAAAATGGTGTGAGAATTCGGCTTTCCAGATCCTAGGGAACATGAATATGTGTTTCTTTTTCATTTCTGAGCTCTGTATCAAAAGTGAAGTTTTCTGGCTGAATTGAGTAGTAAGGTAAATTCTATGATATGGCATTGGCTAACTCCTAAGGGAAAACTCGGATCTGAAAATGGTGTGAGAATTTGGCATTCCAGACCCTGGGGAACATGAATATGTGTTTCTTTTTCATTTCTGAGCTCTGTGTAAAAAGTGAAGTTTTCGGGCTGAATTGAGTGGTAAGGTAAATTCTATGATACGCCTTCGGCTAACTCCTCAGAGAAAGCTTGGATCTGAAAATTGGGTGAGATTTTGGCTTTCCAGACCCTGGGGAACATGAATATGTGTTTCTTTTTCATTTCTGAGCTCTGTATCAAAAGTGAAGTTTTCTGGCTGAATTGAGTAGTAAGGTAAATTCTATGATATGCCATTGGCTAACTCCTAAGGGAAAACTCGGATCTGAAAATGGTGTGAGAATTTGGCATTCCAGACCCTGGGGAACATGAATATGTGTTTCTTTTTCATTTCTGAGCTCTGTGTAAAAAGTGAAGTTTTCGGGCTGAATTGAGTGGTAAGGTAAATTCTATGATACGCCTTCGGCTAACTCCTCAGAGAAAGCTTGGATCTGAAAATTGGGTGAGATTTTGGCTTTCCAGACCCTGGGGAACATGAATATGTGTTTCTTTTTCATTTCTGAGCTCTGTGTCAAAAGTGATGTTTTCTGGCTGAATTAAGTTGTAAGGTAAATTCTATGATATGGCATTGGCTAACTCCTAAGGGAAAACTCGGATCTGAAATTTGTGTGAGAATTCGTAATTCCAGACCCTGGGGAACATGAATATGTGTTTCTTTTTCATTTCTGAGCTCTGTGTCAACAGTGAAGTTTTCCGGATGAATTGAGTTCTATGGCGAATTCTGAGATATGCCTTGGGCTAACTCCACAGGGAAAGCTCGCGTCTGAAAATGGTGTGAGAATTTGGCATTCCAGACCCTGGGGAACATGAATATGTGTTTCTTTTTCATTTCTGAGCTCTGTGTAAAAAGTGAAGTTTTCGGGCTGAATTGAGTGGTAAGGTAAATTCTATGATACGCCTTCGGCTAACTCCTCAGAGAAAGCTTGGATCTGAAAATTGGGTGAGATTTTGGCTTTCCAGACCCTGGGGAACATGAATATGTGTTTCTTTTTCATTTCTGAGCTCTGTGTCAACAGTGAAGTTTTCCGGATGAATTGAGTTCTATGGCGAATTCTGAGATACGCCTTGGGCTAACTCCACAGGGAAAGCTCAGATCTGAAAATGGTGTGAGAATTCGGCTTTCCGGACACTAGGGAACATGAATATGTGTTTCTTTTTCATTTCTGAGCTCTGTATCAAAAGTGAAGTTTTCTGGCTGAATTGAGTCGTAAGGTAAATTCTATGATACGCCTTGGGCTAACTGCTAAGGGAAAATTCGGATCTGAAAATGGTGCGAGAATTCGGCTTTCCAGACCCTCGGGAACATGAATATGTGTTTCTTTTTCATTTCTGAGCTCTGTGTCAAAAGTGAAGTTTCTGGCTGTAAATTGATTTCTATGGCAAATTCTGAGATACGCCTTGGGCTAACTCCACAGGGAAAGCTCGGATCTGAAAATGGTTTGTGAATTCGGCTTACCAGACCCTAGGGAACATGAATATGTGTTTCTTTTTCATTTCTGAGCTCTGTGTCAACAGTGAAGTTTTCCGGATGAATTGAGTTCTATGGCGAATTCTGAGATACGCCTTGGGCTAACTCCTCAGAGAAAGCTTGGATCTGAAAATTGGGTGAGATTTTGGCTTTCCAGACCCTGGGGAACATGAATATGTGTTTCTTTTTCATTTCTGAGCTCTGTGTCAAAAGTGAAGTTTTCTGGCTGAATTGAGTTGTAAGGTAAATATGATGATATGGCATTGGCTAACACCTAAGGGAAAACTCGGATCTGAAAATTGTGTGAGAATTCGGCATTCCAGACCCTGGGGAACATAAATATGTGTTTCTTTTCCATTTCTGAGCTCTGTGTCAAAAGTGAAGTTTCTGGCTGTAAATTGAGTCCTAAGGCAAATTCTGATCCTTGGGCTAACTCCACAGGGAAAGCTCGGAACTGAAAATGGGGTGAGATTTTGGCTTTCCAGACCCTGGGGAACATGAATATGTGTTTCTTTTTCATTTCTGAGCTCTGTATCAAAAGTGAGGTTTTCGGGCTGAATTGAGTTGTAAGGTAAATTCTATGATACGCCTTCAGCTAACTCCTCAGGGAAAGCTCGGATCTGAAAATTGAGTGAGAATTCGTAATTCCAGACCCTGGGGAACATGAATATGTGTTTCTTTTTCATTTCTGAGCTCTGTGTCAACAGTGAAGTTTTCCGGATGAATTGAGTTCTATGGCGAATTCTGAGATACGCCTTGGGCTAACTCCTCAGAGAAAGCTTGGATCTGAAAATTGGGTGAGATTTTGGCTTTCCAGACCCTGGGGAACATGAATATGTGTTTCTTTTTCATTTCTGAGCTCTGTGTCAAAAGTGATGTTTTCTGGCTGAATTAAGTTGTAAGGTAAATTCTATGATATGGCATTGGCTAACTCCTAAGGGAAAACTCGGATCTGAAATTTGTGTGAGAATTCGTAATTCCAGACCCTGGGGAACATGAATATGTGTTTCTTTTTCATTTCTGAGCTCTGTGTCAACAGTGAAGTTTTCCGGATGAATTGAGTTCTATGGCGAATTCTGAGATATGCCTTGGGCTAACTCCACAGGGAAAGCTCGCGTCTGAAAATGGTGTGAGAATTTGGCATTCCAGACCCTGGGGAACATGAATATGTGTTTCTTTTTCATTTCTGAGCTCTGTGTAAAAAGTGAAGTTTTCGGGCTGAATTGAGTGGTAAGGTAAATTCTATGATACGCCTTCGGCTAACTCCTCAGAGAAAGCTTGGATCTGAAAATTGGGTGAGATTTTGGCTTTCCAGACCCTGGGGAACATGAATATGTGTTTCTTTTTCATTTCTGAGCTCTGTGTCAACAGTGAAGTTTTCCGGATGAATTGAGTTCTATGGCGAATTCTGAGATACGCCTTGGGCTAACTCCACAGGGAAAGCTCAGATCTGAAAATGGTGTGAGAATTCGGCTTTCCGGACACTAGGGAACATGAATATGTGTTTCTTTTTCATTTCTGAGCTCTGTATCAAAAGTGAAGTTTTCTGGCTGAATTGAGTCGTAAGGTAAATTCTATGATACGCCTTGGGCTAACTGCTAAGGGAAAATTCGGATCTGAAAATGGTGCGAGAATTCGGCTTTCCAGACCCTCGGGAACATGAATATGTGTTTCTTTTTCATTTCTGAGCTCTGTGTCAAAAGTGAAGTTTCTGGCTGTAAATTGATTTCTATGGCAAATTCTGAGATACGCCTTGGGCTAACTCCACAGGGAAAGCTCGGATCTGAAAATGGTTTGTGAATTCGGCTTACCAGACCCTAGGGAACATGAATATGTGTTTCTTTTTCATTTCTGAGCTCTGTGTCAACAGTGAAGTTTTCCGGATGAATTGAGTTCTATGGCGAATTCTGAGATACGCCTTGGGCTAACTCCTCAGAGAAAGCTTGGATCTGAAAATTGGGTGAGATTTTGGCTTTCCAGACCCTGGGGAACATGAATATGTGTTTCTTTTTCATTTCTGAGCTCTGTGTCAAAAGTGAAGTTTTCTGGCTGAATTGAGTTGTAAGGTAAATATGATGATATGGCATTGGCTAACACCTAAGGGAAAACTCGGATCTGAAAATTGTGTGAGAATTCGGCATTCCAGACCCTGGGGAACATAAATATGTGTTTCTTTTCCATTTCTGAGCTCTGTGTCAAAAGTGAAGTTTCTGGCTGTAAATTGAGTCCTAAGGCAAATTCTGATCCTTGGGCTAACTCCACAGGGAAAGCTCGGAACTGAAAATGGGGTGAGATTTTGGCTTTCCAGACCCTGGGGAACATGAATATGTGTTTCTTTTTCATTTCTGAGCTCTGTATCAAAAGTGAGGTTTTCGGGCTGAATTGAGTTGTAAGGTAAATTCTATGATACGCCTTCAGCTAACTCCTCAGGGAAAGCTCGGATCTGAAAATTGAGTGAGAATTCGTAATTCCAGACCCTGGGGAACATGAATATGTGTTTCTTTTTCATTTCTGAGCTCTGTGTCAACAGTGAAGTTTTCCGGATGAATTGAGTTCTATGGCGAATTCTGAGATACGCCATGGGCTAACTCCTCAGGGAAAGCTCGGATCTGAAAATGGTGTGAGAATTCGGCTTTCCAGATCCTAGGAAACATGAATATGTGTTTCTTTTTCATTTCTGAGCTCTGTATCAAAAGTGAAGTTTTCTGGCTGAATTGAGTAGTAAGGTAAATTCTATGATATGGCATTGGCTAACTCCTAAGGGAAAACTCGGATCTGAAAATGGTATGAGAATTTGGCATTCCAGACCCTGGGGAACATGAATATGTGTTTCTTTTTCATTTCTGAGCTCTGTGTAAAAAGTGAAGTTTTCGGGCTGAATTGAGTGGTAAGGTAAATACTATGATACGCCTTCGGCTAACTCCTCAGAGAAAGCTTGGATCTGAAAATTGGGTGAGATTTTGGCTTTCCAGACCCTGGGGAACATGAATATGTGTTTCTTTTTCATTTCTGAGCTCTGTGTCAACAGTGAAGTTTTCCGGATGAATTGAGTTCTATGGCGAATTCTGAGATACGCCTTGGGCTAAATGCTAAGGGAAAACTCGGATCTGAAAATGGTGTGAGAATTCGGCTTTCCAGACCCTCGGGAACATGAATATGTGTTTCTTTTTCATTTCTGAGCTCTGTGTCAAAAGTGAAGTTTCTGGCTGTAAATTGATTTCTATGGCAAATTCTGAGATACGCCTTGGGCTAACTCCACAGGGAAAGCTCGGATCTGAAAATGGTGGGTGAATTCGGCTTTCCAGACCCTAGGGAACATGAATATGTGTTTCTTTTTCATTTCTGAGCTCTGTGTCAACAGTGAAGTTTTCCGGATGAATTGAGTTCTATGGCGAATTCTGAGATACGCCTTGGGCTAACTCCTCAGAGAAAGCTTGGATCTGAAAATTGGGTGAGATTTTGGCTTTCCAGACCCTGGGGAACATGAATATGTGTTTCTTTTTCATTTCTGAGCTCTGTGTCAAAAGTGAAGTTTTCTGGCTGAATTGAGTTGTAAGGTAAATTCGATGATATGGCATTGGCTAACACCTAAGGGAAAACTCGGATCTGAAAATGGTGTGAGAATTCGGCATTCCAGACCCTGGGGAACATAAATATGTGTTTCTTTTCCATTTCTGAGCTCTGTGTCAAAAGTGAAGTTTTCGGGGTGAATTGAGTGGTAAGGTAAATTCTATGATACGCCTTCGGCTAACTCCTCAGGGAAAGCTCGGGTCTGGAAATGATGTGACAATTCAGCTTTCCAGACCCTGGGGAACATGAATATGTGTTTCTTTTTCATTTCTGAGCTCTGTGTCAAAAGTGAAGTTTTCGGGCTGAATTGAGTTCTATGGCAAATTCTGAGATACGCCTTGGGCTAACTCCACAGAGAGAGTTCGGATCTGAAAATGGTGTGAGAATTCGGCTTTCCAGACCCTAGGGAACATGAATATGTGTTTCTTTTTCATTTCTGAGCTCTGTATCAAAAGTGAAGTTTTCTGGCTGAATTGAGTAGTAAGGTAAATTCTATGATATGGCATTGGCTAACTCCTCAGGGAAAGCTCGCGTCTGAAAATGGTGTGAGAATTTGGCATTCCAGACCCTGGGGAACATGAATATGTGTTTCTTTTTCATTTCTGAGCTCTGTGTCAAAAGTGAAGTTTTCTGGCTGAAATGAGCCCTAAGGCAAATTCTGAGATACGCCTTGGGCTAACTCCACAGGGAAAGCTCGGATCTGAAAATGGTGTGAGAATTCAGCTTTCCAGACCCTGGGGAACATGAATATGTGTTTCTTTTTCATTTTTGAGCTCTGTGTCAAAAGTGAAGTTTTCTGGCTGAATTGAGCCCTAAGGCAAATTCTGAGATCCGCCTTGGGCTAACTCCACAGGGAAAGCTCAGATCTGAAAATGGTGTGAGAATTCAGCTTTCCGGACACTAGGGAACATGAATATGTGTTTCTTTTTCATTTCTGAGCTCTGTATCAAAAGTGAAGTTTTCTGGCTGAATTGAGTCGTAAGGTAAATTCTATGATACGCCTTGGGCTAACTGCTAAGGGAAAACTCGGATCTGAAAATGGTGTGAGAATTCGGCTTTCCAGACCCTCGGGAACATGAATATGTGTTTCTTTTTCATTTCTGAGCTCTGTGTCAACAGTGAAGTTTTCCGGATGAATTGAGTTCTATGGCGAATTCTGAGATACGCCTTGGGCTAATTCCTCAGAGAAAGCTTGGATCTGAAAATTGGGTGAGATTTTGGCTTTCCAGACCCTGGGGAACATGAATATGTGTTTCTTTTTGATTTCTGAGCTCTGTGTCAAAAGTGAAGTTTTCTGGCTGAATTGAGTTGTAAGGTAAATTCGATGATATGGCATTGGCTAACACCTAAGGGAAAACTCGGATCTGAAAATTGTGTGAGAATTCGGCATTCCAGACCCTGGGGAACATAAATATGTGTTTCTTTTCCATTTCTGAGCTCTGTGTCAAAAGTGAAGTTTCTGGCTGTAAATTGAGACCTAAGGCAAATTCTGAGCCTTGGGCTAACTCCACAGGGAAAGCTCGGAACTGAAAATGGGGTGAGAATTCGGCTTTACAGACAGTAGGGAACATGAATATGTGTTTCTTTTTCATTTCTGAGCTCTGTGTCAAAAGTGAAGTTTTCGGGCTGAATTGAGTGGTAAGGTAAATTCTGAGATACGCCTTGGGCTAACTCCACAGGGAAAGCTCGCGTCTGAAAATGGTGTGACTATTCAGCTTTCCAGACCCTGGGGAACACGAATATGTGTTTCTTTTTCATTTCTGAGCTCTGTGTCAACAGTGAAGTTTTCCGGATGAATTGAGTTCTATGGCGAATTCTGAGATACGCCTTGGGCTAACTCCACAGGGACAGCTCGGATCTGAAAATGGTGTGAGAATTCGGCTTTCCAGATCCTAGGGAACATGAATATGTGTTTCTTTTTCATTTCTGAGCTCTGTATCAAAAGTGAGGTTTTTGGGCTGAATTGAGTTGTAAGGTAAATTCTATGATACGCCTTCAGCTAACTCCTCAGGGAAAGCTCGGATCTGAAAATGGTGTGAGAATTCAGCTTTCCAGACCCTGGGGAACATGAATATGTGTTTCTTTTTCATTTCTGAGCTCTGTGTCAAAAGTGAAGTTTTCTGGCTGAATTAAGTTGTAAGGTAAATTCTATGATATGGCATTGGCTAACTCCACAGGGAAAACTCGGATCTGAAATTTGTGTGAGAATTCGTAATTCCAGACCCTGGGGAACATGAATATGTGTTTCTTTTTCATTTCTGAGCTCTGTGTCAACAGTGAAGTTTTCCGGATGAATTGAGTTGTATGGCGAATTCTGAGATACGCCATGGGCTAACTCCTCAGGGAAAGCTCGGATCTGAAAATGGTGTGAGAATTCGGCTTTACAGACAGTAGGGAACATGAATATGTGTTTCTTTTTCATTTCTGAGCTCTGTGTCAAAAGTGAAGTTTTCGGGCTGAATTGAGTGGTAAGGTAAATTCTGAGATACGCCGTGGGCTAACTCCACAGGGAAAAGCTCGCGTCTGAAAATGGTGTGACTATTCAGCTTTCCAGACCCTGGGGAACACGAATATGTGTTTCTTTTTCATTTCTGAGCTCTGTGTCAACAGTGAAGTTTTCCGGATGAATTGAGTTCTATGGCGAATTCTGAGATACGCCTTGGGCTAACTCCACAGGGACAGCTCGGATCTGAAAATGGTGTGAGAATTCGGCTTTCCAGATCCTAGGGAACATGAATATGTGTTTCTTTTTCATTTCTGAGCTCTGTATCAAAAGTGAAGTTTTCTGGCTGAATTGAGTCGTAAGGTAAATTCTATGATACGCCTTGGGCTAACTGCTAAGGGAAAACTCGGATCTGAAAATGGTGTGAGAATTCGGCTTTCCAGACCCTGGGGAACACGAATATGTGTTTCTTTTTCATTTCTGAGCTCTGTATCAAAAGTGAAGTTTTCTGGCTGAATTGAGTAGTAAGGTAAATTCTATGATATGCCATTGGCTAACTCCTAAGGGAAAACTCGGATCTGAAAATGGTGTGAGAATTTGGCATTCCAGACCCTGGGGAACACGAATATGTGTTTCTTTTTCATTTCTGAGCTCTGTGTAAAAAGTGAAGTTTTCGGGCTGAATTGAGTGGTAAGGTAAATTCTATGATACGCCTTCGGCTAACTCCTCAGAGAAAGCTTGGATCTGAAAATTGGGTGAGATTTTGGCTTTCCAGACCCTGGGGAACATGAATATGTGTTTCTTTTTCATTTCTGAGCTCTGTGTCAAAAGTGAAGTTTTCTGGCTGAATTGAGCCCTAAGGCAAATTCTGAGATCCGCCTTGGGCTAACTCCACAGGGAAAGCTCAGACCTGAAAATGGTGTGAGAATTCAGCTTTCCGGACACTAGGGAACATGAATATGTGTTTCTTTTTCATTTCTGAGCTCTGTATCAAAAGTGAAGTTTTCTGGCTGAATTGAGTCGTAAGGTAAATTCTATGATACGCCTTGGGCTAACTGCTAAGGGAAAACTCGGATCTGAAAATGGTGTGAGAATTCGGCTTTCCAGACCCTCGGGAACATGAATATGTGTTTCTTTTTCATTTCTGAGCTCTGTGTCAAAAGTGAAGTTTCTGGCTGTAAATTGATTTCTATGGCAAATTCTGAGATACGCCTTGGGCTAACTCCACAGGGAAAGCTCGGATCTGAAAATGGTGTGTGAATTCGGCTTTCCATACCCTAGGGAACATGAATATGTGTTTCTTTTTCATTTCTGAGCTCTGTGTCAACAGTGAAGTTTTCCGGATGAATTGAGTTCTATGGCGAATTCTGAGATACGCCTTGGGCTAATTCCTCAGAGAAAGCTTGGATCTGAAAATTGGGTGAGATTTTGGCTTTCCAGACCCTGGGGAACATGAATATGTGTTTCTTTTTCATTTCTGAGCTCTGTGTCAAAAGTGAAGTTTTCTGGCTGAATTGAGTTGTAAGGTAAATTCGATGATATGGCATTGGCTAACACCTAAGGGAAAACTCGGATCTGAAAATTGTGTGAGAATTCGGCATTCCAGACCCTGGGGAACATAAATATGTGTTTCTTTTCCATTTCTGAGCTCTGTGTCAAAAGTGAAGTTTCTGGCTGTAAATTGAGACCTAAGGCAAATTCTGAGCCTTGGGCTAACTCCACAGGGAAAGCTCGGAACTGAAAATGGGGTGAGAATTCGGCTTTACAGACAGTAGGGAACATGAATATGTGTTTCTTTTTCATTTCTGAGCTCTGTGTCAAAAGTGAAGTTTTCGGGCTGAATTGAGTGGTAAGGTAAATTCTGAGATACGCCTTGGGCTAACTCCACAGGGAAAGCTCGCGTCTGAAAATGGTGTGACTATTCAGCTTTCCAGACCCTGGGGAACACGAATATGTGTTTCTTTTTCATTTCTGAGCTCTGTGTCAACAGTGAAGTTTTCCGGATGAATTGAGTTCTATGGCGAATTCTGAGATACGCCTTGGGCTAACTCCACAGGGACAGCTCGGATCTGAAAATGGTGTGAGAATTCGACTTTCCAGATCCTAGGGAACATGAATATGTGTTTCTTTTTCATTTCTGAGCTCTGTATCAAAAGTGAGGTTTTTGGGCTGAATTGAGTTGTAAGGTAAATTCTATGATACGCCTTCAGCTAACTCCTCAGGGAAAGCTCGGATCTGAAAATTGTGTGAGAATTCAGCTTTCCAGACCCTGGGGAACATGAATATATGTTTCTTTTTCATTTCTGAGCTCTGTGTCAAAAGTGAAGTTTTCTGGCTGAATTAAGTTGTAAGGTAAATTCTATGATATGGCATTGGCTAACTCCACAGGGAAAACTCGGATCTGAAATTTGTGTGAGAATTCGTAATTCCAGACCCTGGGGAACATGAATATGTGTTTCTTTTTCATTTCTGAGCTCTGTGTCAACAGTGAAGTTTTCCGGATGAATTGAGTTGTATGGCGAATTCTGAGATACGCCATGGGCTAACTCCTCAGGGAAAGCTCAGATCTGAAAATGGTGTGAGAATTCGGCTTTACAGACAGTAGGGAACATGAATATGTGTTTCTTTTTCATTTCTGAGCTCTGTGTCAAAAGTGAAGTTTTCGGGCTGAATTGAGTGGTAAGGTAAATTCTGAGATACGCCGTGGGCTAACTCCACAGGGAAAAGCTCGCGTCTGAAAATGGTGTGACTATTCAGCTTTCCAGACCCTGGGGAACACGAATATGTGTTTCTTTTTCATTTCTGAGCTCTGTGTCAACAGTGAAGTTTTCCGGATGAATTGAGTTCTATGTCGAATTCTGAGATACGCCTTGGGCTAACTCCACAGGGACAGCTCGGATCTGAAAATGGTGTGAGAATTCGGCTTTCCAGATCCTAGGGAACATGAATATGTGTTTCTTTTTCATTTCTGAGCTCTGTATCAAAAGTGAAGTTTTCTGGCTGAATTGAGTAGTAAGGTAAATTCTATGATATGCCATTGGCTAACTCCTAAGGGAAAACTCGGATCTGAAAATGGTGTGAGAATTTGGCATTCCAGACCCTGGGGAACATGAATATGTGTTTCTTTTTCATTTCTGAGCTCTGTGTAAAAAGTGAAGTTTTCGGGCTGAATTGAGTGGTAAGGTAAATTCTATGATACGCCTTCGGCTAACTCCTCAGAGAAAGCTTGGATCTGAAAATTGGGTGAGATTTTGGCTTTCCAGACCCTGAGGAACATGAATATGTGTTTCTTTTTCATTTCTGAGCTCTGTGTCAACAGTGAAGTTTTCCGGATGAATTGAGTTCTATGGGGAATTCTGAGATACGCCTTGGGCTAACTGCTAAGGGAAAACTCGGATCTGAAAATGGTGTGAGAATTCGGCTTTCCAGACCCTCGGGAACATGAATATGTGTTTCTTTTTCATTTCTGAGCTTTGTGTCAAAAGTGAGGTTTTCTGGCTGAATTGACTTCTATGGCAAATTCTGATTTACACCTTGGGCTAACTCCAAAGGGAAAGCTCGGATCTGAAAATGGTTTGAGATTTTGGCTTTTCAGACCATAGGGAGTATGAATATGTGTTTCTTTTTCATTGCTGAGCTCTGTGTCAAAAGTGAGGTTTTTGGGCTGAATTGAGTCCGAAGGTAAATTCTATGATACGGCTTGGGCTAACTCCTCAGGGAAAGCTTGGATCTGAAAATGGAGTGAGAATTTGGCTTTCCAGACCCTGGGGAACAGGACTATGTCTTTCATTTTCATTTCTGAGCTCTGTGTCAAAAGTGAAGTTTTCTGGCTGATCTGAGCTCTATGGCAAATTCTGAGATACGACTTTGGGTAACTCCTCAGGGAAAGCTCGGATCTGAAAATGGTGTGCAAATTCGGCTTTCCAGACCCTGGGAAACCTGAATATTTGTTTCTTTTTCATTTCTGAGCTCTATGTCAAAAGTGAGGTTTTCGGGCTTTATTGAGTTGTAAGGTAAATTCTATGATACGGCTTGGGCTAACTCCTCAGGGAAAGCTCGGATCTGAAAATGGTTTGAGATTTTGGCTTTTCAGACCGTAGGGAATGTGAATATGTGTTTCTTTTTCATTGCTGAGCTTTGTGTCAAAAGTGAGGTTTTCGGGCTGAATTGAGTACTAAGGTAAATTCTATGATACTGCTTGGGCTAACTCCTCAGGGAAAGCTTGGATCTGAAAATGGAGTGAGAATTTGGCTTTCCAGACCCTGGGAAACCTAAATATGTGTTTCTTTTTCATTTCTGAGCTTTGTGTCAAAAGTGAGGTTTTCGGGCTGAATTGAGTCGTAAGGCAAATTCTGAGATACGGCTTGGGCTAACTCCTCAGGAAAAGCTCGGATCTGAAAATGGTTTGAGATTTTGGCTTTTCAGACCGTAGGGAACATGAATATGTGTTTCTTTTTCATTTCTGAGCTCTGTATCAAAAGTGAAGTTTTCTGGCTGAATTGAGTCGTAAGGTAAATTCTATGATACGCCTTGGGCTAACTGCTAAGGGAAAATTCGGATCTGAAAATGGTGCGAGAATTCGGCTTTCCAGACCCTCGGGAACATGAATATGTGTTTCTTTTTCATTTCTGAGCTCTGTGTCAAAAGTGAAGTTTCTGGCTGTAAATTGATTTCTATGGCAAATTCTGAGATACGCCTTGGGCTAACTCCACAGGGAAAGCTCGGATCTGAAAATGGTTTGTGAATTCGGCTTACCAGACCCTAGGGAACATGAATATGTGTTTCTTTTTCATTTCTGAGCTCTGTGTCAACAGTGAAGTTTTCCGGATGAATTGAGTTCTATGGCGAATTCTGAGATACGCCTTGGGCTAACACCTAAGGGAAAACTCGGATCTGAAAATTGGGTGAGATTTTGGCTTTCCAGACCCTGGGGAACATGAATATGTGTTTCTTTTCCATTTCTGAGCTCTGTGTCAAAAGTGAAGTTTCTGGCTGTAAATTGAGTCCTAAGGCAAATTCTGATCCTTGGGCTAACTCCACAGGGAAAGCTCGGAACTGAAAATGGGGTGAGATTTTGGCTTTCCAGACCCTGGGGAACATGAATATGTGTTTCTTTTTCATTTCTGAGCTCTGTATCAAAAGTGAGGTTTTCGGGCTGAATTGAGTTGTAAGGTAAATTCTATGATACGCCTTCAGCTAACTCCTCAGGGAAAGCTCGGATCTGAAAATTGAGTGAGAATTCGTAATTCCAGACCCTGGGGAACATGAATATGTGTTTCTTTTTCATTTCTGAGCTCTGTGTCAACAGTGAAGTTTTCCGGATGAATTGAGTTCTATGGCGAATTCTGAGATACGCCATGGGCTAACTCCTCAGGGAAAGCTCGGATCTGAAAATGGTGTGAGAATTCGGCTTTCCAGATCCTAGGAAACATGAATATGTGTTTCTTTTTCATTTCTGAGCTCTGTATCAAAAGTGAAGTTTTCTGGCTGAATTGAGTAGTAAGGTAAATTCTATGATATGGCATTGGCTAACTCCTAAGGGAAAACTCGGATCTGAAAATGGTATGAGAATTTGGCATTCCAGACCCTGGGGAACATGAATATGTGTTTCTTTTTCATTTCTGAGCTCTGTGTAAAAAGTGAAGTTTTCGGGCTGAATTGAGTGGTAAGGTAAATACTATGATACGCCTTCGGCTAACTCCTCAGAGAAAGCTTGGATCTGAAAATTGGGTGAGATTTTGGCTTTCCAGACCCTGGGGAACATGAATATGTGTTTCTTTTTCATTTCTGAGCTCTGTGTCAACAGTGAAGTTTTCCGGATGAATTGAGTTCTATGGCGAATTCTGAGATACGCCTTGGGCTAAATGCTAAGGGAAAACTCGGATCTGAAAATGGTGTGAGAATTCGGCTTTCCAGACCCTCGGGAACATGAATATGTGTTTCTTTTTCATTTCTGAGCTCTGTGTCAAAAGTGAAGTTTCTGGCTGTAAATTGATTTCTATGGCAAATTCTGAGATACGCCTTGGGCTAACTCCACAGGGAAAGCTCGGATCTGAAAATGGTGGGTGAATTCGGCTTTCCAGACCCTAGGGAACATGAATATGTGTTTCTTTTTCATTTCTGTGCTCTGTGTCAACAGTGAAGTTTTCCGGATGAATTGAGTTCTATGGCGAATTCTGAGATACGCCTTGGGCTAACTCCTCAGAGAAAGCTTGGATCTGAAAATTGGGTGAGATTTTGGCTTTCCAGACCCTGGGGAACATGAATATGTGTTTCTTTTTCATTTCTGAGCTCTGTGTCAAAAGTGAAGTTTTCTGGCTGAATTGAGTTGTAAGGTAAATTCGATGATATGGCATTGGCTAACACCTAAGGGAAAACTCGGATCTGAAAATGGTGTGAGAATTCGGCATTCCAGACCCTGGGGAACATAAATATGTGTTTCTTTTCCATTTCTGAGCTCTGTGTCAAAAGTGAAGTTTTCGGGGTGAATTGAGTGGTAAGGTAAATTCTATGATACGCCTTCGGCTAACTCCTCAGGGAAAGCTCGGGTCTGGAAATGATGTGACAATTCAGCTTTCCAGACCCTGGGGAACATGAATATGTGTTTCTTTTTCATTTCTGAGCTCTGTGTCAAAAGTGAAGTTTTCGGGCTGAATTGAGTTCTATGGCAAATTCTGAGATACGCCTTGGGCTAACTCCACAGAGAGAGTTCGGATCTGAAAATGGTGTGAGAATTCGGCTTTCCAGACCCTAGGGAACATGAATATGTGTTTCTTTTTCATTTCTGAGCTCTGTATCAAAAGTGAAGTTTTCTGGCTGAATTGAGTAGTAAGGTAAATTCTATGATATGGCATTGGCTAACTCCTCAGGGAAAGCTCGCGTCTGAAAATGGTGTGAGAATTTGGCATTCCAGACCCTGGGGAACATGAATATGTGTTTCTTTTTCATTTCTGAGCTCTGTGTCAAAAGTGAAGTTTTCTGGCTGAAATGAGCCCTAAGGCAAATTCTGAGATACGCCTTGGGCTAACTCCACAGGGAAAGCTCGGATCTGAAAATGGTGTGAGAATTCAGCTTTCCAGACCCTGGGGAACATGAATATGTGTTTCTTTTTCATTTTTGAGCTCTGTGTCAAAAGTGAAGTTTTCTGGCTGAATTGAGCCCTAAGGCAAATTCTGAGATCCGCCTTGGGCTAACTCCACAGGGAAAGCTCAGATCTGAAAATGGTGTGAGAATTCAGCTTTCCGGACACTAGGGAACATGAATATGTGTTTCTTTTTCATTTCTGAGCTCTGTGTCAAAAGTGAAGTTTCTGGCTGTAAATTGATTTCTATGGCAAATTCTGAGATACGCCTTGGGCTAACTCCACAGGGAAAGCTCGGATCTGAAAATGGTGTGTGAATTCGGCTTTCCATACCCTAGGGAACATGAATATGTGTTTCTTTTTCATTTCTGAGCTCTGTGTCAACAGTGAAGTTTTCCGGATGAATTGAGTTCTATGGCGAATTCTGAGATACGCCTTGGGCTAATTCCTCAGAGAAAGCTTGGATCTGAAAATTGGGTGAGATTTTGGCTTTCCAGACCCTGGGGAACATGAATATGTGTTTCTTTTTGATTTCTGAGCTCTGTGTCAAAAGTGAAGTTTTCTGGCTGAATTGAGTTGTAAGGTAAATTCGATGATATGGCATTGGCTAACACCTAAGGGAAAACTCGGATCTGAAAATTGTGTGAGAATTCGGCATTCCAGACCCTGGGGAACATAAATATGTGTTTCTTTTCCATTTCTGAGCTCTGTGTCAAAAGTGAAGTTTCTGGCTGTAAATTGAGACCTAAGGCAAATTCTGAGCCTTGGGCTAACTCCACAGGGAAAGCTCGGAACTGAAAATGGGGTGAGAATTCGGCTTTACAGACAGTAGGGAACATGAATATGTGTTTCTTTTTCATTTCTGAGCTCTGTGTCAAAAGTGAAGTTTTCGGGCTGAATTGAGTGGTAAGGTAAATTCTGAGATACGCCTTGGGCTAACTCCACAGGGAAAGCTCGCGTCTGAAAATGGTGTGACTATTCAGCTTTCCAGACCCTGGGGAACACGAATATGTGTTTCTTTTTCATTTCTGAGCTCTGTGTCAACAGTGAAGTTTTCCGGATGAATTGAGTTCTATGGCGAATTCTGAGATACGCCTTGGGCTAACTCCACAGGGACAGCTCGGATCTGAAAATGGTGTGAGAATTCGGCTTTCCAGATCCTAGGGAACATGAATATGTGTTTCTTTTTCATTTCTGAGCTCTGTATCAAAAGTGAGGTTTTTGGGCTGAATTGAGTTGTAAGGTAAATTCTATGATACGCCTTCAGCTAACTCCTCAGGGAAAGCTCGGATCTGAAAATGGTGTGAGAATTCAGCTTTCCAGACCCTGGGGAACATGAATATGTGTTTCTTTTTCATTTCTGAGCTCTGTGTCAAAAGTGAAGTTTTCTGGCTGAATTAAGTTGTAAGGTAAATTCTATGATATGGCATTGGCTAACTCCACAGGGAAAACTCGGATCTGAAATTTGTGTGAGAATTCGTAATTCCAGACCCTGGGGAACATGAATATGTGTTTCTTTTTCATTTCTGAGCTCTGTGTCAACAGTGAAGTTTTCCGGATGAATTGAGTTGTATGGCGAATTCTGAGATACGCCATGGGCTAACTCCTCAGGGAAAGCTCGGATCTGAAAATGGTGTGAGAATTCGGCTTTACAGACAGTAGGGAACATGAATATGTGTTTCTTTTTCATTTCTGAGCTCTGTGTCAAAAGTGAAGTTTTGGGGCTGAATTGAGTGGTAAGGTAAATTCTGAGATACGCCGTGGGCTAACTCCACAGGGAAAATCTCGCGTCTGAAAATGGTGTGACTATTCAGCTTTCCAGACCCTGGGGAACACGAATATGTGTTTCTTTTTCATTTCTGAGCTCTGTGTCAACAGTGAAGTTTTCCGGATGAATTGAGTTCTATGGCGAATTCTGAGATACGCCTTGGGCTAACTCCACAGGGACAGCTCGGATCTGAAAATGGTGTGAGAATTCGGCTTTCCAGATCCTAGGGAACATGAATATGTGTTTCTTTTTCATTTCTGAGCTCTGTATCAAAAGTGAAGTTTTCTGGCTGAATTGAGTCGTAAGGTAAATTCTATGATACGCCTTGGGCTAACTGCTAAGGGAAAACTCGGATCTGAAAATGGTGTGAGAATTCGGCTTTCCAGACCCTGGGGAACACGAATATGTGTTTCTTTTTCATTTCTGAGCTCTGTATCAAAAGTGAAGTTTTCTGGCTGAATTGAGTAGTAAGGTAAATTCTATGATATGCCATTGGCTAACTCCTAAGGGAAAACTCGGATCTGAAAATGGTGTGAGAATTTGGCATTCCAGACCCTGGGGAACACGAATATGTGTTTCTTTTTCATTTCTGAGCTCTGTGTAAAAAGTGAAGTTTTCGGGCTGAATTGAGTGGTAAGGTAAATTCTATGATACGCCTTCGGCTAACTCCTCAGAGAAAGCTTGGATCTGAAAATTGGGTGAGATTTTGGCTTTCCAGACCCTGGGGAACATGAATATGTGTTTCTTTTTCATTTCTGAGCTCTGTGTCAAAAGTGAAGTTTTCTGGCTGAATTGAGCCCTAAGGCAAATTCTGAGATCCGCCTTGGGCTAACTCCACAGGGAAAGCTCAGACCTGAAAATGGTGTGAGAATTCAGCTTTCCGGACACTAGGGAACATGAATATGTGTTTCTTTTTCATTTCTGAGCTCTGTATCAAAAGTGAAGTTTTCTGGCTGAATTGAGTCGTAAGGTAAATTCTATGATACGCCTTGGGCTAACTGCTAAGGGAAAACTCGGATCTGAAAATGGTGTGAGAATTCGGCTTTCCAGACCCTCGGGAACATGAATATGTGTTTCTTTTTCATTTCTGAGCTCTGTGTCAAAAGTGAAGTTTCTGGCTGTAAATTGATTTCTATGGCAAATTCTGAGATACGCCTTGGGCTAACTCCACAGGGAAAGCTCGGATCTGAAAATGGTGTGTGAATTCGGCTTTCCATACCCTAGGGAACATGAATATGTGTTTCTTTTTCATTTCTGAGCTCTGTGTCAACAGTGAAGTTTTCCGGATGAATTGAGTTCTATGGCGAATTCTGAGATACGCCTTGGGCTAATTCCTCAGAGAAAGCTTGGATCTGAAAATTGGGTGAGATTTTGGCTTTCCAGACCCTGGGGAACATGAATATGTGTTTCTTTTTCATTTCTGAGCTCTGTGTCAAAAGTGAAGTTTTCTGGCTGAATTGAGTTGTAAGGTAAATTCGATGATATGGCATTGGCTAACACCTAAGGGAAAACTCGGATCTGAAAATTGTGTGAGAATTCGGCATTCCAGACCCTGGGGAACATAAATATGTGTTTCTTTTCCATTTCTGAGCTCTGTGTCAAAAGTGAAGTTTCTGGCTGTAAATTGAGACCTAAGGCAAATTCTGAGCCTTGGGCTAACTCCACAGGGAAAGCTCGGAACTGAAAATGGGGTGAGAATTCGGCTTTACAGACAGTAGGGAACATGAATATGTGTTTCTTTTTCATTTCTGAGCTCTGTGTCAAAAGTGAAGTTTTCGGGCTGAATTGAGTGGTAAGGTAAATTCTGAGATACGCCTTGGGCTAACTCCACAGGGAAAGCTCGCGTCTGAAAATGGTGTGACTATTCAGCTTTCCAGACCCTGGGGAACACGAATATGTGTTTCTTTTTCATTTCTGAGCTCTGTGTCAACAGTGAAGTTTTCCGGATGAATTGAGTTCTATGGCGAATTCTGAGATACGCCTTGGGCTAACTCCACAGGGACAGCTCGGATCTGAAAATGGTGTGAGAATTCGACTTTCCAGATCCTAGGGAACATGAATATGTGTTTCTTTTTCATTTCTGAGCTCTGTATCAAAAGTGAGGTTTTTGGGCTGAATTGAGTTGTAAGGTAAATTCTATGATACGCCTTCAGCTAACTCCTCAGGGAAAGCTCGGATCTGAAAATTGTGTGAGAATTCAGCTTTCCAGACCCTGGGGAACATGAATATATGTTTCTTTTTCATTTCTGAGCTCTGTGTCAAAAGTGAAGTTTTCTGGCTGAATTAAGTTGTAAGGTAAATTCTATGATATGGCATTGGCTAACTCCACAGGGAAAACTCGGATCTGAAATTTGTGTGAGAATTCGTAATTCCAGACCCTGGGGAACATGAATATGTGTTTCTTTTTCATTTCTGAGCTCTGTGTCAACAGTGAAGTTTTCCGGATGAATTGAGTTGTATGGCGAATTCTGAGATACGCCATGGGCTAACTCCTCAGGGAAAGCTCAGATCTGAAAATGGTGTGAGAATTCGGCTTTACAGACAGTAGGGAACATGAATATGTGTTTCTTTTTCATTTCTGAGCTCTGTGTCAAAAGTGAAGTTTTCGGGCTGAATTGAGTGGTAAGGTAAATTCTGAGATACGCCGTGGGCTAACTCCACAGGGAAAAGCTCGCGTCTGAAAATGGTGTGACTATTCAGCTTTCCAGACCCTGGGGAACACGAATATGTGTTTCTTTTTCATTTCTGAGCTCTGTGTCAACAGTGAAGTTTTCCGGATGAATTGAGTTCTATGTCGAATTCTGAGATACGCCTTGGGCTAACTCCACAGGGACAGCTCGGATCTGAAAATGGTGTGAGAATTCGGCTTTCCAGATCCTAGGGAACATGAATATGTGTTTCTTTTTCATTTCTGAGCTCTGTATCAAAAGTGAAGTTTTCTGGCTGAATTGAGTAGTAAGGTAAATTCTATGATATGCCATTGGCTAACTCCTAAGGGAAAACTCGGATCTGAAAATGGTGTGAGAATTTGGCATTCCAGACCCTGGGGAACATGAATATGTGTTTCTTTTTCATTTCTGAGCTCTGTGTAAAAAGTGAAGTTTTCGGGCTGAATTGAGTGGTAAGGTAAATTCTATGATACGCCTTCGGCTAACTCCTCAGAGAAAGCTTGGATCTGAAAATTGGGTGAGATTTTGGCTTTCCAGACCCTGAGGAACATGAATATGTGTTTCTTTTTCATTTCTGAGCTCTGTGTCAACAGTGAAGTTTTCCGGATGAATTGAGTTCTATGGGGAATTCTGAGATACGCCTTGGGCTAACTGCTAAGGGAAAACTCGGATCTGAAAATGGTGTGAGAATTCGGCTTTCCAGACCCTCGGGAACATGAATATGTGTTTCTTTTTCATTTCTGAGCTTTGTGTCAAAAGTGAGGTTTTCTGGCTGAATTGACTTCTATGGCAAATTCTGATTTACACCTTGGGCTAACTCCAAAGGGAAAGCTCGGATCTGAAAATGGTTTGAGATTTTGGCTTTTCAGACCATAGGGAGTATGAATATGTGTTTCTTTTTCATTGCTGAGCTCTGTGTCAAAAGTGAGGTTTTTGGGCTGAATTGAGTCTGAAGGTAAATTCTATGATACGGCTTGGGCTAACTCCTCAGGGAAAGCTTGGATCTGAAAATGGAGTGAGAATTTGGCTTTCCAGACCCTGGGGAACAGGACTATGTCTTTCATTTTCATTTCTGAGCTCTGTGTCAAAAGTGAAGTTTTCTGGCTGATCTGAGCTCTATGGCAAATTCTGAGATACGACTTTGGGTAACTCCTCAGGGAAAGCTCGGATCTGAAAATGGTGTGCAAATTCGGCTTTCCAGACCCTGGGAAACCTGAATATTTGTTTCTTTTTCATTTCTGAGCTCTATGTCAAAAGTGAGGTTTTCGGGCTTTATTGAGTTGTAAGGTAAATTCTATGATACGGCTTGGGCTAACTCCTCAGGGAAAGCTCGGATCTGAAAATGGTTTGAGATTTTGGCTTTTCAGACCGTAGGGAATGTGAATATGTGTTTCTTTTTCATTGCTGAGCTTTGTGTCAAAAGTGAGGTTTTCGGGCTGAATTGAGTACTAAGGTAAATTCTATGATACTGCTTGGGCTAACTCCTCAGGGAAAGCTTGGATCTGAAAATGGAGTGAGAATTTGGCTTTCCAGACCCTGGGAAACCTAAATATGTGTTTCTTTTTCATTTCTGAGCTTTGTGTCAAAAGTGAGGTTTTCGGGCTGAATTGAGTCGTAAGGCAAATTCTGAGATACGGCTTGGGCTAACTCCTCAGGAAAAGCTCGGATCTGAAAATGGTTTGAGATTTTGGCTTTTCAGACCGTAGGGAATATGAATATGTGTTTCTTTTTCATTTCTGAGCTCTTTGTCAAAAGTGAGGTTTTCGGGCTGAATTGAGTCCTAAGGCAAATTCTGAGTTACGGCTTGGGCTAACTACTCAGGGAAAGCTCGGATCTGAAAATGGTTTGAGATTTTGGCTTTTCAGACCGTAGGGAACATGAATATGTGTTTCTTTTTCATTTCTGAGCTCTCTGTCAAAAGTGAAGTTTTTGGGCTGAATTGAGTCCTAAGGCAAATTCTATGATATGTCTTGGGCTAACTACTCAGGGAAAGCTCGGTTCTGAAAATTGTGTGAGAATTTGGCTTTCCAGACCCTGGGGAACAGGACTATGTCTTTCATTTTCATTTCTGAGCTCTGTGTCAAAAGTAAAGTTTTCGGGCTAAATTGAGTCCTAAGATAAATTCTATGATACGCCTTTGGCTAAATCTACAGGAAAAGCTCGGATCTGAAAATGGTGTGAGAATTCGGCTTTCCAGACCCTGGGGGACATGAATATGTGTTTCTTTTTCATTTCTGAACTTTGTGTCAAAAGTGAGGTTTTTGGGCTGAATTGAGTCCTAAGGTAAATTCTGAGTTACGCCTTGGACTAACTCCACAGGGAAAGCTCGGATCTGAAAATGGTTTGAGATTTTGGCTTTTCAGATCGTAGGGAACATGAATATGTGTTTCTTTTTCATTTCTGAGCTCTGTGTCAAAAGTGAAGTTTTCTGGTGAATTGAGTTCTATGGCGAATTCTGAGATACGCCTTGGGCTAAATCCACAGGAAAAGCTCGGATCTGAAAATGGTGTGAGAATTCGGCTTTCCAGACCCTGGGGGACATGAATATGTGTTTCTTTTTCATTTCTGAGCTTTGTGTCAAAAGTGAAGTTTTCTGGTGAATTGAGTTCTATGGAAAATTCTGAGATACGCCTTAGGCTAAATCCACAGGAAAAGCTCGGATCTGAAAATGGTGTGAGAATTTGGCTTTTCAGACCCTGGGGAACATGAATATGTGTTTCTTTTTCATTTCTGAGCTCTGTGTCAACAGTGAAGTTTTCCGGATGAATTGAGTTCTATGGCGAATTCTGAGATACGCCTTGGGCTAACTCCTCAGAGAAAGCTTGGATCTGAAAATTGGGTGAGATTTTGGCTTTCCAGACCCTGGGGAACATGAATATGTGTTTCTTTTTCATTTCTGAGCTCTGTGTCAAAAGTGATGTTTTCTGGCTGAATTAAGTTGTAAGGTAAATTCTATGATATGGCATTGGCTAACTCCTAAGGGAAAACTCGGATCTGAAATTTGTGTGAGAATTCGGCATTCCAGACCCTGGGGAACATGAATATGTGTTTCTTTTTCATTTCTGAGCTCTGTGTCAACAGTGAAGTTTTCCGGATGAATTGAGTTCTATGGCGAATTCTGAGATACGCCATGGGCTAACTCCTCAGGGAAAGCTCGGATCTGAAAATGGTGTGAGAATTCGGCTTTACAGACAGTAGGGAACATGAATATGTGTTTCTTTTTCATTTCTGAGCTCTGTGTCAAAAGTGAAGTTTTGGGGCTGAATTGAGTGGTAAGGTAAATTCTGAGATACGCCTTGGACTAACTCCACAGGGAAAGCTCACGTCTGAAAATGGTGTGACTATTCAGCTTTCCAGACCCTGGGGAACACGAATATGTGTTTCTTTTTCATTTCTGAGCTCTGTGTAAAAAGTGAGGTTTCTGGCTGTAAATTGAGTCCTAAGGCAAATTCTGATCCTTGGGCTAACTCCACAGGGAAAGCTCGGAACTGAAAATGGGGTGAGATTTTGGCTTTCCAGACCCTGGGGAACATGAATATGTGTTTCTTTTTCATTTCTGAGCTCTGTATCAAAAGTGAGGTTTTCGGGCTGAATTGAGTTGTAAGGTAAATTCTATGATACGCCTTCAGCTAACTCCTCAGGGAAAGCTCGGATCTGAAAATTGAGTGAGAATTCGTAATTCCAGACCCTGGGGAACATGAATATGTGTTTCTTTTTCATTTCTGAGCTCTGTGTCAACAGTGAAGTTTTCCGGATGAATTGAGTTCTATGGCGAATTCTGAGATACGCCATGGGCTAACTCCTCAGGGAAAGCTCGGATCTGAAAATGGTGTGAGAATTCGGCTTTCCAGATCCTAGGAAACATGAATATGTGTTTCTTTTTCATTTCTGAGCTCTGTATCAAAAGTGAAGTTTTCTGGCTGAATTGAGTAGTAAGGTAAATTCTATGATATGGCATTGGCTAACTCCTAAGGGAAAACTCGGATCTGAAAATGGTGTGAGAATTTGGCATTCCAGACCCTGGGGAACATGAATATGTGTTTCTTTTTCATTTCTGAGCTCTGTGTAAAAAGTGAAGTTTTCGGGCTGAATTGAGTGGTAAGGTAAATTCTATGATACGCCTTCGGCTAACTCCTCAGAGAAAGCTTGGATCTGAAAATTGGGTGAGATTTTGGCTTTCCAGACCCTGGGGAACATGAATATGTGTTTCTTTTTCATTTCTGAGCTCTGTGTCAACAGTGAAGTTTTCCGGATGAATTGAGTTCTATGGCGAATTCTGAGATACGCCTTGGGCTAAATGCTAAGGGAAAACTCGGATCTGAAAATGGTGTGAGAATTCGGCTTTCCAGACCCTCGGGAACATGAATATGTGTTTCTTTTTCATTTCTGAGCTCTGTGTCAAAAGTGAAGTTTCTGGCTGTAAATTGATTTCTATGGCAAATTCTGAGATACGCCTTGGGCTAACTCCACAGGGAAAGCTCGGATCTGAAAATGGTGTGTGAATTCGGCTTTCCAGACCCTAGGGAACATGAATATGTGTTTCTTTTTCATTTCTGAGCTCTGTGTCAACAGTGAAGTTTTCCGGATGAATTGAGTTCTATGGCGAATTCTGAGATACGCCTTGGGCTAACTCCTCAGAGAAAGCTTGGATCTGAAAATTGGGTGAGATTTTGGCTTTCCAGACCCTGGGGAACATGAATATGTGTTTCTTTTTCATTTCTGAGCTCTGTGTCAAAAGTGAAGTTTTCTGGCTGAATTGAGTTGTAAGGTAAATTCGATGATATGGCATTGGCTAACACCTAAGGGAAAACTCGGATCTGAAAATGGTGTGAGAATTCGGCATTCCAGACCCTGGGGAACATAAATATGTGTTTCTTTTCCATTTCTGAGCTCTGTGTCAAAAGTGAAGTTTCTGGCTGTAAATTGAGACCTAAGGCAAATTCTGAGCCTTGGGCTAACTCCACAGGGAAAGCTCGGAACTGAAAATGGGGTGAGATTTTGGCTTTCCAGACCCTGGGGAACATGAATATGTGTTTCTTTTTCATTTCTGAGCTCTGTATCAAAAGTGAGGTTTTTGGGCTGAATTGAGTTGTAAGGTAAATTCTATGATACGCCTTCAGCTAACTCCTCAAGGAAAGCTCGGATCTGAAAATTGTGTGAGAATTCAGCTTTCCAGACCCTGGGGAACACGAATATGTGTTTCTTTTTCATTTCTGAGCTCTGTGTCAACAGTGAAGTTTTCCGGATGAATTGAGTTCTATGGAGAATTCTGAGATACGCCTTGGGCTAACTCCACAGGGACAGCTCGGATCTGAAAATGGTGTGAGAATTTGGCATTCCAGACCCTGGGGAACATGAATATGTGTTTCTTTTTCATTTCTGAGCTCTGTGTAAAAAGTGAAGTTTTCGGGCTGAATTGAGTGGTAAGGTAAATTCTATGATACGCCTTCGGCTAACTCCTCAGAGAAAGCTTGGATCTGAAAATTGGGTGAGATTTTGGCTTTCCAGACCCTGGGGAACATGAATATGTGTTTCATTTTCATTTCTGAGCTCTGTGTCAACAGTGAAGTTTTCCAGATGAATTGAGTTCTATGGCGAATTCTGAGATACGCCTTGGGCTAACTCCACAGAGAGAGCTCGGATCTGAAAATGGTGTGAGAATTTGGCATTCCAGACCCTGGGGAACATGAATATGTGTTTCTTTTTCATTTCTGAGCTCTGTGTCAAAAGTGAAGTTTTCGGGCTGAATTGAGTGGTAAGGTAAATTCTATGATACGCCTTCGGCTAACTCCTCAGGGAAAGCTCGCGTCTGAAAATGATGTGACAATTCAGCTTTCCAGACCCTGGGGAACATGAATATGTGTTTCTTTTTCATTTCTGAGCTCTGTGTCAAAAGTGAAGTTTTCGGGCTGAATTGAGTGGTAAGGTAAATTCTATGATACGCCATCGGCTAACTCCTAAGGGAAAACTCGGATCTGAAAATGGTGTGAGAATTCGGCTTTCCAGACCCTCGGGAACATGAATATGTGTTTCTTTTTCATTTCTGAGCTCTGTGTCAAAAGTGAAGTTTCTGGCTGTAAATTGATTTCTATGGCAAATTCTGAGATACGCCTTCGGCTAACTCCTCAGAGAAAGCTTGGATCTGAAAATTGGGTGAGATTTTGGCTTTCCAGACCCTGGGGAACATGAATATGTGTTTCTTTTTCATTTCTGAGCTCTGTGTCAACAGTGAAGTTTTCCGGATGAATTGAGTTCTATGGCGAATTCTGAGATACGCCTTGGGCTAACTCCACAGAGAGAGCTCGGATCTGAAAATGGGGTGAGATTTTGGCTTTCCAGACCCTGGGGAACATGAATATGTGTTTCTTTTTCATTTCTGAGCTCTTTGTCAAAAGTGAAGTTTTCTGGCTGAATTGAGCCATAAGGCAAATTATGAGATACGCCATGGGCTAACTCCTCAGGGAAACTACGGGTCTGAAAATGGTGTGTGAATTCGGCTTTCCAGACCCTAGGGAACATGAATATGTGTTTCTTTTTCATTTCTGAGCTCTGTGTCAACAGTGAAGTTTTCCGGATGAATTGAGTTCTATGGCGAATTCTGAGATACGCCTTGGGCTAACTCCACAGGGACAGCTCGGATCTGAAAATGGTGTGAGAATTTGGCTTTCCAGATCCTAGGGAACATGAATATGTGTTTCTTTTTCATTTCTGAGCTCTGTATCAAAAGTGAAGTTTTCTGGCTGAATTGAGTAGTAAGGTAAATTCTATGATATGGCATTGGCTAACTCCTAAGGGAAAACTCGGATCTGAAAATGGCGTGAGAATTTGGCATTCCAGACCCTGGGGAACATGAATATGTGTTTCTTTTTCATTTCTGAGCTCTGTGTAAAAAGTGAAGTTTTCGGGCTGAATTGAGTGGTAAGGTAAATTCTATGATACGCCTTCGGCTAACTCCTCAGAGAAAGCTTGGATCTGAAAATTGGGTGAGATTTTGGCTTTCCAGACCCTGGGGAACATGAATATGTGTTTCATTTTCATTTCTGAGCTCTGTGTCAACAGTGAAGTTTTCCAGATGAATTGAGTTCTATGGCGAATTCTGAGATACGCCTTGGGCTAACTCCACAGAGAGAGCTCGGATCTGAAAATGGTGTGAGAATTTGGCATTCCAGACCCTGGGGAACATGAATATGTGTTTCTTTTTCATTTCTGAGCTCTGTGTCAAAAGTGAAGTTTTCGGGCTGAATTGAGTGGTAAGGTAAATTCTATGATACGCCTTCGGCTAACTCCTCAGGGAAAGCTCGCGTCTGAAAATGATGTGACAATTCAGCTTTCCAGACCCTGGGGAACATGAATATGTGTTTCTTTTTCATTTCTGAGCTCTGTGTCAAAAGTGAAGTTTTCGGGCTGAATTGAGTGGTAAGGTAAATTCTATGATACGCCATCGGCTAACTCCTAAGGGAAAACTCGGATCTGAAAATGGTGTGAGAATTCGGCTTTCCAGACCCTCGGGAACATGAATATGTGTTTCTTTTTCATTTCTGAGCTCTGTGTCAAAAGTGAAGTTTCTGGCTGTAAATTGATTTCTATGGCAAATTCTGAGATACGCCTTGGGCTAACTCCACAGGGAAAGCTCGGATCTGAAAATGGTGTGTGAATTCGGCTTTCCAGACCCTAGGGAACATGAATATGTGTTTCTTTTTCATTTCTGAGCTCTGTGTCAAAAGTGAAGTTTTCTGGCTGAATTGAGTTCTATGGCGAATTCTGAGATACGCCTTGGGCTAAATCCACATGAAAAGCTCGGATCTGAAAATGGTGTGAGAATTCGGCTTTCCAGACCCTGGGGAACATGAATATGTGTTTCTTTTTAATTTCTGAGTTCTGTGTCAAAAGTGAGGTTTTCGGGCTGAATTGAGACCTAAGGTAAATTCTGAGTTACGCCTTGCGCTAACTCCACAGGGAAAGCTCGGATCTGAAAATGGTGTGAGAATTCGGCTTTTCAGACCCTGGGGGACATGAATATGTGTTTCTTTTTCATTTCTGAGCTTTGTGTCAAAAGTGAAGTTTTCTGGTGAATTGAGTTCTATGGCGAATTCTGAGATACGCCTTGGGCTAAATCCACAGGAAAAGCTCGGATCTGAAAATGGTGTGAGAATTCGGCTTTTCAGACCGTAGGGAACATGAATATGTGTTTCTTTTTCATTTCTGAGCTGTGTGTCAAAAGTGAGGTTTTCGGGCTGAATTGAGTTGTAAGGTAAATTCTATGATACGGCTTGGGCTAACTCCTCAGGGAAAGCTCGGATCTGAAAATGGTTTGAGATTTTGGCTTTTCAGACCGTAGGGAATATGAATATGTGTTTCTTTTTCATTTCTGAGCTTTGTGACAAAAGTGAGGTTTTCGGGCTGAATTGAGTCCTAAGGCAAATTCTATGATATGGCTTGGGCTAACTCCTCAGGGAAAGCTCGGATCTGAAAATGGTGTAAGAATTCAGCTTTCCAGACCCTGGGGAACATGAATATGTGTTTCTTTTTCATTGCTGAGCTCTGTGTCAAAAGTGAGGTTTTCAGGCTGAATTGAGTCCTAAGGTAAATTCTATGATACGGCTTCGGCTAACTCCTCAGCTAAGCTTGGATATGAAAATGGAGTGAGAATTCAGCTTTCCAGACCCTGGGGAACAGGACTATGTCTTTCATTTTCATTTCTGAGCTCTGTGTCAAAAGTGAAGTTTTCTGTTTGATCTGAGCTCTATGGCAAATTCTGAGATACGCCTTGGGCTAACTCCTCAGGGAAAGCTTGGATCTGAAAATTGGGTGAGATTTTGGCTTTCCAGACCCTGGGGAACATGAATATGTGTTTCATTTTCATTTCTGAGCTCTGTGTCAACAGTGAAGTTTTCCAGATGAATTGAGTTCTATGGCGAATTCTGAGATACGCCTTGGGCTAACTCCACAGAGAGAGCTCGGATCTGAAAATGGTGTGAGAATTTGGCATTCCAGACCCTGGGGAACATGAATATGTGTTTCTTTTTCATTTCTGAGCTCTGTGTCAAAAGTGAAGTTTTCGGGCTGAATTGAGTGGTAAGGTAAATTCTATGATACGCCTTCGGCTAACTCCTCAGGGAAAGCTCGCGTCTGAAAATGATGTGACAATTCAGCTTTCCAGACCCTGGGGAACATGAATATGTGTTTCTTTTTCATTTCTGAGCTCTGTGTCAAAAGTGAAGTTTTCGGGCTGAATTGAGTGGTAAGGTAAATTCTATGATACGCCATCGGCTAACTCCTAAGGGAAAACTCGGATCTGAAAATGGTGTGAGAATTCGGCTTTCCAGACCCTCGGGAACATGAATATGTGTTTCTTTTTCATTTCTGAGCTCTGTGTCAAAAGTGAAGTTTCTGGCTGTAAATTGATTTCTATGGCAAATTCTGAGATACGCCTTCGGCTAACTCCTCAGAGAAAGCTTGGATCTGAAAATTGGGTGAGATTTTGGCTTTCCAGACCCTGGGGAACATGAATATGTGTTTCTTTTTCATTTCTGAGCTCTGTGTCAACAGTGAAGTTTTCCGGATGAATTGAGTTCTATGGCGAATTCTGAGATACGCCTTGGGCTAACTCCACAGAGAGAGCTCGGATCTGAAAATGGGGTGAGATTTTGGCTTTCCAGACCCTGGGGAACATGAATATGTGTTTCTTTTTCATTTCTGAGCTCTTTGTCAAAAGTGAAGTTTTCTGGCTGAATTGAGCCATAAGGCAAATTATGAGATACGCCATGGGCTAACTCCTCAGGGAAACTACGGGTCTGAAAATGGTGTGTGAATTCGGCTTTCCAGACCCTAGGGAACATGAATATGTGTTTCTTTTTCATTTCTGAGCTCTGTGTCAACAGTGAAGTTTTCCGGATGAATTGAGTTCTATGGCGAATTCTGAGATACGCCTTGGGCTAACTCCACAGGGACAGCTCGGATCTGAAAATGGTGTGAGAATTTGGCTTTCCAGATCCTAGGGAACATGAATATGTGTTTCTTTTTCATTTCTGAGCTCTGTATCAAAAGTGAAGTTTTCTGGCTGAATTGAGTAGTAAGGTAAATTCTATGATATGGCATTGGCTAACTCCTAAGGGAAAACTCGGATCTGAAAATGGCGTGAGAATTTGGCATTCCAGACCCTGGGGAACATGAATATGTGTTTCTTTTTCATTTCTGAGCTCTGTGTAAAAAGTGAAGTTTTCGGGCTGAATTGAGTGGTAAGGTAAATTCTATGATACGCCTTCGGCTAACTCCTCAGAGAAAGCTTGGATCTGAAAATTGGGTGAGATTTTGGCTTTCCAGACCCTGGGGAACATGAATATGTGTTTCATTTTCATTTCTGAGCTCTGTGTCAACAGTGAAGTTTTCCAGATGAATTGAGTTCTATGGCGAATTCTGAGATACGCCTTGGGCTAACTCCACAGAGAGAGCTCGGATCTGAAAATGGTGTGAGAATTTGGCATTCCAGACCCTGGGGAACATGAATATGTGTTTCTTTTTCATTTCTGAGCTCTGTGTCAAAAGTGAAGTTTTCGGGCTGAATTGAGTGGTAAGGTAAATTCTATGATACGCCTTCGGCTAACTCCTCAGGGAAAGCTCGCGTCTGAAAATGATGTGACAATTCAGCTTTCCAGACCCTGGGGAACATGAATATGTGTTTCTTTTTCATTTCTGAGCTCTGTGTCAAAAGTGAAGTTTTCGGGCTGAATTGAGTGGTAAGGTAAATTCTATGATACGCCATCGGCTAACTCCTAAGGGAAAACTCGGATCTGAAAATGGTGTGAGAATTCGGCTTTCCAGACCCTCGGGAACATGAATATGTGTTTCTTTTTCATTTCTGAGCTCTGTGTCAAAAGTGAAGTTTCTGGCTGTAAATTGATTTCTATGGCAAATTCTGAGATACGCCTTGGGCTAACTCCACAGGGAAAGCTCGGATCTGAAAATGGTGTGTGAATTCGGCTTTCCAGACCCTAGGGAACATGAATATGTGTTTCTTTTTCATTTCTGAGCTCTGTGTCAAAAGTGAAGTTTTCTGGCTGAATTGAGTTCTATGGCGAATTCTGAGATACGCCTTGGGCTAAATCCACATGAAAAGCTCGGATCTGAAAATGGTGTGAGAATTCGGCTTTCCAGACCCTGGGGAACATGAATATGTGTTTCTTTTTAATTTCTGAGTTCTGTGTCAAAAGTGAGGTTTTCGGGCTGAATTGAGACCTAAGGTAAATTCTGAGTTACGCCTTGCGCTAACTCCACAGGGAAAGCTCGGATCTGAAAATGGTGTGAGAATTCGGCTTTTCAGACCCTGGGGGACATGAATATGTGTTTCTTTTTCATTTCTGAGCTTTGTGTCAAAAGTGAAGTTTTCTGGTGAATTGAGTTCTATGGCGAATTCTGAGATACGCCTTGGGCTAAATCCACAGGAAAAGCTCGGATCTGAAAATGGTGTGAGAATTCGGCTTTTCAGACCGTAGGGAACATGAATATGTGTTTCTTTTTCATTTCTGAGCTGTGTGTCAAAAGTGAGGTTTTCGGGCTGAATTGAGTTGTAAGGTAAATTCTATGATACGGCTTGGGCTAACTCCTCAGGGAAAGCTCGGATCTGAAAATGGTTTGAGATTTTGGCTTTTCAGACCGTAGGGAATATGAATATGTGTTTCTTTTTCATTTCTGAGCTTTGTGACAAAAGTGAGGTTTTCGGGCTGAATTGAGTCCTAAGGCAAATTCTATGATATGGCTTGGGCTAACTCCTCAGGGAAAGCTCGGATCTGAAAATGGTGTAAGAATTCAGCTTTCCAGACCCTGGGGAACATGAATATGTGTTTCTTTTTCATTGCTGAGCTCTGTGTCAAAAGTGAGGTTTTCAGGCTGAATTGAGTCCTAAGGTAAATTCTATGATACGGCTTCGGCTAACTCCTCAGCTAAGCTTGGATATGAAAATGGAGTGAGAATTCAGCTTTCCAGACCCTGGGGAACAGGACTATGTCTTTCATTTTCATTTCTGAGCTCTGTGTCAAAAGTGAAGTTTTCTGTTTGATCTGAGCTCTATGGCAAATTCTGAGATACGCCTTGGGCTAACTCCTCAGGGAAAGCTCGGATCTGAAAATGGTGTGAGAATTCGGCTTTCCAGACCGTGGGAAACATGAATATGTGTTTCTTTTTCATTTCTGAGCTTTGTGTCAAAAGTGAGGTTTTCGGGCTGAATTGAGTTTTATGGCAAATTCTGAGTTACGCCTTGGGCAAACTCCAGAGGGAAAGTTCGGATCTCAAAATGGTTTGAGATTTTGGCTTTTCAGACCATAGGGAATATGAGTATGTGTTTCTTTTTCATTTCTGAGCTTTGTGTCAATGTGAGGTTTTCGGGCTGAATTGAGTTGTAAGGTAAATTCTATGATACGGCTTTGACTAACTCCTCAGGGAAAGCTCAGATCTGAAAATGGTTTGAGATTTTGGTTTTTCAGACCGTAGGAAATATGAATATGTGTTTCTTTTTCATTTCTGAGCTTTGTGTCAAAAGTCAGGTTTTCAGGCTGAATTGAGTCCTAAGGTAAATTCTATGATACGGCTTGGGCTAACTCCTCAGGGAAAGGTCGGATCTGAAAATGGTGTGAGAATTCGGCTTTCCAGACCCTGGTGAACATGAATATGTGTTCTGAGCTCTGTGTCAAAAGTGAAGTTTTCTGGCTGAATTGAGTTCTATGGCGAATTCTGAGATACGCCTTGGGCTAAATCCACATGAAAAGCTCGGATCTGAAAATGGTGTGAGAATTCGGCTTTCCAGACCCTGGGGAACATGAATATGTGTTTCTTTTTAATTTCTGAGTTCTGTGTCAAAAGTGAGGTTTTCGGGCTGAATTGAGTCCTAAGGTAAATTCTGAGTTACGCCTTGCGCTAACTCCACAGGGAAAGCTCGGATCTGAAAATGGTGTGAGAATTCGGCTTTTCAGACCCTGGGGGACATGAATATGTGTTTCTTTTTCATTTCTGAGCTTTGTGTCAAAAGTGAAGTTTTCTGGTGAATTGAGTTCTATGGCGAATTCTGAGATACGCCTTGGGCTAAATCCACAGGAAAAGCTCGGATCTGAAAATGGTGTGAGAATTCGGCTTTTCAGACCGTAGGGAACATGAATATGTGTTTCTTTTTCATTTCTGAGCTGTGTGTCAAAAGTGAGGTTTTCGGGCTGAATTGAGTTGTAAGGTAAATTCTATGATACGGCTTGGGCTAACTCCTCAGGGAAAGCTCGGATCTGAAAATGGTGTGAGAATTCGGCTTTCCAGACCCCGGGGAACATGAATATGTGTTTCTTTTTCATTTCTGAGCTTTGTGTCAAAAGTGAGGTTTTCGGGCTGAATTGAGTCCTAACGTAAATTCTATGATACGCCTTGGGCTAACTCCTCAGGGAAAGCTCGGATCTGAAAATGGTTTGAGATTTTGGCTTTTCAGATCGTAGGGAACATGAATATGTGTTTCCTTTTCATTTCTGAGCTCTGTGTCAAAAGTGAAGTTTTCTGGCTGAATTGAGTTGTAAAGTAAATTCTATGATACTGCTTGGGCAAACTCCTCAGGGAAAGCTCGGTTCTGAAAATTTTGTGAGAATTTGGTTTTCCAGACCCTGGGGAACAGGACTATGTCTTTCATTTTCATTTCTGAGCTCTGTGTCAAAAGTGAAGTTTTCTGGCTGATCTGAGTTCTATGGCAAATTCTAAGATACAACTTTGGCTAACTCCTCAGGGAAAGCTCAGATCTGAAAATGGTGTGAGAATTTGGCTTTCCAGACCCTGGGAAACCTGAATATGTGTTTCTTTTTCATTTCTGAGCTCTGTGTCAAAAGTGAGGTTTTCGGGCTGAATTGAGTCCTAACGTAAATTCTATGATACGCCTTGGGCTAACTCCTCAGGGAAAGCTCGGATCTGAAAATGGTTTGAGATTTTGGCTTTTCAGATCGTAGGGAACATGAATATGTGTTTCCTTTTCATTTCTGAGCTCTGTGTCAAAAGTGAGGTTTTCGGGCTGAATTGAGTTGTAAGGTAAATTCTATGATACTGCTTGGGCTAACTCCTCAGGGAAAGCTCGGATCTGAAAATGGTGTGAGAATTCGGCTTTCCAGACCCCGGGGAACATGAATATTTGTTTCTTTTTCATTTCTGAGCTCTGTGTCAAAAGTGAAGTTTTTTGGCTGAATTGAGTTGTAAGGTAAATTCTATGATATGGCTTGGGCTAACTACTCAGGGAAAGGTCGGATCTGAAAATGGTGTGAGAATTCGGCTTTCCAGACCCTGGCAAACATGAATATGTGTTTCTTTTTCATTTCTGAGCTCTGTGTCAAAAGTGAAGTTTTCTGGTGAATTGAGTTCTATGGCAAATTCTGAGATACGCCTTGGGCTAAATCCACAGGAAAAGCTCGGAACTGAAAATGTTGTGAGAATTCGGCTTTCCAGACCCTGGGGAACATGAATATGTGTTTCTTTTTCATTTCTGAGCTTTGTGTCAAAAGTGAGGTTTTCGGGCTGAATTGAGTCCTAAGGCAAATTCTATGATATGGCTTGGGCTACCTACTCAGGAAAAGCTCGGATCTGAAAATGGTGTAAGAATTCAGCTTTCCAGACCCTGGGGAACATGAATATGTGTTTCTTTTTCATTGCTGAGCTCTGTGTCAAAAGTGAGGTTTTCGGGCTGAATTGAGTCCTAAGGTAAATTCTATGATACGGCTTGGGCTAACTCCTCAGGGAAAGCTTGGATCTGAAAATGGAGTGAGAATTCGGCTTTCCAGACCCTGGGGAACAGGACTATGTCTTTCATTTTCATTTCTGAGCTCTGTGTAAAAAGTGAAGTTTTCTGTTTGATCTGAGCTCTATGGCAAATTCTGATATACGCCTTGGGCTAACTCCTCAGGGAAAGCTCGGATCTGAAAATGGTGTGAGAATTCGGCTTTCCAGACCCTGGCGAACAGGAATATGTGTTCTGAGCTCTGTGTCAAAAGTGAAGTTTTCTGGCTGAATTGAGTTCTATGGCGAATTCTGAGATACGTCTTGGGCTAAATCCACAGGAAAAGCTCGGATCTGAAAATGGTGTGAGAATTCGGCTTTCCAGACCCTGGGGAACATGAATATGTGTTTCTTTTTAATTTCTGAGTTCTGTGTCAAAAGTGAGGTTTTCGGGCTGAATTGAGTCCTAAGGTAAATTCTGAGTTACGCCTTGGGCTAACTCCACAGGGAAAGCTCGGATCTGAAAATGGTTTGAGATTTTGGCTTTTCAGATCGTAGGGAACATGAATATGTGTTTCTTTTTCATTGCTGAGCTCTGTGTCAAAAGTGAGGTTTTTGGGCTGAATTGAGTCCTAAGGTAAATTCTATGATACGGCTTGGGCTAACTCCTCAGGGAAAGCTTGGATCTGAAAATGGAGTGAGAATTTGGCTTTCCAGACCCTGGGGAACAGGACTATGTCTTTCATTTTCATTTCTGAGCTCTGTGTCAAAAGTGAAGTTTTCTGGCTGATCTGAGCTCTATGGCAAATTCTGAGATACGACTTTGGGTAACTCCTCAGGGAAAGCTCGGATCTGAAAATGGTGTGCAAATTCGGCTTTCCAGACCCTGGGAAACCTGAATATTTGTTTCTTTTTCATTTCTGAGCTCTATGTCAAAAGTGAGGTTTTCGGGCTTTATTGAGTTGTAAGGTAAATTCTATGATACGGCTTGGGCTAACTCCTCAGGGAAAGCTTGGATCTGAAAATGGAGTGAGAATTTGGTTTTCCAGACCCTGGGAAACATGAATATGTGTTTCTTTTTCATTTCTGAGCTCTGTGTCAAAAGTGAAGTTTTCTGGCTGAACTGAGTTCTATGGCAAATTCTGAGATACGCCTTGGGCTAACTGCTCAGAGAAAGCTCGGATCTGAAAATGGTGTGAGAATTCGGCTTTCCAGACCGTGGGAAACATGAATATGTGTTTCTTTTTCATTTCTGAGCTCTGTGTCAAAAGTGAGGTTTTCGGGCTCAATTGAGTTGTAAGGTAAATTCTATGATACGGCTTGGGCTAACTCCTCAGGGTAACCTTGGATCTGAAAATGGAGTGAGAATTTGGCTTTCCAGACCCTGGGAAACCTGAATATGTGTTTCTTTTTCATTTCTGAGCTTTGTGTCAAAAGTGAGGTTTTCTGGCTGAATTGAGTTCTAAGGCAAATTCTGATTTACACCTTGGGCTAACTCCTCAGGAATAGCTCGGATCTGAAAATGGTTTGAGATTTTGGCTTTTCAGACCGTAGGGAATATGAATATGTGTTTCTTTTTCATTTCTGAGCTCTTTGTCAAAAGTGAGGTTTTCGGGCTGAATTGAGTCCTAAGGCAAATTCTGAGATACGGCTTGGGCTAACTACTCAGGGAAAGCTCGGATCTGAAAATGGTTTGAGATTTTGGCTTTTCAGACCGTACGGAACATGAATATGTGTTTCTTTTTCATTTCTGAGCTCTGTGTCAAAAGTGAAGTTTTCCGGCTGAATTGAGTCCTAAGGCAAATTCTATGATATGTCTTCGGCTAACTCCTCAGGGAAAGCTCGGATCTGAAAATTGTGTGAGAATTTGGCTTTCCAGACCTTGGGGAACAGGACTATGTCTTTCATTTTCATTTCTGAGCTCTGTGTCAAAAGTAAAGTTTTCGGGCTAAATTGAGTCCTAAGATAAATTCTATGATACGCCTTGGGCTAAATCTACAGGAAAAGCTCGGATCTGAAAATGGTGTGAGAATTCGGCTTTCCAGACCCTGGGAGACATGAATATGTGTTTCTTTTTCATTTCTGAACTTTGTGTCAAAAGTGAGGTTTTTGGGCTGAATTGAGTCCTAAGGTAAATTCTGAGTTACGCCTTGGGCTAACTCCACAGGGAAAGCTCGGATCTGAAAATGGTTTGAAATTTTGGTTTTTCAGATCGTAGGAAATATGAATATGTGTTTCTTTTTCATTTCTGAGCTTTGTGTCAAAAGTGAGGTTTTCGGGCTGAATTGAGTCCTAAGGTAAATTCTATGATACGCCTTGGGCTAACTACTCAGGGAAAGGTCGGATCTGAAAATGGTGTGAGAATTCGGCTTTCCAGACCCTGGCGAACAGGAATATGTGTTCTGAGCTCTGTGTCAAAAGTGAAGTTTTCTGGCTGAATTGAGTTCTATGGCGAATTCTGAGATACGTCTTGGGCTAAATCCACAGGAAAAGCTCGGATCTGAAAATGGTGTGAGAATTCGGCTTTCCAGACCCTGGGGAACATGAATATGTGTTTCTTTTTAATTTCTGAGTTCTATGTCAAAAGTGAGGTTTTCGGGCTGAATTGAGTCCTAAGGTAAATTCTGAGATACGCCTTGGGCTAACTCCACAGGGAAAGCTCGGATCTGAAAATGGTTTGAGATTTTGGCTTTTCAGATCGTAGGGAACATGAATATGTGTTTCTTTTTTATTTCTGAGCTCTGTGTCAAAAGTGAAGTTTTCTGGCTGAATTGAGTTGTAAAGTAAATTCTATGATACTGCTTGGGCTAACTCCTCAGGGAAAGCTCGGTTCTGAATATTGTGTGAGAATTTGGCTTTCCAGACCCTGGGGAACAGGACTATGTCTTTCATTTTCATTTCTGAGCTCTGTGTCAAAAGTGAAGTTTTCTGGCTGATCTGAGTTCTATGGCAAATTCTGAGATACGACTTTGGCTAACTCCTCAGGGAAAGCTCGGATCTGAAAATGGTGTGAGAATTCGGCTTTCTAGACCCTGGGAAAGATGAATATGTGTTTCTTTTTCATTTCTGAGCTCAGTGTCAAAAGTGAGGTTTTCGGGCTGAATTGAGTTGTAAGGTAAATTCTATGATACGGCTTGGGATAACTCCTCAGGGAAAGCTCGGATCTGAAAATGGTTTGAGATTTTGGCTTTCCAGACCCTGGGAAACCTGAATATGTGTTTCTTTTTCATTTCTGAGCTTTGTGTCAAAAGTGAGGTTTTCTGGCTGAATTGACTTCTATGGCAAATTCTGATTTACACCTTGGGCTAACTCCAAAGGGAAAGCTCGGATCTGAAAATGGTTTGAGATTTTGGCTTTTCAGACCATAGGGAGTATGAATATGTGTTTCTTTTTCATTGCTGAGCTCTGTGTCAAAAGTGAGTTTTTTGGGCTGAATTGAGTCCGAAGGTAAATTCTATGATACGGCTTGGGCTAACTCCTCAGGGAAAGCTCGGATCTGAAAATGGTTTGAGATTTTGGCTTTTCAGACCGTAGGGAATGTGAATATGTGTTTCTTTTTCATTGCTGAGCTTTGTGTCAAAAGTGAGGTTTTCGGGCTGAATTGAGTACTAAGGTAAATTCTATGATACTGCTTGGGCTAACTCCTCAGGGAAAGCTTGGATCTGAAAATGGAGTGAGAATTTGGCTTTCCAGACCCTGGGGGACATGAATATGTGTTTCTTTTTCATTTCTGAACTTTGTGTCAAAAGTGAGGTTTTTGGGCTGAATTGAGTCCTAAGGTAAATTCTGAGTTACGCCTTGGGCTAACTCCACAGGGAAAGCTCGGATCTGAAAATGGTTTGAAATTTTGGTTTTTCAGATCGTAGGAAATATGAATATGTGTTTCTTTTTCATTTCTGAGCTTTGTGTCAAAAGTGAGGTTTTCGGGCTGAATTGAGTCCTAAGGTAAATTCTATGATACGCCTTGGGCTAACTACTCAGGGAAAGGTCGGATCTGAAAATGGTGTGAGAATTCGGCTTTCCAGACCCTGGCGAACAGGAATATGTGTTCTGAGCTCTGTGTCAAAAGTGAAGTTTTCTGGCTGAATTGAGTTCTATGGCGAATTCTGAGATATGTCTTGGGCTAAATCCACAGGAAAAGCTCGGATCTGAAAATGGTGTGAGAATTCGGCTTTCCAGACCCTGGGGAACATGAATATGTGTTTCTTTTTAATTTCTGAGTTCTGTGTCAAAAGTGAGGTTTTCGGGCTGAATTGAGTCCTAAGGTAAATTCTGAGATACGCCTTGGGCTAACTCCACAGGGAAAGCTCGGATCTGAAAATGGTTTGAGATTTTGGCTTTTCAGATCGTAGGGAACATGAATATGTGTTTCTTTTTTATTTCTGAGCTCTGTGTCAAAAGTGAAGTTTTCTGGCTGAATTGAGTTGTAAAGTAAATTCTATGATACCGCTTGGGCTAACTCCTCAGGGAAAGCTCGGTTCTGAATATTGTGTGAGAATTTGGCTTTCCAGACCCTGGGGAACAGGACTATGTCTTTCATTTTCATTTCTGAGCTCTGTGTCAAAAGTGAAGTTTTCTGGCTGATCTGAGTTCTATGGCAAATTCTGAGATACGACTTTGGCTAACTCCTCAGGGAAAGCTCGGATCTGAAAATGGTGTGAGAATTCGGCTTTCTAGACCCTGGGAAAGATGAATATGTGTTTCTTTTTCATTTCTGAGCTCAGTGTCAAAAGTGAGGTTTTCGGGCTGAATTGAGTTGTAAGGTAAATTCTATGATACGGCTTGGGATAACTCCTCAGGGAAAGCTCGGATCTGAAAATGGTTTGAGATTTTGGCTTTCCAGACCCTGGGAAACCTGAATATGTGTTTCTTTTTCATTTCTGAGCTTTGTGTCAAAAGTGAGGTTTTCTGGCTGAATTGACTTCTATGGCAAATTCTGATTTACACCTTGGGCTAACTCCAAAGGGAAAGCTCGGATCTGAAAATGGTTTGAGATTTTGGCTTTTCAGACCATAGGGAGTATGAATATGTGTTTCTTTTTCATTGCTGAGCTCTGTGTCAAAAGTGAGGTTTTTGGGCTGAATTGAGTCCGAAGGTAAATTCTATGATACGGCTTGGGCTAACTCCTCAGGGAAAGCTTGGATCTGAAAATGGAGTGAGAATTTGGCTTTCCAGACCCTGGGGAACAGGACTATGTCTTTCATTTTCATTTCTGAGCTCTGTGTCAAAAGTGAAGTTTTCTGGCTGATCTGAGCTCTATGGCAAATTCTGAGATACGACTTTGGGTAACTCCTCAGGGAAAGCTCGGATCTGAAAATGGTGTGCAAATTCGGCTTTCCAGACCCTGGGAAACCTGAATATTTGTTTCTTTTTCATTTCTGAGCTCTATGTCAAAAGTGAGGTTTTCGGGCTTTATTGAGTTGTAAGGTAAATTCTATGATACGGCTTGGGCTAACTCCTCAGGGAAAGCTCGGATCTGAAAATGGTTTGAGATTTTGGCTTTTCAGACCGTAGGGAATGTGAATATGTGTTTCTTTTTCATTGCTGAGCTTTGTGTCAAAAGTGAGGTTTTCGGGCTGAATTGAGTACTAAGGTAAATTCTATGATACTGCTTGGGCTAACTCCTCAGGGAAAGCTTGGATCTGAAAATGGAGTGAGAATTTGGCTTTCCAGACCCTGGGAAACCTAAATATGTGTTTCTTTTTCATTTCTGAGCTTTGTGTCAAAAGTGAGGTTTTCGGGCTGAATTGAGTCGTAAGGCAAAATCTGAGATACGGCTTGGGCTAACTCCTCAGGAAAAGCTCGGATCTGAAAATGGTTTGAGATTTTGGCTTTTCAGACCGTAGGGAATATGAATATGTGTTTCTTTTTCATTTCTGAGCTCTTTGTCAAAAGTGAGGTTTTCGGGCTGAATTGAGTCCTAAGGCAAATTCTGAGTTACGGCTTGGGCTAACTACTCAGGGAAAGCTCGGATCTGAAAATGGTTTGAGATTTTGGCTTTTCAGACCGTAGGGAACATGAATATGTGTTTCTTTTTCATTTCTGAGCTCTCTGTCAAAAGTGAAGTTTTTGGGCTGAATTGAGTCCTAAGGCAAATTCTGTGATATGTCTTGGGCTAACTACTCAGGGAAAGCTCGGTTCTGAAAATTGTGTGAGAATTTGGCTTTCCAGACCCTGGGGAACAGGACTATGTCTTTCATTTTCATTTCTGAGCTCTGTGTCAAAAGTAAAGTTTTCGGGCTAAATTGAGTCCTAAGATAAATTCTATGATACGCCTTTGGCTAAATCTACAGGAAAAGCTCGGATCTGAAAATGGTGTGAGAATTCGGCTTTCCAGACCCTGGGGGACATGAATATGTGTTTCTTTTTCATTTCTGAACTTTGTGTCAAAAGTGAGGTTTTTGGGCTGAATTGAGTCCTAAGGTAAATTCTGAGTTACGCCTTGGGCTAACTCCACAGGGAAAGCTCGGATCTGAAAATGGTTTGAGATTTTGGCTTTTCAGATCGTAGGGAACATGAATATGTGTTTCTTTTTCATTTCTGAGCTCTGTGTCAAAAGTGAAGTTTTCTGGTGAATTGAGTTCTATGGCGAATTCTGAGATACGCCTTGGGCTAAATCCACAGGAAAAGCTCGGATCTGAAAATGGTGTGAGAATTCGGCTTTCCAGACCCTGGGGGACATGAATATGTGTTTCTTTTTCATTTCTGAGCTTTGTGTCAAAAGTGAAGTTTTCTGGTGAATTGAGTTCTATGGAAAATTCTGAGATACGCCTTAGGCTAAATCCACAGGAAAAGCTCGGATCTGAAAATGGTGTGAGAATTTGGCTTTTCAGACCCTGGGGAACATGAATATGTGTTTCTTTTTCATTTCTGAGCTCTGTGTCAACAGTGAAGTTTTCCGGATGAATTGAGTTCTATGGCGAATTCTGAGATACGCCTTGGGCTAACTCCTCAGAGAAAGCTTGGATCTGAAAATTGGGTGAGATTTTGGCTTTCCAGACCCTGGGGAACATGAATATGTGTTTCTTTTTCATTTCTGAGCTCTGTGTCAAAAGTGATGTTTTCTGGCTGAATTAAGTTGTAAGGTAAATTCTATGATATGGCATTGGCTAACTCCTAAGGGAAAACTCGGATCTGAAATTTGTGTGAGAATTCGGCATTCCAGACCCTGGGGAACATGAATATGTGTTTCTTTTTCATTTCTGAGCTCTGTGTCAACAGTGAAGTTTTCCGGATGAATTGAGTTCTATGGCGAATTCTGAGATACGCCATGGGCTAACTCCTCAGGGAAAGCTCGGATCTGAAAATGGTGTGAGAATTCGGCTTTACAGACAGTAGGGAACATGAATATGTGTTTCTTTTTCATTTCTGAGCTCTGTGTCAAAAGTGAAGTTTTGGGGCTGAATTGAGTGGTAAGGTAAATTCTGAGATACGCCTTGGACTAACTCCACAGGGAAAGCTCACGTCTGAAAATGGTGTGACTATTCAGCTTTCCAGACCCTGGGGAACACGAATATGTGTTTCTTTTTCATTTCTGAGCTCTGTGTAAAAAGTGAGGTTTCTGGCTGTAAATTGAGTCCTAAGGCAAATTCTGATCCTTGGGCTAACTCCACAGGGAAAGCTCGGAACTGAAAATGGGGTGAGATTTTGGCTTTCCAGACCCTGGGGAACATGAATATGTGTTTCTTTTTCATTTCTGAGCTCTGTATCAAAAGTGAGGTTTTCGGGCTGAATTGAGTTGTAAGGTAAATTCTATGATACGCCTTCAGCTAACTCCTCAGGGAAAGCTCGGATCTGAAAATTGAGTGAGAATTCGTAATTCCAGACCCTGGGGAACATGAATATGTGTTTCTTTTTCATTTCTGAGCTCTGTGTCAACAGTGAAGTTTTCCGGATGAATTGAGTTCTATGGCGAATTCTGAGATACGCCATGGGCTAACTCCTCAGGGAAAGCTCGGATCTGAAAATGGTGTGAGAATTCGGCTTTCCAGATCCTAGGAAACATGAATATGTGTTTCTTTTTCATTTCTGAGCTCTGTATCAAAAGTGAAGTTTTCTGGCTGAATTGAGTAGTAAGGTAAATTCTATGATATGGCATTGGCTAACTCCTAAGGGAAAACTCGGATCTGAAAATGGTGTGAGAATTTGGCATTCCAGACCCTGGGGAACATGAATATGTGTTTCTTTTTCATTTCTGAGCTCTGTGTAAAAAGTGAAGTTTTCGGGCTGAATTGAGTGGTAAGGTAAATTCTATGATACGCCTTCGGCTAACTCCTCAGAGAAAGCTTGGATCTGAAAATTGGGTGAGATTTTGGCTTTCCAGACCCTGGGGAACATGAATATGTGTTTCTTTTTCATTTCTGAGCTCTGTGTCAACAGTGAAGTTTTCCGGATGAATTGAGTTCTATGGCGAATTCTGAGATACGCCTTGGGCTAAATGCTAAGGGAAAACTCGGATCTGAAAATGGTGTGAGAATTCGGCTTTCCAGACCCTCGGGAACATGAATATGTGTTTCTTTTTCATTTCTGAGCTCTGTGTCAAAAGTGAAGTTTCTGGCTGTAAATTGATTTCTATGGCAAATTCTGAGATACGCCTTGGGCTAACTCCACAGGGAAAGCTCGGATCTGAAAATGGTGTGTGAATTCGGCTTTCCAGACCCTAGGGAACATGAATATGTGTTTCTTTTTCATTTCTGAGCTCTGTGTCAACAGTGAAGTTTTCCGGATGAATTGAGTTCTATGGCGAATTCTGAGATACGCCTTGGGCTAACTCCTCAGAGAAAGCTTGGATCTGAAAATTGGGTGAGATTTTGGCTTTCCAGACCCTGGGGAACATGAATATGTGTTTCTTTTTCATTTCTGAGCTCTGTGTCAAAAGTGAAGTTTTCTGGCTGAATTGAGTTGTAAGGTAAATTCGATGATATGGCATTGGCTAACACCTAAGGGAAAACTCGGATCTGAAAATGGTGTGAGAATTCGGCATTCCAGACCCTGGGGAACATAAATATGTGTTTCTTTTCCATTTCTGAGCTCTGTGTCAAAAGTGAAGTTTCTGGCTGTAAATTGAGACCTAAGGCAAATTCTGAGCCTTGGGCTAACTCCACAGGGAAAGCTCGGAACTGAAAATGGGGTGAGATTTTGGCTTTCCAGACCCTGGGGAACATGAATATGTGTTTCTTTTTCATTTCTGAGCTCTGTATCAAAAGTGAGGTTTTTGGGCTGAATTGAGTTGTAAGGTAAATTCTATGATATGGCATTGGCTAACTCCTAAGGGAAAACTCGGATCTGAAAATGGTGTGAGAATTTGGCATTCCAGACCCTGGGGAACATAAATATGTGTTTCTTTTTCATTTCTGAGCTCTGTGTAAAAAGTGAACTTTTTGGGCTGAATTGAGTGGTAAGGTAAATTCTATGATACGCCTTCGGCTAACTCCTCAGAGAAAGCTTGGATCTGAAAATTGGGTGAGATTTTGGCTTTCCAGACCCTGGGGAACATGAATATGTGTTTCTTTTTCATTTCTGAGCTCTGTGTCAACAGTGAAGTTTTCCGGATGAATTGAGTTCTATGGCGAATTCTGAGATACGCCTTGGGCTAACTCCACAGAGAGAGCTCGGATCTGAAAATGGGGTGAGATTTTGGCTTTCCAGACCCTGGGGAACATGAATATGTGTTTCTTTTTCATTTCTGAGCTCTTTGTCAAAAGTGAAGTTTTCTGGCTGAATTGAGCCATAAGGCAAATTATGAGATACGCCATGGGCTAACTCCTCAGGGAAACTACGGGTCTGAAAATGGTGTGTGAATTCGGCTTTCCAGACCCTAGGGAACATGAATATGTGTTTCTTTTTCATTTCTGAGCTCTGTGTCAACAGTGAAGTTTTCCGGATGAATTGAGTTCTATGGCGAATTCTGAGATACGCCTTGGGCTAACTCCACAGGGACAGCTCGGATCTGAAAATGGTGTGAGAATTTGGCTTTCCAGATCCTAGGGAACATGAATATGTGTTTCTTTTTCATTTCTGAGCTCTGTATCAAAAGTGAAGTTTTCTGGCTGAATTGAGTAGTAAGGTAAATTCTATGATATGGCATTGGCTAACTCCTAAGGGAAAACTCGGATCTGAAAATGGCGTGAGAATTTGGCATTCCAGACCCTGGGGAACATGAATATGTGTTTCTTTTTCATTTCTGAGCTCTGTGTAAAAAGTGAAGTTTTCGGGCTGAATTGAGTGGTAAGGTAAATTCTATGATACGCCTTCGGCTAACTCCTCAGAGAAAGCTTGGATCTGAAAATTGGGTGAGATTTTGGCTTTCCAGACCCTGGGGAACATGAATATGTGTTTCATTTTCATTTCTGAGCTCTGTGTCAACAGTGAAGTTTTCCAGATGAATTGAGTTCTATGGCGAATTCTGAGATACGCCTTGGGCTAACTCCACAGAGAGAGCTCGGATCTGAAAATGGTGTGAGAATTTGGCATTCCAGACCCTGGGGAACATGAATATGTGTTTCTTTTTCATTTCTGAGCTCTGTGTCAAAAGTGAAGTTTTCGGGCTGAATTGAGTGGTAAGGTAAATTCTATGATACGCCTTCGGCTAACTCCTCAGGGAAAGCTCGCGTCTGAAAATGATGTGACAATTCAGCTTTCCAGACCCTGGGGAACATGAATATGTGTTTCTTTTTCATTTCTGAGCTCTGTGTCAAAAGTGAAGTTTTCGGGCTGAATTGAGTGGTAAGGTAAATTCTATGATACGCCATCGGCTAACTCCTAAGGGAAAACTCGGATCTGAAAATGGTGTGAGAATTCGGCATTCCAGACCCTGGGAACATGAATATGTGTTTCTTTTTCATTTCTGAGCTCTGTGTCAAAAGTGAAGTTTTCTGGCTGAAATGAGCCCTAAGGCAAATTCTGAGATACGCCTTGGGCTAACTCCACAGGGAAAGCTCAGATCTGAAAATGGTGTGAGAATTCGGCTTTCCAGACCCTAGGAAACATGAATATGTGTTTCTTTTTCATTTCTGAGCTCTGTATCAAAAGTGAAGTTTTCTGGCTGAATTGAGTCGTAAGGTAAATTCTATGATATGGCATTGGCTAACTCCTAAGGAAAAACTCGGATCTGAAAATGGTGTGAGAATTTGGCATTCCAGACCCTGGGGAACATGAATATGTGTTTCTTTTTCATTTCTGAGCTCTGTGTAAAAAGTGAAGTTTTCGGGCTGAATTGAGTGGTAAGGTAAATTCTATGATACGCCTTCGGCTAACTCCTCAGAGAAAGCTTGGATCTGAAAATTGGGTGAGATTTTGGCTTTCCAGACCCTGGGGAACATGAATATGTGTTTCTTTTTCATTTCTGAGCTCTGTGTCAACAGTGAAGTTTTCCGGATGAATTGAGTTCTATGGCGAATTCTGAGATACGCCTTGGGCTAAATGCTAAGGGAAAACTCGGATCTGAAAATGGTGTGAGAATTCGGCTTTCCAGACCCTCGGGAACATGAATATGTGTTTCTTTTTCATTTCTGAGCTCTGTGTCAAAAGTGAAGTTTCTGGCTGTAAATTGATTTCTATGGCAAATTCTGAGATACGCCTTGGGCTAACTCCACAGGGAAAGCTCGGATCTGAAATTGGTGTGTGAATTCGGCTTTCCAGACCCTAGGGAACATGAATATGTGTTTCTTTTTCATTTCTGAGCTCTGTGTCAACAGTGAAGTTTTCCGGATGAATTGAGTTCTATGGCGAATTCTGAGATACGCCTTGGGCTAACTCCTCAGAGAAAGCTTGGATCAGAAAATTGGGTGAGATTTTGGCTTTCCAGACCCTGGGGAACATGAATATGTGTTTCTTTTTCATTTCTGAGCTCTGTGTCAAAAGTGAAGTTTTCTGGCTGAATTGAGTTGTAAGGTAAATTCGATGATATGGCATTGGCTAACACCTAAGGGAAAACTCGGATCTGAAAATGGTGTGAGAATTCGGCATTCCAGACCCTGGGGAACATAAATATGTGTTTCTTTTCCATTTCTGAGCTCTGTGTCAAAAGTGAAGTTTCTGGTTGTAAATTGAGACCTAAGGCAAATTCTGAGCCTTGGGCTAACTCCACAGGGAAAGCTCGGAACTGAAAATGGGGTGAGATTTTGGCTTTCCAGACCCTGGGGAACATGAATATGTGTTTCTTTTTCATTTCTGAGCTCTGTATCAAAAGTGAGGTTTTTGGGCTGAATTGAGTTGTAAGGTAAATTCTATGATACGCCTTCAGCTAACTCCTCAAGGAAAGCTTGGATCTGAAAATTGTGTGAGAATTCAGCTTTCCAGACCCTGGGGAACACGAATATGTGTTTCTTTTTCATTTCTGAGCTCTGTGTCAACAGTGAAGTTTTCCGGATGAATTGAGTTCTATGGCGAATTCTGAGATACGCCTTGGGCTAACTCCACAGGGACAGCTCGGATCTGAAAATGGTGTGAGAATTTGGCTTTCCAGATCCTAGGGAACATGAATATGTGTTTCTTTTTCATTTCTGAGCTCTGTATCAAAAGTGAAGTTTTCTGGCTGAATTGAGTAGTAAGGTAAATTCTATGATATGGCATTGGCTAACTCCTAAGGGAAAACTCGGATCTGAAAATGGTGTGAGAATTTGGCATTCCAGACCCTGGGGAACATGAATATGTGTTTCTTTTTCATTTCTGAGCTCTGTGTAAAAAGTGAAGTTTTCGGGCTGAATTGAGTGGTAAGGTAAATTCTATGATACGCCTTAGGCTAAATCCACAGGAAAAGCTCGGATCTGAAAATGGTGTGAGAATTTGGCTTTTCAGACCCTGGGGAACATGAATATGTGTTTCTTTTTCATTTCTGAGCTCTGTGTCAACAGTGAAGTTTTCCGGATGAATTGAGTTCTATGGCGAATTCTGAGATACGCCTTGGGCTAACTCCTCAGAGAAAGCTTGGATCTGAAAATTGGGTGAGATTTTGGCTTTCCAGACCCTGGGGAACATGAATATGTGTTTCTTTTTCATTTCTGAGCTCTGTGTCAAAAGTGATGTTTTCTGGCTGAATTAAGTTGTAAGGTAAATTCTATGATATGGCATTGGCTAACTCCTAAGGGAAAACTCGGATCTGAAATTTGTGTGAGAATTCGGCATTCCAGACCCTGGGGAACATGAATATGTGTTTCTTTTTCATTTCTGAGCTCTGTGTCAACAGTGAAGTTTTCCGGATGAATTGAGTTCTATGGCGAATTCTGAGATACGCCATGGGCTAACTCCTCAGGGAAAGCTCGGATCTGAAAATGGTGTGAGAATTCGGCTTTACAGACAGTAGGGAACATGAATATGTGTTTCTTTTTCATTTCTGAGCTCTGTGTCAAAAGTGAAGTTTTGGGGCTGAATTGAGTGGTAAGGTAAATTCTGAGATACGCCTTGGACTAACTCCACAGGGAAAGCTCACGTCTGAAAATGGTGTGACTATTCAGCTTTCCAGACCCTGGGGAACACGAATATGTGTTTCTTTTTCATTTCTGAGCTCTGTGTAAAAAGTGAGGTTTCTGGCTGTAAATTGAGTCCTAAGGCAAATTCTGATCCTTGGGCTAACTCCACAGGGAAAGCTCGGAACTGAAAATGGGGTGAGATTTTGGCTTTCCAGACCCTGGGGAACATGAATATGTGTTTCTTTTTCATTTCTGAGCTCTGTATCAAAAGTGAGGTTTTCGGGCTGAATTGAGTTGTAAGGTAAATTCTATGATACGCCTTCAGCTAACTCCTCAGGGAAAGCTCGGATCTGAAAATTGAGTGAGAATTCGTAATTCCAGACCCTGGGGAACATGAATATGTGTTTCTTTTTCATTTCTGAGCTCTGTGTCAACAGTGAAGTTTTCCGGATGAATTGAGTTCTATGGCGAATTCTGAGATACGCCATGGGCTAACTCCTCAGGGAAAGCTCGGATCTGAAAATGGTGTGAGAATTCGGCTTTCCAGATCCTAGGAAACATGAATATGTGTTTCTTTTTCATTTCTGAGCTCTGTATCAAAAGTGAAGTTTTCTGGCTGAATTGAGTAGTAAGGTAAATTCTATGATATGGCATTGGCTAACTCCTAAGGGAAAACTCGGATCTGAAAATGGTGTGAGAATTTGGCATTCCAGACCCTGGGGAACATGAATATGTGTTTCTTTTTCATTTCTGAGCTCTGTGTAAAAAGTGAAGTTTTCGGGCTGAATTGAGTGGTAAGGTAAATTCTATGATACGCCTTCGGCTAACTCCTCAGAGAAAGCTTGGATCTGAAAATTGGGTGAGATTTTGGCTTTCCAGACCCTGGGGAACATGAATATGTGTTTCTTTTTCATTTCTGAGCTCTGTGTCAACAGTGAAGTTTTCCGGATGAATTGAGTTCTATGGCGAATTCTGAGATACGCCTTGGGCTAAATGCTAAGGGAAAACTCGGATCTGAAAATGGTGTGAGAATTCGGCTTTCCAGACCCTCGGGAACATGAATATGTGTTTCTTTTTCATTTCTGAGCTCTGTGTCAAAAGTGAAGTTTCTGGCTGTAAATTGATTTCTATGGCAAATTCTGAGATACGCCTTGGGCTAACTCCACAGGGAAAGCTCGGATCTGAAAATGGTGTGTGAATTCGGCTTTCCAGACCCTAGGGAACATGAATATGTGTTTCTTTTTCATTTCTGAGCTCTGTGTCAACAGTGAAGTTTTCCGGATGAATTGAGTTCTATGGCGAATTCTGAGATACGCCTTGGGCTAACTCCTCAGAGAAAGCTTGGATCTGAAAATTGGGTGAGATTTTGGCTTTCCAGACCCTGGGGAACATGAATATGTGTTTCTTTTTCATTTCTGAGCTCTGTGTCAAAAGTGAAGTTTTCTGGCTGAATTGAGTTGTAAGGTAAATTCGATGATATGGCATTGGCTAACACCTAAGGGAAAACTCGGATCTGAAAATGGTGTGAGAATTCGGCATTCCAGACCCTGGGGAACATAAATATGTGTTTCTTTTCCATTTCTGAGCTCTGTGTCAAAAGTGAAGTTTCTGGCTGTAAATTGAGACCTAAGGCAAATTCTGAGCCTTGGGCTAACTCCACAGGGAAAGCTCGGAACTGAAAATGGGGTGAGATTTTGGCTTTCCAGACCCTGGGGAACATGAATATGTGTTTCTTTTTCATTTCTGAGCTCTGTATCAAAAGTGAGGTTTTTGGGCTGAATTGAGTTGTAAGGTAAATTCTATGATATGGCATTGGCTAACTCCTAAGGGAAAACTCGGATCTGAAAATGGTGTGAGAATTTGGCATTCCAGACCCTGGGGAACATAAATATGTGTTTCTTTTTCATTTCTGAGCTCTGTGTAAAAAGTGAACTTTTTGGGCTGAATTGAGTGGTAAGGTAAATTCTATGATACGCCTTCGGCTAACTCCTCAGAGAAAGCTTGGATCTGAAAATTGGGTGAGATTTTGGCTTTCCAGACCCTGGGGAACATGAATATGTGTTTCTTTTTCATTTCTGAGCTCTGTGTCAACAGTGAAGTTTTCCGGATGAATTGAGTTCTATGGCGAATTCTGAGATACGCCTTGGGCTAACTCCACAGAGAGAGCTCGGATCTGAAAATGGGGTGAGATTTTGGCTTTCCAGACCCTGGGGAACATGAATATGTGTTTCTTTTTCATTTCTGAGCTCTTTGTCAAAAGTGAAGTTTTCTGGCTGAATTGAGCCATAAGGCAAATTATGAGATACGCCATGGGCTAACTCCTCAGGGAAACTACGGGTCTGAAAATGGTGTGTGAATTCGGCTTTCCAGACCCTAGGGAACATGAATATGTGTTTCTTTTTCATTTCTGAGCTCTGTGTCAACAGTGAAGTTTTCCGGATGAATTGAGTTCTATGGCGAATTCTGAGATACGCCTTGGGCTAACTCCACAGGGACAGCTCGGATCTGAAAATGGTGTGAGAATTTGGCTTTCCAGATCCTAGGGAACATGAATATGTGTTTCTTTTTCATTTCTGAGCTCTGTATCAAAAGTGAAGTTTTCTGGCTGAATTGAGTAGTAAGGTAAATTCTATGATATGGCATTGGCTAACTCCTAAGGGAAAACTCGGATCTGAAAATGGCGTGAGAATTTGGCATTCCAGACCCTGGGGAACATGAATATGTGTTTCTTTTTCATTTCTGAGCTCTGTGTAAAAAGTGAAGTTTTCGGGCTGAATTGAGTGGTAAGGTAAATTCTATGATACGCCTTCGGCTAACTCCTCAGAGAAAGCTTGGATCTGAAAATTGGGTGAGATTTTGGCTTTCCAGACCCTGGGGAACATGAATATGTGTTTCATTTTCATTTCTGAGCTCTGTGTCAACAGTGAAGTTTTCCAGATGAATTGAGTTCTATGGCGAATTCTGAGATACGCCTTGGGCTAACTCCACAGAGAGAGCTCGGATCTGAAAATGGTGTGAGAATTTGGCATTCCAGACCCTGGGGAACATGAATATGTGTTTCTTTTTCATTTCTGAGCTCTGTGTCAAAAGTGAAGTTTTCGGGCTGAATTGAGTGGTAAGGTAAATTCTATGATACGCCTTCGGCTAACTCCTCAGGGAAAGCTCGCGTCTGAAAATGATGTGACAATTCAGCTTTCCAGACCCTGGGGAACATGAATATGTGTTTCTTTTTCATTTCTGAGCTCTGTGTCAAAAGTGAAGTTTTCGGGCTGAATTGAGTGGTAAGGTAAATTCTATGATACGCCATCGGCTAACTCCTAAGGGAAAACTCGGATCTGAAAATGGTGTGAGAATTCGGCATTCCAGACCCTGGGAACATGAATATGTGTTTCTTTTTCATTTCTGAGCTCTGTGTCAAAAGTGAAGTTTTCTGGCTGAAATGAGCCCTAAGGCAAATTCTGAGATACGCCTTGGGCTAACTCCACAGGGAAAGCTCAGATCTGAAAATGGTGTGAGAATTCGGCTTTCCAGACCCTAGGAAACATGAATATGTGTTTCTTTTTCATTTCTGAGCTCTGTATCAAAAGTGAAGTTTTCTGGCTGAATTGAGTCGTAAGGTAAATTCTATGATATGGCATTGGCTAACTCCTAAGGAAAAACTCGGATCTGAAAATGGTGTGAGAATTTGGCATTCCAGACCCTGGGGAACATGAATATGTGTTTCTTTTTCATTTCTGAGCTCTGTGTAAAAAGTGAAGTTTTCGGGCTGAATTGAGTGGTAAGGTAAATTCTATGATACGCCTTCGGCTAACTCCTCAGAGAAAGCTTGGATCTGAAAATTGGGTGAGATTTTGGCTTTCCAGACCCTGGGGAACATGAATATGTGTTTCTTTTTCATTTCTGAGCTCTGTGTCAACAGTGAAGTTTTCCGGATGAATTGAGTTCTATGGCGAATTCTGAGATACGCCTTGGGCTAAATGCTAAGGGAAAACTCGGATCTGAAAATGGTGTGAGAATTCGGCTTTCCAGACCCTCGGGAACATGAATATGTGTTTCTTTTTCATTTCTGAGCTCTGTGTCAAAAGTGAAGTTTCTGGCTGTAAATTGATTTCTATGGCAAATTCTGAGATACGCCTTGGGCTAACTCCACAGGGAAAGCTCGGATCTGAAATTGGTGTGTGAATTCGGCTTTCCAGACCCTAGGGAACATGAATATGTGTTTCTTTTTCATTTCTGAGCTCTGTGTCAACAGTGAAGTTTTCCGGATGAATTGAGTTCTATGGCGAATTCTGAGATACGCCTTGGGCTAACTCCTCAGAGAAAGCTTGGATCAGAAAATTGGGTGAGATTTTGGCTTTCCAGACCCTGGGGAACATGAATATGTGTTTCTTTTTCATTTCTGAGCTCTGTGTCAAAAGTGAAGTTTTCTGGCTGAATTGAGTTGTAAGGTAAATTCGATGATATGGCATTGGCTAACACCTAAGGGAAAACTCGGATCTGAAAATGGTGTGAGAATTCGGCATTCCAGACCCTGGGGAACATAAATATGTGTTTCTTTTCCATTTCTGAGCTCTGTGTCAAAAGTGAAGTTTCTGGTTGTAAATTGAGACCTAAGGCAAATTCTGAGCCTTGGGCTAACTCCACAGGGAAAGCTCGGAACTGAAAATGGGGTGAGATTTTGGCTTTCCAGACCCTGGGGAACATGAATATGTGTTTCTTTTTCATTTCTGAGCTCTGTATCAAAAGTGAGGTTTTTGGGCTGAATTGAGTTGTAAGGTAAATTCTATGATACGCCTTCAGCTAACTCCTCAAGGAAAGCTTGGATCTGAAAATTGTGTGAGAATTCAGCTTTCCAGACCCTGGGGAACACGAATATGTGTTTCTTTTTCATTTCTGAGCTCTGTGTCAACAGTGAAGTTTTCCGGATGAATTGAGTTCTATGGCGAATTCTGAGATACGCCTTGGGCTAACTCCACAGGGACAGCTCGGATCTGAAAATGGTGTGAGAATTTGGCTTTCCAGATCCTAGGGAACATGAATATGTGTTTCTTTTTCATTTCTGAGCTCTGTATCAAAAGTGAAGTTTTCTGGCTGAATTGAGTAGTAAGGTAAATTCTATGATATGGCATTGGCTAACTCCTAAGGGAAAACTCGGATCTGAAAATGGTGTGAGAATTTGGCATTCCAGACCCTGGGGAACATGAATATGTGTTTCTTTTTCATTTCTGAGCTCTGTGTAAAAAGTGAAGTTTTCGGGCTGAATTGAGTGGTAAGGTAAATTCTATGATACGCCTTCGGCTAACTCCTCAGAGAAAGCTTGGATCTGAAAATTGGGTGAGATTTTGGCTTTCCAGACCCTGGGGAACATGAATATGTGTTTCTTTTTCATTTCTGAGCTCTGTGTCAAAAGTGAAGTTTTCCGGATGAATTGAGTTCTATGGCGAATTCTGAGATACGCCTTGGGCTAACTCCACAGAGAGAGCTCGGATCTGAAAATGGTGTGAGAATTTGGCATTCCAGACCCTGGGGAACATGAATATGTGTTTCTTTTTCATTTCTGAGCTCTGTGTCAAAAGTGAAGTTTTCGGGCTGAATTGAGTGGTAAGGTAAATTCTATGATACGCCTTCGGCTAACTCCTCAGGGAAAGCTCGCGTCTGAAAATGATGTGACAATTCAGCTTTCCAGACCCTGGGGAACATGAATATGTGTTTCTTTTTTATTTCTGAGCTCTGTGTCAAAAGTGAAGTTTTCGGGCTGAATTGAGTGGTAAGGTAAATTCTATGATACGCCTTCGGCTAACTCCTAAGGGAAAACTCGGATCTGAAAATGGTGTGAGAATTCGGCATTCCAGACCCTGGGAACATGAATATGTGTTTCTTTTTCATTTCTGAGCTCTGTGTCAAAAGTGAAGTTTTCTGGCTGAAATGAGCCCTAAGGCAAATTCTGAGATACGCCTTGGGCTAACTCCACAGGGAAAGCTCAGATCTGAAAATGGTGTGAGAATTCGGCTTTCCGGACACTAGGGAACATGAATATGTGTTTCTTTTTCATTTCTGAGCTCTGTATCAAAAGTGAAGTTTTCTGGCTGAATTGAGTCGTAAGGTAAATTCTGTGATACGCCTTGGGCTAACTGCTAAGGGAAAATTCGGATCTGAAAATGGTGCGAGAATTCGGCTTTCCAGACCCTCGGGAACATGAATATGTGTTTCTTTTTCATTTCTGAGCTCTGTGTCAAAAGTGAAGTTTCTGGCTGTAAATTGATTTCTATGGCAAATTCTGAGATACGCCTTGGGCTAACTCCACAGGGAAAGCTCGGATCTGAAAATGGTTTGTGAATTCGGCTTACCAGACCCTAGGGAACATGAATATGTGTTTCTTTTTCATTTCTGAGCTCTGTGTCAACAGTGAAGTTTTCCGGATGAATTGAGTTCTATGGCGAATTCTGAGATACGCCTTGGGCTAACTCCTCAGAGAAAGCTTGGATCTGAAAATTGGGTGAGATTTTGGCTTTCCAGACCCTGGGGAACATGAATATGTGTTTCTTTTTCATTTCTGAGCTCTGTGTCAAAAGTGAAGTTTTCTGGCTGAATTGAGTTGTAAGGTAAATATGATGATATGGCATTGGCTAACACCTAAGGGAAAACTCGGATCTGAAAATTGTGTGAGAATTCGGCATTCCAGACCCTGGGGAACATAAATATGTGTTTCTTTTCCATTTCTGAGCTCTGTGTCAAAAGTGAAGTTTCTGGCTGTAAATTGAGTCCTAAGGCAAATTCTGATCCTTGGGCTAACTCCACAGGGAAAGCTCGGAACTGAAAATGGGGTGAGATTTTGGCTTTCCAGACCCTGGGGAACATGAATATGTGTTTCTTTTTCATTTCTGAGCTCTGTATCAAAAGTGAGGTTTTCGGGCTGAATTGAGTTGTAAGGTAAATTCTATGATACGCCTTCAGCTAACTCCTCAGGGAAAGCTCGGATCTGAAAATTGAGTGAGAATTCGTAATTCCAGACCCTGGGGAACATGAATATGTGTTTCTTTTTCATTTCTGAGCTCTGTGTCAACAGTGAAGTTTTCCGGATGAATTGAGTTCTATGGCGAATTCTGAGATACGCCATGGGCTAACTCCTCAGGGAAAGCTCGGATCTGAAAATGGTGTGAGAATTCGGCTTTCCAGATCCTAGGAAACATGAATATGTGTTTCTTTTTCATTTCTGAGCTCTGTATCAAAAGTGAAGTTTTCTGGCTGAATTGAGTAGTAAGGTAAATTCTATGATATGGCATTGGCTAACTCCTAAGGGAAAACTCGGATCTGAAAATGGTGTGAGAATTTGGCATTCCAGACCCTGGGGAACATGAATATGTGTTTCTTTTTCATTTCTGAGCTCTGTGTAAAAAGTGAAGTTTTCGGGCTGAATTGAGTGGTAAGGTAAATTCTATGATACGCCTTCGGCTAACTCCTCAGAGAAAGCTTGGATCTGAAAATTGGGTGAGATTTTGGCTTTCCAGACCCTGGGGAACATGAATATGTGTTTCTTTTTCATTTCTGAGCTCTGTGTCAACAGTGAAGTTTTCCGGATGAATTGAGTTCTATGGCGAATTCTGAGATACGCCTTGGGCTAAATGCTAAGGGAAAACTCGGATCTGAAAATGGTGTGAGAATTCGGCTTTCCAGACCCTCGGGAACATGAATATGTGTTTCTTTTTCATTTCTGAGCTCTGTGTCAAAAGTGAAGTTTCTGGCTGTAAATTGATTTCTATGGCAAATTCTGAGATACGCCTTGGGCTAACTCCACAGGGAAAGCTCGGATCTGAAAATGGTGTGTGAATTCGGCTTTCCAGACCCTAGGGAACATGAATATGTGTTTCTTTTTCATTTCTGAGCTCTGTGTCAACAGTGAAGTTTTCCGGATGAATTGAGTTCTATGGCGAATTCTGAGATATGCCTTGGGCTAACTCCTCAGAGAAAGCTTGGATCTGAAAATTGGGTGAGATTTTGGCTTTCCAGACCCTGGGGAACATGAATATGTGTTTCTTTTTCATTTCTGAGCTCTGTGTCAAAAGTGAAGTTTTCTGGCTGAATTGAGTTGTAAGGTAAATTCGATGATATGGCATTGGCTAACACCTAAGGGAAAACTCGGATCTGAAATTTGTGTGAGAATTCGAAATTCCAGACCCTGGGGAACATGAATATGTGTTTCTTTTTCATTTCTGAGCTCTGTGTCAACAGTGAAGTTTTCCGGATGAATTGAGTTCTATGGCGAATTCTGAGATACGCCATGGGCTAACTCCTCAGGGAAAGCTCGGATCTGAAAATGGTGTGAGAATTCGGCTTTACAGACAGTAGGGAACATGAATATGTGTTTCTTTTTCATTTCTGAGCTCTGTGTCAAAAGTGAAGTTTTGGGGCTGAATTGAGTGGTAAGTTAAATTCTGAGATACGCCTTGGGCTAACTCCACAGGGAAAGCTCACGTCTGAAAATGGTGTGACTATTCAGCTTTCCAGACCCTGGGGAACATGAATATGTGTTTCTTTTTCATTTCTGAGCTCTGTGTCAACAGTGAAGTTTTCCGGATGAATTGAGTTCTATGGCGAATTCTGAGATACGCCTTGGGCTAACTCCACAGGGACAGCTCGGATCTGAAAATGGTGTGAGAATTTGGCTTTCCAGATCCTAGGGAACATGAATATGTGTTTCTTTTTCATTTCTGAGTTTTGTATCAAAAGTGAAGTTTTCTGGCTGAATTGAGTAGTAAGGTAAATTCTATGATATGGCATTGGCTAACTCCTAAGGGAAAACTCGGATCTGAAAATGGTGTGAGAATTTGGCATTCCAGACCCTGGGGAACATGAATATGTGTTTCTTTTTCATTTCTGAGCTCTGTGTAAAAAGTGAAGTTTTCGGGCTGAATTGAGTGGTAAGGTAAATTCTATGATACGCCTTCGGCTAACTCCTCAGAGAAAGCTTGGATCTGAAAATTGGGTGAGATTTTGGCTTTCCAGACCCTGGGGAACATGAATATGTGTTTCTTTTTCATTTCTGAGCTCTGTGTCAACAGTGAAGTTTTCCGGATGAATTGAGTTCTATGGCGAATTCTGAGATACGCCTTGGGCTAACTCCACAGAGAGAGCTCGGATCTGAAAATGGTGTGAGAATTTGGCATTCCAGACCCTGGGGAACATGAATATGTGTTTCTTTTTCATTTCTGAGCTCTGTGTCAAAAGTGAAGTTTTCGGGCTGAATTGAGTGGTAAGGTAAATTCTATGATACGCCTTCGGCTAACTCCTCAGGGAAAGCTCGCGTCTGAAAATGATGTGACAATTCAGCTTTCCAGACCCTGGGGAACATGAATATGTGTTTCTTTTTCATTTCTGAGCTCTGTGTCAAAAGTGAAGTTTTCGGGCTGAATTGAGTGGTAAGGTAAATTCTATGATACGCCTTCGGCTAACTCCTAAGGGAAAACTCGGATCTGAAAATGGTGTGAGAATTCGGCATTCCAGACCCTGGGAACATGAATATGTGTTTCTTTTTCATTTCTGAGCTCTGTGTCAAAAGTGAAGTTTTCTGGCTGAAATGAGCCCTAAGGCAAATTCTGAGATACGCCTTGGGATAACTCCACAGGGAAAGCTCAGATCTGAAAATGGTGTGAGAATTCGGCTTTCCGGACACTAGGGAACATGAATATGTGTTTCTTTTTCATTTCTGAGCTCTGTATCAAAAGTGAAGTTTTCTGGCTGAATTGAGTCGTAAGGTAAATTCTATGATACGCCTTGGGCTAACTGCTAAGGGAAAATTCGGATCTGAAAATGGTGCGAGAATTCGGCTTTCCAGACCCTCGGGAACATGAATATGTGTTTCTTTTTCATTTCTGAGCTCTGTGTCAAAAGTGAAGTTTCTGGCTGTAAATTGATTTCTATGGCAAATTCTGAGATACGCCTTGGGCTTACTCCACAGGGAAAGCTCGGATCTGAAAATGGTTTGTGAATTCGGCTTACCAGACCCTAGGGAACATGAATATGTGTTTCTTTTTCATTTCTGAGCTCTGTGTCAACAGTGAAGTTTTCCGGATGAATTGAGTTCTATGGCGAATTCTGAGATACGCCTTGGGCTAACTCCTCAGAGAAAGCTTGGATCTGAAAATTGGGTGAGATTTTGGCTTTCCAGACCCTGGGGAACATGAATATGTGTTTCTTTTTCATTTCTGAGCTCTGTGTCAAAAGTGAAGTTTTCTGGCTGAATTGAGTTGTAAGGTAAATATGATGATATGGCATTGGCTAACACCTAAGTGAAAACTCGGATCTGAAAATTGTGTGAGAATTCGGCATTCCAGACCCTGGGGAACATAAATATGTGTTTCTTTTCCATTTCTGAGCTCTGTGTCAAAAGTGAAGTTTCTGGCTGTAAATTGAGTCCTAAGGCAAATTCTGATCCTTGGGCTAACTCCACAGGGAAAGCTCGGAACTGAAAATGGGGTGAGATTTTGGCTTTCCAGACCCTGGGGAACATGAATATGTGTTTCTTTTTCATTTCTGAGCTCTGTATCAAAAGTGAGGTTTTCGGGCTGAATTGAGTTGTAAGGTAAATTCTATGATACGCCTTCAGCTAACTCCTCAGGGAAAGCTCGGATCTGAAAATTGAGTGAGAATTCGTAATTCCAGACCCTGGGGAACATGAATATGTGTTTCTTTTTCATTTCTGAGCTCTGTGTCAACAGTGAAGTTTTCCGGATGAATTGAGTTCTATGGCGAATTCTGAGATACGCCATGGGCTAACTCCTCAGGGAAACTACGGGTCTGAAAATGGTGTGTGAATTCGGCTTTCCAGACCCTAGGGAACATGAATATGTGTTTCTTTTTCATTTCTGAGCTCTGTGTCAACAGTGAAGTTTTCCGGATGAATTGAGTTCTATGGCGAATTCTGAGATACGCCTTGGGCTAACTCCACAGGGACAGCTCGGATCTGAAAATGGTGTGAGAATTTGGCTTTCCAGATCCTAGGGAACATGAATATGTGTTTCTTTTTCATTTCTGAGCTCTGTATCAAAAGTGAAGTTTTCTGGCTGAATTGAGTAGTAAGGTAAATTCTATGATATGGCATTGGCTAACTCCTAAGGGAAAACTCGGATCTGAAAATGGTGTGAGAATTTGGCATTCCAGACCCTGGGGAACATGAATATGTGTTTCTTTTTCATTTCTGAGCTCTGTGTAAAAAGTGAAGTTTTCGGGCTGAATTGAGTGGTAAGGTAAATTCTATGATACGCCTTCGGCTAACTCCTCAGAGAAAGCTTGGATCTGAAAATTGGGTGAGATTTTGGCTTTCCAGACCCTGGGGAACATGAATATGTGTTTCTTTTTCATTTCTGAGCTCTGTGTCAAAAGTGAAGTTTTCCAGATGAATTGAGTTCTATGGCGAATTCTGAGATACGCCTTGGGCTAACTCCACAGAGAGAGCTCGGATCTGAAAATGGTGTGAGAATTTGGCATTCCAGACCCTGGGGAACATGAATATGTGTTTCTTTTTCATTTCTGAGCTCTGTGTCAAAAGTGAAGTTTTCGGGCTGAATTGAGTGGTAAGGTAAATTCTATGATACGCCTTCGGCTAACTCCTCAGGGAAAGCTCGCGTCTGAAAATGATGTGACAATTCAGCTTTCCAGACCCTGGGGAACATGAATATGTGTTTCTTTTTCATTTCTGAGCTCTGTGTCAAAAGTGAAGTTTTCGGGCTGAATTGAGTGGTAAGGTAAATTCTATGATACGCCTTCGGCTAACTCCTCAGGGAAAGCTCGCGTCTGAAAATGGTGTGAGAATTCGGCATTCCAGACCCTGGGAACATGAATATGTGTTTCTTTTTCATTTCTGAGCTCTGTGTCAAAAGTGAAGTTTTCTGGCTGAAATGAGCCCTAAGGCAAATTCTGAGATACGCCTTGGGCTAACTCCACAGGGAAAGCTCAGATCTGAAAATGGTGTGAGAATTCGGCTTTCCGGACACTAGGGAACATGAATATGTGTTTCTTTTTCATTTCTGAGCTCTGTATCAAAAGTGAAGTTTTCTGGCTGAATTGAGTCGTAAGGTAAATTCTATGATACGCCTTGGGCTAACTGCTAAGGGAAAATTCGGATCTGAAAATGGTGCGAGAATTCGGCATTCCAGACCCTGGGGAACATAAATATGTGTTTCTTTTCCATTTCTGAGCTCTGTGTCAAAAGTGAAGTTTCTGGCTGTAAATTGATTTCTATGGCAAATTCTGAGATACGCCTTGGGCTAACTCCACAGGGAAAGCTCGGATCTGAAAATGGTTTGTGAATTCGGCTTACCAGACCCTAGGGAACATGAATATGTGTTTCTTTTTCATTTCTGAGCTCTGTGTCAACAGTGAAGTTTTCCGGATGAATTGAGTTCTATGGCGAATTCTGAGATACGCCTTGGGCTAACTCCTCAGAGAAAGCTTGGATCTGAAAATTGGGTGAGATTTTGGCTTTCCAGACCCTGGGGAACATGAATATGTGTTTCTTTTTCATTTCTGAGCTCTGTGTCAAAAGTGAAGTTTTCTGGCTGAATTGAGTTGTAAGGTAAATATGATGATATGGCATTGGCTAACACCTAAGGGAAAACTCGGATCTGAAAATTGTGTGAGAATTCGGCATTCCAGACCCTGGGGAACATAAATATGTGTTTCTTTTCCATTTCTGAGCTCTGTGTCAAAAGTGAAGTTTCTGGCTGTAAATTGAGTCCTAAGGCAAATTCTGATCCTTGGGCTAACTCCACAGGGAAAGCTCGGAACTGAAAATGGGGTGAGATTTTGGCTTTCCAGACCCTGGGGAACATGAATATGTGTTTCTTTTTCATTTCTGAGCTCTGTATCAAAAGTGAGGTTTTCGGGCTGAATTGAGTTGTAAGGTAAATTCTATGATACGCCTTCAGCTAACTCCTCAGGGAAAGCTCGGATCTGAAAATTGAGTGAGAATTCGTAATTCCAGACCCTGGGGAACATGAATATGTGTTTCTTTTTCATTTCTGAGCTCTGTGTCAACAGTGAAGTTTTCCGGATGAATTGAGTTCTATGGCGAATTCTGAGATACGCCATGGGCTAACTCCACAGAGAGAGCTCGGATCTGAAAATGGTGTGAGAATTTGGCATTCCAGACCCTGGGGAACATGAATATGTGTTTCTTTTTCATTTCTGAGCTCTGTGTCAAAAGTGAAGTTTTCTGGCTGAATTGAGTAGTAAGGTAAATTCTATGATATGGCATTGGCTAACTCCTCAGGGAAAACTCGGATCTGAAAATGGTGTGAGAATTTGGCATTCCAGACCCTGGGGAACATGAATATGTGTTTCTTTTTCATTTCTGAGCTCTGTGTCAAAAGTGAAGTTTTGGGGCTGAATTGAGTGGTAAGGTAAATTCTGAGATACGCCTTGGGCTAACTCCACAGGGAAAGCTCGCGTCTGAAAATGGTGTGACTATTCAGCTTTCCAGACCCTGGGGAACACGAATATGTGTTTCTTTTTCATTTCTGAGCTCTGTGTCAACAGTGAAGTTTTCCGGATGAATTGAGTTCTATGGAGAATTCTGAGATACGCCTTGGGCTAACTCCACAGGGACAGCTCGGATCTGAAAATGGTGTGAGAATTCGGCTTTCCAGATCCTAGGGAACATGAATATGTGTTTCTTTTTCATTTCTGAGCTCTGTATCAAAAGTGAAGTTTTCTGGCTGAATTGAGTAGTAAGGTAAATTCTATGATATGGCATTGGCTAACTCCTAAGGGAAAACTCGGATCTGAAAATGGTGTGAGAATTTGGCATTCCAGACCCTGGGGAACATAAATATGTGTTTCTTTTTCATTTCTGAGCTCTGTGTAAAAAGTGAAGTTTTTGGGCTGAATTGAGTGGTAAGGTAAATTCTATGATACGCCTTCGGCTAACTCCTCAGAGAAAGCTTGGATCTGAAAATTGGGTGAGATTTTGGCTTTCCAGACCCTGGGGAACATGAATATGTGTTTCTTTTTCATTTCTGAGCTCTGTGTCAACAGTGAAGTTTTCCGGATGAATTGAGTTCTATGGCGAATTCTGAGATACGCCTTGGGCTAACTCCACAGAGAGAGCTCGGATCTGAAAATGGGGTGAGATTTTGGCTTTCCAGACCCTGGGGAACATGAATATGTGTTTCTTTTTCATTTCTGAGCTCTTTGTCAAAAGTGAAGTTTTCTGGCTGAATTGAGCCATAAGGCATATTATGAGATACGCCATGGGCTAACTCCTCAGGGAAACTACGGGTCTGAAAATGGTGTGTGAATTCAGCTTTCCAGACCCTAGGGAACATGAATATGTGTTTCTTTTTCATTTCTGAGCTCTGTGTCAACAGTGAAGTTTTCCGGATGAATTGAGTTCTATGGCGAATTCTGAGATACGCCTTGGGCTAACTCCACAGGGACAGCTCGGATCTGAAAATGGTGTGAGAATTTGGCTTTCCAGATCCTAGGGAACATGAATATGTGTTTCTTTTTCATTTCTGAGCTCTGTATCAAAAGTGAAGTTTTCTGGCTGAATTGAGTAGTAAGGTAAATTCTATGATATGGCATTGGCTAACTCCTAAGGGAAAACTCGGATCTGAAAATGGTGTGAGAATTTGGCATTCCAGACCCTGGGGAACATAAATATGTGTTTCTTTTTCATTTCTGAGCTCTGTGTAAAAAGTGAAGTTTTTGGGCTGAATTGAGTGGTAAGGTAAATTCTATGATACGCCTTCGGCTAACTCCTCAGAGAAAGCTTGGATCTGAAAATTGGGTGAGATTTTGGCTTTCCAGACCCTGGGGAACATGAATATGTGTTTCTTTTTCATTTCTGAGCTCTGTGTCAACAGTGAAGTTTTCCGGATGAATTGAGTTCTATGGCGAATTCTGAGATACGCCTTGGGCTAACTCCACAGAGAGAGCTCGGATCTGAAAATGGGGTGAGATTTTGGCTTTCCAGACCCTGGGGAACATGAATATGTGTTTCTTTTTCATTTCTGAGCTCTTTGTCAAAAGTGAAGTTTTCTGGCTGAATTGAGCCATAAGGCAAATTATGAGATACGCCATGGGCTAACTCCTCAGGGAAACTACGGGTCTGAAAATGGTGTGTGAATTCGGCTTTCCAGACCCTAGGGAACATGAATATGTGTTTCTTTTTCATTTCTGAGCTCTGTGTCAACAGTGAAGTTTTCCGGATGAACTGAGTTCTATGGCGAATTCTGAGATACGCCTTGGGCTAACTCCACAGGGACAGCTCGGATCTGAAAATGGTGTGAGAATTTGGCTTTCCAGATCCTAGGGAACATGAATATGTGTTTCTTTTTCATTTCTGAGCTCTGTATCAAAAGTGAAGTTTTCTGGCTGAATTGAGTAGTAAGGTAAATTCTATGATATGGCATTGGCTAACTCCTAAGGGAAAACTCGGATCTGAAAATGGTGTGAGAATTTGGCTTTCCGGACACTAGGGAACATGAATATGTGTTTCTTTTTCATTTCTGAGCTCTGTATCAAAAGTGAAGTTTTCTGGCTGAATTGAGTCGTAAGGTAAATTCTATGATACGCCTTGGGCTAACTGCTAAGGGAAAATTCGGATCTGAAAATGGTGCGAGAATTCGGCTTTCCAGACCCTCGGGAACATGAATATGTGTTTCTTTTTCATTTCTGAGCTCTGTGTCAAAAGTGAAGTTTCTGGCTGTAAATTGATTTCTATGGCAAATTCTGAGATACGCCTTGGGCTAACTCCACAGGGAAAGCTCGGATCTGAAAATGGTTTGTGAATTCGGCTTACCAGACCCTAGGGAACATGAATATGTGTTTCTTTTTTATTTCTGAGCTCTGTGTCAACAGTGAAGTTTTCCGGATGAATTGAGTTCTATGGCGAATTCTGAGATACGCCTTGGGCTAACTCCTCAGAGAAAGCTTGGATCTGAAAATTGGGTGAGATTTTGGCTTTCCAGACCCTGGGGAACATGAATATGTGTTTCTTTTTCATTTCTGAGCTCTGTGTCAAAAGTGAAGTTTTCTGGCTGAATTGAGTTGTAAGGTAAATATGATGATATGGCATTGGCTAACACCTAAGTGAAAACTCGGATCTGAAAATTGTGTGAGAATTCGGCATTCCAGACCCTGGGGAACATAAATATGTGTTTCTTTTCCATTTCTGAGCTCTGTGTCAAAAGTGAAGTTTCTGGCTGTAAATTGAGTCCTAAGGCAAATTCTGATCCTTGGGCTAACTCCACAGGGAAAGCTCGGAACTGAAAATGGGGTGAGATTTTGGCTTTCCAGACCCTGGGGAACATGAATATGTGTTTCTTTTTCATTTCTGAGCTCTGTATCAAAAGTGAGGTTTTCGGGCTGAATTGAGTTGTAAGGTAAATTCTATGATACGCCTTGAGCTAACTCCTCAGGGAAAGCTCGGATCTGAAAATTGAGTGAGAATTCATAATTCCAGACCCTGGGGAACATGAATATGTGTTTCTTTTTCATTTCTGAGCTCTGTGTCAACAGTGAAGTTTTCCGGATGAATTGAGTTCTATGGCGAATTCTGAGATACGCCATGGGCTAACACCTCAGGGAAACTACGGGTCTGAAAATGGTGTGTGAATTCGGCTTTCCAGACCCTAGGGAACATGAATATGTGTTTCTTTTTCATTTCTGAGCTCTGTGTCAACAGTGAAGTTTTCCGGATGAATTGAGTTCTATGGCGAATTCTGAGATACGCCTTGGGCTAACTCCACAGGGACAGCTCGGATCTGAAAATGGTGTGAGAATTTGGCTTTCCAGATCCTAGGGAACATGAATATGTGTTTCTTTTTCATTTCTGAGCTCTGTATCAAAAGTGAAGTTTTCTGGCTGAATTGAGTAGTAAGGTAAATTCTATGATATGGCATTGGCTAACTCCTAAGGGAAAACTCGGATCTGAAAATGGTGTGAGAATTTGGCATTCCAGACCCTGGGGAACATGAATATGTGTTTCTTTTTCATTTCTGAGCTCTGTGTAAAAAGTGAAGTTTTCGGGCTGAATTGAGTGGTAAGGTAAATTCTATGATACGCCTTCGGCTAACTCCTCAGAGAAAGCTTGGATCTGAAAATTGGGTGAGATTTTGGCTTTCCAGACCCTGGGGAACATGAATATGTGTTTCTTTTTCATTTCTGAGCTCTGTGTCAACAGTGAAGTTTTCCAGATGAATTGAGTTCTATGGCGAATTCTGAGATACGCCTTGGGCTAACTCCACAGAGAGAGCTCGGATCTGAAAATGGTGTGAGAATTTGGCATTCCAGACCCTGGGGAACATGAATATGTGTTTCTTTTTCATTTCTGAGCTCTGTGTCAAAAGTGAAGTTTTCGGGCTGAATTGAGTGGTAAGGTAAATTCTATGATACGCCTTCGGCTAACTCCTCAGGGAAAGCTCGCGTCTGAAAATGATGTGACAATTCAGCTTTCCAGACCCTGGGAAACATGAATATGTGTTTCTTTTTCATTTCTGAGCTCTGTGTCAAAAGTGAAGTTTTCGGGCTGAATTGAGTGGTAAGGTAAATTCTATGATACGCCTTCGGCTAACTCCTAAGGGAAAACTCGGATCTGAAAATGGTGTGAGAATTCGGCATTCCAGACCCTGGGAACATGAATATGTGTTTCTTTTTCATTTCTGAGCTCTGTGTCAAAAGTGAAGTTTTCTGGCTGAAATGAGCCCTAAGGCAAATTCTGAGATACGCCTTGGGCTAACTCCACAGGGAAAGCTCAGATCTGAAAATGGTGTGAGAATTCGGCTTTCCGGACACTAGGGAACATGAATATGTGTTTCTTTTTCATTTCTGAGCTCTGTATCAAAAGTGAAGTTTTCTGGCTGAATTGAGTCGTAAGGTAAATTCTATGATACGCCTTGGGCTAACTGCTAAGGGAAAATTCGGATCTGAAAATGGTGCGAGAATTCGGCATTCCAGACCCTGGGGAACATAAATATGTGTTTCTTTTCCATTTCTGAGCTCTGTGTCAAAAGTGAAGTTTCTGGCTGTAAATTGATTTCTATGGCAAATTCTGAGATACGCCTTGGGCTAACTCCACAGGGAAAGCTCGGATCTGAAAATGGTTTGTGAATTCGGCTTACCAGACCCTAGGGAACATGAATATGTGTTTCTTTTTCATTTCTGAGCTCTGTGTCAACAGTGAAGTTTTCCGGATGAATTGAGTTCTATGGCGAATTCTGAGATACGCCTTGGGCTAACTCCTCAGAGAAAGCTTGGATCTGAAAATTGGGTGAGATTTTGGCTTTCCAGACCCTGGGGAACATGAATATGTGTTTCTTTTTCATTTCTGAGCTCTGTGTCAAAAGTGAAGTTTTCTGGCTGAATTGAGTTGTAAGGTAAATATGATGATATGGCATTGGCTAACACCTAAGGGAAAACTCGGATCTGAAAATTGTGTGAGAATTCGGCATTCCAGACCCTGGGGAACATAAATATGTGTTTCTTTTTCATTTCTGAGCTCTGTGTAAAAAGTGAAGTTTTCTGGCTGAATTGAGTAGTAAGGTAAATTCTATGATATGGCATTGGCTAACTCCTAAGGGAAAACTCGGATCTGAAAATGGTGTGAGAATTTGGCATTCCAGACCCTGGGGAACATAAATATGTGTTTCTTTTTCATTTCTGAGCTCTGTGTAAAAAGTGAAGTTTTTGGGCTGAATTGAGTGGTAAGGTAAATTCTATGATACGCCTTCGGCTAACTCCTCAGAGAAAGCTTGGATCTGAAAATTGGGTGAGATTTTGGCTTTCCAGACCCTGGGGAACATGAATATGTGTTTCTTTTTCATTTCTGAGCTCTGTGTCAACAGTGAAGTTTTCCGGATGAATTGAGTTCTATGGCGAATTCTGAGAAACGCCTTGGGCTAACTCCACAGAGAGAGCTCGGATCTGAAAATGGGGTGAGATTTTGGCTTTCCAGACCCTGGGGAACATGAATATGTGTTTCTTTTTCATTTCTGAGCTCTTTGTCAAAAGTGAAGTTTTCTGGCTGAATTGAGCCATAAGGCATATTATGAGATACGCCATGGGCTAACTCCTCAGGGAAACTACGGGTCTGAAAATGGTGTGTGAATTCAGCTTTCCAGACCCTAGGGAACATGAATATGTGTTTCTTTTTCATTTCTGAGCTCTGTGTCAACAGTGAAGTTTTCCGGATGAATTGAGTTCTATGGCGAATTCTGAGATACGCCTTGGGCTAACTCCACAGGGACAGCTCGGATCTGAAAATGGTGTGAGAATTTGGCTTTCCAGATCCTTAGGAACATGAATATGTGTTTCTTTTTCATTTCTGAGCTCTGTATCAAAAGTGAAGTTTTCTGGCTGAATTGAGTAGTAAGGTAAATTCTATGATATGGCATTGGCTAACTCCTAAGGGAAAACTCGGATCTGAAAATGGTGTGAGAATTTGGCATTCCAGACCCTGGGGAACATAAATATGTGTTTCTTTTTCATTTCTGAGCTCTGTGTAAAAAGTGAAGTTTTTGGGCTGAATTGAGTGGTAAGGTAAATTCTATGATACGCCTTCGGCTAACTCCTCAGAGAAAGCTTGGATCTGAAAATTGGGTGAGATTTTGGCTTTCCAGACCCTGGGGAACATGAATATGTGTTTCTTTTTCATTTCTGAGCTCTGTGTCAACAGTGAAGTTTTCCGGATGAATTGAGTTCTATGGCGAATTCTGAGATACGCCTTGGGCTAACTCCACAGAGAGAGCTCGGATCTGAAAATGGGGTGAGATTTTGGCTTTCCAGACCCTGGGGAACATGAATATGTGTTTCTTTTTCATTTCTGAGCTCTTTGTCAAAAGTGAAGTTTTCTGGCTGAATTGAGCCATAAGGCAAATTATGAGATACGCCATGGGCTAACTCCTCAGGGAAACTACGGGTCTGAAAATGGTGTGTGAATTCGGCTTTCCAGACCCTAGGGAACATGAATATGTGTTTCTTTTTCATTTCTGAGCTCTGTGTCAACAGTGAAGTTTTCCGGATGAATTGAGTTCTATGGCGAATTCTGAGATACGCCTTGGGCTAACTCCACAGGGACAGCTCGGATCTGAAAATGGTGTGAGAATTTGGCTTTCCAGATCCTAGGGAACATGAATATGTGTTTCTTTTTCATTTCTGAGCTCTGTATCAAAAGTGAAGTTTTCTGGCTGAATTGAGTAGTAAGGTAAATTCTATGATATGGCATTGGCTAACTCCTAAGGGAAAACTCGGATCTGAAAATGGTGTGAGAATTTGGCTTTCCGGACACTAGGGAACATGAATATGTGTTTCTTTTTCATTTCTGAGCTCTGTATCAAAAGTGAAGTTTTCTGGCTGAATTGAGTCGTAAGGTAAATTCTATGATACGCCTTGGGCTAACTGCTAAGGGAAAATTCGGATCTGAAAATGGTGCGAGAATTCGGCTTTCCAGACCCTCGGGAACATGAATATGTGTTTCTTTTTCATTTCTGAGCTCTGTGTCAAAAGTGAAGTTTCTGGCTGTAAATTGATTTCTATGGCAAATTCTGAGATACGCCTTGGGCTAACTCCACAGGGAAAGCTCGGATCTGAAAATGGTTTGTGAATTCGGCTTACCAGACCCTAGGGAACATGAATATGTGTTTCTTTTTCATTTCTGAGCTCTGTGTCAACAGTGAAGTTTTCCGGATGAATTGAGTTCTATGGCGAATTCTGAGATACGCCTTGGGCTAACTCCTCAGAGAAAGCTTGGATCTGAAAATTGGGTGAGATTTTGGCTTTCCAGACCCTGGGGAACATGAATATGTGTTTCTTTTTCATTTCTGAGCTCTGTGTCAAAAGTGAAGTTTTCTGGCTGAATTGAGTTGTAAGGTAAATATGATGATATGGCATTGGCTAACACCTAAGTGAAAACTCGGATCTGAAAATTGTGTGAGAATTCGGCATTCCAGACCCTGGGGAACATAAATATGTGTTTCTTTTCCATTTCTGAGCTCTGTGTCAAAAGTGAAGTTTCTGGCTGTAAATTGAGTCCTAAGGCAAATTCTGATCCTTGGGCTAACTCCACAGGGAAAGCTCGGAACTGAAAATGGGGTGAGATTTTGGCTTTCCAGACCCTGGGGAACATGAATATGTGTTTCTTTTTCATTTCTGAGCTCTGTATCAAAAGTGAGGTTTTCGGGCTGAATTGAGTTGTAAGGTAAATTCTATGATACGCCTTGAGCTAACTCCTCAGGGAAAGCTCGGATCTGAAAATTGAGTGAGAATTCGTAATTCCAGACCCTGGGGAACATGAATATGTGTTTCTTTTTCATTTCTGAGCTCTGTGTCAACAGTGAAGTTTTCCGGATGAATTGAGTTCTATGGCGAATTCTGAGATACGCCATGGGCTAACTCCTCAGGGAAACTACGGGTCTGAAAATGGTGTGTGAATTCGGCTTTCCAGACCCTAGGGAACATGAATATGTGTTTCTTTTTCATTTCTGAGCTCTGTGTCAACAGTGAAGTTTTCCGGATGAATTGAGTTCTATGGCGAATTCTGAGATACGCCTTGGGCTAACTCCACAGGGACAGCTCGGATCTGAAAATGGTGTGAGAATTTGGCTTTCCAGATCCTAGGGAACATGAATATGTGTTTCTTTTTCATTTCTGAGCTCTGTATCAAAAGTGAAGTTTTCTGGCTGAATTGAGTAGTAAGGTAAATTCTATGATATGGCATTGGCTAACTCCTAAGGGAAAACTCGGATCTGAAAATGGTGTGAGAATTTGGCATTCCAGACCCTGGGGAACATGAATATGTGTTTCTTTTTCATTTCTGAGCTCTGTGTAAAAAGTGAAGTTTTCGGGCTGAATTGAGTGGTAAGGTAAATTCTATGATACGCCTTCGGCTAACTCCTCAGAGAAAGCTTGGATCTGAAAATTGGGTGAGATTTTGGCTTTCCAGACCCTGGGGAACATGAATATGTGTTTCTTTTTCATTTCTGAGCTCTGTGTCAACAGTGAAGTTTTCCAGATGAATTGAGTTCTATGGCGAATTCTGAGATACGCCTTGGGCTAACTCCACAGAGAGAGCTCGGATCTGAAAATGGTGTGAGAATTTGGCATTCCAGACCCTGGGGAACATGAATATGTGTTTCTTTTTCATTTCTGAGCTCTGTGTCAAAAGTGAAGTTTTCGGGCTGAATTGAGTGGTAAGGTAAATTCTATGATACGCCTTCGGCTAACTCCTCAGGGAAAGCTCGCGTCTGAAAATGATGTGACAATTCAGCTTTCCAGACCCTGGGGAACATGAATATGTGTTTCTTTTTCATTTCTGAGCTCTGTGTCAAAAGTGAAGTTTTCGGGCTGAATTGAGTGGTAAGGTAAATTCTATGATACGCCTTCGGCTAACTCCTAAGGGAAAACTCGGATCTGAAAATGGTGTGAGAATTCGGCATTCCAGACCCTGGGAACATGAATATGTGTTTCTTTTTCATTTCTGAGCTCTGTGTCAAAAGTGAAGTTTTCTGGCTGAAATGAGCCCTAAGGCAAATTCTGAGATACGCCTTGGGCTAACTCCACAGGGAAAGCTCAGATCTGAAAATGGTGTGAGAATTCGGCTTTCCGGACACTAGGGAACATGAATATGTGTTTCTTTTTCATTTCTGAGCTCTGTATCAAAAGTGAAGTTTTCTGGCTGAATTGAGTCGTAAGGTAAATTCTATGATACGCCTTGGGCTAACTGCTAAGGGAAAATTCGGATCTGAAAATGGTGCGAGAATTCGGCATTCCAGACCCTGGGGAACATAAATATGTGTTTCTTTTCCATTTCTGAGCTCTGTGTCAAAAGTGAAGTTTCTGGCTGTAAATTGATTTCTATGGCAAATTCTGAGATACGCCTTGGGCTAACTCCACAGGGAAAGCTCGGATCTGAAAATGGTTTGTGAATTCGGCTTACCAGACCCTAGGGAACATGAATATGTGTTTCTTTTTCATTTCTGAGCTCTGTGTCAACAGTGAAGTTTTCCGGATGAATTGAGTTCTATGGCGAATTCTGAGATACGCCTTGGGCTAACTCCTCAGAGAAAGCTTGGATCTGAAAATTGGGTGAGATTTTGGCTTTCCAGACCCTGGGGAACATGAATATGTGTTTCTTTTTCATTTCTGAGCTCTGTGTCAAAAGTGAAGTTTTCTGGCTGAATTGAGTTGTAAGGTAAATATGATGATATGGCATTGGCTAACACCTAAGGGAAAACTCGGATCTGAAAATTGTGTGAGAATTCGGCATTCCAGACCCTGGGGAACATAAATATGTGTTTCTTTTCCATTTCTGAGCTCTGTGTCAAAAGTGAAGTTTTCTGGCTGAAATGAGCCCTAAGGCAAATTCTGAGATACGCCTTGGGCTAACTCCTCAGGGAAAGCTCAGATCTGAAAATGGTGTGAGAATTCGGCTTTCCGGACACTAGGGAACATGAATATGTGTTTCTTTTTCATTTCTGAGCTCTGTATCAAAAGTGAAGTTTTCTGGCTGAATTGAGTCGTAAGGTAAATTCTATGATACGCCTTGGGCTAACTGCTAAGGGAAAATTCGGATCTGAAAATGGTGCGAGAATTCGGCATTCCAGACCCTGGGGAACATAAATATGTGTTTCTTTTCCATTTCTGAGCTCTGTGTCAAAAGTGAAGTTTCTGGCTGTAAATTGATTTCTATGGCAAATTCTGAGATACGCCTTGGGCTAACTCCACAGGGAAAGCTCGGATCTGAAAATGGTTTGTGAATTCGGCTTACCAGACCCTAGGGAACATGAATATGTGTTTCTTTTTCATTTCTGAGCTCTGTGTCAACAGTGAAGTTTTCCGGATGAATTGAGTTCTATGGCGAATTCTGAGATACGCCTTGGGCTAACTCCTCAGAGAAAGCTTGGATCTGAAAATTGGGTGAGATTTTGGCTTTCCAGACCCTGGGGAACATGAATATGTGTTTCTTTTTCATTTCTGAGCTCTGTGTCAAAAGTGAAGTTTTCTGGCTGAATTGAGTTGTAAGGTAAATATGATGATATGGCATTGGCTAACACCTAAGGGAAAACTCGGATCTGAAAATTGTGTGAGAATTCGGCATTCCAGACCCTGGGGAACATAAATATGTGTTTCTTTTCCATTTCTGAGCTCTGTGTCAAAAGTGAAGTTTCTGGCTGTAAATTGAGTCCTAAGGCAAATTCTGATCCTTGGGCTAACTCCACAGGGAAAGCTCGGAACTGAAAATGGGGTGAGATTTTGGCTTTCCAGACCCTGGGGAACATGAATATGTGTTTCTTTTTCATTTCTGAGCTCTGTATCAAAAGTGAGGTTTTCGGGCTGAATTGAGTTGTAAGATAAATTCTATGATACGCCTTCAGCTAACTCCTCAGGGAAAGCTCGGATCTGAAAATTGAGTGAGAATTCGTAATTCCAGACCCTGGGGAACATGAATATGTGTTTCTTTTTCATTTCTGAGCTCTGTGTCAACAGTGAAGTTTTCCGGATGAATTGAGTTCTATGGCGAATTCTGAGATACGCCATGGGCTAACTCCACAGAGAGAGCTCGGATCTGAAAATGGTGTGAGAATTTGGCATTCCAGACCCTGGGGAACATGAATATGTGTTTCTTTTTCATTTCTGAGCTCTGTGTCAAAAGTGAAGTTTTCTGGCTGAATTGAGTAGTAAGGTAAATTCTATGATATGGCATTGGCTAACTCCTCAGGGAAAACTCGGATCTGAAAATGGTGTGAGAATTTGGCATTCCAGACCCTGGGGAACATGAATATGTGTTTCTTTTTCATTTCTGAGCTCTGTGTCAAAAGTGAAGTTTTGGGGCTGAATTGAGTGGTAAGGTAAATTCTGAGATACGCCTTGGGCTAACTCCACAGGGAAAGCTCGCGTCTGAAAATGGTGTGACTATTCAGCTTTCCAGACCCTGGGGAACACGAATATGTGTTTCTTTTTCATTTCTGAGCTCTGTGTCAACAGTGAAGTTTTCCGGATGAATTGAGTTCTATGGAGAATTCTGAGATACGCCTTGGGCTAACTCCACAGGGACAGCTCGGATCTGAAAATGGTGTGAGAATTCGGCTTTCCAGATCCTAGGGAACATGAATATGTGTTTCTTTTTCATTTCTGAGCTCTGTATCAAAAGTGAAGTTTTCTGGCTGAATTGAGTAGTAAGGTAAATTCTATGATATGGCATTGGCTAACTCCTAAGGGAAAACTCGGATCTGAAAATGGTGTGAGAATTTGGCATTCCAGACCCTGGGGAACATAAATATGTGTTTCTTTTTCATTTCTGAGCTCTGTGTAAGAAGTGAAGTTTTTGGGCTGAATTGAGTGGTAAGGTAAATTCTATGATACGCCTTCGGCTAACTCCTCAGAGAAAGCTTGGATCTGAAAATTGGGTGAGATTTTGGCTTTCCAGACCCTGGGGAACATGAATATGTGTTTCTTTTTCATTTCTGAGCTCTGTGTCAACAGTGAAGTTTTCCGGATGAATTGAGTTCTATGGCGAATTCTGAGATACGCCTTGGGCTAACTCCACAGAGAGAGCTCGGATCTGAAAATGGGGTGAGATTTTGGCTTTCCAGACCCTGGGGAACATGAATATGTGTTTCTTTTTCATTTCTGAGCTCTTTGTCAAAAGTGAAGTTTTCTGGCTGAATTGAGCCATAAGGCATATTATGAGATACGCCATGGGCTAACTCCTCAGGGAAACTACGGGTCTGAAAATGGTGTGTGAATTCAGCTTTCCAGACCCTAGGGAACATGAATATGTGTTTCTTTTTCATTTCTGAGCTCTGTGTTAACAGTGAAGTTTTCCGGATGAATTGAGTTCTATGGCGAATTCTGAGATACGCCTTGGGCTAACTCCACAGGGACAGCTCGGATCTGAAAATGGTGTGAGAATTTGGCTTTCCAGATCCTAGGGAACATGAATATGTGTTTCTTTTTCATTTCTGAGCTCTGTATCAAAAGTGAAGTTTTCTGGCTGAATTGAGTAGTAAGGTAAATTCTATGATATGGCATTGGCTAACTCCTAAGGGAAAACTCGGATCTGAAAATGGTGTGAGAATTTGGCATTCCAGACCCTGGGGAACATAAATATGTGTTTCTTTTTCATTTCTGAGCTCTGTGTAAAAAGTGAAGTTTTTGGGCTGAATTGAGTGGTAAGGTAAATTCTATGATACGCCTTCGGCTAACTCCTCAGAGAAAGCTTGGATCTGAAAATTGGGTGAGATTTTGGCTTTCCAGACCCTGGGGAACATGAATATGTGTTTCTTTTTCATTTCTGAGCTCTGTGTCAAAAGTGAAGTTTTCTGGCTGAATTGAGTAGTAAGGTAAATTCTATGATATGGCATTGGCTAACTCCTCAGGGAAAACTCGGATCTGAAAATGGTGTGAGAATTTGGCATTCCAGACCCTGGGGAACATGAATATGTGTTTCTTTTTCATTTCTGAGCTCTGTGTCAAAAGTGAAGTTTTGGGGCTGAATTGAGTGGTAAGGTAAATTCTGAGATACGCCTTGGGCTAACTCCACAGGGAAAGCTCGCGTCTGAAAATGGTGTGACTATTCAGCTTTCCAGACCCTGGGGAACACGAATATGTGTTTCTTTTTCATTTCTGAGCTCTGTGTCAACAGTGAAGTTTTCCGGATGAATTGAGTTCTATGGAGAATTCTGAGATACGCCTTGGGCTAACTCCACAGGGACAGCTCGGATCTGAAAATGGTGTGAGAATTCGGCTTTCCAGATCCTAGGGAACATGAATATGTGTTTCTTTTTCATTTCTGAGCTCTGTATCAAAAGTGAAGTTTTCTGGCTGAATTGAGTAGTAAGGTAAATTCTATGATATGGCATTGGCTAACTCCTAAGGGAAAACTCGGATCTGAAAATGGTGTGAGAATTTGGCATTCCAGACCCTGGGGAACATAAATATGTGTTTCTTTTTCATTTCTGAGCTCTGTGTAAAAAGTGAAGTTTTTGGGCTGAATTGAGTGGTAAGGTAAATTCTATGATACGCCTTCGGCTAACTCCTCAGAGAAAGCTTGGATCTGAAAATTGGGTGAGATTTTGGCTTTCCAGACCCTGGGGAACATGAATATGTGTTTCTTTTTCATTTCTGAGCTCTGTGTCAACAGTGAAGTTTTCCGGATGAATTGAGTTCTATGGCGAATTCTGAGATACGCCTTGGGCTAACTCCACAGAGAGAGCTCGGATCTGAAAATGGGGTGAGATTTTGGCTTTCCAGACCCTGGGGAACATGAATATGTGTTTCTTTTTCATTTCTGAGCTCTTTGTCAAAAGTGAAGTTTTCTGGCTGAATTGAGCCATAAGGCAAATTATGAGATACGCCATGGGCTAACTCCTCAGGGAAACTACGGGTCTGAAAATGGTGTGTGAATTCGGCTTTCCAGACCCTAGGGAACATGAATATGTGTTTCTTTTTCATTTCTGAGCTCTGTGTAAAAAGTGAAGTTTTTGGGCTGAATTGAGTGGTAAGGTAAATTCTATGATACGCCTTCGGCTAACTCCTCAGAGAAAGCTTGGATCTGAAAATTGGGTGAGATTTTGGCTTTCCAGACCCTGGGGAACATGAATATGTGTTTCTTTTTCATTTCTGAGCTCTGTGTCAAAAGTGAAGTTTTCTGGCTGAATTGAGTAGTAAGGTAAATTCTATGATATGGCATTGGCTAACTCCTCAGGGAAAACTCGGATCTGAAAATGGTGTGAGAATTTGGCATTCCAGACCCTGGGGAACATGAATATGTGTTTCTTTTTCATTTCTGAGCTCTGTGTCAAAAGTGAAGTTTTGGGGCTGAATTGAGTGGTAAGGTAAATTCTGAGATACGCCTTGGGCTAACTCCACAGGGAAAGCTCGCGTCTGAAAATGGTGTGACTATTCAGCTTTCCAGACCCTGGGGAACACGAATATGTGTTTCTTTTTCATTTCTGAGCTCTGTGTCAACAGTGAAGTTTTCCGGATGAATTGAGTTCTATGGAGAATTCTGAGATACGCCTTGGGCTAACTCCACAGGGACAGCTCGGATCTGAAAATGGTGTGAGAATTCGGCTTTCCAGATCCTAGGGAACATGAATATGTGTTTCTTTTTCATTTCTGAGCTCTGTATCAAAAGTGAAGTTTTCTGGCTGAATTGAGTAGTAAGGTAAATTCTATGATATGGCATTGGCTAACTCCTAAGGGAAAACTCGGATCTGAAAATGGTGTGAGAATTTGGCATTCCAGACCCTGGGGAACATAAATATGTGTTTCTTTTTCATTTCTGAGCTCTGTGTAAAAAGTGAAGTTTTTGGGCTGAATTGAGTGGTAAGGTAAATTCTATGATACGCCTTCGGCTAACTCCTCAGAGAAAGCTTGGATCTGAAAATTGGGTGAGATTTTGGCTTTCCAGACCCTGGGGAACATGAATATGTGTTTCTTTTTCATTTCTGAGCTCTGTGTCAACAGTGAAGTTTTCCGGATGAATTGAGTTCTATGGCGAATTCTGAGATACGCCTTGGGCTAACTCCACAGAGAGAGCTCGGATCTGAAAATGGGGTGAGATTTTGGCTTTCCAGACCCTGGGGAACATGAATATGTGTTTCTTTTTCATTTCTGAGCTCTTTGTCAAAAGTGAAGTTTTCTGGCTGAATTGAGCCATAAGGCATATTATGAGATACGCCATGGGCTAACTCCTCAGGGAAACTACGGGTCTGAAAATGGTGTGTGAATTCAGCTTTCCAGACCCTAGGGAACATGAATATGTGTTTCTTTTTCATTTCTGAGCTCTGTGTCAACAGTGAAGTTTTCCGGATGAATTGAGTTCTATGGCGAATTCTGAGATACGCCTTGGGCTAACTCCACAGGGACAGCTCGGATCTGAAAATGGTGTGAGAATTTGGCTTTCCAGATCCTAGGGAACATGAATATGTGTTTCTTTTTCATTTCTGAGCTCTGTATCAAAAGTGAAGTTTTCTGGCTGAATTGAGTAGTAAGGTAAATTCTATGATATGGCATTGGCTAACTCCTAAGGGAAAACTCGGATCTGAAAATGGTGTGAGAATTTGGCATTCCAGACCCTGGGGAACATAAATATGTGTTTCTTTTTCATTTCTGAGCTCTGTGTAAAAAGTGAAGTTTTTGGGCTGAATTGAGTGGTAAGGTAAATTCTATGATACGCCTTCGGCTAACTCCTCAGAGAAAGCTTGGATCTGAAAATTGGGTGAGATTTTGGCTTTCCAGACCCTGGGGAACATGAATATGTGTTTCTTTTTCATTTCTGAGCTCTGTGTCAACAGTGAAGTTTTCCGGATGAATTGAGTTCTATGGCGAATTCTGAGATACGCCTTGGGCTAACTCCACAGAGAGAGCTCGGATCTGAAAATGGGGTGAGATTTTGGCTTTCCAGACCCTGGGGAACATGAATATGTGTTTCTTTTTCATTTCTGAGCTCTTTGTCAAAAGTGAAGTTTTCTGGCTGAATTGAGCCATAAGGCAAATTATGAGATACGCCATGGGCTAACTCCTCAGGGAAACTACGGGTCTGAAAATGGTGTGTGAATTCGGCTTTCCAGACCCTAGGGAACATGAATATGTGTTTCTTTTTCATTTCTGAGCTCTGTGTCAACAGTGAAGTTTTCCGGATGAATTTAGTTCTATGGCGAATTCTGAGATACGCCTTGGGCTAACTCCACAGGGACAGCTCGGATCTGAAAATGGTGTGAGAATTTGGCTTTCCAGATCCTAGGGAACATGAATATGTGTTTCTTTTTCATTTCTGAGCTCTGTATCAAAAGTGAAGTTTTCTGGCTGAATTGAGTAGTAAGGTAAATTCTATGATATGGCATTGGCTAACTCCTAAGGGAAAACTCGGATCTGAAAATGGTGTGAGAATTTGGCATTCCAGACCCTGGGGAACATGAATATGTGTTTCTTTTTCATTTCTGAGCTCTGTATCAAAAGTGAAGTTTTCTGGCTGAATTGAGTAGTAAGGTAAATTCTATGATATGGCATTGGCTAACTCCTAAGGGAAAACTCGGATCTGAAAATGGTGTGAGAATTTGGCATTCCAGACCCTGGGGAACATGAATATGTGTTTCTTTTTCATTTCTGAGCTCTGTGTCAAAAGTGAAGTTTTCGGGCTGAATTGAGTGGTAAGGTAAATTCTATGATACGCCTTCGGCTAACTCCTCAGAGAAAGCTTGGATCTGAAAATTGGGTGAGATTTTGGCTTTCCAGACCCTGGGGAACATGAATATGTGTTTCTTTTTCATTTCTGAGCTCTGTGTCAAAAGTGAAGTTTTCGGGCTGAATTGAGTGGTAAGGTAAATTCTATGATACGCCTTCGGCTAACTCCTAAGGGAAAACTCGGATCTAAAAATGGTGTGAGAATTCGGCATTCCAGACCCTGGGAACATGAATATGTGTTTCTTTTTCATTTCTGAGCTCTGTGTCAAAAGTGAAGTTTTCTGGGTGAAATGAGCCCTAAGGCAAATTCTGAGATACGCCTTGGGCTAACTCCACAGGGAAAGCTCAGATCTGAAAATGGTGTGAGAATTCGGCTTTCCGGACACTAGGGAACATGAATATGTGTTTCTTTTTCATTTCTGAGCTCTGTATCAAAAGTGAAGTTTTCTGGCTGAATTGAGTGGTAAGGTAAATTCTATGATACGCCTTCGGCTAACTCCTCAGAGAAAGCTTGGATCTGAAAATTGGGTGAGATTTTGGCTTTCCAGACCCTGGGGAACATGAATATGTGTTTCTTTTTCATTTCTGAGCTCTGTGTCAACAGTGAAGTTTTCCAGATGAATTGAGTTCTATGGCGAATTCTGAGATACGCCTTGGGCTAACTCCACAGAGAGAGCTCGGATCTGAAAATGGTGTGAGAATTTGGCATTCCAGACCCTGGGGAACATGAATATGTGTTTCTTTTTCATTTCTGAGCTCTGTGTCAAAAGTGAAGTTTTCGGGCTGAATTGAGTGGTAAGGTAAATTCTATGATACGCCTTCGGCTAACTCCTCAGGGAAAGCTCGCGTCTGAAAATGATGTGACAATTCAGCTTTCCAGACCCTGGGGAACATGAATATGTGTTTCTTTTTCATTTCTGAGCTCTGTGTCAAAAGTGAAGTTTTCGGGCTGAATTGAGTGGTAAGGTAAATTCTATGATACGCCTTCGGCTAACTCCTAAGGGAAAACTCGGATCTAAAAATGGTGTGAGAATTCGGCATTCTAGACCCTGGGAACATGAATATGTGTTTCTTTTTCATTTCTGAGCTCTGTGTCAAAAGTGAAGTTTTCTGGGTGAAATGAGCCCTAAGGCAAATTCTGAGATACGCCTTGGGCTAACTCCACAGGGAAAGCTCAGATCTGAAAATGGTGTGAGAATTCGGCTTTCCGGACACTAGGGAACATGAATATGTGTTTCTTTTTCATTTCTGAGCTCTGTATCAAAAGTGAAGTTTTCTGGCTGAATTGAGTCGTAAGGTAAATTCTATGATACGCCTTGGGCTAACTGCTAAGGGAAAATTCGGATCTGAAAATGGTGCGAGAATTCGGCATTCCAGACCCTGGGGAACATAAATATGTGTTTCTTTTCCATTTCTGAGCTCTGTGTCAAAAGTGAAGTTTCTGGCTGTAAATTGAGTCCTAAGGCAAATTCTGATCCTTGGGCTAACTCCACAGGGAAAGCTCGGAACTGAAAATGGGGTGAGATTTTGGCTTTCCAGACCCTGGGGAACATGAATATGTGTTTCTTTTTCATTTCTGAGCTCTGTATCAAAAGTGAGGTTTTCGGGCTGAATTGAGTTGTAAGGTAAATTCTATGATACGCCTTCAGCTAACTCCTCAGGGAAAGCTCGGATCTGAAAATTGAGTGAGAATTCGTAATTCCAGACCCTGGGGAACATGAATATGTGTTTCTTTTTCATTTCTGAGCTCTGTGTCAACAGTGAAGTTTTCCGGATGAATTGAGTTCTATGGCGAATTCTGAGATACGCCATGGGCTAACTCCTCAGGGAAAGCTCGGATCTGAAAATGGTGTGAGAATTCGGCTTTCCAGATCCTAGGAAACATGAATATGTGTTTCTTTTTCATTTCTGAGCTCTGTATCAAAAGTGAAGTTTTCTGGCTGAATTGAGTAGTAAGGTAAATTCTATGATATGGCATTGGCTAACTCCTAAGGGAAAACTCGGATCTGAAAATGGTGTGAGAATTTGGCATTCCAGACCCTGGGGAACATGAATATGTGTTTCTTTTTCATTTCTGAGCTCTGTGTAAAAAGTGAAGTTTTCGGGCTGAATTGAGTTCTATGGCGAATTCTATGATACGCCTTGGGCTAACTCCTCAGAGAAAGCTTGGATCTGAAAATTGGGTGAGATTTTGGCTTTCCAGACCCTGGGGAACATGAATATGTGTTTCTTTTTCATTTCTGAGCTCTGTGTCAAAAGTGAAGTTTTCTGGCTGAATTGAGTTGTAAGGTAAATTCGATGATATGGCATTGGCTAACACCTAAGGGAAAACTCGGATCTGAAAATGGTGTGAGAATTCGGCATTCCAGACCCTGGGGAACATAAATATGTGTTTCTTTTCCATTTCTGAGCTCTGTGTCAAAAGTGAAGTTTCTGGTTGTAAATTGAGACCTAAGGCAAATTCTGAGCCTTGGGCTAACTCCACAGGGAAAACTCGGATCTGAAAATGGTGTGAGAATTCGGCATTCCAGACCCTGGGGAACATAAATATGTGTTTCTTTTTCATTTCTGAGCTCTGTATCAAAAGTGAGGTTTTTGGGCTGAATTGAGTTGTAAGGTAAATTCTATGATACGCCTTCAGCTAACTCCTCAAGGAAAGCTCGGATCTGAAAATTGTGTGAGAATTCAGCTTTCCAGACCCTGGGGAACATGAATATGTGTTTCTTTTTCATTTCTGAGCTCTGTGTCAAAAGTGAAGTTTTCCGGATGAATTGAGTTCTATGGCGAATTCTGAGATACGCCTTGGGCTAACTCCTCAGGGAAAGCTCGGATCTGAAAATTGAGTGAGAATTCGTAATTCCAGACCCTGGGGAACATGAATATGTGTTTCTTTTTCATTTCTGAGCTCTGTGTCAACAGTGAAGTTTTCCGGATGAATTGAGTTCTATGGAGAATTCTGAGATACGCCTTGGGCTAACTCCACAGGGACAGCTCGGATCTGAAAATGGTGTGAGAATTCGGCTTTCCAGATCCTAGGGAACATGAATATGTGTTTCTTTTTCATTTCTGAGCTCTGTATCAAAAGTGAAGTTTTCTGGCTGAATTGAGTAGTAAGGTAAATTCTATGATATGGCATTGGCTAACTCCTAAGGGAAAACTCGGATCTGAAAATGGTGTGAGAATTTGGCATTCCAGACCCTGGGGAACATAAATATGTGTTTCTTTTTCATTTCTGAGCTCTGTGTAAAAAGTGAAGTTTTCGGGCTGAATTGAGTGGTAAGGTAAATTCTATGATACGCCTTCGGCTAACTCCTCAGAGAAAGCTTGGATCTGAAAATTGGGTGAGATTTTGGCTTTCCAGACCCTGGGGAACATGAATATGTGTTTCTTTTTCATTTCTGAGCTCTGTGTCAACAGTGAAGTTTTCCGGATGAATTGAGTTCTATGGCGAATTCTGAGATACGCCTTGGGCTAACTCCACAGAGAGAGCTCGGATCTGAAAATGGGGTGAGATTTTGGCTTTCCAGACCCTGGGGAACATGAATATGTGTTTCTTTTTCATTTCTGAGCTCTTTGTCAAAAGTGAAGTTTTCTGGCTGAATTGAGCCATAAGGCAAATTATGAGATACGCCATGGGCTAACTCCTCAGGGAAACTACGGGTCTGAAAATGGTGTGTGAATTCGGCTTTCCAGACCCTAGGGAACATGAATATGTGTTTCTTTTTCATTTCTGAGCTCTGTGTCAACAGTGAAGTTTTCCGGATGAATTGAGTTCTATGGCGAATTCTGAGATACGCCTTGGGCTAACTCCACAGGGAGAGCTCGGATCTGAAAATGGTGTGAGAATTTGGCTTTCCAGATCCTAGGGAACATGAATATGTGTTTCTTTTTCATTTCTGAGCTCTGTATCAAAAGTGAAGTTTTCTGGCTGAATTGCGTAGTAAGGTAAATTCTATGATATGGCATTGGCTAACTCCTAAGGGAAAACTCGGATCTGAAAATGGTGTGAGAATTTGGCATTCCAGACCCTGGGGAACATGAATATGTGTTTCTTTTTCATTTCTGAGCTCTGTGTAAAAAGTGAAGTTTTCCGGATGAATTGAGTTCTATGGCGAATTCTGAGATACGCCTTGGGCTAACTGCTAAGGGAAAACTCGGATCTGAAAATGGTGTGAGAATTCGGCTTTCCAGACCCTCGGGAACATGAATATGTGTTTCTTTTTCATTTCTGAGCTCTGTGTCAAAAGTGAAGTTTCTGGCTGTAAATCGATTTCTATGGCAAATTCTGAGATACGCCTTGGGCTAACTCCACAGGGAAAGCTCGGATCTGAAAATAGTGTGTGAATTCGGCTTTCCAGACCCTAGGGAACATGTATATGTGTTTCTTTTTCATTTCTGAGCTCTGTGTCAACAGTGAAGTTTTCCGGATGAATTGAGTTCTATGGCGAATTCTGAGATACGCCTTGGGCTAACTCCTCAGAGAAAGCTTGGATCTGAAAATTGGGTGAGATTTTGGCTTTCCAGACCCTGGGGAACATGAATATGTGTTTCTTTTTCATTTCTGAGCTCTGTGTCAAAAGTGAAGTTTTCTGGCTGAATTGAGTTGTAAGGTAAATTCGATGATATGGCATTGGCTAACACCTAAGGGAAAACTCGGATCTGAAAATGGTGTGAGAATTCGGCATTCCAGACCCTGGGGAACATAAATATGTGTTTCTTTTCCATTTCTGAGCTCTGTGTCAAAAGTGAAGTTTCTGGCTGTAAATTGAGACCTAAGGCAAATTCTGAGCCTTGGGCTAACTCCACAGGGAAAGCTCGGAACTGAAAATGGGGTGAGATTTTGGCTTTCCAGACCCTGGGGAACATGAATATGTGTTTCTTTTTCATTTCTGAGCTCTGTATCAAAAGTGAGGTTTTTGGGCTGAATTGAGTTGTAAGGTAAATTCTATGATACGCCTTCAGCTAACTCCTCAAGGAAAGCTCGGATCTGAAAATTGTGTGAGAATTTGGCATTCCAGACCCTGGGGAACATGAATATGTGTTTCTTTTTCATTTCTGAGCTCTGTGTAAAAAGTGAAGTTTTCGGGCTGAATTGAGTGGTAAGGTAAATTCTATGATACGCCTTCGGCTAACTCCTCAGAGAAAGCTTGGATCTGAAAATTGGGTGATTTTTTGGCTTTCCAGACCCTGGGGAACATGAATATGTGTTTCTTTTTCATTTCTGAGCTCTGTGTCAACAGTGAAGTTTTCCGGATGAATTGAGTTCTATGGCGAATTCTGAGATACGCCTTGGGCTAACTGCTAAGGGAAAACTCGGATCTGAAAATGGTGTGAGAATTCGGCTTTCCAGACCCTCGGGAACATGAATATGTGTTTCTTTTTCATTTCTGAGCTCTGTGTCAAAAGTGAAGTTTCTGGCTGTAAATTGATTTCTATGGCAAATTCTGAGATACGCCTTGGGCTAACTCCACAGGGAAAGCTCGGATCTGAAAATGGTGTGTGAATTCGGCTTTCCAGACCCTAGGGAACATGTATATATGTTTCTTTTTCATTTCTGAGCTCTGTATCAACAGTGAAGTTTTCCGGATGAATTGAGTTCTATGGCGAATTCTGAGATACGCCTTGGGCTAACTCCTCAGAGAAAGCTTGGATCTGAAAATTGGGTGAGATTTTGGCTTTCCAGACCCTGGGGAACATGAATATGTGTTTCTTTTTCATTTCTGAGCTCTGTGTCAAAAGTGAAGTTTTCTGGCTGAATTGAGTTGTAAGGTAAATTCGATGATATGGCATTGGCTAACACCTAAGTGAAAACTCGGATCTGAAAATGGTGTGAGAATTCGGCATTCCAGACCCTGGGGAACATAAATATGTGTTTCTTTTCCATTTCTGAGCTCTGTGTCAAAAGTGAAGTTTCTGGCTGTAAATTGAGACCTAAGGCAAATTCTGAGCCTTGGGCTAAATCCACAGGGAAAGCTCGGAACTAAAAATGGGGTGAGATTTTGGCTTTCCAGACCCTGGGGAACATGAATATGTGTTTCTTTTTCATTTCTGAGCTCTGTATCAAAAGTGAGGTTTTTGGGCTGAATTGAGTTGTAAGGTAAATTCTATGATACGCCTTCAGCTAACTCCTCAGGGAAAGCTCGGATCTGAAAATTGTGTGAGAATTCAGCTTTCCAGACCCTGGGGAACATGAATATGTGTTTCTTTTTCATTTCTGAGCTCTGTGTCAAAAGTGAAGTTTTCTGGCTGAATTGAGTTGTAAGGTAAATTCGATGATATGGCATTGGCTAACACCTAAGGGAAAACTCGGATCTGAAAATGGTGTGAGAATTCGGCATTCCAGACCCTGGGGAACATAAATATGTGTTTCTTTTCCATTTCTGAGCTCTGTGTCAAAAGTGAAGTTTCTGGTTGTAAATTGAGACCTAAGGCAAATTCTGAGCCTTGGGCTAACTCCACAGGGAAAGCTCGGAACTGAAAATGGGGTGAGATTTTGGCTTTCCAGACCCTGGGGAACATGAATATGTGTTTCTTTTTCATTTCTGAGCTCTGTATCAAAAGTGAGGTTTTTGGGCTGAATTGAGTTGTAAGGTAAATTCTATGATACGCCTTCAGCTAACTCCTCAAGGAAAGCTCGGATCTGAAAATTGTGTGAGAATTCAGCTTTCCAGACCCTGGGGAACATGAATATGTGTTTCTTTTTCATTTCTGAGCTCTGTGTCAAAAGTGAAGTTTTCCGGATGAATTGAGTTCTATGGCGAATTCTGAGATACGCCTTGGGCTAACTCCTCAGAGAAAGCTTGGATCTGAAAATTGGGTGAGATTTTGGCTTTCCAGACCCTGGGGAACATGAATATGTGTTTCTTTTTCATTTCTGAGCTCTGTGTCAAAAGTGAAGTTTTCTGGCTGAATTGAGTTGTAAGGTAAATTCGATGATATGGCATTGGCTAACACCTAAGGGAAAACTCGGATCTGAAAATGGTGTGAGAATTCGGCATTCCAGACCCTGGGGAACATAAATATGTGTTTCTTTTCCATTTCTGAGCTCTGTGTCAAAAGTGAAGTTTCTGGCTGTAAATTGAGACCTAAGGCAAATTCTGAGCCTTGGGCTAACTCCACAGGGAAAGCTCGGAACTGAAAATGGGGTGAGATTTTGGCTTTCCAGACCCTGGGGAACATGAATATGTGTTTCTTTTTCATTTCTGAGCTCTGTATCAAAAGTGAGGTTTTTGGGCTGAATTGAGTTGTAAGGTAAATTCTATGATACGCCTTCAGCTAACTCCTCAAGGAAAGCTCGGATCTGAAAATTGTGTGAGAATTTGGCATTCCAGACCCTGGGGAACATGAATATGTGTTTCTTTTTCATTTCTGAGCTCTGTGTAAAAAGTGAAGTTTTCGGGCTGAATTGAGTGGTAAGGTAAATTCTATGATACGCCTTCGGCTAACTCCTCAGAGAAAGCTTGGATCTGAAAATTGGGTGATTTTTTGGCTTTCCAGACCCTGGGGAACATGAATATGTGTTTCTTTTTCATTTCTGAGCTCTTTGTCAAAAGTGAAGTTTTCTGGCTGAATTGAGCCATAAGGCAAATTATGAGATACGCCATGGGCTAACTCCTCAGGGAAACTACGGGTCTGAAAATGGTGTGTGAATTCGGCTTTCCAGACCCTAGGGAACATGAATATGTGTTTCTTTTTCATTTCTGAGCTCTGTGTCAACAGTGAAGTTTTCCGGATGAATTGAGTTCTATGGCGAATTCTGAGATACGCCTTGGGCTAACTCCACAGGGAGAGCTCGGATCTGAAAATGGTGTGAGAATTTGGCTTTCCAGATCCTAGGGAACATGAATATGTGTTTCTTTTTCATTTCTGAGCTCTGTATCAAAAGTGAAGTTTTCTGGCTGAATTGCGTAGTAAGGTAAATTCTATGATATGGCATTGGCTAACTCCTAAGGGAAAACTCGGATCTGAAAATGGTGTGAGAATTTGGCATTCCAGACCCTGGGGAACATGAATATGTGTTTCTTTTTCATTTCTGAGCTCTGTGTCAAAAGTGAAGTTTCTGGCTGTAAATTGAGACCTAAGGCAAATTCTGAGCCTTGGGCTAACTCCACAGGGAAAGCTCGGAACTGAAAATGGGGTGAGATTTTGGCTTTCCAGACCCTGGGGAACATGAATATGTGTTTCTTTTTCATTTCTGAGCTCTGTATCAAAAGTGAGGTTTTTGGGCTGAATTGAGTTGTAAGGTAAATTCTATGATACGCCTTCAGCTAACTCCTCAAGGAAAGCTCGGATCTGAAAATTGTGTGAGAATTTGGCATTCCAGACCCTGGGGAACATGAATATGTGTTTCTTTTTCATTTCTGAGCTCTGTGTCAAAAGTGAAGTTTTCGGGCTGAATTGAGTGGTAAGGTAAATTCTATGATACGCCTTCGGCTAACTCCTCAGAGAAAGCTTGGATCTGAAAATTGGGTGATTTTTTGGCTTTCCAGACCCTGGGGAACATGAATATGTGTTTCTTTTTCATTTCTGAGCTCTGTGTCAACAGTGAAGTTTTCCGGATGAATTGAGTTCTATGGCGAATTCTGAGATACGCCTTGGGCTAACTGCTAAGGGAAAACTCGGATCTGAAAATGGTGTGAGAATTCGGCTTTCCAGACCCTCGGGAACATGAATATGTGTTTCTTTTTCATTTCTGAGCTCTGTGTCAAAAGTGAAGTTTCTGGCTGTAAATTGATTTCTATGGCAAATTCTGAGATACGCCTTGGGCTAACTCCACAGGGAAAGCTCGGATCTGAAAATGGTGTGTGAATTCGGCTTTCCAGACCCTAGGGAACATGTATATATGTTTCTTTTTCATTTCTGAGCTCTGTATCAACAGTGAAGTTTTCCGGATGAATTGAGTTCTATGGCGAATTCTGAGATACGCCTTGGGCTAACTCCTCAGAGAAAGCTTGGATCTGAAAATTGGGTGAGATTTTGGCTTTCCAGACCCTGGGGAACATGAATATGTGTTTCTTTTTCATTTCTGAGCTCTGTGTCAAAAGTGAAGTTTTCTGGCTGAATTGAGTTGTAAGGTAAATTCGATGATATGGCATTGGCTAACACCTAAGTGAAAACTCGGATCTGAAAATGGTGTGAGAATTCGGCATTCCAGACCCTGGGGAACATAAATATGTGTTTCTTTTCCATTTCTGAGCTCTGTGTCAAAAGTGAAGTTTCTGGCTGTAAATTGAGACCTAAGGCAAATTCTGAGCCTTGGGCTAACTCCACAGGGAAAGCTCGGAACTAAAAATGGGGTGAGATTTTGGCTTTCCAGACCCTGGGGAACATGAATATGTGTTTCTTTTTCATTTCTGAGCTCTGTATCAAAAGTGAGGTTTTTGGGCTGAATTGAGTTGTAAGGTAAATTCTATGATACGCCTTCAGCTAACTCCTCAGGGAAAGCTCGGATCTGAAAATTGTGTGAGAATTCAGCTTTCCAGACCCTGGGGAACATGAATATGTGTTTCTTTTTCATTTCTGAGCTCTGTGTCAAAAGTGAAGTTTTCTGGCTGAATTGAGTTGTAAGGTAAATTCGATGATATGGCATTGGCTAACACCTAAGGGAAAACTCGGATCTGAAAATGGTGTGAGAATTCGGCATTCCAGACCCTGGGGAACATAAATATGTGTTTCTTTTCCATTTCTGAGCTCTGTGTCAAAAGTGAAGTTTCTGGTTGTAAATTGAGACCTAAGGCAAATTCTGAGCCTTGGGCTAACTCCACAGGGAAAGCTCGGAACTGAAAATGGGGTGAGATTTTGGCTTTCCAGACCCTGGGGAACATGAATATGTGTTTCTTTTTCATTTCTGAGCTCTGTATCAAAAGTGAGGTTTTTGGGCTGAATTGAGTTGTAAGGTAAATTCTATGATACGCCTTCAGCTAACTCCTCAAGGAAAGCTCGGATCTGAAAATTGTGTGAGAATTCAGCTTTCCAGACCCTGGGGAACATGAATATGTGTTTCTTTTTCATTTCTGAGCTCTGTGTCAAAAGTGAAGTTTTCCGGATGAATTGAGTTCTATGGCGAATTCTGAGATACGCCTTGGGCTAACTCCTCAGAGAAAGCTTGGATCTGAAAATTGGGTGAGATTTTGGCTTTCCAGACCCTGGGGAACATGAATATGTGTTTCTTTTTCATTTCTGAGCTCTGTGTCAAAAGTGAAGTTTTCTGGCTGAATTGAGTTGTAAGGTAAATTCGATGATATGGCATTGGCTAACACCTAAGGGAAAACTCGGATCTGAAAATGGTGTGAGAATTCGGCATTCCAGACCCTGGGGAACATAAATATGTGTTTCTTTTCCATTTCTGAGCTCTGTGTCAAAAGTGAAGTTTCTGGCTGTAAATTGAGACCTAAGGCAAATTCTGAGCCTTGGGCTAACTCCACAGGGAAAGCTCGGAACTGAAAATGGGGTGAGATTTTGGCTTTCCAGACCCTGGGGAACATGAATATGTGTTTCTTTTTCATTTCTGAGCTCTGTATCAAAAGTGAGGTTTTTGGGCTGAATTGAGTTGTAAGGTAAATTCTATGATACGCCTTCAGCTAACTCCTCAAGGAAAGCTCGGATCTGAAAATTGTGTGAGAATTTGGCATTCCAGACCCTGGGGAACATGAATATGTGTTTCTTTTTCATTTCTGAGCTCTGTGTAAAAAGTGAAGTTTTCGGGCTGAATTGAGTGGTAAGGTAAATTCTATGATACGCCTTCGGCTAACTCCTCAGAGAAAGCTTGGATCTGAAAATTGGGTGATTTTTTGGCTTTCCAGACCCTGGGGAACATGAATATGTGTTTCTTTTTCATTTCTGAGCTCTGTGTCAACAGTGAAGTTTTCCGGATGAATTGAGTTCTATGGCGAATTCTGAGATACGCCTTGGGCTAACTGCTAAGGGAAAACTCGGATCTGAAAATGGTGTGAGAATTCGGCTTTCCAGACCCTCGGGAACATGAATATGTGTTTCTTTTTCATTTCTGAGCTCTGTGTCAAAAGTGAAGTTTCTGGCTGTAAATTGATTTCTATGGCAAATTCTGAGATACGCCTTGGGCTAACTCCACAGGGAAAACTCGGATCTGAAAATGGTGTGAGAATTCGGCATTCCAGACCCTGGGGAACATAAATATGTGTTTCTTTTCCATTTCTGAGCTCTGTGTCAAAAGTGAAGTTTCTGGTTGTAAATTGAGACCTAAGGCAAATTCTGAGCCTTGGGCTAACTCCACAGGGAAAGCTCGGAACTGAAAATGGGGTGAGATTTTGGCTTTCCAGACCCTGGGGAACATGAATATGTGTTTCTTTTTCATTTCTGAGCTCTGTATCAAAAGTGAGGTTTTTGGGCTGAATTGAGTTGTAAGGTAAATTCTATGATACGCCTTCAGCTAACTCCTCAAGGAAAGCTCGGATCTGAAAATTGTGTGAGAATTCAGCTTTCCAGACCCTGGGGAACATGAATATGTGTTTCTTTTTCATTTCTGAGCTCTGTGTCAAAAGTGAAGTTTTCCGGATGAATTGAGTTCTATGGCGAATTCTGAGATACGCCTTGGGCTAACTCCTCAGAGAAAGCTTGGATCTGAAAATTGGGTGAGATTTTGGCTTTCCAGACCCTGGGGAACATGAATATGTGTTTCTTTTTCATTTCTGAGCTCTGTGTCAAAAGTGAAGTTTTCTGGCTGAATTGAGTTGTAAGGTAAATTCGATGATATGGCATTGGCTAACACCTAAGGGAAAACTCGGATCTGAAAATGGTGTGAGAATTCGGCATTCCAGACCCTGGGGAACATAAATATGTGTTTCTTTTCCATTTCTGAGCTCTGTGTCAAAAGTGAAGTTTCTGGCTGTAAATTGAGACCTAAGGCAAATTCTGAGCCTTGGGCTAACTCCACAGGGAAAGCTCGGAACTGAAAATGGGGTGAGATTTTGGCTTTCCAGACCCTGGGGAACATGAATATGTGTTTCTTTTTCATTTCTGAGCTCTGTATCAAAAGTGAGGTTTTTGGGCTGAATTGAGTTGTAAGGTAAATTCTATGATACGCCTTCAGCTAACTCCTCAAGGAAAGCTCGGATCTGAAAATTGTGTGAGAATTTGGCATTCCAGACCCTGGGGAACATGAATATGTGTTTCTTTTTCATTTCTGAGCTCTGTGTAAAAAGTGAAGTTTTCGGGCTGAATTGAGTGGTAAGGTAAATTCTATGATACGCCTTCGGCTAACTCCTCAGAGAAAGCTTGGATCTGAAAATTGGGTGATTTTTTGGCTTTCCAGACCCTGGGGAACATGAATATGTGTTTCTTTTTCATTTCTGAGCTCTGTGTCAACAGTGAAGTTTTCCGGATGAATTGAGTTCTATGGCGAATTCTGAGATACGCCTTGGGCTAACTGCTAAGGGAAAACTCGGATCTGAAAATGGTGTGAGAATTCGGCTTTCCAGACCCTCGGGAACATGAATATGTGTTTCTTTTTCATTTCTGAGCTCTGTGTCAAAAGTGAAGTTTCTGGCTGTAAATTGATTTCTATGGCAAATTCTGAGATACGCCTTGGGCTAACTCCACAGGGAAAGCTCGGATCTGAAAATGGTGTGTGAATTCGGCTTTCCAGACCCTAGGGAACATGTATATATGTTTCTTTTTCATTTCTGAGCTCTGTATCAACAGTGAAGTTTTCCGGATGAATTGAGTTCTATGGCGAATTCTGAGATACGCCTTGGGCTAACTCCTCAGAGAAAGCTTGGATCTGAAAATTGGGTGAGATTTTGGCTTTCCAGACCCTGGGGAACATGAATATGTGTTTCTTTTTCATTTCTGAGCTCTGTGTCAAAAGTGAAGTTTTCTGGCTGAATTGAGTTGTAAGGTAAATTCGATGATATGGCATTGGCTAACACCTAAGTGAAAACTCGGATCTGAAAATGGTGTGAGAATTCGGCATTCCAGACCCTGGGGAACATAAATATGTGTTTCTTTTCCATTTCTGAGCTCTGTGTCAAAAGTGAAGTTTCTGGCTGTAAATTGAGACCTAAGGCAAATTCTGAGCCTTGGGCTAACTCCACAGGGAAAGCTCGGAACTAAAAATGGGGTGAGATTTTGGCTTTCCAGACCCTGGGGAACATGAATATGTGTTTCTTTTTCATTTCTGAGCTCTGTATCAAAAGTGAGGTTTTTGGGCTGAATTGAGTTGTAAGGTAAATTCTATGATACGCCTTCAGCTAACTCCTCAGGGAAAGCTCGGATCTGAAAATTGTGTGAGAATTCAGCTTTCCAGACCCTGGGGAACATGAATATGTGTTTCTTTTTCATTTCTGAGCTCTGTGTCAAAAGTGAAGTTTTCTGGCTGAATTGAGTTGTAAGGTAAATTCGATGATATGGCATTGGCTAACACCTAAGGGAAAACTCGGATCTGAAAATGGTGTGAGAATTCGGCATTCCAGACCCTGGGGAACATAAATATGTGTTTCTTTTCCATTTCTGAGCTCTGTGTCAAAAGTGAAGTTTCTGGTTGTAAATTGAGACCTAAGGCAAATTCTGAGCCTTGGGCTAACTCCACAGGGAAAGCTCGGAACTGAAAATGGGGTGAGATTTTGGCTTTCCAGACCCTGGGGAACATGAATATGTGTTTCTTTTTCATTTCTGAGCTCTGTATCAAAAGTGAGGTTTTTGGGCTGAATTGAGTTGTAAGGTAAATTCTATGATACGCCTTCAGCTAACTCCTCAAGGAAAGCTCGGATCTGAAAATTGTGTGAGAATTCAGCTTTCCAGACCCTGGGGAACATGAATATGTGTTTCTTTTTCATTTCTGAGCTCTGTGTCAAAAGTGAAGTTTTCCGGATGAATTGAGTTCTATGGCGAATTCTGAGATACGCCTTGGGCTAACTCCTCAGGGAAAGCTCGGATCTGAAAATTGAGTGAGAATTCGTAATTCCAGACCCTGGGGAACATGAATATGTGTTTCTTTTTCATTTCTGAGCTCTGTGTCAACAGTGAAGTTTTCCGGATGAATTGAGTTCTATGGAGAATTCTGAGATACGCCTTGGGCTAACTCCACAGGGACAGCTCGGATCTGAAAATGGTGTGAGAATTCGGCTTTCCAGATCCTAGGGAACATGAATATGTGTTTCTTTTTCATTTCTGAGCTCTGTATCAAAAGTGAAGTTTTCTGGCTGAATTGAGTAGTAAGGTAAATTCTATGATATGGCATTGGCTAACTCCTAAGGGAAAACTCGGATCTGAAAATGGTGTGAGAATTTGGCATTCCAGACCCTGGGGAACATAAATATGTGTTTCTTTTTCATTTCTGAGCTCTGTGTAAAAAGTGAAGTTTTCGGGCTGAATTGAGTGGTAAGGTAAATTCTATGATACGCCTTCGGCTAACTCCTCAGAGAAAGCTTGGATCTGAAAATTGGGTGAGATTTTGGCTTTCCAGACCCTGGGGAACATGAATATGTGTTTCTTTTTCATTTGTGAGCTCTGTGTCAACAGTGAAGTTTTCCGGATGAATTGAGTTCTATGGCGAATTCTGAGATACGCCTTGGGCTAACTCCACAGAGAGAGCTCGGATCTGAAAATGGGGTGAGATTTTGGCTTTCCAGACCCTGGGGAACATGAATATGTGTTTCTTTTTCATTTCTGAGCTCTTTGTCAAAAGTGAAGTTTTCTGGCTGAATTGAGCCATAAGGCAAATTATGAGATACGCCATGGGCTAACTCCTCAGGGAAACTACGGGTCTGAAAATGGTGTGTGAATTCGGCTTTCCAGACCCTAGGGAACATGAATATGTGTTTCTTTTTCATTTCTGAGCTCTGTGTCAACAGTGAAGTTTTCCGGATGAATTGAGTTCTATGGCGAATTCTGAGATACGCCTTGGGCTAACTCCACAGAGAGAGCTCGGATCTGAAAATGGGGTGAGATTTTGGCTTTCCAGACCCTGGGGAACATGAATATGTGTTTCTTTTTCATTTCTGAGCTCTTTGTCAAAAGTGAAGTTTTCTGGCTGAATTGAGCCATAAGGCAAATTATGAGATACGCCATGGGCTAACTCCTCAGGGAAACTACGGGTCTGAAAATGGTGTGAGAATTTGGCTTTCCAGATCCTAGGGAACATGAATATGTGTTTCTTTTTCATTTCTGAGCTCTGTATCAAAAGTGAAGTTTTCTGGCTGAATTGCGTAGTAAGGTAAATTCTATGATATGGCATTGGCTAACTCCTAAGGGAAAACTCGGATCTGAAAATGGTGTGAGAATTTGGCATTCCAGACCCTGGGGAACATGAATATGTGTTTCTTTTTCATTTCTGAGCTCTGTGTAAAAAGTGAAGTTTTCCGGATGAATTGAGTTCTATGGCGAATTCTGAGATACGCCTTGGGCTAACTGCTAAGGGAAAACTCGGATCTGAAAATGGTGTGAGAATTCGGCTTTCCAGACCCTCGGGAACATGAATATGTGTTTCTTTTTCATTTCTGAGCTCTGTGTCAAAAGTGAAGTTTCTGGCTGTAAATTGATTTCTATGGCAAATTCTGAGATACGCCTTGGGCTAACTCCACAGGGAAAGCTCGGATCTGAAAATAGTGTGTGAATTCGGCTTTCCAGACCCTAGGGAACATGTATATGTGTTTCTTTTTCATTTCTGAGCTCTGTGTCAACAGTGAAGTTTTCCGGATGAATTGAGTTCTATGGCGAATTCTGAGATACGCCTTGGGCTAACTCCTCAGAGAAAGCTTGGATCTGAAAATTGGGTGAGATTTTGGCTTTCCAGACCCTGGGGAACATGAATATGTGTTTCTTTTTCATTTCTGAGCTCTGTGTCAAAAGTGAAGTTTTCTGGCTGAATTGAGTTGTAAGGTAAATTCGATGATATGGCATTGGCTAACACCTAAGGGAAAACTCGGATCTGAAAATGGTGTGAGAATTCGGCATTCCAGACCCTGGGGAACATAAATATGTGTTTCTTTTCCATTTCTGAGCTCTGTGTCAAAAGTGAAGTTTCTGGCTGTAAATTGAGACCTAAGGCAAATTCTGAGCCTTGGGCTAACTCCACAGGGAAAGCTCGGAACTGAAAATGGGGTGAGATTTTGGCTTTCCAGACCCTGGGGAACATGAATATGTGTTTCTTTTTCATTTCTGAGCTCTGTATCAAAAGTGAGGTTTTTGGGCTGAATTGAGTTGTAAGGTAAATTCTATGATACGCCTTCAGCTAACTCCTCAAGGAAAGCTCGGATCTGAAAATTGTGTGAGAATTTGGCATTCCAGACCCTGGGGAACATGAATATGTGTTTCTTTTTCATTTCTGAGCTCTGTGTAAAAAGTGAAGTTTTCGGGCTGAATTGAGTGGTAAGGTAAATTCTATGATACGCCTTCGGCTAACTCCTCAGAGAAAGCTTGGATCTGAAAATTGGGTGATTTTTTGGCTTTCCAGACCCTGGGGAACATGAATATGTGTTTCTTTTTCATTTCTGAGCTCTGTGTCAACAGTGAAGTTTTCCGGATGAATTGAGTTCTATGGCGAATTCTGAGATACGCCTTGGGCTAACTGCTAAGGGAAAACTCGGATCTGAAAATGGTGTGAGAATTCGGCTTTCCAGACCCTCGGGAACATGAATATGTGTTTCTTTTTCATTTCTGAGCTCTGTGTCAAAAGTGAAGTTTCTGGCTGTAAATTGATTTCTATGACAAATTCTGAGATACGCCTTGGGCTAACTCCACAGGGAAAGCTCGGATCTGAAAATGGTGTGTGAATTCGGCTTTCCAGACCCTAGGGAACATGTATATATGTTTCTTTTTCATTTCTGAGCTCTGTATCAACAGTGAAGTTTTCCGGATGAATTGAGTTCTATGGCGAATTCTGAGATACGCCTTGGGCTAACTCCTCAGAGAAAGCTTGGATCTGAAAATTGGGTGAGATTTTGGCTTTCCAGACCCTGGGGAACATGAATATGTGTTTCTTTTTCATTTCTGAGCTCTGTGTCAAAAGTGAAGTTTTCTGGCTGAATTGAGTTGTAAGGTAAATTCGATGATATGGCATTGGCTAACACCTAAGTGAAAACTCGGATCTGAAAATGGTGTGAGAATTCGGCATTCCAGACCCTGGGGAACATAAATATGTGTTTCTTTTCCATTTCTGAGCTCTGTGTCAAAAGTGAAGTTTCTGGCTGTAAATTGAGACCTAAGGCAAATTCTGAGCCTTGGGCTAACTCCACAGGGAAAGCTCGGAACTAAAAATGGGGTGAGATTTTGGCTTTCCAGACCCTGGGGAACATGAATATGTGTTTCTTTTTCATTTCTGAGCTCTGTATCAAAAGTGAGGTTTTTGGGCTGAATTGAGTTGTAAGGTAAATTCTATGATACGCCTTCAGCTAACTCCTCAGGGAAAGCTCGGATCTGAAAATTGTGTGAGAATTCAGCTTTCCAGACCCTGGGGAACATGAATATGTGTTTCTTTTTCATTTCTGAGCTCTGTGTCAAAAGTGAAGTTTTCTGGCTGAATTGAGTTGTAAGGTAAATTCTATGATATGGCATTGGCTAACTCCTAAGGGAAAACTCGGATCTGAAATTGGTGTGAGAATTCGTAATTCCAGACCCTGGGGAACATGAATATGTGTTTCTTTTTCATTTCTGAGCTCTGTGTCAACAGTGAAGTTTCTGGCTGTAAATTGATTTCTATGGCAAATTCTGAGATACGCCTTGGGCTAACTCCACAGGGAAAGCTCGGATCTGAAAATGGTGTGTGAATTCGGCTTTCCAGACCCTAGGAAACATGTATATGTGTTTCTTTTTCATTTCTGAGCTCTGTGTCAACAGTGAAGTTTTCCGGATGAATTGAGTTCTATGGCGAATTCTGAGATACGCCTTGGGCTAACTCCTCAGAGAAAGCTTGGATCTGAAAATTGGGTGAGATTTTGGCTTTCCAGACCCTGGGGAACATGAATATGTGTTTCTTTTTCATTTCTGAGCTCTGTGTCAAAAGTGAAGTTTTCTGGCTGAATTGAGTTGTAAGGTAAATTCTATGATATGGCATTGGCTAACTCCTAAGGGAAAACTCGGATCTGAAATTTGTGTGAGAATTCGTAATTCCAGACCCTGGGGAACATGAATATGTGTTTCTTTTTCATTTCTGAGCTCTGTGTCAACAGTGAAGTTTTCCGGATGAATTGAGTTCTATGGCGAATTCTGAGATACGCCTTGGGCTAACTCCTCAGGGAAAGCTCGGATCTGAAAATTGAGTGAGAATTCGTAATTCCAGACCCTGGGGAACATGAATATGTGTTTCTTTTTCATTTCTGAGCTCTGTGTCAACAGTGAAGTTTTCCGGATGAATTGAGTTCTATGGAGAATTCTGAGATACGCCTTGGGCTAACTCCACAGGGACAGCTCGGATCTGAAAATGGTGTGAGAATTCGGCTTTCCAGATCCTAGGGAACATGAATATGTGTTTCTTTTTCATTTCTGAGCTCTGTGTAAAAAGTGAAGTTTTCGGGCTGAATTGAGTGGTAAGGTAAATTCTATGATACGCCTTCGGCTAACTCCTCAGAGAAAGCTTGGATCTGAAAATTGGGTGAGATTTTGGCTTTCCAGACCCTGGGGAACATGAATATGTGTTTCTTTTTCATTTCTGAGCTCTGTGTCAACAGTGAAGTTTTCCGGATGAATTGAGTTCTATGGCGAATTCTGAGATACGCCTTGGGCTAACTCCACAGAGAGAGCTCGGATCTGAAAATGGGGTGAGATTTTGGCTTTCCAGACCCTGGGGAACATGAATATGTGTTTCTTTTTCATTTCTGAGCTCTTTGTCAAAAGTGAAGTTTTCTGGCTGAATTGAGCCATAAGGCAAATTATGAGATACGCCATGGGCTAACTCCTCAGGGAAACTACGGGTCTGAAAATGGTGTGTGAATTCGGCTTTCCAGATCCTAGGGAACATGAATATGTGTTTCTTTTTCATTTCTGAGCTCTGTATCAAAAGTGAAGTTTTCTGGCTGAATTGCGTAGTAAGGTAAATTCTATGATATGGCATTGGCTAACTCCTAAGGGAAAACTCGGATCTGAAAATGGTGTGAGAATTTGGCATTCCAGACCCTGGGGAACATGAATATGTGTTTCTTTTTCATTTCTGAGCTCTGTGTAAAAAGTGAAGTTTTCCGGATGAATTGAGTTCTATGGCGAATTCTGAGATACGCCTTGGGCTAACTGCTAAGGGAAAACTCGGATCTGAAAATGGTGTGAGAATTCGGCTTTCCAGACCCTCGGGAACATGAATATGTGTTTCTTTTTCATTTCTGAGCTCTGTGTCAAAAGTGAAGTTTCTGGCTGTAAATTGATTTCTATGGCAAATTCTGAGATACGCCTCGGGCTAACTCCACAGGGAAAGCTCGGATCTGAAAATAGTGTGTGAATTCGGCTTTCCAGACCCTAGGGAACATGTATATGTGTTTCTTTTTCATTTCTGAGCTCTGTTTCAACAGTGAAGTTTTCCGGATGAATTGAGTTCTATGGCGAATTCTGAGATACGCCTTGGGCTAACTCCTCAGAGAAAGCTTGGATCTGAAAATTGGGTGAGATTTTGGCTTTCCAGACCCTGGGGAACATGAATATGTGTTTCTTTTTCATTTCTGAGCTCTGTGTCAAAAGTGAAGTTTTCTGGCTGAATTGAGTTGTAAGGTAAATTCGATGATATGGCATTGGCTAACACCTAAGGGAAAACTCGGATCTGAAAATGGTGTGAGAATTCGGCATTCCAGACCCTGGGGAACATAAATATGTGTTTCTTTTCCATTTCTGAGCTCTGTGTCAAAAGTGAAGTTTCTGGCTGTAAATTGAGACCTAAGGCAAATTCTGAGCCTTGGGCTAACTCCACAGGGAAAGCTCGGAACTGAAAATGGGGTGATATTTTGGCTTTCCAGACCCTGGGGAACATGAATATGTGTTTCTTTTTCATTTCTGAGCTCTGTATCAAAAGTGAGGTTTTTGGGCTGAATTGAGTTGTAAGGTAAATTCTATGATACGCCTTCAGCTAACTCCTCAAGGAAAGCTCGGATCTGAAAATTGTGTGAGAATTTGGCATTCCAGACCCTGGGGAACATGAATATGTGTTTCTTTTTCATTTCTGAGCTCTGTGTAAAAAGTGAAGTTTTCGGGCTGAATTGAGTGGTAAGGTAAATTCTATGATACGCCTTCGGCTTACTCCTCAGAGAAAGCTTGGATCTGAAAATTGGGTGATTTTTTGGCTTTCCAGACCCTGGGGAACATGAATATGTGTTTCTTTTTCATTTCTGAGCTCTGTGTCAACAGTGAAGTTTTCCGGATGAATTGAGTTCTATGGCGAATTCTGAGATACGCCTTGGGCTAACTGCTAAGGGAAAACTCGGATCTGAAAATGGTGTGAGAATTCAGCTTTCCAGACCCTCGGGAACATGAATATGTGTTTCTTTTTCATTTCTGAGCTCTGTGTCAAAAGTGAAGTTTCTGGCTGTAAATTGATTTCTATGGCAAATTCTGAGATACGCCTTGGGCTAACTCCACAGGGAAAGCTCGGATCTGAAAATGGTGTGTGAATTCGGCTTTCCAGACCCTAGGGAACATGTATATATGTTTCTTTTTCATTTCTGAGCTCTGTATCAACAGTGAAGTTTTCCGGATGAATTGAGTTCTATGGCGAATTCTGAGATACGCCTTGGGCTAACTCCTCAGAGAAAGCTTGGATCTGAAAATTGGGTGAGATTTTGGCTTTCCAGACCCTGGGGAACATGAATATGTGTTTCTTTTTCATTTCTGAGCTCTGTGTCAAAAGTGAAGTTTTCTGGCTGAATTGAGTTGTAAGGTAAATTCGATGATATGGCATTGGCTAACACCTAAGTGAAAACTCGGATCTGAAAATGGTGTGAGAATTCGGCATTCCAGACCCTGGGGAACATAAATATGTGTTTCTTTTCCATTTCTGAGCTCTGTGTCAAAAGTGAAGTTTCTGGCTGTTAATTGAGACCTAAGGCAAATTCTGAGCCTTGGGCTAACTCCACAGGGAAAGCTCGGAACTAAAAATGGGGTGAGATTTTGGCTTTCCAGACCCTGGGGAACATGAATATGTGTTTCTTTTTCATTTCTGAGCTCTGTATCAAAAGTGAGGTTTTTGGGCTGAATTGAGTTGTAAGGTAAATTCTATGATACGCCTTCAGCTAACTCCTCAGGGAAAGCTCGGATCTGAAAATTGTGTGAGAATTCAGCTTTCCAGACCCTGGGGAACATGAATATGTGTTTCTTTTTCATTTCTGAGCTCTGTGTCAAAAGTGAAGTTTTCTGGCTGAATTGAGTTGTAAGGTAAATTCTATGATATGGCATTGGCTAACTCCTAAGGTTAAACTCGGATCTGAAATTGGTGTGAGAATTCGTAATTCCAGACCCTGGGGAACATGAATATGTGTTTCTTTTTCATTTCTGAGCTCTGTGTCAACAGTGAAGTTTCTGGCTGTAAATTGATTTCTATGGCAAATTCTGAGATACGCCTTGGGCTAACTCCACAGGGAAAGCTCGGATCTGAAAATGGTGTGTGAATTCGGCTTTCCAGACCCTAGGAAACATGTATATGTGTTTCTTTTTCATTTCTGAGCTCTGTGTCAACAGTGAAGTTTTCCGGATGAATTGAGTTCTATGGCGAATTCTGAGATACGCCTTGGGCTAACTCCTCAGAGAAAGCTTGGATCTGAAAATTGGGTGAGATTTTGGCTTTCCAGACCCTGGGGAACATGAATATGTGTTTCTTTTTCATTTCTGAGCTCTGTGTCAAAAGTGAAGTTTTCTGGCTGAATTGAGTTGTAAGGTAAATTCTATGATATGGCATTGGCTAACTCCTAAGGGAAAACTCGGATCTGAAATTTGTGTGAGAATTCGTAATTCCAGACCCTGGGGAACATGAATATGTGTTTCTTTTTCATTTCTGAGCTCTGTGTCAACCGTGAAGTTTTCCGGATGAATTGAGTTCTATGGCGAATTCTGAGATACGCCATGGGCTAACTCCTCAGGGAAAGCTCGGATCTGAAAATGGTGTGAGAATTCGGCTTTACAGACAGTAGGGAACATGAATATGTGTTTCTTTTTCATTTCTGAGCTCTGTGTCAAAAGTGAAGTTTTGGGGCTGAATTGAGTGGTAAGGTAAATTCTGAGATACGCCTTGGGCTAACTCCACAGGGAAAGCTCACGTCTGAAAATGGTGTGACTATTCAGCTTTCCAGACCCTGGGGAACACGAATATGTGTTTCTTTTTCATTTCTGAGCTCTGTGTCAACAGTGAAGTTTTCCGGATGAATTGAGTTCTATGGCGAATTCTGAGATACGCCTTGGGCTAACTCCACAGGGACAGCTCGGATCTGAAAATGGTGTGAGAATTTGGCTTTCCAGATCCTAGGGAACATGAATATGTGTTTCTTTTTCATTTCTGAGCTCTGTATCAAAAGTGAAGTTTTCTGGCTGAATTGAGTAGTAAGGTAAATTCTATGATATGGCATTGGCTAACTCCTAAGGGAAAACTCGGATCTGAAAATGGTGTGAGAATTTGGCATTCCAGACCCTGGGGAACATGAATATGTGTTTCTTTTTCATTTCTGAGCTCTGTGTCAACAGTGAAGTTTTCCGGATGAATTGAGTTCTATGGCGAATTCTGAGATACGCCTTGGGCTAACTCCACAGAGAGAGCTCGGATCTGAAAATGGTGTGAGAATTTGGCATTCCAGACCCTGGGGAACATGAATATGTGTTTCTTTTTCATTTCTGAGCTCTGTGTCAAAAGTGAAGTTTTCGGGCTGAATTGAGTGGTAAGGTAAATTCTATGATACGCCTTCGGCTAACTCCTCAGGGAAAGCTCGCGTCTGAAAATGATGTGACAATTCAGCTTTCCAGACCCTGGGGAACATGAATATGTGTTTCTTTTTCATTTCTGAGCTCTGTGTCAAAAGTGAAGTTTTCGGGCTGAATTGAGTGGTAAGGTAAATTCTATGATACGCCTTCGGCTAACTCCTAAGGGAAAACTCGGATCTGAAAATGGTGTGAGAATTCGGCATTCCAGACCCTGGGAACATGAATATGTGTTTCTTTTTCATTTCTGAGCTCTGTGTCAAAAGTGAAGTTTTCTGGCTTTAATGAGCCCTAAGGCAAATTCTGAGATACGCCTTGGGCTAACTCCACAGGGAAAGCTCAGATCTGAAAATGGTGTGAGAATTCGGCTTTCCGGACACTAGGGAACATGAATATGTGTTTCTTTTTCATTTCTGAGCTCTGTATCAAAAGTGAAGTTTTCTGGCTGAATTGAGTCGTAAGGTAAATTCTATGATACGCCTTGGGCTAACTGCTAAGGGAAAATTCGGATCTGAAAATGGTGCGAGAATTCGGCTTTCCAGACCCTCGGGAACATGAATATGTGTTTCTTTTTCATTTCTGAGCTCTGTGTCAAAAGTGAAGTTTCTGGCTGTAAATTGATTTCTATGGCAAATTCTGAGATACGCCTTGGGCTAACTCCACAGGGAAAGCTCGGATCTGAAAATGGTTTGTGAATTCGGCTTACCAGACCCTAGGGAACATGAATAAGTGTTTCTTTTTCATTTCTGAGCTCTGTGTCAACAGTGAAGTTTTCCGGATGAATTGAGTTCTATGGCGAATTCTGAGATACGCCTTGGGCTAACTCCTCAGAGAAAGCTTGGATCTGAAAATTGGGTGAGATTTTGGCTTTCCAGACCCTGGGGAACATGAATATGTGTTTCTTTTTCATTTCTGAGCTCTGTGTCAAAAGTGAAGTTTTCTGGCTGAATTGAGTTGTAAGGTAAATATGATGATATGGCATTGGCTAACACCTAAGGGAAAACTCGGATCTGAAAATTGTGTGAGAATTCGGCATTCCAGACCCTGGGGAACATAAATATGTGTTTCTTTTCCATTTCTGAGCTCTGTGTCAAAAGTGAAGTTTCTGGCTGTAAATTGAGTCCTAAGGCAAATTCTGATCCTTGGGCTAACTCCACAGGGAAAGCTCGGAACTGAAAATGGGGTGAGATTTTGGCATTCCAGACCCTGGGGAACATGAATATGTGTTTCTTTTTCATTTCTGAGCTCTGTGTAAAAAGTGAAGTTTTCGGGCTGAATTGAGTGGTAAGGTAAATTCTATGATACGCCTTCGGCTAACTCCTCAGAGAAAGCTTGGATCTGAAAATTGGGTGATTTTTTGGCTTTCCAGACCCTGGGGAACATGAATATGTGTTTCTTTTTCATTTCTGAGCTCTGTGTCAACAGTGAAGTTTTCCGGATGAATTGAGTTCTATGGCGAATTCTGAGATACGCCTTGGGCTAACTGCTAAGGGAAAACTCGGATCTGAAAATGGTGTGAGAATTCGGCTTTCCAGACCCTCGGGAACATGAATATGTGTTTCTTTTTCATTTCTGAGCTCTGTGTCAAAAGTGAAGTTTCTGGCTGTAAATTGATTTCTATGGCAAATTCTGAGATACGCCTTGGGCTTACTCCACAGGGAAAGCTCGGATCTGAAAATGGTGTGTGAATTCGGCTTTCCAGACCCTAGGGAACATGTATATATGTTTCTTTTTCATTTCTGAGCTCTGTGTCAACAGTGAAGTTTTCCGGATGAATTGAGTTCTATGGCGAATTCTGAGATACGCCTTGGGCTAACTCCTCAGAGAAAGCTTGGATCTGAAAATTGGGTGAGATTTTGGCTTTCCAGACCCTGGGGAACATGAATATGTGTTTCTTTTTCATTTCTGAGCTCTGTGTCAAAAGTGAAGTTTTCTGGCTGAATTGAGTTGTAAGGTAAATTCGATGATATGGCATTGGCTAACACCTAAGTGAAAACTCGGATCTGAAAATGGTGTGAGAATTCGGCATTCCAGACCCTGGGGAACATAAATATGTGTTTCTTTTCCATTTCTGAGCTCTGTGTCAAAAGTGAAGTTTCTGGCTGTAAATTGAGACCTAAGGCAAATTCTGAGCCTTGGGCTAACTCCACAGGGAAAGCTCGGAACTAAAAATGGGGTGAGATTTTGGCTTTCCAGACCCTGGGGAACATGAATATGTGTTTCTTTTTCATTTCTGAGCTCTGTGTCAAAAGTGAAGTTTTCTGGCTGAATTAAGTTGTAAGGTAAATTCTATGATATGGCATTGGCTAACTCCTAAGGGAAAACTCGGATCTGAAATTTGTGTGAGAATTCGTAATTCCAGACCCTGGGGAACATGAATATGTGTTTCTTTTTCATTTCTGAGCTCTGTGTCAACAGTGAAGTTTCTGGCTGTAAATTGATTTCTATGGCAAATTCTGAGATACGCCTTGGGCTAACTCCACAGGGAAAGCTCGGATCTGAAAATGGTGTGTGAATTCGGCTTTCCAGACCCTAGGAAACATGTATATGTGTTTCTTTTTCATTTCTGAGCTCTGTGTCAACAGTGAAGTTTTCCGGATGAATTGAGTTCTATGGCGAATTCTGAGATACGCCTTGGGCTAACTCCTCAGAGAAAGCTTGGATCTGAAAATTGGGTGAGATTTTGGCTTTCCAGACCCTGGGGAACATGAATATGTGTTTCTTTTTCATTTCTGAGCTCTGTGTCAAAAGTGAAGTTTTCTGGCTGAATTGAGTTGTAAGGTAAATTCTATGATATGGAATTGGCTAACTCCTAAGGGAAAACTCGGATCTGAAATTTGTGTGAGAATTCGTAATTCCAGACCCTGGGGAACATGAATATGTGTTTCTTTTTCATTTCTGAGCTCTGTGTCAACAGTGAAGTTTTCCGGATGAATTGAGTTCTATGGCGAATTCTGAGATACGCCATGGGCTAACTCCTCAGGGAAAGCTCGGATCTGAAAATGGTGTGAGAATTCGGCTTTACAGACAGTAGGGAACATGAATATGTGTTTCTTTTTCATTTCTGAGCTCTGTGTCAAAAGTGAAGTTTTGGGGCTGAATTGAGTGGTAAGGTAAATTCTGAGATACGCCTTGGGCTAACTCCACAGGGAAAGCTCACGTCTGAAAATGGTGTGACTATTCAGCTTTCCAGACCCTGGGGAACACGAATATGTGTTTCTTTTTCATTTCTGAGCTCTGTGTCAACAGTGAAGTTTTCCAGATGAATTGAGTTCTATGGCGAATTCTGAGATACGCCTTGGGCTAACTCCACAGGGACAGCTCGGATCTGAAAATGGTGTGAGAATTTGGCTTTCCAGATCCTAGGGAACATGAATATGTGTTTCTTTTTCATTTCTGAGCTCTGTATCAAAAGTGAAGTTTTCTGGCTGAATTGAGTAGTAAGGTAAATTCTATGATATGGCATTGGCTAACTCCTAAGGGAAAACTCGGATCTGAAAATGGTGTGAGAATTTGGCATTCCAGACCCTGGGGAACATGAATATGTGTTTCTTTTTCATTTCTGAGCTCTGTGTCAACAGTGAAGTTTTCCGGATGAATTGAGTTCTATGGCGAATTCTGAGATACGCCTTGGGCTAACTCCACAGAGAGAGCTCGGATCTGAAAATGGTGTGAGAATTTGGCATTCCAGACCCTGGGGAACATGAATATGTGTTTCTTTTTCATTTCTGAGCTCTGTGTCAAAAGTGAAGTTTTCGGGCTGAATTGAGTGGTAAGGTAAATTCTATGATACGCCTTCGGCTAACTCCTCAGGGAAAGCTCGCGTCTGAAAATGATGTGACAATTCAGCTTTCCAGACCCTGGGGAACATGAATATGTGTTTCTTTTTCATTTCTGAGCTCTGTGTCAAAAGTGAAGTTTTCGGGCTGAATTGAGTGGTAAGGTAAATTCTATGATACGCCTTCGGCTAACTCCTAAGGGAAAACTCGGATCTGAAAATGGTGTGAGAATTCGGCATTCCAGACCCTGGGAACATGAATATGTGTTTCTTTTTCATTTCTGAGCTCTGTGTCAAAAGTGAAGTTTTCTGGCTGAAATGAGCCCTAAGGCAAATTCTGAGATACGCCTTGGGCTAACTCCACAGGGAAAGCTCAGATCTGAAAATGGTGTGAGAATTCGGCTTTCCGGACACTAGGGAACATGAATATGTGTTTCTTTTTCATTTCTGAGCTCTGTATCAAAAGTGAAGTTTTCTGGCTGAATTGAGTCGTAAGGTAAATTCTATGATACGCCTTGGGCTAACTGCTAAGGGAAAATTCGGATCTGAAAATGGTGCGAGAATTCGGCTTTCCAGACCCTCGGGAACATGAATATGTGTTTCTTTTTCATTTCTGAGCTCTGTGTCAAAAGTGAAGTTTCTGGCTGTAAATTGATTTCTATGGCAAATTCTGAGATACGCCTTGGGCTAACTCCACAGGGAAAGCTCGGATCTGAAAATGGTTTGTGAATTCGGCTTACCAGACCCTAGGGAACATGAATAAGTGTTTCTTTTTCATTTCTGAGCTCTGTGTCAACAGTGAAGTTTTCCGGATGAATTGAGTTCTATGGCGAATTCTGAGATACGCCTTGGGCTAACTCCTCAGAGAAAGCTTGGATCTGAAAATTGGGTGAGATTTTGGCTTTCCAGACCCTGGGGAACATGAATATGTGTTTCTTTTTCATTTCTGAGCTCTGTGTCAAAAGTGAAGTTTTCTGGCTGAATTGAGTTGTAAGGTAAATATGATGATATGGCATTGGCTAACACCTAAGGGAAAACTCGGATCTGAAAATTGTGTGAGAATTCGGCATTCCAGACCCTGGGGAACATAAATATGTGTTTCTTTTCCATTTCTGAGCTCTGTGTCAAAAGTGAAGTTTCTGGCTGTAAATTGAGTCCTAAGGCAAATTCTGATCCTTGGGCTAACTCCACAGGGAAAGCTCGGAACTGAAAATGGGGTGAGATTTTGGCTTTCCAGACCCTGGGGAACATGAATATGTGTTTCTTTTTCATTTCTGAGCTCTGTATCAAAAGTGAGGTTTTCGGGCTGAATTGAGTTGTAAGGTAAATTCTATGATACGCCTTCAGCTAACTCCTCAGGGAAAGCTCGGATCTGAAAATTGAGTGAGAATTCGTAATTCCAGACCCTGGGGAACATGAATATGTGTTTCTTTTTCATTTCTGAGCTCTGTGTCAACAGTGAAGTTTTCCGGATGAATTGAGTTCTATGGCGAATTCTGAGATACGCCATGGGCTAACTCCTCAGGGAAAGCTCGGATCTGAAAATGGTGTGAGAATTCGGCTTTCCAGATCCTAGGAAACATGAATATGTGTTTCTTTTTCATTTCTGAGCTCTGTATCAAAAGTGAAGTTTTCTGGCTGAATTGAGTAGTAAGGTAAATTCTATGATATGGCATTGGCTAACTCCTAAGGGAAAACTCGGATCTGAAAATGGTGTGAGAATTTGGCATTCCAGACCCTGGGGAACATGAATATGTGTTTCTTTTTCATTTCTGAGCTCTGTGTAAAAAGTGAAGTTTTCGGGCTGAATTGAGTGGTAAGGTAAATTCTATGATACGCCTTCGGCTAACTCCTCAGAGAAAGCTTGGATCTGAAAATTGGGTGAGATTTTGGCTTTCCAGACCCTGGGGAACATGAATATGTGTTTCTTTTTCATTTCTGAGCTCTGTGTCAACAGTGAAGTTTTCCGGATGAATTGAGTTCTATGGCGAATTCTGAGATACGCCTTGGGCTAAATGCTAAGGGAAAACTCGGATCTGAAAATGGTGTGAGAATTCGGCATTCCAGACCCTGGGGAACATAAATATGTGTTTCTTTTCCATTTCTGAGCTCTGTGTCAAAAGTGAAGTTTCTGGCTGTAAATTGAGACCTAAGGCAAATTCTGAGCCTTGGGCTAACTCCACAGGGAAAGCTCGGAACTGAAAATGGGGTGAGATTTTGGCTTTCCAGACCCTGGGGAACATGAATATGTGTTTCTTTTTCATTTCTGAGCTCTGTATCAAAAGTGAGGTTTTGGGGCTGAATTGAGTTGTAAGGTAAATTCTATGATACGCCTTCAGCTAACTCCTCAAGGAAAGCTCGGATCTGAAAATTGTGTGAGAATTCAGCTTTCCAGACCCTGGGGAACATGAATATGTGTTTCTTTTTCATTTCTGAGCTCTGTGTCAAAAGTGAAGTTTTGGGGCTGAATTGAGTGGTAAGGTAAATTCTGAGATACGCCTTGGGCTAACTCCACAGGGAAAGCTCGCGTCTGAAAATGGTGTGACTATTCAGCTTTCCAGACCCTGGGGAACACGAATATGTGTTTCTTTTTCATTTCTGAGCTCTGTGTCAACAGTGAAGTTTTCCGGATGAATTGAGTTCTATGGAGAATTCTGAGATACGCCTTGGGCTAACTCCACAGGGACAGCTCGGATCTGAAAATGGTGTGAGAATTCGGCTTTCCAGATCCTAGGGAACATGAATATGTGTTTCTTTTTCATTTCTGAGCTCTGTATCAAAAGTGAAGTTTTCTGGCTGAATTGAGTAGTAAGGTAAATTCTATGATATGGCATTGGCTAACTCCTAAGGGAAAACTCGGATCTGAAAATGGTGTGAGAATTTGGCATTCCAGACCCTGGGGAACATGAATATGTGTTTCTTTTTCATTTCTGAGCTCTGTGTAAAAAGTGAAGTTTTCGGGCTGAATTGAGTGGTAAGGTAAATTCTATGATACGCCTTTTGCTAACTCCTCAGAGAAAGCTTGGATCTGAAAATTGGGTGAGATTTTGGCTTTCCAGACCCTGGGGAACATGAATATGTGTTTCTTTTTCATTTCTGAGCTCTGTGTCAACAGTGAAGTTTTCCGGATGAATTGAGTTCTATGGCGAATTCTGAGATACGCCTTGGGCTAACTGCTAAGGGAAAACTCGGATCTGAAAATGGTGTGTGAATTCGGCTTTCCAGACCCTAGGGAACATGTATATATGTTTCTTTTTCATTTCTGAGCTCTGTATCAACAGTGAAGTTTTCCGGATGAATTGAGTTCTATGGCGAATTCTGAGATACGCCTTGGGCTAACTCCTCAGAGAAAGCTTGGATCTGAAAATTGGGTGAGATTTTGGCTTTCCAGACCCTGGGGAACATGAATATGTGTTTCTTTTTCATTTCTGAGCTCTGTGTCAAAAGTGAAGTTTTCTGGCTGAATTGAGTTGTAAGGTAAATTCGATGATATGGCATTGGCTAACACCTAAGTGAAAACTCGGATCTGAAAATGGTGTGAGAATTCGGCATTCCAGACCCTGGGGAACATAAATATGTGTTTCTTTTCCATTTCTGAGCTCTGTGTCAAAAGTGAAGTTTCTGGCTGTAAATTGAGACCTAAGGCAAATTCTGAGCCTTGGGCTAACTCCACAGGGAAAGCTCGGAACTAAAAATGGGGTGAGATTTTGGCTTTCCAGACCCTGGGGAACATGAATATGTGTTTCTTTTTCATTTCTGAGCTCTGTATCAAAAGTGAGGTTTTTGGGCTGAATTGAGTTGTAAGGTAAATTCTATGATACGCCTTCAGCTAACTCCTCAGGGAAAGCTCGGATCTGAAAATTGTGTGAGAATTCAGCTTTCCAGACCCTGGGGAACATGAATATGTGTTTCTTTTTCATTTCTGAGCTCTGTGTCAAAAGTGAAGTTTTCTGGCTGAATTAAGTTGTAAGGTAAATTCTATGATATGGCATTGGCTAACTCCTAAGGGAAAACTCGGATCTGAAATTTGTGTGAGAATTCGTAATTCCAGACCCTGGGGAACATGAATATGTGTTTCTTTTTCATTTCTGAGCTCTGTGTCAACAGTGAAGTTTCTGGCTGTAAATTGATTTCTATGGCAAATTCTGAGATACGCCTTGGGCTAACTCCACAGGGAAAGCTCGGATCTGAAAATGGTGTGTGAATTCGGCTTTCCAGACCCTAGGAAACATGTATATGTGTTTCTTTTTCATTTCTGAGCTCTGTGTCAACAGTGAAGTTTTCCGGATGAATTGAGTTCTATGGCGAATTCTGAGATACGCCTTGGGCTAACTCCTCAGAGAAAGCTTGGATCTGAAAATTGGGTGAGATTTTGGCTTTCCAGACCCTGGGGAACATGAATATGTGTTTCTTTTACATTTCTGAGCTCTGTGTCAAAAGTGAAGTTTTCTGGCTGAATTGAGTTGTAAGGTAAATTCTATGATATGGAATTGGCTAACTCCTAAGGGAAAACTCGGATCTGAGATTTGTGTGAGAATTCGTAATTCCAGACCCTGGGGAACATGAATATGTGTTTCTTTTTCATTTCTGAGCTCTGTGTCAACAGTGAAGTTTTCCGGATGAATTGAGTTCTATGGCGAATTCTGAGATACGCCATGGGCTAACTCCTCAGGGAAAGCTCGGATCTGAAAATGGTGTGAGAATTCGGCTTTACAGACAGTAGGGAACATGAATATGTGTTTCTTTTTCATTTCTGAGCTCTGTGTCAAAAGTGAAGTTTTGTGGCTGAATTGAGTGGTAAGGTAAATTCTGAGATACGCCTTGGGCTAACTCCACAGGGAAAGCTCACGTCTGAAAATGGTGTGACTATTCAGCTTTCCAGACCCTGGGGAACACGAATATGTGTTTCTTTTTCATTTCTGAGCTCTGTGTCAACAGTGAAGTTTTCCGGATGAATTGAGTTCTATGGCGAATTCTGAGATACGCCTTGGGCTAACTCCACAGGGACAGCTCGGATCTGAAAATGGTGTGAGAATTTGGCTTTCCAGATCCTAGGGAACATGAATATGTGTTTCTTTTTCATTTCTGAGCTCTGTATCAAAAGTGAAGTTTTCTGGCTGAATTGAGTAGTAAGGTAAATTCTATGATATGGCATTGGCTAACTCCTAAGGGAAAACTCGGATCTGAAAATGGTGTGAGAATTTGGCATTCCAGACCCTGGGGAACATGAATATGTGTTTCTTTTTCATTTCTGAGCTCTGTGTCAACAGTGAAGTTTTCCGGATGAATTGAGTTCTATGGCGAATTCTGAGATACGCCTTGGGCTAACTCCACAGAGAGAGCTCGGATCTGAAAATGGTGTGAGAATTTGGCATTCCAGACCCTGGGGAACATGAATATGTGTTTCTTTTTCATTTCTGAGCTCTGTGTCAAAAGTGAAGTTTTCGGGCTGAATTGAGTGGTAAGGTAAATTCTATGATACGCCTTCGGCTAACTCCTCAGGGAAAGCTCGCGTCTGAAAATGATGTGACAATTCAGCTTTCCAGACCCTGGGGAACATGAATATGTGTTTCTTTTTCATTTCTGAGCTCTGTGTCAAAAGTGAAGTTTTCGGGCTGAATTGAGTGGTAAGGTAAATTCTATGATACGCCTTCGGCTAACTCCTAAGGGAAAACTCGGATCTGAAAATGGTGTGAGAATTCGGCATTCCAGACCCTGGGAACATGAATATGTGTTTCTTTTTCATTTCTGAGCTCTGTGTCAAAAGTGAAGTTTTCTGGCTGAAATGAGCCCTAAGGCAAATTCTGAGATACGCCTTGGGCTAACTCCACAGGGAAAGCTCAGATCTGAAAATGGTGTGAGAATTCGGCTTTCCGGACACTAGGGAACATGAATATGTGTTTCTTTTTCATTTCTGAGCTCTGTATCAAAAGTGAAGTTTTCTGGCTGAATTGAGTCGTAAGGTAAATTCTATGATACGCCTTGGGCTAACTGCTAAGGGAAAATTCGGATCTGAAAATGGTGCGAGAATTCGGCTTTCCAGACCCTCGGGAACATGAATATGTGTTTCTTTTTCATTTCTGAGCTCTGTGTCAAAAGTGAAGTTTTCGGGCTGAATTGAGTGGTAAGGTAAATTCTATGATACGCCTTCGGCTAACTCCTCAGGGAAAGCTCGCGTCTCAAAATGATGTGACAATTCAGCTTTCCAGACCCTGGGGAACATGAATATGTGTTTCTTTTTCATTTCTGAGCTCTGTGTCAAAAGTGAAGTTTTCGGGCTGAATTGAGTGGTAAGGTAAATTCTATGATACGCCTTCGGCTAACTCCTAAGGGAAAACTCGGATCTGAAAATGGTGTGAGAATTCGGCTTTCCAGATCCTAGGGAACATGAATATGTGTTTCTTTTTCATTTCTGAGCTCTGTATCAAAAGTGAAGTTTTCTGGCTGAATTGAGTAGTAAGGTAAATTCTATGATATGGCATTGGCTAACTCCTAAGGGAAAACTCGGATCTGAAAATGGTGTGAGAATTTGGCATTCCAGACCCTGGGGAACATGAATATGTGTTTCTTTTTCATTTCTGAGCTCTGTGTAAAAAGTGAAGTTTTCGGGCTGAATTGAGTGGTAAGGTAAATTCTATGATACGCCTTTTGCTAACTCCTCAGAGAAAGCTTGGATCTGAAAATTGGGTGAGATTTTGGCTTTCCAGACCCTGGGGAACATGAATATGTGTTTCTTTTTCATTTCTGAGCTCTGTGTCAACAGTGAAGTTTTCCGGATGAATTGAGTTCTATGGCGAATTCTGAGATACGCCTTGGGCTAACTGCTAAGGGAAAACTCGGATCTGAAAATGGTGTGTGAATTCGGCTTTCCAGACCCTAGGGAACATGTATATATGTTTCTTTTTCATTTCTGAGCTCTGTATCAACAGTGAAGTTTTCCGGATGAATTGAGTTCTATGGCGAATTCTGAGATACGCCTTGGGCTAACTCCTCAGAGAAAGCTTGGATCTGAAAATTGGGTGAGATTTTGGCTTTCCAGACCCTGGGGAACATGAATATGTGTTTCTTTTTCATTTCTGAGCTCTGTGTCAAAAGTGAAGTTTTCTGGCTGAATTGAGTTGTAAGGTAAATTCGATGATATGGCATTGGCTAACACCTAAGTGAAAACTCGGATCTGAAAATGGTGTGAGAATTCGGCATTCCAGACCCTGGGGAACATAAATATGTGTTTCTTTTCCATTTCTGAGCTCTGTGTCAAAAGTGAAGTTTCTGGCTGTAAATTGAGACCTAAGGCAAATTCTGAGCCTTGGGCTAACTCCACAGGGAAAGCTCGGAACTAAAAATGGGGTGAGATTTTGGCTTTCCAGACCCTGGGGAACATGAATATGTGTTTCTTTTTCATTTCTGAGCTCTGTATCAAAAGTGAGGTTTTTGGGCTGAATTGAGTTGTAAGGTAAATTCTATGATACGCCTTCAGCTAACTCCTCAGGGAAAGCTCGGATCTGAAAATTGTGTGAGAATTCAGCTTTCCAGACCCTGGGGAACATGAATATGTGTTTCTTTTTCATTTCTGAGCTCTGTGTCAAAAGTGAAGTTTTCTGGCTGAATTAAGTTGTAAGGTAAATTCTATGATATGGCATTGGCTAACTCCTAAGGGAAAACTCGGATCTGAAATTTGTGTGAGAATTCGTAATTCCAGACCCTGGGGAACATGAATATGTGTTTCTTTTTCATTTCTGAGCTCTGTGTCAACAGTGAAGTTTCTGGCTGTAAATTGATTTCTATGGCAAATTCTGAGATACGCCTTGGGCTAACTCCACAGGGAAAGCTCGGATCTGAAAATGGTGTGTGAATTCGGCTTTCCAGACCCTAGGAAACATGTATATGTGTTTCTTTTTCATTTCTGAGCTCTGTGTCAACAGTGAAGTTTTCCGGATGAATTGAGTTCTATGGCGAATTCTGAGATACGCCTTGGGCTAACTCCTCAGAGAAAGCTTGGATCTGAAAATTGGGTGAGATTTTGGCTTTCCAGACCCTGGGGAACATGAATATGTGTTTCTTTTACATTTCTGAGCTCTGTGTCAAAAGTGAAGTTTTCTGGCTGAATTGAGTTGTAAGGTAAATTCTATGATATGGAATTGGCTAACTCCTAAGGGAAAACTCGGATCTGAGATTTGTGTGAGAATTCGTAATTCCAGACCCTGGGGAACATGAATATGTGTTTCTTTTTCATTTCTGAGCTCTGTGTCAACAGTGAAGTTTTCCGGATGAATTGAGTTCTATGGCGAATTCTGAGATACGCCATGGGCTAACTCCTCAGGGAAAGCTCGGATCTGAAAATGGTGTGAGAATTCGGCTTTACAGACAGTAGGGAACATGAATATGTGTTTCTTTTTCATTTCTGAGCTCTGTGTCAAAAGTGAAGTTTTGTGGCTGAATTGAGTGGTAAGGTAAATTCTGAGATACGCCTTGGGCTAACTCCACAGGGAAAGCTCACGTCTGAAAATGGTGTGACTATTCAGCTTTCCAGACCCTGGGGAACACGAATATGTGTTTCTTTTTCATTTCTGAGCTCTGTGTCAACAGTGAAGTTTTCCGGATGAATTGAGTTCTATGGCGAATTCTGAGATACGCCTTGGGCTAACTCCACAGGGACAGCTCGGATCTGAAAATGGTGTGAGAATTTGGCTTTCCAGATCCTAGGGAACATGAATATGTGTTTCTTTTTCATTTCTGAGCTCTGTATCAAAAGTGAAGTTTTCTGGCTGAATTGAGTAGTAAGGTAAATTCTATGATATGGCATTGGCTAACTCCTAAGGGAAAACTCGGATCTGAAAATGGTGTGAGAATTTGGCATTCCAGACCCTGGGGAACATGAATATGTGTTTCTTTTTCATTTCTGAGCTCTGTGTCAACAGTGAAGTTTTCCGGATGAATTGAGTTCTATGGCGAATTCTGAGATACGCCTTGGGCTAACTCCACAGAGAGAGCTCGGATCTGAAAATGGTGTGAGAATTTGGCATTCCAGACCCTGGGGAACATGAATATGTGTTTCTTTTTCATTTCTGAGCTCTGTGTCAAAAGTGAAGTTTTCGGGCTGAATTGAGTGGTAAGGTAAATTCTATGATACGCCTTCGGCTAACTCCTCAGGGAAAGCTCGCGTCTGAAAATGATGTGACAATTCAGCTTTCCAGACCCTGGGGAACATGAATATGTGTTTCTTTTTCATTTCTGAGCTCTGTGTCAAAAGTGAAGTTTTCGGGCTGAATTGAGTGGTAAGGTAAATTCTATGATACGCCTTCGGCTAACTCCTAAGGGAAAACTCGGATCTGAAAATGGTGTGAGAATTCGGCATTCCAGACCCTGGGAACATGAATATGTGTTTCTTTTTCATTTCTGAGCTCTGTGTCAAAAGTGAAGTTTTCTGGCTGAAATGAGCCCTAAGGCAAATTCTGAGATACGCCTTGGGCTAACTCCACAGGGAAAGCTCAGATCTGAAAATGGTGTGAGAATTCGGCTTTCCGGACACTAGGGAACATGAATATGTGTTTCTTTTTCATTTCTGAGCTCTGTATCAAAAGTGAAGTTTTCTGGCTGAATTGAGTCGTAAGGTAAATTCTATGATACGCCTTGGGCTAACTGCTAAGGGAAAATTCGGATCTGAAAATGGTGCGAGAATTCGGCTTTCCAGACCCTCGGGAACATGAATATGTGTTTCTTTTTCATTTCTGAGCTCTGTGTCAAAAGTGAAGTTTTCGGGCTGAATTGAGTGGTAAGGTAAATTCTATGATACGCCTTCGGCTAACTCCTCAGGGAAAGCTCGCGTCTCAAAATGATGTGACAATTCAGCTTTCCAGACCCTGGGGAACATGAATATGTGTTTCTTTTTCATTTCTGAGCTCTGTGTCAAAAGTGAAGTTTTCGGGCTGAATTGAGTGGTAAGGTAAATTCTATGATACGCCTTCGGCTAACTCCTAAGGGAAAACTCGGATCTGAAAATGGTGTGAGAATTCGGCATTCCAGACCCTGGGAACATGAATATGTGTTTCTTTTTCATTTCTGAGCTCTGTGTCAAAAGTGAAGTTTTCTGGCTGAAATGAGCCCTAAGGCAAATTCTGAGATACGCCTTGGGCTAACTCCACAGGGAAAGCTCAGATCTGAAAATGGTGTGAGAATTCGGCTTTCCGGACACTAGGGAACATGAATATGTGTTTCTTTTTCATTTCTGAGCTCTGTATCAAAAGTGAAGTTTTCTGGCTGAATTGAGTCGTAAGGTAAATTCTATGATACGCCTTGGGCTAACTGCTAAGGGAAAACTCGGATCTGAAAATGGTGCGAGAATTCGGCATTCCAGACCCTGGGAACATGAATATGTGTTTCTTTTTCATTTCTGAGCTCTGTGTCAAAAGTGAAGTTTTCTGGCTGAAATGAGCCCTAAGGCAAATTCTGAGATACGCCTTGGGCTAACTCCACAGGGAAAGCTCAGATCTGAAAATGGTGTGAGAATTCGGCTTTCCGGACACTAGGGAACATGAATATGTGTTTCTTTTTCATTTCTGAGCTCTGTATCAAAAGTGAAGTTTTCTGGCTGAATTGAGTCGTAAGGTAAATTCTATGATACGCCTTGGGCTAACTGCTAAGGGAAAATTCGGATCTGAAAATGGTGCGAGAATTCGGCTTTCCAGACCCTCGGGAACATGAATATGTGTTTCTTTTTCATTTCTGAGCTCTGTGTCAAAAGTGAAGTTTTCGGGCTGAATTGAGTGGTAAGGTAAATTCTATGATACGCCTTCGGCTAACTCCTCAGGGAAAGCTCGCGTCTGAAAATGATGTGACAATTCAGCTTTCCAGACCCTGGGGAACATGAATATGTGTTTCTTTTTCATTTCTGAGCTCTGTGTCAAAAGTGAAGTTTTCGGGCTGAATTGAGTGGTAAGGTAAATTCTATGATACGCCTTCGGCTAACTCCTAAGGGAAAACTCGGATCTGAAAATGGTGTGAGAATTCGGCATTCCAGACCCTGGGAACATGAATATGTGTTTCTTTTTCATTTCTGAGCTCTGTGTCAAAAGTGAAGTTTTCTGGCTGAAATGAGCCCTAAGGCAAATTCTGAGATACGCCTTGGGCTAACTCCACAGGGAAAGCTCAGATCTGAAAATGGTGCGAGAATTCGGCTTTCCAGACCCTCGGGAACATGAATATGTGTTTCTTTTTCATTTCTGAGCTCTGTGTCAAAAGTGAAGTTTCTGGCTGTAAATTGATTTCTATGGCAAATTCTGAGATACGCCTTGGGCTAACTCCACAGGGAAAGCTCGGATCTGAAAATGGTTTGTGAATTCGGCTTACCAGACCCTAGGGAACATGAATAAGTGTTTCTTTTTCATTTCTGAGCTCTGTGTCAACAGTGAAGTTTTCCGGATGAATTGAGTTCTATGGCGAATTCTGAGATACGCCTTGGGCTAACTCCTCAGAGAAAGCTTGGATCTGAAAATTGGGTGAGATTTTGGCTTTCCAGACCCTGGGGAACATGAATATGTGTTTCTTTTTCATTTCTGAGCTCTGTGTCAAAAGTGAAGTTTTCTGGCTGAATTGAGTTGTAAGGTAAATATGATGATATGGCATTGGCTAACACCTAAGGGAAAACTCGGATCTGAAAATTGTGTGAGAATTCGGCATTCCAGACCCTGGGGAACATAAATATGTGTTTCTTTTCCATTTCTGAGCTCTGTGTCAAAAGTGAAGTTTCTGGCTGTAAATTGAGTCCTAAGGCAAATTCTGATCCTTGGGCTAACTCCACAGGGAAAGCTCGGAACTGAAAATGGGGTGAGATTTTGGCTTTCCAGACCCTGGGGAACATGAATATGTGTTTCTTTTTCATTTCTGAGCTCTGTATCAAAAGTGAGGTTTTCGGGCTGAATTGAGTTGTAAGGTAAATTCTATGATACGCCTTCAGCTAACTCCTCAGGGAAAGCTCGGATCTGAAAATTGAGTGAGAATTCGTAATTCCAGACCCTGGGGAACATGAATATGTGTTTCTTTTTCATTTCTGAGCTCTGTGTCAACAGTGAAGTTTTCCGGATGAATTGAGTTCTATGGCGAATTCTGAGATACGCCATGGGCTAACTCCTCAGGGAAAGCTCGGATCTGAAAATGGTGTGAGAATTCGGCTTTCCAGATCCTAGGAAACATGAATATGTGTTTCTTTTTCATTTCTGAGCTCTGTATCAAAAGTGAAGTTTTCTGGCTGAATTGAGTAGTAAGGTAAATTCTATGATATGGCATTGGCTAACTCCTAAGGGAAAACTCGGATCTGAAAATGGTGTGAGAATTTGGCATTCCAGACCCTGGGGAACATGAATATGTGTTTCTTTTTCATTTCTGAGCTCTGTGTAAAAAGTGAAGTTTTCGGGCTGAATTGAGTGGTAAGGTAAATTCTATGATACGCCTTCGGCTAACTCCTCAGAGAAAGCTTGGATCTGAAAATTGGGTGAGATTTTGGCTTTCCAGACCCTGGGGAACATGAATATGTGTTTCTTTTTCATTTCTGAGCTCTGTGTCAACAGTGAAGTTTTCCGGATGAATTGAGTTCTATGGCGAATTCTGAGATACGCCTTGGGCTAAATGCTAAGGGAAAACTCGGATCTGAAAATGGTGTGAGAATTCGGCTTTCCAGACCCTCGGGAACATGAATATGTGTTTCTTTTTCATTTCTGAGCTCTGTGTCAAAAGTGAAGTTTCTGGCTGTAAATTGATTTCTATGGCAAATTCTGAGATACGCCTTGGGCTAACTCCACAGGGAAAGCTCGGATCTGAAAATGGTGTGTGAATTCGGCTTTCCAGACCCTAGGGAACATGAATATGTGTTTCTTTTTCATTTCTGAGCTCTGTGTCAACAGTGAAGTTTTCCGGATGAATTGAGTTCTATGGCGAATTCTGAGATACGCCTTGGGCTAACTCCTCAGAGAAAGCTTGGATCTGAAAATTGGGTGAGATTTTGGCTTTCCAGACCCTGGGGAACATGAATATGTGTTTCTTTTTCATTTCTGAGCTCTGTGTCAAAAGTGAAGTTTTCTGGCTGAATTGAGTTGTAAGGTAAATTCGATGATATGGCATTGGCTAACACCTAAGGGAAAACTCGGATCTGAAAATGGTGTGAGAATTCGGCATTCCAGACCCTGGGGAACATAAATATGTGTTTCTTTTCCATTTCTGAGCTCTGTGTCAAAAGTGAAGTTTCTGGCTGTAAATTGAGACCTAAGGCAAATTCTGAGCCTTGGGCTAACTCCACAGGGAAAGCTCGGAACTGAAAATGGGGTGAGATTTTGGCTTTCCAGACCCTGGGGAACATGAATATGTGTTTCTTTTTCATTTCTGAGCTCTGTATCAAAAGTGAGGTTTTTGGGCTGAATTGAGTTGTAAGGTAAATTCTATGATACGCCTTCAGCTAACTCCTCAAGGAAAGCTCGGATCTGAAAATTGTGTGAGAATTCAGCTTTCCAGACCCTGGGGAACATGAATATGTGTTTCTTTTTCATTTCTGAGCTCTGTGTCAAAAGTGAAGTTTTGGGGCTGAATTGAGTGGTAAGGTAAATTCTGAGATACGCCTTGGGCTAACTCCACAGGGAAAGCTCGCGTCTGAAAATGGTGTGACTATTCAGCTTTCCAGACCCTGGGGAACACGAATATGTGTTTCTTTTTCATTTCTGAGCTCTGTGTCAACAGTGAAGTTTTCCGGATGAATTGAGTTCTATGGAGAATTCTGAGATACGCCTTGGGCTAACTCCACAGGGACAGCTCGGATCTGAAAATGGTGTGAGAATTCGGCTTTCCAGATCCTAGGGAACATGAATATGTGTTTCTTTTTCATTTCTGAGCTCTGTATCAAAAGTGAAGTTTTCTGGCTGAATTGAGTAGTAAGGTAAATTCTATGATATGGCATTGGCTAACTCCTAAGGGAAAACTCGGATCTGAAAATGGTGTGAGAATTTGGCATTCCAGACCCTGGGGAACATAAATATGTGTTTCTTTTTCATTTCTGAGCTCTGTGTAAAAAGTGAAGTTTTTGGGCTGAATTGAGTGGTAAGGTAAATTCTATGATACGCCTTCGGCTAACTCCTCAGAGAAAGCTTGGATCTGAAAATTGGGTGAGATTTTGGCTTTCCAGACCCTGGGGAACATGAATATGTGTTTCTTTTTCATTTCTGAGCTCTGTGTCAACAGTGAAGTTTTCCGGATGAATTGAGTTCTATGGCGAATTCTGAGATACGCCTTGGGCTAACTCCACAGAGAGAGCTCGGATCTGAAAATGGGGTGAGATTTTGGCTTTCCAGACCCTGGGGAACATGAATATGTGTTTCTTTTTCATTTCTGAGCTCTTTGTCAAAAGTGAAGTTTTCTGGCTGAATTGAGCCATAAGGCAAATTATGAGATACGCCATGGGCTAACTCCTCAGGGAAACTACGGGTCTGAAAATGGTGTGTGAATTCGGCTTTCCAGACCCTAGGGAACATGAATATGTGTTTCTTTTTCATTTCTGAGCTCTGTGTCAACAGTGAAGTTTTCCGGATGAATTGAGTTCTATGGCGAATTCTGAGATACGCCTTGGGCTAACTCCACAGGGACAGCTCGGATCTGAAAATGGTGTGAGAATTTGGCTTTCCAGATCCTAGGGAACATGAATATGTGTTTCTTTTTCATTTCTGAGCTCTGTATCAAAAGTGAAGTTTTCTGGCTGAATTGAGTAGTAAGGTAAATTCTATGATATGGCATTGGCTAACTCCTAAGGGAAAACTCGGATCTGAAAATGGTGTGAGAATTTGGCATTCCAGACCCTGGGGAACATGAATATGTGTTTCTTTTTCATTTCTGAGCTCTGTGTAAAAAGTGAAGTTTTCGGGCTGAATTGAGTGGTAAGGTAAATTCTATGATACGCCTTCGGCTAACTCCTCAGAGAAAGCTTGGATCTGAAAATTGGGTGAGATTTTGGCTTTCCAGACCCTGGGGAACATGAATATGTGTTTCTTTTTCATTTCTGAGCTCTGTGTCAACAGTGAAGTTTTCCAGATGAATTGAGTTCTATGGCGAATTCTGAGATACGCCTTGGGCTAACTCCACAGAGAGAGCTCGGATCTGAAAATGGTGTGAGAATTTGGCATTCCAGACCCTGGGGAACATGAATATGTGTTTCTTTTTCATTTCTGAGCTCTGTGTCAAAAGTGAAGTTTTCGGGCTGAATTGAGTGGTAAGGTAAATTCTATGATACGCCTTCGGCTAACTCCTCAGGGAAAGCTCGCGTCTGAAAATGATGTGACAATTCAGCTTTCCAGACCCTGGGGAACATGAATATGTGTTTCTTTTTCATTTCTGAGCTCTGTGTCAAAAGTGAAGTTTTCGGGCTGAATTGAGTGGTAAGGTAAATTCTATGATACGCCTTCGGCTAACTCCTAAGGGAAAACTCGGATCTGAAAATGGTGTGAGAATTCGGCATTCCAGACCCTGGGAACATGAATATGTGTTTCTTTTTCATTTCTGAGCTCTGTGTCAAAAGTGAAGTTTTCTGGCTGAAATGAGCCCTAAGGCAAATTCTGAGATACGCCTTGGGCTAACTCCACAGGGAAAGCTCAGATCTGAAAATGGTGTGAGAATTCGGCTTTCCGGACACTAGGGAACATGAATATGTGTTTCTTTTTCATTTCTGAGCTCTGTATCAAAAGTGAAGTTTTCTGGCTGAATTGAGTCGTAAGGTAAATTCTATGATACGCCTTGGGCTAACTGCTAAGGGAAAATTCGGATCTGAAAATGGTGCGAGAATTCGGCATTCCAGACCCTGGGGAACATAAATATGTGTTTCTTTTCCATTTCTGAGCTCTGTGTCAAAAGTGAAGTTTCTGGCTGTAAATTGAGTCCTAAGGCAAATTCTGATCCTTGGGCTAACTCCACAGGGAAAGCTCGGAACTGAAAATGGGGTGAGATTTTGGCTTTCCAGACCCTGGGGAACATGAATATGTGTTTCTTTTTCATTTCTGAGCTCTGTATCAAAAGTGAGGTTTTCGGGCTGAATTGAGTTGTAAGGTAAATTCTATGATACGCCTTCAGCTAACTCCTCAGGGAAAGCTCGGATCTGAAAATTGAGTGAGAATTCGTAATTCCAGACCCTGGGGAACATGAATATGTGTTTCTTTTTCATTTCTGAGCTCTGTGTCAACAGTGAAGTTTTCCGGATGAATTGAGTTCTATGGCGAATTCTGAGATACGCCATGGGCTAACTCCTCAGGGAAAGCTCGGATCTGAAAATGGTGTGAGAATTCGGCTTTCCAGATCCTAGGAAACATGAATATGTGTTTCTTTTTCATTTCTGAGCTCTGTATCAAAAGTGAAGTTTTCTGGCTGAATTGAGTAGTAAGGTAAATTCTATGATATGGCATTGGCTAACTCCTAAGGGAAAACTCGGATCTGAAAATGGTGTGAGAATTTGGCATTCCAGACCCTGGGGAACATGAATATGTGTTTCTTTTTCATTTCTGAGCTCTGTGTAAAAAGTGAAGTTTTCGGGCTGAATTGAGTGGTAAGGTAAATTCTATTATACTCCTTCGGCTAACTCCTCAGAGAAAGCTTGGATCTGAAAATTGGGTGAGATTTTGGCTTTCCAGACCCTGGGGAACATGAATATGTGTTTCTTTTTCATTTCTGAGCTCTGTGTCAACAGTGAAGTTTTCCGGATGAATTGAGTTCTATGGCGAATTCTGAGATACGCCTTGGGCTAAATGCTAAGGGAAAACTCGGATCTGAAAATGGTGTGATAATTCGGCTTTCCAGACCCTCGGGAACATGAATATGTGTTTCTTTTTCATTTCTGAGCTCTGTGTCAAAAGTGAAGTTTCTGGCTGTAAATTGATTTCTATGGCAAATTCTGAGATACGCCTTGGGCTAACTCCACAGGGAAAGCTCGGATCTGAAAATGGTGTGTGAATTCGGCTTTCCAGACCCTAGGGAACATGAATATGTGTTTCTTTTTCATTTCTGAGCTCTGTGTCAACAGTGAAGTTTTCCGGATGAATTGAGTTCTATGGCGAATTCTGAGATACGCCTTGGGCTAACTCCTCAGAGAAAGCTTGGATCTGAAAATTGGGTGAGATTTTGGCTTTCCAGACCCTGGGGAACATGAATATGTGTTTCTTTTTCATTTCTGAGCTCTGTGTCAAAAGTGAAGTTTTCTGGCTGAATTGAGTTGTAAGGTAAATTCGATGATATGGCATTGGCTAACACCTAAGGGAAAACTCGGATCTGAAAATGGTGTGAGAATTCGGCATTCCAGACCCTGGGGAACATAAATATGTGTTTCTTTTCCATTTCTGAGCTCTGTGTCAAAAGTGAAGTTTCTGGTTGTAAATTGAGACCTAAGGAAAATTCTGAGCCTTGGGCTAACTCCACAGGGAAAGCTCGGAACTGAAAATGGGGTGAGATTTTGGCTTTCCAGACCCTGGGGAACATGAATATGTGTTTCTTTTTCATTTCTGAGCTCTGTATCAAAAGTGAGGTTTTTGGGCTGAATTGAGTTGTAAGGTAAATTCTATGATACGCCTTCAGCTAACTCCTCAAGGAAAGCTCGGATCTGAAAATTGTGTGAGAATTCAGCTTTCCAGACCCTGGGGAACATGAATATGTGTTTCTTTTTCATTTCTGAGCTCTGTGTCAAAAGTGAAGTTTTCCGGATGAATTGAGTTCTATGGCGAATTCTGAGATACGCCTTGGGCTAACTCCTCAGGGAAAGCTCGGATCTGAAAATTGAGTGAGAATTCGTAATTCCAGACCCTGGGGAACATGAATATGTGTTTCTTTTTCATTTCTGAGCTCTGTGTCAACAGTGAAGTTTTCCGGATGAATTGAGTTCTATGGCGAATTCTGAGATACGCCATGGGCTAACTCCTCAGGGAAAGCTCGGATCTGAAAATGGTGTGAGAATTCGGCTTTCCAGATCCTAGGAAACATGAATATGTGTTTCTTTTTCATTTCTGAGCTCTGTATCAAAAGTGAAGTTTTCTGGCTGAATTGAGTAGTAAGGTAAATTCTATGATATGGCATTGGCTAACTCCTAAGGGAAAACTCGGATCTGAAAATGGTGTGAGAATTTGGCATTCCAGACCCTGGGGAACATGAATATGTGTTTCTTTTTCATTTCTGAGCTCTGTATCAAAAGTGAGGTTTTTGGGCTGAATTGAGTTGTAAGGTAAATTCTATGATACGCCTTCAGCTAACTCCTCAAGGAAAGCTCGGATCTGAAAATTGTGTGAGAATTCAGCTTTCCAGACCCTGGGGAACATGAATATGTGTTTCTTTTTCATTTCTGAGCTCTGTGTCAAAAGTGAAGTTTTCCGGATGAATTGAGTTCTATGGCGAATTCTGAGATACGCCTTGGGCTAACTCCTCAGGGAAAGCTCGGATCTGAAAATTGAGTGAGAATTCGTAATTCCAGACCCTGGGGAACATGAATATGTGTTTCTTTTTCATTTCTGAGCTCTGTGTCAACAGTGAAGTTTTCCGGATGAATTGAGTTCTATGGCGAATTCTGAGATACGCCATGGGCTAACTCCTCAGGGAAAGCTCGGATCTGAAAATGGTGTGAGAATTCGGCTTTACAGACAGTAGGGAACATGAATATGTGTTTCTTTTTCATTTCTGAGCTCTGTGTCAAAAGTGAAGTTTTGGGGCTGAATTGAGTGGTAAGGTAAATTCTGAGATACGCCTTGGGCTAACTCCACAGGGAAAGCTCGCGTCTGAAAATGGTGTGACTATTCAGCTTTCCAGACCCTGGGGAACACGAATATGTGTTTCTTTTTCATTTCTGAGCTCTGTGTCAACAGTGAAGTTTTCCGGATGAATTGAGTTCTATGGCGAATTCTGAGATACGCCTTGGGCTAACTCCTAAGGGAAAACTCGGATCTGAAAATGGTGTGAGAATTTGGCATTCCAGACCCTGGGGAACATGAATATGTGTTTCTTTTTCATTTCTGAGCTCTGTGTAAAAAGTGAAGTTTTCCGGCTGAATTGAGTGGTAAGGTAAATTCTATGATACGCCTTCGGCTAACTCCTCAGAGAAAGCTTGGATCTGAAAATTGGGTGAGATTTTGGCTTTCCAGACCCTGGGGAACATGAATATGTGTTTCTTTTTCATTTCTGAGCTCTGTGTCAACAGTGAAGTTTTCCGGATGAATTGAGTTCTATGGCGAATTCTGAGATACGCCTTGGGCTAACTCCACAGAGAGAGCTCGGATCTGAAAATGGTGTGAGAATTTGGCATTCCAGACCCTGGGGAACATGAATATGTGTTTCTTTTTCATTTCTGAGCTCTGTGTCAAAAGTGAAGTTTTCGGGCTGAATTGAGTGGTAAGGTAAATTCTATGATACGCCTTCGGCTAACTCCTCAGGGAAAGCTCGCTTCTGAAAATGATGTGACAATTCAGCTTTCCAGACCCTGGGGAACATGAATATGTGTTTCTTTTTCATTTCTGAGCTCTGTGTCAAAAGTGAAGTTTTCGGGCTGAATTGAGTGGTAAGGTAAATTCTATGATACGCCTTCGGCTAACTCCTAAGGGAAAACTCGGATCTGAAAATGGTGTGAGAATTCGGCATTCCAGACCCTGGGAACATGAATATGTGTTTCTTTTTCATTTCTGAGCTCTGTGTCAAAAGTGAAGTTTTCTGGCTGAAATGAGCCCTAAGGCAAATTCTGAGATACGCCTTGGGCTAACTCCACAGGGAAAGCTCAGATCTGAAAATGGTGTGAGAATTCGGCTTTCCGGACACTAGGGAACATGAATATGTGTTTCTTTTTCATTTCTGAGCTCTGTGTCAAAAGTGAAGTTTTCTGGCTGAAATGAGCCCTAAGGCAAATTCTGAGATACGCCTTGGGCTAACTCCACAGGGAAAGCTCAGATCTGAAAATGGTGCGAGAATTCGGCTTTCCAGACCCTCGGGAACATGAATATGTGTTTCTTTTTCATTTCTGAGCTCTGTGTCAAAAGTGAAGTTTCTGGCTGTAAATTGATTTCTATGGCAAATTCTGAGATACGCCTTGGGCTAACTCCACAGGGAAAGCTCGGATCTGAAAATGGTTTGTGAATTCGGCTTACCAGACCCTAGGGAACATGAATATGTGTTTCTTTTTCATTTCTGAGCTCTGTGTCAACAGTGAAGTTTTCCGGATGAATTGAGTTCTATGGCGAATTCTGAGATACGCCTTGGGCTAACTCCTCAGAGAAAGCTTGGATCTGAAAATTGGGTGAGATTTTGGCTTTCCAGACCCTGGGGAACATGAATATGTGTTTCTTTTTCATTTCTGAGCTCTGTGTCAAAAGTGAAGTTTTCTGGCTGAATTGAGTTGTAAGGTAAATATGATGATATGGCATTGGCTAACACCTAAGGGAAAACTCGGATCTGAAAATTGTGTGAGAATTCGGCATTCCAGACCCTGGGGAACATAAATATGTGTTTCTTTTCCATTTCTGAGCTCTGTGTCAAAAGTGAAGTTTCTGGCTGTAAATTGAGTCCTAAGGCAAATTCTGATCCTTGGGCTAACTCCACAGGGAAAGCTCGGAACTGAAAATGGGGTGAGATTTTGGCTTTCCAGACCCTGGGGAACATGAATATGTGTTTCTTTTTCATTTCTGAGCTCTGTATCAAAAGTGAGGTTTTCGGGCTGAATTGAGTTGTAAGGTAAATTCTATGATACGCCTTCAGCTAACTCCTCAGGGAAAGCTCGGATCTGAAAATTGAGTGAGAATTCGTAATTCCAGACCCTGGGGAACATGAATATGTGTTTCTTTTTCATTTCTGAGCTCTGTGTCAACAGTGAAGTTTTCCGGATGAATTGAGTTCTATGGCGAATTCTGAGATACGCCATGGGCTAACTCCTCAGGGAAAGCTCGGATCTGAAAATGGTGTGAGAATTCGGCTTTCCATATCCTAGGAAACATGAATATGTGTTTCTTTTTCATTTCTGAGCTCTGTATCAAAAGTGAAGTTTTCTGGCTGAATTGAGTAGTAAGGTAAATTCTATGATATGGCATTGGCTAACTCCTAAGGGAAAACTCGGATCTGAAAATGGTGTGAGAATTTGGCATTCCAGACCCTGGGGAACATGAATATGTGTTTCTTTTTCATTTCTGAGCTCTGTGTAAAAAGTGAAGTTTTCGGGCTGAATTGAGTGGTAAGGTAAATTCTATGATACGCCTTCGGCTAACTCCTCAGAGAAAGCTTGGATCTGAAAATTGGGTGAGATTTTGGCTTTCCAGACCCTGGGGAACATGAATATGTGTTTCTTTTTCATTTCTGAGCTCTGTGTCAACAGTGAAGTTTTCCGGATGAATTGAGTTCTATGGCGAATTCTGAGATACGCCTTGGGCTAAATGCTAAGGGAAAACTCGGATCTGAAAATGGTGTGAGAATTCGGCTTTCCAGACCCTCGGGAACATGAATATGTGTTTCTTTTTCATTTCTGAGCTCTGTGTCAAAAGTGAAGTTTCTGGCTGTAAATTGATTTCTATGGCAAATTCTGAGATACGCCTTGGGCTAACTCCACAGGGAAAGCTCGGATCTGAAAATTGTGTGTGAATTCGGCTTTCCAGACCCTAGGGAACATGAATATGTGTTTCTTTTTCATTTCTGAGCTCTGTGTCAACAGTGAAGTTTTCCAGATGAATTGAGTTCTATGGCGAATTCTGAGATACGCCTTGGGCTAACTCCTCAGAGAAAGCTTGGATCTGAAAATTGGGTGAGATTTTGGCTTTCCAGACCCTGGGGAACATGAATATGTGTTTCTTTTTCATTTCTGAGCTCTGTGTCAAAAGTGAAGTTTTCTGGCTGAATTGAGTTGTAAGGTAAATTCGATGATATGGCATTGGCTAACACCTAAGGGAAAACTCGGATCTGAAAATGGTGTGAGAATTCGGCATTCCAGACCCTGGGGAACATAAATATGTGTTTCTTACCATTTCTGAGCTCTGTGTCAAAAGTGAAGTTTCTGGCTGTAAATTGAGACCTAAGGCAAATTCTGAGCCTTGGGCTAACTCCACAGGGAAAGCTCGGAACTGAAAATGGGGTGAGATTTTGGCTTTCCAGACCCTGGGGAACATGAATATGTGTTTCTTTTTCATTTCTGAGCTCTGTATCAAAGGTGAGGTTTTTGGGCTGAATTGAGTTGTAAGGTAAATTCTATGATACGCCTTCAGCTAACTCCTCAAGGAAAGCTCGGATCTGAAAATTGTGTGAGAATTCAGCTTTCCAGACCCTGGGGAACATGAATATGTGTTTCTTTTTCATTTCTGAGCTCTGTGTCAAAAGTGAAGTTTTGGGGCTGAATTGAGTGGTAAGGTAAATTCTGAGATACGCCTTGGGCTAACTCCACAGGGAAAGCTCGCGTCTGAAAATGGTGTGACTATTCAGCTTTCCAGACCCTGGGGAACACGAATATGTGTTTCTTTTTCATTTCTGAGCTCTGTGTCAACAGTGAAGTTTTCCGGATGAATTGAGTTCTATGGAGAATTCTGAGATACGCCTTGGGCTAACTCCACAGGGACAGCTCGGATCTGAAAATGGTGTGAGAATTCGGCTTTCCAGATCCTAGGGAACATGAATATGTGTTTCTTTTTCATTTCTGAGCTCTGTATCAAAAGTGAAGTTTTCTGGCTGAATTGAGTAGTAAGGTAAATTCTATGATATGGCATTGGCTAACTCCTAAGGGAAAACTCGGATCTGAAAATGGTGTGAGAATTTGGCATTCCAGACCCTGGGGAACATAAATATGTGTTTCTTTTTCATTTCTGAGCTCTGTGTAAAAAGTGAAGTTTTTGGGCTGAATTGAGTGGTAAGGTAAATTCTATGATACGCCTTCGGCTAACTCCTCAGAGAAAGCTTGGATCTGAAAATTGGGTGAGATTTTGGCTTTCCAGACCCTGGGGAACATGAATATGTGTTTCTTTTTCATTTCTGAGCTCTGTGTCAACAGTGAAGTTTTCCGGATGAATTGAGTTCTATGGCGAATTCTGAGATACGCCTTGGGCTAACTCCACAGAGAGAGCTCGGATCTGAAAATGGGGTGAGATTTTGGCTTTCCAGACCCTGGGGAACATGAATATGTGTTTCTTTTTCATTTCTGAGCTCTTTGTCAAAAGTGAAGTTTTCTGGCTGAATTGAGCCATAAGGCAAATTATGAGATACGCCATGGGCTAACTCCTCAGGGAAACTACGGGTCTGAAAATGGTGTGTGAATTCGGCTTTCCAGACCCTAGGGAACATGAATATGTGTTTCTTTTTCATTTCTGAGCTCTGTGTCAACAGTGAAGTTTTCCGGATGAATTGAGTTCTATGGCGAATTCTGAGATACGCCTTGGGCTAACTCCACAGGGACAGCTCGGATCTGAAAATGGTGTGAGAATTTGGCTTTCCAGATCCTAGGGAACATGAATATGTGTTTCTTTTTCATTTCTGAGCTCTGTATCAAAAGTGAAGTTTTCTGGCTGAATTGAGTAGTAAGGTAAATTCTATGATATGGCATTGGCTAACTCCTAAGGGAAAACTCGGATCTGAAAATGGTGTGAGAATTTGGCATTCCAGACCCTGGGGAACATGAATATGTGTTTCTTTTTCATTTCTGAGCTCTGTGTAAAAAGTGAAGTTTTCGGGCTGAATTGAGTGGTAAGGTAAATTCTATGATACGCCTTTTGCTAACTCCTCAGAGAAAGCTTGGATCTGAAAATTGGGTGAGGTTTTGGCTTTCCAGACCCTGGGGAACATGAATATGTGTTTCTTTTTCATTTCTGAGCTCTGTGTCAACAGTGAAGTTTTCCAGATGAATTGAGTTCTATGGCGAATTCTGAGATACGCCTTGGGCTAACTCCACAGAGAGAGCTCGGATCTGAAAATGGTGTGAGAATTTGGCATTCCAGACCCTGGGGAACATGAATATGTGTTTCTTTTTCATTTCTGAGCTCTGTGTCAAAAGTGAAGTTTTCGGGCTGAATTGAGTGGTAAGGTAAATTCTATGATACGCCTTCGGCTAACTCCTCAGGGAAAGCTCGCGTCTGAAAATGATGTGACAATTCAGCTTTCCAGACCCTGGGGAACATGAATATGTGTTTCTTTTTCATTTCTGAGCTCTGTGTCAAAAGTGAAGTTTTCGGGCTGAATTGAGTGGTAAGGTAAATTCTATGATACGCCTTCGGCTAACTCCTAAGGGAAAACTCGGATCTGAAAATGGTGTGAGAATTCGGCATTCCAGACCCTGGGAACATGAATATGTGTTTCTTTTTCATTTCTGAGCTCTGTGTCAAAAGTGAAGTTTTCTGGCTGAAATGAGCCCTAAGGCAAATTCTGAGATACGCCTTGGGCTAACTCCACAGGGAAAGCTCAGATCTGAAAATGGTGTGAGAATTCGGCTTTCCGGACACTAGGGAACATGAATATGTGTTTCTTTTTCATTTCTGAGCTCTGTATCAAAAGTGAAGTTTTCTGGCTGAATTGAGTCGTAAGGTAAATTCTATGATACGCCTTGGGCTAACTGCTAAGGGAAAATTCGGATCTGAAAATGGTGCGAGAATTCGGCATTCCAGACCCTGGGGAACATAAATATGTGTTTCTTTTCCATTTCTGAGCTCTGTGTCAAAAGTGAAGTTTCTGGCTGTAAATTGAGTCCTAAGGCAAATTCTGATCCTTGGGCTAACTCCACAGGGAAAGCTCGGAACTGAAAATGGGGTGAGATTTTGGCTTTCCAGACCCTGGGGAACATGAATATGTGTTTCTTTTTCATTTCTGAGCTCTGTATCAAAAGTGAGGTTTTCGGGCTGAATTGAGTTGTAAGGTAAATTCTATGATACGCCTTCAGCTAACTCCTCAGGGAAAGCTCGGATCTGAAAATTGAGTGAGAATTCGTAATTCCAGACCCTGGGGAACATGAATATGTGTTTCTTTTTCATTTCTGAGCTCTGTGTCAACAGTGAAGTTTTCCGGATGAATTGAGTTCTATGGCGAATTCTGAGATACGCCATGGGCTAACTCCTCAGGGAAAGCTCGGATCTGAAAATGGTGTGAGAATTTGGCATTCCAGATCCTAGGAAACATGAATATGTGTTTCTTTTTCATTTCTTTTTTTTTTTTTCTCAAAAAAGTTTTATTAGTACAAACTTACATAAGTGGTAACAAAATATTAAATCCAAAGTACAAACATTTTTGTTTCCCCCCCCCCAGACCCACCCCCTTCCCTCCCCACCTCCCCCCCCGGACTTCCCAGAGATAATACAGGGCATAATAATAAGTTTAAATTGTTAATAAAAAGAAAAAGGAAAAAGGAAAAAAAGAACACTATTTTTAAAAAAACTTCAACTCCAAACTATACAGTACTAATATATCGCATTTGTATACAATAGTAAAGATACAAAAAAGAGAGAGATAAAAAAGAAAGAGAATAAAAAAAAAGAAAGAAAGAAAGAGAAAACTCTTTAATACTACAAACAAACAAACCTCCTACCTCCTCCCTTCAGTCCTCTATCTTATACAAGGTAAATGTTACATAAGTAATAACTAAATATAAAATACACAAATCTTAAACTAATATTATGACATTAGAAATAACCTCTAAGATAAAACTTAACTAAATGTTACATAAGTGATCATCAAATATTAAATTTCATCATGATATTAATAAGATAATATTATTCTAAGTTAATTCGCTAACTTCAATAAACAAAAAAAGAAAATAAAAGAAGAATAAACAATAAACAAATCTTCAACAAACTATATATATCTAATATTATCAACATTAAAAATAACCTCAGAATTATATAAAACTTAACTAAATATTGCATAAGTAATCATTAGATAGGGAAAAGATAAAATACAATCATATTAGTCTCTATCCATCCAATATATTTCAACATCACATCGTTTTGTATCTTGATAGTTCATCTTTTAATAGTTCAATAAATTCAAATTTGTCAAGTCGTCTCCCGTCTGCTCCCAAACCTCCATCTCCTTTTCCCCAGCTATCTGATTCAGGCACTCCTTTTGGATTTTTGAGTCTATTTCTTTTTGATCCATCGAAGGTGGCTTCCCCTCCTCCTCCTCTTTTATTTTCCTACACCCTTCTTCTGGAATCTTAGATATATCAGCCTTTAGAACATTGACATAAAATTCAGTAGCTTTTTTTATCGTGTTGAGCCGGTATCTTTTTCCAGAAAATTTCACTGCTACTCCAACTGGTGCTTCCCATTTATATTGTAAATTTAATCTCTTAAATTCATCAATCAAAAAAGTATAGCTTTTCCTGGCTTTAAGCATTTTAGAGGGGATTTCTTTCCAAATCTTTAGTTCCTGACCATTCACCATAAGATTATTGTTAAACGTTGCTTGTATAATTCTGTTCCGTAGAGCTCTTGTGGTAAAATATATGACAATATCCCTTGGTAGATGCTTTTGTTTGGCGTACCACGAGTTGATTCTGTATGTTTTGTCGATTTGTGTAGCCAATTCCGCTTTAGAAATTCCAGACACCTGATCCAATATGTCAACCATCCTGCCTTTTAAATTTTCATATAATCCTTCTTTCAAACCTCTAATCCTTATAGCAACTTCCATAGATCTGAACTGAGTCATTAAGACCTCTTTTTCAAAATTTGCAATGTCATTTTGGATTTTATCTATGTAATTCACCGAAGTTGCCAAAGCTTGTTTATTTGTTTCAATACGTTCTGCCAAAACTTCAATATTTGTTGCTAAGCCTTTGCAAACCTCTAACACATCAAATCTTAGTTGTTGATTCATATTCTTCAAAGCAGCCTGCATCTTATGGTCTATCTCACTTATTTTCTGGTTAAATTCCAAAGTAAGTTCATGTTTCATAATCTTTAAATTATTTAATAAATTTTCAGGTGTCAAAAGCTGTGGAGGTGTTAGCTCAGTGTTAAGTTGCATTTTAGAAATATATCCAGATGAATAGTCATTTCTTTTAGTCAAAACAGTCTTTCCAAACTTTGAAGCCATTGGTGTTTCAAAAGAGTACAAAAAAGAAAGAAAGCCAGATGCCTGATTAAAGTTCTTTCCAGTTTAAAAATCAGATAGTCTTTTATTGAAAATATTTCTATTATAACTTTAATCCAGAGTTAGGAGACAGAGAAAGAAAAAATCATTTTTCCAAGTTAAAAGTTTCCATAAGAGAGAGAGAAAGAAAAAAAAAAAGCCTCTGGGGAAACGAAAGTCACTTTCACTTCTCAATCTCCATATTGTTACTCTGTTTCCTTTGTTCCCTTGCCGAAGTGAAAGCTTACCCAGGAGTTGAAAAAAAAAGGAAAAAAAGAGGTTTCAGTACTTTCCCATCTCACGCCTGTTTCTCTCTGTCTGCTTCTATAGTTTAAATGTAGTTATAAATCCCATTTTTGAAGCAGCGGCTGGTCACTCCATCTAGCTCTGCAAAGGCAGAGGTTTCCGGATCTTCGGAGCTGGAGACAGGCTGCATGGGGAGCTCTCCCTTCGCGCCCTGCCAGATGGCTCCTAAGGCGCTGGGGGGGCTCTACCCCTCCTGTCAGGCTCTCATCTCTCCCCTTTGCCCGGGGAAGAGATTTTAAAGCCGCCAGACAGCTGTTCTGGCGGCTTTTAACAAAGATCTTTTAACAAAGATCGGAAAGGCATCCAACGAGGGATGTCTGCGATGAAGCGCTCCAAAAACCGGAAGTTTTTGAATTGAGTTCTATGGCGAATTCTGAGATACGCCATGGGCTAACTCCTCAGGGAAAGCTCGGATCTGAAAATGGTGTGAGAATTCGGCTTTCCAGATCCTAGGAAACATGAATATGTGTTTCTTTTTCATTTCTGAGCTCTGTATCAAAAGTGAAGTTTTCTGGCTGAATTGAGTAGTAAGGTAAATTCTATGATATGGCATTGGCTAACTCCTAAGGGAAAACTCGGATCTGAAAATGGTGTGAGAATTTGGCATTCCAGACCCTGGGGAACATGAATATGTGTTTCTTTTTCATTTCTGAGCTCTGTGTAAAAAGTGAAGTTTTCGGGCTGAATTGAGTGGTAAGGTAAATTCTATGATACGCCTTCGGCTAACTCCTCAGAGAAAGCTTGGATCTGAAAATTGGGTGAGATTTTGGCTTTCCAGACCCTGGGGAACATGAATATGTGTTTCTTTTTCATTTCTGAGCTCTGTGTCAACAGTGAAGTTTTCCGGATGAATTGAGTTCTATGGCGAATTCTGAGATACGCCTTGGGCTAAATGCTAAGGGAAAACTCGGATCTGAAAATGGTGTGAGAATTCGGCTTTCCAGACCCTCGGGAACATGAATATGTGTTTCTTTTTCATTTCTGAGCTCTGTGTCAAAAGTGAAGTTTCTGGCTGTAAATTGATTTCTATGGCAAATTCTGAGATACGCCTTGGGCTAACTCCACAGGGAAAGCTCGGATCTGAAAATGGTGTGTGAATTCGGCTTTCCAGACCCTAGGGAACATGAATATGTGTTTCTTTTTCATTTCTGAGCTCTGTGTCAACAGTGAAGTTTTCCGGATGAATTGAGTTCTATGGCGAATTCTGAGATACGCCTTGGGCTAACTCCTCAGAGAAAGCTTGGATCTGAAAATTGGGTGAGATTTTGGCTTTCCAGACCCTGGGGAACATGAATATGTGTTTCTTTTTCATTTCTGAGCTCTGTGTCAAAAGTGAAGTTTTCTGGCTGAATTGAGTTGTAAGGTAAATTCGATGATATGGCATTGGCTAACACCTAAGGGAAAACTCGGATCTGAAAATGGTGTGAGAATTCGGCATTCCAGACCCTGGGGAACATAAATATGTGTTTCTTTTCCATTTCTGAGCTCTGTGTCAAAAGTGAAGTTTCTGGTTGTAAATTGAGACCTAAGGCAAATTCTGAGCCTTGGGCTAACTCCACAGGGAAAGCTCGGAACTGAAAATGGGGTGAGATTTTGGCTTTCCAGACCCTGGGGAACATGAATATGTGTTTCTTTTTCATTTCTGAGCTCTGTATCAAAAGTGAGGTTTTTGGGCTGAATTGAGTTGTAAGGTAAATTCTATGATACGCCTTCAGCTAACTCCTCAAGGAAAGCTCGGATCTGAAAATTGTGTGAGAATTCAGCTTTCCAGACCCTGGGGAACATGAATATGTGTTTCTTTTTCATTTCTGAGCTCTGTGTCAAAAGTGAAGTTTTCCGGATGAATTGAGTTCTATGGCGAATTCTGAGATACGCCTTGGGCTAACTCCTCAGGGAAAGCTCGGATCTGAAAATTGAGTGAGAATTCGTAATTCCAGACCCTGGGGAACATGAATATGTGTTTCTTTTTCATTTCTGAGCTCTGTGTCAACAGTGAAGTTTTCCGGATGAATTGAGTTCTATGGAGAATTCTGAGATACGCCTTGGGCTAACTCCACAGGGACAGCTCGGATCTGAAAATGGTGTGAGAATTCGGCTTTCCAGATCCTAGGGAACATGAATATGTGTTTCTTTTTCATTTCTGAGCTCTGTATCAAAAGTGAAGTTTTCTGGCTGAATTGAGTAGTAAGGTAAATTCTATGATATGGCATTGGCTAACTCCTAAGGGAAAACTCGGATCTGAAAATGGTGTGAGAATTTGGCATTCCAGACCCTGGGGAACATAAATATGTGTTTCTTTTTCATTTCTGAGCTCTGTGTAAAAAGTGAAGTTTTCGGGCTGAATTGAGTGGTAAGGTAAATTCTATGATACGCCTTCGGCTAACTCCTCAGAGAAAGCTTGGATCTGAAAATTGGGTGAGATTTTGGCTTTCCAGACCCTGGGGAACATGAATATGTGTTTCTTTTTCATTTCTGAGCTCTGTGTCAACAGTGAAGTTTTCCGGATGAATTGAGTTCTATGGCGAATTCTGAGATACGCCTTGGGCTAACTCCACAGAGAGAGCTCGGATCTGAAAATGGGGTGAGATTTTGGCTTTCCAGACCCTGGGGAACATGAATATGTGTTTCTTTTTCATTTCTGAGCTCTGTATCAAAAGTGAGGTTTTCGGGCTGAATTGAGTTGTAAGGTAAATTCTATGATACGCCTTCAGCTAACTCCTCAGGGAAAGCTCGGATCTGAAAATTGAGTGAGAATTCGTAATTCCAGACCCTGGGGAACATGAATATGTGTTTCTTTTTCATTTCTGAGCTCTGTGTCAACAGTGAAGTTTTCCGGATGAATTGAGTTCTATGGCGAATTCTGAGATACGCCATGGGCTAACTCCTCAGGGAAAGCTCGGATCTGAAAATGGTGTGAGAATTCGGCTTTCCAGATCCTAGGAAACATGAATATGTGTTTCTTTTTCATTTCTTTTTTTTTTTTTCTCAAAAAAGTTTTATTAGTACAAACTTACATAAGTGGTAACAAAATATTAAATCCAAAGTACAAACATTTTTGTTTCCCCCCCCCAGACCCACCCCCTTCCCTCCCCACCTCCCCCCCCGGACTTCCCAGAGATAATACAGGGCATAATAATAAGTTTAAATTGTTAATAAAAAGAAAAAGGAAAAAGGAAAAAAAGAACACTATTTTTAAAAAAACTTCAACTCCAAACTATACAGTACTAATATATCGCATTTGTATACAATAGTAAAGATACAAAAAAGAGAGAGATAAAAAAGAAAGAGAATAAAAAAAAAGAAAGAAAGAAAGAGAAAACTCTTTAATACTACAAACAAACAAACCTCCTACCTCCTCCCTTCAGTCCTCTATCTTATACAAGGTAAATGTTACATAAGTAATAACTAAATATAAAATACACAAATCTTAAACTAATATTATGACATTAGAAATAACCTCTAAGATAAAACTTAACTAAATGTTACATAAGTGATCATCAAATATTAAATTTCATCATGATATTAATAAGATAATATTATTCTAAGTTAATTCGCTAACTTCAATAAACAAAAAAAGAAAATAAAAGAAGAATAAACAATAAACAAATCTTCAACAAACTATATATATCTAATATTATCAACATTAAAAATAACCTCAGAATTATATAAAACTTAACTAAATATTGCATAAGTAATCATTAGATAGGGAAAAGATAAAATACAATCATATTAGTCTCTATCCATCCAATATATTTCAACATCACATCGTTTTGTATCTTGATAGTTCATCTTTTAATAGTTCAATAAATTCAAATTTGTCAAGTCGTCTCCCGTCTGCTCCCAAACCTCCATCTCCTTTTCCCCAGCTATCTGATTCAGGCACTCCTTTTGGATTTTTGAGTCTATTTCTTTTTGATCCATCGAAGGTGGCTTCCCCTCCTCCTCCTCTTTTATTTTCCTACACCCTTCTTCTGGAATCTTAGATATATCAGCCTTTAGAACATTGACATAAAATTCAGTAGCTTTTTTTATCGTGTTGAGCCGGTATCTTTTTCCAGAAAATTTCACTGCTACTCCAACTGGTGCTTCCCATTTATATTGTAAATTTAATCTCTTAAATTCATCAATCAAAAAAGTATAGCTTTTCCTGGCTTTAAGCATTTTAGAGGGGATTTCTTTCCAAATCTTTAGTTCCTGACCATTCACCATAAGATTATTGTTAAACGTTGCTTGTATAATTCTGTTCCGTAGAGCTCTTGTGGTAAAATATATGACAATATCCCTTGGTAGATGCTTTTGTTTGGCGTACCACGAGTTGATTCTGTATGTTTTGTCGATTTGTGTAGCCAATTCCGCTTTAGAAATTCCAGACACCTGATCCAATATGTCAACCATCCTGCCTTTTAAATTTTCATATAATCCTTCTTTCAAACCTCTAATCCTTATAGCAACTTCCATAGATCTGAACTGAGTCATTAAGACCTCTTTTTCAAAATTTGCAATGTCATTTTGGATTTTATCTATGTAATTCACCGAAGTTGCCAAAGCTTGTTTATTTGTTTCAATACGTTCTGCCAAAACTTCAATATTTGTTGCTAAGCCTTTGCAAACCTCTAACACATCAAATCTTAGTTGTTGATTCATATTCTTCAAAGCAGCCTGCATCTTATGGTCTATCTCACTTATTTTCTGGTTAAATTCCAAAGTAAGTTCATGTTTCATAATCTTTAAATTATTTAATAAATTTTCAGGTGTCAAAAGCTGTGGAGGTGTTAGCTCAGTGTTAAGTTGCATTTTAGAAATATATCCAGATGAATAGTCATTTCTTTTAGTCAAAACAGTCTTTCCAAACTTTGAAGCCATTGGTGTTTCAAAAGAGTACAAAAAAGAAAGAAAGCCAGATGCCTGATTAAAGTTCTTTCCAGTTTAAAAATCAGATAGTCTTTTATTGAAAATATTTCTATTATAACTTTAATCCAGAGTTAGGAGACAGAGAAAGAAAAAATCATTTTTCCAAGTTAAAAGTTTCCATAAGAGAGAGAGAAAGAAAAAAAAAAAGCCTCTGGGGAAACGAAAGTCACTTTCACTTCTCAATCTCCATATTGTTACTCTGTTTCCTTTGTTCCCTTGCCGAAGTGAAAGCTTACCCAGGAGTTGAAAAAAAAAGGAAAAAAAGAGGTTTCAGTACTTTCCCATCTCACGCCTGTTTCTCTCTGTCTGCTTCTATAGTTTAAATGTAGTTATAAATCCCATTTTTGAAGCAGCGGCTGGTCACTCCATCTAGCTCTGCAAAGGCAGAGGTTTCCGGATCTTCGGAGCTGGAGACAGGCTGCATGGGGAGCTCTCCCTTCGCGCCCTGCCAGATGGCTCCTAAGGCGCTGGGGGGGCTCTACCCCTCCTGTCAGGCTCTCATCTCTCCCCTTTGCCCGGGGAAGAGATTTTAAAGCCGCCAGACAGCTGTTCTGGCGGCTTTTAACAAAGATCTTTTAACAAAGATCGGAAAGGCATCCAACGAGGGATGTCTGCGATGAAGCGCTCCAAAAACCGGAAGTTTTTGAATTGAGTTCTATGGCGAATTCTGAGATACGCCATGGGCTAACTCCTCAGGGAAAGCTCGGATCTGAAAATGGTGTGAGAATTCGGCTTTCCAGATCCTAGGAAACATGAATATGTGTTTCTTTTTCATTTCTGAGCTCTGTATCAAAAGTGAAGTTTTCTGGCTGAATTGAGTAGTAAGGTAAATTCTATGATATGGCATTGGCTAACTCCTAAGGGAAAACTCGGATCTGAAAATGGTGTGAGAATTTGGCATTCCAGACCCTGGGGAACATGAATATGTGTTTCTTTTTCATTTCTGAGCTCTGTGTAAAAAGTGAAGTTTTCGGGCTGAATTGAGTGGTAAGGTAAATTCTATGATACGCCTTCGGCTAACTCCTCAGAGAAAGCTTGGATCTGAAAATTGGGTGAGATTTTGGCTTTCCAGACCCTGGGGAACATGAATATGTGTTTCTTTTTCATTTCTGAGCTCTGTGTCAACAGTGAAGTTTTCCGGATGAATTGAGTTCTATGGCGAATTCTGAGATACGCCTTGGGCTAAATGCTAAGGGAAAACTCGGATCTGAAAATGGTGTGAGAATTCGGCTTTCCAGACCCTCGGGAACATGAATATGTGTTTCTTTTTCATTTCTGAGCTCTGTGTCAAAAGTGAAGTTTCTGGCTGTAAATTGATTTCTATGGCAAATTCTGAGATACGCCTTGGGCTAACTCCACAGGGAAAGCTCGGATCTGAAAATGGTGTGTGAATTCGGCTTTCCAGACCCTAGGGAACATGAATATGTGTTTCTTTTTCATTTCTGAGCTCTGTGTCAACAGTGAAGTTTTCCGGATGAATTGAGTTCTATGGCGAATTCTGAGATACGCCTTGGGCTAACTCCTCAGAGAAAGCTTGGATCTGAAAATTGGGTGAGATTTTGGCTTTCCAGACCCTGGGGAACATGAATATGTGTTTCTTTTTCATTTCTGAGCTCTGTGTCAAAAGTGAAGTTTTCTGGCTGAATTGAGTTGTAAGGTAAATTCGATGATATGGCATTGGCTAACACCTAAGGGAAAACTCGGATCTGAAAATGGTGTGAGAATTCGGCATTCCAGACCCTGGGGAACATAAATATGTGTTTCTTTTCCATTTCTGAGCTCTGTGTCAAAAGTGAAGTTTCTGGTTGTAAATTGAGACCTAAGGCAAATTCTGAGCCTTGGGCTAACTCCACAGGGAAAGCTCGGAACTGAAAATGGGGTGAGATTTTGGCTTTCCAGACCCTGGGGAACATGAATATGTGTTTCTTTTTCATTTCTGAGCTCTGTATCAAAAGTGAGGTTTTTGGGCTGAATTGAGTTGTAAGGTAAATTCTATGATACGCCTTCAGCTAACTCCTCAAGGAAAGCTCGGATCTGAAAATTGTGTGAGAATTCAGCTTTCCAGACCCTGGGGAACATGAATATGTGTTTCTTTTTCATTTCTGAGCTCTGTGTCAAAAGTGAAGTTTTCCGGATGAATTGAGTTCTATGGCGAATTCTGAGATACGCCTTGGGCTAACTCCTCAGGGAAAGCTCGGATCTGAAAATTGAGTGAGAATTCGTAATTCCAGACCCTGGGGAACATGAATATGTGTTTCTTTTTCATTTCTGAGCTCTGTGTCAACAGTGAAGTTTTCCGGATGAATTGAGTTCTATGGAGAATTCTGAGATACGCCTTGGGCTAACTCCACAGGGACAGCTCGGATCTGAAAATGGTGTGAGAATTCGGCTTTCCAGATCCTAGGGAACATGAATATGTGTTTCTTTTTCATTTCTGAGCTCTGTATCAAAAGTGAAGTTTTCTGGCTGAATTGAGTAGTAAGGTAAATTCTATGATATGGCATTGGCTAACTCCTAAGGGAAAACTCGGATCTGAAAATGGTGTGAGAATTTGGCATTCCAGACCCTGGGGAACATAAATATGTGTTTCTTTTTCATTTCTGAGCTCTGTGTAAAAAGTGAAGTTTTCGGGCTGAATTGAGTGGTAAGGTAAATTCTATGATACGCCTTCGGCTAACTCCTCAGAGAAAGCTTGGATCTGAAAATTGGGTGAGATTTTGGCTTTCCAGACCCTGGGGAACATGAATATGTGTTTCTTTTTCATTTCTGAGCTCTGTGTCAACAGTGAAGTTTTCCGGATGAATTGAGTTCTATGGCGAATTCTGAGATACGCCTTGGGCTAACTCCACAGAGAGAGCTCGGATCTGAAAATGGGGTGAGATTTTGGCTTTCCAGACCCTGGGGAACATGAATATGTGTTTCTTTTTCATTTCTGAGCTCTTTGTCAAAAGTGAAGTTTTCCGGATGAATTGAGTTCTATGGCGAATTCTGAGATACGCCTTGGGCTAACTCCTCAGGGAAAGCTCGGATCTGAAAATTGAGTGAGAATTCGTAATTCCAGACCCTGGGGAACATGAATATGTGTTTCTTTTTCATTTCTGAGCTCTGTGTCAACAGTGAAGTTTTCCGGATGAATTGAGTTCTATGGAGAATTCTGAGATACGCCTTGGGCTAACTCCACAGGGACAGCTCGGATCTGAAAATGGTGTGAGAATTCGGCTTTCCAGATCCTAGGGAACATGAATATGTGTTTCTTTTTCATTTCTGAGCTCTGTATCAAAAGTGAAGTTTTCTGGCTGAATTGAGTAGTAAGGTAAATTCTATGATATGGCATTGGCTAACTCCTAAGGGAAAACTCGGATCTGAAAATGGTGTGAGAATTTGGCATTCCAGACCCTGGGGAACATAAATATGTGTTTCTTTTTCATTTCTGAGCTCTGTGTAAAAAGTGAAGTTTTCGGGCTGAATTGAGTGGTAAGGTAAATTCTATGATACGCCTTCGGCTAACTCCTCAGAGAAAGCTTGGATCTGAAAATTGGGTGAGATTTTGGCTTTCCAGACCCTGGGGAACATGAATATGTGTTTCTTTTTCATTTCTGAGCTCTGTGTCAACAGTGAAGTTTTCCGGATGAATTGAGTTCTATGGCGAATTCTGAGATACGCCTTGGGCTAACTCCACAGAGAGAGCTCGGATCTGAAAATGGGGTGAGATTTTGGCTTTCCAGACCCTGGGGAACATGAATATGTGTTTCTTTTTCATTTCTGAGCTCTTTGTCAAAAGTGAAGTTTTCTGGCTGAATTGAGCCATAAGGCAAATTATGAGATACGCCATGGGCTAACTCCTCAGGGAAACTACGGGTCTGAAAATGGTGTGTGAATTCGGCTTTCCAGACCCTAGGGAACATGAATATGTGTTTCTTTTTCATTTCTGAGCTCTGTGTCAACAGTGAAGTTTTCCGGATGAATTGAGTTCTATGGCGAATTCTGAGATACGCCTTGGGCTAACTCCACAGGGACAGCTCGGATCTGAAAATGGTGTGAGAATTTGGCTTTCCAGATCCTAGGGAACATGAATATGTGTTTCTTTTTCATTTCTGAGCTCTGTATCAAAAGTGAAGTTTTCTGGCTGAATTGCGTAGTAAGGTAAATTCTATGATATGGCATTGGCTAACTCCTAAGGGAAAACTCGGATCTGAAAATGGTGTGAGAATTTGGCATTCCAGACCCTGGGGAACATGAATATGTGTTTCTTTTTCATTTCTGAGCTCTGTGTAAAAAGTGAAGTTTTCGGGCTGAATTGAGTGGTAAGGTAAATTCTATGATACGCCTTCGGCTAACTCCTCAGAGAAAGCTTGGATCTGAAAATTGGGTGAGATTTTGGCTTTCCAGACCCTGGGGAACATGAATATGTGTTTCTTTTTCATTTCTGAGCTCTGTGTCAACAGTGAAGTTTTCCAGATGAATTGAGTTCTATGGCGAATTCTGAGATACGCCTTGGGCTAACTCCACAGAGAGAGCTCGGATCTGAAAATGGTGTGAGAATTTGGCATTCCAGACCCTGGGGAACATAAATATGTGTTTCTTTTTCATTTCTGAGCTCTGTGTAAAAAGTGAAGTTTTCGGGCTGAATTGAGTGGTAAGGTAAATTCTATGATACGCCTTCGGCTAACTCCTCAGAGAAAGCTTGGATCTGAAAATTGGGTGAGATTTTGGCTTTCCAGACCCTGGGGAACATGAATATGTGTTTCTTTTTCATTTCTGAGCTCTGTGTCAACAGTGAAGTTTTCCGGATGAATTGAGTTCTATGGCGAATTCTGAGATACGCCTTGGGCTAACTCCACAGAGAGAGCTCGGATCTGAAAATGGGGTGAGATTTTGGCTTTCCAGACCCTGGGGAACATGAATATGTGTTTCTTTTTCATTTCTGAGCTCTTTGTCAAAAGTGAAGTTTTCTGGCTGAATTGAGCCATAAGGCAAATTATGAGATACGCCATGGGCTAACTCCTCAGGGAAACTACGGGTCTGAAAATGGTGTGTGAATTCGGCTTTCCAGACCCTAGGGAACATGAATATGTGTTTCTTTTTCATTTCTGAGCTCTGTGTCAACAGTGAAGTTTTCCGGATGAATTGAGTTCTATGGCGAATTCTGAGATACGCCTTGGGCTAACTCCACAGGGACAGCTCGGATCTGAAAATGGTGTGAGAATTTGGCTTTCCAGATCCTAGGGAACATGAATATGTGTTTCTTTTTCATTTCTGAGCTCTGTATCAAAAGTGAAGTTTTCTGGCTGAATTGCGTAGTAAGGTAAATTCTATGATATGGCATTGGCTAACTCCTAAGGGAAAACTCGGATCTGAAAATGGTGTGAGAATTTGGCATTCCAGACCCTGGGGAACATGAATATGTGTTTCTTTTTCATTTCTGAGCTCTGTATCAAAAGTAAGGTTTTCGGGCTGAATTGAGTTGTAAGGTAAATTCTATGATACGCCTTCAGCTAACTCCTCAGGGAAAGCTCGGATCTGAAAATTGAGTGAGAATTCGTAATTCCAGACCCTGGGGAACATGAATATGTGTTTCTTTTTCATTTCTGAGCTCTGTGTCAACAGTGAAGTTTTCCGGATGAATTGAGTTCTATGGCGAATTCTGAGATACGCCATGGGCTAACTCCTCAGGGAAAGCTCGGATCTGAAAATGGTGTGAGAATTCGGCTTTCCAGATCCTAGGAAACATGAATATGTGTTTCTTTTTCATTTCTTTTTTTTTTTTCTCAAAAAAGTTTTATTAGTACAAACTTACATAAGTGGTAACAAAATATTAAATCCAAAGTACAAACATTTTTGTTTCCCCCCCCCAGACCCACCCCCTTCCCTCCCCACCTCCCCCCCCCGGACTTCCCAGAGATAATACAGGGCATAATAATAAGTTTAAATTGTTAATAAAAAGAAAAAGGAAAAAGGAAAAAAAGAACACTATTTTTAAAAAAACTTCAACTCCAAACTATACAGTACTAATATATCGCATTTGTATACAATAGTAAAGATACAAAAAAGAGAGAGATAAAAAAGAAAGAGAATAAAAAAAAAGAAAGAAAGAAAGAGAAAACTCTTTAATACTACAAACAAACAAACCTCCTACCTCCTCCCTTCAGTCCTCTATCTTATACAAGGTAAATGTTACATAAGTAATAACTAAATATAAAATACACAAATCTTAAACTAATATTATGACATTAGAAATAACCTCTAAGATAAAACTTAACTAAATGTTACATAAGTGATCATCAAATATTAAATTTCATCATGATATTAATAAGATAATATTATTCTAAGTTAATTCGCTAACTTCAATAAACAAAAAAAGAAAATAAAAGAAGAATAAACAATAAACAAATCTTCAACAAACTATATATATCTAATATTATCAACATTAAAAATAACCTCAGAATTATATAAAACTTAACTAAATATTGCATAAGTAATCATTAGATAGGGAAAAGATAAAATACAATCATATTAGTCTCTATCCATCCAATATATTTCAACATCACATCGTTTTGTATCTTGATAGTTCATCTTTTAATAGTTCAATAAATTCAAATTTGTCAAGTCGTCTCCCGTCTGCTCCCAAACCTCCATCTCCTTTTCCCCAGCTATCTGATTCAGGCACTCCTTTTGGATTTTTGAGTCTATTTCTTTTTGATCCATCGAAGGTGGCTTCCCCTCCTCCTCCTCTTTTATTTTCCTACACCCTTCTTCTGGAATCTTAGATATATCAGCCTTTAGAACATTGACATAAAATTCAGTAGCTTTTTTTATCGTGTTGAGCCGGTATCTTTTTCCAGAAAATTTCACTGCTACTCCAACTGGTGCTTCCCATTTATATTGTAAATTTAATCTCTTAAATTCATCAATCAAAAAAGTATAGCTTTTCCTGGCTTTAAGCATTTTAGAGGGGATTTCTTTCCAAATCTTTAGTTCCTGACCATTCACCATAAGATTATTGTTAAACGTTGCTTGTATAATTCTGTTCCGTAGAGCTCTTGTGGTAAAATATATGACAATATCCCTTGGTAGATGCTTTTGTTTGGCGTACCACGAGTTGATTCTGTATGTTTTGTCGATTTGTGTAGCCAATTCCGCTTTAGAAATTCCAGACACCTGATCCAATATGTCAACCATCCTGCCTTTTAAATTTTCATATAATCCTTCTTTCAAACCTCTAATCCTTATAGCAACTTCCATAGATCTGAACTGAGTCATTAAGACCTCTTTTTCAAAATTTGCAATGTCATTTTGGATTTTATCTATGTAATTCACCGAAGTTGCCAAAGCTTGTTTATTTGTTTCAATACGTTCTGCCAAAACTTCAATATTTGTTGCTAAGCCTTTGCAAACCTCTAACACATCAAATCTTAGTTGTTGATTCATATTCTTCAAAGCAGCCTGCATCTTATGGTCTATCTCACTTATTTTCTGGTTAAATTCCAAAGTAAGTTCATGTTTCATAATCTTTAAATTATTTAATAAATTTTCAGGTGTCAAAAGCTGTGGAGGTGTTAGCTCAGTGTTAAGTTGCATTTTAGAAATATATCCAGATGAATAGTCATTTCTTTTAGTCAAAACAGTCTTTCCAAACTTTGAAGCCATTGGTGTTTCAAAAGAGTACAAAAAAGAAAGAAAGCCAGATGCCTGATTAAAGTTCTTTCCAGTTTAAAAATCAGATAGTCTTTTATTGAAAATATTTCTATTATAACTTTAATCCAGAGTTAGGAGACAGAGAAAGAAAAAATCATTTTTCCAAGTTAAAAGTTTCCATAAGAGAGAGAGAAAGAAAAAAAAAAAAGCCTCTGGGGAAACGAAAGTCACTTTCACTTCTCAATCTCCATATTGTTACTCTGTTTCCTTTGTTCCCTTGCCGAAGTGAAAGCTTACCCAGGAGTTGAAAAAAAAAGGAAAAAAAGAGGTTTCAGTACTTTCCCATCTCACGCCTGTTTCTCTCTGTCTGCTTCTATAGTTTAAATGTAGTTATAAATCCCATTTTTGAAGCAGCGGCTGGTCACTCCATCTAGCTCTGCAAAGGCAGAGGTTTCCGGATCTTCGGAGCTGGAGACAGGCTGCATGGGGAGCTCTCCCTTCGCGCCCTGCCAGATGGCTCCTAAGGCGCTGGGGGGGCTCTACCCCTCCTGTCAGGCTCTCATCTCTCCCCTTTGCCCGGGGAAGAGATTTTAAAGCCGCCAGACAGCTGTTCTGGCGGCTTTTAACAAAGATCTTTTAACAAAGATCGGAAAGGCATCCAACGAGGGATGTCTGCGATGAAGCGCTCCAAAAACCGGAAGTTTTTGAATTGAGTTCTATGGCGAATTCTGAGATACGCCATGGGCTAACTCCTCAGGGAAAGCTCGGATCTGAAAATGGTGTGAGAATTCGGCTTTCCAGATCCTAGGAAACATGAATATGTGTTTCTTTTTCATTTCTGAGCTCTGTATCAAAAGTGAAGTTTTCTGGCTGAATTGAGTAGTAAGGTAAATTCTATGATATGGCATTGGCTAACTCCTAAGGGAAAACTCGGATCTGAAAATGGTGTGAGAATTTGGCATTCCAGACCCTGGGGAACATGAATATGTGTTTCTTTTTCATTTCTGAGCTCTGTGTAAAAAGTGAAGTTTTCGGGCTGAATTGAGTGGTAAGGTAAATTCTATGATACGCCTTCGGCTAACTCCTCAGAGAAAGCTTGGATCTGAAAATTGGGTGAGATTTTGGCTTTCCAGACCCTGGGGAACATGAATATGTGTTTCTTTTTCATTTCTGAGCTCTGTGTCAACAGTGAAGTTTTCCGGATGAATTGAGTTCTATGGCGAATTCTGAGATACGCCTTGGGCTAAATGCTAAGGGAAAACTCGGATCTGAAAATGGTGTGAGAATTCGGCTTTCCAGACCCTCGGGAACATGAATATGTGTTTCTTTTTCATTTCTGAGCTCTGTGTCAAAAGTGAAGTTTCTGGCTGTAAATTGATTTCTATGGCAAATTCTGAGATACGCCTTGGGCTAACTCCACAGGGAAAGCTCGGATCTGAAAATGGTGTGTGAATTCGGCTTTCCAGACCCTAGGGAACATGAATATGTGTTTCTTTTTCATTTCTGAGCTCTGTGTCAACAGTGAAGTTTTCCGGATGAATTGAGTTCTATGGCGAATTCTGAGATACGCCTTGGGCTAACTCCTCAGAGAAAGCTTGGATCTGAAAATTGGGTGAGATTTTGGCTTTCCAGACCCTGGGGAACATGAATATGTGTTTCTTTTTCATTTCTGAGCTCTGTGTCAAAAGTGAAGTTTTCTGGCTGAATTGAGTTGTAAGGTAAATTCGATGATATGGCATTGGCTAACACCTAAGGGAAAACTCGGATCTGAAAATGGTGTGAGAATTCGGCATTCCAGACCCTGGGGAACATAAATATGTGTTTCTTTTCCATTTCTGAGCTCTGTGTCAAAAGTGAAGTTTCTGGTTGTAAATTGAGACCTAAGGCAAATTCTGAGCCTTGGGCTAACTCCACAGGGAAAGCTCGGAACTGAAAATGGGGTGAGATTTTGGCTTTCCAGACCCTGGGGAACATGAATATGTGTTTCTTTTTCATTTCTGAGCTCTGTATCAAAAGTGAGGTTTTTGGGCTGAATTGAGTTGTAAGGTAAATTCTATGATACGCCTTCAGCTAACTCCTCAAGGAAAGCTCGGATCTGAAAATTGTGTGAGAATTCAGCTTTCCAGACCCTGGGGAACATGAATATGTGTTTCTTTTTCATTTCTGAGCTCTGTGTCAAAAGTGAAGTTTTCCGGATGAATTGAGTTCTATGGCGAATTCTGAGATACGCCTTGGGCTAACTCCTCAGGGAAAGCTCGGATCTGAAAATTGAGTGAGAATTCGTAATTCCAGACCCTGGGGAACATGAATATGTGTTTCTTTTTCATTTCTGAGCTCTGTGTCAACAGTGAAGTTTTCCGGATGAATTGAGTTCTATGGAGAATTCTGAGATACGCCTTGGGCTAACTCCACAGGGACAGCTCGGATCTGAAAATGGTGTGAGAATTCGGCTTTCCAGATCCTAGGGAACATGAATATGTGTTTCTTTTTCATTTCTGAGCTCTGTATCAAAAGTGAAGTTTTCTGGCTGAATTGAGTAGTAAGGTAAATTCTATGATATGGCATTGGCTAACTCCTAAGGGAAAACTCGGATCTGAAAATGGTGTGAGAATTTGGCATTCCAGACCCTGGGGAACATAAATATGTGTTTCTTTTTCATTTCTGAGCTCTGTGTAAAAAGTGAAGTTTTCGGGCTGAATTGAGTGGTAAGGTAAATTCTATGATACGCCTTCGGCTAACTCCTCAGAGAAAGCTTGGATCTGAAAATTGGGTGAGATTTTGGCTTTCCAGACCCTGGGGAACATGAATATGTGTTTCTTTTTCATTTCTGAGCTCTGTGTCAACAGTGAAGTTTTCCGGATGAATTGAGTTCTATGGCGAATTCTGAGATACGCCTTGGGCTAACTCCACAGAGAGAGCTCGGATCTGAAAATGGGGTGAGATTTTGGCTTTCCAGACCCTGGGGAACATGAATATGTGTTTCTTTTTCATTTCTGAGCTCTTTGTCAAAAGTGAAGTTTTCTGGCTGAATTGAGCCATAAGGCAAATTATGAGATACGCCATGGGCTAACTCCTCAGGGAAACTACGGGTCTGAAAATGGTGTGTGAATTCGTCTTTCCAGACCCTAGGGAACATGAATATGTGTTTCTTTTTCATTTCTGAGCTCTGTGTCAACAGTGAAGTTTTCCGGATGAATTGAGTTCTATGGCGAATTCTGAGATACGCCTTGGGCTAACTCCACAGGGACAGCTCGGATCTGAAAATGGTGTGAGAATTTGGCTTTCCAGATCCTAGGGAACATGAATATGTGTTTCTTTTTCATTTCTGAGCTCTGTATCAAAAGTGAAGTTTTCTGGCTGAATTGCGTAGTAAGGTAAATTCTATGATATGGCATTGGCTAACTCCTAAGGGAAAACTCGGATCTGAAAATGGTGTGAGAATTTGGCATTCCAGACCCTGGGGAACATGAATATGTGTTTCTTTTTCATTTCTGAGCTCTGTGTAAAAAGTGAAGTTTTCGGGCTGAATTGAGTGGTAAGGTAAATTCTATGATACGCCTTCGGCTAACTCCTCAGAGAAAGCTTGGATCTGAAAATTGGGTGAGATTTTGGCTTTCCAGACCCTGGGGAACATGAATATGTGTTTCTTTTTCATTTCTGAGCTCTGTGTCAACAGTGAAGTTTTCCAGATGAATTGAGTTCTATGGCGAATTCTGAGATACGCCTTGGACTAACTCCACAGAGAGAGCTCGGATCTGAAAATGGTGTGAGAATTTGGCATTCCAGACCCTGGGGAACATGAATATGTGTTTCTTTTTCATTTCTGAGCTCTGTGTAAAAAGTGAAGTTTTCGGGCTGAATTGAGTGGTAAGGTAAATTCTATGATACGCCTTCGGCTAACTCCTCAGGGAAAGCTCGCGTCTGAAAATGATGTGACAATTCAGCTTTCCAGACCCTGGGGAACATGAATATGTGTTTCTTTTTCATTTCTGAGCTCTGTGTCAAAAGTGAAGTTTTCGGGCTGAATTGAGTGGTAAGGTAAATTCTATGATACGCCTTCGGCTAACTCCTAAGGGAAAACTCGGATCTGAAAATGGTGTGAGAATTCGGCATTCCAGACCCTGGGAACATGAATATGTGTTTCTTTTTCATTTCTGAGCTCTGTGTCAACAGTGAAGTTTTCGGGCTGAATTGAGTGGTAAGGTAAATTCTATGATACGCCTTCGGCTAACTCCTAAGGGAAAACTCGGATCTGAAAATGGTGTGAGAATTCGGCATTCCAGACCCTGGGAACATGAATATGTGTTTCTTTTTCATTTCTGAGCTCTGTGTCAACAGTGAAGTTTTCCAGATGAATTGAGTTCTATGGCGAATTCTGAGATACGCCTTGGGCTAACTCCACAGAGAGAGCTCGGATCTGAAAATGGTGTGAGAATTTGGCATTCCAGACCCTGGGGAACATGAATATGTGTTTCTTTTTCATTTCTGAGCTCTGTGTAAAAAGTGAAGTTTTCGGGCTGAATTGAGTGGTAAGGTAAATTCTATGATACGCCTTCGGCTAACTCCTCAGGGAAAGCTCGCGTCTGAAAATGATGTGACAATTCAGCTTTCCAGACCCTGGGGAACATGAATATGTGTTTCTTTTTCATTTCTGAGCTCTGTGTCAAAAGTGAAGTTTTCGGGCTGAATTGAGTGGTAAGGTAAATTCTATGATACGCCTTCGGCTAACTCCTAAGGGAAAACTCGGATCTGAAAATGGTGTGAGAATTCGGCATTCCAGACCCTGGGAACATGAATATGTGTTTCTTTTTCATTTCTGAGCTCTGTGTCAAAAGTGAAGTTTTCTGGCTGAAATGAGCCCTAAGGCAAATTCTGAGATACGCCTTGGGCTAACTCCACAGGGAAAGCTCGGATCTGAAAATGGTTTGTGAATTCGGCTTACCAGACCCTAGGGAACATGAATATGTGTTTCTTTTTCATTTCTGAGCTCTGTGTCAACAGTGAAGTTTTCCGGATGAATTGAGTTCTATGGCGAATTCTGAGATACGCCTTGGGCTAACTCCTCAGAGAAAGCTTGGATCTGAAAATTGGGTGAGATTTTGGCTTTCCAGACCCTGGGGAACATGAATATGTGTTTCTTTTTTATTTCTGAGCTCTGTGTCAAAAGTGAAGAATCTGGCTGTAAATTGAGTCCTAAGGCAAATTCTGATCCTTGGGCTAACTCCACAGGGAAAACTCGGATCTGAAAATTGTGTGAGAATTCGGCATTCCAGACCCTGGGGAACATAAATATGTGTTTCTTTTCCATTTCTGAGCTCTGTGTCAAAAGTGAAGTTTCTGGCTGTAAATTGAGTCCTAAGGCAAATTCTGATCCTTGGGCTAACTCCACAGGGAAAGCTCGGATCTGAAAATTGTGTGAGAATTTGGCATTCCAGACCCTGGGGAACATGAATATGTGTTTCTTTTTCATTTCTGAGCTCTGTGTCAAAAGTGAAGTTTTCGGGCTGAATTGAGTGGTAAGGTAAATGCTATGATACGCCTTCGGCTAACTCCTCAGAGAAAGCTTGGATCTGAAAATTGGGTGATTTTTTGGCTTTCCAGACCCTGGGGAACATGAATATGTGTTTCTTTTTCATTTCTGAGCTCTGTGTCAACAGTGAAGTTTTCCGGATGAATTGAGTTCTATGGCGAATTCTGAGATACGCCATGGGCTAACTGCTAAGGGAAAACTCGGATCTGAAAATGGTGTGAGAATTCGGCTTTCCAGACCCTGGGGAACATGAATATGTGTTTCTTTTTCATTTCTGAGCTCTGTATCAAAAGTGAAGTTTTCTGGCTGAATTGAGTAGTAAGGTAAATTCTATGATATGGCATTGGCTAACTCCTAAGGGAAAACTCGGATCTGAAAATGGTGTGAGAATTTGGCATTCCAGACCCTGGGGAACATGAATATGTGTTTCTTTTTCATTTCTGAGCTCTGTGTAAAAAGTGAAGTTTTCCGGATGAATTGAGTTCTATGGCGAATTCTGAGATACGCCTTGGGCTAACTGCTAAGGGAAAACTCGGATCTGAAAATGGTGTGAGAATTCGGCTTTCCAGACCCTCGGGAACATGAATATGTGTTTCTTTTTCATTTCTGAGCTCTGTGTCAAAAGTGAAGTTTCTGGCTGTAAATTGATTTCTATGGCAAATTCTGAGATACGCCTTGGGCTAACTCCACAGGGAAAGCTCGGATCTGAAAATAGTGTGTGAATTCGGCTTTCCAGACCCTAGGGAACATGTATATGTGTTTCTTTTTCATTTCTGAGCTCTGTGTCAACAGTGAAGTTTTCCGGATGAATTGAGTTCTATGGCGAATTCTGAGATACGCCTTGGGCTAACTCCTCAGAGAAAGCTTGGATCTGAAAATTGGGTGAGATTTTGGCTTTCCAGACCCTGGGGAACATGAATATGTGTTTCTTTTTCATTTCTGAGCTCTGTGTCAAAAGTGAAGTTTTCTGGCTGAATTGAGTTGTAAGGTAAATTCGATGATATGGCATTGGCTAACACCTAAGGGAAAACTCGGATCTGAAAATGGTGTGAGAATTCGGCATTCCAGACCCTGGGGAACATAAATATGTGTTTCTTTTCCATTTCTGAGCTCTGTGTCAAAAGTGAAGTTTCTGGCTGTAAATTGAGACCTAAGGCAAATTCTGAGCCTTGGGCTAACTCCACAGGGAAAGCTCGGAACTGAAAATGGGGTGAAATTTTGGCTTTCCAGACCCTGGGGAACATGAATATGTGTTTCTTTTTCATTTCTGAGCTCTGTATCAAAAGTGAGGTTTTTGGGCTGAATTGAGTTGTAAGGTAAATTCTATGATACGCCTTCAGCTAACTCCTCAAGGAAAGCTCGGATCTGAAAATTGTGTGAGAATTTGGCATTCCAGACCCTGGGGAACATGAATATGTGTTTCTTTTTCATTTCTGAGCTCTGTGTAAAAAGTGAAGTTTTCGGGCTGAATTGAGTGGTAAGGTAAATGCTATGATACGCCTTCGGCTAACTCCTCAGAGAAAGCTTGGATCTGAAAATTGGGTGATTTTTTGGCTTTCCAGACCCTGGGGAACATGAATATGTGTTTCTTTTTCATTTCTGAGCTCTGTGTCAACAGTGAAGTTTTCCGGATGAATTGAGTTCTATGGCGAATTCTGAGATACGCCATGGGCTAACTGCTAAGGGAAAACTCGGATCTGAAAATGGTGTGAGAATTCGGCTTTCCAGACCCTCGGGAACATGAATATGTGTTTCTTTTTCATTTCTGAGCTCTGTGTCAAAAGTGAAGTTTCTGGCTGTAAATTGATTTCTATGGCAAATTCTGAGATACGCCTTGGGCTAACTCCACAGGGAAAGCTCGGATCTGAAAATGGTGTGTGAATTCGGCTTTCCAGACCCTAGGGAACATGTATATGTGTTTCTTTTTCATTTCTGAGCTCTGTATCAACAGTGAAGTTTTCCGGATGAATTGAGTTCTATGGCGAATTCTGAGATACGCCTTGGGCTAACTCCTCAGAGAAAGCTTGGATCTGAAAATTGGGTGAGATTTTGCCTTTCCAGACCCTGGGGAACATGAATATGTGTTTCTTTTTCATTTCTGAGCTCTGTGTCAAAAGTGAAGTTTTCTGGCTGAATTGAGTTGTAAGGTAAATTCGATGATATGGCATTGGCTAACACCTAAGGGAAAACTCGGATCTGAAAATGGTGTGAGAATTCGGCATTCCAGACCCTGGGGAACATAAATATGTGTTTCTTTTCCATTTCTGAGCTCTGTGTCAAAAGTGAAGTTTCTGGCTGTAAATTGAGACCTAAGGCAAATTCTGAGCCTTGGGCTAACTCCACAGGGAAAGCTCGGAACTGAAAATGGGGTGAGATTTTGGCTTTCCAGACCCTGGGGAACATGAATATGTGTTTCTTTTTCATTTCTGAGCTCTGTATCAAAAGTGAAGTTTTGGGGCTGAATTGAGTGGTAAGGTAAATTCTGAGATACGCCTTGGGCTAACTCCACAGGGAAAGCTCGCGTCTGAAAATGGTGTGACTATTCAGCTTTCCAGACCCTGGGGAACACGAATATGTGTTTCTTTTTCATTTCTGAGCTCTGTGTCAACAGTGAAGTTTTCCGGATGAATTGAGTTCTATGGCGAATTCTGAGATACGCCTTGGGCTAACTCCACAGGGACAGCTCGGATCTGAAAATGGTGTGAGAATTCGGCTTTCCAGATCCTAGGGAACATGAATATGTGTTTCTTTTTCATTTCTGAGCTCTGTATCAAAAGTGAGGTTTTCTGGCTGAATTGAGTAGTAAGGTAAATTCTATGATATGGCATTGGCTAACTCCTAAGGGAAAACTCGGATCTGAAAATGGTGTGAGAATTTGGCATTCCAGACCCTGGGGAACATAAATATGTGTTTCTTTTTCATTTCTGAGCTCTGTGTAAAAAGTGAAGTTTTTGGGCTGAATTGAGTGGTAAGGTAAATTCTGAGATACGCCTTGGGCTAACTCCACAGAGAGAGCTCGGATCTGAAAATGGGGTGAGATTTTGGCTTTCCAGACCCTGGGGAACATGAATATGTGTTTCTTTTTCATTTCTGAGCTCTTTGTCAAAAGTGAAGTTTTCTGGCTGAATTGAGCCATAAGGCAAATTATGAGATACGCCATGGGCTAACTCCTCAGGGAAACTACGGGTCTGAAAATGGTGTGTGAATTCGGCTTTCCAGACCCTAGGGAACATGAATATGTTTTTCTTTTTCATTTCTGAGCTCTGTGTCAACAGTGAAGTTTTCCGGATGAATTGAGTTCTATGGCGAATTCTGAGATACGCCTTGGGCTAACTCCTCAGAGAAAGCTTGGATCTGAAAATTGGGTGAGATTTTGGCTTTCCAGACCCTGGGGAACATGAATATGTGTTTCTTTTTCATTTCTGAGCTCTGTGTCAAAAGTGAAGTTTTCTGGCTGAATTGAGTTGTAAGGTAAATTCGATGATATGGCATTGGCTAACACCTAAGGGAAAACTCGGATCTGAAAATTGTGTGAGAATTCGGCATTCCAGACACTGGGGAACATAAATATGTGTTTCTTTTCCATTTCTGAGCTCTGTGTCAAAAGTGAAGTTTCTGGCTGTAAATTGAGACCTAAGGCAAATTCTGAGCCTTGGGCTAACTCCACAGGGAAAGCTCGGAACTAAAAATGGGGTGAGATTTTGGCTTTCCAGACCCTGGGGAACATGAATATGTGTTTCTTTTTCATTTCTGAGCTCTGTATCAAAAGTGAGGTTTTTGGGCTGAATTGAGTTGTAAGGTAAATTCTATGATACGCCTTCAACTAACTCCTCAGGGAAAGCTCGGATCTGAAAATTGTGTGAGAATTCAGCTTTCCAGACCCTGGGGAACATGAATATGTGTTTCTTTTTCATTTCTGAGCTCTGTGTCAAAAGTGAAGTTTTCTGGCTGAATTAAGTTGTAAGGTAAATTCTATGATATGGCATTGGCTAACTCCTAAGGGAAAACTCGGATCTGAAATTTGTGTGAGAATTCGTAATTCCAGACCCTGGGGAACATGAATATGTGTTTCTTTTTCATTTCTGAGCTCTGTGTCAACAGTGAAGTTTCTGGCTGTAAATTGATTTCTATGGCAAATTCTGAGATACGCCTTGGGCTAACTCCACAGGGAAAGCTCGGATCTGAAAATGGTGTGTGAATTCGGCTTTCCAGACCCTAGGGAACATGTATATGTGTTTCTTTTTCATTTCTGAGCTCTGTGTCAACAGTGAAGTTTTCCGGATGAATTGAGTTCTATGGCGAATTCTGAGATACGCCTTGGGCTAACTCCTCAGAGAAAGCTTGGATCTGAAAATTGGGTGAGATTTTGGCTTTCCAGACCCTGGGGAACATGAATATGTGTTTCTTTTTCATTTCTGATCTCTGTGTCAAAAGTGAAGTTTTCTGGCTGAATTGAGTTGTAAGGTAAATTCGATGATATGGCATTGGCTAACACCTAAGGGAAAACTCGGATCTGAAAATGGTGTGAGAATTCGGCATTCCAGACCCTGGGGAACATAAATATGTGTTTCTTTTCCATTTCTGAGCTCTGTGTCAAAAGTGAAGTTTCTGGCTGTAAATTGAGACCTAAGGCAAATTCTGAGCCTTGGGCTAACTCCACAGGGAAAGCTCGGAACTGAAAATGGGGTGAGATTTTGGCTTTCCAGACCCTGGGGAACATGAATATGTGTTTCTTTTTCATTTCTGAGCTCTGTATCAAAAGTGAGGTTTTTGGGCTGAATTGAGTTGTAAGGTAAATTCTATGATACGCCTTCAGCTAATTCCTCAAGGAAAGCTCGGATCTGAAAATTGTGTGAGAATTTGGCATTCCAGACCCTGGGGAACATGAATATGTGTTTCTTTTTCATTTCTGAGCTCTGTGTAAAAAGTGAAGTTTTCGGGCTGAATTGAGTGGTAAGGTAAATTCTATGATACGCCTTCGGCTAACTCCTCAGGGAAAGCTCGCGTCTGAAAATGATGTGACAATTCAGCTTTCCAGACCCTGGGGAACATGAATATGTGTTTCTTTTTCATTTCTGAGCTCTGTATCAAAAGTGAAGTTTTCTGGCTGAATTGAGTAGTAAGGTAAATTCTATGATATGGCATTGGCTAACTCCTAAGGGAAAACTCGGATCTGAAAATGGTGTGAGAATTTGGCATTCCAGACCCTGGGGAACATAAATATGTGTTTCTTTTTCATTTCTGAGCTCTGTGTAAAAAGTGAAGTTTTTGGGCTGAATTGAGTGGTAAGGTAAATTCTGAGATACGCCTTGGGCTAACTCCACAGAGAGAGCTCGGATCTGAAAATGGGGTGAGATTTTGGCTTTCCAGACCCTGGGGAACATGAATATGTGTTTCTTTTTCATTTCTGAGCTCTTTGTCAAAAGTGAAGTTTTCTGGCTGAATTGAGCCATAAGGCAAATTATGAGATACGCCATGGGCTAACTCCTCAGGGAAACTACGGGTCTGAAAATGGTGTGTGAATTCGGCTTTCCAGACCCTGGGGAACATAAATATGTGTTTCTTTTCCATTTCTGAGCTCTGTGTCAAAAGTGAAGTTTCTGGCTGTAAATTGAGACCTAAGGCAAATTCTGAGCCTTGGGCTAACTCCACAGGGAAAGCTCGGAACTAAAAATGGGGTGAGATTTTGGCTTTCCAGACCCTGGGGAACATGAATATGTGTTTCTTTATCATTTCTGAGCTCTGTATCAAAAGTGAGGTTTTTGGGCTGAATTGAGTTGTAAGGTAAATTCTATGATACGCCTTCAGCTAACTCCTCAGGGAAAGCTCGGATCTGAAAATTGTGTGAGAATTCAGCTTTCCAGACCCTGGGGAACATGAATATGTGTTTCTTTTTCATTTCTGAGCTCTGTGTCAACAGTGAAGTTTCTGGCTGTAAATTGAGACCTAAGGCAAATTCTGAGCCTTGGGCTAACTCCACAGGGAAAGCTCGGAACTGAAAATGGGGTGAGATTTTGGCTTTCCAGACCCTGGGGAACATGAATATGTGTTTCTTTTTCATTTCTGAGCTCTGTGTCAAAAGTGAAGTTTTCTGGCTGAATTAAGTTGTAAGGTAAATTCTGTGATATGGCATTGGCTAACTCCTAAGGGAAAACTCGGATCTGAAATTTGTGTGAGAATTCGTAATTCCAGACCCTGGGGAACATGAATATGTGTTTCTTTTTCATTTCTGAGCTCTGTGTCAACAGTGAAGTTTCTGGCTGTAAATTGATTTCTATGGCAAATTCTGAGATACGCCTTGGGCTAACTCCACAGGGAAAGCTCGGATCTGAAAATGGTGTGTGAATTCGGCTTTCCAGACCCTAGGGAACATGTATATGTGTTTCTTTTTCATTTCTGAGCTCTGTGTCAACAGTGAAGTTTTCCGGATGAATTGAGTTCTATGGCGAATTCTGAGATACGCCTTGGGCTAACTCCTCAGAGAAAGCTTGGATCTGAAAATTGGGTGAGATTTTGGCTTTCCAGACCCTGGGGAACATGAATATGTGTTTCTTTTTCATTTCTGAGCTCTGTGTCAAAAGTGAAGTTTTCTGGCTGAATTGAGTTGTAAGGTAAATTCGATGATATGGCATTGGCTAACACCTAAGGGAAAACTCGGATCTGAAAATGGTGTGAGAATTCGGCATTCCAGACCCTGGGGAACATAAATATGTGTTTCTTTTCCATTTCTGAGCTCTGTGTCAAAAGTGAAGTTTCTGGCTGTAAATTGAGACCTAAGGCAAATTCTGAGCCTTGGGCTAACTCCACAGGGAAAGCTCGGAACTGAAAATGGGGTGAGATTTTGGCTTTCCAGACCCTGGGGAACATGAATATGTGTTTCTTTTTCATTTCTGAGCTCTGTATCAAAAGTGAGGTTTTTGGGCTGAATTGAGTTGTAAGCTAAATTCTATGATACGCCTTCAGCTAACTCCTCAAGGAAAGCTCGGATCTGAAAATTGTGTGAGAATTTGGCATTCCAGACCCTGGGGAACATGAATATGTGTTTCTTTTTCATTTCTGAGCTCTGTGTAAAAAGTGAAGTTTTCGGGCTGAATTGAGCCATAAGGCAAATTATGAGATACGCCATGGGCTAACTCCTCAGGGAAACTACGGGTCTGAAAATGGTGTGTGAATTCGGCTTTCCAGACCCTAGGGAACATGAATATGTTTTTCTTTTTCATTTCTGAGCTCTGTGTCAACAGTGAAGTTTTCCGGATGAATTGAGTTCTATGGCGAATTCTGAGATACGCCTTGGGCTAACTCCTCAGAGAAAGCTTGGATCTGAAAATTGGGTGAGATTTTGGCTTTCCAGACCCTGGGGAACATGAATATGTGTTTCTTTTTCATTTCTGAGCTCTGTGTCAAAAGTGAAGTTTTCTGGCTGAATTGAGTTGTAAGGTAAATTCGATGATATGGCATTGGCTAACACCTAAGGGAAAACTCGGATCTGAAAATTGTGTGAGAATTCGGCATTCCAGACCCTGGGGAACATAAATATGTGTTTCTTTTCCATTTCTGAGCTCTGTGTCAAAAGTGAAGTTTCTGGCTGTAAATTGAGACCTAAGGCAAATTCTGAGCCTTGGGCTAACTCCACAGGGAAAGCTCGGAACTAAAAATGGGGTGAGATTTTGGCTTTCCAGACCCTGGGGAACATGAATATGTGTTTCTTTTTCATTTCTGAGCTCTGTATCAAAAGTGAGGTTTTTGGGCTGAATTGAGTTGTAAGGTAAATTCTATGATACGCCTTCAGCTAACTCCTCAGGGAAAGCTCGGATCTGAAAATTGTGTGAGAATTCAGCTTTCCAGACCCTGGGGAACATGAATATGTGTTTCTTTTTCATTTCTGAGCTCTGTGTCAAAAGTGAAGTTTTCTGGCTGAATTAAGTTGTAAGGTAAATTCTATGATATGGCATTGGCTAACTCCTAAGGGAAAACTCGGATCTGAAATTTGTGTGAGAATTCGTAATTCCAGACCCTCGGGAACATGAATATGTGTTTCTTTTTCATTTCTGAGCTCTGTGTCAACAGTGAAATTTCTGGCTGTAAATTGATTTCTATGGCAAATTCTGAGATACGCCTTGGGCTAACTCCACAGGGAAAGCTCGGATCTGAAAATGGTGTGTGAATTCGGCTTTCCAGACCCTGGGGAACATAAATATGTGTTTCTTTTCCATTTCTGAGCTCTGTGTCAAAAGTGAAGTTTTTGGCTGTAAATTGAGACCTAAGGCAAATTCTGAGCCTTGGGCTAACTCCACAGGGAAAGCTCGGAACTGAAAATGGGGTGAGATTTTGGCTTTCCAGACCCTGGGGAACATGAATATGTGTTTCTTTTTCATTTCTGAGCTCTGTATCAAAAGTGAGGTTTTTGGGCTGAATTGAGTTGTAAGGTAAATTCTATGATACGCCTTCAGCTAACTCCTCAAGGAAAGCTCGGATCTGAAAATGGTGTGAGAATTTGGCATTCCAGACCCTGGGGAACATGAATATGTGTTTCTTTTTCATTTCTGAGCTCTGTGTAAAAAGTGAAGTTTTCGGGCTGAATTGAGTGGTAAGGTAAATTCTATGATACGCCTTCGGCTAACTCCTCAGGGAAAGCTCGCGTCTGAAAATGATGTGACAATTCAGCTTTCCAGACCCTGGGGAACATGAATATGTGTTTCTTTTTCATTTCTGAGCTCTGTATCAAAAGTGAAGTTTTCTGGCTGAATTGAGTAGTAAGGTAAATTCTATGATATGGCATTGGCTAACTCCTAAGGGAAAACTCGGATCTGAAAATGGTGTGAGAATTTGGCATTCCAGACCCTGGGGAACATAAATATGTGTTTCTTTTCCATTTCTGAGCTCTGTGTCAAAAGTGAAGTTTCTGGCTGTAAATTGAGACCTAAGGCAAATTCTGAGCCTTGGGCTAACTCCACAGGGAAAGCTCGGAACTGAAAATGGGGTGAGATTTTGGCTTTCCAGACCCTGGGGAACATGAATATGTGTTTCTTTTTCATTTCTGAGCTCTGTATCAAAAGTGAGGTTTTTGGGCTGAATTGAATTGTAAGGTAAATTCTATGATACGCCTTCAGCTAACTCCTCAAGGAAAGCTCGGATCTGAAAATTGTGTGAGAATTTGGCATTCCAGACCCTGGGGAACATGAATATGTGTTTCTTTTTCATTTCTGAGCTCTGTGTAAAAAGTGAAGTTTTCGGGCTGAATTGAGTGGTAAGGTAAATTCTATGATACGCCTTCGGCTAACTCCTCAGGGAAAGCTCGCGTCTGAAAATGATGTGACAATTCAGCTTTCCAGACCCTGGGGAACATGAATATGTGTTTCTTTTTCATTTCTGAGCTCTGTATCAAAAGTGAAGTTTTCTGGCTGAATTGAGTAGTAAGGTAAATTCTATGATATGGCATTGGCTAACTCCTAAGGGAAAACTCGGATCTGAAAATGGTGTGAGAATTTGGCATTCCAGACCCTGGGGAACATAAATATGTGTTTCTTTTTCATTTCTGAGCTCTGTGTAAAAAGTGAAGTTTTTGGGCTGAATTGAGTGGTAAGGTAAATTCTGAGATACGCCTTGGGCTAACTCCACAGAGAGAGCTCGGATCTGAAAATGGGGTGAGATTTTGGCTTTCCAGACCCTGGGGAACATGAATATGTGTTTCTTTTTCATTTCTGAGCTCTTTGTCAAAAGTGAAGTTTTCTGGCTGAATTGAGCCATAAGGCAAATTATGAGATACGCCATGGGCTAACTCCTCAGGGAAACTACGGGTCTGAAAATGGTGTGTGAATTCGGCTTTCCAGACCCTAGGGAACATGAATATGTTTTTCTTTTTCATTTCTGAGCTCTGTGTCAACAGTGAAGTTTTCCGGATGAATTGAGTTCTATGGCGAATTCTGAGATACGCCTTGGGCTAACTCCTCAGAGAAAGCTTGGATCTGAAAATTGGGTGAGATTTTGGCTTTCCAGACCCTGGGGAACATGAATATGTGTTTCTTTTTCATTTCTGAGCTCTGTGTCAAAAGTGAAGTTTTCTGGCTGAATTGAGTTGTAAGGTAAATTCGATGATATGGCATTGGCTAACACCTAAGGGAAAACTCGGATCTGAAAATTGTGTGAGAATTCGGCATTCCAGACCCTGGGGAACATAAATATGTGTTTCTTTTCCATTTCTGAGCTCTGTGTCAAAAGTGAAGTTTCTGGCTGTAAATTGAGACCTAAGGCAAATTCTGAGCCTTGGGCTAACTCCACAGGGAAAGCTCGGAACTAAAAATGGGGTGAGATTTTGGCTTTCCAGACCCTGGGGAACATGAATATGTGTTTCTTTTTCATTTCTGAGCTCTGTATCAAAAGTGAGGTTTTTGGGCTGAATTGAGTTGTAAGGTAAATTCTATGATACGCCTTCAGCTAACTCCTCAGGGAAAGCTCGGATCTGAAAATTGTGTGAGAATTCAGCTTTCCAGACCCTGGGGAACATGAATATGTGTTTCTTTTTCATTTCTGAGCTCTGTGTCAAAAGTGAAGTTTTCTGGCTGAATTAAGTTGTAAGGTAAATTCTATGATATGGCATTGGCTAACTCCTAAGGGAAAACTCGGATCTGAAATTTGTGTGAGAATTCGTAATTCCAGACCCTGGGGAACATGAATATGTGTTTCTTTTTCATTTCTGAGCTCTGTGTCAACAGTGAAGTTTCTGGCTGTAAATTGATTTCTATGGCAAATTCTGAGATACGCCTTGGGCTAACTCCACAGGGAAAGCTCGGATCTGAAAATGGTGTGTGAATTCGGCTTTCCAGACCCTAGGGAACATGTATATGTGTTTCTTTTTCATTTCTGAGCTCTGTGTCAACAGTGAAGTTTTCCGGATGAATTGAGTTCTATGGCGAATTCTGAGATACGCCTTGGGCTAACTCCTCAGAGAAAGCTTGGATCTGAAAATTGGGTGAGATTTTGGCTTTCCAGACCCTGGGGAACATGAATATGTGTTTCTTTTTCATTTCTGAGCTCTGTGTCAAAAGTGAAGTTTTCTGACTGAATTGAGTTCTAAGGTAAATTCGATGATATGGCATTGGCTAACACCTAAGGGAAAACTCGGATCTGAAAATGGTGTGAGAATTCGGCATTCCAGACCCTGGGGAACATAAATATGTGTTTCTTTTCCATTTCTGAGCTCTGTGTCAAAAGTGAAGTTTCTGGCTGTAAATTGAGACCTAAGGCAAATTCTGAGCCTTGGGCTAACTCCACAGGGAAAGCTCGGAACTGAAAATGGGGTGAGATTTTGGCTTTCCAGACCCTGGGGAACATGAATATGTGTTTCTTTTTCATTTCTGAGCTCTGTATCAAAAGTGAGGTTTTTGGGCTGAATTGAGTTGTAAGGTAAATTCTATGATACGCCTTCAGCTAACTCCTCAAGGAAAGCTCGGATCTGAAAATTGTGTGAGAATTTGGCATTCCAGACCCTGGGGAACATGAATATGTGTTTCTTTTTCATTTCTGAGCTCTGTGTAAAAAGTGAAGTTTTCGGGCTGAATTGAGTGGTAAGGTAAATTCTATGATACGCCTTCGGCTAACTCCTCAGAGAAAGCTTGGATCTGAAAATTGGGTGAGATTTTGGCTTTCCAGACCCTGGGGAACATGAATATGTGTTTCTTTTTCATTTCTGAGCTCTGTGTCAACAGTGAAGTTTTCCGGATGAATTGAGTTCTATGGCGAATTCTGAGATACGCCTTGGGCTAACTGCTAAGGGAAAACTCGGATCTGAAAATGGTGTGAGAATTCGGCTTTCCAGACCCTCGGGAACATGAATATGTGTTTCTTTTTCATTTCTGAGCTCTGTGTCAAAAGTGAAGTTTCTGGCTGTAAATTGAATTCTATGGCAAATTCTGAGATACACCTTGGGCTAACTCCACAGGGAAAGCTCGGATCTGAAAATGGTGTGTGAATTCGGCTTTCCAGACCCTAGGGAACATGTATATGTGTTTCTTTTTCATTTCTGAGCTCTGTGTCAACAGTGAAGTTTTCCGGATGAATTGAGTTCTATGGCGAATTCTGAGATACGCCTTGGGCTAACTCCTCAGAGAAAGCTTGGATCTGAAAATTGTGTGAGAATTCAGCTTTCCAGACCCTGGGGAACATGAATATGTGTTTCTTTTTCATTTCTGAGCTCTGTGTAAAAAGTGAAGTTTTCGGGCTGAATTGAGTGGTAAGGTAAATTCTATGATACGCCTTCGGCTAACTCCTCAGGGAAAGCTCGCGTCTGAAAATGATGTGACAATTCAGCTTTCCAGACCCTGGGGAACATGAATATGTGTTTCTTTTTCATTTCTGAGCTCTGTATCAAAAGTGAAGTTTTCTGGCTGAATTGAGTAGTAAGGTAAATTCTATGATATGGCATTGGCTAACTCCTAAGGGAAAACTCGGATCTGAAAATGGTGTGAGAATTTGGCATTCCAGACCCTGGGGAACATAAATATGTGTTTCTTTTTCATTTCTGAGCTCTGTGTAAAAAGTGAAGTTTTTGGGCTGAATTGAGTGGTAAGGTAAATTCTGAGATACGCCTTGGGCTAACTCCACAGAGAGAGCTCGGATCTGAAAATGGGGTGAGATTTTGGCTTTCCAGACCCTGGGGAACATGAATATGTGTTTCTTTTTCATTTCTGAGCTCTTTGTCAAAAGTGAAGTTTTCTGGCTGAATTGAGCCATAAGGCAAATTATGAGATACGCCATGGGCTAACTCCTCAGGGAAACTACGGGTCTGAAAATGGTGTGTGAATTCGGCTTTCCAGACCCTAGGGAACATGAATATGTTTTTCTTTTTCATTTCTGAGCTCTGTGTCAACAGTGAAGTTTTCCGGATGAATTGAGTTCTATGGCGAATTCTGAGATACGCCTTGGGCTAACTCCTCAGAGAAAGCTTGGATCTGAAAATTGGGTGAGATTTTGGCTTTCCAGACCCTGGGGAACATGAATATGTGTTTCTTTTTCATTTCTGAGCTCTGTGTCAAAAGTGAAGTTTTCTGGCTGAATTGAGTTGTAAGGTAAATTCGATGATATGGCATTGGCTAACACCTAAGGGAAAACTCGGATCTGAAAATTGTGTGAGAATTCGGCATTCCAGACCCTGGGGAACATAAATATGTGTTTCTTTTCCATTTCTGAGCTCTGTGTCAAAAGTGAAGTTTCTGGCTGTAAATTGAGACCTAAGGCAAATTCTGAGCCTTGGGCTAACTTCACAGGGAAAGCTCGGAACTAAAAATGGGGTGAGATTTTGGCTTTCCAGACCCTGGGGAACATGAATATGTGTTTCTTTTTCATTTCTGAGCTCTGTATCAAAAGTGAGGTTTTTGGGCTGAATTGAGTTGTAAGGTAAATTCTATGATACGCCTTCAGCTAACTCCTCAGGGAAAGCTCGGATCTGAAAATTGTGTGAGAATTCAGCTTTCCAGACCCTGGGGAACATGAATATGTGTTTCTTTTTCATTTCTGAGCTCTGTGTCAAAAGTGAAGTTTTCTGGCTGAATTAAGTTGTAAGGTAAATTCTATGATATGGCATTGGCTAACTCCTAAGGGAAAACTCGGATCTGAAAATGGTGTGAGAATTCGTAATTCCAGACCCTGGGGAACATGAATATGTGTTTCTTTTTCATTTCTGAGCTCTGTGTCAACAGTGAAGTTTCTGGCTGTAAATTGATTTCTATGGCAAATTCTGAGATACGCCTTGGGCTAACTCCACAGGGAAAGCTCGGATCTGAAAATGGTGTGTGAATTCGGCTTTCCAGACCCTAGGGAACATGTATATGTGTTTCTTTTTCATTTCTGAGCTCTGTGTCAACAGTGAAGTTTTCCGGATGAATTGAGTTCTATGGCGAATTCTGAGATACGCCTTGGGCTAACTCCTCAGAGAAAGCTTGGATCTGAAAATTGGGTGAGATTTTGGCTTTCCAGACCCTGGGGAACATGAATATGTGTTTCTTTTTCATTTCTGAGCTCTGTGTCAAAAGTGAAGTTTTCTGGCTGAATTGAGTTGTAAGGTAAATTCGATGATATGGCATTGGCTAACACCTAAGGGAAAACTCGGATCTGAAAATGGTGTGAGAATTCGGCATTCCAGACCCTGGGGAACATAAATATGTGTTTCTTTTCCATTTCTGAGCTCTGTGTCAAAAGTGAAGTTTCTGGCTGTAAATTGAGACCTAAGGCAAATTCTGAGCCTTGGGCTAACTCCACAGGGAAAGCTCGGAACTGAAAATGGGGTGAGATTTTGGCTTTCCAGACCCTGGGGAACATGAATATGTGTTTCTTTTTCATTTCTGAGCTCTGTATCAAAAGTGAGGTTTTTGGGCTGAATTGAGTTGTAAGGTAAATTCTATGATACGCCTTCAGCTAACTCCTCAGGGAAAGCTCGGATCTGAAAATTGTGTGAGAATTCAGCTTTCCAGACCCTGGGGAACATGAATATGTGTTTCTTTTTCATTTCTGAGCTCTGTGTCAACAGTGAAGTTTTCCGGATGAATTGAGTTCTATGGCGAATTCTGAGATACGCCATGGGCTAACTCCTCAGGGAAAGCTCGGATCTGAAAATGGTGTGAGAATTCGGCTTTACAGACAGTAGGGAACATGAATATGTGTTTCTTTTTCATTTCTGAGCTCTGTGTCAAAAGTGAAGTTTTCGGGCTGAATTGAGTGGTAAGGTAAATTCTGAGATACGCCTTGGGCTAACTCCACAGGGAAAGCTCAGATCTGAAAATGGTGTGACTATTCAGCTTTCCAGACCCTGGGGAACACGAATATGTATTTCTTTTTCATTTCTGAGCTCTGTGTCAACAGTGAAGTTTTCCGGATGAATTGAGTTCTATGGCGAATTCTGAGATACGCCTTGGGCTAACTCCACAGGGACAGCTCGGATCTGAAAATGGTGTGAGAATTCGGCTTTCCAGATCCTAGGGAACATGAATATGTGTTTCTTTTTCATTTCTGAGCTCTGTATCAAAAGTGAAGTTTTCTGGCTGAATTGAGTAGTAAGGTAAATTCTATGATATGGCATTGGCTAACTCCTAAGGGAAAACTCGGATCTGAAAATGGTGTGAGAATTTGGCATTCCAGACCCTGGGGAACATGAATATGTGTTTCTTTTTCATTTCTGAGCTCTGTGTCAAAAGTGAAGTTTTCGGGCTGAATTGAGTGGTAAGGTAAATTCTATGATACGCCTTCGGCTAACTCCTCAGAGAAAGCTTGGATCTGAAAATTGGGTGAGATTTTGGCTTTCCAGACCCTGGGGAACATGAATATGTGTTTCTTTTTCATTTCTGAGCTCTGTGTCAACAGTGAAGTTTTCCGGATGAATTGAGTTCTATGGCGAATTCTGAGATACGCCTTGGGCTAACTCCACAGAGAGAGCTCGGATCTGAAAATGGGGTGAGATTTTGGCATTCCAGACCCTGGGGAACATAAATATGTGTTTCTTTTTCATTTCTGAGCTCTGTGTAAAAAGTGAAGTTTTTGGGCTGAATTGAGTGGTAAGGTAAATTCTGAGATACGCCTTGGGCTAACTCCACAGAGAGAGCTCGGATCTGAAAATGGGGTGAGATTTTGGCTTTCCAGACCCTGGGGAACATGAATATGTGTTTCTTTTTCATTTCTGAGCTCTTTGTCAAAAGTGAAGTTTTCTGGCTGAATTGAGCCATAAGGCAAATTATGAGATACGCCATGGGCTAACTCCTCAGGGAAACTACGGGTCTGAAAATGGTGTGTGAATTCGGCTTTCCAGACCCTAGGGAACATGAATATGTTTTTCTTTTTCATTTCTGAGCTCTGTGTCAACAGTGAAGTTTTCCGGATGAATTGAGTTCTATGGCGAATTCTGAGATACGCCTTGGGCTAACTCCTCAGAGAAAGCTTGGATCTGAAAATTGGGTGAGATTTTGGCTTTCCAGACCCTGGGGAACATGAATATGTGTTTCTTTTTCATTTCTGAGCTCTGTGTCAAAAGTGAAGTTTTCTGGCTGAATTGAGTTGTAAGGTAAATTCGATGATATGGCATTGGCTAACACCTAAGGGAAAACTCGGATCTGAAAATTGTGTGAGAATTCGGCATTCCAGACCCTGGGGAACATAAATATGTGTTTCTTTTCCATTTCTGAGCTCTGTGTCAAAAGTGAAGTTTCTGGCTGTAAATTGAGACCTAAGGCAAATTCTGAGCCTTGGGCTAACTCCACAGGGAAAGCTCGGAACTAAAAATGGGGTGAGATTTTGGCTTTCCAGACCCTGGGGAACATGAATATGTGTTTCTTTTTCATTTCTGAGCTCTGTATCAAAAGTGAGGTTTTTGGGCTGAATTGAGTTGTAAGGTAAATTCTATGATACGCCTTCAGCTAACTCCTCAGGGAAAGCTCGGATCTGAAAATTGTGTGAGAATTCAGCTTTCCAGACCCTGGGGAACATGAATATGTGTTTCTTTTTCATTTCTGAGCTCTGTGTCAAAAGTGAAGTTTTCTGGCTGAATTAAGTTGTAAGGTAAATTCTATGATATGGCATTGGCTAACTCCTAAGGGAAAACTCGGATCTGAAATTTGTGTGAGAATTCGTAATTCCAGACCCTGGGGAACATGAATATGTGTTTCTTTTTCATTTCTGAGCTCTGTGTCAACAGTGAAGTTTCTGGCTGTAAATTGATTTCTATGGCAAATTCTGAGATACGCCTTGGGCTAACTCCACAGGGAAAGCTCGGATCTGAAAATGGTGTGTGAATTCGGCTTTCCAGACCCTAGGGAACATGTATATGTGTTTCTTTTTCATTTCTGAGCTCTGTGTCAACAGTGAAGTTTTCCGGATGAATTGAGTTCTATGGCGAATTCTGAGATACGCCTTGGGCTAACTCCTCAGAGAAAGCTTGGATCTGAAAATTGGGTGAGATTTTGGCTTTCCAGACCCTGGGGAACATGAATATGTGTTTCTTTTTCATTTCTGAGCTCTGTGTCAAAAGTGAAGTTTTCTGACTGAATTGAGTTCTAAGGTAAATTCGATGATATGGCATTGGCTAACACCTAAGGGAAAACTCGGATCTGAAAATGGTGTGAGAATTCGGCATTCCAGACCCTGGGGAACATAAATATGTGTTTCTTTTCCATTTCTGAGCTCTGTGTCAAAAGTGAAGTTTCTGGCTGTAAATTGAGACCTAAGGCAAATTCTGAGCCTTGGGCTAACTCCACAGGGAAAGCTCGGAACTGAAAATGGGGTGAGATTTTGGCTTTCCAGACCCTGGGGAACATGAATATGTGTTTCTTTTTCATTTCTGAGCTCTGTATCAAAAGTGAGGTTTTTGGGCTGAATTGAGTTGTAAGGTAAATTCTATGATACGCCTTCAGCTAACTCCTCAAGGAAAGCTCGGATCTGAAAATTGTGTGAGAATTTGGCATTCCAGACCCTGGGGAACATGAATATGTGTTTCTTTTTCATTTCTGAGCTCTGTGTAAAAAGTGAAGTTTTCGGGCTGAATTGAGTGGTAAGGTAAATTCTATGATACGCCTTCGGCTAACTCCTCAGAGAAAGCTTGGATCTGAAAATTGGGTGAGATTTTGGCTTTCCAGACCCTGGGGAACATGAATATGTGTTTCTTTTTCATTTCTGAGCTCTGTGTCAACAGTGAAGTTTTCCGGATGAATTGAGTTCTATGGCGAATTCTGAGATACGCCTTGGGCTAACTGCTAAGGGAAAACTCGGATCTGAAAATGGTGTGAGAATTCGGCTTTCCAGACCCTCGGGAACATGAATATGTGTTTCTTTTTCATTTCTGAGCTCTGTGTCAAAAGTGAAGTTTCTGGCTGTAAATTGAATTCTATGGCAAATTCTGAGATACACCTTGGGCTAACTCCACAGGGAAAGCTCGGATCTGAAAATGGTGTGTGAATTCGGCTTTCCAGACCCTAGGGAACATGTATATGTGTTTCTTTTTCATTTCTGAGCTCTGTGTCAACAGTGAAGTTTTCCGGATGAATTGAGTTCTATGGCGAATTCTGAGATACGCCTTGGGCTAACTCCTCAGAGAAAGCTTGGATCTGAAAATTGTGTGAGAATTCAGCTTTCCAGACCCTGGGGAACATGAATATGTGTTTCTTTTTCATTTCTGAGCTCTGTGTAAAAAGTGAAGTTTTCGGGCTGAATTGAGTGGTAAGGTAAATTCTATGATACGCCTTCGGCTAACTCCTCAGGGAAAGCTCGCGTCTGAAAATGATGTGACAATTCAGCTTTCCAGACCCTGGGGAACATGAATATGTGTTTCTTTTTCATTTCTGAGCTCTGTATCAAAAGTGAAGTTTTCTGGCTGAATTGAGTAGTAAGGTAAATTCTATGATATGGCATTGGCTAACTCCTAAGGGAAAACTCGGATCTGAAAATGGTGTGAGAATTTGGCATTCCAGACCCTGGGGAACATAAATATGTGTTTCTTTTTCATTTCTGAGCTCTGTGTAAAAAGTGAAGTTTTTGGGCTGAATTGAGTGGTAAGGTAAATTCTGAGATACGCCTTGGGCTAACTCCACAGAGAGAGCTCGGATCTGAAAATGGGGTGAGATTTTGGCTTTCCAGACCCTGGGGAACATGAATATGTGTTTCTTTTTCATTTCTGAGCTCTTTGTCAAAAGTGAAGTTTTCTGGCTGAATTGAGCCATAAGGCAAATTATGAGATACGCCATGGGCTAACTCCTCAGGGAAACTACGGGTCTGAAAATGGTGTGTGAATTCGGCTTTCCAGACCCTAGGGAACATGAATATGTTTTTCTTTTTCATTTCTGAGCTCTGTGTCAACAGTGAAGTTTTCCGGATGAATTGAGTTCTATGGCGAATTCTGAGATACGCCTTGGGCTAACTCCTCAGAGAAAGCTTGGATCTGAAAATTGGGTGAGATTTTGGCTTTCCAGACCCTGGGGAACATGAATATGTGTTTCTTTTTCATTTCTGAGCTCTGTGTCAAAAGTGAAGTTTTCTGGCTGAATTGAGTTGTAAGGTAAATTCGATGATATGGCATTGGCTAACACCTAAGGGAAAACTCGGATCTGAAAATTGTGTGAGAATTCGGCATTCCAGACCCTGGGGAACATAAATATGTGTTTCTTTTCCATTTCTGAGCTCTGTGTCAAAAGTGAAGTTTCTGGCTGTAAATTGAGACCTAAGGCAAATTCTGAGCCTTGGGCTAACTTCACAGGGAAAGCTCGGAACTAAAAATGGGGTGAGATTTTGGCTTTCCAGACCCTGGGGAACATGAATATGTGTTTCTTTTTCATTTCTGAGCTCTGTATCAAAAGTGAGGTTTTTGGGCTGAATTGAGTTGTAAGGTAAATTCTATGATACGCCTTCAGCTAACTCCTCAGGGAAAGCTCGGATCTGAAAATTGTGTGAGAATTCAGCTTTCCAGACCCTGGGGAACATGAATATGTGTTTCTTTTTCATTTCTGAGCTCTGTGTCAAAAGTGAAGTTTTCTGGCTGAATTAAGTTGTAAGGTAAATTCTATGATATGGCATTGGCTAACTCCTAAGGGAAAACTCGGATCTGAAAATGGTGTGAGAATTCGTAATTCCAGACCCTGGGGAACATGAATATGTGTTTCTTTTTCATTTCTGAGCTCTGTGTCAACAGTGAAGTTTCTGGCTGTAAATTGATTTCTATGGCAAATTCTGAGATACGCCTTGGGCTAACTCCACAGGGAAAGCTCGGATCTGAAAATGGTGTGTGAATTCGGCTTTCCAGACCCTAGGGAACATGTATATGTGTTTCTTTTTCATTTCTGAGCTCTGTGTCAACAGTGAAGTTTTCCGGATGAATTGAGTTCTATGGCGAATTCTGAGATACGCCTTGGGCTAACTCCTCAGAGAAAGCTTGGATCTGAAAATTGGGTGAGATTTTGGCTTTCCAGACCCTGGGGAACATGAATATGTGTTTCTTTTTCATTTCTGAGCTCTGTGTCAAAAGTGAAGTTTTCTGGCTGAATTGAGTTGTAAGGTAAATTCGATGATATGGCATTGGCTAACACCTAAGGGAAAACTCGGATCTGAAAATGGTGTGAGAATTCGGCATTCCAGACCCTGGGGAACATAAATATGTGTTTCTTTTCCATTTCTGAGCTCTGTGTCAAAAGTGAAGTTTCTGGCTGTAAATTGAGACCTAAGGCAAATTCTGAGCCTTGGGCTAACTCCACAGGGAAAGCTCGGAACTGAAAATGGGGTGAGATTTTGGCTTTCCAGACCCTGGGGAACATGAATATGTGTTTCTTTTTCATTTCTGAGCTCTGTATCAAAAGTGAGGTTTTTGGGCTGAATTGAGTTGTAAGGTAAATTCTATGATACGCCTTCAGCTAACTCCTCAGGGAAAGCTCGGATCTGAAAATTGTGTGAGAATTCAGCTTTCCAGACCCTGGGGAACATGAATATGTGTTTCTTTTTCATTTCTGAGCTCTGTGTCAACAGTGAAGTTTTCCGGATGAATTGAGTTCTATGGCGAATTCTGAGATACGCCATGGGCTAACTCCTCAGGGAAAGCTCGGATCTGAAAATGGTGTGAGAATTCGGCTTTACAGACAGTAGGGAACATGAATATGTGTTTCTTTTTCATTTCTGAGCTCTGTGTCAAAAGTGAAGTTTTCGGGCTGAATTGAGTGGTAAGGTAAATTCTGAGATACGCCTTGGGCTAACTCCACAGGGAAAGCTCAGATCTGAAAATGGTGTGACTATTCAGCTTTCCAGACCCTGGGGAACACGAATATGTATTTCTTTTTCATTTCTGAGCTCTGTGTCAACAGTGAAGTTTTCCGGATGAATTGAGTTCTATGGCGAATTCTGAGATACGCCTTGGGCTAACTCCACAGGGACAGCTCGGATCTGAAAATGGTGTGAGAATTCGGCTTTCCAGATCCTAGGGAACATGAATATGTGTTTCTTTTTCATTTCTGAGCTCTGTATCAAAAGTGAAGTTTTCTGGCTGAATTGAGTAGTAAGGTAAATTCTATGATATGGCATTGGCTAACTCCTAAGGGAAAACTCGGATCTGAAAATGGTGTGAGAATTTGGCATTCCAGACCCTGGGGAACATGAATATGTGTTTCTTTTTCATTTCTGAGCTCTGTGTCAAAAGTGAAGTTTTCGGGCTGAATTGAGTGGTAAGGTAAATTCTATGATACGCCTTCGGCTAACTCCTCAGAGAAAGCTTGGATCTGAAAATTGGGTGAGATTTTGGCTTTCCAGACCCTGGGGAACATGAATATGTGTTTCTTTTTCATTTCTGAGCTCTTTGTCAAAAGTGAAGTTTTCTGGCTGAATTGAGCCATAAGGCAAATTATGAGATACGCCATGGGCTAACTCCTCAGGGAAACTACGGGTCTGAAAATGGTGTGAGAATTCGGCTTTACAGACCGTAGGGAACATGAATATGTGGTTTTTTTTTCATTTCTGAGCTCTGTGTCAATAGTGAAGTTTTCTGGGTGAATTGAGTCCTAAGGCAAATTCTGAGATACGCCTTGGGCTAACTCCACAGGGAAAGCTCGGATCTGAAAATGGTGTGAGAATTCGGCTTTCCAGACCCTAGGGAACATGAATATGTATTTCTTTTTCATTTCCGAGCTCTGTGTCAAAAGTGAAGTTTTCGGGCTGAATTGAGTTGTAAGGTAATTTCTATGATACGCCTTCTGCTAACTCCTCAGGGAAAGCTCGGATCTGAAAATGGTGTGAGAATTCGGCTTTCCAGACCCTAGGGAACATGAATATGTATTTCTTTTTCATTTCTGAGCTCTGTGTCAAAAGTGAGGTTTTCGGGCTGAATTGAGTTGTAAGGTAAATTCTATGATACGCCTTCTGCTAACTCCTCAGGGAAAGCTCGGATCTGAAAATGGTGTGAGAATTCGGATTTCCAGACCCTAGGGAACATGAATATGTGTTTCTTTTTCATTTCTGAGCTCTGTGTCAACAGTGAAGTTTTCCGGATGAACTGAGTTCTATGGCGAATTCTGAGATACGCCTTGGGCTAACTCAACAGAGAGAGCTCGGATCTGAAAATGGTGTGAGAATTCGGCTTTCCAGACCCTCGGGAACATGAATATGTGTTTCTTTTTCATTTCTGAGCTCTGTGTCAAAAGTGAAGTTTCTGGCTGTAAATTGATTTCTATGGCAAATTCTGAGATACGCCTTGGGCTAACTCCACAGTGAAAGCTCGGATCTGAAAATGGTGTGTGAATTCGGCTTTCCAGACCCTAGGGAACATGTATATGTGTTTCTTTTTCATTTCTGAGCTCTGTGTCAACAGTGAAGTTTTCCGGATGTATTGAGTTCTATGGCGAATTCTGAGATACGCCTTGGGCTAACTCCTCAGAGAAAGCTTGGATCTGAAAATTGGGTGAGATTTTGGCTTTCCAGACCCTGGGGAACATGAATATGTGTTTCTTTTTCATTTCTGAGCTCTGTGTCAAAAGTGAAGTTTTCTGGCTGAATTGAGTTGTAAGGTAAATTCGATGATATGGCATTGGCTAACACCTAAGGGAAAACTCGGATCTGAAAATGGTGTGAGAATTCGGCATTCCAGACCCTGGGGAACATAAATATGTGTTTCTTTTCCATTTCTGAGCTCTGTGTCAAAAGTGAAGTTTCTGGCTGTAAATTGAGACCTAAGGCAAATTCTGAGCCTTGGGCTAACTCCACAGGGAAAGCTCGGAACTGAAAATGGGGTGAGATTTTGGCTTTCCAGACCCTGGGGAACATGAATATGTGTTTCTTTTTCATTTCTGAGCTCTGTATCAAAGGTGAGGTTTTTGGGCTGAATTGAGTTGTAAGGTAAATTCTATGATACGCCTTCAGCTAACTCCTCAAGGAAAGCTCGGATCTGAAAATTGTGTGAGAATTCAGCTTTCCAGACCCTGGGGAACATGAATATGTGTTTCTTTTTCATTTCTGAGCTCTGTGTCAAAAGTGAAGTTTTGGGGCTGAATTGAGTGGTAAGGTAAATTCTGAGATACGCCTTGGGCTAACTCCACAGGGAAAGCTCGCGTCTGAAAATGGTGTGACAATTCAGCTTTCCAGACCCTCGGGAACACGAATATGTGTTTCTTTTTCATTTCTGAGCTCTGTGTCAACAGTGAAGTTTTCCGGATGAACTGAGTTCTATGGCGAATTCTGAGATACGCCTTCGGCTAACTCCTCAGGGAAAGCTCGCGTCTGAAAATGGTGTGACAATTCAGCTTTCCAGACCCTCGGGAACATGAATATGTGTTTCTTTTTCATTTCTGAGCTCTGTGTCAACAGTGAAGTTTTCCGGATGAACTGAGTTCTATGGCGAATTCTGAGATACGCCTTGGGCTAACTCCACAGAGAGAGCTCGGATCTGAAAATGGGGTGAGATTTTGGCTTTCCAGACCCTGGGGAACATGAATATGTGTTTCTTTTTCATTTCTGAGCTCTTTGTCAAAAGTGAAGTTTTCTGGCTGAATTGAGCCATAAGGCAAATTATGAGATACGCCATGGGCTAACTCCTCAGGGAAACTACGGGTCTGAAAATGGTGTGAGAATTCGGCTTTACAGACCGTAGGGAACATGAATATGTGGTTTTTTTTTCATTTCTGAGCTCTGTGTCAATAGTGAAGTTTTCTGGGTGAATTGAGTCTTAAGGCAAATTCTGAGATACGCCTTGGGCTAACTCCACAGGGAAAGCTCGGATCTGAAAATGGTGTGAGAATTCGGCTTTCCAGACCCTAGGGAACATGAATATGTATTTCTTTTTCATTTCTGAGCTCTGTGTCAAAAGTGAAGTTTTCGGGCTGAATTGAGTTGTAAGGTAATTTCTATGATACGCCTTCTGCTAACTCCTCAGGGAAAGCTCGGATCTGAAAATGGTGTGAGAATTCGGCTTTCCAGACCCTAGGGAACATGAATATGTATTTCTTTTTCATTTCTGAGCTCTGTGTCAAAAGTGAGGTTTTCGGGCTGAATTGAGTTGTAAGGTAAATTCTGAGATACGCCTTGGGCTAACTCCACAGGGAAAGCTCGGATCTGAAAATGGTGTGTGAATTCGGCTTTCCAGACCCTAGGGAACATGTATATGTGTTTCTTTTTCATTTCTGAGCTCTGTGTCAACAGTGAAGTTTTCCGGATGAATTGAGTTCTATGGCGAATTCTGAGATACGCCTTGGGCTAACTCCTCAGAGAAAGCTTGGATCTGAAAATTGGGTGAGATTTTGGCTTTCCAGACCCTGGGGAACATGAATATGTGTTTCTTTTTCATTTCTGAGCTCTGTGTCAAAAGTGAAGTTTTCTGGCTGAATTGAGTTGTAAGGTAAATTCGATGATATGGCATTGGCTAACACCTAAGGGAAAACTCGGATCTGAAAATGGTGTGAGAATTCGGCATTCCAGACCCTGGGGAACATAAATATGTGTTTCTTTTCCATTTCTGAGCTCTGTGTCAAAAGTGAAGTTTCTGGCTGTAAATTGAGACCTAAGGCAAATTCTGAGCCTTGGGCTAACTCCACAGGGAAAGCTCGGAACTGAAAATGGGGTGAGATTTTGGCTTTCCAGACCCTGGGGAACATGAATATGTGTTTCTTTTTCATTTCTGAGCTCTGTATCAAAAGTGAGGTTTTTGGGCTGAATTGAGTTGTAAGGTAAATTCTATGATACGCCTTCAGCTAACTCCTCAGGGAAAGCTCGGATCTGAAAATTGTGTGAGAATTCAGCTTTCCAGACCCTGGGGAACATGAATATGTGTTTCTTTTTCATTTCTGAGCTCTGTGTCAACAGTGAAGTTTTCCGGATGAATTGAGTTCTATGGCGAATTCTGAGATACGCCATGGGCTAACTCCTCAGGGAAAGCTCGGATCTGAAAATGGTGTGAGAATTCGGCTTTACAGACAGTAGGGAACATGAATATGTGTTTCTTTTTCATTTCTGAGCTCTGTGTCAAAAGTGAAGTTTTCGGGCTGAATTGAGTGGTAAGGTAAATTCTGAGATACGCCTTGGGCTAACTCCACAGGGAAAGCTCAGATCTGAAAATGGTGTGACTATTCAGCTTTCCAGACCCTGGGGAACACGAATATGTATTTCTTTTTCATTTCTGAGCTCTGTGTCAACAGTGAAGTTTTCCGGATGAATTGAGTTCTATGGCGAATTCTGAGATACGCCTTGGGCTAACTCCACAGGGACAGCTCGGATCTGAAAATGGTGTGAGAATTCGGCTTTCCAGATCCTAGGGAACATGAATATGTGTTTCTTTTTCATTTCTGAGCTCTGTATCAAAAGTGAAGTTTTCTGGCTGAATTGAGTAGTAAGGTAAATTCTATGATATGGCATTGGCTAACTCCTAAGGGAAAACTCGGATCTGAAAATGGTGTGAGAATTTGGCATTCCAGACCCTGGGGAACATGAATATGTGTTTCTTTTTCATTTCTGAGCTCTGTGTCAAAAGTGAAGTTTTCGGGCTGAATTGAGTGGTAAGGTAAATTCTATGATACGCCTTCGGCTAACTCCTCAGAGAAAGCTTGGATCTGAAAATTGGGTGAGATTTTGGCTTTCCAGACCCTGGGGAACATGAATATGTGTTTCTTTTTCATTTCTGAGCTCTGTGTCAACAGTGAAGTTTTCCGGATGAATTGAGTTCTATGGCGAATTCTGAGATACGCCTTGGGCTAACTCCACAGAGAGAGCTCGGATCTGAAAATGGGGTGAGATTTTGGCTTTCCAGACCCTGGGGAACATGAATATGTGTTTCTTTTTCATTTCTGAGCTCTTTGTCAAAAGTGAAGTTTTCTGGCTGAATTGAGCCATAAGGCAAATTATGAGATACGCCATGGGCTAACTCCTCAGGGAAACTACGGGTCTGAAAATGGTGTGAGAATTCGGCTTTACAGACCGTAGGGAACATGAATATGTGGTTTTTTTTTCATTTCTGAGCTCTGTGTCAATAGTGAAGTTTTCTGGGTGAATTGAGTCCTAAGGCAAATTCTGAGATACGCCTTGGGCTAACTCCACAGGGAAAGCTCGGATCTGAAAATGGTGTGAGAATTCGGCTTTCCAGACCCTAGGGAACATGAATATGTATTTCTTTTTCATTTCCGAGCTCTGTGTCAAAAGTGAAGTTTTCGGGCTGAATTGAGTTGTAAGGTAATTTCTATGATACGCCTTCTGCTAACTCCTCAGGGAAAGCTCGGATCTGAAAATGGTGTGAGAATTCGGCTTTCCAGACCCTAGGGAACATGAATATGTATTTCTTTTTCATTTCTGAGCTCTGTGTCAAAAGTGAGGTTTTCGGGCTGAATTGAGTTGTAAGGTAAATTCTATGATACGCCTTCTGCTAACTCCTCAGGGAAAGCTCGGATCTGAAAATGGTGTGAGAATTCGGATTTCCAGACCCTAGGGAACATGAATATGTGTTTCTTTTTCATTTCTGAGCTCTGTGTCAACAGTGAAGTTTTCCGGATGAACTGAGTTCTATGGCGAATTCTGAGATACGCCTTGGGCTAACTCAACAGAGAGAGCTCGGATCTGAAAATGGTGTGAGAATTCGGCTTTCCAGACCCTCGGGAACATGAATATGTGTTTCTTTTTCATTTCTGAGCTCTGTGTCAAAAGTGAAGTTTCTGGCTGTAAATTGATTTCTATGGCAAATTCTGAGATACGCCTTGGGCTAACTCCACAGTGAAAGCTCGGATCTGAAAATGGTGTGTGAATTCGGCTTTCCAGACCCTAGGGAACATGTATATGTGTTTCTTTTTCATTTCTGAGCTCTGTGTCAACAGTGAAGTTTTCCGGATGTATTGAGTTCTATGGCGAATTCTGAGATACGCCTTGGGCTAACTCCTCAGAGAAAGCTTGGATCTGAAAATTGGGTGAGATTTTGGCTTTCCAGACCCTGGGGAACATGAATATGTGTTTCTTTTTCATTTCTGAGCTCTGTGTCAAAAGTGAAGTTTTCTGGCTGAATTGAGTTGTAAGGTAAATTCGATGATATGGCATTGGCTAACACCTAAGGGAAAACTCGGATCTGAAAATGGTGTGAGAATTCGGCATTCCAGACCCTGGGGAACATAAATATGTGTTTCTTTTCCATTTCTGAGCTCTGTGTCAAAAGTGAAGTTTCTGGCTGTAAATTGAGACCTAAGGCAAATTCTGAGCCTTGGGCTAACTCCACAGGGAAAGCTCGGAACTGAAAATGGGGTGAGATTTTGGCTTTCCAGACCCTGGGGAACATGAATATGTGTTTCTTTTTCATTTCTGAGCTCTGTATCAAAGGTGAGGTTTTTGGGCTGAATTGAGTTGTAAGGTAAATTCTATGATACGCCTTCAGCTAACTCCTCAAGGAAAGCTCGGATCTGAAAATTGTGTGAGAATTCAGCTTTCCAGACCCTGGGGAACATGAATATGTGTTTCTTTTTCATTTCTGAGCTCTGTGTCAAAAGTGAAGTTTTGGGGCTGAATTGAGTGGTAAGGTAAATTCTGAGATACGCCTTGGGCTAACTCCACAGGGAAAGCTCGCGTCTGAAAATGGTGTGACAATTCAGCTTTCCAGACCCTCGGGAACACGAATATGTGTTTCTTTTTCATTTCTGAGCTCTGTGTCAACAGTGAAGTTTTCCGGATGAACTGAGTTCTATGGCGAATTCTGAGATACGCCTTCGGCTAACTCCTCAGGGAAAGCTCGCGTCTGAAAATGGTGTGACAATTCAGCTTTCCAGACCCTCGGGAACATGAATATGTGTTTCTTTTTCATTTCTGAGCTCTGTGTCAACAGTGAAGTTTTCCGGATGAACTGAGTTCTATGGCGAATTCTGAGATACGCCTTGGGCTAACTCCACAGAGAGAGCTCGGATCTGAAAATGGGGTGAGATTTTGGCTTTCCAGACCCTGGGGAACATGAATATGTGTTTCTTTTTCATTTCTGAGCTCTTTGTCAAAAGTGAAGTTTTCTGGCTGAATTGAGCCATAAGGCAAATTATGAGATACGCCATGGGCTAACTCCTCAGGGAAACTACGGGTCTGAAAATGGTGTGAGAATTCGGCTTTACAGACCGTAGGGAACATGAATATGTGGTTTTTTTTTCATTTCTGAGCTCTGTGTCAATAGTGAAGTTTTCTGGGTGAATTGAGTCTTAAGGCAAATTCTGAGATACGCCTTGGGCTAACTCCACAGGGAAAGCTCGGATCTGAAAATGGTGTGAGAATTCGGCTTTCCAGACCCTAGGGAACATGAATATGTATTTCTTTTTCATTTCTGAGCTCTGTGTCAAAAGTGAAGTTTTCGGGCTGAATTGAGTTGTAAGGTAATTTCTATGATACGCCTTCTGCTAACTCCTCAGGGAAAGCTCGGATCTGAAAATGGTGTGAGAATTCGGCTTTCCAGACCCTAGGGAACATGAATATGTATTTCTTTTTCATTTCTGAGCTCTGTGTCAAAAGTGAGGTTTTCGGGCTGAATTGAGTTGTAAGGTAAATTCTATGATACGCCTTCGGCTAACTCCTCAGGGAAAGCTCGGATCTGAAAATGGTGTGAGAATTCGGATTTCCAGACCCTAGGGAACATGAATATGTGTTTCTTTTTCATTTCTGAGCTCTGTGTCAACAGTGAAGTTTTCCGGATGAACTGAGTTCTATGGCGAATTCTGAGATACGCCTTGGGCTAACTCCACAGAGAGAGCTCGGATCTGAAAATGGTGTGAGAATTCGGCTTTCCAGACCCTCGGGAACATGAATATGTGTTTCTTTTTCATTTCTGAGCTCTGTGTCAAAAGTGAAGTTTCTGGCTGTAAATTGATTTCTATGGCAAATTCTGAGATACGCCTTGGGCTAACTCCACAGGGAAAGCTCGGATCTGAAAATGGTGTGTGAATTCGGCTTTCCAGACCCTAGGGAACATGTATATGTGTTTCTATTTCATTTCTGAGCTCTGTGTCAACAGTGAAGTTTTCCGGATGAATTGAGTTCTATGGCGAATTCTGAGATACGCCTTGGGCTAACTCCTCAGAGAAAGCTTGGATCTGAAAATTGGGTGAGATTTTGGCTTTCCAGACCCTGGGGAACATGAATATGTGTTTCTTTTTCATTTCTGAGCTCTGTGTCAAAAGTGAAGTTTTCTGGCTGAATTGAGTTGTAAGGTAAATTCGATGATATGGCATTGGCTAACACCTAAGGGAAAACTCGGATCTGAAAATGGTGTGAGAATTCGGCATTCCAGACCCTGGGGAACATAAATATGTGTTTCTTTTCCATTTCTGAGCTCTGTGTCAAAAGTGAAGTTTCTGGCTGTAAATTGAGACCTAAGGCAAATTCTGAGCCTTGGGCTAACTCCACAGGGAAAGCTCGGAACTGAAAATGGGGTGAGATTTTGGCTTTCCAGACCCTGGGGAACATGAATATGTGTTTCTTTTTCATTTCTGAGCTCTGTATCAAAGGTGAGGTTTTTGGGCTGAATTGAGTTGTAAGGTAAATTCTATGATACGCCTTCAGCTAACTCCTCAAGGAAAGCTCGGATCTGAAAATTGTGTGAGAATTCAGCTTTCCAGACCCTGGGGAACATGAATATGTGTTTCTTTTTCATTTCTGAGCTCTGTGTCAAAAGTGAAGTTTTGGGGCTGAATTGAGTGGTAAGGTAAATTCTGAGATACGCCTTGGGCTAACTCCACAGGGAAAGCTCGCGTCTGAAAATGGTGTGACAATTCAGCTTTCCAGACCCTCGGGAACACGAATATGTGTTGCTTTTTCATTTCTGAGCTCTGTGTCAACAGTGAAGTTTTCCGGATGAACTGAGTTCTATGGCGAATTCTGAGATACGCCTTCGGCTAACTCCTCAGGGAAAGCTCGCGTCTGAAAATGGTGTGACAATTCAGCTTTCCAGACCCTCGGGAACATGAATATGTGTTTCTTTTTCATTTCTGAGCTCTGTGTCAACAGTGAAGTTTTCCGGATGAACTGAGTTCTATGGCGAATTCTGAGATACGCCTTGGGCTAACTCCACAGAGAGAGCTCGGATTTGAAAATGGGGTGAGATTTTGGCTTTCCAGACCCTGGGGAACATGAATATGTGTTTCTTTTTCATTTCTGAGCTCTTTGTCAAAAGTGAAGTTTTCTGGCTGAATTGAGCCATAAGGCAAATTATGAGATACGCCATGGGGTAACTCCTCAGGGAAACTACGGGTCTGAAAATGGTGTGAGAATTCGGCTTTACAGACCGTAGGGAACATGAATATGTGGTTTTTTTTTCATTTCTGAGCTCTGTGTCAATAGTGAAGTTTTCTGGGTGAATTGAGTCCTAAGGCAAATTCTGAGATACGCCTTGGGCTAACTCCACAGGGAAAGCTCGGATCTGAAAATGGTGTGAGAATTCGGCTTTCCAGACCCTAGGGAACATGAATATGTATTTCTTTTTCATTTCTGAGCTCTGTGTCAAAAGTGAAGTTTTCGGGCTGAATTGAGTTGTAAGGTAATTTCTATGATACGCCTTCTGCTAACTCCTCAGGGAAAGCTCGGATCTGAAAATGGTGTGAGAATTCGGCTTTCCAGACCCTAGGGAACATGAATATGTATTTCTTTTTCATTTCTGAGCTCTGTGTCAAAAGTGAGGTTTTCGGGCTGAATTGAGTTGTAAGGTAAATTCTATGATACGCCTTCTGCTAACTCCTCAGGGAAAGCTCGGATCTGAAAATGGTGTGAGAATTCGGATTTCCAGACCCTAGGGAACATGAATATGTGTTTCTTTTTCATTTCTGAGCTCTGTGTCAACAGTGAAGTTTTCCGGATGAACTGAGTTCTATGGCGAATTCTGAGATACGCCTTGGGCTAACTCCACAGAGAGAGCTCGGATCTGAAAATGGTGTGAGAATTCGGCTTTCCAGACCCTCGGGAACATGAATATGTGTTTCTTTTTCATTTCTGAGCTCTGTGTCAAAAGTGAAGTTTCTGGCTGTAAATTGATTTCTATGGCAAATTCTGAGATACTCCTTGGGCTAACTCCACAGGGAAAGCTCGGATCTGAAAATGGTGTGTGAATTCGGCTTTCCAGACCCTAGGGAACATGTATATGTGTTTCTTTTTCATTTCTGAGCTCTGTGTCAACAGTGAAGTTTTCCGGATGAATTGAGTTCTATGGCGAATTCTGAGATACGCCTTGGGCTAACTCCTCAGAGAAAGCTTGGATCTGAAAATTGGGTGAGATTTTGGCTTTCCAGACCCTGGGGAACATGAATATGTGTTTCTTTTTCATTTCTGAGCTCTGTGTCAAAAGTGAAGTTTTCTGGCTGAATTGAGTTGTAAGGTAAATTCGATGATATGGCATTGGCTAACACCTAAGGGAAAACTCGGATCTGAAAATGGTGTGAGAATTCGGCATTCCAGACCCTGGGGAACATAAATATGTGTTTCTTTTCCATTTCTGAGCTCTGTGTCAAAAGTGAAGTTTCTGGCTGTAAATTGAGACCTAAGGCAAATTCTGAGCCTTGGGCTAACTCCACAGGGAAAGCTCGGAACTGAAAATGGGGTGAGATTTTGGCTTTCCAGACCCTGGGGAACATGAATATGTGTTTCTTTTTCATTTCTGAGCTCTGTATCAAAGGTGAGGTTTTTGGGCTGAATTGAGTTGTAAGGTAAATTCTATGATACGCCTTCAGCTAACTCCTCAAGGAAAGCTCGGATCTGAAAATTGTGTGAGAATTCAGCTTTCCAGACCCTGGGGAACATGAATATGTGTTTCTTTTTCATTTCTGAGCTCTGTGTCAAAAGTGAAGTTTTGGGGCTGAATTGAGTGGTAAGGTAAATTCTGAGATACGCCTTGGGCTAACTCCACAGGGAAAGCTCGCGTCTGAAAATGGTGTGACTATTCAGCTTTCCAGACCCTGGGGAACACGAATATGTGTTTTTTTTTCATTTCTGAGCTCTGTGTCAACAGTGAAGTTTTCCGGATGAATTGAGTTCTATGGCGAATTCTGAGATACGCCTTGGGCTAACTCCACAGGGAAAGCTTGGATCTGAAAATTGGGTGAGATTTTGGCTTTCCAGACCCTGGGGAACATGAATATGTGTTTCTTTTCCATTTCTGAGCTCTGTGTCAAAAGTGAAGTTTTCCGGATGAACTGAGTTCTATGGCGAATTCTGAGATACGCCTTGGGCTAACTCCACAGAGAGAGCTCGGATCTGAAAATGGGGTGAGATTTTGGCTTTCCAGACCCTGGGGAACATGAATATGTGTTTCTTTTTCATTTCTGAGCTCTTTGTCAAAAGTGAAGTTTTCTGGCTGAATTGAGCCATAAGGCAAATTATGAGATACGCCATGGGCTAACTCCTCAGGGAAACTACGGGTCTGAAAATGGTGTGAGAATTCGGCTTTACAGACCGTAGGGAACATGAATATGTGGTTTTTTTTTTCATTTCTGAGCTCTGTGTCAATAGTGAAGTTTTCTGGGTGAATTGAGTCCTAAGGCAAATTCTGAGATACGCCTTGGGCTAACTCCACAGGGAAAGCTCGGATCTGAAAATGGTGTGAGAATTCGGCTTTCCAGACCCTAGGGAACATGAATATGTATTTCTTTTTCATTTCTGAGCTCTGTGTCAAAAGTGAAGTTTTCGGGCTGAATTGAGTTGTAAGGTAATTTCTATGATACGCCTTCTGCTAACTCCTCAGGGAAAGCTCGGATCTGAAAATGGTGTGAGAATTCGGCTTTCCAGACCCTAGGGAACATGAATATGTATTTCTTTTTCATTTCTGAGCTCTGTGTCAAAAGTGAGGTTTTCGGGCTGAATTGAGTTGTAAGGTAAATTCTATGATACGCCTTCTGCTAACTCCTCAGGGAAAGCTCGGATCTGAAAATGGTGTGAGAATTCGGATTTCCAGACCCTAGGGAACATGAATATGTGTTTCTTTTTCATTTCTGAGCTCTGTGTCAACAGTGAAGTTTTCCGGATGAACTGAGTTCTATGGCGAATTCTGAGATACGCCTTGGGCTAACTCCACAGAGAGAGCTCGGATCTGAAAATGGTGTGAGAATTCGGCTTTCCAGACCCTCGGGAACATGAATATGTGTTTCTTTTTCATTTCTGAGCTCTGTGTCAAAAGTGAAGTTTCTGGCTGTAAATTGATTTCTATGGCAAATTCTGAGATACGCCTTGGGCTAACTCCACAGGGAAAGCTCGGATCTGAAAATGGTGTGTGAATTCGGCTTTCCAGACCCTAGGGAACATGTATATGTGTTTCTATTTCATTTCTGAGCTCTGTGTCAACAGTGAAGTTTTCCGGATGAATTGAGTTCTATGGCGAATTCTGAGATACGCCTTGGGCTAACTCCTCAGAGAAAGCTTGGATCTGAAAATTGGGTGAGATTTTGGCTTTCCAGACCCTGGGGAACATGAATATGTGTTTCTTTTTCATTTCTGAGCTCTGTGTCAAAAGTGAAGTTTTCTGGCTGAATTGAGTTGTAAGGTAAATTCGATGATATGGCATTGGCTAACACCTAAGGGAAAACTCGGATCTGAACATGGTGTGAGAATTCGGCATTCCAGACCCTGGGGAACATAAATATGTGTTTCTTTTCCATTTCTGAGCTCTGTGTCAAAAGTGAAGTTTCTGGCTGTAAATTGAGACCTAAGGCAAATTCTGAGCCTTGGGCTAACTCCACAGGGAAAGCTCGGAACTGAAAATGGGGTGAGATTTTGGCTTTCCAGACCCTGGGGAACATGAATATGTGTTTCTTTTTCATTTCTGAGCTCTGTATCAAAGGTGAGGTTTTTGGGCTGAATTGAGTTGTAAGGTAAATTCTATGATACGCCTTCAGCTAACTCCTCAAGGAAAGCTCGGATCTGAAAATTGTGTGAGAATTCAGCTTTCCAGACCCTGGGGAACATGAATATGTGTTTCTTTTTCATTTCTGAGCTCTGTGTCAAAAGTGAAGTTTTGGGGCTGAATTGAGTGGTAAGGTAAATTCTGAGATACGCCTTGGGCTAACTCCACAGGGAAAGCTCGCGTCTGAAAATGGTGTGACAATTCAGCTTTCCAGACCCTCGGGAACACGAATATGTGTTTCTTTTTCATTTCTGAGCTCTGTGTCAACAGTGAAGTTTTCCGGATGAACTGAGTTCTATGGCGAATTCTGAGATACGCCTTCGGCTAACTCCTCAGGGAAAGCTCGCGTCTGAAAATGGTGTGACAATTCAGCTTTCCAGACCCTCGGGAACATGAATATGTGTTTCTTTTTCATTTCTGAGCTCTGTGTCAACAGTGAAGTTTTCCGGATGAACTGAGTTCTATGGCGAATTCTGAGATACGCCTTGGGCTAACTCCACAGAGAGAGCTCGGATCTGAAAATGGGGTGAGATTTTGGCTTTCCAGACCCTGGGGAACATGAATATGTGTTTCTTTTTCATTTCTGAGCTCTTTGTCAAAAGTGAAGTTTTCTGGCTGAATTGAGCCATAAGGCAAATTATGAGATACGCCATGGGCTAACTCCTCAGGGAAACTACGGGTCTGAAAATGGTGTGAGAATTCGGCTTTACAGACCGTAGGGAACATGAATATGTGGTTTTTTTTTCATTTCTGAGCTCTGTGTCAATAGTGAAGTTTTCTGGGTGAATTGAGTCCTAAGGCAAATTCTGAGATACGCCTTGGGCTAACTCCACAGGGAAAGCTCGGATCTGAAAATGGTGTGAGAATTCGGCTTTCCAGACCCTAGGGAACATGAATATGTATTTCTTTTTCATTTCTGAGCTCTGTGTCAAAAGTGAAGTTTTCGGGCTGAATTGAGTTGTAAGGTAATTTCTATGATACGCCTTCTGCTAACTCCTCAGGGAAAGCTCGGATCTGAAAATGGTGTGAGAATTCGGCTTTCCAGACCCTAGGGAACATGAATATGTATTTCTTTTTCATTTCTGAGCTCTGTGTCAAAAGTGAGGTTTTCGGGCTGAATTGAGTTGTAAGGTAAATTCTATGATACGCCTTCTGCTAACTCCTCAGGGAAAGCTCGGATCTGAAAATGGTGTGAGAATTCGGATTTCCAGACCCTAGGGAACATGAATATGTGTTTCTTTTTCATTTCTGAGCTCTGTGTCAACAGTGAAGTTTTCCGGATGAACTGAGTTCTATGGCGAATTCTGAGATACGCCTTGGGCTAACTCCACAGAGAGAGCTCGGATCTGAAAATGGTGTGAGAATTCGGCTTTCCAGACCCTCGGGAACATGAATATGTGTTTCTTTTTCATTTCTGAGCTCTGTGTCAAAAGTGAAGTTTCTGGCTGTAAATTGATTTCTATGGCAAATTCTGAGATACGCCTTGGGCTAACTCCACAGGGAAAGCTCGGATCTGAAAATGGTGTGTGAATTCGGCTTTCCAGACCCTAGGGAACATGTATATGTGTTTCTTTTTCATTTCTGAGCTCTGTGTCAACAGTGAAGTTTTCCGGATGAATTGAGTTCTATGGCGAATTCTGAGATACGCCTTGGGCTAACTCCTCAGAGAAAGCTTGGATCTGAAAATTGGGTGAGATTTTGGCTTTCCAGACCCTGGGGAACATGAATATGTGTTTCTTTTTCATTTCTGAGCTCTGTGTCAAAAGTGAAGTTTTCTGGCTGAATTGAGTTGTAAGGTAAATTCGATGATATGGCATTGGCTAACACCTAAGGGAAAACTCGGATCTGAAAATGGTGTGAGAATTCGGCATTCCAGACCCTGGGGAACATAAATATGTGTTTCTTTTCCATTTCTGAGCTCTGTGTCAAAAGTGAAGTTTCTGGCTGTAAATTGAGACCTAAGGCAAATTCTGAGCCTTGGGCTAACTCCACAGGGAAAGCTCGGAACTGAAAATGGGGTGAGATTTTGGCTTTCCAGACCCTGGGGAACATGAATATGTGTTTCTTTTTTATTTCTGAGCTCTGTATCAAAGGTGAGGTTTTTGGGCTGAATTGAGTTGTAAGGTAAATTCTATGATACGCCTTCAGCTAACTCCTCAAGGAAAGCTCGGATCTGAAAATTGTGTGAGAATTCAGCTTTCCAGACCCTGGGGAACATGAATATGTGTTTCTTTTTCATTTCTGAGCTCTGTGTCAAAAGTGAAGTTTTGGGGCTGAATTGAGTGGTAAGGTAAATTCTGAGATACGCCTTGGGCTAACTCCACAGGGAAAGCTCGCGTCTGAAAATGGTGTGACTATTCAGCTTTCCAGACCCTGGGGAACACGAATATGTGTTTTTTTTTCATTTCTGAGCTCTGTGTCAACAGTGAAGTTTTCCGGATGAATTGAGTTCTATGGCGAATTCTGAGATACGCCTTGGGCTAACTCCACAGGGACAGCTCGGATCTGAAAATGGTGTGAGAATTCGGCTTTCCAGATCCTAGTGAACATGAATATGTGTTTCTTTTTCATTTCTGAGCTCTGTATCAAAAGTGAAGTTTTCTGGCTGAATTGAGTAGTAAGGTAAATTCTATGATATGGCATTGGCTAACTCCTAAGGGAAAACTCGGATCTGAAAATGGTGTGAGAATTTGGCATTCCAGACCCTGGGGAACATAAATATGTGTTTCTTTTTCATTTCTGAGCTCTGTGTAAAAAGTGAAGTTTTTGGGCTGAATTGAGTGGTAAGGTAAATTCTATGATACGCCTTCGGCTAACTCCTCAGAGAAAGCTTGGATCTGAAAATTGGGTGAGATTTTGGCTTTCCAGACCCTGGGGAACATGAATATGTGTTTCTTTTTCATTTCTGAGCTCTGTGTCAACAGTGAAGTTTTCCGGATGAATTGAGTTCTATGGCGAATTCTGAGATACGCCTTGGGCTAACTCCACAGAGAGAGCTCGGATCTGAAAATGGGGTGAGATTTTGGCTTTCCAGACCCTGGGGAACATGAATATGTGTTTCTTTTTCATTTCTGAGCTCTTTGTCAAAAGTGAAGTTTTCTGGCTGAATTGAGCCATAAGGCAAATTATGAGATACGCCATGGGCTAACTCCTCAGGGAAACTACGGGTCTGAAAATGGTGTGTGAATTCGGCTTTCCAGACCCTAGGGAACATGAATATGTGTTTCTTTTTCATTTCTGAGCTCTGTGTCAACAGTGAAGTTTTCCGGATGAATTGAGTTCTATGGCGAAGTCTGAGATACGCCTTGGTCTAACTCCTCAGAGAAAGCTTGGATCTGAAAATGGGGTGAGATTTTGGCTTTCCAGACCCTGGGGAACATGAATATGTGTTTCTTTTTCATTTCTGAGCTCTGTGTCAAAAGTGAAGTTTTCTGGCTGAATTGAGTTTTAAGGTAAATTCGATGATATGGCATTGGCTAACACCTAAGGGAAAACTCGGATCTGAAAATTGTGTGAGAATTCGGCATTCCAGACCCTGGGGAACATAAATATGTGTTTCTTTTCCATTTCTGAGCTCTGTGTCAAAAGTGAAGTTTCTGGCTGTAAATTGAGACCTAAGGCAAATTCTGAGCCTTGGGCTAACTCCACAGGGAAAGCTCGGAACTGAAAATGGGGTGAGATTTTGGCTTTCCAGACCCTGGGGAACATGAATATGTGTTTCTTTTTCATTTCTGAGCTCTGTATCAAAAGTGAGGTTTTTGGGCTGAATTGAGTTGTAAGGTAAATTCTATGATACGCCTTCAGCTAACTCCTCAGGGAAAGCTCGGATCTGAAAATTGTGTGAGAATTCAGCTTTCCAGACCCTGGGGAACATGAATACGTGTTTCTTTTTCATTTCTGAGCTCTGTGTCAAAAGTGAAGTTTTCTGGCTGAATTAAGTTGTAAGGTAAATTCTATGATATGGCATTGGCTAACTCCTAAGGGAAAACTCGGATCTGAAATTTGTGTGAGAATTCGTAATTCCAGACCCTGGGGAACATGAATATGTGTTTCTTTTTCATTTCTGAGCTCTGTGTCAACAGTGAAGTTTTCCGGATGAATTGAGTTCTATGGCGAATTCTGAGATACGCCATGGGCTAACTCCTCAGGGAAAGCTCGGATCTGAAAATGGTGTGAGAATTCGGCTTTCCAGACCCTCGGGAACATGAATATGTGTTTCTTTTTCATTTCTGAGCTCTGTGTCAAAAGTGAAGTTTCTGGCTGTAAATTGATTTCTATGGCAAATTCTGAGATACGCCTTGGGCTAACTCCACAGGGAAAGCTCGGATCTGAAAATGGTGTGTGAATTCGGCTTTCCAGACCCTAGGGAACATGTATATGTGTTTCTTTTTCATTTCTGAGCTCTGTGTCAACAGTGAAGTTTTCCGGATGAATTGAGTTCTATGGCGAATTCTGAGATACGCCTTGGGCTAACTCCTCAGAGAAAGCTTGGATCTGAAAATTGGGTGAGATTTTGGCTTTCCAGACCCTGGGGAACATGAATATGTGTTTCTTTTTCATTTCTGAGCTCTGTGTCAAAAGTGAAGTTTTCTGGCTGAATTGAGTTGTAAGGTAAATTCGATGATATGGCATTGGCTAACACCTAAGGGAAAACTCGGATCTGAAAATGGTGTGAGAATTTGGCATTCCAGACCCTGGGGAACATAAATATGTGTTTCTTTTCCATTTCTGAGCTCTGTGTAAAAAGTGAAGTTTCTGGCTGTAAATTGAGACCTAAGGCAAATTCTGAGCCTTGGGCTAACTCCACAGGGAAAGCTCGGAACTGAAAATGGGGTGAGATTTTGGCTTTCCAGACCCTGGGGAACATGAATATGTGTTTCTTTTTCATTTCTGAGCTCTGTATCAAAGGTGAAGTTTTGGGGCTGAATTGAGTGGTAAGGTAAATTCTGAGATACGCCTTGGGCTAACTCCACAGGGAAAGCTCGCGTCTGAAAATTGTGTGAGAATTCAGCTTTCCAGACCCTGGGGAACATGAATACGTGTTTCTTTTTCATTTCTGAGCTCTGTGTCAAAAGTGAAGTTTTCTGGCTGAATTAAGTTGTAAGGTAAATTCTATGATATGGCATTGGCTAACTCCTAAGGGAAAACTCGGATCTGAAATTTGTGTGAGAATTCGTAATTCCAGACCCTGGGGAACATGAATATGTGTTTCTTTTTCATTTCTGAGCTCTGTGTCAACAGTGAAGTTTTCCGGATGAATTGAGTTCTATGGCGAATTCTGAGATACGCCATGGGCTAACTCCTCAGGGAAAGCTCGGATCTGAAAATGGTGTGAGAATTCGGCTTTCCAGACCCTCGGGAACATGAATATGTGTTTCTTTTTCATTTCTGAGCTCTGTGTCAAAAGTGAAGTTTCTGGCTGTAAATTGATTTCTATGGCAAATTCTGAGATACGCCTTGGGCTAACTCCACAGGGAAAGCTCGGATCTGAAAATGGTGTGTGAATTCGGCTTTCCAGACCCTAGGGAACATGTATATGTGTTTCTTTTTCATTTCTGAGCTCTGTGTCAACAGTGAAGTTTTCCGGATGAATTGAGTTCTATGGCGAATTCTGAGATACGCCTTGGGCTAACTCCTCAGAGAAAGCTTGGATCTGAAAATTGGGTGAGATTTTGGCTTTCCAGACCCTGGGGAACATGAATATGTGTTTCTTTTTCATTTCTGAGCTCTGTGTCAAAAGTGAAGTTTTCTGGCTGAATTGAGTTGTAAGGTAAATTCGATGATATGGCATTGGCTAACACCTAAGGGAAAACTCGGATCTGAAAATGGTGTGAGAATTTGGCATTCCAGACCCTGGGGAACATAAATATGTGTTTCTTTTCCATTTCTGAGCTCTGTGTAAAAAGTGAAGTTTCTGGCTGTAAATTGAGACCTAAGGCAAATTCTGAGCCTTGGGCTAACTCCACAGGGAAAGCTCGGAACTGAAAATGGGGTGAGATTTTGGCTTTCCAGACCCTGGGGAACATGAATATGTGTTTCTTTTTCATTTCTGAGCTCTGTATCAAAGGTGAAGTTTTGGGGCTGAATTGAGTGGTAAGGTAAATTCTGAGATACGCCTTGGGCTAACTCCACAGGGAAAGCTCGCGTCTGAAAATGGTGTGACTATTCAGCTTTCCAGACCCTGGGGAACACGAATATGTGTTTTTTTTTCATTTCTGAGCTCTGTGTCAACAGTGAAGTTTTCCGGATGAATTGAGTTCTATGGCGAATTCTGAGATACGCCTTGGGCTAACTCCACAGGGACAGCTCGGATCTGAAAATGGTGTGAGAATTCTGCTTTCCAGATCCTAGGGAACATGAATATGTGTTTCTTTTTCATTTCTGAGCTCTGTATCAAAAGTGAAGTTTTCTGGCTGAATTGAGTAGTAAGGTAAATTCTATGATATGGCATTGGCTAACTCCTAAGGGAAAACTCGGATCTGAAAATGGTGTGAGAATTTGGCATTCCAGACCCTGGGGAACATAAATATGTGTTTCTTTTTCATTTCTGAGCTCTGTGTAAAAAGTGAAGTTTTTGGGCTGAATTGAGTGGTAAGGTAAATTCTATGATACGCCTTCGGCTAACTCCTCAGAGAAAGCTTGGATCTGAAAATTGGGTGAGATTTTGGCTTTCCAGACCCTGGGGAACATGAATATGTGTTTCTTTTTCATTTCTGAGCTCTGTGTCAACAGTGAAGTTTTCCGGATGAATTGAGTTCTATGGCGAATTCTGAGATACGCCTTGGGCTAACTCCACAGAGAGAGCTCGGATCTGAAAATGGGGTGAGATTTTGGCTTTCCAGACCCTGGGGAACATGAATATGTGTTTCTTTTTCATTTCTGAGCTCTGTGTCAAAAGTGAAGTTTTCTGGCTGAATTGAGTTGTAAGGTAAATTCGATGATATGGCATTGGCTAACACCTAAGGGAAAACTCGGATCTGAAAATTGTGTGAGAATTCGGCATTCCAGACCCTGGGGAACATAAATATGTGTTTCTTTTCCATTTCTGAGCTCTGTGTCAAAAGTGAAGTTTCTGGCTGTAAATTGAGACCTAAGGCAAATTCTGAGCCTTGGGCTAACTCCACAGGGAAAGCTCGGAACTGAAAATGGGGTGAGATTTTGGCTTTCCAGACCCTGGGGAACATGAATATGTGTTTCTTTTTCATTTCTGAGCTCTGTATCAAAAGTGAGGTTTTTGGGCTGAATTGAGTTGTAAGGTAAATTCTATGATACGCCTTCAGCTAACTCCTCAGGGAAAGCTCGGATCTGAAAATTGTGTGAGAATTCAGCTTTCCAGACCCTGGGGAACATGAATACGTGTTTCTTTTTCATTTCTGAGCTCTGTGTCAAAAGTGAAGTTTTCTGGCTGAATTAAGTTGTAAGGTAAATTCTATGATATGGCATTGGCTAACTCCTAAGGGAAAACTCGGATCTGAAATTTGTGTGAGAATTCGTAATTCCAGACCCTGGGGAACATGAATATGTGTTTCTTTTTCATTTCTGAGCTCTGTGTCAACAGTGAAGTTTTCCGGATGAATTGAGTTCTATGGCGAATTCTGAGATACGCCATGGGCTAACTCCTCAGGGAAAGCTCGGATCTGAAAATGGTGTGAGAATTCGGCTTTACAGACAGTAGGGAACATGAATATGTGTTTCTTTTTCATTTCTGAGCTCTGTGTCAAAAGTGAAGTTTTCGGGCTGAATTGAGTGGTAAGGTAAATTCTGAGATACGCCTTGGGCTAACTCCACAGGGAAAGCTCAGATCTGAAAATGGTGTGACTATTCAGCTTTCCAGACCCTGGGGAACACGAATATGTGTTTCTTTTTCATTTCTGAGCTCTGTGTCAACAGTGAAGTTTTCCGGATGAATTGAGTTCTATGGCGAATTCTGAGATACGCCTTGGGCTAACTCCACAGGGACAGCTCGGATCTGAAAATGGTGTGAGAATTCCGCTTTCCAGATCCTAGGGAACATGAATATGTGTTTCTTTTTCATTTCTGAGCTCTGTATAAAAAGTGAAGTTTTCTGGCTGAATTGAGTAGTAAGGTAAATTCTATGATATGGCATTGGCTAACTCCTAAGGGAAAACTCGGATCTGAAAATGGTGTGAGAATTTGGCATTCCAGACCCTGGGGAACATAAATATGTGTTTCTTTTTCATTTCTGAGCTCTGTGTAAAAAGTGAAGTTTTTGGGCTGAATTGAGTGGTAAGGTAAATTCTATGATACGCCTTGGGCTAACTCCTCAGAGAAAGCTTGGATCTGAAAATTGGGTGAGATTTTGGCTTTCCAGACCCTGGGGAACATGAATATGTGTTTCTTTTTCATTTCTGAGCTCTGTGTCAAAAGTGAAGTTTTCTGGCTGAATTGAGTTGTAAGGTAAATTCGATGATATGGCATTGGCTAACACCTAAGGGAAAACTCGGATCTGAAAATGGTGTGAGAATTCGGCATTCCAGACCCTGGGGAACATAAATATGTGTTTCTTTTCCATTTCTGAGCTCTGTGTCAAAAGTGAAGTTTCTGGCTGTAAATTGAGACCTAAGGCAAATTCTGAGCCTTGGGCTAACTCCACAGGGAAAGCTCGGAACTGAAAATGGGGTGAGATTTTGGCTTTCCAGACCCTGGGGAACATGAATATGTGTTTCTTTTTCATTTCTGAGCTCTGTATCAAAGGTGAGGTTTTTGGGCTGAATTGAGTTGTAAGGTAAATTCTATGATACGCCTTCAGCTAACTCCTCAAGGAAAGCTCGGATCTGAAAATTGTGTGAGAATTCAGCTTTCCAGACCCTGGGGAACATGAATATGTGTTTCTTTTTCATTTCTGAGCTCTGTGTCAAAAGTGAAGTTTTGGGGCTGAATTGAGTGGTAAGGTAAATTCTGAGATACGCCTTGGGCTAACTCCACAGGGAAAGCTCGCGTCTGAAAATGGTGTGACAATTCAGCTTTCCAGACCCTCGGGAACACGAATATGTGTTTCTTTTTCATTTCTGAGCTCTGTGTCAACAGTGAAGTTTTCCGGATGAACTGAGTTCTATGGCGAATTCTGAGATACGCCTTCGGCTAACTCCTCAGGGAAAGCTCGCGTCTGAAAATGGTGTGACAATTCAGCTTTCCAGACCCTCGGGAACATGAATATGTGTTTCTTTTTCATTTCTGAGCTCTGTGTCAACAGTGAAGTTTTCCGGATGAACTGAGTTCTATGGCGAATTCTGAGATACGCCTTGGGCTAACTCCACAGAGAGAGCTCGGATCTGAAAATGGGGTGAGATTTTGGCTTTCCAGACCCTGGGGAACATGAATATGTGTTTCTTTTTCATTTCTGAGCTCTTTGTCAAAAGTGAAGTTTTCTGGCTGAATTGAGCCATAAGGCAAATTATGAGATACGCCATGGGCTAACTCCTCAGGGAAACTACGGGTCTGAAAATGGTGTGAGAATTCGGCTTTACAGACCGTAGGGAACATGAATATGTGGTTTTTTTTTCATTTCTGAGCTCTGTGTCAATAGTGAAGTTTTCTGGGTGAATTGAGTCCTAAGGCAAATTCTGAGATACGCCTTGGGCTAACTCCACAGGGAAAGCTCGGATCTGAAAATGGTGTGAGAATTCGGCTTTCCAGACCCTAGGGAACATGAATATGTATTTCTTTTTCATTTCTGAGCTCTGTGTCAAAAGTGAAGTTTTCGGGCTGAATTGAGTTGTAAGGTAATTTCTATGATACGCCTTCTGCTAACTCCTCAGGGAAAGCTCGGATCTGAAAATGGTGTGAGAATTCGGCTTTCCAGACCCTAGGGAACATGAATATGTATTTCTTTTTCATTTCTGAGCTCTGTGTCAAAAGTGAGGTTTTCGGGCTGAATTGAGTTGTAAGGTAAATTCTATGATACGCCTTCTGCTAACTCCTCAGGGAAAGCTCGGATCTGAAAATGGTGTGAGAATTCGGATTTCCAGACCCTAGGGAACATGAATATGTGTTTCTTTTTCATTTCTGAGCTCTGTGTCAACAGTGAAGTTTTCCGGATGAACTGAGTTCTATGGCGAATTCTGAGATACGCCTTGGGCTAACTCCACAGAGAGAGCTCGGATCTGAAAATGGTGTGAGAATTCGGCTTTCCAGACCCTCGGGAACATGAATATGTGTTTCTTTTTCATTTCTGAGCTCTGTGTCAAAAGTGAAGTTTCTGGCTGTAAATTGATTTCTATGGCAAATTCTGAGATACGCCTTGGGCTAACTCCACAGGGAAAGCTCGGATCTGAAAATGGTGTGTGAATTCGGCTTTCCAGACCCTAGGGAACATGTATATGTGTTTCTTTTTCATTTCTGAGCTCTGTGTCAACAGTGAAGTTTTCCGGATGAATTGAGTTCTATGGCGAATTCTGAGATACGCCTTGGGCTAACTCCTCAGAGAAAGCTTGGATCTGAAAATTGGGTGAGATTTTGGCTTTCCAGACCCTGGGGAACATGAATATGTGTTTCTTTTTCATTTCTGAGCTCTGTGTCAAAAGTGAAGTTTTCTGGCTGAATTGAGTTGTAAGGTAAATTCGATGATATGGCATTGGCTAACACCTAAGGGAAAACTCGGATCTGAAAATGGTGTGAGAATTCGGCATTCCAGACCCTGGGGAACATAAATATGTGTTTCTTTTCCATTTCTGAGCTCTGTGTCAAAAGTGAAGTTTCTGGCTGTAAATTGAGACCTAAGGCAAATTCTGAGCCTTGGGCTAACTCCACAGGGAAAGCTCGGAACTGAAAATGGGGTGAGATTTTGGCTTTCCAGACCCTGGGGAACATGAATATGTGTTTCTTTTTCATTTCTGAGCTCTGTATCAAAGGTGAGGTTTTTGGGCTGAATTGAGTTGTAAGGTAAATTCTATGATACGCCTTCAGCTAACTCCTCAAGGAAAGCTCGGATCTGAAAATTGTGTGAGAATTCAGCTTTCCAGACCCTGGGGAACATGAATATGTGTTTCTTTTTCATTTCTGAGCTCTGTGTCAAAAGTGAAGTTTTCTGGCTGAATTAAGTTGTAAGGTAAATTCTATGATATGGCATTGGCTAACTCCTAAGGGAAAACTCGGATCTGAAATTTGTGTGAGAATTCGTAATTCCAGACCCTGGGGAACATGAATATGTGTTTCTTTTTCATTTCTGAGCTCTGTGTCAAAAGTGAAGTTTTCGGGCTGAATTGAGTGGTAAGGTAAATTCTGAGATACGCCTTGGGCTAACTCCACAGGGAAAGCTCAGATCTGAAAATGGTGTGACTATTCAGCTTTCCAGACCCTGGGGAACACGAATATGTGTTTCTTTTTCATTTCTGAGCTCTGTGTCAACAGTGAAGTTTTCCGGATGAATTGAGTTCTATGGCGAATTCTGAGATACGCCTTGGGCTAACTCCACAGGGACAGCTCGGATCTGAAAATGGTGTGAGAATTCGGCTTTCCAGATCCTAGGGAACATGAATATGTGTTTCTTTTTCATTTCTGAGCTCTGTATAAAAAGTGAAGTTTTCTGGCTGAATTGAGTAGTAAGGTAAATTCTATGATATGGCATTGGCTAACTCCTAAGGGAAAACTCGGATCTGAAAATGGTGTGAGAATTTGGCATTCCAGACCCTGGGGAACATAAATATGTGTTTCTTTTTCATTTCTGAGCTCTGTGTAAAAAGTGAAGTTTTTGGGCTGAATTGAGTGGTAAGGTAAATTCTATGATACGCCTTGGGCTAACTCCTCAGAGAAAGCTTGGATCTGAAAATTGGGTGAGATTTTGGCTTTCCAGACCCTGGGGAACATGAATATGTGTTTCTTTTTCATTTCTGAGCTCTGTGTCAAAAGTGAAGTTTTCTGGCTGAATTGAGTTGTAAGGTAAATTCGATGATATGGCATTGGCTAACACCTAAGGGAAAACTCGGATCTGAAAATGGTGTGAGAATTCGGCATTCCAGACCCTGGGGAACATAAATATGTGTTTCTTTTCCATTTCTGAGCTCTGTGTCAAAAGTGAAGTTTCTGGCTGTAAATTGAGACCTAAGGCAAATTCTGAGCCTTCAGCTAACTCCTCAAGGAAAGCTCGGATCTGAAAATTGTGTGAGAATTCAGCTTTCCAGACCCTGGGGAACATGAATATGTGTTTCTTTTTCATTTCTGAGCTCTGTGTCAAAAGTGAAGTTTTGGGGCTGAATTGAGTGGTAAGGTAAATTCTGAGATACGCCTTGGGCTAACTCCACAGGGAAAGCTCGCGTCTGAAAATGGTGTGACAATTCAGCTTTCCAGACCCTCGGGAACACGAATATGTGTTTCTTTTTCATTTCTGAGCTCTGTGTCAACAGTGAAGTTTTCCGGATGAACTGAGTTCTATGGCGAATTCTGAGATACGCCTTCGGCTAACTCCTCAGGGAAAGCTCGCGTCTGAAAATGGTGTGACAATTCAGCTTTCCAGACCCTCGGGAACATGAATATGTGTTTCTTTTTCATTTCTGAGCTCTGTGTCAACAGTGAAGTTTTCCGGATGAACTGAGTTCTATGGCGAATTCTGAGATACGCCTTGGGCTAACTCCACAGAGAGAGCTCGGATCTGAAAATGGGGTGAGATTTTGGCTTTCCAGACCCTGGGGAACATGAATATGTGTTTCTTTTTCATTTCTGAGCTCTTTGTCAAAAGTGAAGTTTTCTGGCTGAATTGAGCCATAAGGCAAATTATGAGATACGCCATGGGCTAACTCCTCAGGGAAACTACGGGTCTGAAAATGGTGTGAGAATTCGGCTTTACAGACCGTAGGGAACATGAATATGTGGTTTTTTTTTCATTTCTGAGCTCTGTGTCAATAGTGAAGTTTTCTGGGTGAATTGAGTCCTAAGGCAAATTCTGAGATACGCCTTGGGCTAACTCCACAGGGAAAGCTCGGATCTGAAAATGGTGTGAGAATTCGGCTTTCCAGACCCTAGGGAACATGAATATGTATTTCTTTTTCATTTCTGAGCTCTGTGTCAAAAGTGAAGTTTTCGGGCTGAATTGAGTTGTAAGGTAATTTCTATGATACGCCTTCTGCTAACTCCTCAGGGAAAGCTCGGATCTGAAAATGGTGTGAGAATTCGGCTTTCCAGACCCTAGGGAACATGAATATGTATTTCTTTTTCATTTCTGAGCTCTGTGTCAAAAGTGAGGTTTTCGGGCTGAATTGAGTTGTAAGGTAAATTCTATGATACGCCTTCTGCTAACTCCTCAGGGAAAGCTCGGATCTGAAAATGGTGTGAGAATTCGGATTTCCAGACCCTAGGGAACATGAATATGTGTTTCTTTTTCATTTCTGAGCTCTGTGTCAACAGTGAAGTTTTCCGGATGAACTGAGTTCTATGGCGAATTCTGAGATACGCCTTGGGCTAACTCCACAGAGAGAGCTCGGATCTGAAAATGGTGTGAGAATTCGGCTTTCCAGACCCTCGGGAACATGAATATGTGTTTCTTTTTCATTTCTGAGCTCTGTGTCAAAAGTGAAGTTTCTGGCTGTAAATTGATTTCTATGGCAAATTCTGAGATACGCCTTGGGCTAACTCCACAGGGAAAGCTCGGATCTGAAAATGGTGTGTGAATTCGGCTTTCCAGACCCTAGGGAACATGTATATGTGTTTCTTTTTCATTTCTGAGCTCTGTGTCAACAGTGAAGTTTTCCGGATGAATTGAGTTCTATGGCGAATTCTGAGATACGCCTTGGGCTAACTCCTCAGAGAAAGCTTGGATCTGAAAATTGGGTGAGATTTTGGCTTTCCAGACCCTGGGGAACATGAATATGTGTTTCTTTTTCATTTCTGAGCTCTGTGTCAAAAGTGAAGTTTTCTGGTTGAATTGAGTTGTAAGGTAAATTCGATGATATGGCATTGGCTAACACCTAAGGGAAAACTCGGATCTGAAAATGGTGTGAGAATTCGGCATTCCAGACCCTGGGGAACATAAATATGTGTTTCTTTTCCATTTCTGAGCTCTGTGTCAAAAGTGAAGTTTCTGGCTGTAAATTGAGACCTAAGGCAAATTCTGAGCCTTGGGCTAACTCCACAGGGAAAGCTCGGAACTGAAAATGGGGTGAGATTTTGGCTTTCCAGACCCTGGGGAACATGAATATGTGTTTCTTTTTCATTTCTGAGCTCTGTATCAAAGGTGAGGTTTTTGGGCTGAATTGAGTTGTAAGGTAAATTCTATGATACGCCTTCAGCTAACTCCTCAAGGAAAGCTCGGATCTGAAAATTGTGTGAGAATTCAGCTTTCCAGACCCTGGGGAACATGAATATGTGTTTCTTTTTCATTTCTGAGCTCTGTGTCAAAAGTGAAGTTTTGGGGCTGAATTGAGTGGTAAGGTAAATTCTGAGATACGCCTTGGGCTAACTCCACAGGGAAAGCTCGCGTCTGAAAATGGTGTGACTATTCAGCTTTCCAGACCCTGGGGAACACGAATATGTGTTTTTTTTTCATTTCTGAGCTCTGTGTCAACAGTGAAGTTTTCCGGATGAATTGAGTTCTATGGCGAATTCTGAGATACGCCTTGGGCTAACTCCACAGGGACAGCTCGGATCTGAAAATGGTGTGAGAATTCGGCTTTCCAGATCCTAGGGAACATGAATATGTGTTTCTTTTTCATTTCTGAGCTCTGTATCAAAAGTGAAGTTTTCTGGCTGAATTGAGTAGTAAGGTAAATTCTATGATATGGCATTGGCTAACTCCTAAGGGAAAACTCGGATCTGAAAATGGTGTGAGAATTTGGCATTCCAGACCCTGGGGAACATAAATATGTGTTTCTTTTTCATTTCTGAGCTCTGTGTAAAAAGTGAAGTTTTTGGGCTGAATTGAGTGGTAAGGTAAATTCTATGATACGCCTTCGGCTAACTCCTCAGAGAAAGCTTGGATCTGAAAATTGGGTGAGATTTTGGCTTTCCAGACCCTGGGGAACATGAATATGTGTTTCTTTTTCATTTCTGAGCTCTGTGTCAACAGTGAAGTTTTCCGGATGAATTGAGTTCTATGGCGAATTCTGAGATACGCCTTGGGCTAACTCCACAGAGAGAGCTCGGATCTGAAAATGGGGTGAGATTTTGGCTTTCCAGACCCTGGGGAACATGAATATGTGTTTCTTTTTCATTTCTGAGCTCTTTGTCAAAAGTGAAGTTTTCTGGCTGAATTGAGCCATAAGGCAAATTATGAGATACGCCATGGGCTAACTCCTCAGGGAAACTACGGGTCTGAAAATGGTGTGTGAATTCGGCTTTCCAGACCCTAGGGAACATGAATATGTGTTTCTTTTTCATTTCTGAGCTCTGTGTCAACAGTGAAGTTTTCCGGATGAATTGAGTTCTATGGCGAATTCTGAGATACGCCTTGGTCTAACTCCTCAGAGAAAGCTTGGATCTGAAAATGGGGTGAGATTTTGGCTTTCCAGACCCTGGGGAACATGAATATGTGTTTCTTTTTCATTTCTGAGCTCTGTGTCAAAAGTGAAGTTTTCTGGCTGAATTGAGTTGTAAGGTAAATTCGATGATATGGCATTGGCTAACACCTAAGGGAAAACTCGGATCTGAAAATGGTGTGAGAATTCGGCATTCCAGACCCTGGGGAACATAAATATGTGTTTCTTTTCCATTTCTGAGCTCTGTGTCAAAAGTGAAGTTTCTGGCTGTAAATTGAGACCTAAGGCAAATTCTGAGCCTTGGGCTAACTCCACAGGGAAAGCTCGGAACTGAAAATGGGGTGAGATTTTGGCTTTCCAGACCCTGGGGAACATGAATATGTGTTTCTTTTTCATTTCTGAGCTCTGTATCAAAGGTGAGGTTTTTGGGCTGAATTGAGTTGTAAGGTAAATTCTATGATACGCCTTCAGCTAACTCCTCAAGGAAAGCTCGGATCTGAAAATTGTGTGAGAATTCAGCTTTCCAGACCCTGGGGAACATGAATATGTGTTTCTTTTTCATTTCTGAGCTCTGTGTCAAAAGTGAAGTTTTGGGGCTGAATTGAGTGGTAAGGTAAATTCTGAGATACGCCTTGGGCTAACTCCACAGGGAAAGCTCGCGTCTGAAAATGGTGTGACAATTCAGCTTTCCAGACCCTCGGGAACACGAATATGTGTTTCTTTTTCATTTCTGAGCTCTGTGTCAACAGTGAAGTTTTCCGGATGAACTGAGTTCTATGGCGAATTCTGAGATACGCCTTCGGCTAACTCCTCAGGGAAAGCTCGCGTCTGAAAATGGTGTGACAATTCAGCTTTCCAGACCCTCGGGAACATGAATATTTGTTTCTTTTTCATTTCTGAGCTCTGTGTCAACAGTGAAGTTTTCCGGATGAACTGAGTTCTATGGCGAATTCTGAGATACGCCTTGGGCTAACTCCACAGAGAGAGCTCGGATCTGAAAATGGGGTGAGATTTTGGCTTTCCAGACCCTGGGGAACATGAATATGTGTTTCTTTTTCATTTCTGAGCTCTTTGTCAAAAGTGAAGTTTTCTGGCTGAATTGAGCCATAAGGCAAATTATGAGATACGCCATGGGCTAACTCCTCAGGGAAACTACGGGTCTGAAAATGGTGTGAGAATTCGGCTTTACAGACCGTAGGGAACATGAATATGTGGTTTTTTTTTCATTTCTGAGCTCTGTGTCAAAAGTGAAGTTTTCTGGCTGAATTGAGTTGTAAGGTAAATTCGATGATATGGCATTGGCTAACACCTAAGGGAAAACTCGGATCTGAAAATGGTGTGAGAATTCGGCATTCCAGACCCTGGGGAACATAAATATGTGTTTCTTTTCCATTTCTGAGCTCTGTGTCAAAAGTGAAGTTTCTGGCTGTAAATTGAGACCTAAGGCAAATTCTGAGCCTTGGGCTAACTCCACAGGGAAAGCTCGGAACTGAAAATGGGGTGAGATTTTGGCTTTCCAGACCCTGGGGAACATGAATATGTGTTTCTTTTTCATTTCTGAGCTCTGTATCAAAGGTGAGGTTTTTGGGCTGAATTGAGTTGTAAGGTAAATTCTATGATACGCCTTCAGCTAACTCCTCAAGGAAAGCTCGGATCTGAAAATTGTGTGAGAATTCAGCTTTCCAGACCCTGGGGAACATGAATATGTGTTTCTTTTTCATTTCTGAGCTCTGTGTCAAAAGTGAAGTTTTGGGGCTGAATTGAGTGGTAAGGTAAATTCTGAGATACGCCTTGGGCTAACTCCACAGGGAAAGCTCGCGTCTGAAAATGGTGTGACAATTCAGCTTTCCAGACCCTCGGGAACACGAATATGTGTTTCTTTTTCATTTCTGAGCTCTGTGTCAACAGTGAAGTTTTCCGGATGAACTGAGTTCTATGGCGAATTCTGAGATACGCCTTCGGCTAACTCCTCAGGGAAAGCTCGCGTCTGAAAATGGTGTGACAATTCAGCTTTCCAGACCCTCGGGAACATGAATATTTGTTTCTTTTTCATTTCTGAGCTCTGTGTCAACAGTGAAGTTTTCCGGATGAACTGAGTTCTATGGCGAATTCTGAGATACGCCTTGGGCTAACTCCACAGAGAGAGCTCGGATCTGAAAATGGGGTGAGATTTTGGCTTTCCAGACCCTGGGGAACATGAATATGTGTTTCTTTTTCATTTCTGAGCTCTTTGTCAAAAGTGAAGTTTTCTGGCTGAATTGAGCCATAAGGCAAATTATGAGATACGCCATGGGCTAACTCCTCAGGGAAACTACGGGTCTGAAAATGGTGTGAGAATTCGGCTTTACAGACCGTAGGGAACATGAATATGTGGTTTTTTTTTCATTTCTGAGCTCTGTGTCAATAGTGAAGTTTTCTGGGTGAATTGAGTCCTAAGGCAAATTCTGAGATACGCCTTGGGCTAACTCCACAGGGAAAGCTCGGATCTGAAAATGGTGTGAGAATTCGGCTTTCCAGACCCTAGGGAACATGAATATGTATTTCTTTTTCATTTCTGAGCTCTGTGTCAAAAGTGAAGTTTTCGGGCTGAATTGAGTTGTAAGGTAATTTCTATGATACGCCTTCTGCTAACTCCTCAGGGAAAGCTCGGATCTGAAAATGGTGTGAGAATTCGGCTTTCCAGACCCTAGGGAACATGAATATGTATTTCTTTTTCATTTCTGAGCTCTGTGTCAAAAGTGAGGTTTTCGGGCTGAATTGAGTTGTAAGGTAAATTCTATGATACGCCTTCTACTAACTCCTCAGGGAAAGCTCGGATCTGAAAATGGTGTGAGAATTCGGATTTCCAGACCCTAGGGAACATGAATATGTGTTTCTTTTTCATTTCTGAGCTCTGTGTCAACAGTGAAGTTTTCCGGATGAACTGAGTTCTATGGCGAATTCTGAGATACGCCTTGGGCTAACTCCACAGAGAGAGCTCGGATCTGAAAATGGTGTGAGAATTCGGCTTTCCAGACCCTCGGGAACATGAATATGTGTTTCTTTTTCATTTCTGAGCTCTGTGTCAAAAGTGAAGTTTCTGGCTGTAAATTGATTTCTATGGCAAATTCTGAGATACGCCTTGGGCTAACTCCACAGGGAAAGCTCGGATCTGAAAATGGTGTGTGAATTCGGCTTTCCAGACCCTAGGGAACATGTATATGTGTTTCTTTTTCATTTCTGAGCTCTGTGTCAACAGTGAAGTTTTCCGGATGAATTGAGTTCTATGGCGAATTCTGAGATACGCCTTGGGCTAACTCCTCAGAGAAAGCTTGGATCTGAAAATTGGGTGAGATTTTGGCTTTCCAGACCCTGGGGAACATGAATATGTGTTTCTTTTTCATTTCTGAGCTCTGTGTCAAAAGTGAAGTTTTCTGGTTGAATTGAGTTGTAAGGTAAATTCGATGATATGGCATTGGCTAACACCTAAGGGAAAACTCGGATCTGAAAATGGTGTGAGAATTCGGCATTCCAGACCCTGGGGAACATAAATATGTGTTTCTTTTCCATTTCTGAGCTCTGTGTCAAAAGTGAAGTTTCTGGCTGTAAATTGAGACCTAAGGCAAATTCTGAGCCTTGGGCTAACTCCACAGGGAAAGCTCGGAACTGAAAATGGGGTGAGATTTTGGCTTTCCAGACCCTGGGGAACATGAATATGTGTTTCTTTTTCATTTCTGAGCTCTGTATCAAAGGTGAGGTTTTTGGGCTGAATTGAGTTGTAAGGTAAATTCTATGATACGCCTTCAGCTAACTCCTCAAGGAAAGCTCGGATCTGAAAATTGTGTGAGAATTCAGCTTTCCAGACCCTGGGGAACATGAATATGTGTTTCTTTTTCATTTCTGAGCTCTGTGTCAAAAGTGAAGTTTTGGGGCTGAATTGAGTGGTAAGGTAAATTCTGAGATACGCCTTGGGCTAACTCCACAGGGAAAGCTCGCGTCTGAAAATGGTGTGACTATTCAGCTTTCCAGACCCTGGGGAACACGAATATGTGTTTTTTTTTCATTTCTGAGCTCTGTGTCAACAGTGAAGTTTTCCGGATGAATTGAGTTCTATGGCGAATTCTGAGATACGCCTTGGGCTAACTCCACAGGGACAGCTCGGATCTGAAAATGGTGTGAGAATTCGGCTTTCCAGATCCTAGGGAACATGAATATGTGTTTCTTTTTCATTTCTGAGCTCTGTATCAAAAGTGAAGTTTTCTGGCTGAATTGAGTAGTAAGGTAAATTCTATGATATGGCATTGGCTAACTCCTAAGGGAAAACTCGGATCTGAAAATGGTGTGAGAATTTGGCATTCCAGACCCTGGGGAACATAAATATGTGTTTCTTTTTCATTTCTGAGCTCTGTGTAAAAAGTGAAGTTTTTGGGCTGAATTGAGTGGTAAGGTAAATTCTATGATACGCCTTCGGCTAACTCCTCAGAGAAAGCTTGGATCTGAAAATTGGGTGAGATTTTGGCTTTCCAGACCCTGGGGAACATGAATATGTGTTTCTTTTTCATTTCTGAGCTCTGTGTCAACAGTGAAGTTTTCCGGATGAATTGAGTTCTATGGCGAATTCTGAGATACGCCTTGGGCTAACTCCACAGAGAGAGCTCGGATCTGAAAATGGGGTGAGATTTTGGCTTTCCAGACCCTGGGGAACATGAATATGTGTTTCTTTTTCATTTCTGAGCTCTTTGTCAAAAGTGAAGTTTTCTGGCTGAATTGAGCCATAAGGCAAATTATGAGATACGCCATGGGCTAACTCCTCAGGGAAACTACGGGTCTGAAAATGGTGTGTGAATTCGGCTTTCCAGACCCTAGGGAACATGAATATGTGTTTCTTTTTCATTTCTGAGCTCTGTGTCAACAGTGAAGTTTTCCGGATGAATTGAGTTCTATGGCGAATTCTGAGATACGCCTTGGTCTAACTCCTCAGAGAAAGCTCGGATCTGAAAATGGGGTGAGATTTTGGCTTTCCAGACCCTGGGGAACATGAATATGTGTTTCTTTTTCATTTCTGAGCTCTGTATCAAAAGTGAAGTTTTCTGGCTGAATTGAGTAGTAAGGTAAATTCTATGATATGGCATTGGCTAACTCCTAAGGGAAAACTCGGATCTGAAAATGGTGTGAGAATTTGGCATTCCAGACCCTGGGGAACATAAATATGTGTTTCTTTTTCATTTCTGAGCTCTGTGTAAAAAGTGAAGTTTTTGGGCTGAATTGAGTGGTAAGGTAAATTCTATGATACGCCTTGGGCTAACTCCTCAGAGAAAGCTTGGATCTGAAAATTGGGTGAGATTTTGGCTTTCCAGACCCTGGGGAACATGAATATGTGTTTCTTTTTCATTTCTGAGCTCTGTGTCAAAAGTGAAGTTTTCTGGCTGAATTGAGTTGTAAGGTAAATTCGATGATATGGCATTGGCTAACACCTAAGGGAAAACTCGGATCTGAAAATGGTGTGAGAATTCGGCATTCCAGACCCTGGGGAACATAAATATGTGTTTCTTTTCCATTTCTGAGCTCTGTGTCAAAAGTGAAGTTTCTGGCTGTAAATTGAGACCTAAGGCAAATTCTGAGCCTTGGGCTAACTCCACAGGGAAAGCTCGGAACTGAAAATGGGGTGAGATTTTGGCTTTCCAGACCCTGGGGAACATGAATATGTGTTTCTTTTTCATTTCTGAGCTCTGTATCAAAGGTGAGGTTTTTGGGCTGAATTGAGTTGTAAGGTAAATTCTATGATACGCCTTCAGCTAACTCCTCAGGGAAAGCTCGGATCTGAAAATTGTGTGAGAATTCAGCTTTCCAGACCCTGGGGAACATGAATATGTGTTTCTTTTTCATTTCTGAGCTCTGTGTCAAAAGTGAAGTTTTCTGGCTGAATTAAGTTGTAAGGTAAATTCTATGATATGGCATTGGCTAACTCCTAAGGGAAAACTCGGATCTGAAATTTGTGTGAGAATTCGTAATTCCAGACCCTGGGGAACATGAATATGTGTTTCTTTTTCATTTCTGAGCTCTGTGTCAACAGTGAAGTTTTCCGGATGAATTGAGTTCTATGGCGAATTCTGAGATACGCCATGGGCTAACTCCTCAGGGAAAGCTCGGATCTGAAAATGGTGTGAGAATTCGGCTTTACAGACAGTAGGGAACATGAATATGTGTTTCTTTTTCATTTCTGAGCTCTGTGTCAAAAGTGAAGTTTTCGGGCTGAATTGAGTGGTAAGGTAAATTCTGAGATACGCCTTGGGCTAACTCCACAGGGAAAGCTCAGATCTGAAAATGGTGTGACTATTCAGCTTTCCAGACCCTGGGGAACACGAATATGTGTTTCTTTTTCATTTCTGAGCTCTGTGTCAACAGTGAAGTTTTCCGGATGAATTGAGTTCTATGGCGAATTCTGAGATACGCCTTGGGCTAACTCCACAGGGACAGCTCGGATCTGAAAATGGTGTGAGAATTCGGCTTTCCAGATCCTAGGGAACATGAATATGTGTTTCTTTTTCATTTCTGAGCTCTGTATCAAAAGTGAAGTTTTCTGGCTGAATTGAGTAGTAAGGTAAATTCTATGATATGGCATTGGCTAACTCCTAAGGGAAAACTCGGATCTGAAAATGGTGTGAGAATTTGGCATTCCAGACCCTGGGGAACATGAATATGTGTTTCTTTTTCATTTCTGAGCTCTGTGTCAAAAGTGAAGTTTTCGGGCTGAATTGAGTGGTAAGGTAAATTCTATGATACGCCTTCGGCTAACTCCTCAGAGAAAGCTTGGATCTGAAAATTGGGTGAGATTTTGGCTTTCCAGACCCTGGGGAACATGAATATGTTTTTCTTTTTCATTTCTGAGCTCTGTGTCAACAGTGAAGTTTTCCGGATGAATTGAGTTCTATGGCGAATTCTGAGATACGCCTTGGGCTAACTCCACAGAGAGAGCTCGGATCTGAAAATGGGGTGAGATTTTGGCTTTCCAGACCCTGGGGAACATGAATATGTGTTTCTTTTTCATTTCTGAGCTCTTTGTCAAAAGTGAAGTTTTCTGGCTGAATTGAGCCATAAGGCAAATTATGAGATACGCCATGGGCTAACTCCTCAGGGAAACTACGGGTCTGAAAATGGTGTGAGAATTCGGCTTTACAGACCGTAGGGAACATGAATATGTGGTTTTTTTTTCATTTCTGAGCTCTGTGTCAATAGTGAAGTTTTCTGGGTGAATTGAGTCCTAAGGCAAATTCTGAGATACGCCTTGGGCTAACTCCACAGGGAAAGCTCGGATCTGAAAATGGTGTGAGAATTCGGCTTTCCAGACCCTAGGGAACATGAATATGTATTTCTTTTTCATTTCTGAGCTCTGTGTCAAAAGTGAAGTTTTCGGGCTGAATTGAGTTGTAAGGTAATTTCTATGATACGCCTTCTGCTAACTCCTCAGGGAAAGCTCGGATCTGAAAATGGTGTGAGAATTCGGCTTTCCAGACCCTAGGGAACATGAATATGTATTTCTTTTTCATTTCTGAGCTCTGTGTCAAAAGTGAGGTTTTCGGGCTGAATTGAGTTGTAAGGTAAATTCTATGATACGCCTTCTGCTAACTCCTCAGGGAAAGCTCGGATCTGAAAATGGTGTGAGAATTCGGATTTCCAGACCCTAGGGAACATGAATATGTGTTTCTTTTTCATTTCTGAGCTCTGTGTCAACAGTGAAGTTTTCCGGATGAACTGAGTTCTATGGCGAATTCTGAGATACGCCTTGGGCTAACTCCACAGAGAGAGCTCGGATCTGAAAATGGTGTGAGAATTCGGCTTTCCAGACCCTAGGGAACATGAATATGTGTTTCTTTTTCATTTCTGAGCTCTGTATCAAAAGTGAAGTTTTCTGGCTGAATTGAGTAGTAAGGTAAATTCTATGATATGGCATTGGCTAACTCCTAAGGGAAAACTCGGATCTGAAAATGGTGTGAGAATTTGGCATTCCAGACCCTGGGGAACATGAATATGTGTTTCTTTTTCATTTCTGAGCTCTGTGTAAAAAGTGAAGTTTTTGGGCTGAATTGAGTGGTAAGGTAAATTCTATGATACGCCTTGGGCTAACTCCTCAGAGAAAGCTTGGATCTGAAAATTGGGTGAGATTTTGGCTTTCCAGACCCTGGGGAACATGAATATGTGTTTCTTTTTCATTTCTGAGCTCTTTGTCAAAAGTGAAGTTTTCTGGCTGAATTGAGCCATAAGGCAAATTCTGAGCCTTGGGCTAACTCCACAGGTAAAGCTCGGAACTGAAAATGGGGTGAGATTTTGGCTTTCCAGACCCTGGGGAACATGAATATGTGTTTCTTTTTCATTTCTGAGCTCTGTATCAAAGGTGAGGTTTTTGGGCTGAATTGAGTTGTAAGGTAAATTCTATGATACGCCTTCAGCTAACTCCTCAAGGAAAGCTCGGATCTGAAAATTGTGTGAGAATTCAGCTTTCCAGACCCTGGGGAACATGAATATGTGTTTCTTTTTCATTTCTGAGCTCTGTGTCAAAAGTGAAGTTTTGGGGCTGAATTGAGTGGTAAGGTAAATTCTGAGATACGCCTTGGGCTAACTCCACAGGGAAAGCTCGCGTCTGAAAATGGTGTGACAATTCAGCTTTCCAGACCCTCGGGAACATGAATATGTGTTTCTTTTTCATTTCTGAGCTCTGTGTCAAAAGTGAAGTTTCTGGCTGTAAATTGATTTCTATGGCAAATTCTGAGATACGCCTTGGGCTAACTCCACAGGGAAAGCTCGGATCTGAAAATGGTGTGTGAATTCGGCTTTCCAGACCCTAGGGAACATGTATATGTGTTTCTTTTTCATTTCTGAGCTCTGTGTCAACAGTGAAGTTTTCCGGATGAACTGAGTTCTATGGCGAATTCTGAGATACGCCTTGGGCTAACTCCACAGAGAGAGCTCGGATCTGAAAATGGGGTGAGATTTTGGCTTTCCAGACCCTGGGGAACATGAATATGTGTTTCTTTTTCATTTCTGAGCTCTTTGTCAAAAGTGAAGTTTTCTGGCTGAATTGAGCCATAAGGCAAATTATGAGATACGCCATGGGCTAACTCCTCAGGGAAACTACGGGTCTGAAAATGGTGTGAGAATTCGGCTTTACAGACCGTAGGGAACATGAATATGTGGTTTTTTTTTCATTTCTGAGCTCTGTGTCAATAGTGAAGTTTTCTGGGTGAATTGAGTCCTAAGGCAAATTCTGAGATACGCCTTGGGCTAACTCCACAGGGAAAGCTCGGATCTGAAAATGGTGTGAGAATTCGGCTTTCCAGACCCTAGGGAACATGAATATGTATTTCTTTTTCATTTCTGAGCTCTGTGTCAAAAGTGAAGTTTTCGGGCTGAATTGAGTTGTAAGGTAATTTCTATGATACGCCTTCTGCTAACTCCTCAGGGAAAGCTCGGATCTGAAAATGGTGTGAGAATTCGGCTTTCCAGACCCTAGGGAACATGAATATGTATTTCTTTTTCATTTCTGAGCTCTGTGTCAAAAGTGAAGTTTCTGGCTGTAAATTGATTTCTATGGCAAATTCTGAGATACGCCTTGGGCTAACTCCACAGGGAAAGCTCGGATCTGAAAATGGTGTGTGAATTCGGCTTTCCAGACCCTAGGGAACATGTATATGTGTTTCTTTTTCATTTCTGAGCTCTGTGTCAACAGTGAAGTTTTCCGGATGAATTGAGTTCTATGGCGAATTCTGAGATACGCCTTGGGCTAACTCCTCAGAGAAAGCTTGGATCTGAAAATTGGGTGAGATTTTGGCTTTCCAGACCCTGGGGAACATGAATATGTGTTTCTTTTTCATTTCTGAGCTCTGTGTCAAAAGTGAAGTTTTCTGGCTGAATTGAGTTGTAAGGTAAATTCGATGATATGGCATTGGCTAACACCTAAGGGAAAACTCGGATCTGAAAATGGTGTGAGAATTCGGCATTCCAGACCCTGGGGAACATAAATATGTGTTTCTTTTCCATTTCTGAGCTCTGTGTCAAAAGTGAAGTTTCTGGCTGTAAATTGAGACCTAAGGCAAATTCTGAGCCTTGGGCTAACTCCACAGGGAAAGCTCGGAACTGAAAATGGGGTGAGATTTTGGCTTTCCAGACCCTGGGGAACATGAATATGTGTTTCTTTTTCATTTCTGAGCTCTGTATCAAAGGTGAGGTTTTTGGGCTGAATTGAGTTGTAAGGTAAATTCTATGATACGCCTTCAGCTAACTCCTCAAGGAAAGCTCGGATCTGAAAATTGTGTGAGAATTCAGCTTTCCAGACCCTGGGGAACATGAATATGTGTTTCTTTTTCATTTCTGAGCTCTGTGTCAAAAGTGAAGTTTTGGGGCTGAATTGAGTGGTAAGGTAAATTCTGAGATACGCCTTGGGCTAACTCCACAGGGAAAGCTCGCGTCTGAAAATGGTGTGACTATTCAGCTTTCCAGACCCTGGGGAACACGAATATGTGTTTCTTTTTCATTTCTGAGCTCTGTGTCAACAGTGAAGTTTTCCGGATGAATTGAGTTCTATGGCGAATTCTGAGATACGCCTTGGGCTAACTCCACAGGGACAGCTCGGATCTGAAAATGGTGTGAGAATTCGGCTTTCCAGATCCTAGGGAACATGAATATGTGTTTCTTTTTCATTTCTGAGCTCTGTATCAAAAGTGAAGTTTTCTGGCTGAATTGAGTAGTAAGGTAAATTCTATGATATGGCATTGGCTAACTCCTAAGGGAAAACTCGGATCTGAAAATGGTGTGAGAATTTGGCATTCCAGACCCTGGGGAACATAAATATGTGTTTCTTTTTCATTTCTGAGCTCTGTGTAAAAAGTGAAGTTTTTGGGCTGAATTGAGTGGTAAGGTAAATTCTATGATACGCCTTCGGCTAACTCCTCAGAGAAAGCTTGGATCTGAAAATTGGGTGAGATTTTGGCTTTCCAGACCCTGGGGAACATGAATATGTGTTTCTTTTTCATTTCTGAGCTCTGTGTCAACAGTGAAGTTTTCCGGATGAATTGAGTTCTATGGCGAATTCTGAGATACGCCTTGGGCTAACTCCACAGAGAGAGCTCGGATCTGAAAATGGGGTGAGATTTTGGCTTTCCAGACCCTGGGGAACATGAATATGTGTTTCTTTTTCATTTCTGAGCTCTTTGTCAAAAGTGAAGTTTTCTGGCTGAATTGAGCCATAAGGCAAATTATGAGATACGCCATGGGCTAACTCCTCAGGGAAACTACGGGTCTGAAAATGGTGTGTGAATTCGGCTTTCCAGACCCTAGGGAACATGAATATGTGTTTCTTTTTCATTTCTGAGCTCTGTGTCAACAGTGAAGTTTTCCGGATGAATTGAGTTCTATGGCGAATTCTGAGATACGCCTTGGTCTAACTCCTCAGAGAAAGCTTGGATCTGAAAATGGGGTGAGATTTTGGCTTTCCAGACCCTGGGGAACATGAATATGTGTTTCTTTTTCATTTCTGAGCTCTGTGTCAAAAGTGAAGTTTTCTGGCTGAATTGAGTTGTAAGGTTAATTCGATGATATGGCATTGGCTAACACCTAAGGGAAAACTCGGATCTGAAAATTGTGTGAGAATTCGGCATTCCAGACCCTGGGGAACATAAATATGTGTTTCTTTTCCATTTCTGAGCTCTGTGTCAAAAGTGAAGTTTCTGGCTGTAAATTGAGACCTAAGGCAAATTCTGAGCCTTGGGCTAACTCCACAGGGAAAGCTCGGAACTGAAAATGGGGTGAGATTTTGGCTTTCCAGACCCTGGGGAACATGAATATGTGTTTCTTTTTCATTTCTGAGCTCTGTATCAAAAGTGAGGTTTTTGGGCTGAATTGAGTTGTAAGGTAAATTCTATGATACGCCTTCAGCTAACTCCTCAGGGAAAGCTCGGATCTGAAAATGGTGTGAGAATTCAGCTTTCCAGACCCTGGGGAACATGAATATGTGTTTCTTTTTCATTTCTGAGCTCTGTGTCAAAAGTGAAGTTTTCTGGCTGAATTAAGTTGTAAGGTAAGTTCTATGATATGGCATTGGCTAACTCCTAAGGGAAAACTCGGATCTGACATTTGTGTGAGAATTCGTAATTCCAGACCCTGGGGAACATGAATATGTGTTTCTTTTTCATTTCTGAGCTCTGTGTCAACAGTGAAGTTTTCCGGATGAATTGAGTTCTATGGCGAATTCTGAGATACGCCATGGGCTAACTCCTCAGGGAAAGCTCGGATCTGAAAATGGTGTGAGAATTCGGCTTTACAGACAGTAGGGAACATGAATATGTGTTTCTTTTTCATTTCTGAGCTCTGTGTCAAAAGTGAAGTTTTCGGGCTGAATTGAGTGGTAAGGTAAATTCTGAGAAACGCCTTGGGCTAACTCCACAGGGAAAGCTCAGATCTGAAAATGGTGTGACTATTCAGCTTTCCAGACCCTGGGGAACACGAATATGTGTTTCTTTTTCATTTCTGAGCTCTGTGTCAACAGTGAAGTTTTCCGGATGAATTGAGTTCTATGGCGAATTCTGAGATACGCCTTGGGCTAACTCCACAGGGACAGCTCGGATCTGAAAATGGTGTGAGAATTCGGCTTTCCAGATCCTAGGGAACATGAATATGTGTTTCTTTTTCATTTCTGAGCTCTGTATCAAAAGTGAAGTTTTCTGGCTGAATTGAGTAGTAAGGTAAATTCTATGATATGGCATTGGCTAACTCCTAAGGGAAAACTCGGATCTGAAAATGGTGTGAGAATTTGGCATTCCAGACCCTGGGGAACATGAATATGTGTTTCTTTTTCATTTTTGAGCTCTGTGTCAAAAGTGAAGTTTTCGGGCTGAATTGAGTGGTAAGGTAAATTCTATGATACGCCTTCGGCTAACTCCTCAGAGAAAGCTTGGATCTGAAAATTGGGTGAGATTTTGGCTTTCCAGACCCTGGGGAACATGAATATGTGTTTCTTTTTCATTTCTGAGCTCTGTGTCAACAGTGAAGTTTTCCGGATGAATTGAGTTCTATGGCGAATTCTGAGATACGCCTTGGGCTAACTCCACAGAGAGAGCTCGGATCTGAAAATGGGGTGAGATTTTGGCTTTCCAGACCCTGGGGAACATGAATATGTGTTTCTTTTTCATTTCTGAGCTCTGTGTCAAAAGTGAAGTTTTCTGGCTGAATTGAGTTGTAAGGTAAATTCGATGATATGGCATTGGCTAACACCTAAGGGAAAACTCGGATCTGAAAATGGTGTGAGAATTCGGCATTCCAGACCCTGGGGAACATAAATATGTGTTTCTTTTCCATTTCTGAGCTCTGTGTCAAAAGTGAAGTTTCTGGCTGTAAATTGAGACCTAAGGCAAATTCTGAGCCTTGGGCTAACTCCACAGGGAAAGCTCGGAACTGAAAATGGGGTGAGATTTTGGCTTTCCAGACCCTGGGGAACATGAATATGTGTTTCTTTTTCATTTCTGAGCTCTGTATCAAAGGTGAGGTTTTTGGGCTGAATTGAGTTGTAAGGTAAATTCTATGATACGCCTTCAGCTAACTCCTCAAGGAAAGCTCGGATCTGAAAATTGTGTGAGAATTCAGCTTTCCAGACCCTGGGGAACATGAATATGTGTTTCTTTTTCATTTCTGAGCTCTGTGTCAAAAGTGAAGTTTTGGGGCTGAATTGAGTGGTAAGGTAAATTCTGAGATACGCCTTGGGCTAACTCCACAGGGAAAGCTCGCGTCTGAAAATGGTGTGACAATTCAGCTTTCCAGACCCTCGGGAACACAAATATGTGTTTCTTTTTCATTTCTGAGCTCTGTGTCAACAGTGAAGTTTTCCGGATGAACTGAGTTCTATGGCGAATTCTGAGATACGCCTTCGGCTAACTCCTCAGGGAAAGCTCGCGTCTGAAAATGGTGTGACAATTCAGCTTTCCAGACCCTCGGGAACATGAATATGTGTTTCTTTTTCATTTCTGAGCTCTGTGTCAACAGTGAAGTTTTCCGGATGAACTGAGTTCTATGGCGAATTCTGAGATACGCCTTGGGCTAACTCCACAGAGAGAGCTCGGATCTGAAAATGGGGTGAGATTTTGGCTTTCCAGACCCTGGGGAACATGAATATGTGTTTCTTTTTCATTTCTGAGCTCTTTGTCAAAAGTGAAGTTTTCTGGCTGAATTGAGCCATAAGGCAAATTATGAGATACGCCATGGGCTAACTCCTCAGGGAAACTACGGGTCTGAAAATGGTGTGAGAATTCGGCTTTACAGACCGTAGGGAACATGAATATGTGGTTTTTTTTTCATTTCTGAGCTCTGTGTCAATAGTGAAGTTTTCTGGGTGAATTGAGTCCTAAGGCAAATTCTGAGATACGCCTTGGGCTAACTCCACAGGGAAAGCTCGGATCTGAAAATGGTGTGAGAATTCGGCTTTCCAGACCCTAGGGAACATGAATATGTATTTCTTTTTCATTTCTGAGCTCTGTGTCAAAAGTGAAGTTTTCGGGCTGAATTGAGTTGTAAGGTAATTTCTATGATACGCCTTCTGCTAACTCCTCAGGGAAAGCTCGGATCTGAAAATGGTGTGAGAATTCGGCTTTCCAGACCCTAGGGAACATGAATATGTATTTCTTTTTCATTTCTGAGCTCTGTGTCAAAAGTGAAGTTTCTGGCTGTAAATTGATTTCTATGGCAAATTCTGAGATACGCCTTGGGCTAACTCCACAGGGAAAGCTCGGATCTGAAAATGGTGTGTGAATTCGGCTTTCCAGACCCTAGGGAACATGTATATGTGTTTCTTTTTCATTTCTGAGCTCTGTGTCAACAGTGAAGTTTTCCGGATGAATTGAGTTCTATGGCGAATTCTGAGATACGCCTTGGGCTAACTCCTCAGAGAAAGCTTGGATCTGAAAATTGGGTGAGATTTTGGCTTTCCAGACCCTGGGGAACATGAATATGTGTTTCTTTTTCATTTCTGAGCTCTGTGTCAAAAGTGAAGTTTTCTGGCTGAATTGAGTTGTAAGGTAAATTCGATGATATGGCATTGGCTAACACCTAAGGGAAAACTCGGATCTGAAAATGGTGTGAGAATTCGGCATTCCAGACCCTGGGGAACATAAATATGTGTTTCTTTTCCATTTCTGAGCTCTGTGTCAAAAGTGAAGTTTCTGGCTGTAAATTGAGACCTAAGGCAAATTCTGAGCCTTGGGCTAACTCCACAGGGAAAGCTCGGAACTGAAAATGGGGTGAGATTTTGGCTTTCCAGACCCTGGGGAACATGAATATGTGTTTCTTTTTCATTTCTGAGCTCTGTATCAAAGGTGAGGTTTTTGGGCTGAATTGAGTTGTAAGGTAAATTCTATGATACGCCTTCAGCTAACTCCTCAAGGAAAGCTCGGATCTGAAAATTGTGTGAGAATTCAGCTTTCCAGACCCTGGGGAACATGAATATGTGTTTCTTTTTCATTTCTGAGCTCTGTGTCAAAAGTGAAGTTTTGGGGCTGAATTGAGTGGTAAGGTAAATTCTGAGATACGCCTTGGGCTAACTCCACAGGGAAAGCTCGCGTCTGAAAATGGTGTGACTATTCAGCTTTCCAGACCCTGGGGAACACGAATATGTGTTTCTTTTTCATTTCTGAGCTCTGTGTCAACAGTGAAGTTTTCCGGATGAATTGAGTTCTATGGCGAATTCTGAGATACGCCTTGGGCTAACTCCACAGGGACAGCTCGGATCTGAAAATGGTGTGAGAATTCGGCTTTCCAGATCCTAGGGAACATGAATATGTGTTTCTTTTTCATTTCTGAGCTCTGTATCAAAAGTGAAGTTTTCTGGCTGAATTGAGTAGTAAGGTAAATTCTATGATATGGCATTGGCTAACTCCTAAGGGAAAACTCGGATCTGAAAATGGTGTGAGAATTTGGCATTCCAGACCCTGGGGAACATAAATATGTGTTTCTTTTTCATTTCTGAGCTCTGTGTAAAAAGTGAAGTTTTTGGGCTGAATTGAGTGGTAAGGTAAATTCTATGATACGCCTTCGGCTAACTCCTCAGAGAAAGCTTGGATCTGAAAATTGGGTGAGATTTTGGCTTTCCAGACCCTGGGGAACATGAATATGTGTTTCTTTTTCATTTCTGAGCTCTGTGTCAACAGTGAAGTTTTCCGGATGAATTGAGTTCTATGGCGAATTCTGAGATACGCCTTGGGCTAACTCCACAGAGAGAGCTCGGATCTGAAAATGGGGTGAGATTTTGGCTTTCCAGACCCTGGGGAACATGAATATGTGTTTCTTTTTCATTTCTGAGCTCTTTGTCAAAAGTGAAGTTTTCTGGCTGAATTGAGCCATAAGGCAAATTATGAGATACGCCATGGGCTAACTCCTCAGGGAAACTACGGGTCTGAAAATGGTGTGTGAATTCGGCTTTCCAGACCCTAGGGAACATGAATATGTGTTTCTTTTTCATTTCTGAGCTCTGTGTCAACAGTGAAGTTTTCCGGATGAATTGAGTTCTATGGCGAATTCTGAGATACGCCTTGGTCTAACTCCTCAGAGAAAGCTTGGATCTGAAAATGGGGTGAGATTTTGGCTTTCCAGACCCTGGGGAACATGAATATGTGTTTCTTTTTCATTTCTGAGCTCTGTGTCAAAAGTGAAGTTTTCTGGCTGAATTGAGTTGTAAGGTAAATTCGATGATATGGCATTGGCTAACACCTAAGGGAAAACTCGGATCTGAAAATTGTGTGAGAATTCGGCATTCCAGACCCTGGGGAACATAAATATGTGTTTCTTTTCCATTTCTGAGCTCTGTGTCAAAAGTGAAGTTTCTGGCTGTAAATTGAGACCTAAGGCAAATTCTGAGCCTTGGGCTAACTCCACAGGGAAAGCTCGGAACTGAAAATGGGGTGAGATTTTGGCTTTCCAGACCCTGGGGAACATGAATATGTGTTTCTTTTTCATTTCTGAGCTCTGTATCAAAAGTGAGGTTTTTGGGCTGAATTGAGTTGTAAGGTAAATTCTATGATACGCCTTCAGCTAACTCCTCAGGGAAAGCTCGGATCTGAAAATGGTGTGAGAATTCAGCTTTCCAGACCCTGGGGAACATGAATATGTGTTTCTTTTTCATTTCTGAGCTCTGTGTCAAAAGTGAAGTTTTCTGGCTGAATTAAGTTGTAAGGTAAATTCTATGATATGGCATTGGCTAACTCCTAAGGGAAAACTCGGATCTGAAATTTGTGTGAGAATTCGTAATTCCAGACCCTGGGGAACATGAATATGTGTTTCTTTTTCATTTCTGAGCTCTGTGTCAACAGTGAAGTTTTCCGGATGAATTGAGTTCTATGGCGAATTCTGAGATACGCCATGGGCTAACTCCTCAGGGAAAGCTCGGATCTGAAAATGGTGTGAGAATTCGGCTTTACAGACAGTAGGGAACATGAATATGTGTTTCTTTTTCATTTCTGAGCTCTGTGTCAAAAGTGAAGTTTTCGGGCTGAATTGAGTTGTAAGGTAAATTCTATGATACGCCTTCAGCTAACTCCTCAAGGAAAGCTCGGATCTGAAAATTGTGTGAGAATTTGGCATTCCAGACCCTGGGGAACATGAATATGTGTTTCTTTTTCATTTCTGAGCTCTGTGTAAAAAGTGAAGTTTTCGGGCTGAATTGAGCCATAAGGCAAATTATGAGATACGCCATGGGCTAACTCCTCAGGGAAACTACGGGTCTGAAAATGGTGTGTGAATTCGGCTTTCCAGACCCTAGGGAACATGAATATGTTTTTCTTTTTCATTTCTGAGCTCTGTGTCAACAGTGAAGTTTTCCGGATGAATTGAGTTCTATGGCGAATTCTGAGATACGCCTTGGGCTAACTCCACAGAGAGAGCTCGGATCTGAAAATGGGGTGAGATTTTGGCTTTCCAGACCCTGGGGAACATGAATATGTGTTTCTTTTTCATTTCTGAGCTCTTTGTCAAAAGTGAAGTTTTCTGGCTGAATTGAGCCATAAGGCAAATTATGAGATACGCCATGGGCTAACTCCTCAGGGAAACTACGGGTCTGAAAATGGTGTGTGAATTCGGCTTTCCAGACCCTAGGGAACATGAATATGTGTTTCTTTTTCATTTCTGAGCTCTGTGTCAACAGTGAAGTTTTCCGGATGAATTGAGTTCTATGGCGAATTCTGAGATACGCCTTGGTCTAACTCCTCAGAGAAAGCTTGGATCTGAAAATGGGGTGAGATTTTGGCTTTCCAGACCCTGGGGAACATGAATATGTGTTTCTTTTTCATTTCTGAGCTCTGTGTCAAAAGTGAAGTTTTCTGGCTGAATTGAGTTGTAAGGTAAATTCGATGATATGGCATTGGCTAACACCTAAGGGAAAACTCGGATCTGAAAATTGTGTGAGAATTCGGCATTCCAGACCCTGGGGAACATAAATATGTGTTTCTTTTCCATTTCTGAGCTCTGTGTCAAAAGTGAAGTTTCTGGCTGTAAATTGAGACCTAAGGCAAATTCTGAGCCTTGGGCTAACTCCACAGGGAAAGCTCGGAACTGAAAATGGGGTGAGATTTTGGCTTTCCAGACCCTGGGGAACATGAATATGTGTTTCTTTTTCATTTCTGAGCTCTGTATCAAAAGTGAGGTTTTTGGGCTGAATTGAGTTGTAAGGTAAATTCTATGATACGCCTTCAGCTAACTCCTCAGGGAAAGCTCGGATCTGAAAATGGTGTGAGAATTCAGCTTTCCAGACCCTGGGGAAAATGAATATGTGTTTCTTTTTCATTTCTGAGCTCTGTGTCAAAAGTGAAGTTTTCTGGCTGAATTAAGTTGTAAGGTAAATTCTATGATATGGCATTGGCTAACTCCTAAGGGAAAACTCGGATCTGAAATTTGTGTGAGAATTCGTAATTCCAGACCCTGGGGAACATGAATATGTGTTTCTTTTTCATTTCTGAGCTCTGTGTCAACAGTGAAGTTTTCCGGATGAATTGAGTTCTATGGCGAATTCTGAGATACGCCATGGGCTAACTCCTCAGGGAAAGCTCGGATCTGAAAATGGTGTGAGAATTCGGCTTTACAGACAGTAGGGAACATGAATATGTGTTTCTTTTTCATTTCTGAGCTCTGTGTCAAAAGTGAAGTTTTCGGGCTGAATTGAGTGGTAAGGTAAATTCTGAGAAACGCCTTGGGCTAACTCCACAGGGAAAGCTCAGATCTGAAAATGGTGTGACTATTCAGCTTTCCAGACCCTGGGGAACACGAATATGTGTTTCTTTTTCATTTCTGAGCTCTGTGTCAACAGTGAAGTTTTCCGGATGAATTGAGTTCTATGGCGAATTCTGAGATACGCCTTGGGCTAACTCCACAGGGACAGCTCGGATCTGAAAATGGTGTGAGAATTCGGCTTTCCAGATCCTAGGGAACATGAATATGTGTTTCTTTTTCATTTCTGAGCTCTGTATCAAAAGTGAAGTTTTCTGGCTGAATTGAGTAGTAAGGTAAATTCTATGATATGGCATTGGCTAACTCCTAAGGGAAAACTCGGATCTGAAAATGGTGTGAGAATTTGGCATTCCAGACCCTGGGGAACATGAATATGTGTTTCTTTTTCATTTTTGAGCTCTGTGTCAAAAGTGAAGTTTTCGGGCTGAATTGAGTGGTAAGGTAAATTCTATGATACGCCTTCGGCTAACTCCTCAGAGAAAGCTTGGATCTGAAAATTGGGTGAGATTTTGGCTTTCCAGACCCTGGGGAACATGAATATGTGTTTCTTTTTCATTTCTGAGCTCTGTGTCAACAGTGAAGTTTTCCGGATGAATTGAGTTCTATGGCGAATTCTGAGATACGCCTTCGGCTAACTCCACAGAGAGAGCTCGGATCTGAAAATGGGGTGAGATTTTGGCTTTCCAGACCCTGGGGAACATGAATATGTGTTTCTTTTTCATTTCTGAGCTCTTTGTCAAAAGTGAAGTTTTCTGGCTGAATTGAGCCATAAGGCAAATTATGAGATACGCCATGGGCTAACTCCTCAGGGAAACTACGGGTCTGAAAATGGTGTGTGAATTCGGCTTTCCAGACCCTAGGGAACATGAATATGTGTTTCTTTTTCATTTCTGAGCTCTGTGTCAACAGTGAAGTTTTCCGGATGAATTGAGTTCTATGGCGAATTCTGAGATACGCCTTGGTCTAACTCCTCAGAGAAAGCTTGGATCTGAAAATGGGGTGAGATTTTGGCTTTCCAGACCCTGGGGAACATGAATATGTGTTTCTTTTTCATTTCTGAGCTCTGTGTCAAAAGTGAAGTTTTCTGGCTGAATTGAGTTGTAAGGTAAATTCGATGATATGGCATTGGCTAACACCTAAGGGAAAACTCGGATCTGAAAATTGTGTGAGAATTCGGCATTCCAGACCCTGGGGAACATAAATATGTGTTTCTTTTCCATTTCTGAGCTCTGTGTCAAAAGTGAAGTTTCTGGCTGTAAATTGAGACCTAAGGCAAATTCTGAGCCTTGGGCTAACTCCACAGGGAAAGCTCGGAACTGAAAATGGGGTGAGATTTTGGCTTTCCAGACCCTGGGGAACATGAATATGTGTTTCTTTTTCATTTCTGAGCTCTGTATCAAAAGTGAGGTTTTTGGGCTGAATTGAGTTGTAAGGTAAATTCTATGATACGCCTTCAGCTAACTCCTCAGGGAAAGCTCGGATCTGAAAATGGTGTGAGAATTCAGCTTTCCAGACCCTGGGGAACATGAATATGTGTTTCTTTTTCATTTCTGAGCTCTGTGTCAAAAGTGAAGTTTTCTGGCTGAATTAAGTTGTAAGGTAAATTCTATGATATGGCATTGGCTAACTCCTAAGGGAAAACTCGGATCTGAAATTTGTGTGAGAATTCGTAATTCCAGACCCTGGGGAACATGAATATGTGTTTCTTTTTCATTTCTGAGCTCTGTGTCAACAGTGAAGTTTTCCGGATGAATTGAGTTCTATGGCGAATTCTGAGATACGCCATGGGCTAACTCCTCAGGGAAAGCTCGGATCTGAAAATGGTGTGAGAATTCGGCTTTACAGACAGTAGGGAACATGAATATGTGTTTCTTTTTCATTTCTGAGCTCTGTGTCAAAAGTGAAGTTTTCGGGCTGAATTGAGTGGTAAGGTAAATTCTGAGAAACGCCTTGGGCTAACTCCACAGGGAAAGCTCAGATCTGAAAATGGTGTGACTATTCAGCTTTCCAGACCCTGGGGAACACGAATATGTGTTTCTTTTTCATTTCTGAGCTCTGTGTCAACAGTGAAGTTTTCCGGATGAATTGAGTTCTATGGCGAATTCTGAGATACGCCTTGGGCTAACTCCACAGGGACAGCTCGGATCTGAAAATGGTGTGAGAATTCGGCTTTCCAGATCCTAGGGAACATGAATATGTGTTTCTTTTTCATTTCTGAGCTCTGTATCAAAAGTGAAGTTTTCTGGCTGAATTGAGTAGTAAGGTAAATTCTATGATATGGCATTGGCTAACTCCTAAGGGAAAACTCGGATCTGAAAATGGTGTGAGAATTTGGCATTCCAGACCCTGGGGAACATGAATATGTGTTTCTTTTTCATTTTTGAGCTCTGTGTCAAAAGTGAAGTTTTCGGGCTGAATTGAGTGGTAAGGTAAATTCTATGATACGCCTTCGGCTAACTCCTCAGAGAAAGCTTGGATCTGAAAATTGGGTGAGATTTTGGCTTTCCAGACCCTGGGGAACATGAATATGTGTTTCTTTTTCATTTCTGAGCTCTGTGTCAACAGTGAAGTTTTCCGGATGAATTGAGTTCTATGGCGAATTCTGAGATACGCCTTGGGCTAACTCCACAGAGAGAGCTCGGATCTGAAAATGGGGTGAGATTTTGGCTTTCCAGACCCTGGGGAACATGAATATGTGTTTCTTTTTCATTTCTGAGCTCTTTGTCAAAAGTGAAGTTTTCTGGCTGAATTGAGCCATAAGGCAAATTATGAGATACGCCATGGGCTAACTCCTCAGGGAAACTACGGGTCTGAAAATGGTGTGAGAATTCGGCTTTACAGACCGTAGGGAACATGAATATGTGGTTTTTTTTTCATTTCTGAGCTTTGTGTCAATAGTGAAGTTTTCTGGGTGAATTGAGTCCTAAGGCAAATTCTGAGATACGCCTTGGGCTAACTCCACAGGGAAAGCTCGGATCTGAAAATGGTGTGAGAATTCGGCTTTCCAGACCCTAGGGAACATGAATATGTATTTCTTTTTCATTTCTGAGCTCTGTGTCAAAAGTGAAGTTTTCGGGCTGAATTGAGTTGTAAGGTAATTTCTATGATACGCCATCTGCTAACTCCTCAGGGAAAGCTCGGATCTGAAAATGGTGTGAGAATTCGGATTTCCAGACCCTAGGGAACATGAATATGTGTTACTTTTTCATTTCTGAGCTCTGTGTCAACAGTGAAGTTTTCCGGATGAACTGAGTTCTATGGCGAATTCTGAGATACGCCTTGGGCTAACTCCACAGAGAGAGCTCGGATCTGAAAATGGTGTGAGAATTTGGCTTTCCAGACCCTAGGGAACATGAATATGTGTTTCTTTTTCATTTCTGAGCTCTGTATCAAAAGTGAAGTTTTCTGGCTGAATTGAGTAGTAAGGTAAATTCTATGATATGGCATTGGCTAACTCCTAAGGGAAAAGTCGGATCTGAAAATGGTGTGAGAATTTGGCATTCCAGACCCTGGGGAACATGAATATGTGTTTCTTTTTCATTTTTGAGCTCTGTGTCAAAAGTGAAGTTTTCGGGCTGAATTGAGTGGTAAGGTAAATTCTATGATACGCCTTCGGCTAACTCCTCAGGGAAAGCTCGCGTCTGAAAATGATGTGACAATTCAGCTTTCCAGACCCTGGGGAACATGAATATGTGTTTCTTTTTCATTTCTGAGCTCTGTGTCAAAAGTGAAGTTTTCGGGCTGAATTGAGTGGTAAGGTAAATTCTATGATACGCCTTCGGCTAACTCCTAAGGGAAAACTCGGATCTGAAAATGGTGTGAGAATTCGGCATTCCAGACCCTGGGAACATGAATATGTGTTTCTTTTTCATTTCTGAGCTCTGTGTCAAAAGTGAAGTTTCTGGCTGAAATGAGCCCTAAGGCAAATTCTGAGATACGCCTTGGGCTAACTCCACAGGGAAAGCTCAGATCTGAAAATGGTGTGAGAATTCGGCTTTCCGGGCACTAGGGAACATGAATATGTGTTTCTTTTTCATTTCTGAGCTCTGTATCAAAAGTGAAGTTTCTGGCTGTAAATTGAGTCCTAAGGCAAATTCTGATCCTTGGGCTAACTCCACAGGGAAAGCTCGGAACTGAAAATGGGGTGAGATTTTGGCTTTCCAGACCCTGGGGAACATGAATATGTGTTTCTTTTTCATTTCTGAGCTCTGTATCAAAAGTGAGGTTTTCGGGCTGAATTGAGTTGTAAGGTAAATTCTATGATACGCCTTCAGCTAACTCCTCAGGGAAAGCTCGGATCTGAAAATTGAGTGAGAATTCGTAATTCCAGACCCTGGGGAACATGAATATGTGTTTCTTTTTCATTTCTGAGCTCTGTGTCAACAGTGAAGTTTTCCGGATGAATTGAGTTCTATGGCGAATTCTGAGATACGCCATGGGCTAACTCCTCAGGGAAAGCTCGGATCTGAAAATGGTGTGAGAATTCGGCTTTCCAGATCCTAGGAAACATGAATATGTGTTTCTTTTTCATTTCTGAGCTCTGTATCAAAAGTGAAGTTTTCTGGCTTTATTGAGTAGTAAGGTAAATTCTATGATATGGCATTGGCTAACTCCTAAGGGAAAACTCGGATCTGAAAATGGTGTGAGAATTTGGCATTCCAGACCCTGGGGAACATGAATATGTGTTTCTTTTTCATTTCTGAGCTCTGTGTCAAAAGTGAAGTTTTCGGGCTGAATTGAGTGGTAAGGTAAATTCTATGATACGCCTTCGGCTAACTCCTCAGGGAAAGCTCGCGTCTGAAAATGATGTGACAATTCAGCTTTCCAGACCCTGGGGAACATGAATATGTGTTTCTTTTTCATTTCTGAGCTCTGTGTCAAAAGTGAAGTTTTCGGGCTGAATTGAGTGGTAAGGTAAATTCTATGATACGCCTTCGGCTAACTCCTAAGGGAAAACTCGGATCTGAAAATGGTGTGAGAATTCGGCATTCCAGACCCTGGGAACATGAATATGTGTTTCTTTTTCATTTCTGAGCTCTGTGTAAAAAGTGAAGTTTTCGGGCTGAATTGAGTGGTAAGGTAAATTCTATGATACGCCTTCGGCTAACTCCTCAGAGAAAGCTTGGATCTGAAAATTGGGTGAGATTTTGGCTTTCCAGACCCTGGGGAACATGAATATGTGTTTCTTTTTCATTTCTGAGCTCTGTGTCAACAGTGAAGTTTTCCGGATGAATTGAGTTCTATGGCGAATTCTGAGATACGCCTTGGGCTAAATGCTAAGGGAAAACTCGGATCTGAAAATGGTGTGAGAATTCGGCTTTCCAGACCCTCGGGAACATGAATATGTGTTTCTTTTTCATTTCTGAGCTCTGTGTCAAAAGTGAAGTTTCTGGCTGTAAATTGATTTCTATGGCAAATTCTGAGATACGCCTTGGGCTAACTCCACAGGGAAAGCTCGGATCTGAAAATGGTGTGTGAATTCGGCTTTCCAGACCCTAGGGAACATGAATATGTGTTTCTTTTTCATTTCTGAGCTCTGTGTCAACAGTGAAGTTTTCCGGATGAATTGAGTTCTATGGCGAATTCTGAGATACGCCTTGGGCTAACTCCTCAGAGAAAGCTTGGATCTGAAAATTGGGTGAGATTTTGGCTTTCCAGACCCTGGGGAACATGAATATGTGTTTCTTTTTCATTTCTGAGCTCTGTGTCAAAAGTGAAGTTTTCTGGCTGAATTGAGTTGTAAGGTAAATTCGATGATATGGCATTGGCTAACACCTAAGGGAAAACTCGGATCTGAAAATGGTGTGAGAATTCGGCATTCCAGACCCTGGGGAACATAAATATGTGTTTCTTTTCCATTTCTGAGCTCTGTGTCAAAAGTGAAGTTTCTGGCTGTAAATTGAGACCTAAGGCAAATTCTGAGCCTTGGGCTAACTCCACAGGGAAAGCTCGGAACTGAAAATGGGGTGAGATTTTGGCTTTCCAGACCCTGGGGAACATGAATATGTGTTTCTTTTTCATTTCTGAGCTCTGTATCAAAAGTGAGGTTTTTGGGCTGAATTGAGTTGTAAGGTAAATTCTATGATACGCCTTCAGCTAACTCCTCAAGGAAAGCTCGGATCTGAAAATTGTGTGAGAATTCAGCTTTCCAGACCCTGGGGAACATGAATATGTGTTTCTTTTTCATTTCTGAGCTCTGTGTCAACAGTGAAGTTTTCCGGATGAATTGAGTTCTATGGCGAATTCTGAGATACGCCATGGGCTAACTCCTCAGGGAAAGCTCGGATCTGAAAATGGTGTGAGAATTCGGCTTTCCAGATCCTAGGAAACATGAATATGTGTTTCTTTTTCATTTCTGAGCTCTGTATCAAAAGTGAGGTTTTCGGGCTGAATTGAGTTGTAAGGTAAATTCTATGATACGCCTTCAGCTAACTCCTCAAGGAAAGCTCGGATCTGAAAATTGTGTGAGAATTTGGCATTCCAGACCCTGGGGAACATGAATATGTGTTTCTTTTTCATTTCTGAGCTCTGTGTCAAAAGTGAAGTTTCTGGCTGTAAATTGATTTCTATGGCAAATTCTGAGATACGCCTTGGGCTAACTCCACAGGGAAAGCTCGGATCTGAAAATGGTTTGTGAATTCGGCTTACCAGACCCTAGGGAACATGAATATGTGTTTCTTTTTCATTTCTGAGCTCTGTGTCAACAGTGAAGTTTTCCGGATGAATTGAGTTCTATGGCGAATTCTGAGATACGCCTTGGGCTAACTCCTCAGAGAAAGCTTGGATCTGAAAATTGGGTGAGATTTTGGCTTTCCAGACCCTGGGGAACATGAATATGTGTTTCTTTTTCATTTCTGAGCTCTGTGTCAAAAGTGAAGTTTTCTGGCTGAATTGAGTTGTAAGGTAAATATGATGATATGGCGTTGGCTAACACCTAAGGGAAAACTCGGATCTGAAAATTGTGTGAGAATTCGGCATTCCAGACCCTGGGGAACATAAATATGTGTTTCTTTTCCATTTCTGAGCTCTGTGTCAAAAGTGAAGTTTCTGGCTGTAAATTGAGTCCTAAGGCAAATTCTGATCCTTGGGCTAACTCCACAGGGAAAGCTCGGAACTGAAAATGGGGTGAGATTTTGGCTTTCCAGACCCTGGGGAACATGAATATGTGTTTCTTTTTCATTTCTGAGCTCTGTATCAAAAGTGAGGTTTTCGGGCTGAATTGAGTTGTAAGGTAAATTCTATGATACGCCTTCAGCTAACTCCTCAGGGAAAGCTCGGATCTGAAAATTGTGTGAGAATTCGTAATTCCAGACCCTGGGGAACATGAATATGTGTTTCTTTTTCATTTCTGAGCTCTGTGTCAACAGTGAAGTTTTCCGGATGAATTGAGTTCTATGGCGAATTCTGAGATACGCCATGGGCTAACTCCTCAGGGAAAGCTCGGATCTGAAAATGGTGTGAGAATTCGGCTTTCCAGATCCTAGGAAACATGAATATGTGTTTCTTTTTCATTTCTGAGCTCTGTATCAAAAGTGAGGTTTTCGGGCTGAATTGAGTTGTAAGGTAAATTCTATGATACGCCTTCAGCTAACTCCTCAAGGAAAGCTCGGATCTGAAAATTGTGTGAGAATTTGGCATTCCAGACCCTGGGGAACATGAATATGTGTTTCTTTTTCATTTCTGAGCTCTGTGTAAAAAGTGAAGTTTTCGGGCTGAATTGAGTGGTAAGGTAAATTCTATGATACGCCTTCGGCTAACTCCTCAGAGAAAGCTTGGATCTGAAAATTGGGTGAGATTTTGGCTTTCCAGACCCTGGGGAACATGAATATGTGTTTCTTTTTCATTTCTGAGCTCTGTGTCAACAGTGAAGTTTTCCGGATGAATTGAGTTCTATGGCGAATTCTGAGACACGCCTTGGGCTAACTGCTAAGGGAAAACTCGGATCTGAAAATGGTGTGAGAATTCGGCTTTCCAGACCCTCGGGAACATGAATATGTGTTTCTTTTTCATTTCTGAGCTCTGTGTCAAAAGTGAAGTTTCTGGCTGTAAATTGATTTCTATGGCAAATTCTGAGATACGCCTTGGGCTAACTCCACAGGGAAAGCTCGGATCTGAAAATGGTGTGTGAATTCGGCTTTCCAGACCCTAGGGAACATGTATATGTGTTTCTTTTTCATTTCTGAGCTCTGTGTCAACAGTGAAGTTTTCCGGATGAATTGAGTTCTATGGCGAATTCTGAGATACGCCTTGGGCTAACTCCTCAGAGAAAGCTTGGATCTGAAAATTGGGTGAGATTTTGGCTTTCCAGACCCTGGGGAACATGAATATGTGTTTCTTTTTCATTTCTGAGCTCTGTGTCAAAAGTGAAGTTTTCTGGCTGAATTGAGTTGTAAGGTAAATTCGATGATATGGCATTGGCTAACACCTAAGGGAAAACTCGGATCTGAAAATGGTGTGAGAATTCGGCATTCCAGACCCTGGGGAACATAAATATGTGTTTCTTTTCCATTTCTGAGCTCTGTGTCAAAAGTGAAGTTTCTGGCTGTAAATTGAGACCTAAGGCAAATTCTGAGCCTTGGGCTAACTCCACAGGGAAAGCTCGGAACTGAAAATGGGGTGAGATTTTGGCTTTCCAGACCCTGGGGAACATGAATATGTGTTTCTTTTTCATTTCTGAGCTCTGTATCAGAAGTGAGGTTTTTGGGCTGAATTGAGTTGTAAGGTAAATTCTATGATACGCCTTCAGCTAACTCCTCAAGGAAAGCTCGGATCTGAAAATTGTGTGAGAATTCAGCTTTCCAGACCCTGGGGAACATGAATATGTGTTTCTTTTTCATTTCTGAGCTCTGTGTCAAAAGTGAAGTTTTGGGGCTGAATTGAGTGGTAAGGTAAATTCTGAGATACGCCTTGGGCTAACTCCACAGGGAAAGCTCGCGTCTGAAAATGGTGTGACTATTCAGCTTTCCAGACCCTGGGGAACACGAATATGTGTTTCTTTTTCATTTCTGAGCTCTGTGTCAACAGTGAAGTTTTCCGGATGAATTGAGTTCTATGGCGAATTCTGAGATACGCCTTGGGCTAACTCCACAGGGACAGCTCGGATCTGAAAATGGTGTGAGAATTCGGCTTTCCAGATCCTAGGGAACATGAATATGTGTTTCTTTTTCATTTCTGAGCTCTGTATCAAAAGTGAAGTTTTCTGGCTGAATTGAGTAGTAAGGTAAATTCTATGATATGGCATTGGCTAACTCCTAAGGGAAAACTCGGATCTGAAAATGGTGTGAGAATTTGGCATTCCAGACCCTGGGGAACATAAATATGTGTTTCTTTTTCATTTCTGAGCTCTGTGTAAAAAGTGAAGTTTTTGGGCTGAATTGAGTGGTAAGGTAAATTCTATGATACGCCTTCGGCTAACTCCTCAGAGAAAGCTTGGATCTGAAAATTGGGTGAGATTTTGGCTTTCCAGACCCTGGGGAATATGAATATGTGTTTCTTTTTCATTTCTGAGCTCTGTGTCAACAGTGAAGTTTTCCGGATGAATTGAGTTCTATGGCGAATTCTGAGATACGCCTTGGGCTAACTCCACAGAGAGAGCTCGGATCTGAAAATGGGGTGAGATTTTGGCTTTCCAGACCCTGGGGAACATGAATATGTGTTTCTTTTTCATTTCTGAGCTCTTTGTCAAAAGTGAAGTTTTCTGGCTGAATTGAGCCATAAGGCAAATTATGAGATACGCCATGGGCTAACTCCTCAGGGAAACTACGGGTCTGAAAATGGTGTGTGAATTCGGCTTTCCAGACCCTAGGGAACATGAATATGTGTTTCTTTTTCATTTCTGAGCTCTGTGTCAACAGTGAAGTTTTCCGGATGAATTGAGTTCTATGGCGAATTCTGAGATACGCCTTCGGCTAACTCCTCAGAGAAAGCTTGGATCTGAAAATTGGGTGAGATTTTGGCTTTCCAGACCCTGGGGAACATGAATATGTGTTTCTTTTTCATTTCTGAGCTCTGTGTCAAAAGTGAAGTTTTCTGGCTGAATTGAGTTGTAAGGTAAATTCGATGATATGGCATTGGCTAACACCTAAGGGAAAAGTCGGATCTGAAAATTTTGTGAGAATTCGGCATTCCAGACCCTGGGGAACATAAATATGTGTTTCTTTTCCATTTCTGAGCTCTGTGTCAAAAGTGAAGTTTCTGGCTGTAAATTGAGACCTAAGGCAAATTCTGAGCCTTGGGCTAACTCCACAGGGAAAGCTCGGAACTGAAAATGGGGTGAGATTTTGGCTTTCCAGACCCTGGGGAACATGAATATGTGTTTCTTTTTCATTTCTGAGCTCTGTATCAAAAGTGAGGTTTTTGGGCTGAATTGAGTTGTAAGGTAAATTCTATGATACGCCTTCAGCTAACTCCTCAGGGAAAGCTCGGATCTGAAAATTGTGTGAGAATTCAGCTTTCCAGACCCTGGGGAACATGAATATGTGTTTCTTTTTCATTTCTGACCTCTGTGTCAAAAGTGAGGTTTTCTGGCTGAATTAAGTTGTAAGGTAAATTCTATGATATGGCATTGGCTAACTCCTAAGGGAAAACTCGGATCTGAAATTTGTGTGAGAATTCGTAATTCCAGACCCTGGGGAACATGAATATGTGTTTCTTTTTCATTTCTGAGCTCTGTGTCAACAGTGAAGTTTTCCGGATGAATTGAGTTCTATGGCGAATTCTGAGATACGCCATGGGCTAACTCCTCAGGGAAAGCTCGGATCTGAAAATGGTGTGAGAATTCGGCTTTACAGACAGTAGGGAACATGAATATGTGTTTCTTTTTCATTTCTGAGCTCTGAGTCAAAAGTGAAGTTTTCGGGCTGAATTGAGTGGTAAGGTAAATTCTGAGATACGCCTTGGGCTAACTCCACAGGGAAAGCTCAGATCTGAAAATGGTGTGACTATTCAGCTTTCCAGACCCTGGGGAACACGAATATGTGTTTCTTTTTCATTTCTGAGCTCTGTGTCAACAGTGAAGTTTTCCGGATGAATTGAGTTCTATGGCGAATTCTGAGATACGCCTTGGGCTAACTCCACAGGGACAGCTCGGATCTGAAAATGGTGTGAGAATTCGGCTTTCCAGATCCTAGTGAACATGAATATGTGTTTCTTTTTCATTTCTGAGCTCTGTATCAAAAGTGAAGTTTTCTGGCTGAATTGAGTAGTAAGGTAAATTCTATGATATGGCATTGGCTAACTCCTAAGGGAAAACTCGGATCTGAAAATGGTGTGAGAATTTGGCATTCCAGACCCTGGGGAACATGAATATGTGTTTCTTTTTCATTTCTGAGCTCTGTGTCAAAAGTGAAGTTTTCGGGCTGAATTGAGTGGTAAGGTAAATTCTATGATACGCCTTCGGCTAACTCCTCAGAGAAAGCTTGGATCTAAAAATTGGGTGAGATTTTGGCTTTCTAGACCCTGGGGAACATGAATATGTGTTTCTTTTTCATTTCTGAGCTCTGTGTCAACAGTGAAGTTTTCCGGATGAATTGAGTTCTATGGCGAATTCTGAGATACGCCTTGGGCTAACTCCACAGAGAGAGCTCGGATCTGAAAATGGGGTGAGATTTTGGCTTTCCAGACCCTGGGGAACATGAATATGTGTTTCTTTTTCATTTCTGAGCTCTTTGTCAAAAGTGAAGTTTTCTGGCTGAATTGAGCCATAAGGCAAATTATGAGATACGCCATGGGCTAACTCCTCAGGGAAACTACGGGTCTGAAAATGGTGTGAGAATTCGGCTTTACAGACCGTAGGGAACATGAATATGTGGTTTTTTTTTCATTTCTGAGCTCTGTGTCAATAGTGAAGTTTTCTGGGTGAATTGAGTCCTAAGGCAAATTCTGAGATATGCCTTGGGCTAACTCCACAGGGAAAGCTCGGATCTGAAAATGGTGTGAGAATTCGGCTTTCCAGACCCTAGGGAACATGAATATGTATTTCTTTTTCATTTCTGAGCTCTGTGTCAAAAGTGAAGTTTTCGGGCTGAATTGAGTTGTAAGGTAATTTCTATGATACGCCTTCTGCTAACTCCTCAGGGAAAGCTCGGATCTGAAAATGGTGTGAGAATTCGGCTTTCCAGACCCTAGGGAACATGAATATGTATTTCTTTTTCATTTCTGAGCTCTGTGTCAAAAGTGAGGTTTTCGGGCTGAATTGAGTTGTAAGGTAAATTCTATGATACGCCTTCTGCTAACTCCTCAGGGAAAGCTCGGATCTGAAAATGGTGTGAGAATTCGGATTTCCAGACCCTAGGGAACATGAATATGTGTTTCTTTTTCATTTCTGAGCTCTGTGTCAACAGTGAAGTTTTCCGGATGAACTGAGTTCTATGGCGAATTCTGAGATACGCCTTAGGCTAACTCCACAGAGAGAGCTCGGATCTGAAAATGGTGTGAGAATTCGGCTTTCCAGACCCTCGGGAACATGAATATGTGTTTCTTTTTCATTTCTGAGTTCTGTATCAAAAGTGAAGTTTTCTGGCTGAATTGAGTAGTAAGGTAAATTCTATGATATGGCATTGGCTAACTCCTAAGGGAAAACTCGGATCTGAAAATGGTGTGAGAATTTGGCATTCCAGACCCTGGGGAACATGAATATGTGTTTCTTTTTCATTTCTGAGCTCTGTGTCAAAAGTGAAGTTTTCGGGCTGAATTGAGTGGTAAGGTAAATTCTTTGATACGCCTTCGGCTAACTCCTCAGGGAAAGCTCGCGTCTGAAAATGATGTGACAATTCAGCTTTCCAGACCCTGGGGAACATGAATATGTGTTTCTTTTTCATTTCTGAGCTCTGTGTCAAAAGTGAAGTTTTCGGGCTGAATTGAGTGGTAAGGTAAATTCTATGATACGCCTTGGGCTAACTGCTAAGGGAAAACTCGGATCTGAAAATGGTGCGAGAATTCGGCTTTCCAGACCCTCGGGAACATGAATATGTGTTTCTTTTTCATTTCTGAGCTCTGTGTCAAAAGTGAAGTTTCTGGCTGTAAATTGATTTCTATGGCAAATTCTGAGATAAGCCTTGGGCTAACTCCACAGGGAAAGCTCGGATCTGAAAATGGTTTGTGAATTCGGCTTTCCAGACCCTAGGGAACATGAATATGTGTTTCTTTTTCATTTCTGAGCTCTGTGTCAACAGTGAGGTTTTCCGGATGAATTGAGTTCTATGGCGAATTCTGAGATACGCCTTGGGCTAACTCCTCAGAGAAAGCTTGGATCTGAAAATTGGGTGAGATTTTGGCTTTCCAGACCCTGGGGAACATGAATATGTGTTTCTTTTTCATTTCTGAGCTCTGTGTCAAAAGTGAAGTTTTCTGGCTGAATTGAGTTGTAAGGTAAATTCGATGATATGGCATTGGCTAACACCTAAGGGAAAACTCGGATCTGAAAATTGTGTGAGAATTCGGCATTCCAGACCCTGGGGAACATAAATATGTGTTTCTTTTCCATTTCTGAGCTCTGTGTCAAAAGTGAAGTTTCTGGCTGTAAATTGAGTCCTAAGGCAAATTCTGAGCCTTGGGCTAACTCCACAGGGAAAGCTCGGAACTGAAAATGGGGTGAGATTTTGGCTTTCCAGACCCTGGGGAACATGAATATGTGTTTCTTTTTCATTTCTGAGCTCTGTGTCAAAAGTGAAGTTTTGGGGCTGAATTGAGTGGTAAGGTAAATTCTGAGATACGCCTTGGGCTAACTCCACAGGGAAAGCTCGCGTCTGAAAATGGTGTGACTATTCAGCTTTCCAGACCCTGGGGAACACGAATATGTGTTTCTTTTTCATTTCTGAGCTCTGTGTCAACAGTGAAGTTTTCCGGATGAATTGAGTTCTATGGCGAATTCTGAGATACGCCTTGGGCTAACTCCACAGGGACAGCTCGGATCTGAAAATGGTGTGAGAATTCGGCTTTCCAGATCCTAGGGAACATGAATATGTGTTTCTTTTTCATTTCTGAGCTCTGTATCAAAAGTGAAGTTTTCTGGCTGAATTGAGTAGTAAGGTAAATTCTATGATATGGCATTGGCTAACTCCTAAGGGAAAACTCGGATCTGAAAATGGTGTGAGAATTTGGCATTCCAGACCCTGGGGAACATAAATATGTGTTTCTTTTTCATTTCTGAGCTCTGTGTAAAAAGTGAAGTTTTTGGGCTGAATTGAGTGGTAAGGTAAATTCTATGATACGCCTTCGGCTAACTCCTCAGAGAAAGCTTGGATCTGAAAATTGGGTGAGATTTTGGCTTTCCAGACCCTGGGGAATATGAATATGTGTTTCTTTTTCATTTCTGAGCTCTGTGTCAACAGTGAAGTTTTCCGGATGAATTGAGTTCTATGGCGAATTCTGAGATACGCCTTGGGCTAACTCCACAGAGAGAGCTCGGATCTGAAAATGGGGTGAGATTTTGGCTTTCCAGACCCTGGGGAACATGAATATGTGTTTCTTTTTCATTTCTGAGCTCTTTGTCAAAAGTGAAGTTTTCTGGCTGAATTGAGCCATAAGGCAAATTATGAGATACGCCATGGGCTAACTCCTCAGGGAAACTACGGGTCTGAAAATGGTGTGTGAATTCGGCTTTCCAGACCCTAGGGAACATGAATATGTGTTTCTTTTTCATTTCTGAGCTCTGTGTCAACAGTGAAGTTTTCCGGATGAATTGAGTTCTATGGCGAATTCTGAGATACGCCTTCGGCTAACTCCTCAGAGAAAGCTTGGATCTGAAAATTGGGTGAGATTTTGGCTTTCCAGACCCTGGGGAACATGAATATGTGTTTCTTTTTCATTTCTGAGCTCTGTGTCAAAAGTGAAGTTTTCTGGCTGAATTGAGTTGTAAGGTAAATTCGATGATATGGCATTGGCTAACACCTAAGGGAAAAGTCGGATCTGAAAATTTTGTGAGAATTCGGCATTCCAGACCCTGGGGAACATAAATATGTGTTTCTTTTCCATTTCTGAGCTCTGTGTCAAAAGTGAAGTTTCTGGCTGTAAATTGAGACCTAAGGCAAATTCTGAGCCTTGGGCTAACTCCACAGGGAAAGCTCGGAACTGAAAATGGGGTGAGATTTTGGCTTTCCAGACCCTGGGGAACATGAATATGTGTTTCTTTTTCATTTCTGAGCTCTTTATCAAAAGTGAGGTTTTCGGGCTGAATTGAGTTGTAAGGTAAATTCTATGATACGCCTTCAGCTAACTCCTCAGGGAAAGCTCGGATCTGAAAATGGTGTGAGAATTCAGCTTTCCAGACCCTGGGGAACATGAATATGTGTTTCTTTTTCATTTCTGAGCTCTGTGTCAAAAGTGAAGTTTTCTGGCTGAATTGAGTTGTAAGGTAAATTCTATGATATGGCATTGGCTAACTCCTAAGGGAAAACTAGGATCTGAAATTTGTGTGAGAATTCGTAATTCCAGACCCTGGGGAACATGAATATGTGTTTCTTTTTCATTTCTGAGCTCTGTGTCAACAGTGAAGTTTTCCGGATGAATTGAGTTCTATGGCGAATTCTGAGATACGCCATGGGCTAACTCCTCAGGGAAAGCTCGGATCTGAAAATGGTGTGAGAATTCGGCTTTCCAGATCCTAGGGAACATGAATATGTGTTTCTTTTTCATTTCTGAGCTCTGTATCAAAAGTGAAGTTTTCTGGCTGAATTGAGTAGTAAGGTAAATTCTATGATATGGCATTGGCTAACTCCTAAGGGAAAACTCGGATCTGAAAATGGTGTGAGAATTTGGCATTCCAGACCCTGGGGAACATGAATATGTGTTTCTTTTTCATTTCTGAGCTCTGTGTAAAAAGTGAAGTTTCTGGCTGTAAATTGATTTCTATGGCAAATTCTGAGATACGCCTTGGGCTAACTCCACAGGGAAAGCTCGGATCTGAAAATGGTGTGAGAATTCGGCTTTGCAGACCCTAGGGAACATGAATATGTGTTTCTTTTTCATTTCTGAGCTCTGTGTCAAAAGTGAAGTTTCTGGCTGTAAATTGAGTCCTAAGGCAAATTCTGAGCCTTGGGCTAACTCCACAGAGAGAGCTCGGATCTGAAAATGGTGTGTGAATTCGGCTTTCCAGACCCTAGGGAACATGAATATGTGTTTCTTTTTCATTTCTGAGCTCTGTGTCAAAAGTGAAGTTTTCGGGCTGAATTGAGTGGTAAGGTAAATTCTATGATACGCCTTCGGCTAACTCCTCAGGGAAAGCTCGCGTCTGAAAATGATGTGACAATTCAGCTTTCCAGACCCTGGGGAACATGAATATGTGTTTCTTTTTCATTTCTGAGCTCTGTGTCAAAAGTGAAGTTTTCGGGCTGAATTGAGTGGTAAGGTAAATTCTATGATACGCCTTCGGCTAACTCCTAAGGGAAAACTCGGATCTGAAAATGGTGTGAGAATTCGGCATTCCAGACCCTGGGAACATGAATATGTGTTTCTTTTTCATTTCTGAGCTCTGTGTCAAAAGTGAAGTTTTCTGGCTGAAATGAGCCCTAAGGCAAATTCTGAGATACGCCTTGGGCTAACTCCACAGGGAAAGCTCAGATCTGAAAATGGTGTGAGAATTCGGCTTTCCGGACACTAGGGAACATGAATATGTGTTTCTTTTTCATTTCTGAGCTCTGTATCAAAAGTGAAGTTTTCTGGCTGAATTGAGTCGTAAGGTAAATTCTACGATACGCCTTGGGCTAACTGCTAAGGGAAAACTCGGATCTGAAAATGGTGCGAGAATTCAGCTTTCCAGACCCTCGGGAACATGAATATGTGTTTCTTTTTCATTTCTGAGCTCTGTGTCAAAAGTGAAGTTTCTGGCTGTAAATTGATTTCTATGGCAAATTCTGAGATACGCCTTGGGCTAACTCCACAGGGAAAGCTCGGATCTGAAAATGGTTTGTGAATTCGGCTTTCCAGACCCTAGGGAACATGAATATGTGTTTCTTTTTCATTTCTGAGCTCTGTGTCAACAGTGAGGTTTTCCGGATGAATTGAGTTCTATGGCGAATTCTGAGATACGCCTTGGGCTAACTCCTCAGAGAAAGCTTGGATCTGAAAATTGGGTGAGATTTTGGCTTTCCAGACCCTGGGGAACATGAATATGTGTTTCTTTTTCATTTCTGAGCTCTGTGTCAAAAGTGAAGTTTTCTGGCTGAATTGAGTTGTAAGGTAAATTCGATGATATGGCATTGGCTAACACCTAAGGGAAAACTCGGATCTGAAAATTGTGTGAGAATTCGGCATTCCAGACCCTGGGGAACATGAATATGTGTTTCTTTTTCATTTCTGAGCTCTGTGTCAACAGTGAAGTTTTCCGGATGAATTGAGTTCTATGGCGAATTCTGAGATACGCCATGGGCTAACTCCTCAGGGAAAGCTCGGATCTGAAAATGGTGTGAGAATTCGGCTTTCCAGATCCTAGGAAACATGAATATGTGTTTCTTTTTCATTTCTGAGCTCTGTGTCAAAAGTGAAGTTTTCTGGCTGAATTGAGTAGTAAGGTAAATTCTATGATATGGCATTGGCTAACTCCTAAGGGAAAACTAGGATCTGAAATTTGTGTGAGAATTCGTAATTCCAGACCCTGGGGAACATGAATATGTGTTTCTTTTTCATTTCTGAGCTCTGTGTCAACAGTGAAGTTTTCCGGATGAATTGAGTTCTATGGCGAATTCTGAGATACGCCATGGGCTAACTCCTCAGGGAAAGCTCGGATCTGAAAATGGTGTGAGAATTCGGCTTTCCAGATCCTAGGGAACATGAATATGTGTTTCTTTTTCATTTCTGAGCTCTGTATCAAAAGTGAAGTTTTCTGGCTGAATTGAGTAGTAAGGTAAATTCTATGATATGGCATTGGCTAACTCCTAAGGGAAAACTCGGATCTGAAAATGGTGTGAGAATTTGGCATTCCAGACCCTGGGGAACATGAATATGTGTTTCTTTTTCATTTCTGAGCTCTGTGTAAAAAGTGAAGTTTCTGGCTGTAAATTGATTTCTATGGCAAATTCTGAGATACGCCTTGGGCTAACTCCACAGGGAAAGCTCGGATCTGAAAATGGTGTGAGAATTCGGCTTTGCAGACCCTAGGGAACATGAATATGTGTTTCTTTTTCATTTCTGAGCTCTGTGTCAAAAGTGAAGTTTCTGGCTGTAAATTGAGTCCTAAGGCAAATTCTGAGCCTTGGGCTAACTCCACAGAGAGAGCTCGGATCTGAAAATGGTGTGTGAATTCGGCTTTCCAGACCCTAGGGAACATGAATATGTGTTTCTTTTTCATTTCTGAGCTCTGTGTCAAAAGTGAAGTTTTCGGGCTGAATTGAGTGGTAAGGTAAATTCTATGATACGCCTTCGGCTAACTCCTCAGGGAAAGCTCGCGTCTGAAAATGATGTGACAATTCAGCTTTCCAGACCCTGGGGAACATGAATATGTGTTTCTTTTTCATTTCTGAGCTCTGTGTCAAAAGTGAAGTTTTCGGGCTGAATTGAGTGGTAAGGTAAATTCTATGATACGCCTTCGGCTAACTCCTAAGGGAAAACTCGGATCTGAAAATGGTGTGAGAATTCGGCATTCCAGACCCTGGGAACATGAATATGTGTTTCTTTTTCATTTCTGAGCTCTGTGTCAAAAGTGAAGTTTTCTGGCTGAAATGAGCCCTAAGGCAAATTCTGAGATACGCCTTGGGCTAACTCCACAGGGAAAGCTCAGATCTGAAAATGGTGTGAGAATTCGGCTTTCCGGACACTAGGGAACATGAATATGTGTTTCTTTTTCATTTCTGAGCTCTGTATCAAAAGTGAAGTTTTCTGGCTGAATTGAGTCGTAAGGTAAATTCTACGATACGCCTTGGGCTAACTGCTAAGGGAAAACTCGGATCTGAAAATGGTGCGAGAATTCAGCTTTCCAGACCCTCGGGAACATGAATATGTGTTTCTTTTTCATTTCTGAGCTCTGTGTCAAAAGTGAAGTTTCTGGCTGTAAATTGATTTCTATGGCAAATTCTGAGATACGCCTTGGGCTAACTCCACAGGGAAAGCTCGGATCTGAAAATGGTTTGTGAATTCGGCTTTCCAGACCCTAGGGAACATGAATATGTGTTTCTTTTTCATTTCTGAGCTCTGTGTCAACAGTGAGGTTTTCCGGATGAATTGAGTTCTATGGCGAATTCTGAGATACGCCTTGGGCTAACTCCTCAGAGAAAGCTTGGATCTGAAAATTGGGTGAGATTTTGGCTTTCCAGACCCTGGGGAACATGAATATGTGTTTCTTTTTCATTTCTGAGCTCTGTGTCAAAAGTGAAGTTTTCTGGCTGAATTGAGTTGTAAGGTAAATTCGATGATATGGCATTGGCTAACACCTAAGGGAAAACTCGGATCTGAAAATTGTGTGAGAATTCGGCATTCCAGACCCTGGGGAACATGAATATGTGTTTCTTTTTCATTTCTGAGCTCTGTGTCAACAGTGAAGTTTTCCGGATGAATTGAGTTCTATGGCGAATTCTGAGATACGCCATGGGCTAACTCCTCAGGGAAAGCTCGGATCTGAAAATGGTGTGACAATTCGGCTTTCCAGATCCTAGGAAACATGAATATGTGTTTCTTTTTCATTTCTGAGCTCTGTGTCAAAAGTGAAGTTTTCTGGCTGAATTGAGTAGTAAGGTAAATTCTATGATATGGCATTGGCTAACTCCTAAGGGAAAACTCGGATCTGAAAATGGTGTGAGAATTTGGCATTCCAGACCCTGGGGAACATGAATATGTGTTTCTTTTTCATTTCTGAGCTCTGTGTAAAAAGTGAAGTTTTCGGGCTGAATTGAGTGGTAAGGTAAATTCTATGATACGCCTTCGGCTAACTCCTCAGAGAAAGCTTGGATCTGAAAATTGGGTGAGATTTTGGCTTTCCAGACCCTGGGGAACATGAATATGTGTTTCTTTTTCATTTCTGAGCTCTGTGTCAACAGTGAAGTTTTCCGGATGAATTGAGTTCTATGGCGAATTCTGAGATACGCCTTGGGCTAACTGCTAAGGGAAAACTCGGATCTGAAAATGGTGTGAGAATTCGGCTTTCCAGACCCTCGGGAACATGAATATGTGTTTCTTTTTCATTTCTGAGCTCTGTGTCAAAAGTGAAGTTTCTGGCTGTAAATTGATTTCTATGGCAAATTCTGAGATACGCCTTGGGCTAACTCCACAGGGAAAGCTCGGATCTGAAAATGGTGTGTGAATTCGGCTTTCCAGACCCTAGGGAACATGTATATGTGTTTCTTTTTCATTTCTGAGCTCTGTGTCAACAGTGAAGTTTTCCGGATGAATTGAGTTCTATGGCGAATTCTGAGATACGCCTTGGGCTAACTCCTCAGAGAAAGCTTGGATCTGAAAATTGGGTGAGATTTTGGCTTTCCAGACCCTGGGGAACATGAATATGTGTTTCTTTTTCATTTCTGAGCTCTGTGTCAAAAGTGAAGTTTTCTGGCTGAATTGAGTTGTAAGGTAAATTCGATGATATGGCATTGGCTAACACCTAAGGGAAAACTCGGATCTGAAAATGGTGTGAGAATTCGGCATTCCAGACCCTGGGGAACATAAATATGTGTTTCTTTTCCATTTCTGAGCTCTGTGTCAAAAGTGAAGTTTCTGGCTGTAAATTGAGACCTAAGGCAAATTCTGAGCCTTGGGCTAACTCCACAGGGAAAGCTCGGAACTGAAAATGGGGTGAGATTTTGGCTTTCCAGACCCTGGGGAACATGAATATGTGTTTCTTTTTCATTTCTGAGCTCTGTATCAAAAGTGAGGTTTTTGGGCTGAATTGAGTTGTAAGGTAAATTCTATGATACGCCTTCAGCTAACTCCTCAAGGAAAGCTCGGATCTGAAAATTGTGTGAGAATTCAGCTTTCCAGACCCTGGGGAACATGAATATGTGTTTCTTTTTCATTTCTGAGCTCTGTGTCAAAAGTGAAGTTTTGGGGCTGAATTGAGTGGTAAGGTAAATTCTGAGATACGCCTTGGGCTAACTCCTCAGGGAAAGCTCGGATCTGAAAATTGTGTGAGAATTCAGCTTTCCAGACCCTGGGGAACATGAATATGTGTTTCTTTTTCATTTCTGACCTCTGTGTCAAAAGTGAAGTTTTCTGGCTGAATTAAGTTGTAAGGTAAATTCTATGATATGGCATTGGCTAACTCCTAAGGGAAAACTCGGATCTGAAATTTGTGTGAGAATTCGTAATTCCAGACCCTGGGGAACATGAATATGTGTTTCTTTTTCATTTCTGAGCTCTGTGTCAACAGTGAAGTTTTCCGGATGAATTGAGTTCTATGGCGAATTCTGAGATACGCCATGGGCTAACTCCTCAGGGAAAGCTCGGATCTGAAAATGGTGTGAGAATTCGGCTTTACAGACAGTAGGGAACATGAATATGTGTTTCTTTTTCATTTCTGAGCTCTGAGTCAAAAGTGAAGTTTTCGGGCTGAATTGAGTGGTAAGGTAAATTCTGAGATACGCCTTGGGCTAACTCCACAGGGAAAGCTCAGATCTGAAAATGGTGTGACTATTCAGCTTTCCAGACCCTGGGGAACACGAATATGTGTTTCTTTTTCATTTCTGAGCTCTGTGTCAACAGTGAAGTTTTCCGGATGAATTGAGTTCTATGGCGAATTCTGAGATACGCCTTGGGCTAACTCCACAGGGATAGCTCGGATCTGAAAATGGTGTGAGAATTCGGCTTTCCAGATCCTAGTGAACATGAATATGTGTTTCTTTTTCATTTCTGAGCTCTGTATCAAAAGTGAAGTTTTCTGGCTGAATTGAGTAGTAAGGTAAATTCTATGATATGGCATTGGCTAACTCCTAAGGGAAAACTCGGATCTGAAAATGGTGTGAGAATTTGGCATTCCAGACCCTGGGGAACATGAATATGTGTTTCTTTTTCATTTCTGAGCTCTGTGTCAAAAGTGAAGTTTTCGGGCTGAATTGAGTGGTAAGGTAAATTCTATGATACGCCTTCGGCTAACTCCTCAGAGAAAGCTTGGATCTGAAAATTGGGTGAGATTTTGGCTTTCCAGACCCTGGGGAACATGAATATGTGTTTCTTTTTCATTTCTGAGCTCTGTGTCAACAGTGAAGTTTTCCGGATGAATTGAGTTCTATGGCGAATTCTGAGATACGCCTTGGGCTAACTCCACAGAGAGAGCTCGGATCTGAAAATGGGGTGAGATTTTGGCTTTCCAGACCCTGGGGAACATGAATATGTGTTTCTTTTTCATTTCTGAGCTCTTTGTCAAAAGTGAAGTTTTCTGGCTGAATTGAGCCATAAGGCAAATTATGAGATACGCCATGGGCTAACTCCTCAGGGAAACTACGGGTCTGAAAATGGTGTGAGAATTCGGCTTTACAGACCGTAGGGAACATGAATATGTGGTTTTTTTTTCATTTCTGAGCTCTGTGTCAATAGTGAAGTTTTCTGGGTGAATTGAGTCCTAAGGCAAATTCTGAGATATGCCTTGGGCTAACTCCACAGGGAAAGCTCGGATCTGAAAATGGTGTGAGAATTCGGCTTTCCAGACCCTAGGGAACATGAATATGTATTTCTTTTTCATTTCTGAGCTCTGTGTCAAAAGTGAAGTTTTCGGGCTGAATTGAGTTGTAAGGTAATTTCTATGATACGCCTTCTGCTAACTCCTCAGGGAAAGCTCGGATCTGAAAATGGTGTGAGAATTCGGCTTTCCAGACCCTAGGGAACATGAATATGTATTTCTTTTTCATTTCTGAGCTCTGTGTCAAAAGTGAAGTTTTCTGGCTGAATTAAGTTGTAAGGTAAATTCTATGATATGGCATTGGCTAACTCCTAAGGGAAAACTCGGATCTGAAATTTGTGTGAGAATTCGTAATTCCAGACCCTGGGGAACATGAATATGTGTTTCTTTTTCATTTCTGAGCTCTGTGTCAACAGTGAAGTTTTCCGGATGAATTGAGTTCTATGGCGAATTCTGAGATACGCCATGGGCTAACTCCTCAGGGAAAGCTCGGATCTGAAAATGGTGTGAGAATTCGGCTTTACAGACAGTAGGGAACATGAATATGTGTTTCTTTTTCATTTCTGAGCTCTGAGTCAAAAGTGAAGTTTTCGGGCTGAATTGAGTGGTAAGGTAAATTCTGAGATACGCCTTGGGCTAACTCCACAGGGAAAGCTCAGATCTGAAAATGGTGTGACTATTCAGCTTTCCAGACCCTGGGGAACACGAATATGTGTTTCTTTTTCATTTCTGAGCTCTGTGTCAACAGTGAAGTTTTCCGGATGAATTGAGTTCTATGGCGAATTCTGAGATACGCCATGGGCTAACTCCTCAGGGAAAGCTCGGATCTGAAAATGGTGTGAGAATTCGGCTTTACAGACAGTAGGGAACATGAATATGTGTTTCTTTTTCATTTCTGAGCTCTGAGTCAAAAGTGAAGTTTTCGGGCTGAATTGAGTGGTAAGGTAAATTCTGAGATACGCCTTGGGCTAACTCCACAGGGAAAGCTCAGATCTGAAAATGGTGTGACTATTCAGCTTTCCAGACCCTGGGGAACACGAATATGTGTTTCTTTTTCATTTCTGAGCTCTGTGTCAACAGTGAAGTTTTCCGGATGAATTGAGTTCTATGGCGAATTCTGAGATACGCCTTGGGCTAACTCCACAGGGACAGCTCGGATCTGAAAATGGTGTGAGAATTCGGCTTTCCAGATCCTAGTGAACATGAATATGTGTTTCTTTTTCATTTCTGAGCTCTGTATCAAAAGTGAAGTTTTCTGGCTGAATTGAGTAGTAAGGTAAATTCTATGATATGGCATTGGCTAACTCCTAAGGGAAAACTCGGATCTGAAAATGGTGTGAGAATTTGGCATTCCAGACCCTGGGGAACATGAATATGTGTTTCTTTTTCATTTCTGAGCTCTGTGTCAAAAGTGAAGTTTTCGGGCTGAATTGAGTGGTAAGGTAAATTCTATGATACGCCTTCGGCTAACTCCTCAGAGAAAGCTTGGATCTGAAAATTGGGTGAGATTTTGGCTTTCCAGACCCTGGGGAACATGAATATGTGTTTCTTTTTCATTTCTGAGCTCTGTGTCAACAGTGAAGTTTTCCGGATGAATTGAGTTCTATGGCGAATTCTGAGATACGCCTTGGGCTAACTCCACAGAGAGAGCTCGGATCTGAAAATGGGGTGAGATTTTGGCTTTCCAGACCCTGGGGAACATGAATATGTGTTTCTTTTTCATTTCTGAGCTCTTTGTCAAAAGTGAAGTTTTCTGGCTGAATTGAGCCATAAGGCAAATTATGAGATACGCCATGGGCTAACTCCTCAGGGAAACTACGGGTCTGAAAATGGTGTGAGAATTCGGCTTTACAGACCGTAGGGAACATGAATATGTGGTTTTTTTTTCATTTCTGAGCTCTGTGTCAATAGTGAAGTTTTCTGGGTGAATTGAGTCCTAAGGCAAATTCTGAGATATGCCTTGGGCTAACTCCACAGGGAAAGCTCGGATCTGAAAATGGTGTGAGAATTCGGCTTTCCAGACCCTAGGGAACATGAATATGTATTTCTTTTTCATTTCTGAGCTCTGTGTCAAAAGTGAGGTTTTCGGGCTGAATTGAGTTGTAAGGTAAATTCTATGATACGCCTTCTGCTAACTCCTCAGGGAAAGCTCGGATCTGAAAATGGTGTGAGAATTCGGATTTCCAGACCCTAGGGAACATGAATATGTGTTTCTTTTTCATTTCTGAGCTCTGTGTCAACAGTGAAGTTTTCCGGATGAACTGAGTTCTATGGCGAATTCTGAGATACGCCTTAGGCTAACTCCACAGAGAGAGCTCGGATCTGAAAATGGTGTGAGAATTCGGCTTTCCAGACCCTCGGGAACATGAATATGTGTTTCTTTTTCATTTCTGAGTTCTGTATCAAAAGTGAAGTTTTCTGGCTGAATTGAGTAGTAAGGTAAATTCTATGATATGGCATTGGCTAACTCCTAAGGGAAAACTCGGATCTGAAAATGGTGTGAGAATTTGGCATTCCAGACCCTGGGGAACATGAATATGTGTTTCTTTTTCATTTCTCAGCTCTGTGTCAAAAGTGAAGTTTTCGGGCTGAATTGAGTGGTAAGGTAAATTCTATGATACGCCTTCGGCTAACTCCTCAGGGAAAGCTCGCGTCTGAAAATGATGTGACAATTCAGCTTTCCAGACCCTGGGGAACATGAATATGTGTTTCTTTTTCATTTCTGAGCTCTGTGTCAAAAGTGAAGTTTTCGGGCTGAATTGAGTGGTAAGGTAAATTCTATGATACGCCTTGGGCTAACTGCTAAGGGAAAACTCGGATCTGAAAATGGTGCGAGAATTCGGCTTTCCAGACCCTCGGGAACATGAATATGTGTTTCTTTTTCATTTCTGAGCTCTGTGTCAAAAGTGAAGTTTCTGGCTGTAAATTGATTTCTATGGCAAATTCTGAGATAAGCCTTGGGCTAACTCCACAGGGAAAGCTCGGATCTGAAAATGGTTTGTGAATTCGGCTTTCCAGACCCTAGGGAACATGAATATGTGTTTCTTTTTCATTTCTGAGCTCTGTGTCAACAGTGAGGTTTTCCGGATGAATTGAGTTCTATGGCGAATTCTGAGATACGCCTTGGGCTAACTCCTCAGAGAAAGCTTGGATCTGAAAATTGGGTGAGATTTTGGCTTTCCAGACCCTGGGGAACATGAATATGTGTTTCTTTTTCATTTCTGAGCTCTGTGTCAAAAGTGAAGTTTTCTGGCTGAATTGAGTTGTAAGGTAAATTCGATGATATGGCATTGGCTAACACCTAAGGGAAAACTCGGATCTGAAAATTGTGTGAGAATTCGGCATTCCAGACCCTGGGGAACATAAATATGTGTTTCTTTTCCATTTCTGAGCTCTGTGTCAAAAGTGAAGTTTCTGGCTGTAAATTGAGTCCTAAGGCAAATTCTGAGCCTTGGGCTAACTCCACAGGGAAAGCTCGGAACTGAAAATGGGGTGAGATTTTGGCTTTCCAGACCCTGGGGAACATGAATATGTGTTTCTTTTTCATTTCTGAGCTCTTTATCAAAAGTGAGGTTTTCGGGCTGAATTGAGTTGTAAGGTAAATTCTATGATACGCCTTCAGCTAACTCCTCAGGGAAAGCTCGGATCTGAAAATGGTGTGAGAATTCAGCTTTCCAGACCCTGGGGAACATGAATATGTGTTTCTTTTTCATTTCTGAGCTCTGTGTCAAAAGTGAAGTTTTCTGGCTGAATTGAGTTGTAAGGTAAATTCTATGATATGGCATTGGCTAACTCCTAAGGGAAAACTAGGATCTGAAATTTGTGTGAGAATTCGTAATTCCAGACCCTGGGGAACATGAATATGTGTTTCTTTTTCATTTCTGAGCTCTGTGTCAACAGTGAAGTTTTCCGGATGAATTGAGTTCTATGGCGAATTCTGAGATACGCCATGGGCTAACTCCTCAGGGAAAGCTCGGATCTGAAAATGGTGTGAGAATTCGGCTTTCCAGATCCTAGGAAACATGAATATGTGTTTCTTTTTCATTTCTGAGCTCTGTATCAAAAGTGAAGTTTTCTGGCTGAATTGAGTAGTAAGGTAAATTCTATGATATGGCATTGGCTAACTCCTAAGGGAAAACTCGGATCTGAAAATGGTGTGAGAATTTGGCATTCCAGACCCTGGGGAACATGAATATGTGTTTCTTTTTCATTTCTGAGCTCTGTGTCAAAAGTGAAGTTTCTGGCTGTAAATTGATTTCTATGGCAAATTCTGAGATACGCCTTGGGCTAACTCCACAGGGAAAGCTCGGATCTGAAAATGGTGTGAGAATTCGGCTTTGCAGACCCTAGGGAACATGAATATGTGTTTCTTTTTCATTTCTGAGCTCTGTGTCAAAAGTGAAGTTTCTGGCTGTAAATTGAGTCCTAAGGCAAATTCTGAGCCTTGGGCTAACTCCACAGAGAGAGCTCGGATCTGAAAATGGTGTGTGAATTCGGCTTTCCAGACCCTAGGGAACATGAATATGTGTTTCTTTTTCATTTCTGAGCTCTGTGTCAAAAGTGAAGTTTTCGGGCTGAATTGAGTGGTAAGGTAAATTCTATGATACGCCTTCGGCTAACTCCTCAGGGAAAGCTCGCGTCTGAAAATGATGTGACAATTCAGCTTTCCAGACCCTGGGGAACATGAATATGTGTTTCTTTTTCATTTCTGAGCTCTGTGTCAAAAGTGAAGTTTTCGGGCTGAATTGAGTGGTAAGGTAAATTCTATGATACGCCTTCGGCTAACTCCTAAGGGAAAACTCGGATCTGAAAATGGTGTGAGAATTCGGCATTCCAGACCCTGGGAACATGAATATGTGTTTCTTTTTCATTTCTGAGCTCTGTGTCAAAAGTGAAGTTTTCTGGGTGAAATGAGCCCTAAGGCAAATTCTGAGATACGCCTTGGGCTAACTCCACAGGGAAAGCTCAGATCTGAAAATGGTGTGAGAATTCGGCTTTCCGGACACTAGGGAACATGAATATGTGTTTCTTTTTCATTTCTGAGCTCTGTATCAAAAGTGAAGTTTTCTGGCTGAATTGAGTCGTAAGGTAAATTCTACGATACGCCTTGGGCTAACTGCTAAGGGAAAACTCGGATCTGAAAATGGTGCGAGAATTCGGCTTTCCAGACCCTCGGGAACATGAATATGTGTTTCTTTTTCATTTCTGAGCTCTGTGTCAAAAGTGAAGTTTCTGGCTGTAAATTGATTTCTATGGCAAATTCTGAGATACGCCTTGGGCTAACTCCACAGGGAAAGCTCGGATCTGAAAATGGTTTGTGAATTCGGCTTTCCAGACCCTAGGGAACATGAATATGTGTTTCTTTTTCATTTCTGAGCTCTGTGTCAACAGTGAGGTTTTCCGGATGAATTGAGTTCTATGGCGAATTCTGAGATACGCCTTGGGCTAACTCCTCAGAGAAAGCTTGGATCTGAAAATTGGGTGAGATTTTGGCTTTCCAGACCCTGGGGAACATGAATATGTGTTTCTTTTTCATTTCTGAGCTCTGTGTCAAAAGTGAAGTTTTCTGGCTGAATTGAGTTGTAAGGTAAATTCGATGATATGGCATTGGCTAACACCTAAGGGAAAACTCGGATCTGAAAATTGTGTGAGAATTCGGCATTCCAGACCCTGGGGAACATGAATATGTGTTTCTTTTTCATTTCTGAGCTCTGTGTCAAAAGTGAAGTTTCTGGCTGTAAATTGATTTCTATGGCAAATTCTGAGATACGCCTTGGGCTAACTCCACAGGGAAAGCTCAGATCTGAAAATGGTGTGAGAATTCGGCTTTGCAGACCCTAGGGAACATGAATATGTGTTTCTTTTTCATTTCTGAGCTCTGTGTCAACAGTGAAGTTTTCCGGATGAATTGAGTTCTATGGAGAATTCTGAGATACGCCTTGGGCTAACTCTTCAGAGAAAGCTTGGATCTGAAAATTGGGTGAGATTTTGGCTTTCCAGACCCTGGGGAACATGAATATGTGTTTCTTTTTCATTTCCTGAGCTCTGTTTCAAAAGTGAAGTTTTCTGGCTGAATTGAGTTGTAAGGTAAATTCGATGATATGGCATTGGCTAACACCTAAGGGAAAACTCGGATCTGAAAATTGTGTGAGAATTCGGCATTCCAGACCCTGGGGAACATAAATATGTGTTTCTTTTCCATTTCTGAGCTCTGTGTCAAAAGTGAAGTTTCTGGCTGTAAATTGAGTCCTAAGGCAAATTCTGAGCCTTGGGCTAACTCCACAGGGAAAGCTCGGAACTGAAAATGGGGTGAGATTTTGGCTTTCCAGACCCTGGGGAACATGAATATGTGTTTCTTTTTCATTTCTGAGCTCTGTATCAAAAGTGAGGTTTTCGGGCTGAATTGAGTTGTAAGGTAAATTCTATGATACGCCTTCAGCTAACTCTTCAGAGAAAGCTCGGATCTGAAAATGGTGTGAGAATTCGGCTTTCCAGATCCTAGGAAACATGAATATGTGTTTCTTTTTCATTTCTGAGCTCTGTATCAAAAGTGAAGTTTTCTGGCTGAATTGAGTAGTAAGGTAAATTCTATGATATGGCATTGGCTAACTCCTAAGGGAAAACTCGGATCTGAAAATGGTGTGAGAATTTGGCATTCCAGACCCTGGGGAACATGAATATGTGTTTCTTTTTCATTTCTGAGCTCTGTGTCAAAAGTGAAGTTTCTGGCTGTAAATTGATTTCTATGGCAAATTCTGAGATACGCCTTGGGCTAACTCCACAGGGAAAGCTCGGATCTGAAAATGGTGTGAGAATTCGGCTTTGCAGACCCTAGGGAACATGAATATGTGTTTCTTTTTCATTTCTGAGCTCTGTGTCAACAGTGAAGTTTCTGGCTGTAAATTGAGTCCTAAGGCAAATTCTGAGCCTTGGGCTAACTCCACAGAGAGAGCTCGGATCTGAAAATGGTGTGAGAATTCGGCTTTCCAGACCCTGGGGAACATGAATATGTGTTTCTTTTTCATTTCTGAGCTCTGTGTCAAAAGTGAAGTTTTCGGGCTGAATTGAGTGGTAAGGTAAATTCTATGATACGCCTTCGGCTAACTCCTCAGGGAAAGCTCGCGTCTGAAAATGATGTGACAATTCAGCTTTCCAGACCCTGGGGAACATGAATATGTGTTTCTTTTTCATTTCTGAGCTCTGTGTCAAAAGTGAAGTTTTCGGGCTGAATTGAGTGGTAAGGTAAATTCTATGAAACGCCTTCGGCTAACTCCTAAGGGAAAACTCGGATCTGAAAATGGTGTGAGAATTCGGCATTCCAGACCCTGGGAACATGAATATGTGTTTCTTTTTCATTTCTGAGCTCTGTGTCAAAAGTGAAGTTTTCTGGCTGAAATGAGCCCTAAGGCAAATTCTGAGATACGCCTTGGGCTAACTCCACAGGGAAAGCTCAGATCTGAAAATGGTGTGAGAATTCGACTTTCCGGACACTAGGGAACATGAATATGTGTTTCTTTTTCATTTCTGAGCTCTGTATCAAAAGTGAAGTTTTCTGGCTGAATTGAGTCGTAAGGTAAATTCTATGATACGCCTTGGGCTAACTGCTAAGGGAAAACTCGAATCTGAAAATGGTGCGAGAATTCGGCTTTCCAGACCCTCGGGAACATGAATATGTGTTTCTTTTTCATTTCTGAGCTCTGTGTCAAAAGTGAAGTTTCTGGCTGTAAATTGATTTCTATGGCAAATTCTGAGATACGCCTTGGGCTAACTCCACAGGGAAAGCTCGGATCTGAAAATGGTTTGTGAATTCGGCTTTCCAGACCCTAGGGAACATGAATATGTGTTTCTTTTTCATTTCTGAGCTCTGTGTCAACAGTGAAGTTTTCCGGATGAATTGAGTTCTATGGCGAATTCTAAGATACGCCTTGGGCTAACTCCTCAGAGAAAGCTTGGATCTGAAAATTGGGTGAGATTTTGGCTTTCCAGACCCTGGGGAACATAAATATGTGTTTCTTTTCCATTTCTGAGCTCTGTGTCAAAAGTGAAGTTTCTGGCTGTAAATTGATTTCTATGGCAAATTCTGAGATACGCCTTGGGCTAACTCCACAGGGAAAGCTCGGATCTGAAAATGGTTTGTGAATTCGGCTTTCCAGACCCTAGGGAACATGAATATGTGTTTCTTTTTCATTTCTGAGCTCTGTGTCAAAAGTGAAGTTTCTGGCTGTAAATTGATTTCTATGGCAAATTCTGAGATACGCCTTGGGCTAACTCCACAGGGAAAGCTCGGAACTGAAAATGGGGTGAGATTTTGGCTTTCCAGACCCTGGGGAACATGAATATGTGTTTCTTTTTCATTTCTGAGCTCTGTATCAAAAGTGAGGTTTTCGGGCTGAATTGAGTTGTAAGGTAAATTCTATAATACGCATTCAGCTAACTCCTCAGGGAAAGCTCGGATCTGAAAATTGTGTGAGAATTCAGCTTTCCAGACCCTGGGGAACATGAATATGTGTTTCTTTTTCATTTCTGAGCTCTGTGTCAAAAGTGAAGTTTTCTGGCTGAATTGAGTTGTAAGGTAAATTCTATGATATGGCATTGGCTAACTCCTAAGGGAAAACTCGGATCTGAAATTTGTGTGAGAATTCGTAATTCCAGACCCTGGGGAACATGAATATGTGTTTCTTTTTCATTTCTGAGCTCTGTGTCAACAGTGAGGTTTTCCGGATGAATTGAGTTCTATGGCGAATTCTGAGATACGCCATGGGCTAACTCCTCAGGGAAAGCTCGGATCTGAAAATGGTGTGAGAATTCGGCTTTCCAGATCCTAGGAAACATGAATATGTGTTTCTTTTTCATTTCTGAGCTCTGTATCAAAAGTGAAGTTTTCTGGCTGAATTGAGTAGTAAGGTAAATTCTATGATATGGCATTGGCTAACTCCTAAGGGAAAACTCGGATCTGAAAATGGTGTGAGAATTTGGCATTCCAGACCCTGGGGAACATGAATATGTGTTTCTTTTTCATTTCTGAGCTCTGTGTCAAAAGTGAAGTTTCTGGCTGTAAATTGATTTCTATGGCAAATTCTGAGATACGCCTTGGGCTAACTCCACAGGGAAAGCTCGGATCTGAAAATGGTGTGAGAATTCGGCTTTGCAGACCCTAGGGAACATGAATATGTGTTTCTTTTTCATTTCTGAGCTCTGTGTCAACAGTGAAGTTTCTGGCTGTAAATTGAGTCCTAAGGCAAATTCTGAGCCTTGGGCTAACTCCACAGAGACAGCTCGGATCTGAAAATGGTGTGAGAATTCGGCTTTCCAGACCCTGGGGAACATGAATATGTGTTTCTTTTTCATTTCTGAGCTCTGTGTCAAAAGTGAAGTTTTCGGGCTGAATTGAGTGGTAAGGTAAATTCTATGATACGCCTTCGGCTAACTCCTCAGGTAAAGCTCGCGTCTGAAAATGATGTGACAATTCAGCTTTCCAGACCCTGGGGAACATGAATATGTGTTTCTTTTTCATTTCTGAGCTCTGTGTCAAAAGTGAAGTTTTCGGGCTGAATTGAGTGGTAAGGTAAATTCTATGATACGCCGTCGGCTAACTCCACAGGGAAAGCTCGGATCTGAAAATGGTTTGTGAATTCGGCTTTCCAGACCCTAGGGAACATGAATATGTGTTTCTTTTTCATTTCTGAGCTCTGTGTCAACAGTGAAGTTTTCCGGATGAATTGAGTTCTATGGCGAATTCTGAGATACGCCTTGGGCTAACTCCTCAGAGAAAGCTTGGATCTGAAAATTGGGTGAGATTTTGGCTTTCCAGACCCTGGGGAACATAAATATGTGTTTCTTTTCCATTTCTGAGCTCTGTGTCAAAAGTGAAGTTTCTGGTTGTAAATTGAGTCCTAAGGCAAATTCTGAGCCTTGGGCTAACTCCACAGGGAAAGCTCGGAACTGAAAATGGGGTGAGATTTTGGCTTTCCAGACCCTGGGGAACATGAATATGTGTTTCTTTTTCATTTCTGAGCTCTGTATCAAAAGTGAGGTTTTCGGGCTGAATTGAGTTGTAAGGTAAATTCTATGATACGCCTTCAGCTAACTCCTCAGGGAAAGCTCGGATCTGAAAATTGTGTGAGAATTCAGCTTTCCAGACCCTGGGGAACATGAATATGTGTTTCTTTTTCATTTCTTAGCTCTGTGTCAAAAGTGAAGTTTTCTGGCTGAATTGAGTTGTAAGGTAAATTCTATGATATGGCATTGGCTAACTCCTCAGGGAAAGCTCGGATCTGAAAATGGTGTGAGAATTCAGCTTTCCAGACCCTGGGGAACATGAATATGTGTTTCTTTTTCATTTCTGAGCTCTGTGTCAAAAGTGAAGTTTTCTGGCTGAATTGAGTTGTAAGGTAAATTCTATGATATGGCATTGGCTAACTCCTAAGGGAAAACTCGGATCTGAAATTTGTGTGAGAATTACTAATTCCAGACCCTGGGGAACACGAATATGTGTTTCTTTTTCATTTCTGAGCTCTGTGTCAACAGTGAAGTTTTCCGGGTGAATTGAGTTCTATGGCGAATTCTGAGATACGCCTTGGGCTAACTCCACAGGGAAACTCGGATCTGAAAATGGTGTGAGAAATCGGCTTTCCAGACCCTAGGGAACATGAATATGTGTTTCTTTTTCATTTCTGAGCTCTGTGTCAACAGTGAAGTTTTCCGGATGAATTGAGTTCTATGGCGAATTCTGAGATACGGCTTGGGCTAACTCCTCAGAGAAAGCTTGGATCTGAAAATTGGGTGAGATTTTGGCTTTCCAGACCCTGGGGAACATGAATATGTGTTTCTTTTTCATTTCTGAGCTCTGTGTCAAAAGTGAAGTTTTCTGGCTGAATTGAGTTGTAAGGTAAATTCGATGATATGGCATTGGCTAACACCTAAGGGAAAACTCGGATCTGAAAATTGTGTGAGAATTCGGCATTCCAGACCCTGGGGAACATAAATATGTGTTTCTTTTCCATTTCTGAGCTCTGTGTCAAAAGTGAAGTTTCTGGTTGTAAATTGAGTCTTAAGGCAAATTCTGAGCCTTGGGCTAACTCCACAGGGAAAGCTCGGAACTGAAAATGGGGTGAGATTTTGGCTTTCCAGACCCTGGGGAACATGAATATGTGTTTCTTTTTCATTTCTGAGCTCTGTGTCAAAAGTGAGGTTTTCGGGCTGAATTGAGTTGTAAGGTAAATTCTATGATACGCCTTCAGCTAACTCCTCAGGGAAAGCTCGGATCTGAAAATTGTGTGAGAATTCAGCTTTCCAGACCCTGGGGAACATGAATATGTGTTTCTTTTTCATTTCTGAGCTCTGTGTCAAAAGTGAAGTTTTCCGGATGAATTGAGTTCTATGGCGAATTCTGAGATACGCCTTGGGCTAACTCCTCAGAGAAAGCTTGGATCTGAAAATTGGGTGAGATTTTGGCTTTCCAGACCCTGGGGAACATGAATATGTGTTTCTTTTTCATTTCTGAGCTCTGTGTCAAAAGTGAAGTTTTCTGGCTGAAATGAGTTGTAAGGTAAATTCGATGATATGGCATTGGCTAACACCTAAGGGAAAACTCGGATCTGAAAATTGTGTGAGAATTCGGCATTCCAGACCCTGGGGAACATAAATATGTGTTTCTTTTCCATTTCTGAGCTCTGTGTCAAAAGTGAAGTTTCTGGTTGTAAATTGAGTCTTAAGGCAAATTCTGAGCCTTGGGCTAACTCCACAGGGAAAGCTCGGAACTGAAAATGGGGTGAGATTTTGGCTTTCCAGACCCTGGGGAACATGAATATGTGTTTCTTTTTCATTTCTGAGCTCTGTATAAAAAGTGAGGTTTTCGGGCTGAATTGAGTTGTAAGGTAAATTCTATGATACGCCTTCAGCTAACTCCTCAGGGAAAGCTCGGATCTGAAAATGGTGCGAGAATTCGGCTTTCCAGACCCTGGGGAACATGAATATGTGTTTCTTTTTCATTTCTGAGCTCTGTGTCAAAAGTGAAGTTTCTGGCTGTAAATTGATTTCTATGGCGAATTCTGAGATACGCCTTGGGCTAACTCCTCAGAGAAAGCTTGGATCTGAAAATTGGGTGAGATTTTGGCTTTCCAGACCCTGGGGAACATGAATATGTGTTTCTTTTTCATTTCTGAGCTCTGTGTCAAAAGTGAAGTTTTCTGGCTGAATTGAGTTGTAAGGTAAATTCGATGATACGCCTTCAGCTAACACCTAAGGGAAAACTCGGATCTGAAAATTGTGTGAGAATTCGGCATTCCAGACCCTGGGGAACATGAATATGTGTTTCTTTTCCATTTCTGAGCTCTGTGTCAAAAGTGAAGTTTCTGGTTGTAAATTGAGTCCTAAGGCAAATTCTGAGCCTTGGGCTAACTCCACAGGGAAAGCTCGGAACTGAAAATGGGGTGAGATTTTGGCTTTCCAGACCCTGGGGAACATGAATATGTGTTTCTTTTTCATTTCTGAGCTCTGTGTCAAAAGTGAAGTTTTCTGGCTGAATTGAGTTGTAAGGTAAATTCGATGATACGCCTTGGGCTAACTCCTCAGAGAAAGCTTGGATCTGAAAATTGGGTGAGATTTTGGCTTTCCAGACCCTGGGGAACATAAATATGTGTTTCTTTTCCATTTCTGAGCTCTGTGTCAAAAGTGAAGTTTCTGGTTGTAAATTGAGTCCTAAGGCAAATTCTGAGCCTTGGGCTAACTCCACAGGGAAAGCTCGGAACTGAAAATGGGGTGAGATTTTGGCTTTCCAGACCCTGGGGAACATGAATATGTGTTTCTTTTTCATTTCTGAGCTCTGTATCAAAAGTGAGGTTTTCGGGCTGAATTGAGTTGTAAGGTAAATTCTATGATACGCCTTCAGCTAACTCCTCAGGGAAAGCTCGGATCTGAAAATTGTGTGAGAATTCAGCTTTCCAGACCCTGGGGAACATGAATATGTGTTTCTTTTTCATTTCTTAGCTCTGTGTCAAAAGTGAAGTTTTCTGGCTGAATTGAGTTGTAAGGTAAATTCTATGATATGGCATTGGCTAACTCCTCAGGGAAAGCTCGGATCTGAAAATGGTGTGAGAATTCAGCTTTCCAGACCCTGGGGAACATGAATATGTGTTTCTTTTTCATTTCTGAGCTCTGTGTCAAAAGTGAAGTTTTCTGGCTGAATTGAGTTGTAAGGTAAATTCTATGATATGGCATTGGCTAACTCCTAAGGGAAAACTCGGATCTGAAATTTGTGTGAGAATTACTAATTCCAGACCCTGGGGAACACGAATATGTGTTTCTTTTTCATTTCTGAGCTCTGTGTCAACAGTGAAGTTTTCCGGGTGAATTGAGTTCTATGGCGAATTCTGAGATACGCCTTGGGCTAACTCCACAGGGAAACTCGGATCTGAAAATGGTGTGAGAAATCGGCTTTCCAGACCCTAGGGAACATGAATATGTGTTTCTTTTTCATTTCTGAGCTCTGTGTCAACAGTGAAGTTTTCCGGATGAATTGAGTTCTATGGCGAATTCTGAGATACGGCTTGGGCTAACTCCTCAGAGAAAGCTTGGATCTGAAAATTGGGTGAGATTTTGGCTTTCCAGACCCTGGGGAACATGAATATGTGTTTCTTTTTCATTTCTGAGCTCTGTGTCAAAAGTGAAGTTTTCTGGCTGAATTGAGTTGTAAGGTAAATTCGATGATATGGCATTGGCTAACACCTAAGGGAAAACTCGGATCTGAAAATTGTGTGAGAATTCGGCATTCCAGACCCTGGGGAACATAAATATGTGTTTCTTTTCCATTTCTGAGCTCTGTGTCAAAAGTGAAGTTTCTGGTTGTAAATTGAGTCTTAAGGCAAATTCTGAGCCTTGGGCTAACTCCACAGGGAAAGCTCGGAACTGAAAATGGGGTGAGATTTTGGCTTTCCAGACCCTGGGGAACATGAATATGTGTTTCTTTTTCATTTCTGAGCTCTGTGTCAAAAGTGAGGTTTTCGGGCTGAATTGAGTTGTAAGGTAAATTCTATGATACGCCTTCAGCTAACTCCTCAGGGAAAGCTCGGATCTGAAAATTGTGTGAGAATTCAGCTTTCCAGACCCTGGGGAACATGAATATGTGTTTCTTTTTCATTTCTGAGCTCTGTGTCAAAAGTGAAGTTTTCCGGATGAATTGAGTTCTATGGCGAATTCTGAGATACGCCTTGGGCTAACTCCTCAGAGAAAGCTTGGATCTGAAAATTGGGTGAGATTTTGGCTTTCCAGACCCTGGGGAACATGAATATGTGTTTCTTTTTCATTTCTGAGCTCTGTGTCAAAAGTGAAGTTTTCTGGCTGAAATGAGTTGTAAGGTAAATTCGATGATATGGCATTGGCTAACACCTAAGGGAAAACTCGGATCTGAAAATTGTGTGAGAATTCGGCATTCCAGACCCTGGGGAACATAAATATGTGTTTCTTTTCCATTTCTGAGCTCTGTGTCAAAAGTGAAGTTTCTGGTTGTAAATTGAGTCTTAAGGCAAATTCTGAGCCTTGGGCTAACTCCACAGGGAAAGCTCGGAACTGAAAATGGGGTGAGATTTTGGCTTTCCAGACCCTGGGGAACATGAATATGTGTTTCTTTTTCATTTCTGAGCTCTGTATAAAAAGTGAGGTTTTCGGGCTGAATTGAGTTGTAAGGTAAATTCTATGATACGCCTTCAGCTAACTCCTCAGGGAAAGCTCGGATCTGAAAATGGTGCGAGAATTCGGCTTTCCAGACCCTGGGGAACATGAATATGTGTTTCTTTTTCATTTCTGAGCTCTGTGTCAAAAGTGAAGTTTCTGGCTGTAAATTGATTTCTATGGCGAATTCTGAGATACGCCTTGGGCTAACTCCTCAGAGAAAGCTTGGATCTGAAAATTGGGTGAGATTTTGGCTTTCCAGACCCTGGGGAACATGAATATGTGTTTCTTTTTCATTTCTGAGCTCTGTGTCAAAAGTGAAGTTTTCTGGCTGAATTGAGTTGTAAGGTAAATTCGATGATACGCCTTCAGCTAACACCTAAGGGAAAACTCGGATCTGAAAATTGTGTGAGAATTCGGCATTCCAGACCCTGGGGAACATGAATATGTGTTTCTTTTCCATTTCTGAGCTCTGTGTCAAAAGTGATGTTTCTGGCTGTAAATTGAGTCCTAAGGCAAATTCTGAGCCTAGGGCTAACTCCACAGGGAAAGCTCGGAACTGAAAATGGGGTGAGATTTTGGCTTTCCAGACCCTGGGGAACATGAATATGTGTTTCTTTTTCATTTCTGAGCTCTGTATCAAAAGTGAGGTTTTCGGGCTGAATTGAGTTGTAAGGTAAATTCTATGATACGCCTTCAGCTAACTCCTCAGGGAAAGCTCGGATCTGAAATTTGTGTGAGAATTCGTAATTCCAGACCCTGGGGAACATGAATATGTGTTTCTTTTTCATTTCTGAGCTCTGTGTCAACAGTGAAGTTTTCCGGATGAATTGAGTTCTATGGCGAATTCTGAGATACGCCATGGGCTAACTCCTCAGGGAAAGCTCGGATCTGAAAATGGTGTGAGAATTCGGCTTTACAGACAGTAGGGAACATGAATATGTGTTTCTTTTTCATTTCTGAGCTCTGTGTCAAAAGTGAAGTTTTCGGGCTGAATTGAGTGGTAAGGTAAATTCTGAGATACGCCTTGGGCTAACTGCTAAGGGAAAACTCGGATCTGAAAATGTTGCGAGAATTCGGCTTTCCAGACCCTCGGGAACATTAATATGTGTTTCTTTTTCATTTCTGAGCTCTGTGTCAAAAGTGAAGTTTCTGGCTGTAAATTGATTTCTATGGCAAATTCTGAGATACGCCTTGGGCTAACTCCACAGGGAAAGCTCACACAATTTTCAGATCCGAGCTTTCCCTGAGGAGTTAGCTGAAGGCTTATCATAGAATTTACCTTACAACTCAATTCAGCCCGAAAACCTCACTTTTGATACAGAGCTCAGAAATGAAAAAGAAACACATATTCATGTTCCCCAGGGTCTGGAAAGCCAAAATCTCACCCCATTTTCAGTTCCGAGCTTTCCCTGTGGAGTTAGCCCAAGGCTCAGAATTTGCCTTAGGACTCAATTTACAGCCAGAAACTTCACTTTTGACACAGAGCTCAGAAATGGAAAAGAAACACATATTTATGTTCCCCAGGGTCTGGAATGCCGAATTCTCACACAATTTTCAGATCCGAGTTTTCCCTTAGGTGTTAGCCAATGCCATATCATCGAATTTACCTTACAACTCAATTCAGCCAGAAAACTTCACTTTTGACACAGAGCTCAGAAATGAAAAAGAAACACATATTCATGTTCCCCAGGGTCTGGAATGCCAAATTCTCACACCATTTTCAGATCCGAGTTTTCCCTTAGGAGTTAGCCAATGCCATATCATAGAATTTACCTTACTACTCAATTCAGCCAGAAAACCTCACTTTTGATACAGAGCTCAGAAATGAAAAAGAAACACATATTCATGTTCCCTAGGGTCTGGAAAGCCGAATTCTCACACCATTTTCAGATCCGAGCTCTCTCTGTGGAGTTAGCCCAAGGCTCAGAATTTGCCTTAGGACTCAATTTACAGCCAGAAACTTCACTGTTGACACAGAGCTCAGAAATGAAAAAGAAACACATATTCATGTTCCCCAGGGTCTGGAATGCCAAATTCTCACACCATTTTCAGATCCGAGTTTTCCCTTAGGAGTTAGCCAATGCCATATCATAGAATTTACCTTAATACTCAATTCAGCCAGAAAACTTCACTTTTGATACAGAGCTCAGAAATGAAAAAGAAACACATATTCATGTTTCCTAGGATCTGGAAAGCCGAATTCTCACACCATTTTCAGATCCGAGGTTTCCCTGAGGAGTTAGCCCATGGCGTATCTCAGAATTCGCCATAGAACTCAATTCATCCGGAAAACTTCACTGTTGACACAGAGCTCAGAAATGAAAAAGAAACACATATTCATGTTCCCCAGGGTCTGGAATTACGAATTCTCACACAAATTTCATATCCGAGTTTTCCCTTAGGAGTTAGCCAATGCCATATCATAGAATTTAGCTTACAACTCAATTCAGCCAGAAAACTTCACTTTTGACACAGAGCTCAGAAATGGAAAAGAAACACATATTCATGTTCCCCAGGGTCTGGAATGCCGAATTCTCACACAATTTTCAGATCCAAGCTTTCTCTGAGGAGTTAGCCCAAGGCGTATCTCAGAATTTGCCATAGAAATCAATTTACAGCCAGAAACTTCACTTTTGACACAGAGCTCAGAAATGAAAAAGAAACACATATTCATGTTCCCCAGGATCTGGAATGCCAAATTCTCACACCATTTTCAGATCCGAGTTTTCCCTGAGGAGTTAGCCCATGGCGTATCTCAGAATTCGCCATAGAACTCAATTCATCCGGAAAACTTCACTGTTGACACAGAGCTCAGAAATGAAAAAGAAACACATATTCATGTTCCCCAGGGTCTGGAATTACGAATTCTCACACAAATTTCAGATCCGAATTTTCCCTTAGGAGTTAGCCAATGCCATATCATAGAATTTAGCTTACAACTCAATTCAGCCAGAAAACTTCACTTTTGACACAGAGCTCAGAAATGAAAAAGAAACACATATTCATGTTCCCCAGGGTCTGGAAAGCTGAATTCTCACACAATTTTCAGATCCGAGCTTTCCCTGAGGAGTTAGCTGAAGGCGTATCATAGAATTTACCTTACAACTCAATTCAGCCCGAAAACCTCACTTTTGATACAGAGCTCAGAAATGAAAAAGAAACACATATTCATGTTCCCCAGGGTCTGGAAAGCCAAAATCTCACCCCATTTTCAGTTCCGAGCTTTCCCTGTGGAGTTAGCCCAAGGCTCAGAATTTGCCTTAAGACTCAATTTACAGCCAGAAACTTCACTTTTGACACAGAGCTCAGAAATGGAAAAGAAACACATATTTATGTTCCCCAGGGTCTGGAATGCCGAATTCTCACACAATTTTCAGATCCGAGTTTTCCCTTAGGTGTTAGCCAATGCCATATCATCGAATTTACCTTACAACTCAATTCAGCCAGAAAACTTCACTTTTGACACAGAGCTCAGAAATGAAAAAGAAACACATATTCATGTTCCCCAGGGTCTGGAAAGCCAAAATCTCACCCAATTTTCAGATCCAAGCTTTCTCTGAGGAGTTAGACCAAGGCGTATCTCAGAATTCGCCATAGAACTCAATTCATCCGGAAAACTTCACTGTTGACACAGAGCTCAGAAATGAAAAAGAAACACATATTAATGTTCCCTAGGGTCTGGAAAACCGAATTCTCACACCATTTTCAGATCTGAGTTTCCCTGTGGAGTTAGCCCAAGGCGTTTCTCAGAATTCGCCATACAACTCAATTCACCCGGATAACTTCACTGTTGACACAGAGCTCAGAAATGAAAAAGAAACACATATTCGTGTTCCCCAGGGTCTGGAAAGCTGAATAGTCACACCATTTTCAGATGCGAGCTTTCCCTGTGGAGTTAGCCCAAGGCGTATCTCAGAATTTACCTTACCACTCAATTCAGCCCGAAAACTTCACTTTTGACACAGAGCTCAGAAATGAAAAAGAAACACATATTCATGTTCCCTACTGTCTGTAAAGCCGAATTCTCACACCATTTTCAGATCCGAGCTTTCCCTGAGGAGTTAGCCCATGGCGTATCTCAGAATTCGCCATAGAACTCAATTCATCCGGAAAACTTCACTGTTGACACAGAGCTCAGAAATGAAAAAGAAACACATATTCATGTTCCCCAGGGTCTGGAATTACGAATTCTCACACAAATTTCAGATCCGAGCTTTCCCTGAGGAGTTAGCTGAAGGCGTATCATAGAATTTACCTTACAACTCAATTCAGCCCGAAAACCTCACTTTTGATATAGAGCTCAGAAATGAAAAAGAAACACATATTCATGTTCCCCAGGGTCTGGAAAGCCAAAATCTCACACCATTTTCAGTTCCGAGCTTTCCCTGTGGAGTTAGCCCAAGGCTCAGAATTTGCCTTAGGACTCAATTTACAGCCAGAAACATCACTTTTGACACAGAGCTCAGAAATGGAAAAGAAACACATATTCATGTTCCCCAGTGTCTGGAATGCCGAATTCTCACACAATTTTCAGATCCGAGTTTTCCCTTAGGTGTTAGCTGAAGGCGTATCATCGAATTTACCTTACAACTCAATTCAGCCAGAAAACTTCACTTTTGACACAGAGCTCAGAAATGAAAAAGAAACACATATTCATGTTCCCCAGGGTCTGGAAAGCCAAAATCTCACCCAATTTTCAGATCCAAGCTTTCTCTGAGGAGTTAGCCCAAGGCGTATCTCAGAATTCGCCATAGAAATCAATTTACAGCCAGAAACTTCACTTTTGACACAGAGCTCAGAAATGAAAAAGAAACACATATTCATGTTCCCGAGGGTCTGGAAAGCCGAATTCTCGCACCATTTTCAGATCCGAGCTTTCCCTGAGGAGTTAGCTGAAGGCGTATCATAGAATTTACCTTACAACTCAATTCAGCCCGAAAACCTCACTTTTGATACAGAGCTCAGAAATGAAAAAGAAACACATATTCATGTTCCCCAGGGTCTGGAAAGCCAAAATCTCACCCCATTTTCAGTTCCGAGCTTTCCCTGTGGAGTTAGCCCAAGGCTCAGAATTTGCCTTAAGACTCAATTTACAACCAGAAACTTCACTTTTGACACAGAGCTCAGAAATGGAAAAGAAACACATATTTATGTTCCCCAGGGTCTGGAATGCCGAATTCTCACACAATTTTCAGATCCGAGTTTTCCCTTAGGTGTTAGCCAATGCCATATCATCGAATTTACCTTACAACTCAATTCAGCCAGAAAACTTCACTTTTGACACAGAGCTCAGAAATGAAAAAGAAACACATATTCATGTTCCCCAGGGTCTGGAAAGCCAAAATCTCACCCCATTTTCAGTTCCGAGCTTTCCCTGTGGAGTTAGCCCAAGGATCAGAATTTGCCTTAGGACTCAATTTACAGCCAGAAACTTCACTTTTGACACAGAGCTCAGAAATGGAAAAGAAACACATATTTATGTTCCCCAGGGTCTGGAATGCCGAATTCTCACACAATTTTCAGATCCGAGTTTTCCCTTAGGTGTTAGCCAATGCCATATCATCATATTTACCTTACAACTCAATTCAGCCAGAAAACTTCACTTTTGACACAGAGCTCAGAAATGAAAAAGAAACACATATTCATGTTCCCCAGGGTCTGGAAAGCCAAAATCTCACCCAATTTTCAGATCCAAGCTTTCTCTGAGGAGTTAGCCCAAGGCGTATCTCAGAATTCGCCATAGAACTCAATTCATCCAGAAAACTTCACTGTTGACACAGAGCTCAGAAATGAAAAAGAAACACATATTCATGTTCCCTAGGGTCTGGAAAGCCGAATTCACAAACCATTTTCAGATCCGAGCTTTCCCTGTGGAGTTAGCCCAAGGCGTATCTCAGAATTTGCCATAGAAATCAATTTACAGCCAGAAACTTCACTTTTGACACAGAGCTCAGAAATGAAAAAGAAACACATATTCATGTTCCCGAGGGTCTGGAAAGCCGAATTCTCGCACCATTTTCAGATCCGAGTTTTCCCTTAGCAGTTAGCCCAAGGCGTATCATAGAATTTACCTTACGACTCAATTCAGCCAGAAAACTTCACTTTTGATACAGAGCTCAGAAATGAAAAAGAAACACATATTCATGTTCCCTAGTGTCCAGAAAGTCGAATTCTCACACCATTTTCAGATCTGAGCTTTCCCTGTGGAGTTAGCCCAAGGCGTATCTCAGAATTTGCCTTAGGGCTCATTTCAGCCAGAAAACTTCACTTTTGACACAGAGCTCAGAAATGAAAAAGAAACACATATTCATGTTCCCCAGGGTCTGGAAAGCTGAATTGTCACATCATTTTCAGACGCGAGCTTTCCCTGTGGAGTTAGCCCAAGGCGTATCTCAGAATTTGCCTTAGGGCTCATTTCAGCCAGAAAACTTCACTTTTGACACAGAGCTCAGAAATGAAAAAGAAACACATATTCATGTTCCCCAGGGTCTGGAAAGCCGAATTCTCACACCATTTTCAGATCCGAGCTCTCTCTGTGGAGTTAGCCCAAGGCTCAGAATTTGCCTTAGGACTCAATTTACAGCCAGAAACTTCACTGTTGACACAGAGCTCAGAAATGAAAAAGAAACACATATTCATGTTCCCCAGGGTCTGGAATGCCAAATTCTCACACCATTTTCAGATCCGAGTTTTCCCTTAGGAGTTAGCCAATGCCATATCATAGAATTTACCTTAATACTCAATTCAGCCAGAAAACTTCACTTTTGATACAGAGCTCAGAAATGAAAAAGAAACACATATTCATGTTTCCTAGGATCTGGAAAGCCGAATTCTCACACCATTTTCAAATCCGAGGTTTCCCTGAGGAGTTAGCCCATGGCGTATCTCAGAATTCGCCATAGAACTCAATTCATCCGGAAAACTTCACTGTTGACACAGAGCTCAGAAATGAAAAAGAAACACATATTCATGTTCCCCAGGGTCTGGAATTACGAATTCTCACACAAATTTCATATCCGAGTTTTCCCTTAGGAGTTAGCCAATGCCATATCATAGAATTTAGCTTACAACTCAATTCAGCCAGAAAACTTCACTTTTGACACAGAGCTCAGAAATGGAAAAGAAACACATATTTATGTTCCCCAGGGTCTGGAATGCCGAATTCTCACACAATTTTCAGATCCGAGTTTTCCCTTAGGTGTTAGCCAATGCCATATCATCGAATTTACCTTACAACTCAATTCAGCCAGAAAACTTCACTTTTGACACAGAGCTCAGAAATGAAAAAGAAACACATATTCATGTTCCCCAGGGTCTGGAAAGCCAAAATCTCACCCAATTTTCAGATCCAAGCTTTCTCTGAGGAGTTAGCCCAAGGCGTATCTCAGAATTTGCCATAGAAATCAATTTACAGCCAGAAAACTTCACTTTTGACACAGAGCTCAGAAATGAAAAAGAAACACATATTCATGTTCCCCAGGATCTGGAATGCCAAATTCTCACACCATTTTCAGATCCGAGTTTTCCCTGAGGAGTTAGCCCATGGCGTATCTCAGAATTCGCCATAGAACTCAATTCATCCGGAAAACTTCACTGTTGACACAGAGCTCAGAAATGAAAAAGAAACACATATTCATGTTCCCCAGGGTCTGGAATTACGAATTCTCACACAAATTTCAGATCCGAATTTTCCCTTAGGAGTTAGCCAATGCCATATCATAGAATTTACCTTACAACTCAATTCAGCCAGAAAACTTCACTTTTGACACAGAGCTCAGAAATGAAAAAGAAACACATATTCATGTTCCCCAGGGTCTGGAAAGCTGAATTCTCACACAATTTTCAGATCCGAGCTTTCCCTGAGGAGTTAGCTGAAGGCGTATCATAGAATTTACCTTACAACTCAATTCAGCCCGAAAACCTCACTTTTGATACAGAGCTCAGAAATGAAAAAGAAACACATATTCATGTTCCCCAGGGTCTGGAAAGCCAAAATCTCACCCCATTTTCAGTTCCGAGCTTTCCCTGTGGAGTTAGCCCAAGGCTCAGAATTTGCCTTAAGACTCAATTTACAGCCAGAAACTTCACTTTTGACACAGAGCTCAGAAATGGAAAAGAAACACATATTTATGTTCCCCAGGGTCTGGAATGCCGAATTCTCACACAATTTTCAGATCCGAGTTTTCCCTTAGGTGTTAGCCAATGCCATATCATCGAATTTACCTTACAACTCAATTCAGCCAGAAAACTTCACTTTTGACACAGAGCTCAGAAATGAAAAAGAAACACATATTCATGTTCCCCAGGGTCTGGAAAGCCAAAATCTCACCCAATTTTCAGATCCAAGCTTTCTCTGAGGAGTTAGACCAAGGCGTATCTCAGAATTCGCCATAGAACTCAATTCATCCGGAAAACTTCACTGTTGACACAGAGCTCAGAAATGAAAAAGAAACACATATTAATGTTCCCTAGGGTCTGGAAAACCGAATTCTCACACCATTTTCAGATCTGAGTTTCCCTGTGGAGTTAGCCCAAGGCGTATCTCAGAATTCGCCATAGAACTCAATTCATCCGGAAAACTTCACTTTTGACACAGAGCTCAGAAATGAAAAAGAAACACATATTCATGTTCCCCAGGGTCTGGAAAGCTGAATTCTCACACAATTTTCAGATCCGAGCTTTCCCTGAGGAGTTAGCTGAAGGCGTATCATAGAATTTACCTTACAACTCAATTCAGCCCGAAAACCTCACTTTTGATACAGAGCTCAGAAATGAAAAAGAAACACATATTCATGTTCCCCAGGGTCTGGAAAGCCAAAATCTCACCCCATTTTCAGTTCCGAGCTTTCCCTGTGGAGTTAGCCCAAGGCTCAGAATTTGCCTTAAGACTCAATTTACAACCAGAAACTTCACTTTTGAAACAGAGCTCAGAAATGGAAAAGAAACACATATTTATGTTCCCCAGGGTCTGGAATGCCGAATTCTCACACAATTTTCAGATCCGAGTTTTCCCTTAGGTGTTAGCCAATGCCATATCATCGAATTTACCTTACAACTCAATTCAGCCAGAAAACTTCACTGTTGACACAGAGCTCAGAAATGAAAAAGAAACACATATTCATGTTCCCCAGGGTCTGGAAAGCCAAAATCTCACCCAATTTTCAGATCCAAGCTTTCTCTGAGGAGTTAGCCCAAGGCGTATCTCAGAATTCGCCATAGAACTCAATTCATCCGGAAAACTTCACTGTTGACACAGAGCTCAGAAATGAAAAAGAAACACATATTCATGTTCCCTAGGGTCTGGAAAGCCGAATTCACAAACCATTTTCAGATCCGAGCTTTCCCTGTGGAGTTAGCCCAAGGTGTATCTCAGAATTTGCCATAGAAATCAATTTACAGCCAGAAACTTCACTTTTGACACAGAGCTCAGAAATGAAAAAGAAACACATATTCATGTTCCCGAGGGTCTGGAAAGCCGAATTCTCGCACCATTTTCAGATCCGAGTTTTCCCTTAGCAGTTAGCCCAAGGCGTATCATAGAATTTACCTTACGACTCAATTCAGCCAGAAAACTTCACTTTTGATACAGAGCTCAGAAATGAAAAAGAAACACATATTCATGTTCCCTAGTGTCCAGAAAGTCGAATTCTCACACCATTTTCAGATCTGAGCTTTCCCTGTGGAGTTAGCCCAAGGCGTATCTCAGAATTTGCCTTAGGGCTCATTTCAGCCAGAAAACTTCACTTTTGACACAGAGCTCAGAAATGAAAAAGAAACACATATTCATGTTCCCCAGGGTCTGGAAAGCTGAATTGTCACATCATTTTCAGACGCGAGCTTTCCCTGTGGAGTTAGCCCAAGGCGTATCTCAGAATTTGCCTTAGGGCTCATTTCAGCCAGAAAACTTCACTTTTGACACAGAGCTCAGAAATGAAAAAGAAACACATATTTATGTTCCCCAGGGTCTGGAATGCCAAATTCTCACACCATTTTCAGATCCGAGTTTTCCCTTAGGAGTTAGCCAATGCCATATCATAGAATTTACCTTACTACTCAATTCAGCCAGAAAACTTCACTTTTGATACAGAGCTCAGAAATGAAAAAGAAACACATATTCATGTTCCCTAGGGTCTGGAAAGCCGAATTCTCACACCATTTTCAGATCCGAGCTCTCTCTGTGGAGTTAGCCCAAGGCTCAGAATTTGCCTTAGGACTCAATTTACAGCCAGAAACTTCACTGTTGACACAGAGCTCAGAAATGAAAAAGAAACACATATTCATGTTCCCCAGGGTCTGGAATGCCAAATTCTCACACCATTTTCAGATCCGAGTTTTCCCTTAGGAGTTAGCCAATGCCATATCATAGAATTTACCTTAATACTCAATTCAGCCAGAAAACTTCACTTTTGATACAGAGCTCAGAAATGAAAAAGAAACACATATTCATGTTTCCTAGGATCTGGAAAGCCGAATTCTCACACCATTTTCAAATCCGAGGTTTCCCTGAGGAGTTAGCCCATGGCGTATCTCAGAATTCGCCATAGAACTCAATTCATCCGGAAAACTTCACTGTTGACACAGAGCTCAGAAATGAAAAAGAAACACATATTCATGTTCCCCAGGGTCTGGAATTACGAATTCTCACACAAATTTCATATCCGAGTTTTCCCTTAGGAGTTAGCCAATGCCATATCATAGAATTTAGCTTACAACTCAATTCAGCCAGAAAACTTCACTTTTGACACAGAGCTCAGAAATGGAAAAGAAACACATATTTATGTTCCCCAGGGTCTGGAATGCCGAATTCTCACACAATTTTCAGATCCGAGTTTTCCCTTAGGTGTTAGCCAATGCCATATCATCGAATTTACCTTACAACTCAATTCAGCCAGAAAACTTCACTTTTGACACAGAGCTCAGAAATGAAAAAGAAACACATATTCATGTTCCCCAGGGTCTGGAAAGCCAAAATCTCACCCAATTTTCAGATCCAAGCTTTCTCTGAGGAGTTAGCCCAAGGCGTATCTCAGAATTTGCCATAGAAATCAATTTACAGCCAGAAAACTTCACTTTTGACACAGAGCTCAGAAATGAAAAAGAAACACATATTCATGTTCCCCAGGATCTGGAATGCCAAATTCTCACACCATTTTCAGATCCGAGTTTTCCCTGAGGAGTTAGCCCATGGCGTATCTCAGAATTCGCCATAGAACTCAATTCATCCGGAAAACTTCACTGTTGACACAGAGCTCAGAAATGAAAAAGAAACACATATTCATGTTCCCCAGGGTCTGGAATTACGAATTCTCACACAAATTTCAGATCCGAATTTTCCCTTAGGAGTTAGCCAATGCCATATCATAGAATTTACCTTACAACTCAATTCAGCCAGAAAACTTCACTTTTGACACAGAGCTCAGAAATGAAAAAGAAACACATATTCATGTTCCCCAGGGTCTGGAAAGCTGAATTCTCACACAATTTTCAGATCCGAGCTTTCCCTGAGGAGTTAGCTGAAGGCGTATCATAGAATTTACCTTACAACTCAATTTAGCCCGAAAACCTCACTTTTGATACAGAGCTCAGAAATGAAAAAGAAACACATATTCATGTTCCCCAGGGTCTGGAAAGCCAAAATCTCACCCCATTTTCAGTTCCGAGCTTTCCCTGTGGAGTTAGCCCAAGGCTCAGAATTTGCCTTAAGACTCAATTTACAGCCAGAAACTTCACTTTTGACACAGAGCTCAGAAATGGAAAAGAAACACATATTTATGTTCCCCAGGGTCTGGAATGCCGAATTCTCACACAATTTTCAGATCCGAGTTTTCCCTTAGGTGTTAGCCAATGCCATATCATCGAATTTACCTTACAACTCAATTCAGCCAGAAAACTTCACTTTTGACACAGAGCTCAGAAATGAAAAAGAAACACATATTCATGTTCCCCAGGGTCTGGAAAGCCAAAATCTCACCCAATTTTCAGATCCAAGCTTTCTCTGAGGAGTTAGACCAAGGCGTATCTCAGAATTCGCCATAGAACTCAATTCATCCGGAAAACTTCACTGTTGACACAGAGCTCAGAAATGAAAAAGAAACACATATTAATGTTCCCTAGGGTCTGGAAAACCGAATTCTCACACCATTTTCAGATCTGAGTTTCCCTGTGGAGTTAGCCCAAGGCGTATCTCAGAATTCGCCATAGAACTCAATTCACCCGGAAAACTTCACTGTTGACACAGAGCTCAGAAATGAAAAAGAAACACATATTCGTGTTCCCCAGGGTCTGGAATTATGAATTCTCACACAAATTTCAGATCCGAGTTTTCCCTTAGGAGTTAGCCAATGCCATATCATAGAATTTACCTTACAACTCAATTCAGCCAGAAAACTTCACTTTTGACACAGAGCTCAGAAATGAAAAAGAAACACATATTCATGTTCCCCAGGGTCTGGAAAGCTGAATTCTCACACCATTTTCAGATCCGAGCTTTCCCTGAGGAGTTAGCCAATGCCATATCATAGAATTTACCTTACAACTCAATTCAGCCAGATAACTTCACTTTTGACACAGAGCTCAGAAATGAAAAAGAAACACATATTCATGTTCCCCAGGGTCTGGAAAGCTGAATTCTCACACAATTTTCAGATCCGAGCTATCCCTGAGGAGTTAGCTGAATGCGTATCATAGAATTTACCTTACAACTCAATTCAGCCAGAAAACCTCACTTTTGATACAGAGCTCAGAAATGAAAAAGAAACACATATTCATGTTCCCCAGGGTCTGGAAAGCCAAAATCTCACCCCATTTTCAGTTCCGAGCTTTCCCTGTGGAGTTAGCCCAAGGCTCAGAATTTGCCTTAGGACTCAATTTACAGCCAGAAACTTCACTTTTGACACAGAGCTCAGAAATGGAAAAGAAACACATATTTATGTTCCCCAGGATCTGGAAAGCCAAAATCTCACCCAATTTTCAGATCCAAGCTTTCTCTGAGGAGTTAGCCCAAGGCGTATCTCAGAATTCGCCATAGAACTCAATTCATCCGGAAAACTTCACTGTTGACACAGAGCTCAGAAATGAAAAAGAAACACATATTCATGTTCCCTAGGGTCTGGAAAGCCGAATTCACAAACCATTTTCAGATCCGAGCTTTCCCTGTGGAGTTAGCCCAAGGCGTATCTCAGAATTTGCCATAGAAATCAATTTACAGCCAGAAACTTCACTTTTGACACAGAGCTCAGAAATGAAAAAGAAACACATATTCATGTTCCCCAGGGTCTGGAATTACGAATTCTCACACAAATTTCATATCCGAGTTTTCCCTTAGGAGTTAGCCAATGCCATATCATAGAATTTAGCTTACAACTCAATTCAGCCAGAAAACTTCACTTTTGACACAGAGCGCAGAAATGGAAAAGAAACACATATTTATGTTCCCCAGGGTCTGGAATGCCGAATTCTCACACAATTTTCAGATCCGAGTTTTCCCTTAGGTGTTAGCCAATGCCATATCATCGAATTTACCTTACAACTCAATTCAGCCAGAAAACTTCACTTTTGACACAGAGCTCAGAAATGAAAAAGAAACACATATTCATGTTCCCCAGGGTCTGGAAAGCCAAAATCTCACCCAATTTTCAGATCCAAGCTTTCTCTGAGGAGTTAGCCCAAGGCGTATCTCAGAATTTGCCATAGAAATCAATTTACAGCCAGAAAACTTCACTTTTGACACAGAGCTCAGAAATGAAAAAGAAACACATATTCATGTTCCCCAGGATCTGGAATGCCAAATTCTCACACCATTTTCAGATCCGAGTTTTCCCTGAGGAGTTAGCCCATGGCGTATCTCAGAATTCGCCATAGAACTCAATTCATCCGGAAAACTTCACTGTTGACACAGAGCTCAGAAATGAAAAAGAAACACATATTCATGTTCCCCAGGGTCTGGAATTACGAATTCTCACACAAATTTCAGATCCGAATTTTCCCTTAGGAGTTAGCCAATGCCATATCATAGAATTTACCTTACAACTCAATTCAGCCAGAAAACTTCACTTTTGACACAGAGCTCAGAAATGAAAAAGAAACACATATTCATGTTCCCCAGGGTCTGGAATGCCGAATTCTCACACCATTTTCAGATCCGAGCTTTCCCTGAGGAGTTAGCTGAAGGCGTATCATAGAATTTACCTTACAACTCAATTCAGCCCGAAAACCTCACTTTTGATACAGAGCTCAGAAATGAAAAAGAAACACATATTCATGTTCCCCAGGGTCTGGAAAGCCAAAATCTCACCCCATTTTCAGTTCCGAGCTTTCCCTGTGGAGTTAGCCCAAGGCTCAGAATTTGCCTTAAGACTCAATTTACAACCAGAAACTTCACTTTTGACACAGAGCTCAGAAATGGAAAAGAAACACATATTTATGTTCCCCAGGGTCTGGAATGCCGAATTCTCACACAATTTTCAGATCCGAGTTTTCCCTTAGGTGTTAGCCAATGCCATATCATCGAATTTACCTTACAACTCAATTCAGCCAGAAAACTTCACTGTTGACACAGAGCTCAGAAATGAAAAAGAAACACATATTCATGTTCCCCAGGGTCTGGAAAGCCAAAATCTCACCCAATTTTCAGATCCAAGCTTTCTCTGAGGAGTTAGCCCAAGGCGTATCTCAGAATTCGCCATAGAACTCAATTCATCCGGAAAACTTCACTGTTGACACAGAGCTCAGAAATGAAAAAGAAACACATATTCATGTTCCCTAGGGTCTGGAAAGCCGATTTCTCACACCATTTTCAGATCCGAGTTTCCCTGTGGAGTTAGCCCAAGGCGTATCTCAGAATTCGCCATAGAACTCAATTCACCCGGAAAACTTCACTGTTGACACAGAGCTCAGAAATGAAAAAGAAACACATATTCGTGTTCCCCAGGGTCTGGAATTATGAATTCTCACACAAATTTCAGATCCGAGTTTTCCCTTAGGAGTTAGCCAATGCCATATCATAGAATTTACCTTACAACTCAATTCAGCCAGAAAACTTCACTTTTGACACAGAGCTCAGAAATGAAAAAGAAACACATATTCATGTTCCCCAGGGTCTGGAAAGCTGAATTCTCACACCATTTTCAGATCCGAGCTTTCCCTGAGGAGTTAGCCAATGCCATATCATAGAATTTACCTTACAACTCAATTCAGCCAGATAACTTCACTTTTGACACAGAGCTCAGAAATGAAAAAGAAACACATATTCATGTTCCCCAGGGTCTGGAAAGCTGAATTCTCACACAATTTTCAGATCCGAGCTTTCCCTGAGGAGTTAGCCAATGCCATATCATAGAATTTACCTTACAACTCAATTCAGCCAGATAACTTCACTTTTGACACAGAGCTCAGAAATGAAAAAGAAACACATATTCATGTTCCCCAGGGTCTGGAAAGCTGAATTCTCACACAATTTTCAGATCCGAGCTATCCCTGAGGAGTTAGCTGAATGCGTATCATAGAATTTACCTTACAACTCAATTCAGCCAGAAAACCTCACTTTTGATACAGAGCTCAGAAATGAAAAAGAAACACATATTCATGTTCCCCAGGGTCTGGAAAGCCAAAATCTCACCCCATTTTCAGTTCCGAGCTTTCCCTGTGGAGTTAGCCCAAGGCTCAGAATTTGCCTTAGGACTCAATTTACAGCCAGAAACTTCACTTTTGACACAGAGCTCAGAAATGGAAAAGAAACACATATTTATGTTCCCCAGGATCTGGAAAGCCAAAATCTCACCCAATTTTCAGATCCAAGCTTTCTCTGAGGAGTTAGCCCAAGGCGTATCTCAGAATTCGCCATAGAACTCAATTCATCCGGAAAACTTCACTGTTGACACAGAGCTCAGAAATGAAAAAGAAACACATATTCATGTTCCCTAGGGTCTGGAAAGCCGAATTCACAAACCATTTTCAGATCCGAGCTTTCCCTGTGGAGTTAGCCCAAGGCGTATCTCAGAATTTGCCATAGAAATCAATTTACAGCCAGAAACTTCACTTTTGACACAGAGCTCAGAAATGAAAAAGAAACACATATTCATGTTCCCCAGGGTCTGGAATTACGAATTCTCACACAAATTTCATATCCGAGTTTTCCCTTAGGAGTTAGCCAATGCCATATCATAGAATTTAGCTTACAACTCAATTCAGCCAGAAAACTTCACTTTTGACACAGAGCTCAGAAATGGAAAAGAAACACATATTTATGTTCCCCAGGGTCTGGAATGCCGAATTCTCACACAATTTTCAGATCCGAGTTTTCCCTTAGGTGTTAGCCAATGCCATATCATCGAATTTACCTTACAACTCAATTCAGCCAGAAAACTTCACTTTTGACACAGAGCTCAGAAATGAAAAAGAAACACATATTCATGTTCCCCAGGGTCTGGAAAGCCAAAATCTCACCCAATTTTCAGATCCAAGCTTTCTCTGAGGAGTTAGCCCAAGGCGTATCTCAGAATTTGCCATAGAAATCAATTTACAGCCAGAAAACTTCACTTTTGACACAGAGCTCAGAAATGAAAAAGAAACACATATTCATGTTCCCCAGGATCTGGAATGCCAAATTCTCACACCATTTTCAGATCCGAGTTTTCCCTGAGGAGTTAGCCCATGGCGTATCTCAGAATTCGCCATAGAACTCAATTCATCCGGAAAACTTCACTGTTGACACAGAGCTCAGAAATGAAAAAGAAACACATATTCATGTTCCCCAGGGTCTGGAATTACGAATTCTCACACAAATTTCAGATCCGAATTTTCCCTTAGGAGTTAGCCAATGCCATATCATAGAATTTACCTTACAACTCAATTCAGCCAGAAAACTTCACTTTTGACACAGAGCTCAGAAATGAAAAAGAAACACATATTCATGTTCCCCAGGGTCTGGAAAGCTGAATTCTCACACAATTTTCAGATCCGAGCTTTCCCTGAGGAGTTAGCTGAAGGCGTATCATAGAATTTACCTTACAACTCAATTCAGCCCGAAAACCTCACTTTTGATACAGAGCTCAGAAATGAAAAAGAAACACATATTCATGTTCCCCAGGGTCTGGAAAGCCAAAATCTCACCCCATTTTCAGTTCCGAGCTTTCCCTGTGGAGTTAGCCCAAGGCTCAGAATTTGCCTTAAGACTCAATTTACAACCAGAAACTTCACTTTTGACACAGAGCTCAGAAATGGAAAAGAAACACATATTTATGTTCCCCAGGGTCTGGAATGCCGAATTCTCACACAATTTTCAGATCCGAGTTTTCCCTTAGGTGTTAGCCAATGCCATATCATCGAATTAACCTTACAACTCAATTCAGCCAGAAAACTTCACTGTTGACACAGAGCTCAGAAATGAAAAAGAAACACATATTAATGTTCCCTAGGGTCTGGAAAACCGAATTCTCACACCATTTTCAGATCTGAGTTTCCCTGTGGAGTTAGCCCAAGGCGTATCTCAGAATTCGCCATAGAACTCAATTCACCCGGATAACTTCACTGTTGACACAGAGCTCAGAAATGAAAAAGAAACACATATTCGTGTTCCCCAGGGTCTGGAAAGCTGAATAGTCACACCATTTTCAGATGCGAGCTTTCCCTGTGGAGTTAGCCCAAGGCGTATCTCAGAATTTACCTTACCACTCAATTCAGCCCGAAAACTTCACTTTTGACACAGAGCTCAGAAATGAAAAAGAAACACATATTCATGTTCCCTACTGTCTGTAAAGCCGAATTCTCACACCATTTTCAGATCCGAGCTTTCCCTGAGGAGTTAGCCCATGGCGTATCTCAGAATTCGCCATAGAACTCAATTCATCCGGAAAACTTCACTGTTGACACAGAGCTCAGAAATGAAAAAGAAACACATATTCATGTTCCCCAGGGTCTGGAATTACGAATTCTCACACAAATTTCAGATCCGAGCTTTCCCTGAGGAGTTAGCTGAAGGCGTATCATAGAATTTACCTTACAACTCAATTCAGCCCGAAAACCTCACTTTTGATATAGAGCTCAGAAATGAAAAAGAAACACATATTCATGTTCCCCAGGGTCTGGAAAGCCAAAATCTCACACCATTTTCAGTTCCGAGCTTTCCCTGTGGAGTTAGCCCAAGGCTCAGAATTTGCCTTAGGACTCAATTTACAGCCAGAAACATCACTTTTGACACAGAGCTCAGAAATGGAAAAGAAACACATATTCATGTTCCCCAGGGTCTGGAATGCCGAATTCTCACACCATTTTCAGATCCGAGTTTTCCCTTAGGTGTTAGCTGAAGGCGTATCATAGAATTTACCTTACAACTCAATTCAGCCCGAAAACCTCACTTTTGATACAGAGCTCAGAAATGAAAAAGAAACACATATTCATGTTCCCCAGGGTCTGGAAAGCCAAAATCTCACCCCATTTTCAGTTCCGAGCTTTCCCTGTGGAGTTAGCCCAAGGCTCAGAATTTGCCTTAAGACTCAATTTACAACCAGAAACTTCACTTTTGACACAGAGCTCAGAAATGGAAAAGAAACACATATTTATGTTCCCCAGGGTCTGGAATGCCGAATTCTCACACAATTTTCAGATCCGAGTTTTCCCTTAGGTGTTAGCCAATGCCATATCATCGAATTTACCTTACAGCTCAATTCAGCCAGAAAACTTCACTTTTGACACAGAGCTCAGAAATGAAAAAGAAACACATATTCATGTTCCCCAGGGTCTGGAAAGCCAAAATCTCACCCAATTTTCAGATCCAAGCTTTCTCTGAGGAGTTAGCCCAAGGCGTATCTCAGAATTCGCCATAGAACTCAATTCATCCGGAAAACTTCACTTTTGACACAGAGCTCAGAAATGAAAAAGAAACACATATTCATGTTCCCCAGGGTCTGGAAAGCTGAATTCTCACACAATTTTCAGATCCGAGCTTTCCCTGAGGAGTTAGCTGAAGGCGTATCATAGAATTTACCTTACAACTCAATTCAGCCCGAAAACCTCACTTTTGATACAGAGCTCAGAAATGAAAAAGAAACACATATTCATGTTCCCCAGGGTCTGGAAAGCCAAAATCTCACCCCATTTTCAGTTCCGAGCTTTCCCTGTGGAGTTAGCCCAAGGCTCAGAATTTGCCTTAAGACTCAATTTACAACCAGAAACTTCACTTTTGACACAGAGCTCAGAAATGGAAAAGAAACACATATTTATGTTCCCCAGGGTCTGGAATGCCGAATTCTCACACAATTTTCAGATCCGAGTTTTCCCTTAGGTGTTAGCCAATGCCATATCATCGAATTAACCTTACAACTCAATTCAGCCAGAAAACTTCACTTTTGACACAGAGCTCAGAAATGAAAAAGAAACACATATTCATGTTCCCCAGGGTCTGGAAAGCCAAAATCTCACCCAATTTTCAGATCCAAGCTTTCTCTGAGGAGTTAGCCCAAGGCGTATCTCAGAATTCGCCATAGAACTCAATTCATCCGGAAAACTTCACTGTTGACACAGAGCTCAGAAATGAAAAAGAAACACATATTCATGTTCCCTAGGGTCTGGAAAGCCGATTTCTCACACCATTTTCAGATCCGAGTTTCCCTGTGGAGTTAGCCCAAGGCGTATCTCAGAATTCGCCATAGAACTCAATTCACCCGGAAAACTTCACTGTTGACACAGAGCTCAGAAATGAAAAAGAAACACATATTCGTGTTCCCCAGGGTCTGGAATTATGAATTCTCACACAAATTTCAGATCCGAGTTTTCCCTTAGGAGTTAGCCAATGCCATATCATAGAATTTACCTTACAACTCAATTCAGCCAGAAAACTTCACTTTTGACACAGAGCTCAGAAATGAAAAAGAAACACATATTCATGTTCCCCAGGGTCTGGAAAGCTGAATTCTCACACCATTTTCAGATCCGAGCTTTCCCTGAGGAGTTAGCCAATGCCATATCATAGAATTTACCTTACAACTCAATTCAGCCAGATAACTTCACTTTTGACACAGAGCTCAGAAATGAAAAAGAAACACATATTCATGTTCCCCAGGGTCTGGAAAGCTGAATTCTCACACAATTTTCAGATCCGAGCTTTCCCTGAGGAGTTAGCTGAATGCGTATCATAGAATTTACCTTACAACTCAATTCAGCCCGAAAACCTCACTTTTGATACAGAGCTCAGAAATGAAAAAGAAACACATATTCATGTTCCCCAGGGTCTGGAAAGCCAAAATCTCACCCCATTTTCAGTTCCGAGCTTTCCCTGTGGAGTTAGCCCAAGGCTCAGAATTTGCCTTAAGACTCAATTTACAACCAGAAACTTCACTTTTGACACAGAGCTCAGAAATGGAAAAGAAACACATATTTATGTTCCCCAGGGTCTGGAATGCCGAATTCTCACACAATTTTCAGATCCGAGTTTTCCCTTAGGTGTTAGCCAATGCCATATCATCGAATTTACCTTACAACTCAATTCAGCCAGATAACTTCACTTTTGACACAGAGCTCAGAAATGAAAAAGAAACACATATTCATGTTCCCCAGGGTCTGGAAAGCTGAATTCTCACACAATTTTCAGATCCGAGCTTTCCCTGAGGAGTTAGCTGAATGCGTATCATAGAATTTACCTTACAACTCAATTCAGCCCGAAAACCTCACTTTTGATACAGAGCTCAGAAATGAAAAAGAAACACATATTCATGTTCCCCAGGGTCTGGAAAGCCAAAATCTCACCCCATTTTCAGTTCCGAGCTTTCCCTGTGGAGTTAGCCCAAGGCTCAGAATTTGCCTTAAGACTCAATTTACAACCAGAAACTTCACTTTTGACACAGAGCTCAGAAATGGAAAAGAAACACATATTTATGTTCCCCAGGGTCTGGAATGCCGAATTCTCACACAATTTTTAGATCCGAGTTTTCCCTTAGGTGTTAGCCAATGCCATATCATCGAATTTACCTTACAACTCAATTCAGCCAGAAAACTTCACTTTTGACACAGAGCTCAGAAATGAAAAAGAAACACATATTCATGTTCCCCAGGGTCTGGAAAGCCAAAATCTCACCCAATTTTCAGATCCAAGCTTTCTCTGAGGAGTTAGCCCAAGGCGTATCTCAGAATTCGCCATAGAACTCAATTCATCCGGAAAACTTCACTGTTGACACAGAGCTCAGAAATGAAAAAGAAACACATATTCATGTTCCCTAGGGTCTGGAAAGCCGATTTCTCACACCATTTTCAGATCCGAGTTTCCCTGTGGAGTTAGCCCAAGGCGTATCTCAGAATTCGCCATAGAACTCAATTCACCCGGAAAACTTCACTGTTGACACAGAGCTCAGAAATGAAAAAGAAACACATATTCGTGTTCCCCAGGGTCTGGAATTATGAATTCTCACACAAATTTCAGATCCGAGTTTTCCCTTAGGAGTTGGCCAATGCCATATCATAGAATTTACCTTACAACTCAATTCAGCCAGAAAACTTCACTTTTGACACAGAGCTCAGAAATGAAAAAGAAACACATATTCATGTTCCCCAGGGTCTGGAAAGCTGAATTCTCACACCATTTTCAGATCCGAGCTTTCCCTGAGGAGTTAGCCAATGCCATATCATAGAATTTACCTTACAACTCAATTCAGCCAGATAACTTCACTTTTGACACAGAGCTCAGAAATGAAAAAGAAACACATATTCATGTTCCCCAGGGTCTGGAAAGCTGAATTCTCACACAATTTTCAGATCCGAGCTTTCCCTGAGGAGTTAGCTGAATGCGTATCATAGAATTTACCTTACAACTCAATTCATCCCGAAAACCTCACTTTTGATACAGAGCTCAGAAATGAAAAAGAAACACATATTCATGTTCCCCAGGGTCTGGAAAGCCAAAATCTCACCCCATTTTCAGTTCCGAGCTTTCCCTGTGGAGTTAGCCCAAGGCTCAGAATTTGCCTTAGGACTCAATTTACAGCCAGAAACTTCACTTTTGACACAGAGCTCAGAAATGGAAAAGAAACACATATTTATGTTCCCCAGGGTCTGGAAAGCCAAAATCTCACCCAATTTTCAGATCCAAGCTTTCTCTGAGGAGTTAGCCCAAGGCGTATCTCAGAATTCGCCATAGAACTCAATTCATCCGGAAAACTTCACTGTTGACACAGAGCTCAGAAATGAAAAAGAAACACATATTCATGTTCCCTAGGGTCTGGAAAGCCGAATTCACAAACCATTTTCAGATCCGAGCTTTCCCTGTGGAGTTAGCCCAAGGCGTATCTCAGAATTTGCCATAGAAATCAATTTACAGCCAGAAACTTCACTTTTGACACAGAGCTCAGAAATGAAAAAGAAACACATATTCATGTTCCCGAGGGTCTGGAAAGCCGAATTCTCGCACCATTTTCAGATCCGAGTTTTCCCTTAGCAGTTAGCCCAAGGCGTATCATAGAATTTACCTTACGACTCAATTCAGCCAGAAAACTTCACTTTTGATACAGAGCTCAGAAATGAAAAAGAAACACATATTCATGTTCCCTAGTGTCCGGAAAGTCGAATTCTCACACCATTTTCAGATCTGAGCTTTCCCTGGGGAGTTAGCCCAAGGCGTATCTCAGAATTTGCCTTAGGGCTCATTTCAGCCAGAAAACTTCACTTTTGACACAGAGCTCAGAAATGAAAAAGAAACACATATTCATGTTCCCAGGGTCTGGAATGCCGAATTCTCACACCATTTTCAGATCCGAGTTTTCCCTTAGGAGTTAGCCGAAGGCGTATCATAGAATTTACCTTACCACTCAATTCAGCCCGAAAACTTCACTTTTGACACAGAGCTCAGAAATGAAAAAGAAACACATATTCATGTTCCCCAGGGTCTGGAAAGCTGAATTGTCACATCATTTTCAGACGCGAGCTTTCCCTGAGGAGTTAGCCGAAGGCGTATCATAGAATTTACCTTACCACTCAATTCAGCCCGAAAACTTCACTTTTGACACAGAGCTCAGAAATGAAAAAGAAACACATATTCATGTTCCCCAGGGTCTGGAAAGCCGAATTCTCACACCATTTTCAGATCCGAGCTCTCTCTGTGGAGTTAGCCCAAGGCTCAGAATTTGCCTTAGGACTCAATTTACAGCCAGAAACTTCACTGTTGACACAGAGCTCAGAAATGAAAAAGAAACACATATTCATGTTCCCTAGGGTCTGCAAAGCCGAATTCTCACACCATTTTCAGATCCGAGCTTTCCCTGTGGAGTTAGCCCAAGGCGTATCTCAGAATTTGCCATAGAAATCAATTTACAGCCAGAAACTTCACTTTTGACACAGAGCTGAGAAATGAAAAAGAAACACATATTCATGTTCCCCAGGGTCTGGAATGCCAAATTCTCACACCATTTTCAGATCCGAGTTTTCCCTTAGGAGTTAGCCAATGCCATATCATAGAATTTACCTTACTACTCAATTCAGCCAGAAAACTTCACTTTTGATACAGAGCTCAGAAATGAAAAAGAAACACATATTCATGTTTCCTAGGATCTGGAAAGCCGAATTCTCACACCATTTTCAGATCCGAGCTTTCCCTGAGGAGTTAGCCCATGGCGTATCTCAGAATTCGCCATAGAACTCAATTCATCCGGAAAACTTCACTGTTGACACAGAGCTCAGAAATGAAAAAGAAACACATATTCATGTTCCCCAGGGTCTGGAATTACGAATTCTCACACAAATTTCAGATCTGAGTTTTCCCTTAGGAGTTAGCCAATGCCATATCATAGAATTTACCTTACAACTCAATTCAGCCAGAAAACTTCACTTTTGACACAGAGCTCAGAAATGAAAAAGAAACACATATTCATGTTCCCCAGGGTCTGGAAAGCTGAATTCTAACACCATTTTCAGATCCGAGCTTTCCCTGAGGAGTTAGCTGAAGGCGTATCATAGAATTTACCTTACAACTCAATTCAGCCCGAAAACCTCACTTTTGATACAGAGCTCAGAAATGAAAAAGAAACACATATTCATGTTCCCCAGGGTCTGGAAAGCCAAAATCTCACCCCATTTTCAGTTCCGAGCTTTCCCTGTGGAGTTAGCCCAAGGCTCAGAATTTGCCTTAGGACTCAATTTACAGCCAGAAACTTCACTTTTGACACAGAGCTCAGAAATGGAAAAGAAACACATATTTATGTTCCCCAGGGTCTGGAATGCCGAATTCTCACACAATTTTCAGATCCGAGTTTTCCCTTAGGTGTTAGCCAATGCCATATCATCGAATTTACCTTACAACTCAATTCAGCCAGAAAACTTCACTTTTGAAACAGAGCTCAGAAATGAAAAAGAAACACATATTCATGTTCCCCAGGGTCTGGAAAGCCAAAATCTCACCCAATTTTCAGATCCAAGCTTTCTCTGAAGAGTTAGCCCAAGGCGTATCTCAGAATTCTCCATAGAACTCAATTCATCCGGAAAACTTCACTGTTGACACAGAGCTCAGAAATGAAAAAGAAACACATATTCATGTTCCCTAGGGTCTGCAAAGCCGAATTCTCACACCATTTTCAGATCCGAGCTTTCCCTGTGGAGTTAGCCCAAGGCGTATCTCAGAATTTGCCATAGAAATCAATTTACAGCCAGAAACTTCACTTTTGACACAGAGCTCAGAAATGAAAAAGAAACACATATTCATGTTCCCCAGGGTCTGGAATGCCAAATTCTCACACCATTTTCAGATCCGAGTTTTCCCTTAGGAGTTAGCCAATGCCATATCATAGAATTTACCTTACTACTCAATTCAGCCAGAAAACTTCACTTTTGATACAGAGCTCAGAAATGAAAAAGAAACACATATTCATGTTTCCTAGGATCGGGAAAGCCGAATTCTCACACCATTTTCAGATCCGAGCTTTCCCTGAGGAGTTAGCCCATGGCGTATCTCAGAATTCGCCATAGAACTCAATTCATCCGGAAAACTTCACTGTTGACACAGAGCTCAGAAATGAAAAAGAAACACATATTCATGTTCCCTAGGGTCTGGAAAGCCGAATTCACAAACCATTTTCAGATCCGAGCTTTCCCTGTGGAGTTAGCCCAAGGCGTATCTCAGAATTTGCCATAGAAATCAATTTACAGCCAGAAACTTCACTTTTGACACAGAGCTCAGAAATGAAAAAGAAACACATATTCATGTTCCCGAGGGTCTGGAAAGCCGAATTCTCGCACCATTTTCAGATCCGAGTTTTCCCTTAGCAGTTAGCCCAAGGCGTATCATAGAATTTACCTTACGACTCAATTCAGCCAGAAAACTTCACTTTTGATACAGAGCTCAGAAATGAAAAAGAAACACATATTCATGTTCCCTAGTGTCCGGAAAGCCGAATTCTGACACCATTTTCAGATCTGAGCTTTCCCTGTGGAGTTAGCCCAAGGCGTATCTCAGAATTTGCCTTAGGGCTCATTTCAGCCAGAAAACTTCACTTTTGACACAGAGCTCAGAAATGAAAAAGAAACACATATTCATGTTCCCAGGGTCTGGAATGCCAAATTCTCACACCATTTTCAGATCCGAGTTTTCCCTTAGGAGTTAGCCAATGCCATATCATAGAATTTACCTTACTACTCAATTCAGCCAGAAAACTTCACTTTTGATACAGAGCTCAGAAATGAAAAAGAAACACATATTCATGTTTCCTAGGATCTGGAAAGCCGAATTCTCACACCATTTTCAGATCCGAGCTTTCCCTGAGGAGTTAGCCCATGGCGTATCTCAGAATTCGCCATAGAACTCAATTCATCCGGAAAACTTCACTTTTGACACAGAGCTCAGAAATGAAAAAGAAACACATATTCATGTTCCCCAGGGTCTGGAATTACGAATTCTCACACAATTTTCAGATCCGAGCTTTCCCTGAGGAGTTAGCTGAAGGCTTATCATAGAATTTACCTTACAACTCAATTCAGCCCGAAAACCTCACTTTTGATACAGAGCTCAGAAATGAAAAAGAAACACATATTCATGTTCCCCAGGGTCTGGAAAGCCAAAATCTCACCCCATTTTCAGTTCCAAGCTTTCCCTGTGGAGTTAGCCAATGCCATATCATCGAATTTACCTTACAACTCAATTCAGCCAGAAAACTTCACTTTTGACACAGAGCTCAGAAATGAAAAAGAAACACATATTCATGTTCCCCAGGGTCTGGAAAGCCAAAATATCACCCAATTTTCAGATCCAAGCTTTCTCTGAGGAGTTAACCCAAGGCGTATCTCAGAATTCGCCATAGAACTCAATTCATCCGGAAAACCTCACTGTTGACACAGAGCTCAGAAATGAAAAAGAAACACATATTCATGTTCCCTAGGGTCTGGAAAGCCGAATTCACAAACCATTTTCAGATCCGAGCTTTCCCTGTGGAGTTAGCCCAAGGCGTATCTCAGAATTTGCCATAGAAATCAATTTACAGCCAGAAACTTCACTTTTGACACAGAGCTCAGAAATGAAAAAGAAACACATATTCATGTTCCCTACTGTCTGTAAAGCCGAATTCTCACACCATTTTCAGATCCGAGCTTTCCCTGAGGAGTTAGCCCATGGCGTATCTCAGAATTCGCCATAGAACTCAATTCATCCGGAAAACTTCACTGTTGACACAGAGCTCAGAAATGAAAAAGAAACACATATTCATGTTCCCCAGGGTCTGGAATTACGAATTCTCACACAAATTTCAGATCCGAGCTTTCCCTGAGGAGTTAGCTGAAGGCGTATCATAGAATTTACCTTACAACTCAATTCAGCCCGAAAACCTCACTTTAGATACAGAGCTCAGAAATGAAAGAGAAACACATATTCATGTTCCCCAGGGTCTGGAAAGCCAAAATCTCACCCATTTTCAGTTCCGAGCTTTCCCTGTGGAGTTAGCCCAAGGCTCAGAATTTGCCTTAGGACTCAATTTACAGCCAGAAACATCACTTTTGACACAGAGCTCAGAAATGGAAAAGAAACACATATTCATGTTCCCCAGGGTCTGGAATGCCGAATTCTCACACAATTTTCAGATCCGAGTTTTCCCTTAGGTGTTAGCTGAAGGCGTATCATCGAATTTACCTTACAACTCAATTCAGCCAGAAAACTTCACTTTTGACACAGAGCTCAGAAATGAAAAAGAAACACATATTCATGTTCCCCAGGGTCTGGAAAGCCAAAATCTCACCCAATTTTCAGATCCAAGCTTTCTCTGAGGAGTTAGCCCAAGGCGTATCTCAGAATTCGCCATAGAAATCAATTTACAGCCAGAAACTTCACTTTTGAAACAGAGCTCAGAAATGAAAAAGAAACACATATTCATGTTCCCCAGGGTCTGGAAAGCCGAATTCTCGCACCATTTTCAGATCCGAGCTTTCCCTGAGGAGTTAGCTGAAGGCGTATCATAGAATTTACCTTACAACTCAATTCAGCCCGAAAACCTCACTTTTGATACAGAGCTCAGAAATGAAAAAGAAACACATATTCATGTTCCCCAGGGTCTGGAAAGCCAAAATCTCACCCCATTTTCAGTTCCGAGCTTTCCCTGTGGAGTTAGCCCAAGGCTCAGAATTTGCCTTAAGACTCAATTTACAATGAATATGTGTTTCTTTTTCATTTCTGAGCTCTGTGTCAAAAGTGAAGTTTTCGGGCTGAATTGAGTGGTAAGGTAAATTCTATGATACGCCTTCGGCTAACTCCTCAGGGAAAGCTCGCGTCTGAAAATGATGTGACAATTCAGCTTTCCAGACCCTGGGGAACATGAATATGTGTTTCTTTTTCATTTCTGAGCTCTGTGTCAAAAGTGAAGTTTTCGGGCTGAATTGAGTGGTAAGGTAAATTCTATGATACGCCTTCGGCTAACTCCTAAGGGAAAACTCGGATCTGAAAATGGTGTGAGAATTCGGCATTCCAGACCCTGGGAACATGAATATGTGTTTCTTTTTCATTTCTGAGCTCTGTGTCAAAAGTGAAGTTTTCTGGCTGAAATGAGCCCTAAGGCAAATTCTGAGATACGCCTTGGGCTAACTCCACAGGGAAAGCTCAGATCTGAAAATGGTGTGAGAATTCGACTTTCCGGACACTAGGGAACATGAATATGTGTTTCTTTTTCATTTCTGAGCTCTGTATCAAAAGTGAAGTTTTCTGGCTGAATTGAGTCGTAAGGTAAATTCTATGATACGCCTTGGGCTAACTGCTAAGGGAAAATTCGGATCTGAAAATGGTGCGAGAATTCGGCTTTCCAGACCCTCGGGAACATGAATATGTGTTTCTTTTTCATTTCTGAGCTCTGTGTCAAAAGTGAAGTTTCTGGCTGTAAATTGATTTCTATGGCAAATTCTGAGATACGCCTTGGGCTAACTCCACAGGGAAAGCTCGGATCTGAAAATGGTTTGTGAATTCGGCTTTCCAGACCCTAGGGAACATGAATATGTGTTTCTTTTTCATTTCTGAGCTCTGTGTCAACAGTGAAGTTTTCGGGCTGAATTGAGTTGTAAGGTAAATTCTATGATACGCCTTCAGCTAACTCCTCAGGGAAAGCTCGGATCTGAAAATTGTGTGAGAATTCAGCTTTCCAGACCCTGGGGAACATGAATATGTGTTTCTTTTTCATTTCTGAGCTCTGTGTCAAAAGTGAAGTTTTCTGGCTGAATTGAGTGGTAAGGTAAATTCTATGATATGGCATTGGCTAACTCCTAAGGGAAAATTCGGATCTGAAATTTGTGTGAGAATTCGTAATTCCAGACCCTGGGGAACATGAATATGTGTTTCTTTTTCATTTCTGAGCTCTGTGTCAACAGTGAAGTTTTCCGGATGAATTGAGTTCTATGGCGAATTCTGAGATACGCCATGGGCTAACTCCTCAGGGAAAACTCGGATCTGAAAATGGTGTGAGAATTTGGCATTCCAGACCCTGGGGAACATGAATATGTGTTTCTTTTTCATTTCTGAGCTCTGTGTCAAAAGTGAAGTTTTCTGGCTGAATTGAGTTGTAAGGTAAATTCTATGATATGGCATTGGCTAATTCCTCGGGGAAAGCTCGGATCTGAAAATGGTGTGAGAATTCGGCTTTACAGACAGTAGGGAACATGAATATGTGTTTCTTTTTCATTTCTGAGCTCTGTGTCAAAAGTGAAGTTTTCGGGCTGAATTGAGTGGTAAGGAAAATTCTGAGATACGCCTTGGGCTAACTCCACAGGGAAAGCTCGCGTCTGAAAATGGTGTGACTATTCAGCTTTCCAGACCCTGGGGAACACGAATATGTGTTTCTTTTTCATTTCTGAGCTCTGTGTCAACAGTGAAGTTATCCGGGTGAATTGAGTTCTATGGCGAATTCTGAGATACGCCTTGGGCTAACTCCACAGGGAAACTCGGATCTGAAAATGGTGTGAGAATTCGGCTTTCCAGACCCTAGGGAACATGAATATGTGTTTCTTTTTCATTTCTGAGCTCTGTGTCAACAGTGAAGTTTTCCGGATGAATTGAGTTCTATGGCGAATTCTGAGATACGCCTTGGGCTAACTCCTCAGAGAAAGCTTGGATCTGAAAATTGGGTGAGATTTTGGCTTTCCAGACCCTGGGGAACATGAATATGTGTTTCTTTTTCATTTCTGAGCTCTGTGTCAAAAGTGAAGTTTTCTGGCTGAATTGAGTTGTAAGGTAAATTCGATGATATGGCATTGGCTAACACCTAAGGGAAAACTCGGATCAGAAAATTGTGTGAGAATTCGGCATTCCAGACCCTGGGGAACATAAATATGTGTGTCTTTTCCATTTCTGAGCTCTGTGTCAAAAGTGAAGTTTCTGGCTGTAAATTGAGTCTTAAGGCAAATTCTGAGCCTTGGGCTAACTCCACAGGGAAATCTCGGAACTGAAAATGGTTTGTGAATTCGGCTTTCCAGACCCTAGGGAACATGAATATGTGTTTCTTTTTCATTTCTGAGCTCTGTATCAAAACTGAGGTTTTCGGGCTGAATTGAGTTGTAAGGTAAATTCTATGATACGCCTTCAGCTAACTCCTCAGGGAAAGCTCGGATCTGAAAATTGTGTGAGAATTCAGCTTTCCAGACCCTGGGGAACATGAATATGTGTTTCTTTTTCATTTCTGAGCTCTGTGTTAAAAGTGAAGTTTTCTGGCTGAATTGAGTTGTAAGGTAAATTCTATGATATGGCATTGGCTAACTCCTAAGGGAAAACTCGGATCTGAAATTTGTGTGAGAATTCGTAATTCCAGACCCTGGGGAACATGAATATGTGTTTCTTTTTCATTTCTGAGCTCTGTGTCAACAGTGAAGTTTTCCGGATGAATTGAGTTCTATGGCGAATTCTGAGATACGCCATGGGCTAACTCCTCAGGGAAAGCTCGGATCTGAAAATGGTGTGAGAATTCGGCTTTCCAGATCCTAGGGAACATGAATATGTGTTTCTTTTTCATTTCTGAGCTCTGTATCAAAAGTGAAGTTTTCTGGCTGAATTGAGTAGTAAGGTAAATTCTACGATATGGCATTGGCTAACTCCTAAGGGAAAACTCGGATCTGAAAATGGTGTGAGAATTTGGCATTCCAGACCCTGGGGAACATGAATATGTGTTTCTTTTTCATTTCTGAGCTCTGTGTCAAAAGTGAAGTTTTCGGGCTGAATTGACTGGTAAGGTAAATTCTATGATACGCCTTCGGCTAACTCCTCAGGGAAAGCTCGCGTCTGAAAATGGTGTGACAATTCAGCTTTCCAGACCCTCGGGAACATGAATATGTGTTTCTTTTTCATTTCTGAGCTCTGTGTCAACAGTGAAGTTTTCCGGATGAATTGAGTTCTATGGCGAATTCTGAGATACGCCTTGGGCTAACTCCTCAGAGAAAGCTTGGATCTGAAAATGGGGTGAGATTTTGGCTTTCCAGACCCTGGGGAACATGAATATGTGTTTCTTTTTCATTTCTGAGCTCTGTGTCAAAAGTGAAGTTTTCGGGCTGAATTGAGTGGTAAGGAAAATTCTGAGATACGCCTTGGGCTAACTCCACAGGGAAAGCTCGCGTCTGAAAATGGTGTGACTATTCAGCTTTCCAGACCCTGGGGAACACGAATATGTGTTTCTTTTTCATTTCTGAGCTCTGTGTCAACAGTGAAGTTATCCGGGTGAATTGAGTTCTATGGCGAATTCTGAGATACGCCTTGGGCTAACTCCACAGGGAAACTCGGATCTGAAAATGGTGTGAGAATTCGGCTTTCCAGACCCTAGGGAACATGAATATGTGTTTCTTTTTCATTTCTGAGCTCTGTGTCAACAGTGAAGTTTTCCGGATGAATTGAGTTCTATGGCGAATTCTGAGATACGCCTTGGGCTAACTCCTCAGAGAAAGCTTGGATCTGAAAATTGGGTGAGATTTTGGCTTTCCAGACCCTGGGGAACATGAATATGTGTTTCTTTTTCATTTCTGAGCTCTGTGTCAAAAGTGAAGTTTTCTGGCTGAATTGAGTTGTAAGGTAAATTCGATGATATGGCATTGGCTAACACCTAAGGGAAAACTCGGATCAGAAAATTGTGTGAGAATTCGGCATTCCAGACCCTGGGGAACATAAATATGTGTGTCTTTTCCATTTCTGAGCTCTGTGTCAAAAGTGAAGTTTCTGGCTGTAAATTGAGTCTTAAGGCAAATTCTGAGCCTTGGGCTAACTCCACAGGGAAATCTCGGAACTGAAAATGGTTTGTGAATTCGGCTTTCCAGACCCTAGGGAACATGAATATGTGTTTCTTTTTCATTTCTGAGCTCTGTATCAAAACTGAGGTTTTCGGGCTGAATTGAGTTGTAAGGTAAATTCTATGATACGCCTTCAGCTAACTCCTCAGGGAAAGCTCGGATCTGAAAATTGTGTGAGAATTCAGCTTTCCAGACCCTGGGGAACATGAATATGTGTTTCTTTTTCATTTCTGAGCTCTGTGTTAAAAGTGAAGTTTTCTGGCTGAATTGAGTTGTAAGGTAAATTCTATGATATGGCATTGGCTAACTCCTAAGGGAAAACTCGGATCTGAAATTTGTGTGAGAATTCGTAATTCCAGACCCTGGGGAACATGAATATGTGTTTCTTTTTCATTTCTGAGCTCTGTGTCAACAGTGAAGTTTTCCGGATGAATTGAGTTCTATGGCGAATTCTGAGATACGCCATGGGCTAACTCCTCAGGGAAAGCTCGGATCTGAAAATGGTGTGAGAATTCGGCTTTCCAGATCCTAGGGAACATGAATATGTGTTTCTTTTTCATTTCTGAGCTCTGTATCAAAAGTGAAGTTTTCTGGCTGAATTGAGTAGTAAGGTAAATTCTACGATATGGCATTGGCTAACTCCTAAGGGAAAACTCGGATCTGAAAATGGTGTGAGAATTTGGCATTCCAGACCCTGGGGAACATGAATATGTGTTTCTTTTTCATTTCTGAGCTCTGTGTCAAAAGTGAAGTTTTCGGGCTGAATTGACTGGTAAGGTAAATTCTATGATACGCCTTCGGCTAACTCCTCAGGGAAAGCTCGCGTCTGAAAATGGTGTGACAATTCAGCTTTCCAGACCCTCGGGAACATGAATATGTGTTTCTTTTTCATTTCTGAGCTCTGTGTCAACAGTGAAGTTTTCCGGATGAATTGAGTTCTATGGCGAATTCTGAGATACGCCTTGGGCTAACTCCTCAGAGAAAGCTTGGATCTGAAAATGGGGTGAGATTTTGGCTTTCCAGACCCTGGGGAACATGAATATGTGTTTCTTTTTCATTTCTGAGCTCTTTGTCAAAAGTGAAGTTTTCTGGCTGAATTGAGCCATAAGGCAAATTATGAGATATGCCATGGGCTAACTCCTCAGGGAAACTACGGGTCTGAAAATGGTGTGAGAATTCGGCTTTACAGACCGTAGGGAACATGAATATGTGTGTTTTTTTTCATTTCTGAGCTCTGTGTCAATAGTGAAGTTTTCTGCGTGAATTGAGTCCTAAGGCAAATACTGAGATACGCCTTGGGCTAACTCCACAGGGAAAGCTCGGATCTGAAAATGGTGTGAGAATTCGGCTTTCCAGGCCCTAGGGAACATGAATATGTATTTCTTTTTCATTTCTGAGCTCTGTGTCAAAAGTGAGGTTTTCGGGCTGAATTGAGTTGTAAGGTAAATTCTATGATACGCCTTCTGCTAACTCCTCTGGGAAAGCTCGGATCTGAAAATGGTGTTAGAATTCAGCTTTCCAGACCCCAGGGAACATGAATATGTGTTTCTTTTTCATTTCTGAGCTCTGTGTCAAAAGTGAAGTTTTCGGGCTGAATTGAGTGGTAAGGAAAATTCTGAGATACGCCTTGGGCTAACTCCACAGGGAAAGCTCGCGTCTGAAAATGGTGTGACTATTCAGGTTTCCAGACCCTGGGGAACACGAATATGTGTTTCTTTTTCATTTCTGAGCTCTGTGTCAACAGTGAAGTTATCCGGGTGAATTGAGTTCTATGGCGAATTCTGAGATACGCCTTGGGCTAACTCCACAGGGAAACTCGGATCTGAAAATGGTGTGAGAATTCGGCTTTCCAGACCCTAGGGAACATGAATATGTGTTTCTTTTTCATTTCTGAGCTCTGTGTCAACAGTGAAGTTTTCCGGATGAATTGAGTTCTATGGCGAATTCTGAGATACGCCTTGGGCTAACTCCACAGAGAGAGCTCGGATCTGAAAATGGTGTGAGAATTCGGCTTTCCAGACCCTAGGGAACATGAATATGTGTTTCTTTTTCATTTCTGAGCTCTGTATCAAAAGTGAAGTTTTCTGGCTGAATTGAGTAGTAAGGTAAATTCTATGATATGGCATTGGCTAACTCCTAAGGGAAAACTCGGATCTGAAAATGGTGTGAGAATTTGGCATTCCAGACCCTGGGGAACATGAATATGTGTTTCTTTTTCATTTCTGAGCTCTGTGTCAAAAGTGAAGTTTTCGGGCTGAATTGACTGGTAAGGTAAATTCTATGATACGCCTTCGGCTAACTCCTCAGGGAAAGCTCGCGTCTGAAAATGGTGTGACAATTCAGCTTTCCAGACCCTCGGGAACATGAATATGTGTTTCTTTTTCATTTCTGAGCTCTGTGTCAACAGTGAAGTTTTCCGGATGAATTGAGTTCTATGGCGAATTCTGAGATACGCCTTGGGCTAACTCCTCAGAGAGAGCTCGGATCTGAAAATGGTGTGAGAATTCGGCTTTCCAGACCCTAGGGAACATGAATATGTGTTTCTTTTTCATTTCTGAGCTCTGTATCAAAAGTGAAGTTTTCTGGCTGAATTGAGTAGTAAGGTAAATTCTATGATATGGCATTGGCTAACTCCTAAGGGAAAACTCGGATCTGAAAATGGTGTGAGAATTTGGCATTCCAGACCCTGGGGAACATGAATATGTGTTTCTTTTTCATTTCTGAGCTCTGTGTCAAAAGTGAAGTTTTCGGGCTGAATTGACTGGTAAGGTAAATTCTATGATACGCCTTCGGCTAACTCCTCAGGGAAAGCTCGCGTCTGAAAATGGTGTGACAATTCAGCTTTCCAGACCCTCGGGAACATGAATATGTGTTTCTTTTTCATTTCTGAGCTCTGTGTCAACAGTGAAGTTTTCCGGATGAATTGAGTTCTATGGCGAATTCTGAGATACGCCTTGGGCTAACTCCTCAGAGAAAGCTTGGATCTGAAAATGGGGTGAGATTTTGGCTTTCCAGACCCTGGGGAACATGAATATGTGTATCTTTTTCATTTCTGAGCTCTTTGTCAAAAGTGAAGTTTTCTGGCTGAATTGAGCCATAAGGCAAATTATGAGATACGCCATGGGCTAACTCCTCAGGGAAACTACGGGTCTGAAAATGGTGTGAGAATTCGGCTTTACAGACCGTAGGGAACATGAATATGTGTTTTTTTTTTCATTTCTGAGCTCTGTGTCAATAGTGAAGTTTTCTGCGTGAATTGAGTCCTAAGGCAAATACTGAGATACGCCTTGGGCTAACTCCACAGGGAAAGCTCGGATCTGAAAATGGTGTGAGAATTCGGCTTTCCAGACCCTAGGGAACATGAATATGTATTTCTTTTTCATTTCTGAGCTCTGTGTCAAAAGTGAGGTTTTCGGGCTGAATTGAGTTGTAAGGTAAATTCTATGATACGCCTTCTGCTAACTCCTCTGGGAAAGCTCGGATCTGAAAATGGTGTTAGAATTCAGCTTTCCAGACCCCAGGGAACATGAATATGTGTTTCTTTTTCATTTCTGAGCTCTGTGTCAAAAGTGAAGTTTTCGGGCTGAATTGAGTGGTAAGGAAAATTCTGAGATACGCCTTGGGCTAACTCCACAGGGAAAGCTCGCGTCTGAAAATGGTGTGACTATTCAGGTTTCCAGACCCTGGGGAACACGAATATGTGTTTCTTTTTCATTTCTGAGCTCTGTGTCAACAGTGAAGTTATCCGGGTGAATTGAGTTCTATGGCGAATTCTGAGATACGCCTTGGGCTAACTCCACAGGGAAACTCGGATCTGAAAATGGTGTGAGAATTCGGCTTTCCAGACCCTAGGGAACATGAATATGTGTTTCTTTTTCATTTCTGAGCTCTGTGTCAACAGTGAAGTTTTCCGGATGAATTGAGTTCTATGGCGAATTCTGAGATACGCCTTGGGCTAACTCCACAGAGAGAGCTCGGATCTGAAAATGGTGTGAGAATTCGGCTTTCCAGACCCTAGGGAACATGAATATGTGTTTCTTTTTCATTTCTGAGCTCTGTATCAAAAGTGAAGTTTTCTGGCTGAATTGAGTAGTAAGGTAAATTCTATGATATGGCATTGGCTAACTCCTAAGGGAAAACTCGGATCTGAAAATGGTGTGAGAATTTGGCATTCCAGACCCTGGGGAACATGAATATGTGTTTCTTTTTCATTTCTGAGCTCTGTGTCAATAGTGAAGTTTTCGGGCTGAATTGACTGGTAAGGTAAATTCTATGATACGCCTTCGGCTAACTCCTCAGGGAAAGCTCGCGTCTGAAAATGGTGTGACAATTCAGCTTTCCAGACCCTCGGGAACATGAATATGTGTTTCTTTTTCATTTCTGAGCTCTGTGTCAACAGTGAAGTTTTCCGGATGAATTGAGTTCTATGGCGAATTCTGAGATACGCCTTGGGCTAATTCCTCAGAGAAAGCTTGGATCTGAAAATGGGGTGAGAATTCGGCTTTCCAGACCCTAGGGAACATGAATATGTGTTTCTTTTTCATTTCTGAGCTCTGTGTCAACAGTGAAGTTTTCCGGATGAATTGAGTTCTATGGCGAATTCTGAGATACGCCTTGGGCTAACTCCACAGAGAGAGCTCGGATCTGAAAATGGTGTGAGAATTCGGCTTTCCAGACCCTAGGGAACATGAATATGTGTTTCTTTTTCATTTCTGAGCTCTGTATCAAAAGTGAAGTTTTCTGGCTGAATTGAGTAGTAAGGTAAATTCTATGATATGGCATTGGCTAACACCTAAGGGAAAACTCGGATCTGAAAATTGTGTGAGAATTCGGCATTCCAGACCCTGGGGAACATAAATATGTGTTTCTTTTCCATTTCTGAGCTCTGTGTCAAAAGTGAAGTTTCTGGCTGTAAATTGAGTCTTAAGGCAAATTCTGAGCCTTGGGCTAACTCCACAGGGAAATCTCGGAACTGAAAATGGGGTGAGATTTTGGCTTTCCAGACCCTGGGGAACATGAATATGTGTTTCTTTTTCATTTCTGAGCTCTGTATCAAAAGTGAGGTTTTCGGGCTGAATTGAGTTGTAAGGTAAATTCTATGATACGCCTTCAGCTAACTCCTCAGGGAAAGCTCGGATCTGAAAATTGTGTGAGAATTCAGCTATCCAGACCCTGGGGAACATGAATATGTGTTTCTTTTTCATTTCTGAGCTCTGTGTCAAAAGTGAAGTTTTCTGGCTGAATTGAGTTGTAAGGTAAATTCGATGATATGGCATTGGCTAACTCCTAAGGGAAAACTCGGATCTGAAATTTCTGTGAGAATTCGTAATTCCAGACCCTGGGGAACATGAATATGTGTTTCTTTTTCATTTCTGAGCTCTGTGTCAACAGTGAAGTTTTCCGGATGAATTGAGTTCTATGGCGAATTCTGAGATACGCCATGGGCTAACTCCTCAGGGAAAGCTCGGATCTGAAAATGGTGTGAGAATTCGGCTTTCCAGATCCTAGGGAACATGAATATGTGTTTCTTTTTCATTTCTGAGCTCTGTATCAAAAGTGAAGTTTTCTGGCTGAATTGAGTAGTAAGGTAAATTCTATGATATGGCATTGGCTAACTCCTAAGGGAAAACTCGGATCTGAAAATGGTGTGAGAATTTGGCATTCCAGACCCTGGGGAACATGAATATGTGTTTCTTTTTCATTTCTGAGCTCTGTGTCAAAAGTGAAGTTTCTGGCTGTAAATTGATTTCTATGGCAAATTCTGAGATACGCCTTGGGCTAACTCCACAGGGAAAGCTCGGATCTGAAAATGGTGTGAGAATTCGGCTTTCCAGACCCTAGGGAACATGAATATGTGTTTCTTTTTCATTTCTGAGCTCTGTGTCAACAGTGAAGTTTTCCGGATGAATTGAGTTCTATGGCGAATTCTGAGATACGCCTTGGGCTAACTCCACAGAGAGAGCTCGGATCTGAAAATGGTGTGAGAATTCGGCTTTCCAGACCCTAGGGAACATGAATATGTGTTTCTTTTTCATTTCTGAGCTCTGTATCAAAAGTGAAGTTTTCTGGCTGAATTGAGTAGTAAGGTAAATTCTATGATATGGCATTGGCTAACTCCTAAGGGAAAACTCGGATCTGAAAATGGTGTGAGAATTTGGCATTCCAGACCCTGGGGAACATGAATATGTGTTTCTTTTTCATTTCTGAGCTCTGTGTCAAAAGTGAAGTTTTCGGGCTGAATTGACTGGTAAGGTAAATTCTATGATACGCCTTCGGCTAACTCCTCAGGGAAAGCTCGCGTCTGAAAATGGTGTGACAATTCAGCTTTCCAGACCCTCGGGAACATGAATATGTGTTTCTTTTTCATTTCTGAGCTCTGTGTCAACAGTGAAGTTTTCCGGATGAATTGAGTTCTATGGCGAATTCTGAGATACGCCTTGGGCTAACTCCTCAGAGAAAGCTTGGATCTGAAAATGGGGTGAGATTTTGGCTTTCCAGACCCTGGGGAACATGAATATGTGTTTCTTTTTCATTTCTGAGCTCTTTGTCAAAAGTGAAGTTTTCTGGCTGAATTGAGCCATAAGGCAAATTATGAGATACGCCATGGGCTAACTCCTCCTGGAAACTACGGGTCTGAAAATGGTGTGAGAATTCGGCTTTACAGACCGTAGGGAACATGAATATGTGTTTTTTTTTTCATTTCTGAGCTCTGTGTCAATAGTGAAGTTTTCTGCGTGAATTGAGTCCTAAGGCAAATACTGAGATACGCCTTGGGCTAACTCCACAGGGAAAGCTCGGATCTGAAAATGGTGTGAGAATTCGGCTTTCCAGACCCTAGGGAACATGAATATGTATTTCTTTTTCATTTCTGAGCTCTGTGTCAAAAGTGAGGTTTTCGGGCTGAATTGAGTTGTAAGGTAAATTCTATGATACGCCTTCTGCTAACTCCTCTGGGAAAGCTCGGATCTGAAAATGGTGTTAGAATTCAGCTTTCCAGACCCCAGGGAACATGAATATGTGTTTCTTTTTCATTTCTGAGCTCTGTGTCAAAAGTGAAGTTTTCGGGCTGAATTGAGTGGTAAGGAAAATTCTGAGATACGCCTTGGGCTAACTCCACAGGGAAAGCTCGCGTCTGAAAATGGTGTGACTATTCAGGTTTCCAGACCCTGGGGAACACGAATATGTGTTTCTTTTTCATTTCTGAGCTCTGTGTCAACAGTGAAGTTATCCGGGTGAATTGAGTTCGTTGGCGAATTCTGAGATACGCCTTGGGCTAACTCCACAGGGAAACTCGGATCTGAAAATGGTGTGAGAATTCGGCTTTCCAGACCCTAGGGAACATGAATATGTGTTTCTTTTTCATTTCTGAGCTCTGTGTCAACAGTGAAGTTTTCCGGATGAATTGAGTTCTATGGCGAATTCTGAGATACGCCTTGGGCTAACTCCTCAGAGAAAGCTTGGATCTGAAAATTGGGTGAGATTTTGGCTTTCCAGACCCTGGGGAACATGAATATGTGTTTCTTTTTCATTTCTGAGCTCTGTGTCAAAAGTGAAGTTTTCTGGCTGAATTGAGTTGTAAGGTAAATTCGATGATATGGCATTGGCTAACACCTAAGGGAAAACTCGGATCTGAAAATTGTGTGAGAATTCGGCATTCCAGACCCTGGGGAACATAAATATGTGTTTCTTTTCCATTTCTGAGCTCTGTGTCAAAAGTGAAGTTTCTGGCTGTAAATTGAGTCTAAAGGCAAATTCTGAGCCTTGGGCTAACTCCACAGGGAAATCTCGGAACTGAAAATGGGGTGAGATTTTGGCTTTCCAGACCCTGGGGAACATGAATATGTGTTTCTTTTTCATTTCTGAGCTCTGTATCAAAAGTGAGGTTTTCGGGCTGAATTGAGTTGTAAGGTAAATTCTATGATACGCCTTCAGCTAACTCCTCAGGGAAAGCTCGGATCTGAAAATTGTGTGAGAATTCAGCTATCCAGACCCTGGGGAACATGAATATGTGTTTCTTTTTCATTTCTGAGCTCTGTGTCAAAAGTGAAGTTTTCTGGCTGAATTGAGTTGTAAGGTAAATTCGATGATATGGCATTGGCTAACTCCTAAGGGAAAACTCGGATCTGAAATTTGTGTGAGAATTCGTAATTCCAGACCCTGGGGAACATGAATATGTGTTTCTTTTTCATTTCTGAGCTCTGTGTCAACAGTGAAGTTTTCCGGATGAATTGAGTTCTATGGCGAATTCTGAGATACGCCATGGGCTAACTCCTCAGGGAAAGCTCGGATCTGAAAATGGTGTGAGAATTCGGCTTTCCAGATCCTAGGGAACATGAATATGTGTTTCTTTTTCATTTCTGAGCTCTGTATCAAAAGTGAAGTTTTCTGGCTGAATTGAGTAGTAAGGTAAATTCTATGATATGGCATTGGCTAACACCTAAGGGAAAACTCGGATCTGAAAATGGTGTGAGAATTTGGCATTCCAGACCCTGGGGAACATGAATATGTGTTTCTTTTCCATTTCTGAGCTCTGTGTCAACAGTGAAGTTTTCCGGATGAATTGAGTTCTATGGCGAATTCTGAGATACGCCTTGGGCTAACTCCTCAGAGAAAGCTCGGATCTGAAAATGGGGTGCGATTTTGGCTTTCCAGACCCTAGGGAACATGAATATGTGTTTCTTTTTCATTTCTGAGCTCTGTATCAAAAGTGATGTTTTCTGGCTGAATTGAGTAGTAAGGTAAATTCTATGATATGGCATTGGCTAACTCCTAAGGGAAAACTCGGATCTGAAAATGGTGTGAGAATTTGGCATTCCAGACCCTGGGGAACATGAATATGTGTTTCTTTTTCATTTCTGAGCTCTGTGTCAAAAGTGAAGTTTTCGGGCTGAATTGAGTGGTAAGGTAAATTCTATGATACGCCTTCGGCTAACTCCTCAGGGAAAGCTCGCGTCTGAAAATGATGTGACAATTCAGCTTTCCAGACCCTGGGGAACATGAATATGTGTTTCTTTTTCATTTCTGAGCTCTGTGTCAAAAGTGAAGTTTTCCGTTTGAATTGAGTTCTATGGCGAATTCTGAGATACGCCTTGGGCTAACTCCTCAGAGAAAGCTTGGATCTGAAAATTGGGTGAGATTTTGGCTTTCCAGACCCTGGGGAACATGAATATGTGTTTCTTTTTCATTTCTGAGCTCTGTGTCAAAAGTGAAGTTTTCTGGCTGAATTGAGTTGTAAGGTAAATTCGATGATACGCCTTCAGCTAACACCTAAGGGAAAATTCGGATCTGAAAATTGTGTGAGAATTCGGCATTCCAGACCCTGGGGAACATGAATATGTGTTTCTTTTCCATTTCTGAGCTCTGTGTCAAAAGTGATGTTTCTGGCTGTAAATTGAGTCCTAAGGCAAATTCTGAGCCTTGGGCTAACTCCACAGGGAAAGCTCGGAACTGAAAATGGTGTGAGATTTTGGCTTTCCAGACCCTGGGGAACATGAATATGTGTTTCTTTTTCATTTCTGAGCTCTATATCAAAAGTGAGGTTTTCGGGCTGAATTGAGTTGTAAGGTAAATTCTATGATACGCCTTCAGCTAACTCCTCAGGGAAAGCTCGGATCTGAAATTTGTGTGAGAATTCGTAATTCCAGACCCTGGGGAACATGAATATGTGTTTCTTTTTCATTTCTGAGCTCTGTGTCAACAGTGAAGTTTTCCGGATGAATTGAGTTCTATGGCGAATTCTGAGATACGCCATGGGCTAACTCCTCAGGGAAAGCTCGGATCTGAAAATGGTGTGAGAATTCGGCTTTACAGACAGTAGGGAACATGAATATGTGTTTCTTTTTCATTTCTGAGCTCTGTGTCAAAAGTGAAGTTTTCGGGCTGAATTGAGTGGTAAGGTAAATTCTGAGATACGCCTTGGGCTAACTCCACAGGGAAAGCTCGCATCTGAAAATGGTGTGACTATTCAGCTTTCCAGACCCTGGGGAACACGAATATGTGTTTCTTTTTCATTTCTGAGCTCTGTGTCAACAGTGAAGTTATCCGGGTGAATTGAGTTCTATGGCGAATTCTGAGATACGCCTTGGGCTAACTCCACAGGGAAACTCAGATCTGAAAATTGTGTGAGAATTCGGTTTTCCAGACCCTAGGGAACATTAATATGTGTTTCTTTTTCATTTCTGAGCTCTGTGTCAACAGTGAAGTTTTCCGGATGAATTGAGTTCTATGGCGAATTCTGAGATACGCCTTGGTCTAACTCCTCAGAGAAAGCTTGGATCTGAAAATTGGGTGAGATTTTGGCTTTCCAGACCCTGGGGAACATGAATATGTGTTTCTTTTTCATTTCTGAGCTCTGTGTCAAAAGTGAAGTTTTCTGGCTGAATTGAGTTGTAAGGTAAATTCGATGATATGGCATTGGCTAACACCTAAGGGAAAACTCGGATCTGAAAATTGTGTGAGAATTCGGCATTCCAGACCCTGGGGAACATAAATATGTGTTTCTTTTCCATTTCTGAGCTCTGTGTCAAAAGTGAAGTTTCTGGCTGTAAATTGAGTCTTAAGGCAAATTCTGAGCCTTGGGCTAACTCCACAGGGAAATCTCGGAACTGAAAATGGGGTGAGATTTTGGCTTTCCAGACCCTGGGGAACATGAATATGTGTTTCTTTTTCATTTCTGAGCTCTGTATCAAAAGTGAGGTTTTCGGGCTGAATTGAGTTGTAAGGTAAATTCTATGATACGCCTTCAGCTAACTCCTCAGGGAAAGCTCGGATCTGAAAATTGTGTGAGAATTCAGCTTTCCAGACCCTGGGGAACATGAATATGTGTTTCTTTTTCATTTCTGAGCTCTGTGTCAAAAGTGAAGTTTTCTGGCTGAATTGAGTTGTAAGGTAAATTCTATGATATGGCATTGGCTAACTCCTAAGGGAAAATTCGGATCTGAAATTTGTGTGAGAATTCGTAATTCCAGACCCTGGGGAACATGAATATGTGTTTCTTTTTCATTTCTGAGCTCTGTGTCAACAGTGAAGTTTTCCGGATGAATTGAGTTCTATGGCGAATTCTGAGATACGCCATGGGCTAACTCCTCAGGGAAAACTCGGATCTGAAAATGGTGTGATAATTTGGCATTCCAGATCCTGGGGAACATGAATATGTGTTTCTTTTTCATTTCTGAGCTCTGTGTCAAAAGTGAAGTTTCTGGCTGTAAATTGATTTCTATGGCAAATTCTGAGATACGCCTTGGGCTAACTCCTCAGAGAAAGCTTGGATCTGAAAATTGGGTGAGATTTTGGCTTTCCAGACCCTGGGGAACATGAATATGTGTTTCTTTTTCATTTCTGAGCTCTGTGTCAAAAGTGAAGTTTTCTGGCTGAATTGAGTTGTAAGGTAAATTCGATGATATGGCATTGGCTAACACCTAAGGGAAAACTCGGATCTGAAAATTGTGTGAGAATTCGGCATTCCAGACCCTGGGGAACATAAATATGTGTTTCTTTTCCATTTCTGAGCTCTGTGTCAAAAGTGAAGTTTTCTGGCTGAATTGAGTTGTAAGCTAAATTCTATGATATGGCATTGGCTAACTCCTAAGGGAAAACTCGGATATGAAATTTGTGTGAGAATTCGTAATTCCAGACCCTGGGGAACATGAATATGTGTTTCTTTTTCATTTCTGAGCTCTGTGTCAACAGTGAAGTTTTCCGGATGAATTGAGTTCTATGGCGAATTCTGAGATACGCCATGGGCTAACTCCTCAGGGAAACCTCGGATCTGAAAATGGTGTGAGAATTCGGCTTTCCAGATCCTAGGAAACATGAATATGTGTTTCTTTTTCATTTCTGAGCTCTGTATCAAAAGTGAAGTTTTCTGGCTGAATTGAGTATTAAGGTAAATTCTATGATATGGCATTGGCTAACTCCTAAGGGAAAACTCGGATCTGAAAATGGTGTGAGAATTTGGCATTCCAGACCCTGGGGAACATGAATATGTGTTTCTTTTTCATTTCTGAGCTCTGTGTCAACAGTGAAGTTATCCGGGTGAATTGAGTTCTATGGCGAATTCTGAGATACGCCTTGGGCTAACTCCACAGGGAAACTCAGATCTGAAAATGGTGTGAGAATTCGGTTTTCCAGACCCTAGGGAACATTAATATGTGTTTCTTTTTCATTTCTGAGCTCTGTGTCAACAGTGAAGTTTTCCGGATGAATTGAGTTCTATGGCGAATTCTGAGATACGCCTTGGTCTAACTCCTCAGAGAAAGCTTGGATCTGAAAATTGGGTGAGATTTTGGCTTTCCAGACCCTGGGGAACATGAATATGTGTTTCTTTTTCATTTCTGAGCTCTGTGTCAAAAGTGAAGTTTTCTGGCTGAATTGAGTTGTAAGGTAAATTCGATGATATGGCATTGGCTAACACCTAAGGGAAAACTCGGATCTGAAAATTGTGTGAGAATTCGGCATTCCAGACCCTGGGGAACATAAATATGTGTTTCTTTTCCATTTCTGAGCTCTGTGTCAAAAGTGAAGTTTCTGGCTGTAAATTGAGTCTTAAGGCAAATTCTGAGCCTTGGGCTAACTCCACAGGGAAATCTCGGAACTGAAAATGGGGTGAGATTTTGGCTTTCCAGACCCTGGGGAACATGAATATGTGTTTCTTTTTCATTTCTGAGCTCTGTATCAAAAGTGAGGTTTTCGGGCTGAATTGAGTTGTAAGGTAAATTCTATGATACGCCTTCAGCTAACTCCTCAGGGAAAGCTCGGATCTGAAAATTGTGTGAGAATTCAGCTTTCCAGACCCTGGGGAACATGAATATGTGTTTCTTTTTCATTTCTGAGCTCTGTGTCAAAAGTGAAGTTTTCTGGCTGAATTGAGTTGTAAGGTAAATTCTATGATATGGCATTGGCTAACTCCTAAGGGAAAATTCGGATCTGAAATTTGTGTGAGAATTCGTAATTCCAGACCCTGGGGAACATGAATATGTGTTTCTTTTTCATTTCTGAGCTCTGTGTCAACAGTGAAGTTTTCCGGATGAATTGAGTTCTATGGCGAATTCTGAGATACGCCATGGGCTAACTCCTCAGGGAAAACTCGGATCTGAAAATGGTGTGAGAATTTGGCATTCCAGATCCTGGGGAACATGAATATGTGTTTCTTTTTCATTTCTGAGCTCTGTGTCAAAAGTGAAGTTTCTGGCTGTAAATTGATTTCTATGGCAAATTCTGAGATACGCCTTGGGCTAACTCCTCAGAGAAAGCTTGGATCTGAAAATTGGGTGAGATTTTGGCTTTCCAGACCCTGGGGAACATGAATATGTGTTTCTTTTTCATTTCTGAGCTCTGTGTCAAAAGTGAAGTTTTCTGGCTGAATTGAGTTGTAAGGTAAATTCGATGATATGGCATTGGCTAACACCTAAGGGAAAACTCGGATCTGAAAATTGTGTGAGAATTCGGCATTCCAGACCCTGGGGAACATGAATATGTGTTTCTTTTCCATTTCTGAGCTCTGTGTCAAAAGTGATGTTTCTGGCTGTAAATTGAGTCCTAAGGCAAATTCTGAGCCTTGGGCTAACTCCACAGGGAAAGCTCGGAACTGAAAATGGTGTGAGATTTTGGCTTTCCAGACCCTGGGGAACATGAATATGTGTTTCTTTTTCATTTCTGAGCTCTATATCAAAAGTGAGGTTTTCGGGCTGAATTGAGTTGTAAGGTAAATTCTATGATACGCCTTCAGCTAACTCCTCAGGGAAAGCTCGGATCTGAAATTTGTGTGAGAATTCGTAATTCCAGACCCTGGGGAACATGAATATGTGTTTCTTTTTCATTTCTGAGCTCTGTGTCAACAGTGAAGTTTTCCGGATGAATTGAGTTCTATGGCGAATTCTGAGATACGCCATGGGCTAACTCCTCAGGGAAAGCTCGGATCTGAAAATGGTGTGAGAATTCGGCTTTACAGACAGTAGGGAACATGAATATGTGTTTCTTTTTCATTTCTGAGCTCTGTGTCAAAAGTGAAGTTTTCGGGCTGAATTGAGTGGTAAGGTAAATTCTGAGATACGCCTTGGGCTAACTCCACAGGGAAAGCTCGCATCTGAAAATGGTGTGACTATTCAGCTTTCCAGACCCTGGGGAACACGAATATGTGTTTCTTTTTCATTTCTGAGCTCTGTGTCAACAGTGAAGTTATCCGGGTGAATTGAGTTCTATGGCGAATTCTGAGATACGCCTTGGGCTAACTCCACAGGGAAACTCAGATCTGAAAATTGTGTGAGAATTCGGTTTTCCAGACCCTAGGGAACATTAATATGTGTTTCTTTTTCATTTCTGAGCTCTGTGTCAACAGTGAAGTTTTCCGGATGAATTGAGTTCTATGGCGAATTCTGAGATACGCCTTGGTCTAACTCCTCAGAGAAAGCTTGGATCTGAAAATTGGGTGAGATTTTGGCTTTCCAGACCCTGGGGAACATGAATATGTGTTTCTTTTTCATTTCTGAGCTCTGTGTCAAAAGTGAAGTTTTCTGGCTGAATTGAGTTGTAAGGTAAATTCGATGATATGGCATTGGCTAACACCTAAGGGAAAACTCGGATCTGAAAATTGTGTGAGAATTCGGCATTCCAGACCCTGGGGAACATAAATATGTGTTTCTTTTCCATTTCTGAGCTCTGTGTCAAAAGTGAAGTTTCTGGCTGTAAATTGAGTCTTAAGGCAAATTCTGAGCCTTGGGCTAACTCCACAGGGAAATCTCGGAACTGAAAATGGGGTGAGATTTTGGCTTTCCAGACCCTGGGGAACATGAATATGTGTTTCTTTTTCATTTCTGAGCTCTGTATCAAAAGTGAGGTTTTCGGGCTGAATTGAGTTGTAAGGTAAATTCTATGATACGCCTTCAGCTAACTCCTCAGGGAAAGCTCGGATCTGAAAATTGTGTGAGAATTCAGCTTTCCAGACCCTGGGGAACATGAATATGTGTTTCTTTTTCATTTCTGAGCTCTGTGTCAAAAGTGAAGTTTTCTGGCTGAATTGAGTTGTAAGGTAAATTCTATGATATGGCATTGGCTAACTCCTAAGGGAAAATTCGGATCTGAAATTTGTGTGAGAATTCGTAATTCCAGACCCTGGGGAACATGAATATGTGTTTCTTTTTCATTTCTGAGCTCTGTGTCAACAGTGAAGTTTTCCGGATGAATTGAGTTCTATGGCGAATTCTGAGATACGCCATGGGCTAACTCCTCAGGGAAAACTCGGATCTGAAAATGGTGTGAGAATTTGGCATTCCAGATCCTGGGGAACATGAATATGTGTTTCTTTTTCATTTCTGAGCTCTGTGTCAAAAGTGAAGTTTCTGGCTGTAAATTGATTTCTATGGCAAATTCTGAGATACGCCTTGGGCTAACTCCTCAGAGAAAGCTTGGATCTGAAAATTGGGTGAGATTTTGGCTTTCCAGACCCTGGGGAACATGAATATGTGTTTCTTTTTCATTTCTGAGCTCTGTGTCAAAAGTGAAGTTTTCTGGCTGAATTGAGTTGTAAGGTAAATTCGATGATATGGCATTGGCTAACACCTAAGGGAAAACTCGGATCTGAAAATTGTGTGAGAATTCGGCATTCCAGACCCTGGGGAACATAAATATGTGTTTCTTTTCCATTTCTGAGCTCTGTGTCAAAAGTGAAGTTTTCTGGCTGAATTGAGTTGTAAGCTAAATTCTATGATATGGCATTGGCTAACTCCTAAGGGAAAACTCGGATATGAAATTTGTGTGAGAATTCGTAATTCCAGACCCTGGGGAACATGAATATGTGTTTCTTTTTCATTTCTGAGCTCTGTGTCAACAGTGAAGTTTTCCGGATGAATTGAGTTCTATGGCGAATTCTGAGATACGCCATGGGCTAACTCCTCAGGGAAACCTCGGATCTGAAAATGGTGTGAGAATTCGGCTTTCCAGATCCTAGGAAACATGAATATGTGTTTCTTTTTCATTTCTGAGCTCTGTATCAAAAGTGAAGTTTTCTGGCTGAATTGAGTATTAAGGTAAATTCTATGATATGGCATTGGCTAACTCCTAAGGGAAAACTCGGATCTGAAAATGGTGTGAGAATTTGGCATTCCAGACCCTGGGGAACATGAATATGTGTTTCTTTTTCATTTCTGAGCTCTGTGTCAACAGTGAAGTTATCCGGGTGAATTGAGTTCTATGGCGAATTCTGAGATACGCCTTGGGCTAACTCCACAGGGAAACTCAGATCTGAAAATGGTGTGAGAATTCGGTTTTCCAGACCCTAGGGAACATTAATATGTGTTTCTTTTTCATTTCTGAGCTCTGTGTCAACAGTGAAGTTTTCCGGATGAATTGAGTTCTATGGCGAATTCTGAGATACGCCTTGGTCTAACTCCTCAGAGAAAGCTTGGATCTGAAAATTGGGTGAGATTTTGGCTTTCCAGACCCTGGGGAACATGAATATGTGTTTCTTTTTCATTTCTGAGCTCTGTGTCAAAAGTGAAGTTTTCTGGCTGAATTGAGTTGTAAGGTAAATTCGATGATATGGCATTGGCTAACACCTAAGGGAAAACTCGGATCTGAAAATTGTGTGAGAATTCGGCATTCCAGACCCTGGGGAACATAAATATGTGTTTCTTTTCCATTTCTGAGCTCTGTGTCAAAAGTGAAGTTTCTGGCTGTAAATTGAGTCTTAAGGCAAATTCTGAGCCTTGGGCTAACTCCACAGGGAAATCTCGGAACTGAAAATGGGGTGAGATTTTGGCTTTCCAGACCCTGGGGAACATGAATATGTGTTTCTTTTTCATTTCTGAGCTCTGTATCAAAAGTGAGGTTTTCGGGCTGAATTGAGTTGTAAGGTAAATTCTATGATACGCCTTCAGCTAACTCCTCAGGGAAAGCTCGGATCTGAAAATTGTGTGAGAATTCAGCTTTCCAGACCCTGGGGAACATGAATATGTGTTTCTTTTTCATTTCTGAGCTCTGTGTCAAAAGTGAAGTTTTCTGGCTGAATTGAGTTGTAAGGTAAATTCTATGATATGGCATTGGCTAACTCCTAAGGGAAAATTCGGATCTGAAATTTGTGTGAGAATTCGTAATTCCAGACCCTGGGGAACATGAATATGTGTTTCTTTTTCATTTCTGAGCTCTGTGTCAACAGTGAAGTTTTCCGGATGAATTGAGTTCTATGGCGAATTCTGAGATACGCCATGGGCTAACTCCTCAGGGAAAACTCGGATCTGAAAATGGTGTGAGAATTTGGCATTCCAGATCCTGGGGAACATGAATATGTGTTTCTTTTTCATTTCTGAGCTCTGTGTCAAAAGTGAAGTTTCTGGCTGTAAATTGATTTCTATGGCAAATTCTGAGATACGCCTTGGGCTAACTCCTCAGAGAAAGCTTGGATCTGAAAATTGGGTGAGATTTTGGCTTTCCAGACCCTGGGGAACATGAATATGTGTTTCTTTTTCATTTCTGAGCTCTGTGTCAAAAGTGAAGTTTTCTGGCTGAATTGAGTTGTAAGGTAAATTCGATGATATGGCATTGGCTAACACCTAAGGGAAAACTCGGATCTGAAAATTGTGTGAGAATTCGGCATTCCAGACCCTGGGGAACATAAATATGTGTTTCTTTTCCATTTCTGAGCTCTGTGTCAAAAGTGAAGTTTTCTGGCTGAATTGAGTTGTAAGCTAAATTCTATGATATGGCATTGGCTAACTCCTAAGGGAAAACTCGGATCTGAAATTTGTGTGAGAATTCGTAATTCCAGACCCTGGGGAACATGAATATGTGTTTCTTTTTCATTTCTGAGCTCTGTGTCAACAGTGAAGTTTTCCGGATGAATTGAGTTCTATGGCGAATTCTGAGATACGCCATGGGCTAACTCCTCAGGGAAACCTCGGATCTGAAAATGGTGTGAGAATTCGGCTTTCCAGATCCTAGGAAACATGAATATGTGTTTCTTTTTCATTTCTGAGCTCTGTATCAAAAGTGAAGTTTTCTGGCTGAATTGAGTATTAAGGTAAATTCTATGATATGGCATTGGCTAACTCCTAAGGGAAAACTCGGATCTGAAAATGGTGTGAGAATTTGGCATTCCAGACCCTGGGAAACATGAATATGTGTTTCTTTTTCATTTCTGAGCTCTGTGTCAACAGTGAAGTTTCTGGCTGTAAATTGAGTCCTAAGGCAAATTCTGAGCCTTGGGCTAACTCCACAGAGAGAGCTCGGATCTGAAAATGGTGTGAGAATTCGGCTTTCCAGACCCTAGGGAACATGAATATGTGTTTCTTTTTCATTTCTGAGCTCTGTATCAAAAGTGAAGTTTTCTGGCTGAATTGAGTAGTAAGGTAAATTCTATGATATGGCATTGGCTAACTCCTAAGGGAAAACTCGGATCTGAAAATGGTGTGAGAATTTGGCATTCCAGACCCTGGGGAACATGAATATGTGTTTCTTTTTCATTTCTGAGCTCTGTGTCAAAAGTGAAGTTTTCTGGCTGAAATGAGCCCTAAGGCAAATTCTTAGATACGCCTTGGGCTAACTCCACAGGGAAAGCTCGCGTCTGAAAATGATGTGACAATTCAGCTTTCCAGACCCTGGGGAACATGAATATGAGTTTCTTTTTCATTTCTGAGCTCTGTGTCAAAAGTGAAGTTTTCTGGCTGAAATGAGCCCTAAGGCAAATTCTGAGATACGCCTTGGGCTAACTCCACAGGGAAAGCTCAGATCTGAAAATGGTGTGAGAATTCGACTTTCTGGACACTAGGGAACATGAATATGTGTTTCTTTTTCATTTCTGAGCTCTGTATCAAAAGTGAAGTTTTCTGGCTGAATTGAGTCGTAAGGTAAATTCTATGATACGCCTTGGGCTAACTGCTAAGGGAAAACTCGGATCTGAAAATGGTGCGAGAATTCGGCTTTCCAGACCCTCGGGAACATGAATATGTGTTTCTTTTTCATTTCTGAGCTCTGTGTCAAAAGTGAAGTTTCTGGCTGTAAATTGATTTCTATGGCAAATTCTGAGATACGCCTTGGGCTAACTCCACAGGGAAAGCTCGGATCTGAAAATGGTTTGTGAATTCGGCTTTCCAGACCCTAGGGAACATGAATATGTGTTTCTTTTTCATTTCTGAGCTCTGTGTCAACAGTGAAGTTTTCCGGATGAATTGAGTTCTATGGCGAATTCTGAGATACGCCTTGGGCTAACTCCTCAGAGAAAGCTTGGATCTGAAAATTGGGTGAGATTTTGGCTTTCTAGACCCTGGGGAACATAAATATGTGTTTCTTTTCCATTTCTGAGCTCTGTGTCAAAAGTGAAGTTTCTGGCTGTAAATTGAGTCCTAAGGCAAATTCTGAGCCTTGGGCTAACTCCACAGGGAAAGCTCGGAACTGAAAATGGGGTGAGATTTTGGCTTTCCAGACCCTGGGGAACATGAATATGTGTTTCTTTTTCATTTCTGAGCTCTGTATCAAAAGTGAGGTTTTCGGGCTGAATTGAGTTGTAAGGTAAATTCTATGATAAGCCTTCAGCTAACTCCTCAGGGAAAGCTCGGATCTGAAAATTGTGTGAGAATTCAGCTTTCCAGACCCTGGGGAACATGAATATGTGTTTCTTTTTCATTTCTGAGCTCTGTGTCAAAAGTGAAGTTTTCTGGCTGAATTGAGTTGTAAGGTAAATTCTATGATATGGCATTGGCTAACTCCTCAGGGAAAGCTCGGATCTGAAAATGGTGTGAGAATTCGGCTTTACAGACAGTAGGGAACATGAATATGTGTTTCTTTTTCATTTCTGAGCTCTGTGTCAAAAGTGAAGTTTTCGGGCTGAATTGAGTGGTAAGGTAAATTCTGAGATACGCCTTGGGCTAACTCCACAGGGAAAGCTCGCGTCTGAAAATGGTGTGACTATTCAGCTTTCCAGACCCTGGGGAACACGAATATGTGTTTCTTTTTCATATCTGAGCTCTGTGTCAACAGTGAAGTTATCCGGGTGAATTGAGTTCTATGGCGAATTCTGAGATACGCCAAGGGCTAACTCCTCAGGGAAAGCTCGGATCTGAAAATGGTGTGAGAATTCGGCTTTCCAGATCCTAGGGAACATGAATATGTGTTTCTTTTTCATTTCTGAGCTCTGTATCAAAAGTGAAGTTTTCTGGCTGAATTGAGTTGTAAGGTAAATTAGATGATATGGCATTGGCTAACACCTAAGGGAAAACTCGGATCTGAAAATTGTGTGAGAATTCGGCATTCCAGACCCTCAGCTTTCTGAGCTCTGTGTCAAAAGTGAAGTTTTCTGGGTGAATTGAGTCCTAAGGCAAATTCTGAGATACGCCTTGGGCTAACTCCACAGGGAAAGCTCTGATCTGAAAATGGTTTGAGAATTCGGCATTCTAGACCCAGGGTAACATGAATATATGTTTCTTTTTCATTTCTGAGCTCTGTGTCAAAAGTGAAGTTTTCTGGCTGAATTGAGTAGTAAGGTAAATTCTATGATATGGCATTGGCTAACTCCTAAGGGAAAACTCGGATCTGAAAATTGTGTGAGAATTTGGCTTTCCAGACCCTGGGGAACATGAATATGTGTTTCTTTTTCATTTCTGAGCTCTGTATCAAAAGTGAGGTTTTCGGGCTGAATTGAGTTGTAAGGTAAATTCTATGATACGCCTTCTGCTAACTCCTCAGGGAAAGCTCGGATCTGAAAATGGTGTGAGAATTCGGATTTCCAGATCCTAGGGAACATGAATATGTGTTTCTTTTTCATTTCTGAGCTCTGTGTCAACAGTGAAGTTTTCCGGATGAATTGAGTTCTATGGCGAATTCTGAGTTACGCCTTGGGCTAACTCCTCAGAGAAAGCTTGGATCTGAAAATTGGGTGAGATTTTGGCTTTCCAGACCCCGGGGAACATGAATATGTGTTTCTTTTTCATTTCTGAGCTCTGTGTCAAAAGTGAGGTTTTCTGGCTGAATTGAGTCTTAAGGTAAATTCTATGATACGCCTTGGGCTAACTGCTAAAGGAAAACTTGGATCTGAAAATGGTGTGAGAATTCAGCTTTCCAGACCCTCAGCTTTCTGAGCTCTGTGTCAAAAGTGAAGTTTTCTGGGTGAATTGAGTCCTAAGGCAAATTCTGAGATACGCCTTGGGCTAACTCCACAGGGAAAGCTCTGATCTGAAAATGGTTTGAGAATTCGGCATTCTAGACCCAGGGTAACATGAATATATGTTTCTTTTTCATTTCTGAGCTCTGTGTCAAAAGTGAAGTTTTCTGGCTGAATTGAGTTGTAAGGTAAGTTCTATGATATGGCATTGGCAAACTCCTCAGGGAAAATTCGGATCTGAAAATGGAGTGAGAATTCGGCATTGCAGACCCTGGGGAACATGAATATGTGTTTCTTTTTCATTTCTGAGCTCTGTGTCAACAGTGAAGTTTTCGGGCTCAATTGAGTGGTAAGGTAAATTCTATGATACGCCTTTGGCTAACTCCTCAGGGAAAGCTCGTATCTGAAAATGGTGTGAGAATTCGGCATTCCAGACCCTAGGGAACATGAATATGTGTTTCTTTTTCATTTCTGAGCTCTGTGTCAACAGTGAAGTTTTCCGGATGAATTGAGTTCTATGGCGAATTCTGAGATACGCCTTGGGCTAACTCCTCAGAGAAAGCTCGGATCTGAAAATGGGGTGCGATTTTGGCTTTCCAGACCCTAGGGAACATGAATATGTGTTTCTTTTTCATTTCTGAGCTCTGTATCAAAAGTGATGTTTTCTGGCTGAATTGAGTAGTAAGGTAAATTCTATGATATGGCATTGGCTAACTCCTAAGGGAAAACTCGGATCTGAAAATGGTGTGAGAATTTGGCATTCCAGACCCTGGGGAACATGAATATGTGTTTCTTTTTCATTTCTGAGCTCTGTGTCAAAAGTGAAGTTTTCGGGCTGAATTGAGTGGTAAGGTAAATTCTATGATACGCCTTCGGCTAACTCCTCAGGGAAAGCTCGCGTCTGAAAATGATGTGACAATTCAGCTTTCCAGACCCTGGGGAACATGAATATGTGTTTCTTTTTCATTTCTGAGCTCTGTGTCAAAAGTGAAGTTTTCGGGCTGAATTGAGTGGTAAGGTAAATTCTATGATACGCCTTCGGCTAACTCCTAAGGGAAAACTCGGATCTGAAAATGGTGTGAGAATTCGGCATTCCAGACCCTGGGAACATGAATATGTGTTTCTTTTTCATTTCTGAGCTCTGTGTCAAAAGTGAAGTTTTCTGGCTGAAATGAGCCCTAAGGCAAATTCTGAGATACGCCTTGTGCTAACTCCACAGGGAAAGCTCAGATCTGAAAATGGTGTGAGAATTCGACTTTCCGGACACTAGGGAACATGAATATGTGTTTCTTTTTCATTTCTGAGCTCTGTATCAAAAGTGAAGTTTTCTGGCTGAATTGAGTCGTAAGGTAAATTCTATGATACGCCTTGGGCTAACTGCTAAGGGAAAATTCGGATCTGAAAATGGTGCGAGAATTCGGCTTTCCAGACCCTCGGGAACATGAATATGTGTTTCTTTTTCATTTCTGAGCTCTGTGTCAAAAGTGAAGTTTCTGGCTGTAAATTGATTTCTATGGCAAATTCTGAGATACGCCTTGGGCTAACTCCACAGGGAAAGCTCGGATCTGAAAATGGTTTGTGAATTCGGCTTTCCAGACCCTAGGGAACATGAATATGTGTTTCTTTTTCATTTCTGAGCTCTGTATCAAAAGTGATGTTTTCTGGCTGAATTGAGTAGTAAGGTAAATTCTATGATATGGCATTGGCTAACTCCTAAGGGAAAACTCGGATCTGAAAATGGTGTGAGAATTTGGCATTCCAGACCCTGGGGAACATGAATATGTGTTTCTTTTTCATTTCTGAGCTCTGTGTCAAAAGTGAAGTTTTCGGGCTGAATTGAGTGGTAAGGTAAATTCTATGATACGCCTTTGGCTAACTCCTCAGGGAAAGCTCGCGTCTGAAAATGATGTGACAATTCACATATTCATGTTCCCCAGGGTCTGGAAAGCTGAATTCTCACACAATTTTCAGATCCGAGCTTTCCCTGAGGAGTTAGCTGAAGGCGTATCTCAGAATTTGCCATAGAAATCAATTTACAGCCAGAAACTTCACTTTTGACACAGAGCTCAGAAATGAAAAAGAAACACATATTCATGTTCCCCAGGGTCTGGAATGCCAAATTCTCACACCATTTTCAGATCCGAGTTTTCCCTTAGGAGTTAGCCAATGCCATATCATAGAATTTACCTTACTACTCAATTCAGCCAGAAAACTTCACTTTTGATACAGAGCTCAGAAATGAAAAAGAAACACATATTCATGTTTCCTAGGATCGGGAAAGCCGAATTCTCACACCATTTTCAGATCCGAGCTTTCCCTGAGGAGTTAGCCCATGGCGTATCTCAGAATTCGCCATAGAACTCAATTCATCCGGAAAACTTCACTGTTGACACAGAGCTCAGAAATGAAAAAGAAACACATATTCATGTTCCCTAGGGTCTGGAAAGCCGAATTCACAAACCATTTTCAGATCCGAGCTTTCCCTGTGGAGTTAGCCCAAGGCGTATCTCAGAATTTGCCATAGAAATCAATTTACAGCCAGAAACTTCACTTTTGACACAGAGCTCAGAAATGAAAAAGAAACACATATTCATGTTCCCGAGGGTCTGGAAAGCCGAATTCTCGCACCATTTTCAGATCCGAGTTTTCCCTTAGCAGTTAGCCCAAGGCGTATCATAGAATTTACCTTACGACTCAATTCAGCCAGAAAACTTCACTTTTGATACAGAGCTCAGAAATGAAAAAGAAACACATATTCATGTTCCCTAGTGTCCGGAAAGCCGAATTCTGACACCATTTTCAGATCTGAGCTTTCCCTGTGGAGTTAGCCCAAGGCGTATCTCAGAATTTGCCTTAGGGCTCATTTCAGCCAGAAAACTTCACTTTTGACACAGAGCTCAGAAATGAAAAAGAAACACATATTCATGTTCCCAGGGTCTGGAATGCCAAATTCTCACACCATTTTCAGATCCGAGTTTTCCCTTAGGAGTTAGCCAATGCCATATCATAGAATTTACCTTACTACTCAATTCAGCCAGAAAACTTCACTTTTGATACAGAGCTCAGAAATGAAAAAGAAACACATATTCATGTTTCCTAGGATCTGGAAAGCCGAATTCTCACACCATTTTCAGATCCGAGCTTTCCCTGAGGAGTTAGCCCATGGCGTATCTCAGAATTCGCCATAGAACTCAATTCATCCGGAAAACTTCACTTTTGACACAGAGCTCAGAAATGAAAAAGAAACACATATTCATGTTCCCCAGGGTCTGGAATTACGAATTCTCACACAATTTTCAGATCCGAGCTTTCCCTGAGGAGTTAGCTGAAGGCTTATCATAGAATTTACCTTACAACTCAATTCAGCCCGAAAACCTCACTTTTGATACAGAGCTCAGAAATGAAAAAGAAACACATATTCATGTTCCCCAGGGTCTGGAAAGCCAAAATCTCACCCCATTTTCAGTTCCAAGCTTTCCCTGTGGAGTTAGCCAATGCCATATCATCGAATTTACCTTACAACTCAATTCAGCCAGAAAACTTCACTTTTGACACAGAGCTCAGAAATGAAAAAGAAACACATATTCATGTTCCCCAGGGTCTGGAAAGCCAAAATATCACCCAATTTTCAGATCCAAGCTTTCTCTGAGGAGTTAACCCAAGGCGTATCTCAGAATTCGCCATAGAACTCAATTCATCCGGAAAACCTCACTGTTGACACAGAGCTCAGAAATGAAAAAGAAACACATATTCATGTTCCCTAGGGTCTGGAAAGCCGAATTCACAAACCATTTTCAGATCCGAGCTTTCCCTGTGGAGTTAGCCCAAGGCGTATCTCAGAATTTGCCATAGAAATCAATTTACAGCCAGAAACTTCACTTTTGACACAGAGCTCAGAAATGAAAAAGAAACACATATTCATGTTCCCTACTGTCTGTAAAGCCGAATTCTCACACCATTTTCAGATCCGAGCTTTCCCTGAGGAGTTAGCCCATGGCGTATCTCAGAATTCGCCATAGAACTCAATTCATCCGGAAAACTTCACTGTTGACACAGAGCTCAGAAATGAAAAAGAAACACATATTCATGTTCCCCAGGGTCTGGAATTACGAATTCTCACACAAATTTCAGATCCGAGCTTTCCCTGAGGAGTTAGCTGAAGGCGTATCATAGAATTTACCTTACAACTCAATTCAGCCCGAAAACCTCACTTTAGATACAGAGCTCAGAAATGAAAGAGAAACACATATTCATGTTCCCCAGGGTCTGGAAAGCCAAAATCTCACCCATTTTCAGTTCCGAGCTTTCCCTGTGGAGTTAGCCCAAGGCTCAGAATTTGCCTTAGGACTCAATTTACAGCCAGAAACATCACTTTTGACACAGAGCTCAGAAATGGAAAAGAAACACATATTCATGTTCCCCAGGGTCTGGAATGCCGAATTCTCACACAATTTTCAGATCCGAGTTTTCCCTTAGGTGTTAGCTGAAGGCGTATCATCGAATTTACCTTACAACTCAATTCAGCCAGAAAACTTCACTTTTGACACAGAGCTCAGAAATGAAAAAGAAACACATATTCATGTTCCCCAGGGTCTGGAAAGCCAAAATCTCACCCAATTTTCAGATCCAAGCTTTCTCTGAGGAGTTAGCCCAAGGCGTATCTCAGAATTCGCCATAGAAATCAATTTACAGCCAGAAACTTCACTTTTGAAACAGAGCTCAGAAATGAAAAAGAAACACATATTCATGTTCCCCAGGGTCTGGAAAGCCGAATTCTCGCACCATTTTCAGATCCGAGCTTTCCCTGAGGAGTTAGCTGAAGGCGTATCATAGAATTTACCTTACAACTCAATTCAGCCCGAAAACCTCACTTTTGATACAGAGCTCAGAAATGAAAAAGAAACACATATTCATGTTCCCCAGGGTCTGGAAAGCCAAAATCTCACCCCATTTTCAGTTCCGAGCTTTCCCTGTGGAGTTAGCCCAAGGCTCAGAATTTGCCTTAAGACTCAATTTACAACCAGAAACTTCACTTTTGACACAGAGCTCAGAAATGGAAAAGAAACACATATTTATGTTCCCCAGGGTCTGGAATGCCGAATTCTCACACAATTTTCAGATCCGAGTTTTCCCTTAGGTGTTAGCCAATGCCATATCATCGAATTTACCTTACAACTCAATTCAGCCAGAAAACTTCACTTTTGACACAGAGCTCAGAAATGAAAAAGAAACACATATTCATGTTCCCCAGGGTCTGGAAAGCCAAAATCTCACCCAATTTTCAGATCCAAGCTTTCTCTGAGGAGTTAGCCCAAGGCGTATCTCAGAATTCGCCATAGAACTCAATTCATCCGGAAAACTTCACTTTTGACACAGAGCTCAGAAATGAAAAAGAAACACATATTCATGTTCCCCAGGGTCTGGAAAGCTGAATTCTCACACAATTTTCAGATCCGAGCTTTCCCTGAGGAGTTAGCTGAAGGCGTATCATAGAATTTACCTTACAACTCAATTCAGCCCGAAAACCTCACTTTTGATACAGAGCTCAGAAATGAAAAAGAAACACATATTCATGTTCCCCAGGGTCTGGAAAGCCAAAATCTCACCCCATTTTCAGTTCCGAGCTTTCCCTGTGGAGTTAGCCCAAGGCTCAGAATTTGCCTTAAGACTCAATTTACAACCAGAAACTTCACTTTTGACACAGAGCTCAGAAATGGAAAAGAAACACATATTTATGTTCCCCAGGGTCTGGAATGCCGAATTCTCACACAATTTTCAGATCCGAGTTTTCCCTTAGGTGTTAGCCAATGCCATATCATCGAATTTACCTTACAACTCAATTCAGCCAGAAAACTTCACTTTTGACACAGAGCTCAGAAATGAAAAAGAAACACATATTCATGTTCCCCAGGGTCTGGAAAGCCAAAATCTCACCCAATTTTCAGATCCAAGCTTTCTCTGAGGAGTTAGCCCAAGGCGTATCTCAGAATTCGCCATAGAACTCAATTCATCCGGAAAACTTCACTGTTGACACAGAGCTCAGAAATGAAAAAGAAACACATATTCATGTTCCCTAGGGTCTGGAAAGCCGATTTCTCACACCATTTTCAGATCCGAGTTTCCCTGTGGAGTTAGCCCAAGGCGTATCTCAGAATTCGCCATAGAACTCAATTCACCCGGAAAACTTCACTGTTGACACAGAGCTCAGAAATGAAAAAGAAACACATATTCGTGTTCCCCAGGGTCTGGAATTATGAATTCTCACACAAATTTCAGATCCGAGTTTTCCCTTAGGAGTTAGCCAATGCCATATCATAGAATTTACCTTACAACTCAATTCAGCCAGAAAACTTCACTTTTGACACAGAGCTCAGAAATGAAAAAGAAACACATATTCATGTTCCCCAGGGTCTGGAAAGCTGAATTCTCACACCATTTTCAGATCCGAGCTTTCCCTGAGGAGTTAGCCAATGCCATATCATAGAATTTACCTTACAACTCAATTCAGCCAGAAAACTTCACTTTTGACACAGAGCTCAGAAATGAAAAAGAAACACATATTCATGTTCCCCAGGGTCTGGAAAGCTGAATTCTCACACAATTTTCAGATCCGAGCTTTCCCTGAGGAGTTAGCTGAATGCGTATCATAGAATTTACCTTACAACTCAATTCAGCCCGAAAACCTCACTTTTGATACAGAGCTCAGAAATGAAAAAGAAACACATATTCATGTTCCCCAGGGTCTGGAAAGCCAAAATCTCACCCCATTTTCAGTTCCGAGCTTTCCCTGTGGAGTTAGCCCAAGGCTCAGAATTTGCCTTAGGACTCAATTTACAGCCAGAAACTTCACTTTTGACACAGAGCTCAGAAATGGAAAAGAAACACATATTTATGTTCCCCAGGGTCTGGAAAGCCAAAATCTCACCCAATTTTCAGATCCAAGCTTTCTCTGAGGAGTTAGCCCAAGGCGTATCTCAGAATTCGCCATAGAACTCAATTCATCCGGAAAACTTCACTGTTGACACAGAGCTCAGAAATGAAAAAGAAACACATATTCATGTTCCCTAGGGTCTGGAAAGCCGAATTCACAAACCATTTTCAGATCCGAGCTTTCCCTGTGGAGTTAGCCCAAGGCGTATCTCAGAATTTGCCATAGAAATCAATTTACAGCCAGAAACTTCACTTTTGACACAGAGCTCAGAAATGAAAAAGAAACACATATTCATGTTCCCGAGGGTCTGGAAAGCCGAATTCTCGCACCATTTTCAGATCCGAGTTTTCCCTTAGCAGTTAGCCCAAGGCGTATCATAGAATTTACCTTACGACTCAATTCAGCCAGAAAACTTCACTTTTGATACAGAGCTCAGAAATGAAAAAGAAACACATATTCATGTTCCCTAGTGTCCGGAAAGTCGAATTCTCACACCATTTTCAGATCTGAGCTTTCCCTGTGGAGTTAGCCCAAGGCGTATCTCAGAATTTGCCTTAGGGCTCATTTCAGCCAGAAAACTTCACTTTTGACACAGAGCTCAGAAATGAAAAAGAAACACATATTCATGTTCCCAGGGTCTGGAATGCCGAATTCTCACACCATTTTCAGATCCGAGTTTTCCCTTAGGAGTTAGCCGAAGGCGTATCATAGAATTTACCTTACCACTCAATTCAGCCCGAAAACTTCACTTTTGACACAGAGCTCAGAAATGAAAAAGAAACACATATTCATGTTCCCCAGGGTCTGGAAAGCTGAATTGTCACATCATTTTCAGACGCGAGCTTTCCCTGAGGAGTTAGCCGAAGGCGTATCATAGAATTTACCTTACCACTCAATTCAGCCCGAAAACTTCACTTTTGACACAGAGCTCAGAAATGAAAAAGAAACACATATTCATGTTCCCCAGGGTCTGGAAAGCCGAATTCTCACACCATTTTCAGATCCGAGCTCTCTCTGTGGAGTTAGCCCAAGGCTCAGAATTTGCCTTAGGACTCAATTTACAGCCAGAAACTTCACTGTTGACACAGAGCTCAGAAATGAAAAAGAAACACATATTCATGTTCCCTAGGGTCTGCAAAGCCGAATTCTCACACCATTTTCAGATCCGAGCTTTCCCTGTGGAGTTAGCCCAAGGCGTATCTCAGAATTTGCCATAGAAATCAATTTACAGTCAGAAACTTCACTTTTGACACAGAGCTCAGAAATGAAAAAGAAACACATATTCATGTTCCCCAGGGTCTGGAATGCCAAATTCTCACACCATTTTCAGATCCGAGTTTTCCCTTAGGAGTTAGCCAATGCCATATCATAGAATTTACCTTACTACTCAATTCAGCCAGAAAACTTCACTTTTGATACAGAGCTCAGAAATGAAAAAGAAACACATATTCATGTTTCCTAGGATCTGGAAAGCCGAATTCTCACACCATTTTCAGATCCGAGCTTTCCCTGAGGAGTTAGCCCATGGCGTATCTCAGAATTCGCCATAGAACTGAATTCATCCGGAAAACCTCACTGTTGACACAGAGCTCAGAAATGAAAAAGAAACACATATTCATGTTCCCCAGGGTCTGGAATTACGAATTCTCACACAAATTTCAGATCCGAGTTTTCCCTTAGGAGTTAGCCAATGCCATATCATAGAATTTACCTTACAACTCAATTCAGCCAGAAAACTTCACTTTTGACACAGAGCTCAGAAATGAAAAAGAAACACATATTCATGTTCCCTAGGGTCTGGAAAGCCGAATTCACAAACCATTTTCAGATCCGAGCTTTCCCTGTGGAGTTAGCCCAAGGCGTATCTCAGAATTTGCCATAGAAATCAATTTACAGCCAGAAACTTCACTTTTGACACAGAGCTCAGAAATGAAAAAGAAACACATATTCATGTTCCCGAGGGTCTGGAAAGCCGAATTCTCGCACCATTTTCAGATCCGAGTTTTCCCTTAGCAGTTAGCCCAAGGCGTATCATAGAATTTACCTTACGACTCAATTCAGCCAGAAAACTTCACTTTTGATACAGAGCTCAGAAATGAAAAAGAAACACATATTCATGTTCCCTAGTGTCCGGAAAGTCGAATTCTCACACCATTTTCAGATCTGAGCTTTCCCTGTGGAGTTAGCCCAAGGCGTATCTCAGAATTTGCCTTAGGGCTCATTTCAGCCAGAAAACTTCACTTTTGACAGTGAAGTTTTCTGGCTGAATTGAGTAGTAAGGTAAATTCTATGATATGGCATTGGCTAACTCCTAAGGGAAAACTCGGATCTGAAAATGGTGTGAGAATTTGGCTTTCCAGACCCTGGGGAACATGAATATGTGTTTCTTTTTCATTTCTGAGCTCTGTATCAAAAGTGAGGTTTTCGGGCTGAATTGAGTTGTAAGGTAAATTCTATGATACGCCTTCTACTAACTCCTCAGGGAAAGCTCGGATCTGAAAATGGTGTGAGAATTCAGATTTCCAGATCCTAGGGAACATGAATATGTGTTTCTTTTTCATTTCTGAGCTCTGTGTCAACAGTGAAGTTTTCCGGATGAATTGAGTTCTATGGCGAATTCTGAGATACGCCTTGGGCTAACTCCTCAGAGAAAGCTTGGATCTGAAAATTGGGTGAGATTTTGGCTTTCCAGACCCCGGGGAACATGAATATGTGTTTCTTTTTCATTTCTGAGCTCTGTGTCAAAAGTGAGGTTTTCTGGCTGAATTGAGTCTTAAGGTAAATTCTATGATACGCCTTGGGCTAACTGCTAAAGGAAAACTCGGATCTGAAAATGGTGTGAGAATTCAGCTTTCCAGACCCTCAGCTTTCTGAGCTCTGTGTCAAAAGTGAAGTTTTCTGGGTGAATTGAGTCCTAAGGCAAATTCTGAGATACGCCTTGGGCTAACTCCACAGGGAAAGCTCTGATCTGAAAATGGTTGGAGAATTCGGCATTCTAGACCCAGGGTAACATGAATATATGTTTCTTTTTCATTTCTGAGCTCTGTGTCAAAAGTGAAGTTTTCTGGCTGAATTGAGTTGTAAGGTAAGTTCTATGATATGGCATTGGCAAACTCCTCAGGGAAAATTCGGATCTGAAAATGGAGTGAGAATTCGGCATTGCAGACCCTGGGGAACATGAATATGTGTTTCTTTTTCATTTCTGAGCTCTGTGTCAACAGTGAAGTTTTCGGGCTCAATTGAGTGGTAAGGTAAATTCTATGATACGCCTTCGGCTAACTCCTCAGGGAAAGCTCGTATCTGAAAATGGTGTGAGAATTCGGCATTCCAGACCCTAGGGAACATGAATATGTGTTTCTTTTTCATTTCTGAGCTCTGTGTCAACAGTGAAGTTTTCCGGATGAATTGAGTTCTATGGCGAATTCTGAGATACGCCTTGGGCTAACTCCTCAGAGAAAGCTCGGATCTGAAAATGGGGTGCGATTTTGGCTTTCCAGACCCTAGGGAACATGAATATGTGTTTCTTTTTCATTTCTGAGCTCTGTATCAAAAGTGATGTTTTCTGGCTGAATTGAGTAGTAAGGTAAATTCTATGATATGGCATTGGCTAACTCCTAAGGGAAAACTCGGATCTGAAAATGGTGTGAGAATTTGGCATTCCAGACCCTGGGGAACATGAATATGTGTTTCTTTTTCATTTCTGAGCTCTGTGTCAAAAGTGAAGTTTTCGGGCTGAATTGAGTGGTAAGGTAAATTCTATGATACGCCTTCGGCTAACTCCTCAGGGAAAGCTCGCGTCTGAAAATGATGTGACAATTCAGCTTTCCAGACCCTGGGGAACATGAATATGTGTTTCTTTTTCATTTCTGAGCTCTGTGTCAAAAGTGAAGTTTTCGGGCTGAATTGAGTGGTAAGGTAAATTCTATGAAACGCCTTCGGCTAACTCCTAAGGGAAAACTCGGATCTGAAAATGGTGTGAGAATTCGGCATTCCAGACCCTGGGAACATGAATATGTGTTTCTTTTTCATTTCTGAGCTCTGTGTCAAAAGTGAAGTTTTCTGGCTGAAATGAGCCCTAAGGCAAATTCTGAGATACGCCTTGGGCTAACTCCACAGGGAAAGCTCAGATCTGAAAATGGTGTGAGAATTCGACTTTCCGGACACTAGGGAACATGAATATGTGTTTCTTTTTCATTTCTGAGCTCTGTATCAAAAGTGAAGTTTTCTGGCTGAATTGAGTCGTAAGGTAAATTCTATGATACGCCTTGGGCTAACTGCTAAGGGAAAATTCGGATCTGAAAATGGTGCGAGAATTCGGCTTTCCAGACCCTCGGGAACATGAATATGTGTTTCTTTTTCATTTCTGAGCTCTGTGTCAAAAGTGAAGTTTCTGGCTGTAAATTGATTTCTATGGCAAATTCTGAGATACGCCTTGGGCTAACTCCACAGGGAAAGCTCGGATCTGAAAATGGTTTGTGAATTCGGCTTTCCAGACCCTAGGGAACATGAATATGTGTTTCTTTTTCATTTCTGAGCTCTGTGTCAACAGTGAAGTTTTCGGGCTGAATTGAGTTGTAAGGTAAATTCTATGATACGCCTTCAGCTAACTCCTCAGGGAAAGCTCGGATCTGAAAATTGTGTGAGAATTCAGCTTTCCAGACCCTGGGGAACATGAATATGTGTTTCTTTTTCATTTCTGAGCTCTGTGTCAAAAGTGAAGTTTTCTGGCTGAATTGAGTTGTAAGGTAAATTCTATGATATGGCATTGGCTAACTCCTAAGGGAAAATTCGGATCTGAAATTTGTGTGAGAATTCGTAATTCCAGACCCTGGGGAACATGAATATGTGTTTCTTTTTCATTTCTGAGCTCTGTGTCAACAGTGAAGTTTTCCGGATGAATTGAGTTCTATGGCGAATTCTGAGATACGCCATGGGCTAACTCCTCAGGGAAAACTCGGATCTGAAAATGGTGTGAGAATTTGGCATTCCAGACCCTGGGGAACATGAATATGTGTTTCTTTTTCATTTCTGAGCTCTGTGTCAAAAGTGAAGTTTTCTGGCTGAATTGAGTTGTAAGGTAAATTCTATGATATGGCATTGGCTAATTCCTCGGGGAAAGCTCGGATCTGAAAATGGTGTGAGAATTCGGCTTTACAGACAGTAGGGAACATGAATATGTGTTTCTTTTTCATTTCTGAGCTCTGTGTCAAAAGTGAAGTTTTCGGGCTGAATTGAGTGGTAAGGAAAATTCTGAGATACGCCTTGGGCTAACTCCACAGGGAAAGCTCGCGTCTGAAAATGGTGTGACTATTCAGCTTTCCAGACCCTGGGGAACACGAATATGTGTTTCTTTTTCATTTCTGAGCTCTGTGTCAACAGTGAAGTTATCCGGGTGAATTGAGTTCTATGGCGAATTCTGAGATACGCCTTGGGCTAACTCCACAGGGAAACTCGGATCTGAAAATGGTGTGAGAATTCGGCTTTCCAGACCCTAGGGAACATGAATATGTGTTTCTTTTTCATTTCTGAGCTCTGTGTCAACAGTGAAGTTTTCCGGATGAATTGAGTTCTATGGCGAATTCTGAGATACGCCTTGGGCTAACTCCTCAGAGAAAGCTTGGATCTGAAAATTGGGTGAGATTTTGGCTTTCCAGACCCTGGGGAACATGAATATGTGTTTCTTTTTCATTTCTGAGCTCTGTGTCAAAAGTGAAGTTTTCTGGCTGAATTGAGTTGTAAGGTAAATTCGATGATATGGCATTGGCTAACACCTAAGGGAAAACTCGGATCAGAAAATTGTGTGAGAATTCGGCATTCCAGACCCTGGGGAACATAAATATGTGTGTCTTTTCCATTTCTGAGCTCTGTGTCAAAAGTGAAGTTTCTGGCTGTAAATTGAGTCTTAAGGCAAATTCTGAGCCTTGGGCTAACTCCACAGGGAAATCTCGGAACTGAAAATGGTTTGTGAATTCGGCTTTCCAGACCCTAGGGAACATGAATATGTGTTTCTTTTTCATTTCTGAGCTCTGTATCAAAACTGAGGTTTTCGGGCTGAATTGAGTTGTAAGGTAAATTCTATGATACGCCTTCAGCTAACTCCTCAGGGAAAGCTCGGATCTGAAAATTGTGTGAGAATTCAGCTTTCCAGACCCTGGGGAACATGAATATGTGTTTCTTTTTCATTTCTGAGCTCTGTGTTAAAAGTGAAGTTTTCTGGCTGAATTGAGTTGTAAGGTAAATTCTATGATATGGCATTGGCTAACTCCTAAGGGAAAACTCGGATCTGAAATTTGTGTGAGAATTCGTAATTCCAGACCCTGGGGAACATGAATATGTGTTTCTTTTTCATTTCTGAGCTCTGTGTCAACAGTGAAGTTTTCCGGATGAATTGAGTTCTATGGCGAATTCTGAGATACGCCATGGGCTAACTCCTCAGGGAAAGCTCGGATCTGAAAATGGTGTGAGAATTCGGCTTTCCAGATCCTAGGGAACATGAATATGTGTTTCTTTTTCATTTCTGAGCTCTGTATCAAAAGTGAAGTTTTCTGGCTGAATTGAGTAGTAAGGTAAATTCTACGATATGGCATTGGCTAACTCCTAAGGGAAAACTCGGATCTGAAAATGGTGTGAGAATTTGGCATTCCAGACCCTGGGGAACATGAATATGTGTTTCTTTTTCATTTCTGAGCTCTGTGTCAAAAGTGAAGTTTTCGGGCTGAATTGACTGGTAAGGTAAATTCTATGATACGCCTTCGGCTAACTCCTCAGGGAAAGCTCGCGTCTGAAAATGGTGTGACAATTCAGCTTTCCAGACCCTCGGGAACATGAATATGTGTTTCTTTTTCATTTCTGAGCTCTGTGTCAACAGTGAAGTTTTCCGGATGAATTGAGTTCTATGGCGAATTCTGAGATACGCCTTGGGCTAACTCCTCAGAGAAAGCTTGGATCTGAAAATGGGGTGAGATTTTGGCTTTCCAGACCCTGGGGAACATGAATATGTGTTTCTTTTTCATTTCTGAGCTCTTTGTCAAAAGTGAAGTTTTCTGGCTGAATTGAGCCATAAGGCAAATTATGAGATATGCCATGGGCTAACTCCTCAGGGAAACTACGGGTCTGAAAATGGTGTGAGAATTCGGCTTTACAGACCGTAGGGAACATGAATATGTGTGTTTTTTTTCATTTCTGAGCTCTGTGTCAATAGTGAAGTTTTCTGCGTGAATTGAGTCCTAAGGCAAATACTGAGATACGCCTTGGGCTAACTCCACAGGGAAAGCTCGGATCTGAAAATGGTGTGAGAATTCGGCTTTCCAGGCCCTAGGGAACATGAATATGTATTTCTTTTTCATTTCTGAGCTCTGTGTCAAAAGTGAGGTTTTCGGGCTGAATTGAGTTGTAAGGTAAATTCTATGATACGCCTTCTGCTAACTCCTCTGGGAAAGCTCGGATCTGAAAATGGTGTTAGAATTCAGCTTTCCAGACCCCAGGGAACATGAATATGTGTTTCTTTTTCATTTCTGAGCTCTGTGTCAAAAGTGAAGTTTTCGGGCTGAATTGAGTGGTAAGGAAAATTCTGAGATACGCCTTGGGCTAACTCCACAGGGAAAGCTCGCGTCTGAAAATGGTGTGACTATTCAGGTTTCCAGACCCTGGGGAACACGAATATGTGTTTCTTTTTCATTTCTGAGCTCTGTGTCAACAGTGAAGTTATCCGGGTGAATTGAGTTCTATGGCGAATTCTGAGATACGCCTTGGGCTAACTCCACAGGGAAACTCGGATCTGAAAATGGTGTGAGAATTCGGCTTTCCAGACCCTAGGGAACATGAATATGTGTTTCTTTTTCATTTCTGAGCTCTGTGTCAACAGTGAAGTTTTCCGGATGAATTGAGTTCTATGGCGAATTCTGAGATACGCCTTGGGCTAACTCCACAGAGAGAGCTCGGATCTGAAAATGGTGTGAGAATTCGGCTTTCCAGACCCTAGGGAACATGAATATGTGTTTCTTTTTCATTTCTGAGCTCTGTATCAAAAGTGAAGTTTTCTGGCTGAATTGAGTAGTAAGGTAAATTCTATGATATGGCATTGGCTAACTCCTAAGGGAAAACTCGGATCTGAAAATGGTGTGAGAATTTGGCATTCCAGACCCTGGGGAACATGAATATGTGTTTCTTTTTCATTTCTGAGCTCTGTGTCAAAAGTGAAGTTTTCGGGCTGAATTGACTGGTAAGGTAAATTCTATGATACGCCTTCGGCTAACTCCTCAGGGAAAGCTCGCGTCTGAAAATGGTGTGACAATTCAGCTTTCCAGACCCTCGGGAACATGAATATGTGTTTCTTTTTCATTTCTGAGCTCTGTGTCAACAGTGAAGTTTTCCGTTTGAATTGAGTTCTATGGCGAATTCTGAGATACGCCTTGGGCTAACTCCTCAGAGAGAGCTCGGATCTGAAAATGGTGTGAGAATTCGGCTTTCCAGACCCTAGGGAACATGAATATGTGTTTCTTTTTCATTTCTGAGCTCTGTATCAAAAGTGAAGTTTTCTGGCTGAATTGAGTAGTAAGGTAAATTCTATGATATGGCATTGGCTAACTCCTAAGGGAAAACTCGGATCTGAAAATGGTGTGAGAATTTGGCATTCCAGACCCTGGGGAACATGAATATGTGTTTCTTTTTCATTTCTGAGCTCTGTGTCAAAAGTGAAGTTTTCGGGCTGAATTGACTGGTAAGGTAAATTCTATGATACGCCTTCGGCTAACTCCTCAGGGAAAGCTCGCGTCTGAAAATGGTGTGACAATTCAGCTTTCCAGACCCTCGGGAACATGAATATGTGTTTCTTTTTCATTTCTGAGCTCTGTGTCAACAGTGAAGTTTTCCGGATGAATTGAGTTCTATGGCGAATTCTGAGATACGCCTTGGGCTAACTCCTCAGAGAAAGCTTGGATCTGAAAATGGGGTGAGATTTTGGCTTTCCAGACCCTGGGGAACATGAATATGTGTATCTTTTTCATTTCTGAGCTCTTTGTCAAAAGTGAAGTTTTCTGGCTGAATTGAGCCATAAGGCAAATTATGAGATACGCCATGGGCTAACTCCTCAGGGAAACTACGGGTCTGAAAATGGTGTGAGAATTCGGCTTTACAGACCGTAGGGAACATGAATATGTGTTTTTTTTTTTCATTTCTGAGCTCTGTGTCAATAGTGAAGTTTTCTGCGTGAATTGAGTCCTAAGGCAAATACTGAGATACGCCTTGGGCTAACTCCACAGGGAAAGCTCGGATCTGAAAATGGTGTGAGAATTCGGCTTTCCAGACCCTAGGGAACATGAATATGTATTTCTTTTTCATTTCTGAGCTCTGTGTCAAAAGTGAGGTTTTCGGGCTGAATTGAGTTGTAAGGTAAATTCTATGATACGCCTTCTGCTAACTCCTCTGGGAAAGTTCGGATCTGAAAATGGTGTTAGAATTCAGCTTTCCAGACCCCAGGGAACATGAATATGTGTTTCTTTTTCATTTCTGAGCTCTGTGTCAAAAGTGAAGTTTTCGGGCTGAATTGAGTGGTAAGGAAAATTCTGAGATACGCCTTGGGCTAACTCCACAGGGAAAGCTCGCGTCTGAAAATGGTGTGACTATTCAGGTTTCCAGACCCTGGGGAACACGAATATGTGTTTCTTTTTCATTTCTGAGCTCTGTGTCAACAGTGAAGTTATCCGGGTGAATTGAGTTCTATGGCGAATTCTGAGATACGCCTTGGGCTAACTCCACAGGGAAACTCGGATCTGAAAATGGTGTGAGAATTCGGCTTTCCAGACCCTAGGGAACATGAATATGTGTTTCTTTTTCATTTCTGAGCTCTGTGTCAACAGTGAAGTTTTCCGGATGAATTGAGTTCTATGGCGAATTCTGAGATACGCCTTGGGCTAACTCCACAGAGAGAGCTCGGATCTGAAAATGGTGTGAGAATTCGGCTTTCCAGACCCTAGGGAACATGAATATGTGTTTCTTTTTCATTTCTGAGCTCTGTATCAAAAGTGAAGTTTTCTGGCTGAATTGAGTAGTAAGGTAAATTCTATGATATGGCATTGGCTAACTCCTAAGGGAAAACTCGGATCTGAAAATGGTGTGAGAATTTGGCATTCCAGACCCTGGGGAACATGAATATGTGTTTCTTTTTCATTTCTGAGCTCTGTGTCAATAGTGAAGTTTTCGGGCTGAATTGACTGGTAAGGTAAATTCTATGATACGCCTTCGGCTAACTCCTCAGGGAAAGCTCGCGTCTGAAAATGGTGTGACAATTCAGCTTTCCAGACCCTCGGGAACATGAATATGTGTTTCTTTTTCATTTCTGAGCTCTGTGTCAACAGTGAAGTTTTCCGGATGAATTGAGTTCTATGGCGAATTCTGAGATACGCCTTGGGCTAACTCCTCAGAGAAAGCTTGGATCTGAAAATGGGGTGAGAATTCGGCTTTCCAGACCCTAGGGAACATGAATATGTGTTTCTTTTTCATTTCTGAGCTCTGTGTCAACAGTGATGTTTTCCGGATGAATTGAGTTCTATGGCGAATTCTGAGATACGCCTTGGGCTAACTCCACAGAGAGAGCTCGGATCTGAAAATGGTGTGAGAATTCGGCTTTCCAGACCCTAGGGAACATGAATATGTGTTTCTTTTTCATTTCTGAGCTCTGTATCAAAAGTGAAGTTTTCTGGCTGAATTGAGTAGTAAGGTAAATTCTATGATATGGCATTGGCTAACACCTAAGGGAAAACTCGGATCTGAAAATTGTGTGAGAATTCGGCATTCCAGACCCTGGGGAACATAAATATGTGTTTCTTTTCCATTTCTGAGCTCTGTGTCAAAAGTGAAGTTTCTGGCTGTAAATTGAGTCTTAAGGCAAATTCTGAGCCTTGGGCTAACTCCACAGGGAAATCTCGGAACTGAAAATGGGGTGAGATTTTGGCTTTCCAGACCCTGGGGAACATGAATATGTGTTTCTTTTTCATTTCTGAGCTCTGTATCAAAAGTGAGGTTTTCGGGCTGAATTGAGTTGTAAGGTAAATTCTATGATACGCCTTCAGCTAACTCCTCAGGGAAAGCTCGGATCTGAAAATTGTGTGAGAATTCAGCTATCCAGACCCTGGGGAACATGAATATGTGTTTCTTTTTCATTTCTGAGCTCTGTGTCAAAAGTGAAGTTTTCTGGCTGAATTGAGTTGTAAGGTAAATTCGATGATATGGCATTGGCTAACTCCTAAGGGAAAACTCGGATCTGAAATTTGTGTGAGAATTCGGCATTCCAGACCCTGGGGAACATAAATATGTGTGTCTTTTCCATTTCTGAGCTCTGTGTCAAAAGTGAAGTTTCTGGCTGTAAATTGAGTCTTAAGGCAAATTCTGAGCCTTGGGCTAACTCCACAGGGAAATCTCGGAACTGAAAATGGTTTGTGAATTCGGCTTTCCAGACCCTAGGGAACATGAATATGTGTTTCTTTTTCATTTCTGAGCTCTGTATCAAAACTGAGGTTTTCGGGCTGAATTGAGTTGTAAGGTAAATTCTATGATACGCCTTCAGCTAACTCCTCAGGGAAAGCTCGGATCTGAAAATTGTGTGAGAATTCAGCTTTCCAGACCCTGGGGAACATGAATATGTGTTTCTTTTTCATTTCTGAGCTCTGTGTTAAAAGTGAAGTTTTCTGGCTGAATTGAGTTGTAAGGTAAATTCTATGATATGGCATTGGCTAACTCCTAAGGGAAAACTCGGATCTGAAATTTGTGTGAGAATTCGTAATTCCAGACCCTGGGGAACATGAATATGTGTTTCTTTTTCATTTCTGAGCTCTGTGTCAACAGTGAAGTTTTCCGGATGAATTGAGTTCTATGGCGAATTCTGAGATACGCCATGGGCTAACTCCTCAGGGAAAGCTCGGATCTGAAAATGGTGTGAGAATTCGGCTTTCCAGATCCTAGGGAACATGAATATGTGTTTCTTTTTCATTTCTGAGCTCTGTATCAAAAGTGAAGTTTTCTGGCTGAATTGAGTAGTAAGGTAAATTCTACGATATGGCATTGGCTAACTCCTAAGGGAAAACTCGGATCTGAAAATGGTGTGAGAATTTGGCATTCCAGACCCTGGGGAACATGAATATGTGTTTCTTTTTCATTTCTGAGCTCTGTGTCAAAAGTGAAGTTTTCGGGCTGAATTGACTGGTAAGGTAAATTCTATGATACGCCTTCGGCTAACTCCTCAGGGAAAGCTCGCGTCTGAAAATGGTGTGACAATTCAGCTTTCCAGACCCTCGGGAACATGAATATGTGTTTCTTTTTCATTTCTGAGCTCTGTGTCAACAGTGAAGTTTTCCGGATGAATTGAGTTCTATGGCGAATTCTGAGATACGCCTTGGGCTAACTCCTCAGAGAAAGCTTGGATCTGAAAATGGGGTGAGATTTTGGCTTTCCAGACCCTGGGGAACATGAATATGTGTTTCTTTTTCATTTCTGAGCTCTTTGTCAAAAGTGAAGTTTTCTGGCTGAATTGAGCCATAAGGCAAATTATGAGATATGCCATGGGCTAACTCCTCAGGGAAACTACGGGTCTGAAAATGGTGTGAGAATTCGGCTTTACAGACCGTAGGGAACATGAATATGTGTGTTTTTTTTCATTTCTGAGCTCTGTGTCAATAGTGAAGTTTTCTGCGTGAATTGAGTCCTAAGGCAAATACTGAGATACGCCTTGGGCTAACTCCACAGGGAAAGCTCGGATCTGAAAATGGTGTGAGAATTCGGCTTTCCAGGCCCTAGGGAACATGAATATGTATTTCTTTTTCATTTCTGAGCTCTGTGTCAAAAGTGAGGTTTTCGGGCTGAATTGAGTTGTAAGGTAAATTCTATGATACGCCTTCTGCTAACTCCTCTGGGAAAGCTCGGATCTGAAAATGGTGTTAGAATTCAGCTTTCCAGACCCCAGGGAACATGAATATGTGTTTCTTTTTCATTTCTGAGCTCTGTGTCAAAAGTGAAGTTTTCGGGCTGAATTGAGTGGTAAGGAAAATTCTGAGATACGCCTTGGGCTAACTCCACAGGGAAAGCTCGCGTCTGAAAATGGTGTGACTATTCAGGTTTCCAGACCCTGGGGAACACGAATATGTGTTTCTTTTTCATTTCTGAGCTCTGTGTCAACAGTGAAGTTATCCGGGTGAATTGAGTTCTATGGCGAATTCTGAGATACGCCTTGGGCTAACTCCACAGGGAAACTCGGATCTGAAAATGGTGTGAGAATTCGGCTTTCCAGACCCTAGGGAACATGAATATGTGTTTCTTTTTCATTTCTGAGCTCTGTGTCAACAGTGAAGTTTTCCGGATGAATTGAGTTCTATGGCGAATTCTGAGATACGCCTTGGGCTAACTCCACAGAGAGAGCTCGGATCTGAAAATGGTGTGAGAATTCGGCTTTCCAGACCCTAGGGAACATGAATATGTGTTTCTTTTTCATTTCTGAGCTCTGTATCAAAAGTGAAGTTTTCTGGCTGAATTGAGTAGTAAGGTAAATTCTATGATATGGCATTGGCTAACTCCTAAGGGAAAACTCGGATCTGAAAATGGTGTGAGAATTTGGCATTCCAGACCCTGGGGAACATGAATATGTGTTTCTTTTTCATTTCTGAGCTCTGTGTCAAAAGTGAAGTTTTCGGGCTGAATTGACTGGTAAGGTAAATTCTATGATACGCCTTCGGCTAACTCCTCAGGGAAAGCTCGCGTCTGAAAATGGTGTGACAATTCAGCTTTCCAGACCCTCGGGAACATGAATATGTGTTTCTTTTTCATTTCTGAGCTCTGTGTCAACAGTGAAGTTTTCCGTTTGAATTGAGTTCTATGGCGAATTCTGAGATACGCCTTGGGCTAACTCCTCAGAGAGAGCTCGGATCTGAAAATGGTGTGAGAATTCGGCTTTCCAGACCCTAGGGAACATGAATATGTGTTTCTTTTTCATTTCTGAGCTCTGTATCAAAAGTGAAGTTTTCTGGCTGAATTGAGTAGTAAGGTAAATTCTATGATATGGCATTGGCTAACTCCTAAGGGAAAACTCGGATCTGAAAATGGTGTGAGAATTTGGCATTCCAGACCCTGGGGAACATGAATATGTGTTTCTTTTTCATTTCTGAGCTCTGTGTCAAAAGTGAAGTTTTCGGGCTGAATTGACTGGTAAGGTAAATTCTATGATACGCCTTCGGCTAACTCCTCAGGGAAAGCTCGCGTCTGAAAATGGTGTGACAATTCAGCTTTCCAGACCCTCGGGAACATGAATATGTGTTTCTTTTTCATTTCTGAGCTCTGTGTCAACAGTGAAGTTTTCCGGATGAATTGAGTTCTATGGCGAATTCTGAGATACGCCTTGGGCTAACTCCTCAGAGAAAGCTTGGATCTGAAAATGGGGTGAGATTTTGGCTTTCCAGACCCTGGGGAACATGAATATGTGTATCTTTTTCATTTCTGAGCTCTTTGTCAAAAGTGAAGTTTTCTGGCTGAATTGAGCCATAAGGCAAATTATGAGATACGCCATGGGCTAACTCCTCAGGGAAACTACGGGTCTGAAAATGGTGTGAGAATTCGGCTTTACAGACCGTAGGGAACATGAATATGTGTTTTTTTTTTTCATTTCTGAGCTCTGTGTCAATAGTGAAGTTTTCTGCGTGAATTGAGTCCTAAGGCAAATACTGAGATACGCCTTGGGCTAACTCCACAGGGAAAGCTCGGATCTGAAAATGGTGTGAGAATTCGGCTTTCCAGACCCTAGGGAACATGAATATGTATTTCTTTTTCATTTCTGAGCTCTGTGTCAAAAGTGAGGTTTTCGGGCTGAATTGAGTTGTAAGGTAAATTCTATGATACGCCTTCTGCTAACTCCTCTGGGAAAGTTCGGATCTGAAAATGGTGTTAGAATTCAGCTTTCCAGACCCCAGGGAACATGAATATGTGTTTCTTTTTCATTTCTGAGCTCTGTGTCAAAAGTGAAGTTTTCGGGCTGAATTGAGTGGTAAGGAAAATTCTGAGATACGCCTTGGGCTAACTCCACAGGGAAAGCTCGCGTCTGAAAATGGTGTGACTATTCAGGTTTCCAGACCCTGGGGAACACGAATATGTGTTTCTTTTTCATTTCTGAGCTCTGTGTCAACAGTGAAGTTATCCGGGTGAATTGAGTTCTATGGCGAATTCTGAGATACGCCTTGGGCTAACTCCACAGGGAAACTCGGATCTGAAAATGGTGTGAGAATTCGGCTTTCCAGACCCTAGGGAACATGAATATGTGTTTCTTTTTCATTTCTGAGCTCTGTGTCAACAGTGAAGTTTTCCGGATGAATTGAGTTCTATGGCGAATTCTGAGATACGCCTTGGGCTAACTCCACAGAGAGAGCTCGGATCTGAAAATGGTGTGAGAATTCGGCTTTCCAGACCCTAGGGAACATGAATATGTGTTTCTTTTTCATTTCTGAGCTCTGTATCAAAAGTGAAGTTTTCTGGCTGAATTGAGTAGTAAGGTAAATTCTATGATATGGCATTGGCTAACTCCTAAGGGAAAACTCGGATCTGAAAATGGTGTGAGAATTTGGCATTCCAGACCCTGGGGAACATGAATATGTGTTTCTTTTTCATTTCTGAGCTCTGTGTCAATAGTGAAGTTTTCGGGCTGAATTGACTGGTAAGGTAAATTCTATGATACGCCTTCGGCTAACTCCTCAGGGAAAGCTCGCGTCTGAAAATGGTGTGACAATTCAGCTTTCCAGACCCTCGGGAACATGAATATGTGTTTCTTTTTCATTTCTGAGCTCTGTGTCAACAGTGAAGTTTTCCGGATGAATTGAGTTCTATGGCGAATTCTGAGATACGCCTTGGGCTAACTCCTCAGAGAAAGCTTGGATCTGAAAATGGGGTGAGAATTCGGCTTTCCAGACCCTAGGGAACATGAATATGTGTTTCTTTTTCATTTCTGAGCTCTGTGTCAACAGTGATGTTTTCCGGATGAATTGAGTTCTATGGCGAATTCTGAGATACGCCTTGGGCTAACTCCACAGAGAGAGCTCGGATCTGAAAATGGTGTGAGAATTCGGCTTTCCAGACCCTAGGGAACATGAATATGTGTTTCTTTTTCATTTCTGAGCTCTGTATCAAAAGTGAAGTTTTCTGGCTGAATTGAGTAGTAAGGTAAATTCTATGATATGGCATTGGCTAACACCTAAGGGAAAACTCGGATCTGAAAATTGTGTGAGAATTCGGCATTCCAGACCCTGGGGAACATAAATATGTGTTTCTTTTCCATTTCTGAGCTCTGTGTCAAAAGTGAAGTTTCTGGCTGTAAATTGAGTCTTAAGGCAAATTCTGAGCCTTGGGCTAACTCCACAGGGAAATCTCGGAACTGAAAATGGGGTGAGATTTTGGCTTTCCAGACCCTGGGGAACATGAATATGTGTTTCTTTTTCATTTCTGAGCTCTGTATCAAAAGTGAGGTTTTCGGGCTGAATTGAGTTGTAAGGTAAATTCTATGATACGCCTTCAGCTAACTCCTCAGGGAAAGCTCGGATCTGAAAATTGTGTGAGAATTCAGCTATCCAGACCCTGGGGAACATGAATATGTGTTTCTTTTTCATTTCTGAGCTCTGTGTCAAAAGTGAAGTTTTCTGGCTGAATTGAGTTGTAAGGTAAATTCGATGATATGGCATTGGCTAACTCCTAAGGGAAAACTCGGATCTGAAATTTGTGTGAGAATTCGTAATTCCAGACCCTGGGGAACATGAATATGTGTTTCTTTTTCATTTCTGAGCTCTGTGTCAACAGTGAAGTTTTCCGGATGAATTGAGTTCTATGGCGAATTCTGAGATACGCCATGGGCTAACTCCTCAGGGAAAGCTCGGATCTGAAAATGGTGTGAGAATTCGGCTTTCCAGATCCTAGGGAACATGAATATGTGTTTCTTTTTCATTTCTGAGCTCTGTATCAAAAGTGAAGTTTTCTGGCTGAATTGAGTAGTAAGGTAAATTCTATGATATGGCATTGGCTAACTCCTAAGGGAAAACTCGGATCTGAAAATGGTGTGAGAATTTGGCATTCCAGACCCTGGGGAACATGAATATGTGTTTCTTTTTCATTTCTGAGCTCTGTGTCAAAAGTGAAGTTTCTGGCTGTAAATTGATTTCTATGGCAAATTCTGAGATACGCCTTGGGCTAACTCCACAGGGAAAGCTCGGATCTGAAAATGGTGTGAGAATTCGGCTTTCCAGACCCTAGGGAACATGAATATGTGTTTCTTTTTCATTTCTGAGCTCTGTGTCAACAGTGAAGTTTTCCGGATGAATTGAGTTCTATGGCGAATTCTGAGATACGCCTTGGGCTAACTCCACAGAGAGAGCTCGGATCTGAAAATGGTGTGAGAATTCGGCTTTCCAGACCCTAGGGAACATGAATATGTGTTTCTTTTTCATTTCTGAGCTCTGTATCAAAAGTGAAGTTTTCTGGCTGAATTGAGTAGTAAGGTAAATTCTATGATATGGCATTGGCTAACTCCTAAGGGAAAACTCGGATCTGAAAATGGTGTGAGAATTTGGCATTCCAGACCCTGGGGAACATGAATATGTGTTTCTTTTTCATTTCTGAGCTCTGTGTCAAAAGTGAAGTTTTCGGGCTGAATTGACTGGTAAGGTAAATTCTATGATACGCCTTCGGCTAACTCCTCAGGGAAAGCTCGCGTCTGAAAATGGTGTGACAATTCAGCTTTCCAGACCCTCGGGAACATGAATATGTGTTTCTTTTTCATTTCTGAGCTCTGTGTCAACAGTGAAGTTTTCCGGATGAATTGAGTTCTATGGCGAATTCTGAGATACGCCTTGGGCTAACTCCTCAGAGAAAGCTTGGATCTGAAAATGGGGTGAGATTTTGGCTTTCCAGACCCTGGGGAACATGAATATGTGTTTCTTTTTCATTTCTGAGCTCTTTGTCAAAAGTGAAGTTTTCTGGCTGAATTGAGCCATAAGGCAAATTATGAGATACGCCATGGGCTAACTCCTCCTGGAAACTACGGGTCTGAAAATGGTGTGAGAATTCGGCTTTACAGACCGTAGGGAACATGAATATGTGTTTTTTTTTTCATTTCTGAGCTCTGTGTCAATAGTGAAGTTTTCTGCGTGAATTGAGTCCTAAGGCAAATACTGAGATACGCCTTGGGCTAACTCCACAGGGAAAGCTCGGATCTGAAAATGGTGTGAGAATTCGGCTTTCCAGACCCTAGGGAACATGAATATGTATTTCTTTTTCATTTCTGAGCTCTGTGTCAAAAGTGAGGTTTTCGGGCTGAATTGAGTTGTAAGGTAAATTCTATGATACGCCTTCTGCTAACTCCTCTGGGAAAGCTCGGATCTGAAAATGGTGTTAGAATTCAGCTTTCCAGACCCCAGGGAACATGAATATGTGTTTCTTTTTCATTTCTGAGCTCTGTGTCAAAAGTGAAGTTTTCGGGCTGAATTGAGTGGTAAGGAAAATTCTGAGATACGCCTTGGGCTAACTCCACAGGGAAAGCTCGCGTCTGAAAATGGTGTGACTATTCAGGTTTCCAGACCCTGGGGAACACGAATATGTGTTTCTTTTTCATTTCTGAGCTCTGTGTCAACAGTGAAGTTATCCGGGTGAATTGAGTTCGTTGGCGAATTCTGAGATACGCCTTGGGCTAACTCCACAGGGAAACTCGGATCTGAAAATGGTGTGAGAATTCGGCTTTCCAGACCCTAGGGAACATGAATATGTGTTTCTTTTTCATTTCTGAGCTCTGTGTCAACAGTGAAGTTTTCCGGATGAATTGAGTTCTATGGCGAATTCTGAGATACGCCTTGGGCTAACTCCTCAGAGAAAGCTTGGATCTGAAAATTGGGTGAGATTTTGGCTTTCCAGACCCTGGGGAACATGAATATGTGTTTCTTTTTCATTTCTGAGCTCTGTGTCAAAAGTGAAGTTTTCTGGCTGAATTGAGTTGTAAGGTAAATTCGATGATATGGCATTGGCTAACACCTAAGGGAAAACTCGGATCTGAAAATTGTGTGAGAATTCGGCATTCCAGACCCTGGGGAACATAAATATGTGTTTCTTTTCCATTTCTGAGCTCTGTGTCAAAAGTGAAGTTTCTGGCTGTAAATTGAGTCTAAAGGCAAATTCTGAGCCTTGGGCTAACTCCACAGGGAAATCTCGGAACTGAAAATGGGGTGAGATTTTGGCTTTCCAGACCCTGGGGAACATGAATATGTGTTTCTTTTTCATTTCTGAGCTCTGTATCAAAAGTGAGGTTTTCGGGCTGAATTGAGTTGTAAGGTAAATTCTATGATACGCCTTCAGCTAACTCCTCAGGGAAAGCTCGGATCTGAAAATTGTGTGAGAATTCAGCTATCCAGACCCTGGGGAACATGAATATGTGTTTCTTTTTCATTTCTGAGCTCTGTGTCAAAAGTGAAGTTTTCTGGCTGAATTGAGTTGTAAGGTAAATTCGATGATATGGCATTGGCTAACTCCTAAGGGAAAACTCGGATCTGAAATTTGTGTGAGAATTCGTAATTCCAGACCCTGGGGAACATGAATATGTGTTTCTTTTTCATTTCTGAGCTCTGTGTCAACAGTGAAGTTTTCCGGATGAATTGAGTTCTATGGCGAATTCTGAGATACGCCATGGGCTAACTCCTCAGGGAAAGCTCGGATCTGAAAATGGTGTGAGAATTCGGCTTTCCAGATCCTAGGGAACATGAATATGTGTTTCTTTTTCATTTCTGAGCTCTGTATCAAAAGTGAAGTTTTCTGGCTGAATTGAGTAGTAAGGTAAATTCTATGATATGGCATTGGCTAACACCTAAGGGAAAACTCGGATCTGAAAATGGTGTGAGAATTTGGCATTCCAGACCCTGGGGAACATGAATATGTGTTTCTTTTCCATTTCTGAGCTCTGTGTCAACAGTGAAGTTTTCCGGATGAATTGAGTTCTATGGCGAATTCTGAGATACGCCTTGGGCTAACTCCTCAGAGAAAGCTCGGATCTGAAAATGGGGTGCGATTTTGGCTTTCCAGACCCTAGGGAACATGAATATGTGTTTCTTTTTCATTTCTGAGCTCTGTATCAAAAGTGATGTTTTCTGGCTGAATTGAGTAGTAAGGTAAATTCTATGATATGGCATTGGCTAACTCCTAAGGGAAAACTCGGATCTGAAAATGGTGTGAGAATTTGGCATTCCAGACCCTGGGGAACATGAATATGTGTTTCTTTTTCATTTCTGAGCTCTGTGTCAAAAGTGAAGTTTTCGGGCTGAATTGAGTGGTAAGGTAAATTCTATGATACGCCTTCGGCTAACTCCTCAGGGAAAGCTCGCGTCTGAAAATGATGTGACAATTCAGCTTTCCAGACCCTGGGGAACATGAATATGTGTTTCTTTTTCATTTCTGAGCTCTGTGTCAAAAGTGAAGTTTTCCGTTTGAATTGAGTTCTATGGCGAATTCTGAGATACGCCTTGGGCTAACTCCTCAGAGAAAGCTTGGATCTGAAAATTGGGTGAGATTTTGGCTTTCCAGACCCTGGGGAACATGAATATGTGTTTCTTTTTCATTTCTGAGCTCTGTGTCAAAAGTGAAGTTTTCTGGCTGAATTGAGTTGTAAGGTAAATTCGATGATACGCCTTCAGCTAACACCTAAGGGAAAATTCGGATCTGAAAATTGTGTGAGAATTCGGCATTCCAGACCCTGGGGAACATGAATATGTGTTTCTTTTCCATTTCTGAGCTCTGTGTCAAAAGTGATGTTTCTGGCTGTAAATTGAGTCCTAAGGCAAATTCTGAGCCTTGGGCTAACTCCACAGGGAAAGCTCGGAACTGAAAATGGTGTGAGATTTTGGCTTTCCAGACCCTGGGGAACATGAATATGTGTTTCTTTTTCATTTCTGAGCTCTATATCAAAAGTGAGGTTTTCGGGCTGAATTGAGTTGTAAGGTAAATTCTATGATACGCCTTCAGCTAACTCCTCAGGGAAAGCTCGGATCTGAAATTTGTGTGAGAATTCGTAATTCCAGACCCTGGGGAACATGAATATGTGTTTCTTTTTCATTTCTGAGCTCTGTGTCAACAGTGAAGTTTTCCGGATGAATTGAGTTCTATGGCGAATTCTGAGATACGCCATGGGCTAACTCCTCAGGGAAAGCTCGGATCTGAAAATGGTGTGAGAATTCGGCTTTACAGACAGTAGGGAACATGAATATGTGTTTCTTTTTCATTTCTGAGCTCTGTGTCAAAAGTGAAGTTTTCGGGCTGAATTGAGTGGTAAGGTAAATTCTGAGATACGCCTTGGGCTAACTCCACAGGGAAAGCTCGCATCTGAAAATGGTGTGACTATTCAGCTTTCCAGACCCTGGGGAACACGAATATGTGTTTCTTTTTCATTTCTGAGCTCTGTGTCAACAGTGAAGTTATCCGGGTGAATTGAGTTCTATGGCGAATTCTGAGATACGCCTTGGGCTAACTCCACAGGGAAACTCAGATCTGAAAATTGTGTGAGAATTCGGTTTTCCAGACCCTAGGGAACATTAATATGTGTTTCTTTTTCATTTCTGAGCTCTGTGTCAACAGTGAAGTTTTCCGGATGAATTGAGTTCTATGGCGAATTCTGAGATACGCCTTGGTCTAACTCCTCAGAGAAAGCTTGGATCTGAAAATTGGGTGAGATTTTGGCTTTCCAGACCCTGGGGAACATGAATATGTGTTTCTTTTTCATTTCTGAGCTCTGTGTCAAAAGTGAAGTTTTCTGGCTGAATTGAGTTGTAAGGTAAATTCGATGATATGGCATTGGCTAACACCTAAGGGAAAACTCGGATCTGAAAATTGTGTGAGAATTCGGCATTCCAGACCCTGGGGAACATAAATATGTGTTTCTTTTCCATTTCTGAGCTCTGTGTCAAAAGTGAAGTTTCTGGCTGTAAATTGAGTCTTAAGGCAAATTCTGAGCCTTGGGCTAACTCCACAGGGAAATCTCGGAACTGAAAATGGGGTGAGATTTTGGCTTTCCAGACCCTGGGGAACATGAATATGTGTTTCTTTTTCATTTCTGAGCTCTGTATCAAAAGTGAGGTTTTCGGGCTGAATTGAGTTGTAAGGTAAATTCTATGATACGCCTTCAGCTAACTCCTCAGGGAAAGCTCGGATCTGAAAATTGTGTGAGAATTCAGCTTTCCAGACCCTGGGGAACATGAATATGTGTTTCTTTTTCATTTCTGAGCTCTGTGTCAAAAGTGAAGTTTTCTGGCTGAATTGAGTTGTAAGGTAAATTCTATGATATGGCATTGGCTAACTCCTAAGGGAAAATTCGGATCTGAAATTTGTGTGAGAATTCGTAATTCCAGACCCTGGGGAACATGAATATGTGTTTCTTTTTCATTTCTGAGCTCTGTGTCAACAGTGAAGTTTTCCGGATGAATTGAGTTCTATGGCGAATTCTGAGATACGCCATGGGCTAACTCCTCAGGGAAAACTCGGATCTGAAAATGGTGTGAGAATTTGGCATTCCAGATCCTGGGGAACATGAATATGTGTTTCTTTTTCATTTCTGAGCTCTGTGTCAAAAGTGAAGTTTCTGGCTGTAAATTGATTTCTATGGCAAATTCTGAGATACGCCTTGGGCTAACTCCTCAGAGAAAGCTTGGATCTGAAAATTGGGTGAGATTTTGGCTTTCCAGACCCTGGGGAACATGAATATGTGTTTCTTTTTCATTTCTGAGCTCTGTGTCAAAAGTGAAGTTTTCTGGCTGAATTGAGTTGTAAGGTAAATTCGATGATATGGCATTGGCTAACACCTAAGGGAAAACTCGGATCTGAAAATTGTGTGAGAATTCGGCATTCCAGACCCTGGGGAACATAAATATGTGTTTCTTTTCCATTTCTGAGCTCTGTGTCAAAAGTGAAGTTTTCTGGCTGAATTGAGTTGTAAGCTAAATTCTATGATATGGCATTGGCTAACTCCTAAGGGAAAGCTCGGATCTGAAAATGGTGTTAGAATTCAGCTTTCCAGACCCCAGGGAACATGAATATGTGTTTCTTTTTCATTTCTGAGCTCTGTGTCAAAAGTGAAGTTTTCGGGCTGAATTGAGTGGTAAGGAAAATTCTGAGATACGCCTTGGGCTAACTCCACAGGGAAAGCTCGCGTCTGAAAATGGTGTGACTATTCAGGTTTCCAGACCCTGGGGAACACGAATATGTGTTTCTTTTTCATTTCTGAGCTCTGTGTCAACAGTGAAGTTATCCGGGTGAATTGAGTTCTATGGCGAATTCTGAGATACGCCTTGGGCTAACTCCACAGGGAAACTCGGATCTGAAAATGGTGTGAGAATTCGGCTTTCCAGACCCTAGGGAACATGAATATGTGTTTCTTTTTCATTTCTGAGCTCTGTGTCAACAGTGAAGTTTTCCGGATGAATTGAGTTCTATGGCGAATTCTGAGATACGCCTTGGGCTAACTCCACAGAGAGAGCTCGGATCTGAAAATGGTGTGAGAATTCGGCTTTCCAGACCCTAGGGAACATGAATATGTGTTTCTTTTTCATTTCTGAGCTCTGTATCAAAAGTGAAGTTTTCTGGCTGAATTGAGTAGTAAGGTAAATTCTATGATATGGCATTGGCTAACTCCTAAGGGAAAACTCGGATCTGAAAATGGTGTGAGAATTTGGCATTCCAGACCCTGGGGAACATGAATATGTGTTTCTTTTTCATTTCTGAGCTCTGTGTCAAAAGTGAAGTTTTCGGGCTGAATTGACTGGTAAGGTAAATTCTATGATACGCCTTCGGCTAACTCCTCAGGGAAAGCTCGCGTCTGAAAATGGTGTGACAATTCAGCTTTCCAGACCCTCGGGAACATGAATATGTGTTTCTTTTTCATTTCTGAGCTCTGTGTCAACAGTGAAGTTTTCCGGATGAATTGAGTTCTATGGCGAATTCTGAGATACGCCTTGGGCTAACTCCTCAGAGAGAGCTCGGATCTGAAAATGGTGTGAGAATTCGGCTTTCCAGACCCTAGGGAACATGAATATGTGTTTCTTTTTCATTTCTGAGCTCTGTATCAAAAGTGAAGTTTTCTGGCTGAATTGAGTAGTAAGGTAAATTCTATGATATGGCATTGGCTAACTCCTAAGGGAAAACTCGGATCTGAAAATGGTGTGAGAATTTGGCATTCCAGACCCTGGGGAACATGAATATGTGTTTCTTTTTCATTTCTGAGCTCTGTGTCAAAAGTGAAGTTTTCGGGCTGAATTGACTGGTAAGGTAAATTCTATGATACGCCTTCGGCTAACTCCTCAGGGAAAGCTCGCGTCTGAAAATGGTGTGACAATTCAGCTTTCCAGACCCTCGGGAACATGAATATGTGTTTCTTTTTCATTTCTGAGCTCTGTGTCAACAGTGAAGTTTTCCGGATGAATTGAGTTCTATGGCGAATTCTGAGATACGCCTTGGGCTAACTCCTCAGAGAAAGCTTGGATCTGAAAATGGGGTGAGATTTTGGCTTTCCAGACCCTGGGGAACATGAATATGTGTATCTTTTTCATTTCTGAGCTCTTTGTCAAAAGTGAAGTTTTCTGGCTGAATTGAGCCATAAGGCAAATTATGAGATACGCCATGGGCTAACTCCTCAGGGAAACTACGGGTCTGAAAATGGTGTGAGAATTCGGCTTTACAGACCGTAGGGAACATGAATATGTGTTTTTTTTTTTCATTTCTGAGCTCTGTGTCAATAGTGAAGTTTTCTGCGTGAATTGAGTCCTAAGGCAAATACTGAGATACGCCTTGGGCTAACTCCACAGGGAAAGCTCGGATCTGAAAATGGTGTGAGAATTCGGCTTTCCAGACCCTAGGGAACATGAATATGTATTTCTTTTTCATTTCTGAGCTCTGTGTCAAAAGTGAGGTTTTCGGGCTGAATTGAGTTGTAAGGTAAATTCTATGATACGCCTTCTGCTAACTCCTCTGGGAAAGTTCGGATCTGAAAATGGTGTTAGAATTCAGCTTTCCAGACCCCAGGGAACATGAATATGTGTTTCTTTTTCATTTCTGAGCTCTGTGTCAAAAGTGAAGTTTTCGGGCTGAATTGAGTGGTAAGGAAAATTCTGAGATACGCCTTGGGCTAACTCCACAGGGAAAGCTCGCGTCTGAAAATGGTGTGACTATTCAGGTTTCCAGACCCTGGGGAACACGAATATGTGTTTCTTTTTCATTTCTGAGCTCTGTGTCAACAGTGAAGTTATCCGGGTGAATTGAGTTCTATGGCGAATTCTGAGATACGCCTTGGGCTAACTCCACAGGGAAACTCGGATCTGAAAATGGTGTGAGAATTCGGCTTTCCAGACCCTAGGGAACATGAATATGTGTTTCTTTTTCATTTCTGAGCTCTGTGTCAACAGTGAAGTTTTCCGGATGAATTGAGTTCTATGGCGAATTCTGAGATACGCCTTGGGCTAACTCCACAGAGAGAGCTCGGATCTGAAAATGGTGTGAGAATTCGGCTTTCCAGACCCTAGGGAACATGAATATGTGTTTCTTTTTCATTTCTGAGCTCTGTATCAAAAGTGAAGTTTTCTGGCTGAATTGAGTAGTAAGGTAAATTCTATGATATGGCATTGGCTAACTCCTAAGGGAAAACTCGGATCTGAAAATGGTGTGAGAATTTGGCATTCCAGACCCTGGGGAACATGAATATGTGTTTCTTTTTCATTTCTGAGCTCTGTGTCAATAGTGAAGTTTTCGGGCTGAATTGACTGGTAAGGTAAATTCTATGATACGCCTTCGGCTAACTCCTCAGGGAAAGCTCGCGTCTGAAAATGGTGTGACAATTCAGCTTTCCAGACCCTCGGGAACATGAATATGTGTTTCTTTTTCATTTCTGAGCTCTGTGTCAACAGTGAAGTTTTCCGGATGAATTGAGTTCTATGGCGAATTCTGAGATACGCCTTGGGCTAACTCCTCAGAGAAAGCTTGGATCTGAAAATGGGGTGAGAATTCGGCTTTCCAGACCCTAGGGAACATGAATATGTGTTTCTTTTTCATTTCTGAGCTCTGTGTCAACAGTGAAGTTTTCCGGATGAATTGAGTTCTATGGCGAATTCTGAGATACGCCTTGGGCTAACTCCACAGAGAGAGCTCGGATCTGAAAATGGTGTGAGAATTCGGCTTTCCAGACCCTAGGGAACATGAATATGTGTTTCTTTTTCATTTCTGAGCTCTGTATCAAAAGTGAAGTTTTCTGGCTGAATTGAGTAGTAAGGTAAATTCTATGATATGGCATTGGCTAACACCTAAGGGAAAACTCGGATCTGAAAATTGTGTGAGAATTCGGCATTCCAGACCCTGGGGAACATAAATATGTGTTTCTTTTCCATTTCTGAGCTCTGTGTCAAAAGTGAAGTTTCTGGCTGTAAATTGAGTCTTAAGGCAAATTCTGAGCCTTGGGCTAACTCCACAGGGAAATCTCGGAACTGAAAATGGGGTGAGATTTTGGCTTTCCAGACCCTGGGGAACATGAATATGTGTTTCTTTTTCATTTCTGAGCTCTGTATCAAAAGTGAGGTTTTCGGGCTGAATTGAGTTGTAAGGTAAATTCTATGATACGCCTTCAGCTAACTCCTCAGGGAAAGCTCGGATCTGAAAATTGTGTGAGAATTCAGCTTTCCAGACCCTGGGGAACATGAATATGTGTTTCTTTTTCATTTCTGAGCTCTGTATCAAAAGTGAGGTTTTCGGGCTGAATTGAGTTGTAAGGTAAATTCTATGATACGCCTTCAGCTAACTCCTCAGGGAAAACTCGGATCTGAAAATTGTGTGAGAATTCAGCTATCCAGACCCTGGGGAACATGAATATGTGTTTCTTTTTCATTTCTGAGCTCTGTGTCAAAAGTGAAGTTTTCTGGCTGAATTGAGTTGTAAGGTAAATTCGATGATATGGCATTGGCTAACTCCTAAGGGAAAACTCGGATCTGAAAATGGTGTGAGAATTTGGCATTCCAGACCCTGGGGAACATGAATATGTGTTTCTTTTTCATTTCTGAGCTCTGTGTCAAAAGTGAAGTTTTCGGGCTGAATTGACTGGTAAGGTAAATTCTATGATACGCCTTCGGCTAACTCCTCAGGGAAAGCTCGCGTCTGAAAATGGTGTGACAATTCAGCTTTCCAGACCCTCGGGAACATGAATATGTGTTTCTTTTTCATTTCTGAGCTCTGTGTCAACAGTGAAGTTTTCCGGATGAATTGAGTTCTATGGCGAATTCTGAGATACGCCTTGGGCTAACTCCACAGAGAGAGCTCGGATCTGAAAATGGTGTGAGAATTCGGCTTTCCAGACCCTAGGGAACATGAATATGTGTTTCTTTTTCATTTCTGAGCTCTGTATCAAAAGTGAAGTTTTCTGGCTGAATTGAGTAGTAAGGTAAATTCTATGATATGGCATTGGCTAACTCCTAAGGGAAAACTCGGATCTGAAAATGGTGTGAGAATTTGGCATTCCAGACCCTGGGGAACATGAATATGTGTTTCTTTTTCATTTCTGAGCTCTGTGTCAAAAGTGAAGTTTTCGGGCTGAATTGACTGGTAAGGTAAATTCTATGATACGCCTTCGGCTAACTCCTAAGGGAAAGCTCGCGTCTGAAAATGGTGTGACAATTCAGCTTTCCAGACCCTCGGGAACATGAATATGTGTTTCTTTTTCATTTCTGAGCTCTGTGTCAACAGTGAAGTTTTCCGGATGAATTGAGTTCTATGGCGAATTCTGAGATACGCCTTGGGCTAACTCCTCAGAGAGAGCTCGGATCTGAAAATGGTGTGAGAATTCGGCTTTCCAGACCCTAGGGAACATGAATATGTGTTTCTTTTTCATTTCTGAGCTCTGTATCAAAAGTGAAGTTTTCTGGCTGAATTGAGTAGTAAGGTAAATTCTATGATATGGCATTGGCTAACTCCTAAGGGAAAACTCGGATCTGAAAATGGTGTGAGAATTTGGCATTCCAGACCCTGGGGAACATGAATATGTGTTTCTTTTTCATTTCTGAGCTCTGTGTCAAAAGTGAAGTTTTCGGGCTGAATTGACTGGTAAGGTAAATTCTATGATACGCCTTCGGCTAACTCCTCAGGGAAAGCTCGCGTCTGAAAATGGTGTGACAATTCAGCTTTCCAGACCCTCGGGAACATGAATATGTGTTTCTTTTTCATTTCTGAGCTCTGTGTCAACAGTGAAGTTTTCCGGATGAATTGAGTTCTATGGCGAATTCTGAGATACGCCTTGGGCTAACTCCTCAGAGAAAGCTTGGATCTGAAAATGGGGTGAGATTTTGGCTTTCCAGACCCTGGGGAACATGAATATGTGTATCTTTTTCATTTCTGAGCTCTTTGTCAAAAGTGAAGTTTTCTGGCTGAATTGAGCCATAAGGCAAATTATGAGATACGCCATGGGCTAACTCCTCAGGGAAACTACGGGTCTGAAAATGGTGTGAGAATTCGGCTTTACAGACCGTAGGGAACATGAATATGTGTTTTTTTTTTTCATTTCTGAGCTCTGTGTCAATAGTGAAGTTTTCTGCGTGAATTGAGTCCTAAGGCAAATACTGAGATACGCCTTGGGCTAACTCCACAGGGAAAGCTCGGATCTGAAAATGGTGTGAGAATTCGGCTTTCCAGACCCTAGGGAACATGAATATGTATTTCTTTTTCATTTCTGAGCTCTGTGTCAAAAGTGAGGTTTTCGGGCTGAATTGAGTTGTAAGGTAAATTCTATGATACGCCTTCTGCTAACTCCTCTGGGAAAGTTCGGATCTGAAAATGGTGTTAGAATTCAGCTTTCCAGACCCCAGGGAACATGAATATGTGTTTCTTTTTCATTTCTGAGCTCTGTGTCAAAAGTGAAGTTTTCGGGCTGAATTGAGTGGTAAGGAAAATTCTGAGATACGCCTTGGGCTAACTCCACAGGGAAAGCTCGCGTCTGAAAATGGTGTGACTATTCAGGTTTCCAGACCCTGGGGAACACGAATATGTGTTTCTTTTTCATTTCTGAGCTCTGTGTCAACAGTGAAGTTATCCGGGTGAATTGAGTTCTATGGCGAATTCTGAGATACGCCTTGGGCTAACTCCACAGGGAAACTCGGATCTGAAAATGGTGTGAGAATTCGGCTTTCCAGACCCTAGGGAACATGAATATGTGTTTCTTTTTCATTTCTGAGCTCTGTGTCAACAGTGAAGTTTTCCGGATGAATTGAGTTCTATGGCGAATTCTGAGATACGCCTTGGGCTAACTCCACAGAGAGAGCTCGGATCTGAAAATGGTGTGAGAATTCGGCTTTCCAGACCCTAGGGAACATGAATATGTGTTTCTTTTTCATTTCTGAGCTCTGTATCAAAAGTGAAGTTTTCTGGCTGAATTGAGTAGTAAGGTAAATTCTATGATATGGCATTGGCTAACTCCTAAGGGAAAACTCGGATCTGAAAATGGTGTGAGAATTTGGCATTCCAGACCCTGGGGAACATGAATATGTGTTTCTTTTTCATTTCTGAGCTCTGTGTCAATAGTGAAGTTTTCGGGCTGAATTGACTGGTAAGGTAAATTCTATGATACGCCTTCGGCTAACTCCTCAGGGAAAGCTCGCGTCTGAAAATGGTGTGACAATTCAGCTTTCCAGACCCTCGGGAACATGAATATGTGTTTCTTTTTCATTTCTGAGCTCTGTGTCAACAGTGAAGTTTTCCGGATGAATTGAGTTCTATGGCGAATTCTGAGATACGCCTTGGGCTAACTCCTCAGAGAAAGCTTGGATCTGAAAATGGGGTGAGAATTCGGCTTTCCAGACCCTAGGGAACATGAATATGTGTTTCTTTTTCATTTCTGAGCTCTGTGTCAACAGTGAAGTTTTCCGGATGAATTGAGTTCTATGGCGAATTCTGAGATACGCCTTGGGCTAACTCCACAGAGAGAGCTCGGATCTGAAAATGGTGTGAGAATTCGGCTTTCCAGACCCTAGGGAACATGAATATGTGTTTCTTTTTCATTTCTGAGCTCTGTATCAAAAGTGAAGTTTTCTGGCTGAATTGAGTAGTAAGGTAAATTCTATGATATGGCATTGGCTAACACCTAAGGGAAAACTCGGATCTGAAAATTGTGTGAGAATTCGGCATTCCAGACCCTGGGGAACATAAATATGTGTTTCTTTTCCATTTCTGAGCTCTGTGTCAAAAGTGAAGTTTCTGGCTGTAAATTGAGTCTTAAGGCAAATTCTGAGCCTTGGGCTAACTCCACAGGGAAATCTCGGAACTGAAAATGGGGTGAGATTTTGGCTTTCCAGACCCTGGGGAACATGAATATGTGTTTCTTTTTCATTTCTGAGCTCTGTATCAAAAGTGAGGTTTTCGGGCTGAATTGAGTTGTAAGGTAAATTCTATGATACGCCTTCAGCTAACTCCTCAGGGAAAGCTCGGATCTGAAAATTGTGTGAGAATTCAGCTATCCAGACCCTGGGGAACATGAATATGTGTTTCTTTTTCATTTCTGAGCTCTGTGTCAAAAGTGAAGTTTTCTGGCTGAATTGAGTTGTAAGGTAAATTCGATGATATGGCATTGGCTAACTCCTAAGGGAAAACTCGGATCTGAAATTTGTGTGAGAATTCGTAATTCCAGACCCTGGGGAACATGAATATGTGTTTCTTTTTCATTTCTGAGCTCTGTGTCAACAGTGAAGTTTTCCGGATGAATTGAGTTCTATGGCGAATTCTGAGATACGCCATGGGCTAACTCCTCAGGGAAAGCTCGGATCTGAAAATGGTGTGAGAATTCGGCTTTCCAGATCCTAGGGAACATGAATATGTGTTTCTTTTTCATTTCTGAGCTCTGTATCAAAAGTGAAGTTTTCTGGCTGAATTGAGTAGTAAGGTAAATTCTATGATATGGCATTGGCTAACTCCTAAGGGAAAACTCGGATCTGAAAATGGTGTGAGAATTTGGCATTCCAGACCCTGGGGAACATGAATATGTGTTTCTTTTTCATTTCTGAGCTCTGTGTCAAAAGTGAAGTTTCTGGCTGTAAATTGATTTCTATGGCAAATTCTGAGATACGCCTTGGGCTAACTCCACAGGGAAAGCTCGGATCTGAAAATGGTGTGAGAATTCGGCTTTCCAGACCCTAGGGAACATGAATATGTGTTTCTTTTTCATTTCTGAGCTCTGTGTCAACAGTGAAGTTTTCCGGATGAATTGAGTTCTATGGCGAATTCTGAGATACGCCTTGGGCTAACTCCACAGAGAGAGCTCGGATCTGAAAATGGTGTGAGAATTCGGCTTTCCAGACCCTAGGGAACATGAATATGTGTTTCTTTTTCATTTCTGAGCTCTGTATCAAAAGTGAAGTTTTCTGGCTGAATTGAGTAGTAAGGTAAATTCTATGATATGGCATTGGCTAACTCCTAAGGGAAAACTCGGATCTGAAAATGGTGTGAGAATTTGGCATTCCAGACCCTGGGGAACATGAATATGTGTTTCTTTTTCATTTCTGAGCTCTGTGTCAAAAGTGAAGTTTTCGGGCTGAATTGACTGGTAAGGTAAATTCTATGATACGCCTTCGGCTAACTCCTCAGGGAAAGCTCGCGTCTGAAAATGGTGTGACAATTCAGCTTTCCAGACCCTCGGGAACATGAATATGTGTTTCTTTTTCATTTCTGAGCTCTGTGTCAACAGTGAAGTTTTCCGGATGAATTGAGTTCTATGGCGAATTCTGAGATACGCCTTGGGCTAACTCCTCAGAGAAAGCTTGGATCTGAAAATGGGGTGAGATTTTGGCTTTCCAGACCCTGGGGAACATGAATATGTGTTTCTTTTTCATTTCTGAGCTCTTTGTCAAAAGTGAAGTTTTCTGGCTGAATTGAGCCATAAGGCAAATTATGAGATACGCCATGGGCTAACTCCTCCTGGAAACTACGGGTCTGAAAATGGTGTGAGAATTCGGCTTTACAGACCGTAGGGAACATGAATATGTGTTTTTTTTTTCATTTCTGAGCTCTGTGTCAATAGTGAAGTTTTCTGCGTGAATTGAGTCCTAAGGCAAATACTGAGATACGCCTTGGGCTAACTCCACAGGGAAAGCTCGGATCTGAAAATGGTGTGAGAATTCGGCTTTCCAGACCCTAGGGAACATGAATATGTATTTCTTTTTCATTTCTGAGCTCTGTGTCAAAAGTGAGGTTTTCGGGCTGAATTGAGTTGTAAGGTAAATTCTATGATACGCCTTCTGCTAACTCCTCTGGGAAAGCTCGGATCTGAAAATGGTGTTAGAATTCAGCTTTCCAGACCCCAGGGAACATGAATATGTGTTTCTTTTTCATTTCTGAGCTCTGTGTCAAAAGTGAAGTTTTCGGGCTGAATTGAGTGGTAAGGAAAATTCTGAGATACGCCTTGGGCTAACTCCACAGGGAAAGCTCGCGTCTGAAAATGGTGTGACTATTCAGGTTTCCAGACCCTGGGGAACACGAATATGTGTTTCTTTTTCATTTCTGAGCTCTGTGTCAACAGTGAAGTTATCCGGGTGAATTGAGTTCGTTGGCGAATTCTGAGATACGCCTTGGGCTAACTCCACAGGGAAACTCGGATCTGAAAATGGTGTGAGAATTCGGCTTTCCAGACCCTAGGGAACATGAATATGTGTTTCTTTTTCATTTCTGAGCTCTGTGTCAACAGTGAAGTTTTCCGGATGAATTGAGTTCTATGGCGAATTCTGAGATACGCCTTGGGCTAACTCCTCAGAGAAAGCTTGGATCTGAAAATTGGGTGAGATTTTGGCTTTCCAGACCCTGGGGAACATGAATATGTGTTTCTTTTTCATTTCTGAGCTCTGTGTCAAAAGTGAAGTTTTCTGGCTGAATTGAGTTGTAAGGTAAATTCGATGATATGGCATTGGCTAACACCTAAGGGAAAACTCGGATCTGAAAATTGTGTGAGAATTCGGCATTCCAGACCCTGGGGAACATAAATATGTGTTTCTTTTCCATTTCTGAGCTCTGTGTCAAAAGTGAAGTTTCTGGCTGTAAATTGAGTCTAAAGGCAAATTCTGAGCCTTGGGCTAACTCCACAGGGAAATCTCGGAACTGAAAATGGGGTGAGATTTTGGCTTTCCAGACCCTGGGGAACATGAATATGTGTTTCTTTTTCATTTCTGAGCTCTGTATCAAAAGTGAGGTTTTCGGGCTGAATTGAGTTGTAAGGTAAATTCTATGATACGCCTTCAGCTAACTCCTCAGGGAAAGCTCGGATCTGAAAATTGTGTGAGAATTCAGCTATCCAGACCCTGGGGAACATGAATATGTGTTTCTTTTTCATTTCTGAGCTCTGTGTCAAAAGTGAAGTTTTCTGGCTGAATTGAGTTGTAAGGTAAATTCGATGATATGGCATTGGCTAACTCCTAAGGGAAAACTCGGATCTGAAATTTGTGTGAGAATTCGTAATTCCAGACCCTGGGGAACATGAATATGTGTTTCTTTTTCATTTCTGAGCTCTGTGTCAACAGTGAAGTTTTCCGGATGAATTGAGTTCTATGGCGAATTCTGAGATACGCCATGGGCTAACTCCTCAGGGAAAGCTCGGATCTGAAAATGGTGTGAGAATTCGGCTTTCCAGATCCTAGGGAACATGAATATGTGTTTCTTTTTCATTTCTGAGCTCTGTATCAAAAGTGAAGTTTTCTGGCTGAATTGAGTAGTAAGGTAAATTCTATGATATGGCATTGGCTAACACCTAAGGGAAAACTCGGATCTGAAAATGGTGTGAGAATTTGGCATTCCAGACCCTGGGGAACATGAATATGTGTTTCTTTTCCATTTCTGAGCTCTGTGTCAACAGTGAAGTTTTCCGGATGAATTGAGTTCTATGGCGAATTCTGAGATACGCCTTGGGCTAACTCCTCAGAGAAAGCTCGGATCTGAAAATGGGGTGCGATTTTGGCTTTCCAGACCCTAGGGAACATGAATATGTGTTTCTTTTTCATTTCTGAGCTCTGTATCAAAAGTGATGTTTTCTGGCTGAATTGAGTAGTAAGGTAAATTCTATGATATGGCATTGGCTAACTCCTAAGGGAAAACTCGGATCTGAAAATGGTGTGAGAATTTGGCATTCCAGACCCTGGGGAACATGAATATGTGTTTCTTTTTCATTTCTGAGCTCTGTGTCAAAAGTGAAGTTTTCGGGCTGAATTGAGTGGTAAGGTAAATTCTATGATACGCCTTCGGCTAACTCCTCAGGGAAAGCTCGCGTCTGAAAATGATGTGACAATTCAGCTTTCCAGACCCTGGGGAACATGAATATGTGTTTCTTTTTCATTTCTGAGCTCTGTGTCAAAAGTGAAGTTTTCCGTTTGAATTGAGTTCTATGGCGAATTCTGAGATACGCCTTGGGCTAACTCCTCAGAGAAAGCTTGGATCTGAAAATTGGGTGAGATTTTGGCTTTCCAGACCCTGGGGAACATGAATATGTGTTTCTTTTTCATTTCTGAGCTCTGTGTCAAAAGTGAAGTTTTCTGGCTGAATTGAGTTGTAAGGTAAATTCGATGATACGCCTTCAGCTAACACCTAAGGGAAAATTCGGATCTGAAAATTGTGTGAGAATTCGGCATTCCAGACCCTGGGGAACATGAATATGTGTTTCTTTTCCATTTCTGAGCTCTGTGTCAAAAGTGATGTTTCTGGCTGTAAATTGAGTCCTAAGGCAAATTCTGAGCCTTGGGCTAACTCCACAGGGAAAGCTCGGAACTGAAAATGGTGTGAGATTTTGGCTTTCCAGACCCTGGGGAACATGAATATGTGTTTCTTTTTCATTTCTGAGCTCTATATCAAAAGTGAGGTTTTCGGGCTGAATTGAGTTGTAAGGTAAATTCTATGATACGCCTTCAGCTAACTCCTCAGGGAAAGCTCGGATCTGAAATTTGTGTGAGAATTCGTAATTCCAGACCCTGGGGAACATGAATATGTGTTTCTTTTTCATTTCTGAGCTCTGTGTCAACAGTGAAGTTTTCCGGATGAATTGAGTTCTATGGCGAATTCTGAGATACGCCATGGGCTAACTCCTCAGGGAAAGCTCGGATCTGAAAATGGTGTGAGAATTCGGCTTTACAGACAGTAGGGAACATGAATATGTGTTTCTTTTTCATTTCTGAGCTCTGTATCAAAAGTGAAGTTTTCTGGCTGAATTGAGTAGTAAGGTAAATTCTATGATATGGCATTGGCTAACTCCTAAGGGAAAACTCGGATCTGAAAATGGTGTGAGAATTTGGCATTCCAGACCCTGGGGAACATGAATATGTGTTTCTTTTTCATTTCTGAGCTCTGTGTCAATAGTGAAGTTTTCGGGCTGAATTGACTGGTAAGGTAAATTCTATGATACGCCTTCGGCTAACTCCTCAGGGAAAGCTCGCGTCTGAAAATGGTGTGACAATTCAGCTTTCCAGACCCTCGGGAACATGAATATGTGTTTCTTTTTCATTTCTGAGCTCTGTGTCAACAGTGAAGTTTTCCGGATGAATTGAGTTCTATGGCGAATTCTGAGATACGCCTTGGGCTAACTCCTCAGAGAAAGCTTGGATCTGAAAATGGGGTGAGAATTCGGCTTTCCAGACCCTAGGGAACATGAATATGTGTTTCTTTTTCATTTCTGAGCTCTGTGTCAACAGTGAAGTTTTCCGGATGAATTGAGTTCTATGGCGAATTCTGAGATACGCCTTGGGCTAACTCCACAGAGAGAGCTCGGATCTGAAAATGGTGTGAGAATTCGGCTTTCCAGACCCTAGGGAACATGAATATGTGTTTCTTTTTCATTTCTGAGCTCTGTATCAAAAGTGAAGTTTTCTGGCTGAATTGAGTAGTAAGGTAAATTCTATGATATGGCATTGGCTAACACCTAAGGGAAAACTCGGATCTGAAAATTGTGTGAGAATTCGGCATTCCAGACCCTGGGGAACATAAATATGTGTTTCTTTTCCATTTCTGAGCTCTGTGTCAAAAGTGAAGTTTCTGGCTGTAAATTGAGTCTTAAGGCAAATTCTGAGCCTTGGGCTAACTCCACAGGGAAATCTCGGAACTGAAAATGGGGTGAGATTTTGGCTTTCCAGACCCTGGGGAACATGAATATGTGTTTCTTTTTCATTTCTGAGCTCTGTATCAAAAGTGAGGTTTTCGGGCTGAATTGAGTTGTAAGGTAAATTCTATGATACGCCTTCAGCTAACTCCTCAGGGAAAGCTCGGATCTGAAAATTGTGTGAGAATTCAGCTTTCCAGACCCTGGGGAACATGAATATGTGTTTCTTTTTCATTTCTGAGCTCTGTATCAAAAGTGAGGTTTTCGGGCTGAATTGAGTTGTAAGGTAAATTCTATGATACGCCTTCAGCTAACTCCTCAGGGAAAACTCGGATCTGAAAATTGTGTGAGAATTCAGCTATCCAGACCCTGGGGAACATGAATATGTGTTTCTTTTTCATTTCTGAGCTCTGTGTCAAAAGTGAAGTTTTCTGGCTGAATTGAGTTGTAAGGTAAATTCGATGATATGGCATTGGCTAACTCCTAAGGGAAAACTCGGATCTGAAAATGGTGTGAGAATTTGGCATTCCAGACCCTGGGGAACATGAATATGTGTTTCTTTTTCATTTCTGAGCTCTGTGTCAAAAGTGAAGTTTTCGGGCTGAATTGACTGGTAAGGTAAATTCTATGATACGCCTTCGGCTAACTCCTCAGGGAAAGCTCGCGTCTGAAAATGGTGTGACAATTCAGCTTTCCAGACCCTCGGGAACATGAATATGTGTTTCTTTTTCATTTCTGAGCTCTGTGTCAACAGTGAAGTTTTCCGGATGAATTGAGTTCTATGGCGAATTCTGAGATACGCCTTGGGCTAACTCCACAGAGAGAGCTCGGATCTGAAAATGGTGTGAGAATTCGGCTTTCCAGACCCTAGGGAACATGAATATGTGTTTCTTTTTCATTTCTGAGCTCTGTATCAAAAGTGAAGTTTTCTGGCTGAATTGAGTAGTAAGGTAAATTCTATGATATGGCATTGGCTAACTCCTAAGGGAAAACTCGGATCTGAAAATGGTGTGAGAATTTGGCATTCCAGACCCTGGGGAACATGAATATGTGTTTCTTTTTCATTTCTGAGCTCTGTGTCAAAAGTGAAGTTTTCGGGCTGAATTGACTGGTAAGGTAAATTCTATGATACGCCTTCGGCTAACTCCTCAGGGAAAGCTCGCGTCTGAAAATGGTGTGACAATTCAGCTTTCCAGACCCTCGGGAACATGAATATGTGTTTCTTTTTCATTTCTGAGCTCTGTGTCAACAGTGAAGTTTTCCGGATGAATTGAGTTCTATGGCGAATTCTGAGATACGCCTTGGGCTAACTCCTCAGAGAGAGCTCGGATCTGAAAATGGTGTGAGAATTCGGCTTTCCAGACCCTAGGGAACATGAATATGTGTTTCTTTTTCATTTCTGAGCTCTGTATCAAAAGTGAAGTTTTCTGGCTGAATTGAGTAGTAAGGTAAATTCTATGATATGGCATTGGCTAACTCCTAAGGGAAAACTCGGATCTGAAAATGGTGTGAGAATTTGGCATTCCAGACCCTGGGGAACATGAATATGTGTTTCTTTTTCATTTCTGAGCTCTGTGTCAAAAGTGAAGTTTTCGGGCTGAATTGACTGGTAAGGTAAATTCTATGATACGCCTTCGGCTAACTCCTCAGGGAAAGCTCGCGTCTGAAAATGGTGTGACAATTCAGCTTTCCAGACCCTCGGGAACATGAATATGTGTTTCTTTTTCATTTCTGAGCTCTGTGTCAACAGTGAAGTTTTCCGGATGAATTGAGTTCTATGGCGAATTCTGAGATACGCCTTGGGCTAACTCCTCAGAGAAAGCTTGGATCTGAAAATGGGGTGAGATTTTGGCTTTCCAGACCCTGGGGAACATGAATATGTGTATCTTTTTCATTTCTGAGCTCTTTGTCAAAAGTGAAGTTTTCTGGCTGAATTGAGCCATAAGGCAAATTATGAGATACGCCATGGGCTAACTCCTCAGGGAAACTACGGGTCTGAAAATGGTGTGAGAATTCGGCTTTACAGACCGTAGGGAACATGAATATGTGTTTTTTTTTTTCATTTCTGAGCTCTGTGTCAATAGTGAAGTTTTCTGCGTGAATTGAGTCCTAAGGCAAATACTGAGATACGCCTTGGGCTAACTCCACAGGGAAAGCTCGGATCTGAAAATGGTGTGAGAATTCGGCTTTCCAGACCCTAGGGAACATGAATATGTATTTCTTTTTCATTTCTGAGCTCTGTGTCAAAAGTGAGGTTTTCGGGCTGAATTGAGTTGTAAGGTAAATTCTATGATACGCCTTCTGCTAACTCCTCTGGGAAAGTTCGGATCTGAAAATGGTGTTAGAATTCAGCTTTCCAGACCCCAGGGAACATGAATATGTGTTTCTTTTTCATTTCTGAGCTCTGTGTCAAAAGTGAAGTTTTCGGGCTGAATTGAGTGGTAAGGAAAATTCTGAGATACGCCTTGGGCTAACTCCACAGGGAAAGCTCGCGTCTGAAAATGGTGTGACTATTCAGGTTTCCAGACCCTGGGGAACACGAATATGTGTTTCTTTTTCATTTCTGAGCTCTGTGTCAACAGTGAAGTTATCCGGGTGAATTGAGTTCTATGGCGAATTCTGAGATACGCCTTGGGCTAACTCCACAGGGAAACTCGGATCTGAAAATGGTGTGAGAATTCGGCTTTCCAGACCCTAGGGAACATGAATATGTGTTTCTTTTTCATTTCTGAGCTCTGTGTCAACAGTGAAGTTTTCCGGATGAATTGAGTTCTATGGCGAATTCTGAGATACGCCTTGGGCTAACTCCACAGAGAGAGCTCGGATCTGAAAATGGTGTGAGAATTCGGCTTTCCAGACCCTAGGGAACATGAATATGTGTTTCTTTTTCATTTCTGAGCTCTGTATCAAAAGTGAAGTTTTCTGGCTGAATTGAGTAGTAAGGTAAATTCTATGATATGGCATTGGCTAACTCCTAAGGGAAAACTCGGATCTGAAAATGGTGTGAGAATTTGGCATTCCAGACCCTGGGGAACATGAATATGTGTTTCTTTTTCATTTCTGAGCTCTGTGTCAATAGTGAAGTTTTCGGGCTGAATTGACTGGTAAGGTAAATTCTATGATACGCCTTCGGCTAACTCCTCAGGGAAAGCTCGCGTCTGAAAATGGTGTGACAATTCAGCTTTCCAGACCCTCGGGAACATGAATATGTGTTTCTTTTTCATTTCTGAGCTCTGTGTCAACAGTGAAGTTTTCCGGATGAATTGAGTTCTATGGCGAATTCTGAGATACGCCTTGGGCTAACTCCTCAGAGAAAGCTTGGATCTGAAAATGGGGTGAGAATTCGGCTTTCCAGACCCTAGGGAACATGAATATGTGTTTCTTTTTCATTTCTGAGCTCTGTGTCAACAGTGAAGTTTTCCGGATGAATTGAGTTCTATGGCGAATTCTGAGATACGCCTTGGGCTAACTCCACAGAGAGAGCTCGGATCTGAAAATGGTGTGAGAATTCGGCTTTCCAGACCCTAGGGAACATGAATATGTGTTTCTTTTTCATTTCTGAGCTCTGTATCAAAAGTGAAGTTTTCTGGCTGAATTGAGTAGTAAGGTAAATTCTATGATATGGCATTGGCTAACACCTAAGGGAAAACTCGGATCTGAAAATTGTGTGAGAATTCGGCATTCCAGACCCTGGGGAACATAAATATGTGTTTCTTTTCCATTTCTGAGCTCTGTGTCAAAAGTGAAGTTTCTGGCTGTAAATTGAGTCTTAAGGCAAATTCTGAGCCTTGGGCTAACTCCACAGGGAAATCTCGGAACTGAAAATGGGGTGAGATTTTGGCTTTCCAGACCCTGGGGAACATGAATATGTGTTTCTTTTTCATTTCTGAGCTCTGTATCAAAAGTGAGGTTTTCGGGCTGAATTGAGTTGTAAGGTAAATTCTATGATACGCCTTCAGCTAACTCCTCAGGGAAAGCTCGGATCTGAAAATTGTGTGAGAATTCAGCTATCCAGACCCTGGGGAACATGAATATGTGTTTCTTTTTCATTTCTGAGCTCTGTGTCAAAAGTGAAGTTTTCTGGCTGAATTGAGTTGTAAGGTAAATTCGATGATATGGCATTGGCTAACTCCTAAGGGAAAACTCGGATCTGAAATTTGTGTGAGAATTCGTAATTCCAGACCCTGGGGAACATGAATATGTGTTTCTTTTTCATTTCTGAGCTCTGTGTCAACAGTGAAGTTTTCCGGATGAATTGAGTTCTATGGCGAATTCTGAGATACGCCATGGGCTAACTCCTCAGGGAAAGCTCGGATCTGAAAATGGTGTGAGAATTCGGCTTTCCAGATCCTAGGGAACATGAATATGTGTTTCTTTTTCATTTCTGAGCTCTGTATCAAAAGTGAAGTTTTCTGGCTGAATTGAGTAGTAAGGTAAATTCTATGATATGGCATTGGCTAACTCCTAAGGGAAAACTCGGATCTGAAAATGGTGTGAGAATTTGGCATTCCAGACCCTGGGGAACATGAATATGTGTTTCTTTTTCATTTCTGAGCTCTGTGTCAAAAGTGAAGTTTCTGGCTGTAAATTGATTTCTATGGCAAATTCTGAGATACGCCTTGGGCTAACTCCACAGGGAAAGCTCGGATCTGAAAATGGTGTGAGAATTCGGCTTTCCAGACCCTAGGGAACATGAATATGTGTTTCTTTTTCATTTCTGAGCTCTGTGTCAACAGTGAAGTTTTCCGGATGAATTGAGTTCTATGGCGAATTCTGAGATACGCCTTGGGCTAACTCCACAGAGAGAGCTCGGATCTGAAAATGGTGTGAGAATTCGGCTTTCCAGACCCTAGGGAACATGAATATGTGTTTCTTTTTCATTTCTGAGCTCTGTATCAAAAGTGAAGTTTTCTGGCTGAATTGAGTAGTAAGGTAAATTCTATGATATGGCATTGGCTAACTCCTAAGGGAAAACTCGGATCTGAAAATGGTGTGAGAATTTGGCATTCCAGACCCTGGGGAACATGAATATGTGTTTCTTTTTCATTTCTGAGCTCTGTGTCAAAAGTGAAGTTTTCGGGCTGAATTGACTGGTAAGGTAAATTCTATGATACGCCTTCGGCTAACTCCTCAGGGAAAGCTCGCGTCTGAAAATGGTGTGACAATTCAGCTTTCCAGACCCTCGGGAACATGAATATGTGTTTCTTTTTCATTTCTGAGCTCTGTGTCAACAGTGAAGTTTTCCGGATGAATTGAGTTCTATGGCGAATTCTGAGATACGCCTTGGGCTAACTCCTCAGAGAAAGCTTGGATCTGAAAATGGGGTGAGATTTTGGCTTTCCAGACCCTGGGGAACATGAATATGTGTTTCTTTTTCATTTCTGAGCTCTTTGTCAAAAGTGAAGTTTTCTGGCTGAATTGAGCCATAAGGCAAATTATGAGATACGCCATGGGCTAACTCCTCCTGGAAACTACGGGTCTGAAAATGGTGTGAGAATTCGGCTTTACAGACCGTAGGGAACATGAATATGTGTTTTTTTTTTCATTTCTGAGCTCTGTGTCAATAGTGAAGTTTTCTGCGTGAATTGAGTCCTAAGGCAAATACTGAGATACGCCTTGGGCTAACTCCACAGGGAAAGCTCGGATCTGAAAATGGTGTGAGAATTCGGCTTTCCAGACCCTAGGGAACATGAATATGTATTTCTTTTTCATTTCTGAGCTCTGTGTCAAAAGTGAGGTTTTCGGGCTGAATTGAGTTGTAAGGTAAATTCTATGATACGCCTTCTGCTAACTCCTCTGGGAAAGCTCGGATCTGAAAATGGTGTTAGAATTCAGCTTTCCAGACCCCAGGGAACATGAATATGTGTTTCTTTTTCATTTCTGAGCTCTGTGTCAAAAGTGAAGTTTTCGGGCTGAATTGAGTGGTAAGGAAAATTCTGAGATACGCCTTGGGCTAACTCCACAGGGAAAGCTCGCGTCTGAAAATGGTGTGACTATTCAGGTTTCCAGACCCTGGGGAACACGAATATGTGTTTCTTTTTCATTTCTGAGCTCTGTGTCAACAGTGAAGTTATCCGGGTGAATTGAGTTCGTTGGCGAATTCTGAGATACGCCTTGGGCTAACTCCACAGGGAAACTCGGATCTGAAAATGGTGTGAGAATTCGGCTTTCCAGACCCTAGGGAACATGAATATGTGTTTCTTTTTCATTTCTGAGCTCTGTGTCAACAGTGAAGTTTTCCGGATGAATTGAGTTCTATGGCGAATTCTGAGATACGCCTTGGGCTAACTCCTCAGAGAAAGCTTGGATCTGAAAATTGGGTGAGATTTTGGCTTTCCAGACCCTGGGGAACATGAATATGTGTTTCTTTTTCATTTCTGAGCTCTGTGTCAAAAGTGAAGTTTTCTGGCTGAATTGAGTTGTAAGGTAAATTCGATGATATGGCATTGGCTAACACCTAAGGGAAAACTCGGATCTGAAAATTGTGTGAGAATTCGGCATTCCAGACCCTGGGGAACATAAATATGTGTTTCTTTTCCATTTCTGAGCTCTGTGTCAAAAGTGAAGTTTCTGGCTGTAAATTGAGTCTAAAGGCAAATTCTGAGCCTTGGGCTAACTCCACAGGGAAATCTCGGAACTGAAAATGGGGTGAGATTTTGGCTTTCCAGACCCTGGGGAACATGAATATGTGTTTCTTTTTCATTTCTGAGCTCTGTATCAAAAGTGAGGTTTTCGGGCTGAATTGAGTTGTAAGGTAAATTCTATGATACGCCTTCAGCTAACTCCTCAGGGAAAGCTCGGATCTGAAAATTGTGTGAGAATTCAGCTATCCAGACCCTGGGGAACATGAATATGTGTTTCTTTTTCATTTCTGAGCTCTGTGTCAAAAGTGAAGTTTTCTGGCTGAATTGAGTTGTAAGGTAAATTCGATGATATGGCATTGGCTAACTCCTAAGGGAAAACTCGGATCTGAAATTTGTGTGAGAATTCGTAATTCCAGACCCTGGGGAACATGAATATGTGTTTCTTTTTCATTTCTGAGCTCTGTGTCAACAGTGAAGTTTTCCGGATGAATTGAGTTCTATGGCGAATTCTGAGATACGCCATGGGCTAACTCCTCAGGGAAAGCTCGGATCTGAAAATGGTGTGAGAATTCGGCTTTCCAGATCCTAGGGAACATGAATATGTGTTTCTTTTTCATTTCTGAGCTCTGTATCAAAAGTGAAGTTTTCTGGCTGAATTGAGTAGTAAGGTAAATTCTATGATATGGCATTGGCTAACACCTAAGGGAAAACTCGGATCTGAAAATGGTGTGAGAATTTGGCATTCCAGACCCTGGGGAACATGAATATGTGTTTCTTTTCCATTTCTGAGCTCTGTGTCAACAGTGAAGTTTTCCGGATGAATTGAGTTCTATGGCGAATTCTGAGATACGCCTTGGGCTAACTCCTCAGAGAAAGCTCGGATCTGAAAATGGGGTGCGATTTTGGCTTTCCAGACCCTAGGGAACATGAATATGTGTTTCTTTTTCATTTCTGAGCTCTGTATCAAAAGTGATGTTTTCTGGCTGAATTGAGTAGTAAGGTAAATTCTATGATATGGCATTGGCTAACTCCTAAGGGAAAACTCGGATCTGAAAATGGTGTGAGAATTTGGCATTCCAGACCCTGGGGAACATGAATATGTGTTTCTTTTTCATTTCTGAGCTCTGTGTCAAAAGTGAAGTTTTCGGGCTGAATTGAGTGGTAAGGTAAATTCTATGATACGCCTTCGGCTAACTCCTCAGGGAAAGCTCGCGTCTGAAAATGATGTGACAATTCAGCTTTCCAGACCCTGGGGAACATGAATATGTGTTTCTTTTTCATTTCTGAGCTCTGTGTCAAAAGTGAAGTTTTCCGTTTGAATTGAGTTCTATGGCGAATTCTGAGATACGCCTTGGGCTAACTCCTCAGAGAAAGCTTGGATCTGAAAATTGGGTGAGATTTTGGCTTTCCAGACCCTGGGGAACATGAATATGTGTTTCTTTTTCATTTCTGAGCTCTGTGTCAAAAGTGAAGTTTTCTGGCTGAATTGAGTTGTAAGGTAAATTCGATGATACGCCTTCAGCTAACACCTAAGGGAAAATTCGGATCTGAAAATTGTGTGAGAATTCGGCATTCCAGACCCTGGGGAACATGAATATGTGTTTCTTTTCCATTTCTGAGCTCTGTGTCAAAAGTGATGTTTCTGGCTGTAAATTGAGTCCTAAGGCAAATTCTGAGCCTTGGGCTAACTCCACAGGGAAAGCTCGGAACTGAAAATGGTGTGAGATTTTGGCTTTCCAGACCCTGGGGAACATGAATATGTGTTTCTTTTTCATTTCTGAGCTCTATATCAAAAGTGAGGTTTTCGGGCTGAATTGAGTTGTAAGGTAAATTCTATGATACGCCTTCAGCTAACTCCTCAGGGAAAGCTCGGATCTGAAATTTGTGTGAGAATTCGTAATTCCAGACCCTGGGGAACATGAATATGTGTTTCTTTTTCATTTCTGAGCTCTGTGTCAACAGTGAAGTTTTCCGGATGAATTGAGTTCTATGGCGAATTCTGAGATACGCCATGGGCTAACTCCTCAGGGAAAGCTCGGATCTGAAAATGGTGTGAGAATTCGGCTTTACAGACAGTAGGGAACATGAATATGTGTTTCTTTTTCATTTCTGAGCTCTGTGTCAAAAGTGAAGTTTTCGGGCTGAATTGAGTGGTAAGGTAAATTCTGAGATACGCCTTGGGCTAACTCCACAGGGAAAGCTCGCATCTGAAAATGGTGTGACTATTCAGCTTTCCAGACCCTGGGGAACACGAATATGTGTTTCTTTTTCATTTCTGAGCTCTGTGTCAACAGTGAAGTTATCCGGGTGAATTGAGTTCTATGGCGAATTCTGAGATACGCCTTGGGCTAACTCCACAGGGAAACTCAGATCTGAAAATTGTGTGAGAATTCGGTTTTCCAGACCCTAGGGAACATTAATATGTGTTTCTTTTTCATTTCTGAGCTCTGTGTCAACAGTGAAGTTTTCCGGATGAATTGAGTTCTATGGCGAATTCTGAGATACGCCTTGGTCTAACTCCTCAGAGAAAGCTTGGATCTGAAAATTGGGTGAGATTTTGGCTTTCCAGACCCTGGGGAACATGAATATGTGTTTCTTTTTCATTTCTGAGCTCTGTGTCAAAAGTGAAGTTTTCTGGCTGAATTGAGTTGTAAGGTAAATTCGATGATATGGCATTGGCTAACACCTAAGGGAAAACTCGGATCTGAAAATTGTGTGAGAATTCGGCATTCCAGACCCTGGGGAACATAAATATGTGTTTCTTTTCCATTTCTGAGCTCTGTGTCAAAAGTGAAGTTTCTGGCTGTAAATTGAGTCTTAAGGCAAATTCTGAGCCTTGGGCTAACTCCACAGGGAAATCTCGGAACTGAAAATGGGGTGAGATTTTGGCTTTCCAGACCCTGGGGAACATGAATATGTGTTTCTTTTTCATTTCTGAGCTCTGTATCAAAAGTGAGGTTTTCGGGCTGAATTGAGTTGTAAGGTAAATTCTATGATACGCCTTCAGCTAACTCCTCAGGGAAAGCTCGGATCTGAAAATTGTGTGAGAATTCAGCTTTCCAGACCCTGGGGAACATGAATATGTGTTTCTTTTTCATTTCTGAGCTCTGTGTCAAAAGTGAAGTTTTCTGGCTGAATTGAGTTGTAAGGTAAATTCTATGATATGGCATTGGCTAACTCCTAAGGGAAAATTCGGATCTGAAATTTGTGTGAGAATTCGTAATTCCAGACCCTGGGGAACATGAATATGTGTTTCTTTTTCATTTCTGAGCTCTGTGTCAACAGTGAAGTTTTCCGGATGAATTGAGTTCTATGGCGAATTCTGAGATACGCCATGGGCTAACTCCTCAGGGAAAACTCGGATCTGAAAATGGTGTGAGAATTTGGCATTCCAGATCCTGGGGAACATGAATATGTGTTTCTTTTTCATTTCTGAGCTCTGTGTCAAAAGTGAAGTTTCTGGCTGTAAATTGATTTCTATGGCAAATTCTGAGATACGCCTTGGGCTAACTCCTCAGAGAAAGCTTGGATCTGAAAATTGGGTGAGATTTTGGCTTTCCAGACCCTGGGGAACATGAATATGTGTTTCTTTTTCATTTCTGAGCTCTGTGTCAAAAGTGAAGTTTTCTGGCTGAATTGAGTTGTAAGGTAAATTCGATGATATGGCATTGGCTAACACCTAAGGGAAAACTCGGATCTGAAAATTGTGTGAGAATTCGGCATTCCAGACCCTGGGGAACATAAATATGTGTTTCTTTTCCATTTCTGAGCTCTGTGTCAAAAGTGAAGTTTTCTGGCTGAATTGAGTTGTAAGCTAAATTCTATGATATGGCATTGGCTAACTCCTAAGGGAAAACTCGGATATGAAATTTGTGTGAGAATTCGTAATTCCAGACCCTGGGGAACATGAATATGTGTTTCTTTTTCATTTCTGAGCTCTGTGTCAACAGTGAAGTTTTCCGGATGAATTGAGTTCTATGGCGAATTCTGAGATACGCCATGGGCTAACTCCTCAGGGAAACCTCGGATCTGAAAATGGTGTGAGAATTCGGCTTTCCAGATCCTAGGAAACATGAATATGTGTTTCTTTTTCATTTCTGAGCTCTGTATCAAAAGTGAAGTTTTCTGGCTGAATTGAGTATTAAGGTAAATTCTATGATATGGCATTGGCTAACTCCTAAGGGAAAACTCGGATCTGAAAATGGTGTGAGAATTTGGCATTCCAGACCCTGGGGAACATGAATATGTGTTTCTTTTTCATTTCTGAGCTCTGTGTCAACAGTGAAGTTATCCGGGTGAATTGAGTTCTATGGCGAATTCTGAGATACGCCTTGGGCTAACTCCACAGGGAAACTCAGATCTGAAAATGGTGTGAGAATTCGGTTTTCCAGACCCTAGGGAACATTAATATGTGTTTCTTTTTCATTTCTGAGCTCTGTGTCAACAGTGAAGTTTTCCGGATGAATTGAGTTCTATGGCGAATTCTGAGATACGCCTTGGTCTAACTCCTCAGAGAAAGCTTGGATCTGAAAATTGGGTGAGATTTTGGCTTTCCAGACCCTGGGGAACATGAATATGTGTTTCTTTTTCATTTCTGAGCTCTGTGTCAAAAGTGAAGTTTTCTGGCTGAATTGAGTTGTAAGGTAAATTCGATGATATGGCATTGGCTAACACCTAAGGGAAAACTCGGATCTGAAAATTGTGTGAGAATTCGGCATTCCAGACCCTGGGGAACATAAATATGTGTTTCTTTTCCATTTCTGAGCTCTGTGTCAAAAGTGAAGTTTCTGGCTGTAAATTGAGTCTTAAGGCAAATTCTGAGCCTTGGGCTAACTCCACAGGGAAATCTCGGAACTGAAAATGGGGTGAGATTTTGGCTTTCCAGACCCTGGGGAACATGAATATGTGTTTCTTTTTCATTTCTGAGCTCTGTATCAAAAGTGAGGTTTTCGGGCTGAATTGAGTTGTAAGGTAAATTCTATGATACGCCTTCAGCTAACTCCTCAGGGAAAGCTCGGATCTGAAAATTGTGTGAGAATTCAGCTTTCCAGACCCTGGGGAACATGAATATGTGTTTCTTTTTCATTTCTGAGCTCTGTGTCAAAAGTGAAGTTTTCTGGCTGAATTGAGTTGTAAGGTAAATTCTATGATATGGCATTGGCTAACTCCTAAGGGAAAATTCGGATCTGAAATTTGTGTGAGAATTCGTAATTCCAGACCCTGGGGAACATGAATATGTGTTTCTTTTTCATTTCTGAGCTCTGTGTCAACAGTGAAGTTTTCCGGATGAATTGAGTTCTATGGCGAATTCTGAGATACGCCATGGGCTAACTCCTCAGGGAAAACTCGGATCTGAAAATGGTGTGAGAATTTGGCATTCCAGATCCTGGGGAACATGAATATGTGTTTCTTTTTCATTTCTGAGCTCTGTGTCAAAAGTGAAGTTTCTGGCTGTAAATTGATTTCTATGGCAAATTCTGAGATACGCCTTGGGCTAACTCCTCAGAGAAAGCTTGGATCTGAAAATTGGGTGAGATTTTGGCTTTCCAGACCCTGGGGAACATGAATATGTGTTTCTTTTTCATTTCTGAGCTCTGTGTCAAAAGTGAAGTTTTCTGGCTGAATTGAGTTGTAAGGTAAATTCGATGATATGGCATTGGCTAACACCTAAGGGAAAACTCGGATCTGAAAATTGTGTGAGAATTCGGCATTCCAGACCCTGGGGAACATAAATATGTGTTTCTTTTCCATTTCTGAGCTCTGTGTCAAAAGTGAAGTTTTCTGGCTGAATTGAGTTGTAAGCTAAATTCTATGATATGGCATTGGCTAACTCCTAAGGGAAAACTCGGATCTGAAATTTGTGTGAGAATTCGTAATTCCAGACCCTGGGGAACATGAATATGTGTTTCTTTTTCATTTCTGAGCTCTGTGTCAACAGTGAAGTTTTCCGGATGAATTGAGTTCTATGGCGAATTCTGAGATACGCCATGGGCTAACTCCTCAGGGAAACCTCGGATCTGAAAATGGTGTGAGAATTCGGCTTTCCAGATCCTAGGAAACATGAATATGTGTTTCTTTTTCATTTCTGAGCTCTGTATCAAAAGTGAAGTTTTCTGGCTGAATTGAGTATTAAGGTAAATTCTATGATATGGCATTGGCTAACTCCTAAGGGAAAACTCGGATCTGAAAATGGTGTGAGAATTTGGCATTCCAGACCCTGGGAAACATGAATATGTGTTTCTTTTTGATTTCTGAGCTCTGTGTCAACAGTGAAGTTTCTGGCTGTAAATTGAGTCCTAAGGCAAATTCTGAGCCTTGGGCTAACTCCACAGAGAGAGCTCGGATCTGAAAATGGTGTGAGAATTCGGCTTTCCAGACCCTAGGGAACATGAATATGTGTTTCTTTTTCATTTCTGAGCTCTGTATCAAAAGTGAAGTTTTCTGGCTGAATTGAGTAGTAAGGTAAATTCTATGATATGGCATTGGCTAACTCCTAAGGGAAAACTCGGATCTGAAAATGGTGTGAGAATTTGGCATTCCAGACCCTGGGGAACATGAATATGTGTTTCTTTTTCATTTCTGAGCTCTGTGTCAAAAGTGAAGTTTTCTGGCTGAAATGAGCCCTAAGGCAAATTCTTAGATACGCCTTGGGCTAACTCCACAGGGAAAGCTCGCGTCTGAAAATGATGTGACAATTCAGCTTTCCAGACCCTGGGGAACATGAATATGAGTTTCTTTTTCATTTCTGAGCTCTGTGTCAAAAGTGAAGTTTTCTGGCTGAAATGAGCCCTAAGGCAAATTCTGAGATACGCCTTGGGCTAACTCCACAGGGAAAGCTCAGATCTGAAAATGGTGTGAGAATTCGACTTTCTGGACACTAGGGAACATGAATATGTGTTTCTTTTTCATTTCTGAGCTCTGTATCAAAAGTGAAGTTTTCTGGCTGAATTGAGTCGTAAGGTAAATTCTATGATACGCCTTGGGCTAACTGCTAAGGGAAAACTCGGATCTGAAAATGGTGCGAGAATTCGGCTTTCCAGACCCTCGGGAACATGAATATGTGTTTCTTTTTCATTTCTGAGCTCTGTGTCAAAAGTGAAGTTTCTGGCTGTAAATTGATTTCTATGGCAAATTCTGAGATACGCCTTGGGCTAACTCCACAGGGAAAGCTCGGATCTGAAAATGGTTTGTGAATTCGGCTTTCCAGACCCTAGGGAACATGAATATGTGTTTCTTTTTCATTTCTGAGCTCTGTGTCAACAGTGAAGTTTTCCGGATGAATTGAGTTCTATGGCGAATTCTGAGATACGCCTTGGGCTAACTCCTCAGAGAAAGCTTGGATCTGAAAATTGGGTGAGATTTTGGCTTTCTAGACCCTGGGGAACATAAATATGTGTTTCTTTTCCATTTCTGAGCTCTGTGTCAAAAGTGAAGTTTCTGGCTGTAAATTGAGTCCTAAGGCAAATTCTGAGCCTTGGGCTAACTCCACAGGGAAAGCTCGGAACTGAAAATGGGGTGAGATTTTGGCTTTCCAGACCCTGGGGAACATGAATATGTGTTTCTTTTTCATTTCTGAGCTCTGTATCAAAAGTGAGGTTTTCGGGCTGAATTGAGTTGTAAGGTAAATTCTATGATAAGCCTTCAGCTAACTCCTCAGGGAAAGCTCGGATCTGAAAATTGTGTGAGAATTCAGCTTTCCAGACCCTGGGGAACATGAATATGTGTTTCTTTTTCATTTCTGAGCTCTGTGTCAAAAGTGAAGTTTTCTGGCTGAATTGAGTTGTAAGGTAAATTCTATGATATGGCATTGGCTAACTCCTCAGGGAAAGCTCGGATCTGAAAATGGTGTGAGAATTCGGCTTTACAGACAGTAGGGAACATGAATATGTGTTTCTTTTTCATTTCTGAGCTCTGTGTCAAAAGTGAAGTTTTCGGGCTGAATTGAGTGGTAAGGTAAATTCTGAGATACGCCTTGGGCTAACTCCACAGGGAAAGCTCGCGTCTGAAAATGGTGTGACTATTCAGCTTTCCAGACCCTGGGGAACACGAATATGTGTTTCTTTTTCATATCTGAGCTCTGTGTCAACAGTGAAGTTATCCGGGTGAATTGAGTTCTATGGCGAATTCTGAGATACGCCAAGGGCTAACTCCTCAGGGAAAGCTCGGATCTGAAAATGGTGTGAGAATTCGGCTTTCCAGATCCTAGGGAACATGAATATGTGTTTCTTTTTCATTTCTGAGCTCTGTATCAAAAGTGAAGTTTTCTGGCTGAATTGAGTTGTAAGGTAAATTAGATGATATGGCATTGGCTAACACCTAAGGGAAAACTCGGATCTGAAAATTGTGTGAGAATTCGGCATTCCAGACCCTCAGCTTTCTGAGCTCTGTGTCAAAAGTGAAGTTTTCTGGGTGAATTGAGTCCTAAGGCAAATTCTGAGATACGCCTTGGGCTAACTCCACAGGGAAAGCTCTGATCTGAAAATGGTTTGAGAATTCGGCATTCTAGACCCAGGGTAACATGAATATATGTTTCTTTTTCATTTCTGAGCTCTGTGTCAAAAGTGAAGTTTTCTGGCTGAATTGAGTAGTAAGGTAAATTCTATGATATGGCATTGGCTAACTCCTAAGGGAAAACTCGGATCTGAAAATTGTGTGAGAATTTGGCTTTCCAGACCCTGGGGAACATGAATATGTGTTTCTTTTTCATTTCTGAGCTCTGTATCAAAAGTGAGGTTTTCGGGCTGAATTGAGTTGTAAGGTAAATTCTATGATACGCCTTCTGCTAACTCCTCAGGGAAAGCTCGGATCTGAAAATGGTGTGAGAATTCGGATTTCCAGATCCTAGGGAACATGAATATGTGTTTCTTTTTCATTTCTGAGCTCTGTGTCAACAGTGAAGTTTTCCGGATGAATTGAGTTCTATGGCGAATTCTGAGTTACGCCTTGGGCTAACTCCTCAGAGAAAGCTTGGATCTGAAAATTGGGTGAGATTTTGGCTTTCCAGACCCCGGGGAACATGAATATGTGTTTCTTTTTCATTTCTGAGCTCTGTGTCAAAAGTGAGGTTTTCTGGCTGAATTGAGTCTTAAGGTAAATTCTATGATACGCCTTGGGCTAACTGCTAAAGGAAAACTTGGATCTGAAAATGGTGTGAGAATTCAGCTTTCCAGACCCTCAGCTTTCTGAGCTCTGTGTCAAAAGTGAAGTTTTCTGGGTGAATTGAGTCCTAAGGCAAATTCTGAGATACGCCTTGGGCTAACTCCACAGGGAAAGCTCTGATCTGAAAATGGTTTGAGAATTCGGCATTCTAGACCCAGGGTAACATGAATATATGTTTCTTTTTCATTTCTGAGCTCTGTGTCAAAAGTGAAGTTTTCTGGCTGAATTGAGTTGTAAGGTAAGTTCTATGATATGGCATTGGCAAACTCCTCAGGGAAAATTCGGATCTGAAAATGGAGTGAGAATTCGGCATTGCAGACCCTGGGGAACATGAATATGTGTTTCTTTTTCATTTCTGAGCTCTGTGTCAACAGTGAAGTTTTCGGGCTCAATTGAGTGGTAAGGTAAATTCTATGATACGCCTTTGGCTAACTCCTCAGGGAAAGCTCGTATCTGAAAATGGTGTGAGAATTCGGCATTCCAGACCCTAGGGAACATGAATATGTGTTTCTTTTTCATTTCTGAGCTCTGTGTCAACAGTGAAGTTTTCCGGATGAATTGAGTTCTATGGCGAATTCTGAGATACGCCTTGGGCTAACTCCTCAGAGAAAGCTCGGATCTGAAAATGGGGTGCGATTTTGGCTTTCCAGACCCTAGGGAACATGAATATGTGTTTCTTTTTCATTTCTGAGCTCTGTATCAAAAGTGATGTTTTCTGGCTGAATTGAGTAGTAAGGTAAATTCTATGATATGGCATTGGCTAACTCCTAAGGGAAAACTCGGATCTGAAAATGGTGTGAGAATTTGGCATTCCAGACCCTGGGGAACATGAATATGTGTTTCTTTTTCATTTCTGAGCTCTGTGTCAAAAGTGAAGTTTTCGGGCTGAATTGAGTGGTAAGGTAAATTCTATGATACGCCTTCGGCTAACTCCTCAGGGAAAGCTCGCGTCTGAAAATGATGTGACAATTCAGCTTTCCAGACCCTGGGGAACATGAATATGTGTTTCTTTTTCATTTCTGAGCTCTGTGTCAAAAGTGAAGTTTTCGGGCTGAATTGAGTGGTAAGGTAAATTCTATGATACGCCTTCGGCTAACTCCTAAGGGAAAACTCGGATCTGAAAATGGTGTGAGAATTCGGCATTCCAGACCCTGGGAACATGAATATGTGTTTCTTTTTCATTTCTGAGCTCTGTGTCAAAAGTGAAGTTTTCTGGCTGAAATGAGCCCTAAGGCAAATTCTGAGATACGCCTTGTGCTAACTCCACAGGGAAAGCTCAGATCTGAAAATGGTGTGAGAATTCGACTTTCCGGACACTAGGGAACATGAATATGTGTTTCTTTTTCATTTCTGAGCTCTGTATCAAAAGTGAAGTTTTCTGGCTGAATTGAGTCGTAAGGTAAATTCTATGATACGCCTTGGGCTAACTGCTAAGGGAAAATTCGGATCTGAAAATGGTGCGAGAATTCGGCTTTCCAGACCCTCGGGAACATGAATATGTGTTTCTTTTTCATTTCTGAGCTCTGTGTCAAAAGTGAAGTTTCTGGCTGTAAATTGATTTCTATGGCAAATTCTGAGATACGCCTTGGGCTAACTCCACAGGGAAAGCTCGGATCTGAAAATGGTTTGTGAATTCGGCTTTCCAGACCCTAGGGAACATGAATATGTGTTTCTTTTTCATTTCTGAGCTCTGTATCAAAAGTGATGTTTTCTGGCTGAATTGAGTAGTAAGGTAAATTCTATGATATGGCATTGGCTAACTCCTAAGGGAAAACTCGGATCTGAAAATGGTGTGAGAATTTGGCATTCCAGACCCTGGGGAACATGAATATGTGTTTCTTTTTCATTTCTGAGCTCTGTGTCAAAAGTGAAGTTTTCGGGCTGAATTGAGTGGTAAGGTAAATTCTATGATACGCCTTCGGCTAACTCCTCAGGGAAAGCTCGCGTCTGAAAATGATGTGACAATTCAGCTTTCCAGACCCTGGGGAACATGAATATGTGTTTCTTTTTCATTTCTGAGCTCTGTGTCAAAAGTGAAGTTTTCGGGCTGAATTGAGTGGTAAGGTAAATTCTATGATACGCCTTCGGCTAACTCCTAAGGGAAAACTCGGATCTGAAAATGGTGTGAGAATTCGGCATTCCAGACCCTGGGAACATGAATATGTGTTTCTTTTTCATTTCTGAGCTCTGTGTCAAAAGTGAAGTTTTCTGGCTGAAATGAGCCCTAAGGCAAATTCTGAGATACGCCTTGGGCTAACTCCACAGGGAAAGCTCAGATCTGAAAATGGTGTGAGAATTCGACTTTCCGGACACTAGGGAACATGAATATGTGTTTCTTTTTCATTTCTGAGCTCTGTATCAAAAGTGAAGTTTTCTGGCTGAATTGAGTCGTAAGGTAAATTCTATGATACGCCTTGGGCTAACTGCTAAGGGAAAATTCGGATCTGAAAATGGTGCGAGAATTCGGCTTTCCAGACCCTCGGGAACATGAATATGTGTTTCTTTTTCATTTCTGAGCTCTGTGTCAAAAGTGAAGTTTCTGGCTGTAAATTGATTTCTATGGCAAATTCTGAGATACGCCTTGGGCTAACTCCACAGGGAAAGCTCGGATCTGAAAATGGTTTGTGAATTCGGCTTTCCAGACCCTAGGGAACATGAATATGTGTTTCTTTTTCATTTCTGAGCTCTGTATCAAAAGTGATGTTTTCTGGCTGAATTGAGTAGTAAGGTAAATTCTATGATATGGCATTGGCTAACTCCTAAGGGAAAACTCGGATCTGAAAATGGTGTGAGAATTTGGCATTCCAGACCCTGGGGAACATGAATATGTGTTTCTTTTTCATTTCTGAGCTCTGTGTCAAAAGTGAAGTTTTCGGGCTGAATTGAGTGGTAAGGTAAATTCTATGATACGCCTTCGGCTAACTCCTCAGGGAAAGCTCGCGTCTGAAAATGATGTGACAATTCAGCTTTCCAGACCCTGGGGAACATGAATATGTGTTTCTTTTTCATTTCTGAGCTCTGTGTCAAAAGTGAAGTTTTCGGGCTGAATTGAGTGGTAAGGTAAATTCTATGATACGCCTTCGGCTAACTCCTAAGGGAAAACTCGGATCTGAAAATGGTGTGAGAATTCGGCATTCCAGACCCTGGGAACATGAATATGTGTTTCTTTTTCATTTCTGAGCTCTGTGTCAAAAGTGAAGTTTTCTGGCTGAAATGAGCCCTAAGGCAAATTCTGAGATACGCCTTGGGCTAACTCCACAGGGAAAGCTCAGATCTGAAAATGGTGTGAGAATTCGACTTTCCGGACACTAGGGAACATGAATATGTGTTTCTTTTTCATTTCTGAGCTCTGTATCAAAAGTGAAGTTTTCTGGCTGAATTGAGTCGTAAGGTAAATTCTATGATACGCCTTGGGCTAACTGCTAAGGGAAAATTCGGATCTGAAAATGGTGCGAGAATTCGGCTTTCCAGACCCTCGGGAACATGAATATGTGTTTCTTTTTCATTTCTGAGCTCTGTGTCAAAAGTGAAGTTTCTGGCTGTAAATTGATTTCTATGGCAAATTCTGAGATACGCCTTGGGCTAACTCCACAGGGAAAGCTCGGATCTGAAAATGGTTTGTGAATTCGGCTTTCCAGACCCTAGGGAACATGAATATGTGTTTCTTTTTCATTTCTGAGCTCTGTGTCAACAGTGAAGTTTTCCGGATGAATTGAGTTCTATGGCGAATTCTGAGATACGCCTTGGGCTAACTCCTCAGAGAAAGCTTGGATCTGAAAATTGGGTGAGATTTTGGCTTTCCAGACCCTCGGGAACATAAATATGTGTTTCTTTTCCATTTCTGAGCTCTGTGTCAAAAGTGAAGTTTCTGGCTGTAAATTGAGTCCTAAGGCAAATTCTGAGCCTTGGGCTAACTCCACAGGGAAAGCTCGGAACTGAAAATGGGGTGAGATTTTGGCTTTCCAGACCCTGGGGAACATGAATATGTGTTTCTTTTTCATTTCTGAGCTCTGTATCAAAAGTGAGGTTTTCGGGCTGAATTGAGTTGTAAGGTAAATTCTATGATACGCCTTCAGCTAACTCCTCAGGGAAAGCTCGGATCTGAAAATTGTGTGAGAATTCAGCTTTCCAGACCCTGGGGAACATGAATATGTGTTTCTTTTTCATTTCTGAGCTCTGTGTCAAAAGTGAAGTTTTCTGGCTGAATTGAGTTGTAAGGTAAATTCTATGATATGGCATTGGCTAATTCCTCGGGGAAAGCTCGGATCTGAAAATGGTGTGAGAATTCGGCTTTACAGACAGTAGGGAACATGAATATGTGTTTCTTTTTCATTTCTGAGATCTGTGTCAACAGTGAAGTTTTCGGGCTGAATTGAGTGGTAAGGAAAATTCTGAGATACGCCTTGGGCTAACTCCACAGGGAAAGCTCGCGTCTGAAAATGGTGTGACTATTCAGCTTTCCAGACCCTGGGGAACACGAATATGTGTTTCTTTTTCATTTCTGAGCTCTGTGTCAACAGTGAAGTTATCCGGGTGAATTGAGTTCTATGGCGAATTCTGAGATACGCCTTGGGCTAACTCCACAGGGAAACTCGGATCTGAAAATGGTGTGAGAATTCGGCTTTCCAGACCCTAGGGAACATGAATATGTGTTTCTTTTTCATTTCTGAGCTCTGTGTCAACAGTGAAGTTTTCCGGATGAATTGAGTTCTATGGCGAATTCTGAGATACGCCTTGGGCTAACTCCTCAGAGAAAGCTTGGATCTGAAAATTGGGTGAGATTTTGGCTTTCCAGACCCTGGGGAACATGAATATGTGTTTCTTTTTCATTTCTGAGCTCTGTGTCAAAAGTGAAGTTTTCTGGCTGAATTGAGTTGTAAGGTAAATTCGATGATATGGCATTGGCTAACACCTAAGGGAAAACTCGGATCTGAAAATTGTGTGAGAATTCGGCATTCCAGACCCTGGGGAACATAAATATGTGTTTCTTTTCCATTTCTGAGCTCTGTGTCAAAAGTGAAGTTTCTGGCTGTAAATTGAGTCTTAAGGCAAATTCTGAGCCTTGGGCTAACTCCACAGGGAAATCTCGGAACTGAAAATGGGGTGAGATTTTGGCTTTACAGACCCTGGGGAACATGAATATGTGTTTCTTTTTCATTTCTGAGCTCTGTATCAAAAGTGAGGTTTTCGGGCTGAATTGAGTTGTAAGGTAAATTCTATGATACGCCTTCAGCTAACTCCTCAGGGAGAGCTCGGATCTGAAAATTGTGTGAGAATTCAGCTTTCCAGACCCTGGAGAACATGAATATGTGTTTCTTTTTCATTTCTGAGCTCTGTGTTAAAAGTGAAGTTTTCTGGCTGAATTGAGTTGTAAGGTAAATTCTATGATATGGCATTGGCTAACTCCTAAGGGAAAACTCGGATCTGAAATTTGTGTGAGAATTCGTAATTCCAGACCCTGGGGAACATGAATATGTGTTTCTTTTTCATTTCTGAGCTCTGTGTCAACAGTGAAGTTTTCCGGATGAATTGAGTTCTATGGCGAATTCTGAGATACGCCATGGGCTAACTCCTCAGGGAAAGCTCGGATCTGAAAATGGTGTGAGAATTCGGCTTTCCAGATCCTAGGGAACATGAATATGTGTTTCTTTTTCATTTCTGAGCTCTGTATCAAAAGTGAAGTTTTCTGGCTGAATTGAGTAGTAAGGTAAATTCTATGATATGGCATTGGCTAACTCCTAAGGGAAAACTCGGATCTGAAAATGGTGTGAGAATTTGGCATTCCAGACCCTGGGGAACATGAATATGTGTTTCTTTTTCATTTCTGAGCTCTGTGTCAAAAGTGAAGTTTCTGGCTGTAAATTGATTTCTATGGCAAATTCTGAGATACGCCTTGGGCTAACTCCACAGGGAAAGCTCGGATCTGAAAATGGTGTGAGAATTCGGCTTTCCAGACCCTAGGGAACATGAATATGTGTTTCTTTTTCATTTCTGAGCTCTGTGTCAACAGTGAAGTTTTCCGGATGAATTGAGTTCTATGGCGAATTCTGAGATACGCCTTGGGCTAACTCCACAGAGAGAGCTCGGATCTGAAAATGGTGTGAGAATTCGGCTTTCCAGACCCTAGGGAACATGAATATGTGTTTCTTTTTCATTTCTGAGCTCTGTATCAAAAGTGAAGTTTTCTGGCTGAATTGAGTAGTAAGGTAAATTCTATGATATGGCATTGGCTAACTCCTAAGGGAAAACTCGGATCTGAAAATGGTGTGAGAATTTGGCATTCCAGACCCTGGGGAACATGAATATGTGTTTCTTTTTCATTTCTGAGCTCTGTGTCAAAAGTGAAGTTTTCGGGCTGAATTGACTGGTAAGGTAAATTCTATGATACGCCTTCGGCTAACTCCTCAGGGAAAGCTCGCGTCTGAAAATGGTGTGACAATTCAGCTTTCCAGACCCTCGGGAACATGAATATGTGTTTCTTTTTCATTTCTGAGCTCTGTGTCAACAGTGAAGTTTTACGGATGAATTGAGTTCTATGGCGAATTCTGAGATACGCCTTGGGCTAACTCCTCAGAGAAAGCTTGGATCTGAAAATGGGGTGAGATTTTGGCTTTCCAGACCCTGGGGAACATGAATATGTGTTTCTTTTTCATTTCTGAGCTCTTTGTCAAAAGTGAAGTTTTCTGGCTGAATTGAGCCATAAGGCAAATTATGAGATACGCCATGGGCTAACTCCTCAGGGAAACTACGGGTCTGAAAATGGTGTGAGAATTCGGCTTTACAGACCGTAGGGAACATGAATATGTGTTTTTTTTTTCATTTCTGAGCTCTGTGTCAATAGTGAAGTTTTCTGCGTGAATTGAGTCCTAAGGCAAATACTGAGATACGCCTTGGGCTAACTCCACAGGGAAAGCTCGGATCTGAAAATGGTGTGAGAATTCGGCTTTCCAGACCCTAGGGAACATGAATATGTATTTCTTTTTCATTTCTGAGCTCTGTGTCAAAAGTGAGGTTTTCGGGCTGAATTGAGTTGTAAGGTAAATTCTATGATACGCCTTCTGCTAACTCCTCTGGGAAAGCTCGGATCTGAAAATGGTGTTAGAATTCAGCTTTCCAGACCCCAGGGAACATGAATATGTGTTTCTTTTTCATTTCTGAGCTCTGTGTAAAAAGTGAAGTTTTCGGGCTGAATTGAGTGGTAAGGAAAATTCTGAGATACGCCTTGGGCTAACTCCACAGGGAAAGCTCGCGTCTGAAAATGGTGTGACTATTCAGGTTTCCAGACCCTGGGGAACACGAATATGTGTTTCTTTTTCATTTCTGAGCTCTGTGTCAACAGTGAAGTTATCCGGGTGAATTGAGTTCTATGGCGAATTCTGAGATACGCCTTGGGCTAACTCCACAGGGAAACTCGGATCTGAAAATGGTGTGAGAATTCGGCTTTCCAGACCCTAGGGAACATGAATATGTGTTTCTTTTTCATTTCTGAGCTCTGTGTCAACAGTGAAGTTTTCCGGATGAATTGAGTTCTATGGCGAATTCTGAGATACACCTTGGGCTAACTCCTCAGAGAAAGCTTGGATCTGAAAATTGGGTGAGATTTTGGCTTTCCAGACCCTGGGGAACATGAATATGTGTTTCTTTTTCATTTCTGAGCTCTGTGTCAAAAGTGAAGTTTTCTGGCTGAATTGAGTTGTAAGGTAAATTCGATGATATGGCATTGGCTAACACCTAAGGGAAAACTCGGATCTGAAAATTGTGTGAGAATTCGGCATTCCAGACCCTGGGGAACATAAATATGTGTTTCTTTTCCATTTCTGAGCTCTGTGTCAAAAGTGAGGTTTTCTGGCTGAATTGAGTCTTAAGGTAAATTCTATGATACGCCTTGGGCTAACTGCTAAAGGAAAACTCGGATCTGAAAATGGTGTGAGAATTCAGCTTTCCAGACCCTCAGCTTTCTGAGCTCTGTGTCAAAAGTGAAGTTTTCTGGGTGAATTGAGTCCTAAGGCAAATTCTGAGATACGCCTTGGGCTAACTCCACAGGGAAAGCTCTGATCTGAAAATGGTTTGAGAATTCGGCATTCTAGACCCAGGGTAACATGAATATATGTTTCTTTTTCATTTCTGAGCTCTGTGTCAAAAGTGAAGTTTTCTGGCTGAATTGAGTTGTAAGGTAAGTTCTATGATATGGCATTGGCAAACTCCTCAGGGAAAATTCGGATCTGAAAATGGTGTGAGAATTCGGCATTCCAGACCCTGGGGAACATGAATATGTGTTTCTTTTTCATTTCTGAGCTCTGTGTCAACAGTGAAGTTTTCGGGCTCAATTGAGTGGTAAGGTAAATTCTATGATACGCCTTCGGCTAACTCCTCATGGAAAGCTCGGATCTGAAAATGGTGTGAGAATTCGGCATTCCAAACCCTAGGGAACATGAATATGTGTTTCTTTTTCATTTCTGAGCTCTGTGTCAACAGTGAAGTTTTCCGGATGAATTGAGTTCTATGGCGAATTCTGAGATACGCCTTGGGCTAACTCCTCAGAGAAAGCTAGGATCTGAAAATGGGGTGAGATTTTGGCTTTCCAGACCCTGGGGAACATGAATATGTGTTTCTTTTTCATTTCTTAGCTCTGTGTCAAAAGTGAAGTTTTCTGGCTGAATTGAGCCATAAGGCAAATTATGAGATATGCCATGGGCTAACTCCTCAAGGAAACTACGGGTCTGAAAATGGTGTGAGAATTCAGCTTTCCAGACCCTCAGCTTTCTGAGCTCTGTGTCAAAAGTGAAGTTTTCTGGGTGAATTGAGTCCTAAGGCAAATTCTGAGATACGCCTTGGGCTAACTCGACAGGGAAAGCTCTGATCTGAAAATGGTTTGAGAATTCGGCATTCTAGACCCAGGGTAACATGAATATATGTTTCTTTTTCATTTCTTAGCTCTGTGTCAAAAGTGAGGTTTTCGGGCTGAATTGAGTTGTAAGGTAAATTCCATGATACGCCTTCAGCTAACTCCTCAGGGAAAGCTCGGATCTGAAAATTGTGTGAGAATTCAGCTTTCCAGACCCTGGGGAACATGAATATGTGTTTCTTTTTCATTTCTGAGCTCTGTGTCAAAAGTGAAGTTTTCTGGATGAAATGAGCCCTAAGGCAAATTATGAGATACGCCTTGGGCTAACTCCACAGAGAGAGCTCGGATCTGAAAATGGTGTGAGAATTCGGCTTTCCAGACCCTAGGGAACATGAATATGTGTTTCTTTTTCATTTCTGAGCTCTGTATCAAAAGTGAAGTTTTCTGGCTGAATTGAGTAGTAAGGTAAATTCTATGATATGGCATTGGCTAACTCCTAAGGGAAAACTCGGATCTGAAAATGGTGTGAGAATTTGGCATTCCAGACCCTGGGGAACATGAATATGTGTTTCTTTTTCATTTCTGAGCTCTGTGTCAAAAGTGAAGTTTTCGGGCTGAATTGACTGGTAAGGTAAATTCTATGATACGCCTTCGGCTAACTCCTCAGGGAAAGCTCGCGTCTGAAAATGGTGTGACAATTCAGCTTTCCAGACCCTCGGGAACATGAATATGTGTTTCTTTTTCATTTCTGAGCTCTGTGTCAACAGTGAAGTTTTACGGATGAATTGAGTTCTATGGCGAATTCTGAGATACGCCTTGGGCTAACTCCTCAGAGAAAGCTTGGATCTGAAAATGGGGTGAGATTTTGGCTTTCCAGACCCTGGGGAACATGAATATGTGTTTCTTTTTCATTTCTGAGCTCTTTGTCAAAAGTGAAGTTTTCTGGCTGAATTGAGCCATAAGGCAAATTATGAGATACGCCATGGGCTAACTCCTCAGGGAAACTACGGGTCTGAAAATGGTGTGAGAATTCGGCTTTACAGACCGTAGGGAACATGAATATGTGTTTTTTTTTTCATTTCTGAGCTCTGTGTCAATAGTGAAGTTTTCTGCGTGAATTGAGTCCTAAGGCAAATACTGAGATACGCCTTGGGCTAACTCCACAGGGAAAGCTCGGATCTGAAAATGGTGTGAGAATTCGGCTTTCCAGACCCTAGGGAACATGAATATGTATTTCTTTTTCATTTCTGAGCTCTGTGTCAAAAGTGAGGTTTTCGGGCTGAATTGAGTTGTAAGGTAAATTCTATGATACGCCTTCTGCTAACTCCTCTGGGAAAGCTCGGATCTGAAAATGGTGTTAGAATTCAGCTTTCCAGACCCCAGGGAACATGAATATGTGTTTCTTTTTCATTTCTGAGCTCTGTGTAAAAAGTGAAGTTTTCGGGCTGAATTGAGTGGTAAGGAAAATTCTGAGATACGCCTTGGGCTAACTCCACAGGGAAAGCTCGCGTCTGAAAATGGTGTGACTATTCAGGTTTCCAGACCCTGGGGAACACGAATATGTGTTTCTTTTTCATTTCTGAGCTCTGTGTCAACAGTGAAGTTATCCGGGTGAATTGAGTTCTATGGCGAATTCTGAGATACGCCTTGGGCTAACTCCACAGGGAAACTCGGATCTGAAAATGGTGTGAGAATTCGGCTTTCCAGACCCTAGGGAACATGAATATGTGTTTCTTTTTCATTTCTGAGCTCTGTGTCAACAGTGAAGTTTTCCGGATGAATTGAGTTCTATGGCGAATTCTGAGATACGCCATGGGCTAACTCCTCAGGGAAAGCTCGGATCTGAAAATGGTGTGAGAATTCGGCTTTCCAGATCCTAGGGAACATGAATATGTGTTTCTTTTTCATTTCTGAGCTCTGTATCAAAAGTGAAGTTTTCTGGCTGAATTGAGTAGTAAGGTAAATTCTATGATATGGCATTGGCTAACTCCTAAGGGAAAACTCGGATCTGAAAATGGTGTGAGAATTTGGCATTCCAGACCCTGGGGAACATGAATATGTGTTTCTTTTTCATTTCTGAGCTCTGTGTCAAAAGTGAAGTTTCTGGCTGTAAATTGATTTCTATGGCAAATTCTGAGATACGCCTTGGGCTAACTCCACAGGGAAAGCTCGGATCTGAAAATGGTGTGAGAATTCGGCTTTCCAGACCCTAGGGAACATGAATATGTGTTTCTTTTTCATTTCTGAGCTCTGTGTCAACAGTGAAGTTTTCCGGATGAATTGAGTTCTATGGCGAATTCTGAGATACGCCTTGGGCTAACTCCACAGAGAGAGCTCGGATCTGAAAATGGTGTGAGAATTCGGCTTTCCAGACCCTAGGGAACATGAATATGTGTTTCTTTTTCATTTCTGAGCTCTGTATCAAAAGTGAAGTTTTCTGGCTGAATTGAGTAGTAAGGTAAATTCTATGATATGGCATTGGCTAACTCCTAAGGGAAAACTCGGATCTGAAAATGGTGTGAGAATTTGGCATTCCAGACCCTGGGGAACATGAATATGTGTTTCTTTTTCATTTCTGAGCTCTGTGTCAAAAGTGAAGTTTTCGGGCTGAATTGACTGGTAAGGTAAATTCTATGATACGCCTTCGGCTAACTCCTCAGGGAAAGCTCGCGTCTGAAAATGGTGTGACAATTCAGCTTTCCAGACCCTCGGGAACATGAATATGTGTTTCTTTTTCATTTCTGAGCTCTGTGTCAACAGTGAAGTTTTACGGATGAATTGAGTTCTATGGCGAATTCTGAGATACGCCTTGGGCTAACTCCTCAGAGAAAGCTTGGATCTGAAAATGGGGTGAGATTTTGGCTTTCCAGACCCTGGGGAACATGAATATGTGTTTCTTTTTCATTTCTGAGCTCTTTGTCAAAAGTGAAGTTTTCTGGCTGAATTGAGCCATAAGGCAAATTATGAGATACGCCATGGGCTAACTCCTCAGGGAAACTACGGGTCTGAAAATGGTGTGAGAATTCGGCTTTACAGACCGTAGGGAACATGAATATGTGTTTTTTTTTTCATTTCTGAGCTCTGTGTCAATAGTGAAGTTTTCTGCGTGAATTGAGTCCTAAGGCAAATACTGAGATACGCCTTGGGCTAACTCCACAGGGAAAGCTCGGATCTGAAAATGGTGTGAGAATTCGGCTTTCCAGACCCTAGGGAACATGAATATGTATTTCTTTTTCATTTCTGAGCTCTGTGTCAAAAGTGAGGTTTTCGGGCTGAATTGAGTTGTAAGGTAAATTCTATGATACGCCTTCTGCTAACTCCTCTGGGAAAGCTCGGATCTGAAAATGGTGTTAGAATTCAGCTTTCCAGACCCCAGGGAACATGAATATGTGTTTCTTTTTCATTTCTGAGCTCTGTGTAAAAAGTGAAGTTTTCGGGCTGAATTGAGTGGTAAGGAAAATTCTGAGATACGCCTTGGGCTAACTCCACAGGGAAAGCTCGCGTCTGAAAATGGTGTGACTATTCAGGTTTCCAGACCCTGGGGAACACGAATATGTGTTTCTTTTTCATTTCTGAGCTCTGTGTCAACAGTGAAGTTATCCGGGTGAATTGAGTTCTATGGCGAATTCTGAGATACGCCTTGGGCTAACTCCACAGGGAAACTCGGATCTGAAAATGGTGTGAGAATTCGGCTTTCCAGACCCTAGGGAACATGAATATGTGTTTCTTTTTCATTTCTGAGCTCTGTGTCAACAGTGAAGTTTTCCGAATGAATTGAGTTCTATGGCGAATTCTGAGATACACCTTGGGCTAACTCCTCAGAGAAAGCTTGGATCTGAAAATTGGGTGAGATTTTGGCTTTCCAGACCCTGGGGAACATGAATATGTGTTTCTTTTTCGTTTCTGAGCTCTGTGTCAAAAGTGAAGTTTTCTGGCTGAATTGAGTTGTAAGGTAAATTCGATGATATGGCATTGGCTAACACCTAAGGGAAAACTCGGATCTGAAAATTGTGTGAGAATTCGGCATTCCAGACCCTGGGGAACATAAATATGTGTTTCTTTTCCATTTCTGAGCTCTGTGTCAAAAGTGAGGTTTTCTGGCTGAATTGAGTCTTAAGGTAAATTCTATGATACGCCTTGGGCTAACTGCTAAAGGAAAACTCGGATCTGAAAATGGTGTGAGAATTCAGCTTTCCAGACCCTCAGCTTTCTGAGCTCTGTGTCAAAAGTGAAGTTTTCTGGGTGAATTGAGTCCTAAGGCAAATTCTGAGATACGCCTTGGGCTAACTCCACAGGGAAAGCTCTGATCTGAAAATGGTTTGAGAATTCGGCATTCTAGACCCAGGGTAACATGAATATATGTTTCTTTTTCATTTCTGAGCTCTGTGTCAAAAGTGAAGTTTTCTGGCTGAATTGAGTTGTAAGGTAAGTTCTATGATATGGCATTGGCAAACTCCTCAGGGAAAATTCGGATCTGAAAATGGTGTGAGAATTCGGCATTCCAGACCCTGGGGAACATGAATATGTGTTTCTTTTTCATTTCTGAGCTCTGTGTCAACAGTGAAGTTTTTGGGCTCAATTGAGTGGTAAGGTAAATTCTATGATACGCCTTCGGCTAACTCCTCATGGAAAGCTCGGATCTGAAAATGGTGTGAGAATTCGGCATTCCAAACCCTAGGGAACATGAATATGTGTTTCTTTTTCATTTCTGAGCTCTGTGTCAACAGTGAAGTTTTCCGGATGAATTGAGTTCTATGGCGAATTCTGAGATACGCCTTGGGCTAACTCCTCAGAGAAAGCTAGGATCTGAAAATGGGGTGAGATTTTGGCTTTCCAGACCCTGGGGAACATGAATATGTGTTTCTTTTTCATTTCTTAGCTCTGTGTCAAAAGTGAAGTTTTCTGGCTGAATTGAGCCATAAGGCAAATTATGAGATATGCCATGGGCTAACTCCTCAAGGAAACTACGGGTCTGAAAATGGTGTGAGAATTCAGCTTTCCAGACCCTCAGCTTTCTGAGCTCTGTGTCAAAAGTGAAGTTTTCTGGGTGAATTGAGTCCTAAGGCAAATTCTGAGATACGCCTTGGGCTAACTCGACAGGGAAAGCTCTGATCTGAAAATGGTTTGAGAATTCGGCATTCTAGACCCAGGGTAACATGAATATATGTTTCTTTTTCATTTCTTAGCTCTGTGTCAAAAGTGAGGTTTTCGGGCTGAATTGAGTTGTAAGGTAAATTCCATGATACGCCTTCAGCTAACTCCTCAGGGAAAGCTCGGATCTGAAAATTGTGTGAGAATTCAGCTTTCCAGACCCTGGGGAACATGAATATGTGTTTCTTTTTCATTTCTGAGCTCTGTGTCAAAAGTGAAGTTTTCTGGATGAAATGAGCCCTAAGGCAAATTATGAGATACGCCTTGGGCTAACTCCACAGAGAGAGCTCGGATCTGAAAATGGTGTGAGAATTCGGCTTTCCAGACCCTAGGGAACATGAATATGTGTTTCTTTTTCATTTCTGAGCTCTGTATCAAAAGTGAAGTTTTCTGGCTGAATTGAGTAGTAAGGTAAATTCTATGATATGGCATTGGCTAACTCCTAAGGGAAAACTCGGATCTGAAAATGGTGTGAGAATTTGGCATTCCAGACCCTGGGGAACATGAATATGTGTTTCTTTTTCATTTCTGAGCTCTGTGTCAAAAGTGAAGTTTTCGGGCTGAATTGACTGGTAAGGTAAATTCTATGATACGCCTTCGGCTAACTCCTCAGGGAAAGCTCGCGTCTGAAAATGGTGTGACAATTCAGCTTTCCAGACCCTCGGGAACATGAATATGTGTTTCTTTTTCATTTCTGAGCTCTGTGTCAACAGTGAAGTTTTACGGATGAATTGAGTTCTATGGCGAATTCTGAGATACGCCTTGGGCTAACTCCTCAGAGAAAGCTTGGATCTGAATATGGGGTGAGATTTTGGCTTTCCAGACCCTGGGGAACATGAATATGTGTTTCTTTTTCATTTCTGAGCTCTTTGTCAAAAGTGAAGTTTTCTGGCTGAATTGAGCCATAAGGCAAATTATGAGATACGCCATGGGCTAACTCCTCAGGGAAACTACGGGTCTGAAAATGGTGTGAGAATTCGGCTTTACAGACCGTAGGGAACATGAATATGTGTTTTTTTTTTCATTTCTGAGCTCTGTGTCAATAGTGAAGTTTTCTGCGTGAATTGAGTCCTAAGGCAAATACTGAGATACGCCTTGGGCTAACTCCACAGGGAAAGCTCGGATCTGAAAATGGTGTGAGAATTCGGCTTTCCAGACCCTAGGGAACATGAATATGTATTTCTTTTTCATTTCTGAGCTCTGTGTCAAAAGTGAGGTTTTCGGGCTGAATTGAGTTGTAAGGTAAATTCTATGATACGCCTTCTGCTAACTCCTCTGGGAAAGCTCGGATCTGAAAATGGTGTTAGAATTCAGCTTTCCAGACCCCAGGGAACATGAATATGTGTTTCTTTTTCATTTCTGAGCTCTGTGTAAAAAGTGAAGTTTTCGGGCTGAATTGAGTGGTAAGGAAAATTCTGAGATACGCCTTGGGCTAACTCCACAGGGAAAGCTCGCGTCTGAAAATGGTGTGACTATTCAGGTTTCCAGACCCTGGGGAACACGAATATGTGTTTCTTTTTCATTTCTGAGCTCTGTGTCAACAGTGAAGTTATCCGGGTGAATTGAGTTCTATGGCGAATTCTGAGATACGCCTTGGGCTAACTCCACAGGGAAACTCGGATCTGAAAATGGTGTGAGAATTCGGCTTTCCAGACCCTAGGGAACATGAATATGTGTTTCTTTTTCATTTCTGAGCTCTGTGTCAACAGTGAAGTTTTCCGGATGAATTGAGTTCTATGGCGAATTCTGAGATACACCTTGGGCTAACTCCTCAGAGAAAGCTTGGATCTGAAAATTGGGTGAGATTTTGGCTTTCCAGACCCTGGGGAACATGAATATGTGTTTCTTTTTCATTTCTGAGCTCTGTGTCAAAAGTGAAGTTTTCTGGCTGAATTGAGTTGTAAGGTAAATTCGATGATATGGCATTGGCTAACACCTAAGGGAAAACTCGGATCTGAAAATTGTGTGAGAATTCGGCATTCCAGACCCTGGGGAACATAAATATGTGTTTCTTTTCCATTTCTGAGCTCTGTGTCAAAAGTGAAGTTTCTGGCTGTAAATTGAGTCTTAAGGCAAATTCTGAGCCTTGGGTTAACTCCACAGGGAAATCTCGGAACTGAAAATGGGGTGAGATTTTGGCTTTCCAGACCCTGGGGAACATGAATATGTGTTTCTTTTTCATTTCTGAGCTCTGTATCAAAAGTGAGGTTCTCGGGCTGAATTGAGTTGTAAGGTAAATTCTATGATACGCCTTCAGCTAACTCCTCAGGGAAAGCTCGGATCTGAAAATTGTGTGAGAATTCAGCTATCCAGACCCTGGGGAACATGAATATGTGTTTCTTTTTCATTTCTGAGCTCTGTGTCAAAAGTGAAGTTTTCTGGCTGAATTGAGTTGTAAGGTAAATTCGATGATATGGCATTGGCTAACTCCTAAGGGAAAACTCGGATCTGAAATTTGTGTGAGAATTCGTAATTCCAGACCCTGGGGAACATGAATATGTGTTTCTTTTTCATTTCTGAGCTCTGTGTTAACAGTGAAGTTTTCCGGATGAATTGAGTTCTATGGCGAATTCTGAGATACGCCATGGGCTAACTCCTCAGGGAAAGCTCGGATCTGAAAATGGTGTGAGAATTCGGCTTTCCAGATCCTAGGGAACATGAATATGTGTTTCTTTTTCATTTCTGAGCTCTGTATCAAAAGTGAAGTTTTCTGGCTGAATTGAGTAGTAAGGTAAATTCTATGATATGGCATTGGCTAACTCCTAAGGGAAAACTCGGATCTGAAAATGGTGTGAGAATTTGGCATTCCAGACCCTGGGGAACATGAATATGTGTTTCTTTTTCATTTCTGAGCTCTGTGTCAAAAGTGAAGTTTCTGGCTGTAAATTGATTTCTATGGCAAATTCTGAGATACGCCTTGGGCTAACTCCACAGGGAAAGCTCGGATCTGAAAATGGTGTGAGAATTCGGCTTTCCAGACCCTAGGGAACATGAATATGTGTTTCTTTTTCATTTCTGAGCTCTGTGTCAACAGTGAAGTTTCTGGCTGAATTGAGTTGTAAGGTAAATTAGATGATATGGCATTGGCTAACACCTAAGGGAAAACTCGGATCTGAAAATGGTGTGAGAATTTGGCATTCCAGACCCTGGGGAACATGAATATGTGTTTCTTCTCCATTTCTGAGCTCTGTGTCAAAAGTGAAGTTTCTGGCTGTAAATTGAGTCCTAAGGCAAATTCTGAGCCTTGGGCTAACTCCACAGGGAAAGCTCGGAACTGAAAATGGGGTGAGATTTTGGCTTTCCAGACCCTGGGGAACATGAATATGTGTTTCTTTTTCATTTCTGAGCTCTGTATCAAAAGTGAGGGTTTCGGGCTGAATTGAGTTGTAAGGTAAATTCTATGATACGCCTTCTGCTAACTCCTCAGGGAAAGCTCGGATCTGAAAATGGTGTGAGAATTCGGATTTCCAGACCCTAGGGAACATGAATATGTGTTTCTTTTTCATTTTTGAGCTCTGTGTCAACAGTGAAGTTTTCCGGATGAATTGAGTTCTATGGCGAATTCTGAGATACGCCTTGGGCTAACTCCTCAGAGAAAACTTGGATCTGAAAATTGGGTGAGATTTTGGCTTTCCAGACCCTGGGGAACATGAATATGTGTTTCTTTTTCATTTCTGAGCTCTGTGTCAAAAGTGAGGTTTTCTGGCTGAATTGAGTCTTAAGGTAAATTCTATGATACGCCTTGGGCTAACTGCTAAAGGAAAACTCGGATCTGAAAATGGTGTGAGAATTCAGCTTTCCAGACCCTCAGCTTTCTGAGCTCTGTGTCAAAAGTGAAGTTTTCTGGGTGAATTGAGTCCTAAGGCAAATTCTGAGATACGCCTTGGGCTAACTCCACAGGGAAAGCTCTGATCTGAAAATGGTTTGAGAATTCGGCATTCTAGACCCAGGGTAACATGAATATGTGTTTCTTTTTCATTTCTGAGCTCTGTGTTAAAAGTGAAGTTTTCTGGCTGAATTGAGTTGTAAGGTAAATTCTATGATATGGCATTGGCTAACTCCTAAGGGAAAACTCGGATCTGAAATTTGTGTGAGAATTCGTAATTCCAGACCCTGGGGAACATGAATATGTGTTTCTTTTTCATTTCTGAGCTCTGTGTCAACAGTGAAGTTTTCCGGATGAATTGAGTTCTATGGCGAATTCTGAGATACGCCATGGGCTAACTCCTCAGGGAAAGCTCGGATCTGAAAATGGTGTGAGAATTCGGCTTTCCAGATCCTAGGGAACATGAATATGTGTTTCTTTTTCATTTCTGAGCTCTGTATCAAAAGTGAAGTTTTCTGGCTGAATTGAGTAGTAAGGTAAATTCTATGATATGGCATTGGGTAACTCCTAAGGGAAAACTCGGATCTGAAAATGGTGTGAGAATTTGGCATTCCAGACCCTGGGGAACATGAATATGTGTTTCTTTTTCATTTCTGAGCTCTGTGTCAAAAGTGAAGTTTCTGGCTGTAAATTGATTTCTATGGCAAATTCTGAGATACGCCTTGGGCTAACTCCACAGGGAAAGCTCGGATCTGAAAATGGTGTGAGAATTCGGCTTTCCAGACCCTAGGGAACATGAATATGTGTTTCTTTTTCATTTCTGAGCTCTGTGTCAACAGTGAAGTTTTCCGGATGAATTGAGTTCTATGGCGAATTCTGAGATACGCCTTGGGCTAACTCCACAGAGAGAGCTCGGATCTGAAAATGGTGTGAGAATTCGGCTTTCCAGACCCTAGGGAACATGAATATGTGTTTCTTTTTCATTTCTGAGCTCTGTATCAAAAGTGAAGTTTTCTGGCTGAATTGAGTAGTAAGGTAAATTCTATGATATGGCATTGGCTAACTCCTAAGGGAAAACTCGGATCTGAAAATGGTGTGAGAATTTGGCATTCCAGACCCTGGGGAACATGAATATGTGTTTCTTTTTCATTTCTGAGCTCTGTGTCAAAAGTGAAGTTTTCGGGCTGAATTGACTGGTAAGGTAAATTCTATGATACGCCTTCGGCTAACTCCTCAGGGAAAGCTCGCGTCTGAAAATGGTGTGACAATTCAGCTTTCCAGACCCTCGGGAACATGAATATGTGTTTCTTTTTCATTTCTGAGCTCTGTGTCAACAGTGAAGTTTTACGGATGAATTGAGTTCTATGGCGAATTCTGAGATACGCCTTGGGCTAACTCCTCAGAGAAAGCTTGGATCTGAAAATGGGGTGAGATTTTGGCTTTCCAGACCCTGGGGAACATGAATATGTGTTTCTTTTTCATTTCTGAGCTCTTTGTCAAAAGTGAAGTTTTCTGGCTGAATTGAGCCATAAGGCAAATTATGAGATACGCCATGGGCTAACTCCTCAGGGAAACTACGGGTCTGAAAATGGTGTGAGAATTCGGCTTTACAGACCGTAGGGAACATGAATATGTGTTTTTTTTTTCATTTCTGAGCTCTGTGTCAATAGTGAAGTTTTCTGCGTGAATTGAGTCCTAAGGCAAATACTGAGATACGCCTTGGGCGAACTCCACAGGGAAAGCTCGGATCTGAAAATGGTGTGAGAATTCGGCTTTCCAGACCCTAGGGAACATGAATATGTATTTCTTTTTCATTTCTGAGCTCTGTGTCAAAAGTGAGGTTTTCGGGCTGAATTGAGTTGTAAGGTAAATTCTATGATACGCCTTCTGCTAACTCCTCTGGGAAAGCTCGGATCTGAAAATGGTGTTAGAATTCAGCTTTCCAGACCCCAGGGAACATGAATATGTGTTTCTTTTTCATTTCTGAGCTCTGTGTAAAAAGTGAAGTTTTCGGGCTGAATTGAGTGGTAAGGAAAATTCTGAGATACGCCTTGGGCTAACTCCACAGGGAAAGCTCGCGTCTGAAAATGGTGTGACTATTCAGGTTTCCAGACCCTGGGGAACACGAATATGTGTTTCTTTTTCATTTCTGAGCTCTGTGTCAACAGTGAAGTTATCCGGGTGAATTGAGTTCTATGGCGAATTCTGAGATACGCCTTGGGCTAACTCCACAGGGAAACTCGGATCTGAAAATGGTGTGAGAATTCGGCTTTCCAGACCCTAGGGAACATGAATATGTGTTTCTTTTTCATTTCTGAGCTCTGTGTCAACAGTGAAGTTTTCCGGATGAATTGAGTTCTATGGCGAATTCTGAGATACACCTTGGGCTAACTCCTCAGAGAAAGCTTGGATCTGAAAATTGGGTGAGATTTTGGCTTTCCAGACCCTGGGGAACATGAATATGTGTTTCTTTTTCATTTCTGAGCTCTGTGTCAAAAGTGAAGTTTTCTGGCTGAATTGAGTTGTAAGGTAAATTCGATGATATGGCATTGGCTAACACCTAAGGGAAAACTCGGATCTGAAAATTGTGTGAGAATTCGGCATTCCAGACCCTGGGGAACATAAATATGTGTTTCTTTTCCATTTCTGAGCTCTGTGTCAAAAGTGAGGTTTTCTGGCTGAATTGAGTCTTAAGGTAAATTCTATGATACGCCTTGGGCTAACTGCTAAAGGAAAACTCGGATCTGAAAATGGTGTGAGAATTCAGCTTTCCAGACCCTCAGCTTTCTGAGCTCTGTGTCAAAAGTGAAGTTTTCTGGGTGAATTGAGTCCTAAGGCAAATTCTGAGATACGCCTTGGGCTAACTCCACAGGGAAAGCTCTGATCTGAAAATGGTTTGAGAATTCGGCATTCTAGACCCAGGGTAACATGAATATATGTTTCTTTTTCATTTCTGAGCTCTGTGTCAAAAGTGAAGTTTTCTGGCTGAATTGAGTTGTAAGGTAAGTTCTATGATATGGCATTGGCAAACTCCTCAGGGAAAATTCGGATCTGAAAATGGTGTGAGAATTCGGCATTCCAGACCCTGGGGAACATGAATATGTGTTTCTTTTTCATTTCTGAGCTCTGTGTCAACAGTGAAGTTTTCGGGCTCAATTGAGTGGTAAGGTAAATTCTATGATACGCCTTCGGCTAACTCCTCATGGAAAGCTCGGATCTGAAAATGGTGTGAGAATTCGGCATTCCAAACCCTAGGGAACATGAATATGTGTTTCTTTTTCATTTCTGAGCTCTGTGTCAACAGTGAAGTTTTCCGGATGAATTGAGTTCTATGGCGAATTCTGAGATACGCCTTGGGCTAACTCCTCAGAGAAAGCTAGGATCTGAAAATGGGGTGAGATTTTGGCTTTCCAGACCCTGGGGAACATGAATATGTGTTTCTTTTTCATTTCTTAGCTCTGTGTCAAAAGTGAAGTTTTCTGGCTGAATTGAGCCATAAGGCAAATTATGAGATATGCCATGGGCTAACTCCTCAAGGAAACTACGGGTCTGAAAATGGTGTGAGAATTCAGCTTTCCAGACCCTCAGCTTTCTGAGCTCTGTGTCAAAAGTGAAGTTTTCTGGGTGAATTGAGTCCTAAGGCAAATTCTGAGATACGCCTTGGGCTAACTCGACAGGGAAAGCTCTGATCTGAAAATGGTTTGAGAATTCGGCATTCTAGACCCAGGGTAACATGAATATATGTTTCTTTTTCATTTCTTAGCTCTGTGTCAAAAGTGAGGTTTTCGGGCTGAATTGAGTTGTAAGGTAAATTCCATGATACGCCTTCAGCTAACTCCTCAGGGAAAGCTCGGATCTGAAAATTGTGTGAGAATTCAGCTTTCCAGACCCTGGGGAACATGAATATGTGTTTCTTTTTCATTTCTGAGCTCTGTGTCAAAAGTGAAGTTTTCTGGATGAAATGAGCCCTAAGGCAAATTATGAGATACGCCTTGGGCTAACTCCACAGAGAGAGCTCGGATCTGAAAATGGTGTGAGAATTCGGCTTTCCAGACCCTAGGGAACATGAATATGTGTTTCTTTTTCATTTCTGAGCTCTGTATCAAAAGTGAAGTTTTCTGGCTGAATTGAGTAGTAAGGTAAATTCTATGATATGGCATTGGCTAACTCCTAAGGGAAAACTCGGATCTGAAAATGGTGTGAGAATTTGGCATTCCAGACCCTGGGGAACATGAATATGTGTTTCTTTTTCATTTCTGAGCTCTGTGTCAAAAGTGAAGTTTTCGGGCTGAATTGACTGGTAAGGTAAATTCTATGATACGCCTTCGGCTAACTCCTCAGGGAAAGCTCGCGTCTGAAAATGGTGTGACAATTCAGCTTTCCAGACCCTCGGGAACATGAATATGTGTTTCTTTTTCATTTCTGAGCTCTGTGTCAACAGTGAAGTTTTACGGATGAATTGAGTTCTATGGCGAATTCTGAGATACGCCTTGGGCTAACTCCTCAGAGAAAGCTTGGATCTGAAAATGGGGTGAGATTTTGGCTTTCCAGACCCTGGGGAACATGAATATGTGTTTCTTTTTCATTTCTGAGCTCTTTGTCAAAAGTGAAGTTTTCTGGCTGAATTGAGCCATAAGGCAAATTATGAGATACGCCATGGGCTAACTCCTCAGGGAAACTACGGGTCTGAAAATGGTGTGAGAATTCGGCTTTACAGACCGTAGGGAACATGAATATGTGTTTTTTTTTTCATTTCTGAGCTCTGTGTCAATAGTGAAGTTTTCTGCGTGAATTGAGTCCTAAGGCAAATACTGAGATACGCCTTGGGCTAACTCCACAGGGAAAGCTCGGATCTGAAAATGGTGTGAGAATTCGGCTTTCCAGACCCTAGGGAACATGAATATGTATTTCTTTTTCATTTCTGAGCTCTGTGTCAAAAGTGAGGTTTTCGGGCTGAATTGAGTTGTAAGGTAAATTCTATGATACGCCTTCTGCTAACTCCTCTGGGAAAGCTCGGATCTGAAAATGGTGTTAGAATTCAGCTTTCCAGACCCCAGGGAACATGAATATGTGTTTCTTTTTCATTTCTGAGCTCTGTGTAAAAAGTGAAGTTTTCGGGCTGAATTGAGTGGTAAGGAAAATTCTGAGATACGCCTTGGGCTAACTCCACAGGGAAAGCTCGCGTCTGAAAATGGTGTGACTATTCAGGTTTCCAGACCCTGGGGAACACGAATATGTGTTTCTTTTTCATTTCTGAGCTCTGTGTCAACAGTGAAGTTATCCGGGTGAATTGAGTTCTATGGCGAATTCTGAGATACGCCTTGGGCTAACTCCACAGGGAAACTCGGATCTGAAAATGGTGTGAGAATTCGGCTTTCCAGACCCTAGGGAACATGAATATGTGTTTCTTTTTCATTTCTGAGCTCTGTGTCAACAGTGAAGTTTTCCGGATGAATTGAGTTCTATGGCGAATTCTGAGATACGCCATGGGCTAACTCCTCAGGGAAAGCTCGGATCTGAAAATGGTGTGAGAATTCGGCTTTCCAGATCCTAGGGAACATGAATATGTGTTTCTTTTTCATTTCTGAGCTCTGTATCAAAAGTGAAGTTTTCTGGCTGAATTGAGTAGTAAGGTAAATTCTATGATATGGCATTGGCTAACTCCTAAGGGAAAACTCGGATCTGAAAATGGTGTGAGAATTTGGCATTCCAGACCCTGGGGAACATGAATATGTGTTTCTTTTTCATTTCTGAGCTCTGTGTCAAAAGTGAAGTTTCTGGCTGTAAATTGATTTCTATGGCAAATTCTGAGATACGCCTTGGGCTAACTCCACAGGGAAAGCTCGGATCTGAAAATGGTGTGAGAATTCGGCTTTCCAGACCCTAGGGAACATGAATATGTGTTTCTTTTTCATTTCTGAGCTCTGTGTCAACAGTGAAGTTTTCCGGATGAATTGAGTTCTATGGCGAATTCTGAGATACGCCTTGGGCTAACTCCACAGAGAGAGCTCGGATCTGAAAATGGTGTGAGAATTCGGCTTTCCAGACCCTAGGGAACATGAATATGTGTTTCTTTTTCATTTCTGAGCTCTGTATCAAAAGTGAAGTTTTCTGGCTGAATTGAGTAGTAAGGTAAATTCTATGATATGGCATTGGCTAACTCCACAGGGAAACTCGGATCTGAAAATGGTGTGAGAATTCGGCTTTCCAGACCCTAGGGAACATGAATATGTGTTTCTTTTTCATTTCTGAGCTCTGTGTCAACAGTGAAGTTTTCCGGATGAATTGAGTTCTATGGCGAATTCTGAGATACACCTTGGGCTAACTCCTCAGAGAAAGCTTGGATCTGAAAATTGGGTGAGATTTTGGCTTTCCAGACCCTGGGGAACATGAATATGTGTTTCTTTTTCATTTCTGAGCTCTGTGTCAAAAGTGAAGTTTTCTGGCTGAATTGAGTTGTAAGGTAAATTCGATGATATGGCATTGGCTAACACCTAAGGGAAAACTCGGATCTGAAAATTGTGTGAGAATTCGGCATTCCAGACCCTGGGGAACATAAATATGTGTTTCTTTTCCATTTCTGAGCTCTGTGTCAAAAGTGAGGTTTTCTGGCTGAATTGAGTCTTAAGGTAAATTCTATGATACGCCTTGGGCTAACTGCTAAAGGAAAACTCGGATCTGAAAATGGTGTGAGAATTCAGCTTTCCAGACCCTCAGCTTTCTGAGCTCTGTGTCAAAAGTGAAGTTTTCTGGGTGAATTGAGTCCTAAGGCAAATTCTGAGATACGCCTTGGGCTAACTCCACAGGGAAAGCTCTGATCTGAAAATGGTTTGAGAATTCGGCATTCTAGACCCAGGGTAACATGAATATATGTTTCTTTTTCATTTCTGAGCTCTGTGTCAAAAGTGAAGTTTTCTGGCTGAATTGAGTTGTAAGGTAAGTTCTATGATATGGCATTGGCAAACTCCTCAGGGAAAATTCGGATCTGAAAATGGTGTGAGAATTCGGCATTCCAGACCCTGGGGAACATGAATATGTGTTTCTTTTTCATTTCTGAGCTCTGTGTCAACAGTGAAGTTTTCGGGCTCAATTGAGTGGTAAGGTAAATTCTATGATACGCCTTCGGCTAACTCCTCATGGAAAGCTCGGATCTGAAAATGGTGTGAGAATTCGGCATTCCAAACCCTAGGGAACATGAATATGTGTTTCTTTTTCATTTCTGAGCTCTGTGTCAACAGTGAAGTTTTCCGGATGAATTGAGTTCTATGGCGAATTCTGAGATACGCCTTGGGCTAACTCCTCAGAGAAAGCTAGGATCTGAAAATGGGGTGAGATTTTGGCTTTCCAGACCCTGGGGAACATGAATATGTGTTTCTTTTTCATTTCTTAGCTCTGTGTCAAAAGTGAAGTTTTCTGGCTGAATTGAGCCATAAGGCAAATTATGAGATATGCCATGGGCTAACTCCTCAAGGAAACTACGGGTCTGAAAATGGTGTGAGAATTCAGCTTTCCAGACCCTCAGCTTTCTGAGCTCTGTGTCAAAAGTGAAGTTTTCTGGGTGAATTGAGTCCTAAGGCAAATTCTGAGATACGCCTTGGGCTAACTCGACAGGGAAAGCTCTGATCTGAAAATGGTTTGAGAATTCGGCATTCTAGACCCAGGGTAACATGAATATATGTTTCTTTTTCATTTCTTAGCTCTGTGTCAAAAGTGAGGTTTTCGGGCTGAATTGAGTTGTAAGGTAAATTCCATGATACGCCTTCAGCTAACTCCTCAGGGAAAGCTCGGATCTGAAAATTGTGTGAGAATTCAGCTTTCCAGACCCTGGGGAACATGAATATGTGTTTCTTTTTCATTTCTGAGCTCTGTGTCAAAAGTGAAGTTTTCTGGATGAAATGAGCCCTAAGGCAAATTATGAGATACGCCTTGGGCTAACTCCACAGAGAGAGCTCGGATCTGAAAATGGTGTGAGAATTCGGCTTTCCAGACCCTAGGGAACATGAATATGTGTTTCTTTTTCATTTCTGAGCTCTGTATCAAAAGTGAAGTTTTCTGGCTGAATTGAGTAGTAAGGTAAATTCTATGATATGGCATTGGCTAACTCCTAAGGGAAAACTCGGATCTGAAAATGGTGTGAGAATTTGGCATTCCAGACCCTGGGGAACATGAATATGTGTTTCTTTTTCATTTCTGAGCTCTGTGTCAAAAGTGAAGTTTTCGGGCTGAATTGACTGGTAAGGTAAATTCTATGATACGCCTTCGGCTAACTCCTCAGGGAAAGCTCGCGTCTGAAAATGGTGTGACAATTCAGCTTTCCAGACCCTCGGGAACATGAATATGTGTTTCTTTTTCATTTCTGAGCTCTGTGTCAACAGTGAAGTTTTACGGATGAATTGAGTTCTATGGCGAATTCTGAGATACGCCTTGGGCTAACTCCTCAGAGAAAGCTTGGATCTGAAAATGGGGTGAGATTTTGGCTTTCCAGACCCTGGGGAACATGAATATGTGTTTCTTTTTCATTTCTGAGCTCTTTGTCAAAAGTGAAGTTTTCTGGCTGAATTGAGCCATAAGGCAAATTATGAGATACGCCATGGGCTAACTCCTCAGGGAAACTACGGGTCTGAAAATGGTGTGAGAATTCGGCTTTACAGACCGTAGGGAACATGAATATGTGTTTTTTTTTTCATTTCTGAGCTCTGTGTCAATAGTGAAGTTTTCTGCGTGAATTGAGTCCTAAGGCAAATACTGAGATACGCCTTGGGCTAACTCCACAGGGAAAGCTCGGATCTGAAAATGGTGTGAGAATTCGGCTTTCCAGACCCTAGGGAACATGAATATGTATTTCTTTTTCATTTCTGAGCTCTGTGTCAAAAGTGAGGTTTTCGGGCTGAATTGAGTTGTAAGGTAAATTCTATGATACGCCTTCTGCTAACTCCTCTGGGAAAGCTCGGATCTGAAAATGGTGTTAGAATTCAGCTTTCCAGACCCCAGGGAACATGAATATGTGTTTCTTTTTCATTTCTGAGCTCTGTGTAAAAAGTGAAGTTTTCGGGCTGAATTGAGTGGTAAGGAAAATTCTGAGATACGCCTTGGGCTAACTCCACAGGGAAAGCTCGCGTCTGAAAATGGTGTGACTATTCAGGTTTCCAGACCCTGGGGAACACGAATATGTGTTTCTTTTTCATTTCTGAGCTCTGTGTCAACAGTGAAGTTATCCGGGTGAATTGAGTTCTATGGCGAATTCTGAGATACGCCTTGGGCTAACTCCACAGGGAAACTCGGATCTGAAAATGGTGTGAGAATTCGGCTTTCCAGACCCTAGGGAACATGAATATGTGTTTCTTTTTCATTTCTGAGCTCTGTGTCAACAGTGAAGTTTTCCGGATGAATTGAGTTCTATGGCGAATTCTGAGATACGCCATGGGCTAACTCCTCAGGGAAAGCTCGGATCTGAAAATGGTGTGAGAATTCGGCTTTCCAGATCCTAGGGAACATGAATATGTGTTTCTTTTTCATTTCTGAGCTCTGTATCAAAAGTGAAGTTTTCTGGCTGAATTGAGTAGTAAGGTAAATTCTATGATATGGCATTGGCTAACTCCTAAGGGAAAACTCGGATCTGAAAATGGTGTGAGAATTTGGCATTCCAGACCCTGGGGAACATGAATATGTGTTTCTTTTTCATTTCTGAGCTCTGTGTCAAAAGTGAAGTTTCTGGCTGTAAATTGATTTCTATGGCAAATTCTGAGATACGCCTTGGGCTAACTCCACAGGGAAAGCTCGGATCTGAAAATGGTGTGAGAATTCGGCTTTCCAGACCCTAGGGAACATGAATATGTGTTTCTTTTTCATTTCTGAGCTCTGTGTCAACAGTGAAGTTTTCCGGATGAATTGAGTTCTATGGCGAATTCTGAGATACGCCTTGGGCTAACTCCACAGAGAGAGCTCGGATCTGAAAATGGTGTGAGAATTCGGCTTTCCAGACCCTAGGGAACATGAATATGTGTTTCTTTTTCATTTCTGAGCTCTGTATCAAAAGTGAAGTTTTCTGGCTGAATTGAGTAGTAAGGTAAATTCTATGATATGGCATTGGCTAACTCCTAAGGGAAAACTCGGATCTGAAAATGGTGTGAGAATTTGGCATTCCAGACCCTGGGGAACATGAATATGTGTTTCTTTTTCATTTCTGAGCTCTGTGTCAAAAGTGAAGTTTTCGGGCTGAATTGACTGGTAAGGTAAATTCTATGATACGCCTTCGGCTAACTCCTCAGGGAAAGCTCGCGTCTGAAAATGGTGTGACAATTCAGCTTTCCAGACCCTCGGGAACATGAATATGTGTTTCTTTTTCATTTCTGAGCTCTGTGTCAACAGTGAAGTTTTACGGATGAATTGAGTTCTATGGCGAATTCTGAGATACGCCTTGGGCTAACTCCTCAGAGAAAGCTTGGATCTGAAAATGGGGTGAGATTTTGGCTTTCCAGACCCTGGGGAACATGAATATGTGTTTCTTTTTCATTTCTGAGCTCTTTGTCAAAAGTGAAGTTTTCTGGCTGAATTGAGCCATAAGGCAAATTATGAGATACGCCATGGGCTAACTCCTCAGGGAAACTACGGGTCTGAAAATGGTGTGAGAATTCGGCTTTACAGACCGTAGGGAACATGAATATGTGTTTTTTTTTTCATTTCTGAGCTCTGTGTCAATAGTGAAGTTTTCTGCGTGAATTGAGTCCTAAGGCAAATACTGAGATACGCCTTGGGCTAACTCCACAGGGAAAGCTCGGATCTGAAAATGGTGTGAGAATTCGGCTTTCCAGACCCTAGGGAACATGAATATGTATTTCTTTTTCATTTCTGAGCTCTGTGTCAAAAGTGAGGTTTTCGGGCTGAATTGAGTTGTAAGGTAAATTCTATGATACGCCTTCTGCTAACTCCTCTGGGAAAGCTCGGATCTGAAAATGGTGTTAGAATTCAGCTTTCCAGACCCCAGGGAACATGAATATGTGTTTCTTTTTCATTTCTGAGCTCTGTGTAAAAAGTGAAGTTTTCGGGCTGAATTGAGTGGTAAGGAAAATTCTGAGATACGCCTTGGGCTAACTCCACAGGGAAAGCTCGCGTCTGAAAATGGTGTGACTATTCAGGTTTCCAGACCCTGGGGAACACGAATATGTGTTTCTTTTTCATTTCTGAGCTCTGTGTCAACAGTGAAGTTATCCGGGTGAATTGAGTTCTATGGCGAATTCTGAGATACGCCTTGGGCTAACTCCACAGGGAAACTCGGATCTGAAAATGGTGTGAGAATTCGGCTTTCCAGACCCTAGGGAACATGAATATGTGTTTCTTTTTCATTTCTGAGCTCTGTGTCAACAGTGAAGTTTTCCGGATGAATTGAGTTCTATGGCGAATTCTGAGATACACCTTGGGCTAACTCCTCAGAGAAAGCTTGGATCTGAAAATTGGGTGAGATTTTGGCTTTCCAGACCCTGGGGAACATGAATATGTGTTTCTTTTTCGTTTCTGAGCTCTGTGTCAAAAGTGAAGTTTTCTGGCTGAATTGAGTTGTAAGGTAAATTCGATGATATGGCATTGGCTAACACCTAAGGGAAAACTTGGATCTGAAAATTGTGTGAGAATTCGGCATTCCAGACCCTGGGGAACATAAATATGTGTTTCTTTTCCATTTCTGAGCTCTGTGTCAAAAGTGAGGTTTTCTGGCTGAATTGAGTCTTAAGGTAAATTCTATGATACGCCTTGGGCTAACTGCTAAAGGAAAACTCGGATCTGAAAATGGTGTGAGAATTCAGCTTTCCAGACCCTCAGCTTTCTGAGCTCTGTGTCAAAAGTGAAGTTTTCTGGGTGAATTGAGTCCTAAGGCAAATTCTGAGATACGCCTTGGGCTAACTCCACAGGGAAAGCTCTGATCTGAAAATGGTTTGAGAATTCGGCATTCTAGACCCAGGGTAACATGAATATATGTTTCTTTTTCATTTCTGAGCTCTGTGTCAAAAGTGAAGTTTTCTGGCTGAATTGAGTTGTAAGGTAAGTTCTATGATATGGCATTGGCAAACTCCTCAGGGAAAATTCGGATCTGAAAATGGTGTGAGAATTCGGCATTCCAGACCCTGGGGAACATGAATATGTGTTTCTTTTTCATTTCTGAGCTCTGTGTCAACAGTGAAGTTTTCGGGCTCAATTGAGTGGTAAGGTAAATTCTATGATACGCCTTCGGCTAACTCCTCATGGAAAGCTCGGATCTGAAAATGGTGTGAGAATTCGGCATTCCAAACCCTAGGGAACATGAATATGTGTTTCTTTTTCATTTCTGAGCTCTGTGTCAACAGTGAAGTTTTCCGGATGAATTGAGTTCTATGGCGAATTCTGAGATACGCCTTGGGCTAACTCCTCAGAGAAAGCTAGGATCTGAAAATGGGGTGAGATTTTGGCTTTCCAGACCCTGGGGAACATGAATATGTGTTTCTTTTTCATTTCTTAGCTCTGTGTCAAAAGTGAAGTTTTCTGGCTGAATTGAGCCATAAGGCAAATTATGAGATATGCCATGGGCTAACTCCTCAAGGAAACTACGGGTCTGAAAATGGTGTGAGAATTCAGCTTTCCAGACCCTCAGCTTTCTGAGCTCTGTGTCAAAAGTGAAGTTTTCTGGGTGAATTGAGTCCTAAGGCAAATTCTGAGATACGCCTTGGGCTAACTCGACAGGGAAAGCTCTGATCTGAAAATGGTTTGAGAATTCGGCATTCTAGACCCAGGGTAACATGAATATATGTTTCTTTTTCATTTCTTAGCTCTGTGTCAAAAGTGAGGTTTTCGGGCTGAATTGAGTTGTAAGGTAAATTCCATGATACGCCTTCAGCTAACTCCTCAGGGAAAGCTCGGATCTGAAAATTGTGTGAGAATTCAGCTTTCCAGACCCTGGGGAACATGAATATGTGTTTCTTTTTCATTTCTGAGCTCTGTGTCAAAAGTGAAGTTTTCTGGATGAAATGAGCCCTAAGGCAAATTATGAGATACGCCTTGGGCTAACTCCACAGAGAGAGCTCGGATCTGAAAATGGTGTGAGAATTCGGCTTTCCAGACCCTAGGGAACATGAATATGTGTTTCTTTTTCATTTCTGAGCTCTGTATCAAAAGTGAAGTTTTCTGGCTGAATTGAGTAGTAAGGTAAATTCTATGATATGGCATTGGCTAACTCCTAAGGGAAAACTCGGATCTGAAAATGGTGTGAGAATTTGGCATTCCAGACCCTGGGGAACATGAATATGTGTTTCTTTTTCATTTCTGAGCTCTGTGTCAAAAGTGAAGTTTTCGGGCTGAATTGACTGGTAAGGTAAATTCTATGATACGCCTTCGGCTAACTCCTCAGGGAAAGCTCGCGTCTGAAAATGGTGTGACAATTCAGCTTTCCAGACCCTCGGGAACATGAATATGTGTTTCTTTTTCATTTCTGAGCTCTGTGTCAACAGTGAAGTTTTACGGATGAATTGAGTTCTATGGCGAATTCTGAGATACGCCTTGGGCTAACTCCTCAGAGAAAGCTTGGATCTGAAAATGGGGTGAGATTTTGGCTTTCCAGACCCTGGGGAACATGAATATGTGTTTCTTTTTCATTTCTGAGCTCTTTGTCAAAAGTGAAGTTTTCTGGCTGAATTGAGCCATAAGGCAAATTATGAGATACGCCATGGGCTAACTCCTCAGGGAAACTACGGGTCTGAAAATGGTGTGAGAATTCGGCTTTACAGACCGTAGGGAACATGAATATGTGTTTTTTTTTTCATTTCTGAGCTCTGTGTCAATAGTGAAGTTTTCTGCGTGAATTGAGTCCTAAGGCAAATACTGAGATACGCCTTGGGCTAACTCCACAGGGAAAGCTCGGATCTGAAAATGGTGTGAGAATTCGGCTTTCCAGACCCTAGGGAACATGAATATGTATTTCTTTTTCATTTCTGAGCTCTGTGTCAAAAGTGAGGTTTTCGGGCTGAATTGAGTTGTAAGGTAAATTCTATGATACGCCTTCTGCTAACTCCTCTGGGAAAGCTCGGATCTGAAAATGGTGTTAGAATTCAGCTTTCCAGACCCCAGGGAACATGAATATGTGTTTCTTTTTCATTTCTGAGCTCTGTGTAAAAAGTGAAGTTTTCGGGCTGAATTGAGTGGTAAGGAAAATTCTGAGATACGCCTTGGGCTAACTCCACAGGGAAAGCTCGCGTCTGAAAATGGTGTGACTATTCAGGTTTCCAGACCCTGGGGAACACGAATATGTGTTTCTTTTTCATTTCTGAGCTCTGTGTCAACAGTGAAGTTATCCGGGTGAATTGAGTTCTATGGCGAATTCTGAGATACGCCTTGGGCTAACTCCACAGGGAAACTCGGATCTGAAAATGGTGTGAGAATTCGGCTTTCCAGACCCTAGGGAACATGAATATGTGTTTCTTTTTCATTTCTGAGCTCTGTGTCAACAGTGAAGTTTTCCGGATGAATTGAGTTCTATGGCGAATTCTGAGATACACCTTGGGCTAACTCCTCAGAGAAAGCTTGGATCTGAAAATTGGGTGAGATTTTGGCTTTCCAGACCCTGGGGAACATGAATATGTGTTTCTTTTTCATTTCTGAGCTCTGTGTCAAAAGTGAAGTTTTCTGGCTGAATTGAGTTGTAAGGTAAATTCGATGATATGGCATTGGCTAACACCTAAGGGAAAACTCGGATCTGAAAATTGTGTGAGAATTCGGCATTCCAGACCCTGGGGAACATAAATATGTGTTTCTTTTCCATTTCTGAGCTCTGTGTCAAAAGTGAAGTTTCTGGCTGTAAATTGAGTCTTAAGGCAAATTCTGAGCCTTGGGTTAACTCCACAGGGAAATCTCGGAACTGAAAATGGGGTGAGATTTTGGCTTTCCAGACCCTGGGGAACATGAATATGTGTTTCTTTTTCATTTCTGAGCTCTGTATCAAAAGTGAGGTTCTCGGGCTGAATTGAGTTGTAAGGTAAATTCTATGATACGCCTTCAGCTAACTCCTCAGGGAAAGCTCGGATCTGAAAATTGTGTGAGAATTCAGCTATCCAGACCCTGGGGAACATGAATATGTGTTTCTTTTTCATTTCTGAGCTCTGTGTCAAAAGTGAAGTTTTCTGGCTGAATTGAGTTGTAAGGTAAATTCGATGATATGGCATTGGCTAACTCCTAAGGGAAAACTCGGATCTGAAATTTGTGTGAGAATTCGTAATTCCAGACCCTGGGGAACATGAATATGTGTTTCTTTTTCATTTCTGAGCTCTGTGTTAACAGTGAAGTTTTCCGGATGAATTGAGTTCTATGGCGAATTCTGAGATACGCCATGGGCTAACTCCTCAGGGAAAGCTCGGATCTGAAAATGGTGTGAGAATTCGGCTTTCCAGATCCTAGGGAACATGAATATGTGTTTCTTTTTCATTTCTGAGCTCTGTATCAAAAGTGAAGTTTTCTGGCTGAATTGAGTAGTAAGGTAAATTCTATGATATGGCATTGGCTAACTCCTAAGGGAAAACTCGGATCTGAAAATGGTGTGAGAATTTGGCATTCCAGACCCTGGGGAACATGAATATGTGTTTCTTTTTCATTTCTGAGCTCTGTGTCAAAAGTGAAGTTTCTGGCTGTAAATTGATTTCTATGGCAAATTCTGAGATACGCCTTGGGCTAACTCCACAGGGAAAGCTCGGATCTGAAAATGGTGTGAGAATTCGGCTTTCCAGACCCTAGGGAACATGAATATGTGTTTCTTTTTCATTTCTGAGCTCTGTGTCAACAGTGAAGTTTCTGGCTGAATTGAGTTGTAAGGTAAATTAGATGATATGGCATTGGCTAACACCTAAGGGAAAACTCGGATCTGAAAATGGTGTGAGAATTTGGCATTCCAGACCCTGGGGAACATGAATATGTGTTTCTTCTCCATTTCTGAGCTCTGTGTCAAAAGTGAAGTTTCTGGCTGTAAATTGAGTCCTAAGGCAAATTCTGAGCCTTGGGCTAACTCCACAGGGAAAGCTCGGAACTGAAAATGGGGTGAGATTTTGGCTTTCCAGACCCTGGGGAACATGAATATGTGTTTCTTTTTCATTTCTGAGCTCTGTATCAAAAGTGAGGGTTTCGGGCTGAATTGAGTTGTAAGGTAAATTCTATGATACGCCTTCTGCTAACTCCTCAGGGAAAGCTCGGATCTGAAAATGGTGTGAGAATTCGGATTTCCAGACCCTAGGGAACATGAATATGTGTTTCTTTTTCATTTTTGAGCTCTGTGTCAACAGTGAAGTTTTCCGGATGAATTGAGTTCTATGGCGAATTCTGAGATACGCCTTGGGCTAACTCCTCAGAGAAAACTTGGATCTGAAAATTGGGTGAGATTTTGGCTTTCCAGACCCTGGGGAACATGAATATGTGTTTCTTTTTCATTTCTGAGCTCTGTGTCAAAAGTGAGGTTTTCTGGCTGAATTGAGTCTTAAGGTAAATTCTATGATACGCCTTGGGCTAACTGCTAAAGGAAAACTCGGATCTGAAAATGGTGTGAGAATTCAGCTTTCCAGACCCTCAGCTTTCTGAGCTCTGTGTCAAAAGTGAAGTTTTCTGGGTGAATTGAGTCCTAAGGCAAATTCTGAGATACGCCTTGGGCTAACTCCACAGGGAAAGCTCTGATCTGAAAATGGTTTGAGAATTCGGCATTCTAGACCCAGGGTAACATGAATATATGTTTCTTTTTCATTTCTGAGCTCTGTGTCAAAAGTGAAGTTTTCTGGCTGAATTGAGTTGTAAGGTAAGTTCTATGATATGGCATTGGCAAACTCCTCAGGGAAAATTCGGATCTGAAAATGGTGTGAGAATTCGGCATTCCAGACCCTGGGGAACATGAATATGTGTTTCTTTTTCATTTCTGAGCTCTGTGTCAACAGTGAAGTTTTCGGGCTCAATTGAGTGGTAAGGTAAATTCTATGATACGCCTTCGGCTAACTCCTCAGGGAAAGCTCGGATCTGAAAATGGTGTGAGAATTCGGCATTCCAGACCCTAGGGAACATGAATATGTGTTTCTTTTTCATTTCTGAGCTCTGTGTCAACAGTGAAGTTTTCCGGATGAATTGAGTTCTATGGCGAATTCTGAGATACGCCTTGGGCTAACTCCTCAGAGAAAGCTAGGATCTGAAAATGGGGTGAGATTTTGGCTTTCCAGACCCTGGGGAACATGAATATGTGTTTCTTTTTCATTTCTTAGCTCTGTGTCAAAAGTGAAGTTTTCTGGCTGAATTGAGCCATAAGGCAAATTATGAGATATGCCATGGGCTAACTCCTCAAGGAAACTACGGGTCTGAAAATGGTGTGAGAATTCAGCTTTCCAGACCCTCAGCTTTCTGAGCTCTGTGTCAAAAGTGAAGTTTTCTGGGTGAATTGAGTCCTAAGGCAAATTCTGAGATACGCCTTGGGCTAACTCGACAGGGAAAGCTCTGATCTGAAAATGGTTTGAGAATTCGGCATTCTAGACCCAGGGTAACATGAATATATGTTTCTTTTTCATTTCTTAGCTCTGTGTCAAAATTGAGGTTTTCGGGCTGAATTGAGTTGTAAGGTAAATTCCATGATACGCCTTCAGCTAACTCCTCAGGGAAAGCTCGGATCTGAAAATTGTGTGAGAATTCAGCTTTCCAGACCCTGGGGAACATGAATATGTGTTTCTTTTTCATTTCTGAGCTCTGTGTCAAAAGTGAAGTTTTCTGGATGAAATGAGCCCTAAGGCAAATTATGAGATACGCCTTGGGCTAACTCCTCAGGGAAAGCTCGGATCTGAAAATTGTGTGAGAATTCAGCTTTCCAGACCCTGGGGAACATGAATATGTGTTTCTTTTTCATTTCTGAGCTCTGTGTCAAAAGTGAAGTTTTCTGGCTGAATTGAGCCATAAGGCAAATTATGAGATACGGCATGGGCTAACTCCTCAGGGAAACTACGGGTCTGAAAATGGTGTGAGAATTCGTCTTTACAGACCATAGGGAACATGAATATGTGTTTCTTTTTCATGGGCTAACTCCTCAGGGAAACTACGGGTCTGAAAATGGTGTGAGAATTCGGCTTTACAGACCGTAGGGAACATGAATATGTGTTTCTTTTTCCTTTCTGAGCTCTGTGTCAACAGTGAAGTTTTCCGGATGAATTGAGTTCTATGGCGAATTCTGAGATACGCCATGGGCTAACTCCTCAGGGAAAGCTCGGAACTGAAAATGGGGTGAGATTTTGGCTTTCCAGACCCTGGGGAACATGAATATGTGTTTCTTTTTCACTTCTGAGCTCTGTGTCAAAAGTGAAGTTTTCGGGCTGAATTGAGTGGTAAGGTAAATTCTATGATACGCCTTCGGCTAACTCCTCAGGGAAAGCTCGCGTCTGAAAATGGTGTGACAATTCAGCTTTCCAGACCCTCGGGAACATGAATATGTGTTTCTTTTTCATTTCTGAGCTCTGTGTCAACAGTGAAGTTTTCCGGATGAATAGAGTTCTATGGCGAATTCTGAGATACGCCTTGGGCGAACTCCTCAGAGAAAGCTTGGATCTGAAAATTGGGTGAGATTTTGGCTTTCCAGACCCTGGGGAACATGAATATGTGTTTCTTTTTCATTTCTGAGCTCTGTGTCAAAAGTGAAGTTTTCTGGCTGAATTGAGTTGTAAGGTAAATTCGATGATATGGCATTGGCTAACACCTAAGGGAAAACTCGGATCTGAAAATTGTGTGAGAATTCGGCATTCCAGACCCTGGGGAACATAAATATGTGTTTCTTTTCCATTTCTGAGCTCTGTGTCAAAAGTGAAGTTTCTGGCTGTAAATTGAGTCCTAAGGCAAATTCTGAGCCTTCGGCTAACTCCACAGAGAGAGCTCGGATCTGAAAATGGTGTGAGAATTCGGCTTTCCAGACCCTAGGGAACATGAATATGTGTTTCTTTTTCATTTCTGAGCTCTGTATCAAAAGTGAAGTTTTCTGGCTGAATTGAGTAGTAAGGTAAATTCTATGATATGGCATTGGCTAACTCCTAAGGGAAAACTCGGATCTGAAAATGGTGTGAGAATTTGGCATTCCAGACCCTGGGGAACATGAATATGTGTTTCTTTTTCATTTCTGAGCTCTGTGTCAAAAGTGAAGTTTTCGGGCTGAATTGACTGGTAAGGTAAATTCTATGATACGCCTTCGGCTAACTCCTCAGGGAAAGCTCGCGTCTGAAAATGATGTGACAATTCAGCTTTCCAGACCCTCGGGAACATGAATATGTATTTCTTTTTCATTTCTGAGCTCTGTGTCAACAGTGAAGTTTTCCGGATGAATTGAGTTCTATGGCGAATTCTGAGATACGCCTTGGGCTAACTCCTCAGAGAAAGCTTGGATCTGAAAATGGGGTGAGATTTTGGCTTTCCAGACCCTGGGGAACATGAATATGTGTTTCTTTTTCATTTCTGAGCTCTTTGTCAAAAGTGAAGTTTTCTGGCTGAATTGAGCCATAAGGCAAATTATGAGATACGCCATGGGCTAACTCCTCAGGGAAAGCTCGGATCTGAAAATGGTGTGAGAATTCGGCTTTCCAGACCCTAGGGAACATGAATATGTATTTCTTTTTCATTTCTGAGCTCTGTGTCAAAAGTGAGGTTTTCGGGCTGAATTGAGTTGTAAGGTAAATTCTATGATACGCCTTCTGCTAACTCCTCTGGGAAAGCTCGGATCTGAAAATGGTGTTAGAATTCAGCTTTCCAGACCCCAGGGAACATGAATATGTGTTTCTTTTTCATTTCTGAGCTCTGTGTCAAAAGTGAAGTTTTCTGGCTGAATTGAGCCATAAGGCAAATTATGAGATACGGCATGGGCTAACTCCTCAGGGAAACTACGGGTCTGAAAATGGTGTGAGAATTCGTCTTTACAGACCATAGGGAACATGAATATGTGTTTCTTTTTCATGGGCTAACTCCTCAGGGAAACTACGGGTCTGAAAATGGTGTGAGAATTCGGCTTTACAGACCGTAGGGAACATGAATATGTGTTTCTTTTTCCTTTCTGAGCTCTGTGTCAACAGTGAAGTTTTCTGGCTGAATTGAGCCATAAGGCAAATTATGAGATACGCCATGGGCTAACTCCTCAGGGAAACTACGGGTCTGAAAATGGTGTGAGAATTCGGCTTTACAGACCGTAGGGAACATGAATATGTGTTTTTTTTTCATTTCTGAGCTCTGTGTCAATAGTGAAGTTTTCTGGCTGAATTGAGTTGTAAGGTAAATTCGATGATATGGCATTGGCTAACACCTAAGGGAAAACTCGGATCTGAAAATTGTGTGAGAATTCGGCATTCCAGACCCTGGGGAACATAAATATGTGTTTCTTTTCCATTTCTGAGCTCTGTGTCAAAAGTGAAGTTTCTGGCTGTAAATTGAGTCCTAAGGCAAATTCTGAGCCTTCGGCTAACTCCACAGGGAAAGCTCGGAACTGAAAATGGGGTGAGATTTTGGCTTTCCAGACCCTGGGGAACATGAATATGTGTTTCTCTTTCATTTCTGAGCTCTGTATCAAAAGTGAGGTTTTCGGGCTGAATTGAGTTGTAAGGTAAATTCTATGATACGCCTTGGGCTAACTCCACAGAGAGAGCTCGGATCTGAAAATGGTGTGAGAATTCGGCTTTCCAGACCCTAGGGAACATGAATATGTGTTTCTTTTTCATTTCTGAGCTCTGTGTCAACAGTGAAGTTTTCCGGATGAATTGAGTTCTATGGCGAATTCTGAGATACGCCTTGGGCTAACTCCACAGAGAGAGCTCGGATCTGAAAATGGTGTGAGAATTCGGCTTTCCAGACCCTAGGGAACATGAATATGTGTTTCTTTTTCATTTCTGAGCTCTGTATCAAAAGTGAAGTTTTCTGGCTGAATTGAGTAGTAAGGTAAATTCTATGATATGGCATTGGCTAACTCCTAAGGGAAAACTCGGATCTGAAAATGGTGTGAGAATTTGGCATTCCAGACCCTGGGGAACATGAATATGTGTTTCTTTTTCATTTCTGAGCTCTGTGTCAAAAGTGAAGTTTTCGGGCTGAATTGACTGGTAAGGTAAATTCTATGATACGCCTTCGGCTAACTCCTCAGGGAAAGCTCGCGTCTGAAAATGATGTGACAATTCAGCTTTCCAGACCCTCGGGAACATGAATATGTATTTCTTTTTCATTTCTGAGCTCTGTGTCAACAGTGAAGTTTTCCGGATGAATTGAGTTCTATGGCGAATTCTGAGATACGCCTTGGGCTAACTCCTCAGAGAAAGCTTGGATCTGAAAATGGGGTGAGATTTTGGCTTTCCAGACCCTGGGGAACATGAATATGTGTTTCTTTTTCATTTCTGAGCTCTTTGTCAAAAGTGAAGTTTTCTGGCTGAATTGAGCCATAAGGCAAATTATGAGATACGCCATGGGCTAACTCCTCAGGGAAACTACGGGTCTGAAAATGGTGTGAGAATTCGGCTTTACAGACCGTAGGGAACATGAATATGTGTTTTTTTTTCATTTCTGAGCTCTGTGTCAATAGTGAAGTTTTCTGCGTGAATTGAGTCCTAAGGCAAATACTGAGATACGCCTTGGGCTAACTCCACAGGGAAAGCTCGGATCTGAAAATGGTGTGAGAATTCGGCTTTCCAGACCCTAGGGAACATGAATATGTATTTCTTTTTCATTTCTGAGCTCTGTGTCAAAAGTGAGGTTTTCGGGCTGAATTGAGTTGTAAGGTAAATTCTATGATACGCCTTCTGCTAACTCCTCTGGGAAAGCTCGGATCTGAAAATGGTGTTAGAATTCAGCTTTCCAGACCCCAGGGAACATGAATATGTGTTTCTTTTTCATTTCTGAGCTCTGTGTCAAAAGTGAAGTTTTCGGGCTGAATTGAGTGGTAAGGAAAATTCTGAGATACGCCTTGGGCTAACTCCACAGGGAAAGCTCGCGTCTGAAAATGGTGTGACTATTCAGCTTTCCAGACCCTGGGGAACACGAATATGTGTTTCTTTTTCATTTCTGAGCTCTGTGTCAACAGTGAAGTTATCCGGGTGAATTGAGTTCTATGGCGAATTCTGAGATACGCCTTGGGCTAACTCCACAGGGAAACTCGGATCTGAAAATGGTGTGAGAATTCGGCTTTCCAGACCCTGGGGAACATGAATATGTGTTTCTTTTTCATTTCTGAGCTCTGTATCAAAAGTGAGGTTTTCGGGCTGAATTGAGATGTAAGGTAAATTCTATGATACGCCTTCAGCTAACTCCTCAGGGAAAGCTCGGATCTGAAAATTGTGTGAGAATTCAGCTTTCCAGACCCTGGGGAACATGAATATGTGTTTCTTTTTCATTTCTGAGCTCTTTGTCAAAAGTGAAGTTTTCTGGCTGAATTGAGTTGTAAGGTAAATTCTATGATATGGCATTGGCTAACTCCTAAGGGAAAACTCGGATCTGAAATTTGTGTGAGAATTCGTAATTCCAGACCCTGGGGAACATGAATATGTGTTTCTTTTTCATTTCTGAGCTCTGTGTCAACAGTGAAGTTTTCCGGATGAATTGAGTTCTATGGCGAATTCTGAGATACGCCATGGGCTAACTCCTCAGGGAAAGCTCGGATCTGAAAATGGTGTGAGAATTCGGCTTTCCAGATCCTAGGGAACATGAATATGTGTTTCTTTTTCATTTCTGAGCTCTGTATCAAAAGTGAAGTTTTCTGGCTGAATTGAGTAGTAAGGTAAATTCTATGATATGGCATTGGCTAACTCCTAAGGGAAAACTCGGATCTGAAAATGGTGTGAGAATTTGGCATTCCAGACCCTGGGGAACATGAATATGTGTTTCTTTTTCATTTCTGAGCTCTGTGTCAAAAGTGAAGTTTCTGGCTGTAAATTGATTTCTATGGCAAATTCTGAGATACGCCTTGGGCTAACTCCACAGGGAAAGCTCGGATCTGAAAATGGTGTGAGAATTCGGCTTTCCAGACCCTAGGGAACATGAATATGTGTTTCTTTTTCATTTCTGAGCTCTGTGTCAACAGTGAAGTTTTCCGGATGAATTGAGTTCTATGGCGAATTCTGAGATACGCCTTGGGCTAACTCCACAGAGAGAGCTCGGATCTGAAAATGGTGTGAGAATTCGGCTTTCCAGACCCTAGGGAACATGAATATGTGTTTCTTTTTCATTTCTGAGCTCTGTATCAAAAGTGAAGTTTTCTGGCTGAATTGAGTAGTAAGGTAAATTCTATGATATGGCATTGGCTAACTCCTAAGGGAAAACTCGTATCTGAAAATGGTGTGAGAATTTGGCATTCCAGACCCTGGGGAACATGAATATGTGTTTCTTTTTCATTTCTGAGCTCTGTGTCAAAAGTGAAGTTTTCGGGCTGAATTGACTGGTAAGGTAAATTCTATGATACGCCTTCGGCTAACTCCTCAGGGAAAGCTCGCGTCTGAAAATGGTGTGACAATTCAGCTTTCCAGACCCTCGGGAACATGAATATGTGTTTCTTTTTCATTTCTGAGCTCTGTGTCAAAAGTGAAGTTTTCGGGCTGAATTGACTGGTAAGGTAAATTCTATGATACGCCTTCGGCTAACTCCTCAGGGAAACTACGGGTCTGAAAATGGTGTGAGAATTCGGCTTTACAGACCGTAGGGAACATGAATATGTGTTTTTTTTTTCATTTCTGAGCTCTGTGTCAATAGTGAAGTTTTCTGCGTGAATTGAGTCCTAAGGCAAATACTGAGATACGCCTTGGGGTAACTCCACAGGGAAAGCTCGGATCTGAAAATGGTGTGAGAATTCGGCTTTCCAGACCCTAGGGAACATGAATATGTATTTCTTTTTCATTTCTGAGCTCTGTGTCAAAAGTGAGGTTTTCGGGCTGAATTGAGTTGTAAGGTAAATTCTATGATACGCCTTCTGTTAACTCCTCTGGGAAAGCTCGGATCTGAAAATGGTGTTAGAATTCAGCTTTCCAGACCCCAGGGAACATGAATATGTGTTTCTTTTTCATTTCTGAGCTCTGTGTCAAAAGTGAAGTTTTCGGGCTGAATTGAGTGGTAAGGAAAATTCTGAGATACGCCTTGGGCTAACTCCACAGGGAAAGCTCGCGTCTGAAAATGGTGTGACTATTCAGCTTTCCAGACCCTGGGGAACACGAATATGTGTTTCTTTTTCATTTGTGAGCTCTGTGTCAACAGTGAAGTTATCCGGGTGAATTGAGTTCTATGGCGAATTCTGAGATACGCCTTGGGCTAACTCCACAGGGAAACACGGATCTGAAAATGGTGTGAGAATTCGGCTTTCCAGACCCTAGGGAACATGAATATGTGTTTCTTTTTCATTTCTGAGCTCTGTGTCAACAGTGAAGTTTTCCGGATGAATTGAGTTCTATGGCGAATTCTGAGATACGCCTTGGGCTAACTCCTCAGAGAAAGCTTGGATCTGAAAATTGGGTGAGATTTTGGCTTTCCAGACCCTGGGGAACATGAATATGTGTTTCTTTTTCATTTCTGAGCTCTGTGTCAAAAGTGAAGTTTTCTGGCTGAATTGAGTTGTAAGGTAAATTCGATGATATGGCATTGGCTAACTCCTAAGGGAAAACTCGGATCTGAAATTTGTGTGAGAATTCGTAATTCCAGACCCTGGGGAACATGAATATGTGTTTCTTTTTCATTTCTGAGCTCTGTGTCAACAGTGAAGTTTTCCGGATGAATTGAGTTCTATGGCGAATTCTGAGATACGCCATGGGCTAACTCCTCAGGGAAAGCTCGGATCTGAAAATGGTGTGAGAATTCGGCTTTCCAGATCCTAGGGAACATGAATATGTGTTTCTTTTTCATTTCTGAGCTCTGTATCAAAAGTGAAGTTTTCTGGCTGAATTGAGTAGTAAGGTAAATTCGATGATATGGCATTGGCTAACTCCTAAGGGAAAACTCGGATCTGAAATTTGTGTGAGAATTCGTAATTCCAGACCCTGGGGAACATGAATATGTGTTTCTTTTTCATTTCTGAGCTCTGTGTCAACAGTGAAGTTTTCCGGATGAATTGAGTTCTATGGCGAATTCTGAGATACGCCATGGGCTAACTCCTCAGGGAAAGCTCGGATCTGAAAATGGTGTGAGAATTCGGCTTTCCAGATCCTAGGGAACATGAATATGTGTTTCTTTTTCATTTCTGAGCTCTGTATCAAAAGTGAAGTTTTCTGGCTGAATTGAGTAGTAAGGTAAATTCTATGATATGGCATTGGCTAACTCCTAAGGGAAAACTCGGATCTGAAAATGGTGTGAGAATTTGGCATTGCAGACCCTGGGGAACATGAATATGTGTTTCTTTTTCATTTCTGAGCTCTGTGTCAAAAGTGAAGTTTCTGGCTGTAAATTGATTTCTATGGCAAATTCTGAGATACGCCTTGGGCTAACTCCACAGGGAAAGCTCGGATCTGAAAATGGTGTGAGAATTCGGCTTTCCAGACCCTAGGGAACATGAATATGTATTTCTTTTTCATTTCTGAGCTCTGTGTCAACAGTGAAGTTTCTGGCTGAATTGAGTTGTAAGGTAAATTAGATGATATGGCATTGGCTAACACCTAAGGGAAAACTCGGATCTGAAAATGGTGTGAGAATTTGGCATTCCAGACCCTGGGGAACATGAATATGTGTTTCTTCTCCATTTCTGAGCTCTGTGTCAAAAGTGAAGTTTCTGGCTGTAAATTGAGTCCTAAGGCAAATTCTGAGCCTTGGGCTAACTCCACAGGGAAAGCTCGGAACTGAAAATGGGGTGAGATTTTGGCTTTCCAGACCCTGGGGAACATGAATATGTGTTTCTTTTTCATTTCTGAGCTCTGTATCAAAAGTGAGGGTTTCGGGCTGAATTGAGTTGTAAGGTAAATTCTATGATACGCCTTCTGCTAACTCCTCAGGGAAAGCTCGGATCTGAAAATGGTGTGAGAATTCGGATTTCCAGACCCTAGGGAACATGAATATGTGTTTCTTTTTCATTTTTGAGCTCTGTGTCAACAGTGAAGTTTTCCAGATGAATTGAGTTCTATGGCGAATTCTGAGATACGCCTTGGGCTAACTCCTCAGAGAAAACTTGGATCTGAAAATTGGGTGAGATTTTGGCTTTCCAGACCCTGGGGAACATGAATATGTGTTTCTTTTTCATTTCTGAGCTCTGTGTCAAAAGTGAGGTTTTCTGGCTGAATTGAGTCTTAAGGTAAATTCTATGATACGCCTTGGGCTAACTGCTAAAGGAAAACTCGGATCTGAAAATGGTGTGAGAATTCAGCTTTCCAGACCCTCAGCTTTCTGAGCTCTGTGTCAAAAGTGAAGTTTTCTGGGTGAATTGAGTCCTAAGGCAAATTCTGAGATACGCCTTGGGCTAACTCCACAGGGAAAGCTCTGATCTGAAAATGGTTTGAGAATTCGGCATTCTAGACCCAGGGTAACATGAATATATGTTTCTTTTTCATTTCTGAGCTCTGTGTCAAAAATGAAGTTTTCTGGCTGAATTGAGTTGTAAGGTAAGTTCTATGATATGGCATTGGCAAACTCCTCAGGGAAAATTCGGATCTGAAAATGGTGTGAGAATTCGGCATTCCAGACTCTGGGGAACATGAATATGTGTTTCTTTTTCATTTCTGAGCTCTGTGTCAACAGTGAAGTTTTCGGGCTCAATTGAGTGGTAAGGTAAATTCTATGATACGCCTTCGGCTAACTCCTCAGGGAAAGCTCGGATCTGAAAATGGTGTGAGAATTCGGCATTCCAGACCCTAGGGAACATGAATATGTGTTTCTTTTTCATTTCTGAGCTCTGTGTCAACAGTGAAGTTTTCCGGATGAATTGAGTTCTATGGCGAATTCTGAGATACGCCTTGGGCTAACTCCTCAGAGAAAGCTAGGATCTGAAAATGGGGTGAGATTTTGGCTTTCCAGACCCTGGGGAACATGAATATGTGTTTCTTTTTCATTTCTTAGCTCTGTGTCAAAAGTGAAGTTTTCTGGCTGAATTGAGCCATAAGGCAAATTATGAGATATGCCATGGGCTAACTCCTCAAGGAAACTACGGGTCTGAAAATGGTGTGAGAATTCAGCTTTCCAGACCCTCAGCTTTCTGAGCTCTGTGTCAAAAGTGAAGTTTTCTGGGTGAATTGAGTCCTAAGGCAAATTCTGAGATACGCCTTGGGCTAACTCGACAGGGAAAGCTCTGATCTGAAAATGGTTTGAGAATTCGGCATTCTAGACCCAGGATAACATGAATATATGTTTCTTTTTCATTTCTTAGCTCTGTGTCAAAAGTGAAGTTTTCGGGCTGAATTGAGTTGTAAGGTAAATTCCATGATACGCCTTCAGCTAACTCCTCAGGGAAAGCTCGGATCTGAAAATTGTGTGAGAATTCAGCTTTCCAGACCCTGGGGAACATGAATATGTGTTTCTTTTTCATTTCTGAGCTCTGTGTCAAAAGTGAAGTTTTCTGGCTGAATTGAGTTCTATGGCGAATTCTGAGATACGCCTTGGGCTAACTCCACAGGGAAACTCGGATCTGAAAATGGTGTGAGAATTCGGCTTTCCAGACCCTAGGGAACATGAATATGTGTTTCTTTTTCATTTCTGAGCTCTGTGTCAACAGTGAAGTTTCTGGCTGTAAATTGAGTCTTAAGGCAAATTCTGAGCCTTGGGCTAACTCCACAGGGAAATCTCGGAACTGAAAATGGGGTGAGATTTTGGCTTTCCAGACCCTGGGGAACATGAATATGTGTTTCTTTTTCATTTCTGAGCTCTGTATCAAAAGTGAGGTTTTCGGGCTGAATTGAGTTGTAAGGTAAATTCTATGATACGCCTTCAGCTAACTCCTCAGGGAAAGCTCGGATCTGAAAATTGTGTGAGAATTCAGCTTTCCAGACCCTGGGGAACATGAATATGTGTTTCTTTTTCATTTCTGAGCTCTGTGTCAAAATTGAAGTTTTCTGGCTGAATTGAGTTGTAAGGTAAATTCGATGATATGGCATTGGCTAACTCCTAAGGGAAAACTCGGATCTGAAATTTGTGTGAGAATTCGTAATTCCAGACCCTGGGGAACATGAATATGTGTTTCTTTTTCATTTCTGAGCTCTGTGTCAACAGTGAAGTTTTCCGGATGAATTGAGTTCTATGGCGAATTCTGAGATACGCCATGGGCTAACTCCTCAGGGAAAGCTCGGATCTGAAAATGGTGTGAGAATTCGGCTTTCCAGATCCTAGGGAACATGAATATGTGTTTCTTTTTCATTTCTGAGCTCTGTATCAAAAGTGAAGTTTTCTGGCTGAATTGAGTAGTAAGGTAAATTCTATGATATGGCATTGGCTAACTCCTAAGGGAAAACTCGGATCTGAAAATGGTGTGAGAATTTGGCATTCCAGACCCTGGGGAACATGAATATGTGTTTCTTTTTCATTTCTGAGCTCTGTATCAAAAGTGAGGTTTTCGGGCTGAATTGAGTTGTAAGGTAAATTCTATGATACGCCTTCAGCTAACTCCTCAGGGAAACTACGGGTCTGAAAATGGTGTGAGAATTCGGCTTTACAGACCGTAGGGAACATGAATATGTGTTTCTTTTTCATTTCTGAGCTCTGTGTCAACAGTGAAGTTTTCCGGATGAATTGAGTTCTATGGCGAATTCTGAGATACGCCTTGGGCTAACTCCACAGAGAGAGCTCGGATCTGAAAATGGTGTGAGAATTCGGCTTTCCAGACCCTAGGGAACATGAATATGTGTTTCTTTTTCATTTCTGAGCTCTGTGTCAACAGTGAAGTTTTCCGGATGAATTGAGTTCTATGGCGAATTCTGAGATACGCCTTGGGCTAACTCCACAGAGAGAGCTCGGATCTGAAAATGGTGTGAGAATTCGGCTTTCCAGACCCTAGGGAACATGAATATGTGTTTCTTTTTCATTTCTGAGCTCTGTATCAAAAGTGAAGTTTTCTGGCTGAATTGAGTAGTAAGGTAAATTCTATGATATGGCATTGGCTAACTCCTAAGGGAAAACTCGGATCTGAAAATGGTGTGAGAATTTGGCATTCCAGACCCTGGGGAACATGAATATGTGTTTCTTTTTCATTTCTGAGCTCTGTGTCAAAAGTGAAGTTTTCGGGCTGAATTGACTGGTAAGGTAAATTCTATGATACGCCTTCGGCTAACTCCTCAGGGAAAGCTCGCGTCTGAAAATGGTGTGACAATTCAGCTTTCCAGACCCTCGGGAACATGAATATGTGTTTCTTTTTCATTTCTGAGCTCTGTGTCAACAGTGAAGTTTTCCGGATGAATTGAGTTCTATGGCGAATTCTGAGATACGCCTTGGGCTAACTCCTCAGAGAAAGCTTGGATCTGAAAATGGGGTGAGATTTTGGCTTTCCAGACCCTGGGGAACATGAATATGTGTTTCTTTTTCATTTCTGAGCTCTTTGTCAAAAGTGAAGTTTTCTGGCTGAATTGAGCCATAAGGCAAATTATGAGATACGCCATGGGCTAACTCCTCAGGGAAACTACGGGTCTGAAAATGGTGTGAGAATTCGGCTTTACAGACCGTAGGGAACATGAATATGTGTTTTTTTTTTCATTTCTGAGCTCTGTGTCAAAAGTGAGGTTTTCGGGCTGAATTGAGTTGTAAGGTAAATTCTATGATACGCCTTCTGCTAACTCCTCTGGGAAAGCTCGGATCTGAAAATGGTGTTAGAATTCAGCTTTCCAGACCCCAGGGAACATGAATATGTGTTTCTTTTTCATTTCTGAGCTCTGTGTCAAAAGTGAAGTTTTCGGGCTGAATTGAGTGGTAAGGAAAATTCTGAGATACGCCTTGGGCTAACTCCACAGGGAAAGCTCGCGTCTGAAAATGGTGTGACTATTCAGCTTTCCAGACCCTGGGGAACACGAATATGTGTTTCTTTTTCATTTCTGAGCTCTGTGTCAACAGTGAAGTTATCCGGGTGAATTGAGTTCTATGGCGAATTCTGAGATACGCCTTGGGCTAACTCCACAGGGAAACTCGGATCTGAAAATGGTGTGAGAATTCGGCTTTCCAGACCCTAGGGAACATGAATATGTGTTTCTTTTTCATTTCTGAGCTCTGTGTCAACAGTGAAGTTTTCCGGATGAATTGAGTTCTATGGCGAATTCTGAGATACGCCTTGGGCTAACTCCTCAGAGAAAGCTTGGATCTGAAAATTGGGTGAGATTTTGGCTTTCCAGACCCTGGGGAACATGAATATGTGTTTCCTTTTCATTTCTGAGCTCTGTGTCAAAAGTGAAGTTTTCTGGCTGAATTGAGTTGTAAGGTAAATTCGATGATATGGCATTGGCTAACACCTAAGGGAAAACTCGGATCTGAAAATTGTGTGAGAATTCGGCATTCCAGACCCTGGGGAACATAAATATGTGTTTCTTTTCCATTTCTGAGCTCTGTGTCAAAAGTGAAGTTTCTGGCTGTAAATTGAGTCTTAAGGCAAATTCTGAGCCTTGGGCTAACTCCACAGGGAAATCTCGGAACTGAAAATGGGGTGAGATTTTGGCTTTCCAGACCCTGGGGAACATGAATATGTGTTTCTTTTTCATTTCTGAGCTCTGTATCAAAAGTGAGGTTTTCGGGCTGAATTGAGTTGTAAGGTAAATTCTATGATACGCCTTCAGCTAACTCCTCAGGGAAAGCTCGGATCTGAAAATTGTGTGAGAATTCAGCTTTCCAGACCCTGGGGAACATGAATATGTGTTTCTTTTTCATTTCTGAGCTCTGTGTCAAAATTGAAGTTTTCTGGCTGAATTGAGTTGTAAGGTAAATTCGATGATATGGCATTGGCTAACTCCTAAGGGAAAACTCGGATCTGAAATTTGTGTGAGAATTCGTAATTCCAGACCCTGGGGAACATGAATATGTGTTTCTTTTTCATTTCTGAGCTCTGTGTCAACAGTGAAGTTTTCCGGATGAATTGAGTTCTATGGCGAATTCTGAGATACGCCATGGGCTAACTCCTCAGGTAAAGCTCGGATCTGAAAATGGTGTGAGAATTCGGCTTTCCAGATCCTAGGGAACATGAATATGTGTTTCTTTTTCATTTCTGAGCTCTGTGTCAAAAGTGAAGTTTCTGGCTGTAAATTGATTTCTATGGCAAATTCTGAGATACGCCTTGGGCTAACTCCACAGGGAAAGCTCGGATCTGAAAATGGTGTGAGAATTCGGCTTTCCAGACCCTGGGAACATGAATATGTGTTTCTTTTTCATTTCTGAGCTCTGTGTCAACAGTGAAGTTTCTGGCTGAATTGAGTTGTAAGGTAAATTAGATGATATGGCATTGGCTAACACCTAAGGGAAAACTCGGATCTGAAAATGGTGTGAGAATTTGGCATTCCAGACCCTAGGGAACATGAATATGTGTTTCTTTTTCATTTTTGAGCTCTGTGTCAACAGTGAAGTTTTCCGGATGAATTGAGTTCTATGGCGAATTCTGAGATACGCCTTGGGCTAACTCCTCAGAGAAAGCTTGGATCTGAAAATTGGGTGAGATTTTGGCTTTCCAGACCCTGGGGAACATGAATATGTGTTTCTTTTTCATTTCTGAGCTCTGTGTCAAAAGTGAGGTTTTCGGGCTGAATTGAGTCTTAAGGTAAATTCTATGATACGCCTTGGGCTAACTGCTAAAGGAAAACTCGGATCTGAAAATGGTGTGAGAATTCAGCTTTCCAGACCCTCAGCTTTCTGAGCTCTGTGTCAAAAGTGAAGTTTTCTGGGTGAATTGAGTCCTAAGGCAAATTCTGAGATACGCCTTGGGCTAACTCCACAGGGAAAGCTCTGATCTGATAATGGTTTGAGAATTCGGCATTCTAGACCCAGGGTAACATGAATATATGTTTCTTTTTCATTTCTGAGCTCTGTGTCAAAAGTGAAGTTTTCTGGCTGAATTGAGTAGTAAGGTAAATTCTATGATATGGCATTGGCTAACTCCTAAGGGAAAACTCGGATCTGAAAATGGTGTGAGAATTTGGCATTCCAGACCCTGGGAAACATGAATATGTGTTTCTTTTTCATTTCTGAGCTCTGTGTCAACAGTGAAGTTTTCGGGCTCAATTGAGTGGTAAGGTAAATTCTATGATACGCCTTCGGCTAACTCCTCAGGGAAAGCTCGGATCTGAAAATGGTGTGAGAATTCGGCATTCCAGACCCTAGGGAACATGAATATGTGTTTCTTTTTCATTTCTGAGCTCTGTGTCAACAGTGAAGTTTTCCGGATGAATTGAGTTCTATGGCGAATTCTGAGATACGCCTTGGGCTAACTCCTCAGAGAAAGCTAGGATCTGAAAATGGGGTGAGATTTTGGCTTTCCAGACCCTGGGGAACATGAATATGTGTTTCTTTTTCATTTCTTAGCTCTGTGTCAAAAGTGAAGTTTTCTGGCTGAATTGAGCCATAAGGCAAATTATGAGATATGCCATGGGCTAACTCCTCAAGGAAACTACGGGTCTGAAAATGGTGTGAGAATTCAGCTTTCCAGACCCTCAGCTTTCTGAGCTCTGTGTCAAAAGTGAAGTTTTCTGGGTGAATTGAGTCCTAAGGCAAATTCTGAGATACGCCTTGGGCTAACTCGACAGGGAAAGCTCTGATCTGAAAATGGTTTGAGAATTCGGCATTCTAGACCCAGGGTAACATGAATATATGTTTCTTTTTCATTTCTTAGCTCTGTGTCAAAAGTGAGGTTTTCGGGCTGAATTGAGTTGTAAGGTAAATTCCATGATACGCCTTCAGCTAACTCCTCAGGGAAAGCTCGGATCTGAAAATTGTGTGAGAATTCAGCTTTCCAGACCCTGGGGAACATGAATATGTGTTTCTTTTTCATTTCTGAGCTCTGTGTCAAAAGTGAAGTTTTCTGGATGAAATGAGCCCTAAGGCAAATTATGAGATACGCCTTCGGCTAACTCCTCAGGGAAAGCTCGAATCTGAAAATTGTGTGAGAATTCAGCTTTCCAGACCCTGGGGAACATGAATATGTGTTTCTTTTTCATTTCTGATCTCTGTGTCAAAAGTGAAGTTTTCTGGATGAAATGAGCCCTAAGGCAAATTATGAGATACGCCTTCGGCTAACTCCTCAGGGAAAGCTCGCGTCTGAAAATGGTGTGACAATTCAGCTTTCCAAACCCTCGGGAACATGAATATGTGTTTCTTTTTCATTTCTGAGCTCTGTGTCAAAAGTGAAGTTTTCTGGCTGAATTGAGCCATAAGGCAAATTATGAGATACGCCATGGGCTAACTCCTCAGGGAAACTACGGGTCTGAAAATGGTGTGAGAATTCGTCTTTACAGACCATAGGGAACATGAATATGTGTTTCTTTTTCATGGGCTAACTCCTCAGGGAAACTACGGGTCTGAAAATGGTGTGACAATTCAGCTTTCCAGACCCTCGGGAACATGAATATGTGTTTCTTTTTCATTTCTGAGCTCTGTGTCAACAGTGAAGTTTTCCGGATGAATAGAGTTCTATGGCGAATTCTGAGATACGCCTTGGGCGAACTCCTCAGAGAAAGCTTGGATCTGAAAATTGGGTGAGATTTTGGCTTTCCAGACCCTGGGGAACATGAATATGTGTTTCTTTTTCATTTCTGAGCTCTGTGTCAAAAGTGAAGTTTTCTGGCTGAATTGAGTTGTAAGGTAAATTCGATGATATGGCATTGGCTAACACCTAAGGGAAAACTCGGATCTGAAAATTGTGTGAGAATTCGGCATTCCAGACCCTGGGGAACATAAATATGTGTTTCTTTTCCATTTCTGAGCTCTGTGTCAAAAGTGAAGTTTCTGGCTGTAAATTGAGTCCTAAGGCAAATTCTGAGCCTTGGGCTAACTCCACAGGGAAAGCTCGGAACTGAAAATGGGGTGAGATTTTGGCTTTCCAGACCCTGGGGAACATGAATATGTGTTTCTCTTTCATTTCTGAGCTCTGTATCAAAAGTGTGGTTTTCGGGCTGAATTGAGTTGTAAGGTAAATTCTATGATACGCCTTCAGCTAACTCCTCAGGGAAACTACGGGTCTGAAAATGGTGTGAGAATTCGGCTTTCCAGACCCTAGGGAACATGAATATGTGTTTCTTTTTCATTTCTGAGCTCTGTGTCAACAGTGAAGTTTTCCGGATGAATTGAGTTCTATGGCGAATTCTGAGATACGCCTTGGGCTAACTCCACAGAGAGAGCTCGGATCTGAAAATGGTGTGAGAATTCGGCTTTCCAGACCCTAGGGAACATGAATATGTGTTTCTTTTTCATTTCTGAGCTCTGTATCAAAAGTGAAGTTTTCTGGCTGAATTGAGTAGTAAGGTAAATTCTATGATATGGCATTGGCTAACTCCTAAGGGAAAACTCGGATCTGAAAATGGTGTGAGAATTTGGCATTCCAGACCCTGGGGAACATGAATATGTGTTTCTTTTTCATTTCTGAGCTCTGTGTCAAAAGTGAAGTTTTCGGGCTGAATTGACTGGTAAGGTAAATTCTATGATACGCCTTCGGCTAACTCCTCAGGGAAAGCTCGCGTCTGAAAATGGTGTGACAATTCAGCTTTCCAGACCCTCGGGAACATGAATATGTGTTTCTTTTTCATTTCTGAGCTCTGTGTCAACAGTGAAGTTTTCCGGATGAATTGAGTTCTATGGCGAATTCTGAGATACGCCTTGGGCTAACTCCTCAGAGAAAGCTTGGATCTGAAAATGGGGTGAGATTTTGGCTTTCCAGACCCTGGGGAACATGAATATGTGTTTCTTTTTCATTTCTGAGTTCTTTGTCAAAAGTGAAGTTTTCTGGCTGAATTGAGCCATAAGGCAAATTATGAGATACGCCATGGGCTAACTCCTCAGGGAAACTACGGGTCTGAAAATGGTGTGAGAATTCGGCTTTACAGACCGTAGGGAACATGAATATGTGTTTTTTTTTTCATTTCTGAGCTCTGTGTCAATAGTGAAGTTTTCTGCGTGAATTGAGTCCTAAGGCAAATACTGAGATACGCCTTGGGCTAACTCCACAGGGAAAGCTCGGATCTGAAAATGGTGTTAGAATTCAGCTTTCCAGACCCCAGGGAACATGAATATGTGTTTCTTTTTCATTTCTGAGCTCTGTGTCAACAGTGAAGTTTTCCGGATGAATTGAGTTCTATGGCGAATTCTGAGATACGCCTTGGGCTAACTCCACAGAGAGAGCTCGGATCTGAAAATGGTGTGAGAATTCGGCTTTCCAGATCCTAGGAAACATGAATATGTGTTTCTTTTTCATTTCTGAGCTCTGTATCAAAAGTGAAGTTTTCTGGCTGAATTGAGTAGTAAGGTAAATTCTATGATATGGCATTGGCTAACTCCTAAGGGAAAACTCGGATCTGAAAATGGTGTGAGAATTTGGCATTCCAGATCCTGGGGAACATGAATATGTGTTTCTTTTTCACTTCTGAGCTCTGTGTCAAAAGTGAAGTTTTCGGGCTGAATTGAGTGGTAAGGTAAATTCTATGATACGCCTTCGGCTAACTCCTCAGGGAAAGCTCGCGTCTGAAAATGGTGTGACAATTCAGCTTTCCAGACCCTCGGGAACATGAATATGTGTTTCTTTTTCATTTCTGAACTCTGTGTCAACAGTGAAGTTTTCCGGATGAATTGAGTTCTATGGCGAATTCTGAGATACGCCTTGGGCGAACTCCTCAGAGAAAGCTTGGATCTGAAAATTGGGTGAGATTTTGGCTTTCCAGACCCTGGGGAACATGAATATGTGTTTCTTTCTCATTTCTGAGCTCTGTGTCAAAAGTGAAGTTTTCTGGCTGAATTGAGTTGTAAGGTAAATTCGATGATATGGCATTGGCTAACACCTAAGGGAAAACTCGGATCTGAAAATTGTGTGAGAATTCGGCATTCCAGACCCTGGGGAACATAAATATGTGTTTCTTTTCCATTTCTGAGCTCTGTGTCAAAAGTGAAGTTTCTGGCTGTAAATTGAGTCCTAAGGCAAATTCTGAGCCTTGGGCTAACTCCACAGGGAAAGCTCGGAACTGAAAATGGGGTGAGATTTTGGCTTTCCAGACCCTGGGGAACATGAATATGTGTTTCTTTTTCATTTCTGAGCTCTGTATCAAAAGTGAGGTTTTCGGGCTGAATTGAGTTGTAAGGTAAATTCTATGATACGCCTTCAGCTAACTCCTCAGGGAAACTACGGGTCTGAAAATGGTGTGAGAATTCGGCTTTACAGACCGTAGGGAACATGAATATGTGTTTCGTTTTCATTTCTGAGCTCTGTGTCAACAGTGAAGTTTTCCGGATGAATTGAGTTCTATGGCGAATTCTGAGATACGCCTTGGGCTAACTCCACAGAGAGAGCTCGGATCTGAAAATGGTGTGAGAATTCGGCTTTCCAGACCCTAGGGAACATGAATATGTGTTTCTTTTTCATTTCTGAGCTCTGTGTCAACAGTGAAGTTTTCCGGATGAATTGAGTTCTATGGCGAATTCTGAGATACGCCTTGGGCTAACTCCACAGAGAGAGCTCGGATCTGAAAATGGTGTGAGAATTCGGCTTTCCAGACCCTAGGGAACATGAATATGTGTTTCTTTTTCCTTTCTGAGCTCTGTGTCAACAGTGAAGTTTTCCGGATGAATTGAGTTCTATGGCGAATTCTGAGATACGCCATGGGCTAACTCCTCAGGGAAAGCTCGGAACTGAAAATGGGGTGAGATTTTGGCTTTCCAGACCCTGGGGAACATGAATATGTGTTTCTTTTTCACTTCTGAGCTCTGTGTCAAAAGTGAAGTTTTCGGGCTGAATTGAGTGGTAAGGTAAATTCTATGATACGCCTTCGGCTAACTCCTCAGGGAAAGCTCGCGTCTGAAAATGGTGTGACAATTCAGCTTTCCAGACCCTCGGGAACATGAATATGTGTTTCTTTTTCATTTCTGAGCTCTGTGTCAACAGTGAAGTTTTCCGGATGAATAGAGTTCTATGGCGAATTCTGAGATACGCCTTGGGCTAACTCCTCAGAGAAAGCTTGGATCTGAAAATTGGGTGAGATTTTGGCTTTCCAGACCCTGGGGAACATGAATATGTGTTTCTTTTTCATTTCTGAGCTCTGTGTCAAAAGTGAAGTTTTCTGGCTGAATTGAGTTGTAAGGTAAATTCGATGATATGGCATTGGCTAACACCTAAGGGAAAACTCGGATCTGAAAATTGTGTGAGAATTCGGCATTCCAGACCCTGGGGAACATAAATATGTGTTTCTTTTCTATTTTTGGGCTCTGTGTCAAAAGTGAAGTTTCTGGCTGTAAATTGAGTCCTAAGGCAAATTCTGAGCCTTGGGCTAACTCCACAGGGAAAGCTCGGAACTGAAAATGGGGTGAGATTTTGGCTTTCCAGACCCTGGGGAACATGAATATGTGTTTCTCTTTCATTTCTGAGCTCTGTATCAAAAGTGTGGTTTTCGGGCTGAATTGAGTTGTAAGGTAAATTCTATGATACGCCTTCAGCTAACTCCTCAGGGAAACTACGGGTCTGAAAATGGTGTGAGAATTCGGCTTTACAGACCGTAGGGAACATGAATATGTGTTTCTTTTTCATTTCTGAGCTCTGTGTCAACAGTGAAGTTTTCCGGATGAATTGAGTTCTATGGCGAATTCTGAGATACGCCTTGGGCTAACTCCACAGAGAGAGCTCGGATCTGAAAATGGTGTGAGAATTCGGCTTTCCAGACCCTAGGGAACATGAATATGTGTTTCTTTTTCATTTCTGAGCTCTGTGTCAACAGTGAAGTTTTCCGGATGAATTGAGTTCTATGGCGAATTCTGAGATACGCCTTGGGCTAACTCCACAGAGAGAGCTCGGATCTGAAAATGGTGTGAGAATTCGGCTTTCCAGACCCTAGGGAACATGAATATGTGTTTCTTTTTCATTTCTGAGCTCTGTATCAAAAGTGAAGTTTTCTGGCTGAATTGAGTAGTAAGGTAAATTCTATGATATGGCATTGGCTAACTCCTAAGGGAAAACTCGGATCTGAAAATGGTGTGAGAATTTGGCATTCCAGACCCTGGGGAACATGAATATGTGTTTCTTTTTCATTTCTGAGCTCTGTGTCAAAAGTGAAGTTTTCGGGCTGAATTGACTGGTAAGGTAAATTCTATGATACGCCTTCGGCTAACTCCTCAGGGAAAGCTCGCGTCTGAAAATGGTGTGACAATTCAGCTTTCCAGACCCTCGGGAACATGAATATGTGTTTCTTTTTCATTTCTGAGCTCTGTGTCAACAGTGAAGTTTTCCGGATGAATTGAGTTCTATGGCGAATTCTGAGATACGCCTTGGGCTAACTCCTCAGAGAAAGCTTGGATCTGAAAATGGGGTGAGATTTTGGCTTTCCAGACCCTGGGGAACATGAATATGTGTTTCTTTTTCATTTCTGAGCTCTTTGTCAAAAGTGAAGTTTTCTGGCTGAATTGAGCCATAAGGCAAATTATGAGATACGCCATGGGCTAACTCCTCAGGGAAACTACGGGTCTGAAAATGGTGTGAGAATTCGGCTTTACAGACCGTAGGGAACATGAATATGTGTTTTTTTTTCATTTCTGAGCTCTGTGTCAATAGTGAAGTTTTCTGCGTGAATTGAGTCCTAAGGCAAATACTGAGAAACGCCTTGGGCTAACTCCACAGGGAAAGCTCGGATCTGAAAATGGTGTGAGAATTCGGCTTTCCAGACCCTAGGGAACATGAATATGTATTTCTTTTTCATTTCTGAGCTCTGTGTCAAAAGTGAGGTTTTCGGGCTGAACTGAGTTGTAAGGTAAATTCTATGATACGCCTTCTGCTAACTCCTCTGGGAAAGCTCGGATCTGAAAATGGTGTTAGAATTCAGTTTTCCAGACCCCAGGGAACATGAATATGTGTTTCTTTTTCATTTCTGAGCTCTGTGTCAACAGTGAAGTTTTCCGGATGAATAGAGTTCTATGGCGAATTCTGAGATACGCCTTGGGCGAACTCCTCAGAGAAAGCTTGGATCTGAAAATTGGGTGAGATTTTGGCTTTCCAGACCCTGGGGAACATGAATATGTGTTAATTTTTCATTTCTGAGCTCTGTGTCAAAAGTGAAGTTTTCTGGCTGAATTGAGTTGTAAGGTAAATTCGATGATATGGCATTGGCTAACACCTAAGGGAAAACTCGGATCTGAAAATTGTGTGAGAATTCGGCATTCCAGACCCTGGGGAACATAAATATGTGTTTCTTTTCCATTTCTGAGCTCTGTGTCAAAAGTGAAGTTTCTGGCTGTAAATTGAGTCCTAAGGCAAATTCTGAGCCTTGGGCTAACTCCACAGGGAAAGCTCGGAACTGAAAATGGGGTGAGATTTTGGCTTTCCAGACCCTGGGGAACATGAATATGTGTTTCTCTTTCATTTCTGAGCTCTGTATCAAAAGTGTGGTTTTCGGGCTGAATTGAGTTGTAAGGTAAATTCTATGATACGCCTTCAGCTAACTCCTCAGGGAAACTACGGGTCTGAAAATGGTGTGAGAATTCGGCTTTACAGACCGTAGGGAACATGAATATGTGTTTCTTTTTCATTTCTGAGCTCTGTGTCAACAGTGAAGTTTTCCGGATGAATTGAGTTCTATGGCGAATTCTGAGATACGCCTTGGGCTAACTCCACAGAGAGAGCTCGGATCTGAAAATGGTGTGAGAATTCGGCTTTCCAGACCCTAGGGAACATGAATATGTGTTTCTTTTTCATTTCTGAGCTCTGTGTCAACAGTGAAGTTTTCCGGATGAATTGAGTTCTATGGCGAATTCTGAGATACGCCTTGGGCTAACTCCACAGAGAGAGCTCGGATCTGAAAATGGTGTGAGAATTCGGCTTTCCAGACCCTAGGGAACATGAATATGTGTTTCTTTTTCATTTCTGAGCTCTGTATCAAAAGTGAAGTTTTCTGGCTGAATTGAGTAGTAAGGTAAATTCTATGATATGGCATTGGCTAACTCCTAAGGGAAAACTCGGATCTGAAAATGGTGTGAGAATTTGGCATTCCAGACCCTGGGGAACATGAATATGTGTTTCTTTTTCATTTCTGAGCTCTGTGTCAAAAGTGAAGTTTTCGGGCTGAATTGACTGGTAAGGTAAATTCTATGATACGCCTTCGGCTAACTCCTCATGGAAAGCTCGCGTCTGAAAATGGTGTGACAATTCAGCTTTCCAGACCCTCGGGAACATGAATATGTGTTTCTTTTTCATTTCTGAGCTCTGTGTCAACAGTGAAGTTTTCCGGATGAATTGAGTTCTATGGCGAATTCTGAGATACGCCTTGGGCTAACTCCTCAGAGAAAGCTTGGATCTGAAAATGGGGTGAGATTTTGGCTTTCCAGACCCTGGGGAACATGAATATGTGTTTCTTTTTCATTTCTGAGCTCTTTGTCAAAAGTGAAGTTTTCTGGCTGAATTGAGCCATAAGGCAAATTATGAGATACGCCATGGGCTAACTCCTCAGGGAAACTACGGGTCTGAAAATGGTGTGAGAATTCAGCTTTACAGACCGTAGGGAACATGAATATGTGTTTTTTTTTTCATTTCTGAGCTCTGTGTCAATAGTGAAGTTTTCTGCGTGAATTGAGTCCTAAGGCAAATACTGAGATACGCCTTGGGCTAACTCCACAGGGAAAGCTCGGATCTGAAAATGGTGTTAGAATTCAACTTTCCAGACCCCAGGGAACATGAATATGTGTTTCTTTTTCATTTCTGAGCTCTGTGTCAACAGTGAAGTTTTCCGGATGAATTGAGTTCTATGGCGAATTCTGAGATACGCCTTGGGCTAACTCCACAGAGAGAGCTCGGATCTGAAAATTGGGTGAGATTTTGGCTTTCCAGACCCTGGGGAACATGAATATGTGTTTCTTTTTCATTTCTGAGCTCTGTGTCAAAAGTGAAGTTTTCTGGCTGAATTGAGTTGTAAGGTAAATTCGATGATATGGCATTGGCTAACACCTAAGGGAAAACTCGGATCTGAAAATTGTGTGAGAATTCGGCATTCCAGACCCTGGGGAACATAAATATGTGTTTCTTTTCCATTTCTGAGCTCTGTGTCAAAAGTGAAGTTTCTGGCTGTAAATTGAGTCCTAAGGCAAATTCTGAGCCTTGGGCTAACTCCACAGGGAAAGCTCGGAACTGAAAATGGGGTGAGATTTTGGCTTTCCAGACCCTGGGGAACATGAATATGTGTTTCTTTTTCATTTCTGAGCTCTGTATCAAAAGTGAGGTTTTCGGGCTGAATTGAGTTGTAAGGTAAATTCTATGATACGCCTTCAGCTAACTCCTCAGGGAAACTACGGGTCTGAAAATGGTGTGAGAATTCGGCTTTACAGACCGTAGGGAACATGAATATGTGTTTCGTTTTCCTTTCTGAGCTCTGTGTCAACAGTGAAGTTTTCCGGATGAATTGAGTTCTATGGCGAATTCTGAGATACGCCATGGGCTAACTCCTCAGGGAAAGCTCGGAACTGAAAATGGGGTGAGATTTTGGCTTTCCAGACCCTGGGGAACATGAATATGTGTTTCTTTTTCACTTCTGAGCTCTGTGTCAAAAGTGAAGTTTTCGGGCTGAATTGAGTGGTAAGGTAAATTCTATGATACGCCTTCGGCTAACTCCTCAGGGAAAGCTCGCGTCTGAAAATGGTGTGACAATTCAGCTTTCCAGACCCTCGGGAACATGAATATGTGTTTCTTTTTCATTTCTGAGCTCTGTGTCAACAGTGAAGTTTTCCGGATGAATAGAGTTCTATGGCGAATTCTGAGATACGCCTTGGGCGAACTCCTCAGAGAAAGCTTGGATCTGAAAATTGGGTGAGATTTTGGCTTTCCAGACCCTGGGGAACATGAATATGTGTTTCTTTTTCATTTCTGAGCTCTGTGTCAAAAGTGAAGTTTTCTGGCTGAATTGAGTTGTAAGGTAAATTCGATGATATGGCATTGGCTAACACCTAAGGGAAAACTCGGATCTGAAAATTGTGTGAGAATTCGGCATTCCAGACCCTGGGGAACATAAATATGTGTTTCTTTTCCATTTCTGAGCTCTGTGTCAAAAGTGAAGTTTCTGGCTGTAAATTGAGTCCTAAGGCAAATTCTGAGCCTTGGGCTAACTCCACAGGGAAAGCTCGGAACTGAAAATGGGGTGAGATTTTGGCTTTCCAGACCCTGGGGAACATGAATATGTGTTTCTCTTTCATTTCTGAGCTCTGTATCAAAAGTGTGGTTTTCGGGCTGAATTGAGTTGTAAGGTAAATTCTATGATACGCCTTCAGCTAACTCCTCAGGGAAACTACGGGTCTGAAAATGGTGTGAGAATTCGGCTTTACAGACTGTAGGGAACATGAATATGTGTTTCTTTTTCATTTCTGAGCTCTGTGTCAACAGTGAAGTTTTCCGGATGAATTGAGTTCTATGGCGAATTCTGAGATACGCCTTGGGCTAACTCCACAGAGAGAGCTCGGATCTGAAAATGGTGTGAGAATTCGGCTTTCCAGACCCTAGGGAACATGAATATGTGTTTCTTTTTCATTTCTGAGCTCTGTGTCAACAGTGAAGTTTTCCGGATGAATTGAGTTCTATGGCGAATTCTGAGATACACCTTGGGCTAACTCCACAGAGAGAGCTCGGATCTGAAAATGGTGTGAGAATTCGGCTTTCCAGACCCTAGGGACCATGAATATGTGTTTCTTTTTCATTTCTGAGCTCTGTATCAAAAGTGAAGTTTTCTGGCTGAATTGAGTAGTAAGGTAAATTCTATGATATGGCATTGGCTAACTCCTAAGGGAAAACTCGGATCTGAAAATGGTGTGAGAATTTGGCATTCCAGACCCTGGGGAACATGAATATGTGTTTCTTTTTCATTTCTGAGCTCTGTGTCAAAAGTGAAGTTTTCGGGCTGAATTGACTGGTAAGGTAAATTCTATGATACGCTTTCGGCTAACTCCTCAGGGAAAGCTCGCGTCTGAAAATGGTGTGACAATTCAGCTTTCCAGACCCTCGGGAACATGAATATGTGTTTCTTTTTCATTTCTGAGCTCTGTGTCAACAGTGAAGTTTTCTGGATGAATTGAGTTCTATGGCGAATTCTGAGATACGCCTTCGGCTAACTCCTCAGAGAAAGCTTGGATCTGAAAATGGGGTGAGATTTTGGTTTTCCAGACCCTGGGGAACATGAATATGTGTTTCTTTTTCATTTCTGAGCTCTGTGTCAAAAGTGAAGTTTTCTGGCTGAATTGAGCCATAAGGCAAATTATGAGATACGCCATGGGCTAACTCCTCAGGGAAACTACGGGTCTGAAAATGGTGTGAGAATTCGGCTTTACAGACCGTAGGGAACATGAATATGTGTTTTTTTTTCATTTCTGAGCTCTGTGTCAATAGTGAAGTTTTCTGCGTGAATTGAGTCCTAAGGCAAATACTGAGAAACGCCTTGGGCTAACTCCACAGGGAAAGCTCGGATCTGAAAATGGTGTGAGAATTCGGCTTTCCAGACCCTAGGGAACATGAATATGTATTTCTTTTTCATTTCTGAGCTCTGTGTCAAAAGTGAAGTTTTCGGGCTGAATTGAGTGGTAAGGTAAATTCTATGATACGCCTTCTGCTAACTCCTCAGGGAAAGCTCGCGTCTGAAAATGGTGTGACAATTCAGCTTTCTAGACCCTCGGGAACATGAATATGTGTTTCTTTTTCATTTCTGAGCTCTGTGTCAACAGTGAAGTTTTCCGGATGAATAGAGTTCTATGGCGAATTCTGAGATACGCCTTGGGCGAACTCCTCAGAGAAAGCTTGGATCTGAAAATTGGGTGAGATTTTGGCTTTCCAGACCCTGGGGAACATGAATATGTGTTTCTTTTTCATTTCTGAGCTCTGTGTCAAAAGTGAAGTTTTCTGGCTGAATTGAGTTGTAAGGTAAATTCGATGATATGGCATTGGCTAACACCTAAGGGAAAACTCGGATCTGAAAATTGTGTGAGAATTCGGCATTCCAGACCCTGGGGAACATAAATATGTGTTTCTTTTCCATTTCTGAGCTCTGTGTCAAAAGTGAAGTTTCTGGCTGTAAATTGAGTCCTAAGGCAAATTCTGAGCCTTGGGCTAACTCCACAGGGAAAGCTCGGAACTGAAAATGGGGTGAGATTTTGGCTTTCCAGACCCTGGGGAACATGAATATGTGTTTCTCTTTCATTTCTGAGCTCTGTATCAAAAGTGTGGTTTTCGGGCTGAATTGAGTTGTAAGGTAAATTCTATGATACGCCTTCAGCTAACTCCTCAGGGAAACTACGGGTCTGAAAATGGTGTGAGAATTCGGCTTTACAGACCGTAGGGAACATGAATATGTGTTTCTTTTTCATTTCTGAGCTCTGTGTCAACAGTGAAGTTTTCCGGATGAATTGAGTTCTATGGCGAATTCTGAGATACGCCTTGGGCTAACTCCACAGAGAGAGCTCGGATCTGAAAATGGTGTGAGAATTCGGCTTTCCAGATCCTAGGGAACATGAATATGTGTTTCTTTTTCATTTCTGAGCTCTGTATCAAAAGTGAAGTTTTCTGGCTGAATTGAGTAGTAAGGTAAATTCTATGATATGGCATTGGCTAACTCCTAAGGGAAAACTCGGATCTGAAAATGGTGTGAGAATTTGGCATTCCAGACCCTGGGGAACATGAATATGTGTTTCTTTTTCATTTCTGAGCTCTGTGTCAAAAGTGAAGTTTTCGGGCTGAATTGACTGGTAAGGTAAATTCTATGATACGCTTTCGGCTAACTCCTCAGGGAAAGCTCGCGTCTGAAAATGGTGTGACAATTCAGCTTTCCAGACCCTCGGGAACATGAATATGTGTTTCTTTTTCATTTCTGAGCTCTGTGTCAACAGTGAAGTTTTCTGGATGAATTGAGTTCTATGGCGAATTCTGAGATACGCCTTCGGCTAACTCCTCAGAGAAAGCTTGGATCTGAAAATGGGGTGAGATTTTGGTTTTCCAGACCCTGGGGAACATGAATATGTGTTTCTTTTTCATTTCTGAGCTCTGTGTCAAAAGTGAAGTTTTCTGGCTGAATTGAGCCATAAGGCAAATTATGAGATACGCCATGGGCTAACTCCTCAGGGAAACTACGGGTCTGAAAATGGTGTGAGAATTCGGCTTTACAGACCGTAGGGAACATGAATATGTGTTTTTTTTTCATTTCTGAGCTCTGTGTCAATAGTGAAGTTTTCTGCGTGAATTGAGTCCTAAGGCAAATACTGAGAAACGCCTTGGGCTAACTCCACAGGGAAAGCTCGGATCTGAAAATGGTGTGAGAATTCGGCTTTCCAGACCCTAGGGAACATGAATATGTATTTCTTTTTCATTTCTGAGCTCTGTGTCAAAAGTGAGGTTTTCGGGCTGAATTGAGTTGTAAGGTAAATTCTATGATACGCCTTCTGCTAACTCCTCTGGGAAAGCTCGGATCTGAAAATGGTGTTAGAATTCAGCTTTCCAGACCCCAGGGAACATGAATATGTGTTTCTTTTTCATTTCTGAGCTCTGTGTCAACAGTGAAGTTTTCCGGATGAATTGAGTTCTATGGCGAATTCTGAGATACGCCTTGGGCTAACTCCACAGAGAGAGCTCGGATCTGAAAATGGTGTGAGAATTCGGCTTTCCAGATCCTAGGAAACATGAATATGTGTTTCTTTTTCATTTCTGAGCTCTGTATCAAAAGTGAAGTTTTCTGGCTGAATTGAGTAGTAAGGTAAATTCTATGATATGGCATTGGCTAACTCCTAAGGGAAAACTCGGATCTGAAAATGGTGTGAGAATTTGGCATTCCAGACCCTGGGGAACATGAATATGTGTTTCTTTTTCATTTCTGAGCTCTGTGTCAAAAGTGAAGTTTTCGGGCTGAATTGACTGGTAAGGTAAATTCTATGATACGCCTTCGGCTAACTCCTCATGGAAAGCTCGCGTCTGAAAATGGTGTGACAATTCAGCTTTCCAGACCCTCGGGAACATGAATATGTGTTTCTTTTTCATTTCTGAGCTCTGTGTCAACAGTGAAGTTTTCCGGATGAATTGAGTTCTATGGCGAATTCTGAGATACGCCTTGGGCTAACTCCTCAGAGAAAGCTTGGATCTGAAAATGGGGTGAGATTTTGGCTTTCCAGACCCTGGGGAACATGAATATGTGTTTCTTTTTCATTTCTGAGCTCTTTGTCAAAAGTGAAGTTTTCTGGCTGAATTGAGCCATAAGGCAAATTATGAGATACGCCATGGGCTAACTCCTCAGGGAAACTACGGGTCTGAAAATGGTGTGAGAATTCGGCTTTACAGACCGTAGGGAACATGAATATGTGTTTTTTTTTTCATTTCTGAGCTCTGTGTCAATAGTGAAGTTTTCTGCGTGAATTGAGTCCTAAGGCAAATACTGAGATACGCCTTGGGCTAACTCCACAGGGAAAGCTCGGATCTGAAAATGGTGTTAGAATTCAACTTTCCAGACCCCAGGGAACATGAATATGTGTTTCTTTTTCATTTCTGAGCTCTGTGTCAACAGTGAAGTTTTCCGGATGAATTGAGTTCTATGGCGAATTCTGAGATACGCCTTGGGCTAACTCCACAGAGAGAGCTCGGATCTGAAAATTGGGTGAGATTTTGGCTTTCCAGACCCTGGGGAACATGAATATGTGTTTCTTTTTCATTTCTGAGCTCTGTGTCAAAAGTGAAGTTTTCTGGCTGAATTGAGTTGTAAGGTAAATTCGATGATATGGCATTGGCTAACACCTAAGGGAAAACTCGGATCTGAAAATTGTGTGAGAATTCGGCATTCCAGACCCTGGGGAACATAAATATGTGTTTCTTTTCCATTTCTGAGCTCTGTGTCAAAAGTGAAGTTTCTGGCTGTAAATTGAGTCCTAAGGCAAATTCTGAGCCTTGGGCTAACTCCACAGGGAAAGCTCGGAACTGAAAATGGGGTGAGATTTTGGCTTTCCAGACCCTGGGGAACATGAATATGTGTTTCTTTTTCATTTCTGAGCTCTGTATCAAAAGTGAGGTTTTCGGGCTGAATTGAGTTGTAAGGTAAATTCTATGATACGCCTTCAGCTAACTCCTCAGGGAAACTACGGGTCTGAAAATGGTGTGAGAATTCGGCTTTACAGACCGTAGGGAACATGAATATGTGTTTCGTTTTCATTTCTGAGCTCTGTGTCAACAGTGAAGTTTTCCGGATGAATTGAGTTCTATGGCGAATTCTGAGATACGCCTTGGGCTAACTCCACAGAGAGAGCTCGGATCTGAAAATGGTGTGAGAATTCGGCTTTCCAGACCCTAGGGAACATGAATATGTGTTTCTTTTTCCTTTCTGAGCTCTGTGTCAACAGTGAAGTTTTCCGGATGAATTGAGTTCTATGGCGAATTCTGAGATACGCCATGGGCTAACTCCTCAGGGAAAGCTCGGAACTGAAAATGGGGTGAGATTTTGGCTTTCCAGACCCTGGGGAACATGAATATGTGTTTCTTTTTCACTTCTGAGCTCTGTGTCAAAAGTGAAGTTTTCGGGCTGAATTGAGTGGTAAGGTAAATTCTATGATACGCCTTCGGCTAACTCCTCAGGGAAAGCTCGCGTCTGAAAATGGTGTGACAATTCAGCTTTCCAGACCCTCGGGAACATGAATATGTGTTTCTTTTTCATTTCTGAGCTCTGTGTCAACAGTGAAGTTTTCCGGATGAATAGAGTTCTATGGCGAATTCTGAGATACGCCTTGGGCGAACTCCTCAGAGAAAGCTTGGATCTGAAAATTGGGTGAGATTTTGGCTTTCCAGACCCTGGGGAACATGAATATGTGTTTCTTTTTCATTTCTGAGCTCTGTGTCAAAAGTGAAGTTTTCTGGCTGAATTGAGTTGTAAGGTAAATTCGATGATATGGCATTGGCTAACACCTAAGGGAAAACTCGGATCTGAAAATTGTGTGAGAATTCGGCATTCCAGACCCTGGGGAACATAAATATGTGTTTCTTTTCCATTTCTGAGCTCTGTGTCAAAAGTGAAGTTTCTGGCTGTAAATTGAGTCCTAAGGCAAATTCTGAGCCTTGGGCTAACTCCACAGGGAAAGCTCGGAACTGAAAATGGGGTGAGATTTTGGCTTTCCAGACCCTGGGGAACATGAATATGTGTTTCTCTTTCATTTCTGAGCTCTGTATCAAAAGTGTGGTTTTCGGGCTGAATTGAGTTGTAAGGTAAATTCTATGATACGCCTTCTGCTAACTTCTCTGGGAAAGCTCGGATCTGAAAATGGTGTTAGAATTCAGCTTTCCAGACCCCAGGGAACATGAATATGTGTTTCTTTTTCATTTCTGAGCTCTGTGTCAACAGTGAAGTTTTCCGGATGAATTGAGTTCTATGGCGAATTCTGAGATACGCCTTGGGCTAACTCCACAGAGAGAGCTCGGATCTGAAAATGGTGTGAGAATTCGGCTTTCCAGACCCTAGGGAACATGAATATGTGTTTCTTTTTCATTTCTGAGCTCTGTGTCAACAGTGAAGTTTTCCGGATGAATTGAGTTCTATGGCGAATTCTGAGATACGCCTTGGGCTAACTCCACAGAGAGAGCTCGGATCTGAAAATGGTGTGAGAATTCGGCTTTCCAGACCCTAGGGACCATGAATATGTGTTTCTTTTTCATTTCTGAGCTCTGTATCAAAAGTGAAGTTTTCTGGCTGAATTGAGTAGTAAGGTAAATTCTATGATATGGCATTGGCTAACTCCTAAGGGAAAACTCGGATCTGAAAATGGTGTGAGAATTTGGCATTCCAGACCCTGGGGAACATGAATATGTGTTTCTTTTTCATTTCTGAGCTCTGTGTCAAAAGTGAAGTTTTCGGGCTGAATTGACTGGTAAGGTAAATTCTATGATACGCCTTCGGCTAACTCCTCAGGGAAAGCTCGCGTCTGAAAATGGTGTGACAATTCAGCTTTCCAGACCCTCGGGAACATGAATATGTGTTTCTTTTTCATTTCTGAGCTCTGTGTCAACAGTGAAGTTTTCTGGATGAATTGAGTTCTATGGCGAATTCTGAGATACGCCTTCGGCTAACTCCTCAGAGAAAGCTTGGATCTGAAAATGGGGTGAGATTTTGGTTTTCCAGACCCTGGGGAACATGAATATGTGTTTCTTTTTCATTTCTGAGCTCTGTGTCAAAAGTGAAGTTTTCTGGCTGAATTGAGCCATAAGGCAAATTATGAGATACGCCATGGGCTAACTCCTCAGGGAAACTACGGGTCTGAAAATGGTGTGAGAATTCGGCTTTACAGACCGTAGGGAACATGAATATGTGTTTTTTTTTCATTTCTGAGCTCTGTGTCAATAGTGAAGTTTTCTGCGTGAATTGAGTCCTAAGGCAAATACTGAGAAACGCCTTGGGCTAACTCCACAGGGAAAGCTCGGATCTGAAAATGGTGTGAGAATTCGGCTTTCCAGACCCTAGGGAACATGAATATGTATTTCTTTTTCATTTCTGAGCTCTGTGTCAAAAGTGAGGTTTTCGGGCTGAATTGAGTTGTAAGGTAAATTCTATGATACGCCTTCTGCTAACTCCTCTGGGAAAGCTCGGATCTGAAAATGGTGTTAGAATTCAGCTTTCCAGACCCCAGGGAACATGAATATGTGTTTCTTTTTCATTTCTGAGCTCTGTGTCAACAGTGAAGTTTTCCGGATGAATTGAGTTCTATGGCGAATTCTGAGATACGCCTTGGGCTAACTCCACAGAGAGAGCTCGGATCTGAAAATGGTGTGAGAATTCGGCTTTCCAGATCCTAGGAAACATGAATATGTGTTTCTTTTTCATTTCTGAGCTCTGTATCAAAAGTGAAGTTTTCTGGCTGAATTGAGTAGTAAGGTAAATTCTATGATATGGCATTGGCTAACTCCTAAGGGAAAACTCGGATCTGAAAATGGTGTGAGAATTTGGCATTCCAGACCCTGGGGAACATGAATATGTGTTTCTTTTTCACTTCTGAGCTCTGTGTCAAAAGTGAAGTTTTCGGGCTGAATTGAGTGGTAAGGTAAATTCTATGATACGCCTTCGGCTAACTCCTCAGGGAAAGCTCGTGTCTGAAAATGGTGTGACAATTCAGCTTTCCAGACCCTCGGGAACATTAATATGTGTTTCTTTTTCATTTCTGAGCTCTGTGTCAACAGTGAAGTTTTCCGGATGAATTGAGTTCTATGGCGAATTCTGAGATACGCCTTGGGCGAACTCCTCAGAGAAAGCTTGGATCTGAAAATTGGGTGAGATTTTGGCTTTCCAGACCCTGGGGAACATGAATATGTGTTTCTTTTTCATTTCTGAGCTCTGTATCAAAAGTGAAGTTTTCTGGCTGAATTGAGTAGTAAGGTAAATTCTATGATATGGCATTGGCTAACTCCTAAGGGAAAGCTCGCGTCTGAAAATGGTGTGACAATTCAGCTTTCCAGACCCTGGGGAACATGAATATGTGTTTCTTTTTCATTTCTGAGCTCTGTGTCAACAGTGAAGTTTTCCGGATGAATTGAGTTCTATGGCGAATTCTGAGATACGCCTTGGGCTAACTCCTCAGAGAAAGCTTGGATCTGAAAATGGGGTGAGATTTTGGCTTTCCAGACCCTGGGGAACATGAATATGTGTTTCTTTTTCATTTCTGAGCTCTTTGTCAAAAGTGAAGTTTTCTGGCTGAATTGAGTCCTAAGGCAAATACTGAGATACGCCTTGGGCTAACTCCACAGGGAAAGCTCGGATCTGAAAATGGTGTGAGAATTCGGCTTTCCAGACCCTAGGGAACATGAATATGTATTTCTTTTTCATTTCTGAGCTCTGTGTCAAAAGTGAGGTTTTCGGGCTGAATTGAGTTGTAAGGTAAATTCTATGATACGCCTTCTGCTAACTCCTCTGGGAAAGCTCGGATCTGAAAATGGTGTTAGAATTCAGCTTTCCAGACCCCAGGGAACATGAATATGTGTTTCTTTTTCATTTCTGAGCTCTGTGTCAACAGTGAAGTTTTCCGGATGAATTGAGTTCTATGGCGAATTCTGAGATACGCCTTGGGCTAACTCCTCAGAGAAAGCTTGGATCTGAAAATGGGGTGAGATTTTGGCTTTCCAGACCCTGGGGAACATGAATATGTGTTTCTTTTTCATTTCTGAGCTCTTTGTCAAAAGTGAAGTTTTCTGGCTGAATTGAGTCCTAAGGCAAATACTGAGATACGCCTTGGGCTAACTCCACAGGGAAAGCTCGGATCTGAAAATGGTGTGAGAATTCGGCTTTCCAGACCCTAGGGAACATGAATATGTATTTCTTTTTCATTTCTGAGCTCTGTGTCAAAAGTGAGGTTTTCGGGCTGAATTGAGTTGTAAGGTAAATTCTATGATACGCCTTCTGCTAACTCCTCAGGGAAAGCTCGGATCTGAAAATGGTGTTAGAATTCAGCTTTCCAGACCCTAGGAAACATGAATATGTGTTTCTTTTTCATTTCTGAGCTCTGTGTCAACAGTGAAGTTTTCCGGATGAATTGAGTTCTATGGCGAATTCTGAGATACGCCTTGGGCTAACTCCACAGAGAGAGCTCGGATCTGAAAATGGTGTGAGAATTCGGCTTTCCAGACCCTAGGGAACATGAATATGTGTTTCTTTTTCATTTCTGAGCTCTGTATCAAAAGTGAGGTTTTCTGGCTGAATTGAGTAGTAAGGTAAATTCTATGATATGGCATTGGCTAACTCCTAAGGGAAAACTCGGATCTGAAAATGGTGTGAGAATTTGGCATTCCAGACCCAGGGTAACATGAATATATGTTTCTTTTTCATTTCTTAGCTCTGTGTCAAAAGTGAGGTTTTCGGGCTGAATTGAGTGGTAAGGTAAATTCTATGATACGCCTTCGGCTAACTCCTCAGGGAAAGCTCGCGTCTGAAAATGGTGTGACAATTCAGCTTTCCAGACCCTGGGGAACATGAATATGTGTTTCTTTTTCATTTCTGAGCTCTTTGTCAAAAGTGAAGTTTTCTGGCTGAATTGAGTCCTAAGGCAAATACTGAGATACGCCTTGGGCTAACTCCACAGGGAAAGCTCGGATCTGAAAATGGTGTGAGAATTCGGCTTTCCAGACCCTAGGGAACATGAATATGTATTTCTTTTTCATTTCTGAGCTCTGTGTCAAAAGTGAGGTTTTCGGGCTGAATTGAGTTGTAAGGTAAATTCTATGATACGCCTTCTGCTAACTCCTCAGGGAAAGCTCGGATCTGAAAATGGTGTTAGAATTCAGCTTTCCAGACCCTAGGAAACATGAATATGTGTTTCTTTTTCATTTCTGAGCTCTGTGTCAACAGTGAAGTTTTCCGGATGAATTGAGTTCTATGGCGAATTCTGAGATACGCCTTGGGCTAACTCCACAGAGAGAGCTCGGATCTGAAAATGGTGTGAGAATTCGGCTTTCCGGACCCTAGGGAACATGAATATGTGTTTCTTTTTCATTTCTGAGCTCTGTATCAAAAGTGAGGTTTTCTGGCTGAATTGAGTAGTAAGGTAAATTCTATGATATGGCATTGGCTAACTCCTAAGGGAAAACTCGGATCTGAAAATGGTGTGAGAATTCAGCTTTCCAGACCCTCAGCTTTCTGAGCTCTGTGTCAAAAGTGAAGTTTTCTGCGTGAATTGAGTCCTAAGGCAAATTCTGAGATACGCCTTGGGCTAACTCCACAGGGAAAGCTCTGATCTGAAAATGGTTTGAGAATTCGGCATTCTAGACCCAGGGTAACATGAATATATGTTTCTTTTTCATTTCTGAGCTCTGTGTCAAAAGTGAAGTTTTCTAGCTGAATTGAGTTGTAAGGTAAGTTCTATGATATGGCATTGGCAAACTCCTCAGGGAAAATTCGGATCTGAAAATGGTGTGAGAATTCGGCATTCCAGACCCTGGGGAACATGAATATGTGTTTCTTTTTCATTTCTGAGCTCTGTGTCAACAGTGAAGTTTTCGGGCTCAATTGAGTGGTAAGGTAAATTCTATGATACGCCTTCGGCTAACTCCTCAGGGAAAGCTCGGATCTGAAAATGGTGTGAGAATTCGGCATTCCAGACCCTAGGGAACATGAATATGTGTTTCTTTTTCATTTCTGAGCTCTGTGTCAACAGTGAAGTTTTCCGGATGAATTGAGTTCTATGGCGAATTCTGAGATACGCCTTGGGCTAACTCCTCAGAGAAAGCTAGGATCTGAAAATGGGGTGAGATTTTGGCTTTCCAGACCCTGGGGAACATGAATATGTGTTTCTTTTTCATTTCTTAGCTCTGTGTCAAAAGTGAAGTTTTCTGGCTGAATTGAGCCATAAGGCAAATTATGAGATATGCCATGGGCTAACTCCTCAAGGAAACTACGGGTCTGAAAATGGTGTGAGAATTCAGCTTTCCAGACCCTCAGCTTTCTGAGCTCTGTGTCAAAAGTGAAGTTTTCTGGGTGAATTGAGTCCTAAGGCAAATTCTGAGATACGCCTTGGGCTAACTCGACAGGGAAAGCTCTGATCTGAAAATGGTTTGAGAATTCGGCATTCTAGACCCAGGGTAACATGAATATGTGTTTCTTTTTCATTTCTTAGCTCTGTGTCAAAAGTGAGGTTTTCGGGCTGAATTGAGTTGTAAGGTAAATTCCATGATACGCCTTCAGCTAACTCCTCAGGGAAAGCTCGGATCTGAAAATTGTGTGAGAATTCAGCTTTCCAGACCCTGGGGAACATGAATATGTGTTTCTTTTTCATTTCTGAGCTCTGTGTCAAAAGTGAAGTTTTCTGGATGAAATGAGCCCTAAGGCAAATTATGAGATACGCCTTGGGCTAACTCCTCAGGGAAAGCTCGAATCTGAAAATTGTGTGAGAATTCAGCTTTCCAGACCCTGGGGAACATGAATATGTGTTTCTTTTTCATTTCTGAGCTCTGTGTCAAAAGTGAAGTTTTCTGGATGAAATGAGCCCTAAGGCAAATTATGAGATACGCCTTCGGCTAACTCCTCAGGGAAAGCTCGCGTCTGAAAATGGTGTGACAATTCAGCTTTCCAAACCCTCGGGAACATGAATATGTGTTTCTTTTTCATTTCTGAGCTCTTTGTCAAAAGTGAAGTTTTCTGGCTGAATTGAGCCATAAGGCAAATTATGAGATACGCCATGGGCTAACTCCTCAGGGAAACTACGGGTCTGAAAATGGTGTGAGAATTCGTCTTTACAGACCATAGGGAACATGAATATGTGTTTCTTTTTCATGGGCTAACTCCTCAGGGAAACTACGGGTCTGAAAATGGTGTGAGAATTCGGGTTTACAGACCGTAGGGAACATGAATATGTGTTTCTTTTTCCTTTCTGAGCTCTGTGTCAACAGTGAAGTTTTCCGGATGAATTGAGTTCTATGGCGAATTCTGAGATACGCCATGGGCTAACTCCTCAGGGAAAGCTCGGAACTGAAAATGGGGTGAGATTTTGGCTTTCCAGACCCTGGGGAACATGAATATGTGTTTCTTTTTCACTTCTGAGCTCTGTGTCAAAAGTGAAGTTTTCGGGCTGAATTGAGTGGTAAGGTAAATTCTATGATACGCCTTCGGCTAACTCCTCAGGGAAAGCTCGCGTCTGAAAATGGTGTGACAATTCAGCTTTCCAGACCCTCGGGAACATGAATATGTGTTTCTTTTTCATTTCTGAGCTCTGTGTCAACAGTGAAGTTTTCCGGATGAATAGAGTTCTATGGCGAATTCTGAGATACGCCTTGGGCGAACTCCTCAGAGAAAGCTTGGATCTGAAAATTGGGTGAGATTTTGGCTTTCCAGACCCTGGGGAACATGAATATGTGTTTCTTTTTCATTTCTGAGCTCTGTGTCAAAAGTGAAGTTTTCTGGCTGAATTGAGTTGTAAGGTAAATTCGATGATATGGCATTGGCTAACACCTAAGGGAAAACTCGGATCTGAAAATTGTGTGAGAATTCGGCATTCCAGACCCTGGGGAACATAAATATGTGTTTCTTTTCCATTTCTGAGCTCTGTGTCAAAAGTGAAGTTTCTGGCTGTAAATTGAGTCCTAAGGCAAATTCTGAGCCTTGGGCTAACTCCACAGGGAAAGCTCGGAACTGAAAATGGGGTGAGATTTTGGCTTTCCAGACCCTGGGGAACATGAATATGTGTTTCTCTTTCATTTCTGAGCTCTGTATCAAAAGTGTGGTTTTCGGGCTGAATTGAGTTGTAAGGTAAATTCTATGATACGCCTTCAGCTAACTCCTCAGGGAAACTACGGGTCTGAAAATGGTGTGAGAATTCGGCTTTACAGACCGTAGGGAACATGAATATGTGTTTCTTTTTCATTTCTGAGCTCTGTGTCAACAGTGAAGTTTTCCGGATGAATTGAGTTCTATGGCGAATTCTGAGATACGCCTTGGGCTAACTCCACAGAGAGAGCTCGGATCTGAAAATGGTGTGAGAATTCGGCTTTCCAGACCCTAGGGAACATGAATATGTGTTTCTTTTTCATTTCTGAGCTCTGTGTCAACAGTGAAGTTTTCCGGATGAATTGAGTTCTATGGCGAATTCTGAGATACGCCTTGGGCTAACTCCACAGAGAGAGCTCGGATCTGAAAATGGTGTGAGAATTCGGCTTTCCAGACCCTAGGGAACATGAATATGTGTTTCTTTTTCATTTCTGAGCTCTGTATCAAAAGTGAAGTTTTCTGGCTGAATTGAGTAGTAAGGTAAATTCTATGATATGGCATTGGCTAACTCCTAAGGGAAAACTCGGATCTGAAAATGGTGTGAGAATTTGGCATTCCAGACCCTGGGAAACATGAATATGTGTTTCTTTTTCATTTCTGAGCTCTGTGTCAAAAGTGAAGTTTTCGGGCTGAATTGACTGGTAAGGTAAATTCTATGATACGCCTTCGGCTAACTCCTCAGGGAAAGCTCGCGTCTGAAAATGGTGTGACAATTCAGCTTTCCAGACCCTCGGGAACATGAATATGTGTTTCTTTTTCATTTCTGAGCTCTGTGTCAACAGTGAAGTTTTCCGGATGAATTGAGTTCTATGGCGAATTCTGAGATACGCCTTGGGCTAACTCCTCAGAGAAAGCTTGGATCTGAAAATGGGGTGAGATTTTGGCTTTCCAGACCCTGGGGAACATGAATATGTGTTTCTTTTTCATTTCTGAGCTCTTTGTCAAAAGTGAAGTTTTCTGGCTGAATTGAGCCATAAGGCAAATTATGAGATACGCCATGGGCTAACTCCTCAGGGAAACTACGGGTCTGAAAATGGTGTGAGAATTCGGCTTTACAGACCGTAGGGAACATGAATATGTGTTTTTTTTTTCATTTCTGAGCTCTGTGTCAATAGTGAAGTTTTCTGCGTGAATTGAGTCCTAAGGCAAATACTGAGATACGCCTTGGGCTAACTCCACAGGGAAAGCTCGGATCTGAAAATGGTGTTAGAATTCAGCTTTCCAGACCCCAGGGAACATGAATATGTGTTTCTTTTTCATTTCTGAGCTCTGTGTCAACAGTGAAGTTTTCCGGATGAATTGAGTTCTATGGCGAATTCTGAGATACGCCTTGGGCTAACTCCACAGAGAGAGCTCGGATCTGAAAATGGTGTGAGAATTCGGCTTTCCAGATCCTAGGAAACATGAATATGTGTTTCTTTTTCATTTCTGAGCTCTGTATCAAAAGTGAAGTTTTCTGGCTGAATTGAGTAGTAAGGTAAATTCTATGATATGGCATTGGCTAACTCCTAAGGGAAAACTCGGATCTGAAAATGGTGTGAGAATTTGGCTTTCCAGACCCTGGGAAACATGAATATGTGTTTCTTTTTCATTTCTGAGCTCTGTGTCAAAAGTGAAGTTTTCGGGCTGAATTGACTGGTAAGGTAAATTCTATGATACGCCTTCGGCTAACTCCTCAGGGAAAGCTCGCGTCTGAAAATGGTGTGACAATTCAGCTTTCCAGACCCTCGGGAACATGAATATGTGTTTCTTTTTCATTTCTGAGCTCTGTGTCAACAGTGAAGTTTTCCGGATGAATAGAGTTCTATGGCGAATTCTGAGATACGCCTTTGGCGAACTCCTCAGAGAAAGCTTGGATCTGAAAATTGGGTGAGATTTTGGCTTTCCAGACCCTGGGGAACATGAATATGTGTTTCTTTTTCATTTCTGAGCTCTGTGTCAAAAGTGAAGTTTTCTGGCTGAATTGAGTTGTAAGGTAAATTCGATGATATGGCATTGGCTAACACCTAAGGGAAAACTCGGATCTGAAAATTGTGTGAGAATTCGGCATTCCAGACCCTGGGGAACATAAATATGTGTTTCTTTTCCATTTCTGAGCTCTGTGTCAAAAGTGAAGTTTCTGGCTGTAAATTGAGTCCTAAGGCAAATTCTGAGCCTTGGGCTAACTCCACAGGGAAAGCTCGGAACTGAAAATGGGGTGAGATTTTGGCTTTCCAGACCCTGGGGAACATGAATATGTGTTTCTCTTTCATTTCTGAGCTCTGTATCAAAAGTGTGGTTTTCGGGCTGAATTGAGTTGTAAGGTAAATTCTATGATACGCCTTCAGCTAACTCCTCAGGGAAACTACGGGTCTGAAAATGGTGTGAGAATTCGGCTTTACAGACCGTAGGGAACATGAATATGTGTTTCTTTTTCATTTCTGAGCTCTGTGTCAACAGTGAAGTTTTCGGGATGAATTGAGTTCTATGGCGAATTCTGAGATACGCCTTGGGCTAACTCCACAGAGAGAGCTCGGATCTGAAAATGGTGTGAGAATTCGGCTTTCCAGACCCTAGGGAACATGAATATGTGTTTCTTTTTCATTTCTGAGCTCTGTGTCAACAGTGAAGTTTTCCGGATGAATTGAGTTCTATGGCGAATTCTGAGATACGCCTTGGGCTAACTCCACAGAGAGAGCTCGGATCTGAAAATGGTGTGAGAATTCGGCTTTCCAGACCCTAGGGAACATGAATATGTGTTTCTTTTTCATTTCTGAGCTCTGTATCAAAAGTGAAGTTTTCTGGCTGAATTGAGTAGTAAGGTAAATTCTATGATATGGCATTGGCTAACTCCTAAGGGAAAACTCGGATCTGAAAATGGTGTGAGAATTTGGCATTCCAGACCCTGGGGAACATGAATATGTGTTTCTTTTTCATTTCTGAGCTCTGTGTCAAAAGTGAAGTTTTCGGGCTGAATTGACTGGTAAGGTAAATTCTATGATACGCCTTCGGCTAACTCCTCAGGGAAAGCTCGCGTCTGAAAATGGTGTGACAATTCAGCTTTCCAGACCCTCGGGAACATGAATATGTGTTTCTTTTTCATTTCTGAGCTCTGTGTCAACAGTGAAGTTTTCCGGATGAATTGAGTTCTATGGCGAATTCTGAGATACGCCTTGGGCTAACTCCTCAGAGAAAGCTTGGATCTGAAAATGGGGTGAGATTTTGGCTTTCCAGACCCTGGGGAACATGAATATGTGTTTCTTTTTCATTTCTGAGCTCTTTGTCAAAAGTGAAGTTTTCTGGCTGAATTGAGCCATAAGGCAAATTATGAGATACGCCATGGGCTAACTCCTCAGGGAAACTACGGGTCTGAAAATGGTGTGAGAATTCGGCTTTACAGACCGTAGGGAACATGAATATGTGTTTTTTTTTCATTTCTGAGCTCTGTGTCAATAGTGAAGTTTTCTGCGTGAATTGAGTCCTAAGGCAAATACTGAGAAACGCCTTGGGCTAACTCCACAGGGAAAGCTCGGATCTGAAAATGGTGTGAGAATTCGGCTTTCCAGACCCTAGGGAACATGAATATGTATTTCTTTTTCATTTCTGAGCTCTGTGTCAAAAGTGAGGTTTTCGGGCTGAATTGAGTTGTAAGGTAAATTCTATGATACGCCTTCTGCTAACTTCTCTGGGAAAGCTCGGATCTGAAAATGGTGTTAGAATTCAGCTTTCCAGACCCCAGGGAACATGAATATGTGTTTCTTTTTCATTTCTGAGCTCTGTGTCAACAGTGAAGTTTTCCGGATGAATTGAGTTCTATGGCGAATTCTGAGATACGCCTTGGGCTAACTCCACAGAGAGAGCTCGGATCTGAAAATGGTGTGAGAATTCGGCTTTCCAGATCCTAGGAAACATGAATATGTGTTTCTTTTTCATTTCTGAGCTCTGTATCAAAAGTGAAGTTTTCTGGCTGAATTGAGTATTAAGGTAAATTCTATGATATGGCATTGGCTAACTCCTAAGGGAAAACTCGGATCTGAAAATGGTGTGAGAATTTGGCATTCCAGACCCTGGGGAACATGAATATGTGTTTCTTTTTCACTTCTGAGCTCTGTGTCAAAAGTGAACTTTTCGGGCTGAATTGAGTGGTAAGGTAAATTCTATGATACGCCTTCGGCTAACTCCTCAGGGAAAGCTCGTGTCTGAAAATGGTGTGACAATTCAGCTTTCCAGACCCTCGGGAACATGAATATGTGTTTCTTTTTCATTTCTGAGCTCTGTGTCAACAGTGAAGTTTTCCGGATGAATTGAGTTCTATGGCGAATTCTGAGGTACGCCTTGGGCGAACTCCTCAGAGAAAGCTTGCATCTGAAAATTGGGTGAGATTTTGGCTTTCCAGACCCTGGGGAACATGAATATGTGTTTCTTTTTCATTTCTGAGCTCTGTATCAAAAGTGAAGTTTTCTGGCTGAATTGAGTAGTAAGGTAAATTCTATGATATGGCATTGGCTAACTCCTAAGGGAAAACTCGGATCTGAAAATGGTGTGAGAATTTGGCATTCCAGACCCTGGGGAACATGAATATGTGTTTCTTTTTCATTTCTGAGCTCTGTGTCAAAAGTGAAGTTTTCGGGCTGAATTGAGTGGTAAGGTAAATTCTATGATACGCCTTCGGCAAACTCCTCAGGGAAAGCTCGGATCTGAAAATGGTGTTAGAATTCAGCTTTCCAGACCCTAGGAAACATGAATATGTGTTTCTTTTTCATTTCTGAGCTCTGTGTCAACAGTGAAGTTTTCCGGATGAATTGAGTTCTATGGCGAATTCTGAGATACGCCTTGGGCTAACTCCTCAGAGAAAGCTTGGATCTGAAAATGGGGTGAGATTTTGGCTTTCCAGACCCTGGGGAACATGAATATCTGTTTCTTTTTCATTTCTGAGCTCTTTGTCAAAAGTGAAGTTTTCTGGCTGAATTGAGTCCTAAGGCAAATACTGAGATACGCCTTGGGCTAACTCCACAGGGAAAGCTCGGATCTGAAAATGGTGTGAGAATTCGGCTTTCCAGACCCTAGGGAACATGAATATGTATTTCTTTTTCATTTCTGAGCTCTGTGTCAAAAGTGAGGTTTTCGGGCTGAATTGAGTTGTAAGGTAAATTCTATGATACGCCTTCTGCTAACTCCTCAGGGAAAGCTCGGATCTGAAAATGGTGTTAGAATTCAGCTTTCCAGACCCTAGGAAACATGAATATGTGTTTCTTTTTCATTTCTGAGCTCTGTGTCAACAGTGAAGTTTTCCGGATGAATTGAGTTCTATGGCGAATTCTGAGATACGCCTTGGGATAACTCCACAGAGAGAGCTCGGATCTGAAAATGGTGTGAGAATTCGGCTTTCCAGACCCTAGGGAACATGAATATGTGTTTCTTTTTCATTTCTGAGCTCTGTATCAAAAGTGAGGTTTTCTGGCTGAATTGAGTAGTAAGGTAAATTCTATGATATGGCATTGGCTAACTCCTAAGGGAAAACTCGGATCTGAAAATGGTGTGAGAATTTGGCATTCCAGACCCTGGGGAACATGAATATGTGTTTCTTTTCCATTTCTGAGCTCTCTGTCAAAAGTGAAGTTTTCGGGCTGAATTGAGTGGTAAGGTAAATTCTATGATACGCCTTCGGCTAACTCCTCAGGGAAAGCTCGCGTCTGAAAATGGTGTGACAATTCAGCTTTCCAGACCCTCGGGAACATGAATATGTGTTTCTTTTTCATTTCTGAGCTCTGTGTCAACAGTGAAGTTTTCCGGATGAATTGAGTTCTATGGCGAATTCTGAGATACGCCTTGGGCTAACTTCTCAGAGAAAGCTTGGATCTGAAAATGGGGTGAGATTTTGGCTTTCCAGACCCTGGGGAACATGAATATGTGTTTCTTTTTCATTTCTGAACTCTTTGTCAAAAGTGAAGTTTTCTGGCTGAATTGAACCATAAGGCAAATTCTGAGATACGCCTTGGGCTAACTCCTCAGAGAAAGCTTGGATCTGAAAATGGGGTGAGATTTTGGCTTTCCAGACCCTGGGGAACATGAATATGTGTTTCTTTTTCATTTCTGAACTCTTTGTCAAAAGTGAAGTTTTCTGGCTGAATTGAGTCCTAAGGCAAATACTGAGATACGCCTTGGGCTAACTCCACAGGGAAAGCTCGGATCTGAAAATGGTGTGAGAATTCGGCTTTCCAGACCCTAGGGAACATGAATATGTATTTCTTTTTCATTTCTGAGCTCTGTGTCAAAAGTGAGGTTTTCGGGCTGAATTGAGTTGTAAGGTAAATTCTATGATACGCCTTCTGCTAACTCCTCAGGGAAAGCTCGGATCTGAAAATGGTGTTAGAATTCAGCTTTCCAGACCCTAGGAAACATGAATATGTGTTTCTTTTTCATTTCTGAGCTCTGTGTCAACAGTGAAGTTTTCCGGATGAATTGAGTTCTATGGCGAATTCTGAGATACGCCTTGGGCTAACTCCACAGAGAGAGCTCGGATCTGAAAATGGTGTGAGAATTCGGCTTTCCGGACCCTAGGGAACATGAATATGTGTTTCTTTTTCATTTCTGAGCTCTGTATCAAAAGTGAAGTTTTCTGGCTGAATTGAGTAGTAAGGTAAATTCTATGATATGGCATTGGCTAACTCCTAAGGGAAAACTCGGATCTGAAAATGGTGTGAGAATTTGGCATTCCAGACCCTGGGGAACATGAATATGTGTTTCTTTTTCATTTCTGAGCTCTGTGTCAAAAGTGAAGTTTTCGGGCTGAATTGAGTGGTAAGGTAAATTCTATGATACGCCTTCGGCTAACTCCTCAGGGAAAGCTCGGATCTGAAAATGGTGTTAGAATTCAGCTTTCCAGACCCTAGGAAACATGAATATGTGTTTCTTTTTCATTTCTGAGCTCTGTGTCAACAGTGAAGTTTTCCGGATGAATTGAGTTCTATGGCGAATTCTGAGATACGCCTTGGGCTAACTCCTCAGAGAAAGCTTGGATCTGAAAATGGGGTGAGATTTTGGCTTTCCAGACCCTGGGGAACATGAATATGTGTTTCTTTTTCATTTCTGAGCTCTTTGTCAAAAGTGAAGTTTTCTGGCTGAATTGAGTCCTAAGGCAAATACTGAGATACGCCTTGGGCTAACTCCACAGGGAAAGCTCGGATCTGAAAATGGTGTGAGAATTCGGCTTTCCAGACCCTAGGGAACATGAATATGTATTTCTTTTTCATTTCTGAGCTCTGTGTCAAAAGTGAGGTTTTCGGGCTGAATGGAGTTGTAAGGTAAATTCTATGATACGCCTTCTGCTAACTCCTCAGGGAAAGCTCGGATCTGAAAATGGTGTTAGAATTCAGCTTTCCAGACCCTAGGAAACATGAATATGTGTTTCTTTTTCATTTCTGAGCTCTGTGTCAACAGTGAAGTTTTCCGGATGAATTGAGTTCTATGGCGAATTCTGAGATACGCCTTGGGCTAACTCCACAGAGAGAGCTCGGATCTGAAAATGGTGTGAGAATTCGGCTTTCCAGACCCTAGGGAACATGAATATGTGTTTCTTTTTCATTTCTGAGCTCTGTATCAAAAGTGAGGTTTTCTGGCTGAATTGAGTAGTAAGGTAAATTCTATGATATGGCATTGGCTAACTCCTAAGGGAAAACTCGGATCTGAAAATGGTGTGAGAATTTGGCATTCCAGACCCTGGGGAACATGAATATGTGTTTCTTTTCCATTTCTAAGCTCTCTGTCAAAAGTGAAGTTTTCGGGCTGAATTGAGTGGTAAGGTAAATTCTATGATACGCCTTCGGCTAACTCCTCAGGGAAAGCTCGCGTCTGAAAATGGTGTGACAATTCAGCTTTCCAGACCCTCGGGAACAGGAATATGTGTTTCTTTTTCATTTCTGAGCTCTGTGTCAACAGTGAAGTTTTCCGGATGAATTGAGTTCTATGGCGAATTCTGAGATACGCCTTGGGCTAACTTCTCAGAGAAAGCTTGGATCTGAAAATGGGGTGAGATTTTGGCTTTCCAGACCCTGGGGAACATGAATATGTGTTTCTTTTTCATTTCTGAACTCTTTGTCAAAAGTGAAGTTTTCTGGCTGAATTGAACCATAAGGCAAATTCTGAGATACGCCTTGGGCTAACTCCTCAGAGAAAGCTTGGATCTGAAAATGGGGTGAGATTTTGGCTTTCCAGACCCTGGGGAACATGAATATGTGTTTCTTTTTCATTTCTGAACTCTTTGTCAAAAGTGAAGTTTTCTGGCTGAATTGAGTCCTAAGGCAAATACTGAGATACGCCTTGGGCTAACTCCACAGGGAAAGCTCGGATCTGAAAATGGTGTGAGAATTCGGCTTTCCAGACCCTAGGGAACATGAATATGTATTTCTTTTTCATTTCTGAGCTCTGTGTCAAAAGTGAGGTTTTCGGGCTGAATTGAGTTGTAAGGTAAATTCTATGATACGCCTTCTGCTAACTCCTCAGGGAAAGCTCGGATCTGAAAATGGTGTTAGAATTCAGCTTTCCAGACCCTAGGAAACATGAATATGTGTTTCTTTTTCATTTCTGAGCTCTGTGTCAACAGTGAAGTTTTCCGGATGAATTGAGTTCTATGGCGAATTCTGAGATACGCCTTGGGCTAACTCCACAGAGAGAGCTCGGATCTGAAAATGGTGTGAGAATTCGGCTTTCCGGACCCTAGGGAACATGAATATGTGTTTCTTTTTCATTTCTGAGCTCTGTATCAAAAGTGAGGTTTTCTGGCTGAATTGAGTAGTAAGGTAAATTCTATGATATGGCATTGGCTAACTCCTAAGGGAAAACTCGGATCTGAAAATGGTGTGAGAATTTGGCATTCCAGACCCTGGGGAACATGAATATGTGTTTCTTTTCCATTTCTGAGCTCTCTGTCAAAAGTGAAGTTTTCGGGCTGAATTGAGTGGTAAGGTAAATTCTATGATACGCCTTCGGCTAACTCCTCAGGGAAAGCTCGCGTCTGAAAATGGTGTGACAATTCAGCTTTCCAGACCCTCGGGAACATGAATATGTGTTTCTTTTTCATTTCTGAGCTCTGTGTCAACAGTGAAGTTTTCCGGATGAATTGAGTTCTATGGCGAATTCTGAGATACGCCTTGGGCTAACTTCTCAGAGAAAGCTTGGATCTGAAAATGGGGTGAGATTTTGGCTTTCCAGACCCTGGGGAACATGAATATGTGTTTCTTTTTCATTTCTGAGCTCTTTGTCAAAAGTGAAGTTTTCTGGCTGAATTGAACCATAAGGCAAATTATGAGATACGCCATGGGCTAACTCCTCAGGGAAACTACGGGTCTGAAAATGGTGTGAGAATTCGGCTTTACAGACCGTAGGGAACATGAATATGTGGGTTTTTTTTCATTTCTGAGCTCTGTGTCAATAGTGAAGTTTTCTGGGTGAATTGAGTCCTAAGGCAAATTCTGAGATACGCCTTCTGCTAACTCCTCAGGGAAAGCTCGGATCTGAAAATGGTGTGAGAATTCGGCTTTCCAGACCCTAGGGAACATGAATATGTATTTGTTTTTCATTTCTGAGCTATGTGTCAAAAGTGAGGTTTTCGGGCTGAATTGAGTTGTAAGGTAAATTCTGAGATACGCCTTGGGCTAACTCCACAGGGAAAGCTCGGATCTGAAAATGGTGTGAGAATTCGGATTTCCAGACCCTAGGGAACATGAATATGTGTTTCTTTTTCATTTCTGAGCTCTGTGTCAACAGTGAGGTTTTCGGGCTGAATTCAGTTCTATGGTAAATTCTATGATACGCCTTCTGCTAACTCCATAGAGAGAGCTCGGATCTGAAAATGGTGTGAGAATTCGGCTTTCCAGACCCTAGGGAACATGAATATGTGTTTCTTTTTCATTTCTGAGCTCTGTATCAAAAGTGAAGTTTTCTGGCTGAATTGAGTAGTAAGGTAAATTCTATGATATGGCATTGGCTAACTCCTAAGGGAAAACTCGGATCTGAAAATGGTGTGAGAATTTGGCATTCCAGACCCTGGGGAACATGAATATGTGTTTCTTTTTCATTTCTGAGCTCTGTGTCAAAAGTGAAGTTTTCGGGCTGAATTGAGTGGTAAGGTAAATTCTATGATACGCCTTCGGCTAACTCCTCAGGGAAAGCTCGCGTCTGAAAATGATGTGACAATTCAGCTTTCCAGACCCTGGGGAACATGAATATGTGTTTCTTTTTCATTTCTGAGCTCTGTGTCAAAAGTGAAGTTTTCGGGCTGAATTGAGTGGTAAGGTAAATTCTATGATACGCCTTCGGCTAACTCCTAAGGGAAAGCTCGGATCTGAAAATGGTTTGTGAATTCGGCTTTCCAGACCCTAGGGAACATGAATATGTGTTTCTTTTTCATTTCTGAGCTCTGTGTCAACAGTGAAGTTTTCCGGATGAATTGAGTTCTATGGCGAATTCTGAGATACGCCTTGGGCTAACTCCTCAGAGAAAGCTTGGATCTGAAAATTGGGTGAGATTTTGGCTTTCCAGACCCTGGGGAACATGAATATGTGTTTCTTTTTCATTTCTGAGCTCTGTGTCAAAAGTGAAGTTTTCTGGTTGAATTGAGTTGTAAGGTAAATTCGATGATATGGCATTGGCTAACACCTAAGGGAAAACTCGGATCTGAAAATTGTGTGAGAATTCGGCATTCCAGACCCTGGGGAACATAAATATGTGTTTCTTTTCCATTTCTGAGCTCTGTGTCAAAAGTGAAGTTTCTGGCTGTAAATTGAGTCCTAAGGCAAATTCTGATCCTTGGGCTAACTCCACAGGGAAAGCTCGGAACTGAAAATGGGGTGAGATTTTGGCTTTCCAGACCCTGGGGAACATGAATATGTGTTTCTTTTTCAATTCTGAGCTCTGTATCAAAAGTGAGGTTTTCGGGCTGAATTGAGTTGTAAGGTAAATTCTATGATACGCCTTCAGCTAACTCCTCAGGGAAAGCTCGGATCTGAAAATTGTGTGAGAATTCAGCTTTCCAGACCCTGGGGAACATGAATATGTGTTTCTTTTTCATTTCTGAGCTCTGTGTCAAAAGTGAAGTTTTCGGGCTGAATTGAGTGGTAAGGTAAATTCTATGATACGCCTTCGGCTAACTCCTCAGGGAAAGCTCGCGTCTGAAAATGGTGTGACAATTCAGCTTTCCAGACCCTCGGGAACATGAATATGTGTTTCTTTTTCATTTCTGAGCTCTGTGTCAACAGTGAAGTTTTCCGGATGAATTGAGTTCTATGGCGAATTCTGAGATACGCCTTGGGCTAACTCCTCAGAGAATACTTGGATCTGAAAATGGGGTGAGATTTTGGCTTTCCAGACCCTGGGGAACATGAATATGTGTTTCTTTTTCATTTCTGAGCTCTTTGTCAAAAGTGAAGTTTTCTGGCTGAATTGAGCCATAAGGCAAATTATGAGATACGCCATGGGCTAACTCCTCAGGGAAACTACGGGTCTGAAAATGGTGTGAGAATTCGGCTTTACAGACCGTAGGGAACATGAATATGTGTTTTTTTTTTCATTTCTGAGCTCTGTGTCAATAGTGAAGTTTTCTGCGTGAATTGAGTCCTAAGGCAAATACTGAGATACGCCTTGGGCTAACTCCACAGGGAAAGCTCGGATCTGAAAATGGTGTGAGAATTCGGCTTTCCAGACCCTAGGGAACATGAATATGTATTTCTTTTTCATTTCTGAGCTCTGTGTCAAAAGTGAGGTTTTCGGGCTGAATTGAGTTGTAAGGTAAATTCTATGAGACGCCTTCTGCTAACTCCTCAGGGAAAGCTCGGATCTGAAAATGGTGTTAGAATTCAGCTTTCCAGACCCCAGGGAACATGAATATGTGTTTCTTTTTCATTTCTGAGCTCTGTGTCAACAGTGAAGTTTTCCGGATGAATTGAGTTCTATGGCGAATTCTGAGATACGCCTTGGGCTAACTCCACAGAGAGAGCTCGGATCTGAAAATGGTGTGAGAATTCGGCTTTCCAGATCCTAGGAAACATGAATATGTGTTTCTTTTTCATTTCTGAGCTCTGTATCAAAAGTGAAGTTTTCTGGCTGAATTGAGTAGTAACGTAAATTCTATGATATGGCATTGGCTAACTCCTCAGGGAAAACTCGGATCTGAAAATGGTGTGAGAATTTGGCATTCCAGACCCTGGGGAACATGAATATGTGTTTCTTTTCCATTTCTGAGCTCTCTGTCAAAAGTGAAGTTTTCGGGCTGAATTGAGTGGTAAGGTAAATTCTATGATACGCCTTCGGCTAACTCCTCAGGGAAAGCTCGCGTCTGAAAATGGTGTGACAATTCAGCTTTCCAGACCCTCGGGAACATGAATATGTGTTTCTTTTTCATTTCTGAGCTCTGTGTCAACAGTGAAGTTTTCCGGATGAATTGAGTTCTATGGCGAATTCTGAGATACGCCTTGGGCTAACTTCTCAGAGAAAGCTTGGATCTGAAAATGGGGTGAGATTTTGGCTTTCCAGACCCTGGGGAACATGAATATGTGTTTCTTTTTCATTTCTGAGCTCTTTGTCAAAAGTGAAGTTTTCTGGCTGAATTGAACCATAAGGCAAATTATGAGATACGCCATGGGCTAACTCCTCAGGGAAACTACGGGTCTGAAAATGGTGTGAGAATTCGGCTTTACAGACCGTAGGGAACATGAATATGTGGGTTTTTTTTCATTTCTGAGCTCTGTGTCAATAGTGAAGTTTTCTGGGTGAATTGAGTCCTAAGGCAAATTCTGAGATACGCCTTCTGCTAACTCCTCAGGGAAAGCTCGGATCTGAAAATGGTGTGAGAATTCGGCTTTCCAGACCCTAGGGAACATGAATATGTATTTGTTTTTCATTTCTGAGCTATGTGTCAAAAGTGAGGTTTTCGGGCTGAATTGAGTTGTAAGGTAAATTCTGAGATACGCCTTGGGCTAACTCCACAGGGAAAGCTCGGATCTGAAAATGGTGTGAGAATTCGGATTTCCAGACCCTAGGGAACATGAATATGTGTTTCTTTTTCATTTCTGAGCTCTGTGTCAACAGTGAGGTTTTCGGGCTGAATTCAGTTCTATGGTAAATTCTATGATACGCCTTCTGCTAACTCCATAGAGAGAGCTCGGATCTGAAAATGGTGTGAGAATTCGGCTTTCCAGACCCTAGGGAACATGAATATGTGTTTCTTTTTCATTTCTGAGCTCTGTATCAAAAGTGAAGTTTTCTGGCTGAATTGAGTAGTAAGGTAAATTCTATGATATGGCATTGGCTAACTCCTAAGGGAAAACTCGGATCTGAAAATGGTGTGAGAATTTGGCATTCCAGACCCTGGGGAACATGAATATGTGTTTCTTTTTCATTTCTGAGCTCTGTGTCAAAAGTGAAGTTTTCGGGCTGAATTGAGTGGTAAGGTAAATTCTATGATACGCCTTCGGCTAACTCCTCAGGGAAAGCTCGCGTCTGAAAATGATGTGACAATTCAGCTTTCCAGACCCTGGGGAACATGAATATGTGTTTCTTTTTCATTTCTGAGCTCTGTGTCAAAAGTGAAGTTTTCGGGCTGAATTGAGTGGTAAGGTAAATTCTATGATACGCCTTCGGCTAACTCCTAAGGGAAAGCTCGGATCTGAAAATGGTTTGTGAATTCGGCTTTCCAGACCCTAGGGAACATGAATATGTGTTTCTTTTTCATTTCTGAGCTCTGTGTCAACAGTGAAGTTTTCCGGATGAATTGAGTTCTATGGCGAATTCTGAGATACGCCTTGGGCTAACTCCTCAGAGAAAGCTTGGATCTGAAAATTGGGTGAGATTTTGGCTTTCCAGACCCTGGGGAACATGAATATGTGTTTCTTTTTCATTTCTGAGCTCTGTGTCAAAAGTGAAGTTTTCTGGTTGAATTGAGTTGTAAGGTAAATTCGATGATATGGCATTGGCTAACACCTAAGGGAAAACTCGGATCTGAAAATTGTGTGAGAATTCGGCATTCCAGACCCTGGGGAACATAAATATGTGTTTCTTTTCCATTTCTGAGCTCTGTGTCAAAAGTGAAGTTTCTGGCTGTAAATTGAGTCCTAAGGCAAATTCTGATCCTTGGGCTAACTCCACAGGGAAAGCTCGGAACTGAAAATGGGGTGAGATTTTGGCTTTCCAGACCCTGGGGAACATGAATATGTGTTTCTTTTTCAATTCTGAGCTCTGTATCAAAAGTGAGGTTTTCGGGCTGAATTGAGTTGTAAGGTAAATTCTATGATACGCCTTCAGCTAACTCCTCAGGGAAAGCTCGGATCTGAAAATTGTGTGAGAATTCAGCTTTCCAGACCCTGGGGAACATGAATATGTGTTTCTTTTTCATTTCTGAGCTCTGTGTCAAAAGTGAAGTTTTCGGGCTGAATTGAGTGGTAAGGTAAATTCTATGATACGCCTTCGGCTAACTCCTCAGGGAAAGCTCGCGTCTGAAAATGGTGTGACAATTCAGCTTTCCAGACCCTCGGGAACATGAATATGTGTTTCTTTTTCATTTCTGAGCTCTGTGTCAACAGTGAAGTTTTCCGGATGAATTGAGTTCTATGGCGAATTCTGAGATACGCCTTGGGCTAACTCCTCAGAGAATACTTGGATCTGAAAATGGGGTGAGATTTTGGCTTTCCAGACCCTGGGGAACATGAATATGTGTTTCTTTTTCATTTCTGAGCTCTTTGTCAAAAGTGAAGTTTTCTGGCTGAATTGAGCCATAAGGCAAATTATGAGATACGCCATGGGCTAACTCCTCAGGGAAACTACGGGTCTGAAAATGGTGTGAGAATTCGGCTTTACAGACCGTAGGGAACATGAATATGTGTTTTTTTTTTCATTTCTGAGCTCTGTGTCATTAGTGAAGTTTTCTGCGTGAATTGAGTCCTAAGGCAAATACTGAGATACGCCTTGGGCTAACTCCACAGGGAAAGCTCGGATCTGAAAATGGTGTGAGAATTCGGCTTTCCAGACCCTAGGGAACATGAATATGTATTTCTTTTTCATTTCTGAGCTCTGTGTCAAAAGTGAGGTTTTCGGGCTGAATTGAGTTGTAAGGTAAATTCTATGATACGCCTTCTGCTAACTCCTCAGGGAAAGCTCGGATCTGAAAATGGTGTTAGAATTCAGCTTTCCAGACCCTAGGAAACATGAATATGTGTTTCTTTTTCATTTCTGAGCTCTGTGTCAACAGTGAAGTTTTCCGGATGAATTGAGTTCTATGGCGAATTCTGAGATACGCCTTGGGCTAACTCCACAGAGAGAGCTCGGATCTGAAAATGGTGTGAGAATTCGGCTTTCCGGACCCTAGGGAACATGAATATGTGTTTCTTTTTCATTTCTGAGCTCTGTATCAAAAGTGAGGTTTTCTGGCTGAATTGAGTAGTAAGGTAAATTCTATGATATGGCATTGGCTAACTCCTAAGGGAAAACTCGGATCTGAAAATGGTGTGAGAATTTGGCATTCCAGACCCTGGGGAACATGAATATGTGTTTCTTTTCCATTTCTGAGCTCTCTGTCAAAAGTGAAGTTTTCGGGCTGAATTGAGTGGTAAGGTAAATTCTATGATACGCCTTCGGCTAACTCCTCAGGGAAAGCTCGCGTCTGAAAATGGTGTGACAATTCAGCTTTCCAGACCCTCGGGAACATGAATATGTGTTTCTTTTTCATTTCTGAGCTCTGTGTCAACAGTGAAGTTTTCCGGATGAATTGAGTTCTATGGCGAATTCTGAGATACGCCTTGGGCTAACTTCTCAGAGAAAGCTTGGATCTGAAAATGGGGTGAGATTTTGGCTTTCCAGACCCTGGGGAACATGAATATGTGTTTCTTTTTCATTTCTGAGCTCTTTGTCAAAAGTGAAGTTTTCTGGCTGAATTGAACCATAAGGCAAATTATGAGATACGCCATGGGCTAACTCCTCAGGGAAACTACGGGTCTGAAAATGGTGTGAGAATTCGGCTTTACAGACCGTAGGGAACATGAATATGTGGGTTTTTTTTCATTTCTGAGCTCTGTGTCAATAGTGAAGTTTTCTGGGTGAATTGAGTCCTAAGGCAAATTCTGAGATACGCCTTCTGCTAACTCCTCAGGGAAAGCTCGGATCTGAAAATGGTGTGAGAATTCGGCTTTCCAGACCCTAGGGAACATGAATATGTATTTGTTTTTCATTTCTGAGCTATGTGTCAAAAGTGAGGTTTTCGGGCTGAATTGAGTTGTAAGGTAAATTCTGAGATACGCCTTGGGCTAACTCCACAGGGAAAGCTCGGATCTGAAAATGGTGTGAGAATTCGGATTTCCAGACCCTAGGGAACATGAATATGTGTTTCTTTTTCATTTCTGAGCTCTGTGTCAACAGTGAGGTTTTCGGGCTGAATTCAGTTCTATGGTAAATTCTATGATACGCCTTCTGCTAACTCCATAGAGAGAGCTCGGATCTGAAAATGGTGTGAGAATTCGGCTTTCCAGACCCTAGGGAACATGAATATGTGTTTCTTTTTCATTTCTGAGCTCTGTATCAAAAGTGAAGTTTTCTGGCTGAATTGAGTAGTAAGGTAAATTCTATGATATGGCATTGGCTAACTCCTAAGGGAAAACTCGGATCTGAAAATGGTGTGAGAATTTGGCATTCCAGACCCTGGGGAACATGAATATGTGTTTCTTTTTCATTTCTGAGCTCTGTGTCAAAAGTGAAGTTTTCGGGCTGAATTGAGTGGTAAGGTAAATTCTATGATACGCCTTCGGCTAACTCCTCAGGGAAAGCTCGCGTCTGAAAATGATGTGACAATTCAGCTTTCCAGACCCTGGGGAACATGAATATGTGTTTCTTTTTCATTTCTGAGCTCTGTGTCAAAAGTGAAGTTTTCGGGCTGAATTGAGTGGTAAGGTAAATTCTATGATACGCCTTCGGCTAACTCCTAAGGGAAAGCTCGGATCTGAAAATGGTTTGTGAATTCGGCTTTCCAGACCCTAGGGAACATGAATATGTGTTTCTTTTTCATTTCTGAGCTCTGTGTCAACAGTGAAGTTTTCCGGATGAATTGAGTTCTATGGCGAATTCTGAGATACGCCTTGGGCTAACTCCTCAGAGAAAGCTTGGATCTGAAAATTGGGTGAGATTTTGGCTTTCCAGACCCTGGGGAACATGAATATGTGTTTCTTTTTCATTTCTGAGCTCTGTGTCAAAAGTGAAGTTTTCTGGTTGAATTGAGTTGTAAGGTAAATTCGATGATATGGCATTGGCTAACACCTAAGGGAAAACTCGGATCTGAAAATTGTGTGAGAATTCGGCATTCCAGACCCTGGGGAACATAAATATGTGTTTCTTTTCCATTTCTGAGCTCTGTGTCAAAAGTGAAGTTTCTGGCTGTAAATTGAGTCCTAAGGCAAATTCTGATCCTTGGGCTAACTCCACAGGGAAAGCTCGGAACTGAAAATGGGGTGAGATTTTGGCTTTCCAGACCCTGGGGAACATGAATATGTGTTTCTTTTTCAATTCTGAGCTCTGTATCAAAAGTGAGGTTTTCGGGCTGAATTGAGTTGTAAGGTAAATTCTATGATACGCCTTCAGCTAACTCCTCAGGGAAAGCTCGGATCTGAAAATTGTGTGAGAATTCAGCTTTCCAGACCCTGGGGAACATGAATATGTGTTTCTTTTTCATTTCTGAGCTCTGTGTCAAAAGTGAAGTTTTCGGGCTGAATTGAGTGGTAAGGTAAATTCTATGATACGCCTTCGGCTAACTCCTCAGGGAAAGCTCGCGTCTGAAAATGGTGTGACAATTCAGCTTTCCAGACCCTCGGGAACATGAATATGTGTTTCTTTTTCATTTCTGAGCTCTGTGTCAACAGTGAAGTTTTCCGGATGAATTGAGTTCTATGGCGAATTCTGAGATACGCCTTGGGCTAACTCCTCAGAGAATACTTGGATCTGAAAATGGGGTGAGATTTTGGCTTTCCAGACCCTGGGGAACATGAATATGTGTTTCTTTTTCATTTCTGAGCTCTTTGTCAAAAGTGAAGTTTTCTGGCTGAATTGAGCCATAAGGCAAATTATGAGATACGCCATGGGCTAACTCCTCAGGGAAACTACGGGTCTGAAAATGGTGTGAGAATTCGGCTTTACAGACCGTAGGGAACATGAATATGTGTTTTTTTTTTCATTTCTGAGCTCTGTGTCAATAGTGAAGTTTTCTGCGTGAATTGAGTCCTAAGGCAAATACTGAGATACGCCTTGGGCTAACTCCACAGGGAAAGCTCGGATCTGAAAATGGTGTGAGAATTCGGCTTTCCAGACCCTAGGGAACATGAATATGTATTTCTTTTTCATTTCTGAGCTCTGTGTCAAAAGTGAGGTTTTCGGGCTGAATTGAGTTGTAAGGTAAATTCTATGAGACGCCTTCTGCTAACTCCTCAGGGAAAGCTCGGATCTGAAAATGGTGTTAGAATTCAGCTTTCCAGACCCCAGGGAACATGAATATGTGTTTCTTTTTCATTTCTGAGCTCTGTGTCAACAGTGAAGTTTTCCGGATGAATTGAGTTCTATGGCGAATTCTGAGATACGCCTTGGGCTAACTCCACAGAGAGAGCTCGGATCTGAAAATGGTGTGAGAATTCGGCTTTCCAGATCCTAGGAAACATGAATATGTGTTTCTTTTTCATTTCTGAGCTCTGTATCAAAAGTGAAGTTTTCTGGCTGAATTGAGTAGTAACGTAAATTCTATGATATGGCATTGGCTAACTCCTCAGGAAAAACTCGGATCTGAAAATGGTGTGAGAATTTGGCATTCCAGACCCTGGGGAACATGAATATGTGTTTCTTTTCCATTTCTGAGCTCTCTGTCAAAAGTGAAGTTTTCGGGCTGAATTGAGTGGTAAGGTAAATTCTATGATACGCCTTCGGCTAACTCCTCAGGGAAAGCTCGCGTCTGAAAATGGTGTGACAATTCAGCTTTCCAGACCCTCGGGAACATGAATATGTGTTTCTTTTTCATTTCTGAGCTCTGTGTCAACAGTGAAGTTTTCCGGATGAATTGAGTTCTATGGCGAATTCTGAGATACGCCTTGGGCTAACTTCTCAGAGAAAGCTTGGATCTGAAAATGGGGTGAGATTTTGGCTTTCCAGACCCTGGGGAACATGAATATGTGTTTCTTTTTCATTTCTGAGCTCTTTGTCAAAAGTGAAGTTTTCTGGCTGAATTGAACCATAAGGCAAATTATGAGATACGCCATGGGCTAACTCCTCAGGGAAACTACGGGTCTGAAAATGGTGTGAGAATTCGGCTTTACAGACCGTAGGGAACATGAATATGTGGGTTTTTTTTCATTTCTGAGCTCTGTGTCAATAGTGAAGTTTTCTGGGTGAATTGAGTCCTAAGGCAAATTCTGAGATACGCCTTCTGCTAACTCCTCAGGGAAAGCTCGGATCTGAAAATGGTGTGAGAATTCGGCTTTCCAGACCCTAGGGAACATGAATATGTATTTGTTTTTCATTTCTGAGCTATGTGTCAAAAGTGAGGTTTTCGGGCTGAATTGAGTTGTAAGGTAAATTCTGAGATACGCCTTGGGCTAACTCCACAGGGAAAGCTCGGATCTGAAAATGGTGTGAGAATTCGGATTTCCAGACCCTAGGGAACATGAATATGTGTTTCTTTTTCATTTCTGAGCTCTGTGTCAACAGTGAGGTTTTCGGGCTGAATTCAGTTCTATGGTAAATTCTATGATACGCCTTCTGCTAACTCCATAGAGAGAGCTCGGATCTGAAAATGGTGTGAGAATTCGGCTTTCCAGACCCTAGGGAACATGAATATGTGTTTCTTTTTCATTTCTGAGCTCTGTATCAAAAGTGAAGTTTTCTGGCTGAATTGAGTAGTAAGGTAAATTCTATGATATGGCATTGGCTAACTCCTAAGGGAAAACTCGGATCTGAAAATGGTGTGAGAATTTGGCATTCCAGACCCTGGGGAACATGAATATGTGTTTCTTTTTCATTTCTGAGCTCTGTGTCAAAAGTGAAGTTTTCGGGCTGAATTGAGTGGTAAGGTAAATTCTATGATACGCCTTCGGCTAACTCCTCAGGGAAAGCTCGCGTCTGAAAATGATGTGACAATTCAGCTTTCCAGACCCTGGGGAACATGAATATGTGTTTCTTTTTCATTTCTGAGCTCTGTGTCAAAAGTGAAGTTTTCGGGCTGAATTGAGTGGTAAGGTAAATTCTATGATACGCCTTCGGCTAACTCCTAAGGGAAAGCTCGGATCTGAAAATGGTTTGTGAATTCGGCTTTCCAGACCCTCGGGAACATGAATATGTGTTTCTTTTTCATTTCTGAGCTCTGTGTCAACAGTGAAGTTTTCCGGATGAATTGAGTTCTATGGCGAATTCTGAGATACGCCTTGGGCTAACTCCTCAGAGAAAGCTTGGATCTGAAAATTGGGTGAGATTTTGGCTTTCCAGACCCTGGGGAACATGAATATGTGTTTCTTTTTCATTTCTGAGCTCTGTGTCAAAAGTGAAGTTTTCTGGTTGAATTGAGTTGTAAGGTAAATTCGATGATATGGCATTGGCTAACACCTAAGGGAAAACTCGGATCTGAAAATTGTGTGAGAATTCGGCATTCCAGACCCTGGGGAACATAAATATGTGTTTCTTTTCCATTTCTGAGCTCTGTGTCAAAAGTGAAGTTTCTGGCTGTAAATTGAGTCCTAAGGCAAATTCTGATCCTTGGGCTAACTCCACAGGGAAAGCTCGGAACTGAAAATGGGGTGAGATTTTGGCTTTCCAGACCCTGGGGAACATGAATATGTGTTTCTTTTTCAATTCTGAGCTCTGTATCAAAAGTGAGGTTTTCTGGCTGAATTGAGTAGTAAGGTAAATTCTATGATATGGCATTGGCTAACTCCTAAGGGAAAACTCGGATCTGAAAATGGTGTGAGAATTTGGCATTCCAGACCCTGGGGAACATGAATATGTGTTTCTTTTTCATTTCTGAGCTCTGTGTCAAAAGTGAAGTTTTCGGGCTGAATTGAGTGGTAAGGTAAATTCTATGATACGCCTTCGGCTAACTCCTCAGGGAAAGCTCGCGTCTGAAAATGATGTGACAATTCAGCTTTCCAGACCCTGGGGAACATGAATATGTGTTTCTTTTTCATTTCTGAGCTCTGTGTCAAAAGTGAAGTTTTCGGGCTGAATTGAGTGGTAAGGTAAATTCTATGATACGCCTTCGGCTAACTCCTAAGGGAAAGCTCGGATCTGAAAATGGTTTGTGAATTCGGCTTTCCAGACCCTAGGGAACATGAATATGTGTTTCTTTTTCATTTCTGAGCTCTGTGTCAACAGTGAAGTTTTCCGGATGAATTGAGTTCTATGGCGAATTCTGAGATACGCCTTGGGCTAACTCCTCAGAGAAAGCTTGGATCTGAAAATTGGGTGAGATTTTGGCTTTCCAGACCCTGGGGAACATGAATATGTGTTTCTTTTTCATTTCTGAGCTCTGTGTCAAAAGTGAAGTTTTCTGGTTGAATTGAGTTGTAAGGTAAATTCGATGATATGGCATTGGCTAACACCTAAGGGAAAACTCGGATCTGAAAATTGTGTGAGAATTCGGCATTCCAGACCCTGGGGAACATAAATATGTGTTTCTTTTCCATTTCTGAGCTCTGTGTCAAAAGTGAAGTTTCTGGCTGTAAATTGAGTCCTAAGGCAAATTCTGATCCTTGGGCTAACTCCACAGGGAAAGCTCGGAACTGAAAATGGGGTGAGATTTTGGCTTTCCAGACCCTGGGGAACATGAATATGTGTTTCTTTTTCAATTCTGAGCTCTGTATCAAAAGTGAGGTTTTCGGGCTGAATTGAGTTGTAAGGTAAATTCTATGATACGCCTTCAGCTAACTCCTCAGGGAAAGCTCGGATCTGAAAATTGTGTGAGAATTCAGCTTTCCAGACCCTGGGGAACATGAATATGTGTTTCTTTTTCATTTCTGAGCTCTGTGTCAAAAGTGAAGTTTTCGGGCTGAATTGAGTGGTAAGGTAAATTCTATGATACGCCTTCGGCTAACTCCTCAGGGAAAGCTCGCGTCTGAAAATGGTGTGACAATTCAGCTTTCCAGACCCTCGGGAACATGAATATGTGTTTCTTTTTCATTTCTGAGCTCTGTGTCAACAGTGAAGTTTTCCGGATGAATTGAGTTCTATGGCGAATTCTGAGATACGCCTTGGGCTAACTCCTCAGAGAATACTTGGATCTGAAAATGGGGTGAGATTTTGGCTTTCCAGACCCTGGGGAACATGAATATGTGTTTCTTTTTCATTTCTGAGCTCTTTGTCAAAAGTGAAGTTTTCTGGCTGAATTGAGCCATAAGGCAAATTATGAGATACGCCATGGGCTAACTCCTCAGGGAAACTACGGGTCTGAAAATGGTGTGAGAATTCGGCTTTACAGACCGTAGGGAACATGAATATGTGTTTTTTTTTTCATTTCTGAGCTCTGTGTCATTAGTGAAGTTTTCTGCGTGAATTGAGTCCTAAGGCAAATACTGAGATACGCCTTGGGCTAACTCCACAGGGAAAGCTCGGATCTGAAAATGGTGTGAGAATTCGGCTTTCCAGACCCTAGGGAACATGAATATGTATTTCTTTTTCATTTCTGAGCTCTGTGTCAAAAGTGAGGTTTTCGGGCTGAATTGAGTTGTAAGGTAAATTCTATGAGACGCCTTCTGCTAACTCCTCAGGGAAAGCTCGGATCTGAAAATGGTGTTAGAATTCAGCTTTCCAGACCCCAGGGAACATGAATATGTGTTTCTTTTTCATTTCTGAGCTCTGTGTCAACAGTGAAGTTTTCCGGATGAATTGAGTTCTATGGCGAATTCTGAGATACGCCTTGGGCTAACTCCACAGAGAGAGCTCGGATCTGAAAATGGTGTGAGAATTCGGCTTTCCAGATCCTAGGAAACATGAATATGTGTTTCTTTTTCATTTCTGAGCTCTGTATCAAAAGTGAAGTTTTCTGGCTGAATTGAGTAGTAACGTAAATTCTATGATATGGCATTGGCTAACTCCTCAGGGAAAACTCGGATCTGAAAATGGTGTGAGAATTCAGCTTTCCAGACCCTGGGGAACATGAATATGTGTTTCTTTTTCATTTCTGAGCTCTGTGTCAAAAGTGAAGTTTTCGGGCTGAATTGAGTGGTAAGGTAAATTCTATGATACGCCTTCGGCTAACTGCTAAGGGAAAACTCGGATCTGAAAATGGTGTGAGAATTCGGCATTCCAGACCCTGGGAACATGAATATGTGTTTCTTTTTCATTTCTGAGCTCTGTGTCAAAAGTGAAGTTTTCTGGCTGAAATGAGCCGTAAGGCAAATTCTGAGATACGCCTTTGGCTAACTCCACAGGGAAAGCTCAGATCTGAAAATGGTGTGAGAATTCGGCTTTCCGTACACTAGGGAACATGAATATGTGTTTCTTTTTCATTTCTGAGCTCTGTGTCAAAAGTGAAGTTTTCGGGCTGAATTGAGTGGTAAGGTAAATTCTATGATACGCCTTCAGCTAACACCTAAGGGAAAACTCGGATCTGAAAATTGTGTGAGAATTCGGAATTCCAGACCCTGGGGAACATAAATATGTGTTTCTTTTCCATTTCTGAGCTCTGTGTCAAAAGTGAAGTTTCTGGCTGTAAATTGAGTCCTAAGGCAAATTCTGATCCTTGGGCTAACTCCACAGGGAAAGCTCGGAACTGAAAATGGGGTGAGAATTCGGCTTTCCAGACCCTAGGGAACATGAATATGTGTTTCTTTTTCATTTCTGAGCTCTGTGTCAACAGTGAAGTTTTCCGGATGTATTGAGTTCTATGGCGAATTCTGAGATACGCCTTGGGCTAACTCCTCAGAGAAAGCTTGGATCTGAAAATTGGGTGAGATTTTGGCTTTCCAGACCCTGGGGAACATGAATATGTGTTTCTTTTTCATTTCTGAGCTCTGTGTCAAAAGTGAAGTTTTCTGGCTGAATTGAGTTGTAAGGTAAATTCGATGATATGGCATTGGCTAAAACCTAAGGGAAAACTCGGATCTGAAAATTGTGTGAGAATTCGGCATTCCAGACCCTGGGGAACATAAATATGTGTTTCTTTTCCATTTCTGAGCTCTGTGTCAAAAGTGAAGTTTCTGGCTGTAAATTGAGTCCTAAGGGAAATTCTGAGCCTTGGGCTAACTCGACAGGGAAAGCTCGGAACTGAAAATGGGGTGAGATTTTGGCTTTCCAGACCCTGGGGAACATGAATATGTGTTTCTTTTTCATTTCTGAGCTCTGTATCAAAAGTGAAGTTTTCGGGCTCAATTGAGTGGTAAGGTAAATTCTATGATACGCCTTCGGCTAACTCCTCAGGGAAAGCTCGGATCTGAAAATGGTGTGAGAATTCGGCATTCCAGACCCTAGGGAACATGAATATGTGTTTCTTTTTCATTTCTGAGCTCTGTGTCAACAGTGAAGTTTTCCGGATGAATTGAGTTCTATGGCGAATTCTGAGATACGCCTTGGGCTAACTCCTCAGAGAAAGCTTGGATCTGAAAATGGGGTGAGATTTTGGCTTTCCAGACCCTGGGGAACATGAATATGTGTTTCTTTTTCATTTCTTAGCTCTGTGTCAAAAGTGAAGTTTTCTGGCTGAATTGAGCCATAAGGCAAATTATGAGATATGCCATGGGCTAACTCCTCAAGGAAACTACGGGTCTGAAAATGGTGTGAGAATTCAGCTTTCCAGACCCTCAGCTTTCTGAGCTCTGTGTCAAAAGTGAAGTTTTCTGGGTTATTTGAGTCCTAAGGCAAATTCTGAGATACGCCTTGGGCTAACTCCACAGGGAAAGCTCTGATCTGAAAATGGTTTGAGAATTCGGCATTCTAGACCCAGGGTAACATGAATATATGTTTCTTTTTCATTTCTTAGCTCTGTGTCAAAAGTGAGGTTTTCGGGCTGAATTGAGTTGTAAGGTAAATTCCATGATACGCCTTCAGCTAACTCCTCAGGGTAAGCTCGGATCTGAAAATTGTGTGAGAATTCAGCTTTCCAGACCCTGGGGAACATGAATATGTGTTTCTTTTTCATTTCTGAGCTCTGTGTCAAAAGTGAAGTTTTCTGGATGAAATGAGCCCTAAGGCAAATTATGAGATACGCCTTGGGCTAACTCCTCAGGGAAAGCTCGGATCTGAAAATTGTGTGAGAATTCAGCTTTCCAGACCCTGGGGAACATGAATATGTGTTTCTTTTTCATTTCTGAGCTCTGTGTCAAAAGTGAAGTTTTCTGGATGAAATGAGCCCTAAGGCAAATTATGAGATACGCCTTGGGCTAACTCCACAGGGAAAGCTTGGATCTGAAAATGGTGTGACAATTCAGCTTTCCAGACCCTCGGGAACATGAATATGTGTTTCTTTTCCATTTCTGAGCTCTCTGTCAAAAGTGAAGTTTCTGGCTGTAAATTGATTTCTATGGCGAATTCTGAGATACGCCTTGGACTAACTCCTCAGAGAAAGCTCGGATCTGAAAATGGTGTGAGAATTCGGCTTTCCAGACCCTAGGGAACATGAATATGTGTTTCTTTTTCATTTCTGAGCTCTGTGCCAACAGTGAAGTTTTCCGGATGAATTGAGTTCTATGGCGAATTCTGAGATACGCCTTGGGCTAACTCCTTAGAGAAAGCTTGGATCTGAAAATTGGGTGAGAATTTGGCATTCCAGACCCTGGGGAACATGAATATGTGTTTCTTTTTCATTTCTGAGCTCTGTGTCAAAAGTGAAGTTTCTGGCTGTTAATTGATTTCTATGGCAAATTCTGAGATACGCCTTGGGCTAACTCCACAGGGAAAGCTCGGATCTGAAAATGGTGTGAGAATTCGGCTTTCCAGACCCTAGGGAACATGAATATGTGTTTGTTTTTCATTTCTGAGCTCTGTGTCAAAAGTGAAGTTTCTGGCTGTAAATTGATTTCTATGGCAAATTCTGAGATACGCCTTGGGCTAACTCCACAGGGAAAGCTCGGATCTGAAAATGGTGTGAGAATTCGGCTTTGCAGACCCTAGGGAACATGAATATGTGTTTCTTTTTCATTTCTGAGCTCTGTGTCAACAGTGAAGTTTTCTGGCTGAATTGAGTTGTAAGGTGAATTCGATGATATGGCATTGGCTAACACCTAAGGGAAAACTCGGATCTGAAAATTGTGTGAGAATTCGGCATTCCAGACCCTGGGGAATATAAATATGTGTTTCTTTTCCATTTCTGAGCTCTGTGTCAAAAGTGAAGTTTCTGGCTGTAAATTGAGTCCTAAGGCAAATTCTGAGCCTTGGGCTAACTCCACAGGGAAAGCTCGGAACTGAAAATGGGGTGAGATTTTGGCTTTCCAGACCCTGGGGAACATGAATATGTGTTTCTTTTTCATTTCTTAGCTCTGTGTCAAAAGTGAAGTTTTCTGGCTGAATTGAGCCATAAGGCAAATTATGAGATATGCCATGGGCTAACTCCTCAAGGAAACTACGGGTCTGAAAATGGTGTGAGAATTCAGCTTTCCAGACCCTCAGCTTTCTGAGCTCTGTGTCAAAAGTGAAGTTTTCTGGGTTAATTGAGTCCTAAGGCAAATTCTGAGATACGCCTTGGGCTAACTCCACAGGGAAAGCTCTGATCTGAAAATGGTTTGAGAATTCGGCATTCTAGACCCAGGGTAACATGAATATATGTTTCTTTTTCATTTCTTAGCTCTGTGTCAAAAGTGAGGTTTTCGGGCTGAATTGAGTTGTAAGGTAAATTCCATGATACGCCTTCAGCTAACTCCTCAGGGTAAGCTCGGATCTGAAAATTGTGTGAGAATTCAGCTTTCCAGACCCTGGGGAACATGAATATGTGTTTCTTTTTCATTTCTGAGCTCTGTGTCAAAAGTGAAGTTTTCTGGATGAAATGAGCCCTAAGGCAAATTATGAGATACGCCTTGGGCTAACTCCTCAGGGAAAGCTCGGATCTGAAAATTGTGTGAGAATTCAGCTTTCCAGACCCTGGGGAACATGAATATGTGTTTCTTTTTCATTTCTGAGCTCTGTGTCAAAAGTGAAGTTTTCTGGATGAAATGAGCCCTAAGGCAAATTATGAGATACGCCTTGGGCTAACTCCACAGGGAAAGCTTGGATCTGAAAATGGTGTGACAATTCAGCTTTCCAGACCCTCGGGAACATGAATATGTGTTTCTTTTCCATTTCTGAGCTCTCTGTCAAAAGTGAAGTTTTCTGGCTGAATTGAGTTGTAAGGTAAATTCGATGATATGGCATTGGCTAACACCTAAGGGAAAACTCGGATCTGAAAATTGTGTGAGAATTCGGCATTCCAGACCCTGGGGAACATAAATATGTGTTTCTTTTCCGTTTCTGAGCTCTGTGTCAAAAGTGAAGTTTCTGGCTGTAAATTGAGTCCTAAGGCAAATTCTGAGCCTTGGGCTAACTCCACAGGGAAAGCTCGGAACTGAAAATGGGGTGAGATTTTGGCTTTCCAGACCCTGGGGAACATGAATATGTGTTTCTTTTTCATTTCTGAGCTCTGTATCAAAAGTGAGGTTTTCGGGCTGAATTGAGTTGTAAGGTAAATTCTATGATACGCCTTCAGCTAACTCCTCAGGGAAAGCTCGGATCTGAAAATGGTGTGAGAATTCAGCTTTCCAGACCCTGGGGAACACGAATATGTGTTTCTTTTTCATTTCTGAGCTCTGTGTCAAAAGTGAAGTTTTCTGGCTGAATTGAGTTGTAAGGTAAATTCTATGATATGGCATTGGCTAACTCCTAAGGGAAAACTCGGATCTGAAATTTGTGTGAGAATTCGTAATTCCAGACCCTGGGGAACATGAATATGTGTTTCTTTTTCATTTCTGAGCTCTGTGTCAACAGTGAAGTTTTCCGGATGAATTGAGTTCTATGGCGAATTCTGAGATACGCCATGGGCTAACTCCTCAGGGAAAGCTCGGATCTGAAAATGGTGTGAGAATTCGGCTTTACAGACAGTAGGGAACATGAATATGTGTTTCTTTTTCATTTCTGAGCTCTGTGTCAAAAGTGAAGTTTTCGGGCTGAATTGAGTGGTAAAGTAAATTCTGAGATACGCCTTGGGCTAACTCCAGAGGGAAAGCTCGCGTCTGAAAATGGTGTGACTATTCAGCTTTCCAGACCCTGGGGAACACGAATATGTGTTTCTTTTTCATTTCTGAGCTCTGTGTCAACAGTGAAGTTACCCGGGTGAATTGAGTTCTATGGCGAATTCTGAGATACGCCTTGGGCTAACTCCACAGGGAAACTCGGATCTGAAAATGGTGTGAGAATTCGGCTTTCCAGACCCTAGGGAACATGAATATGTGTTTCTTTTTCATTTCTGAGCTCTGTGTCAACAGTGAAGTTTTACGGATGAATTGAGTTCTATGGCGAATTCTGAGATACGCCTTTGGCTAACTCCTCAGAGAAAGCTTGGATCTGAAAATTGGGTGAGATTTTGGCTTTCCAGACCCTGGGGAACATGAATATGTGTTTCTTTTTCATTTCTGAGCTCTGTGTCAAAAGTGAAGTTTTCTGGCTGAATTGAGTTGTAAGGTAAATTCGATGATATGGCATTGGCTAACACCTAAGGGAAAACTCGGATCTGAAAATTGTGTGAGAATTCGGCATTCCAGACCCTGGGGAACATAAATATGTGTTTCTTTTCCATTTCTGAGCTCTGTGTCAAAAGTGAAGTTTCTGGCTGTAAATTGAGTCTTAAGGCAAATTCTGAGCCTTGGGCTAACTCCACAGGGAAAGCTCGAAACTGAAAATGGGGTGAGATTTTGGCTTTCCAGACCCTGGGGAACATGAATATGTGTTTCTTTTTCATTTCTGAGCTCTGTATCAAAAGTGAGGTTTTCGGGCTGAATTGAGTTGTAAGGTAAATTCTATGATACGCCTTCAGCTAACTCCTCAGGGAAAGCTCGGATCTGAAAATTGTGTGAGAATTCAGCTTTCCATACCCTGGGGAACATGAATATGTGTTTCTTTTTCATTTCTGAGCTCTGTGTCAAAAGTGAAGTTTTCTGGCTGAATTGAGTTGTAAGGTAAATTCTATGATATGGCATTGGCTAACTCCTAAGGGAAAACTCGGATCTGAAATTTGTGTGAGAATTCGTAATTCCAGACCCTGGGGAACATGAATATGTGTTTCTTTTTCATTTCTGAGCTCTGTGTCAACAGTGAAGTTTTCCGGATGAATTGAGTTCTATGGCGAATTCTGAGATACGCCATGGGCTAACTCCTCAGGGAAAGCTCGGATCTGAAAATGGTGTGAGAATTCGGCTTTCCAGATCCTAGGGAACATGAATATGTGTTTCTTTTTCATTTCTGAGCTCTGTATCAAAAGTGAAGTTTTCTGGCTGAATTGAGTAGTAAGGTAAATTCTATGATATGGCATTGGCTAACTCCTAAGGGAAAACTCGGATCTGAAAATGGTGTGAGAATTTGGCATTCCAGACCCTGGGGAACATGAATATGTGTTTCTTTTTCATTTCTGAGCTCTGTGTCAAAAGTGAAGTTTCTACCTGTAAATTGATTTCTATGGCAAATTCTGAGATACGCCTTGGGCTAACTCCACAGGGAAAGCTCGGATCTGAAAATGGTGTGAGAATTCGGCTTTCCAGACCCTAGGGAACATGAATATGTGTTTCTTTTTCATTTCTGAGCTCTGTGTCAACAGTGAAGTTTTCCGGATGTATTGAGTTCTATGGCGAATTCTGAGATACGCCTTGGGCTAACTCCTCAGAGAAAGCTTGGATCTGAAAATTGGGTGAGATTTTGGCTTTCCAGACCCTGGGGAACATGAATATGTGTTTCTTTTTCATTTCTGAGCTCTGTGTCAAAAGTGAAGTTTTCTGGATGAAATGAGCCCTAAGGCAAATTATGAGATACGCCTTGGGCTAACTCCACAGGGAAAGCTTGGATCTGAAAATGGTGTGACAATTCAGATTTCCAGACCCTCGGGAACATGAATATGTGTTTCTTTTCCATTTCTGAGCTCTCTGTCAAAAGTGAAGTTTTCTGGCTGAATTGAGTTGTAAGGTAAATTCGATGATATGGCATTGGCTAACACCTAAGGGAAAACTCGGATCTGAAAATTGTGTGAGAATTCGGCATTCCAGACCCTGGGGAACATAAATATGTGTTTCTTTTCCGTTTCTGAGCTCTGTGTCAAAAGTGAAGTTTCTGGCTGTAAATTGAGTCCTAAGGCAAATTCTGAGCCTTGGGCTAACTCCACAGGGAAAGCTCGGAACTGAAAATGGGGTGAGATTTTGGCTTTCCAGACCCTGGGGAACATGAATATGTGTTTCTTTTTCATTTCTGAGCTCTGTATCAAAAGTGAGGTTTTCGGGCTGAATTGAGTTGTAAGGTAAATTCTATGATACGCCTTCAGCTAACTCCTCAGGGAAAGCTCGGATCTGAAAATGGTGTGAGAATTCAGCTTTCCAGACCCTGGGGAACACGAATATGTGTTTCTTTTTCATTTCTGAGCTCTGTGTCAAAAGTGAAGTTTTCTGGCTGAATTGAGTTGTAAGGTAAATTCTATGATATGGCATTGGCTAACTCCTAAGGGAAAACTCGGATCTGAAATTTGTGTGAGAATTCGTAATTCCAGACCCTGGGGAACATGAATATGTGTTTCTTTTTCATTTCTGAGCTCTGTGTCAACAGTGAAGTTTTCCGGATGAATTGAGTTCTATGGCGAATTCTGAGATACGCCATGGGCTAACTCCTCAGGGAAAGCTCGGATCTGAAAATGGTGTGAGAATTCGGCTTTACAGACAGTAGGGAACATGAATATGTGTTTCTTTTTCATTTCTGAGCTCTGTGTCAAAAGTGAAGTTTTCGGGCTGAATTGAGTGGTAAAGTAAATTCTGAGATACGCCTTGGGCTAACTCCAGAGGGAAAGCTCGCGTCTGAAAATGGTGTGACTATTCAGCTTTCCAGACCCTGGGGAACACGAATATGTGTTTCTTTTTCATTTCTGAGCTCTGTGTCAAAAGTGAAGTTTTCTGGCTGAATTGAGTTGTAAGGTAAATTCTATGATATGGCATTGGCTAACTCCTAAGGGAAAACTCGGATCTGAAATTTGTGTGAGAATTCGTAATTCCAGACCCTGGGGAACATGAATATGTGTTTCTTTTTCATTTCTGAGCTCTGTGTCAACAGTGAAGTTTTCCGGATGAATTGAGTTCTATGGCGAATTCTGAGGTACGCCATGGGCTAACTCCTCAGGGAAAGCTCGGATCTGAAAATGGTGTGAGAATTCGGCTTTACAGACAGTAGGGAACATGAATATGTGTTTCTTTTTCATTTCTGAGCTCTGTGTCAAAAGTGAAGTTTTCGGGCTGAATTGAGTGGTAAAGTAAATTCTGAGATACGCCTTGGGCTAACTCCAGAGGGAAAGCTCGCGTCTGAAAATGGTGTGACTATTCAGCTTTCCAGACCCTGGGGAACACGAATATGTGTTTCTTTTTCATTTCTGAGCTCTGTGTCAACAGTGAAGTTACCCGGGTGAATTGAGTTCTACGGCGAATTCTGAGATACGCCTTGGGCTAACTCCACAGGGAAACTCGGATCTGAAAATGGTGTGAGAATTCGGCTTTCCAGACCCTAGGGAACATGAATATGTGTTTCTTTTTCATTTCTGAGCTCTGTGTCAACAGTGAAGTTTTCCGGATGAATTGAGTTCTATGGCGAATTCTGAGATACGCCTTTGGCTAACTCCTCAGAGAAAGCTTGGATCTGAAAATTGGGTGAGATTTTGGCTTTCCAGACCCTGGGGAACATGAATATGTGTTTCTTTTTCATTTCTGAGCTCTGTGTCAAAAGTGAAGTTTTCTGGCTGAATTGAGTTGTAAGGTAAATTCGATGATATGGCATTGGCTAACACCTAAGGGAAAACTCGGATCTGAAAATTGTGTGAGAATTCGGCATTCCAGACCCTGGGGAACATAAATATGTGTTTCTTTTCCATTTCTGAGCTCTGTGTCAAAAGTGAAGTTTCTGGCTGTAAATTGAGTCTTAAGGCAAATTCTGAGCCTTGGGCTAACTCCACAGGGAAAGCTCGAAACTGAAAATGGGGTGAGATTTTGGCTTTCCAGACCCTGGGGAACATGAATATGTGTTTCTTTTTCATTTCTGAGCTCTGTATCAAAAGTGAGGTTTTCGGGCTGAATTGAGTTGTAAGGTAAATTCTATGATACGCCTTCAGCTAACTCCTCAGGGAAAGCTCGGATCTGAAAATTGTGTGAGAATTCAGCTTTCCATACCCTGGGGAACATGAATATGTGTTTCTTTTTCATTTCTGAGCTCTGTGTCAAAAGTGAAGTTTTCTGGCTGAATTGAGTTGTAAGGTAAATTCTATGATATGGCATTGGCTAACTCCTAAGGGAAAACTCGGATCTGAAATTTATGTGAGAATTCGTAATTCCAGACCCTGGGGAACATGAATATGTGTTTCTTTTTCATTTCTGAGCTCTGTGTCAACAGTGAAGTTTTCCGGATGAATTGAGTTCTATGGCGAATTCTGAGATACGCCATGGGCTAACTCCTCAGGGAAAGCTCGGATCTGAAAATGGTGTGAGAATTCGGCTTTCCAGATCCTGGGGAACATGAATATGTGTTTCTTTTTCATTTCTGAGCTCTGTATCAAAAGTGAAGTTTTCTGGCTGAATTGAGTAGTAAGGTAAATTCTATGATATGGCATTGGCTAACTCCTAAGGGAAAACTCGGATCTGAAAATGGTGTGAGAATTTGGCATTCCAGACCCTGGGGAACATGAATATGTGTTTCTTTTTCATTTCTGAGCTCTGTGTCAAAAGTGAAGTTTCTACCTGTAAATTGATTTCTATGGCAAATTCTGAGATACGCCTTGGGCTAACTCCACAGGGAAAGCTCGGATCTGAAAATGGTGTGAGAATTCGGCTTTCCAGACCCTAGGGAACATGAATATGTGTTTCTTTTTCATTTCTGAGCTCTGTGTCAACAGTGAAGTTTTCCGGATGTATTGAGTTCTATGGCGAATTCTGAGATACGCCTTGGGCTAACTCCTCAGAGAAAGCTTGGATCTGAAAATTGGGTGAGATTTTGGCTTTCCAGACCCTGGGGAACATGAATATGTGTTTCTTTTTCATTTCTGAGCTCTGTGTCAAAAGTGAAGTTTTCTGGCTGAATTGAGTTGTAAGGTAAATTCGATGATATGGCATTGGCTAAAACCTAAGGGAAAACTTGGATCTGAAAATTGTGTGAGAATTCGGCATTCCAGACCCTGGGGAACATAAATATGTGTTTCTTTTCCATTTCTGAGCTCTGTGTCAAAAGTGAAGTTTCTGGCTGTAAATTGAGTCCTAAGGGAAATTCTGAGCCTTGGGCTAACTCCACAGGGAAAGCTCGGAACTGAAAATGGGGTGAGATTTTGGCTTTCCAGACCCTGGGGAACATGAATATGTGTTTCTTTTTCATTTCTGAGCTCTGTATCAAAAGTGAGGTTTTCGGGCTGAATTGAGTTGTAAGGTAAATTCTATGATACGCCTTCTGCTAACTCCTCAGGGAAAGCTCGGATCTGAAAATGGTGTGAGAATTCGGGTTTCCAGACCCTGGGGAACATGAATATGTGTTTCTTTTTCATTTCTGAGCTCTGTGTCAACAGTGAAGTTTTCGGGCTCAATTGAGTGGTAAGGTAAATTCTGAGATACGCCTTGGCCTAACTCCTCAGAGAAAGCTTGGATCTGAAAATGGGGTGAGATTTTGGCTTTCCAGACCCTGGGGAACATGAATATGTGTTTCTTTTTCATTTCTTAGCTCTGTGTCAAAAGTGAAGTTTTCTGGCTGAATTGAGCCATAAGGCAAATTATGAGATATGCCATGGGCTAACTCCTCAAGGAAACTACGGGTCTGAAAATGGTGTGAGAATTCAGCTTTCCAGACCCTCAGCTTTCTGAGCTCTGTGTCAAAAGTGAAGTTTTCTGGGTTAATTGAGTCCTAAGGCAAATTCTGAGATACGCCTTGGGCTAACTCCACAGTGAAAGCTCTGATCTGAAAATGGTTTGAGAATTCGGCATTCTAGACCCAGGGTAACATGAATATATGTTTCTTTTTCATTTCTTAGCTCTGTGTCAAAAGTGAGGTTTTCGGGCTGAATTGAGTTGTAAGGTAAATTCCATGATACGCCTTCAGCTAACTCCTCAGGGTAAGCTCGGATCTGAAAATTGTGTGAGAATTCAGCTTTCCAGACCCTGGGGAACATGAATATGTGTTTCTTTTTCATTTCTGAGCTCTGTGTCAAAAGTGAAGTTTTCTGGATGAAATGAGCCCTAAGGCAAATTATGAGATACGCCTTGGGCTAACTCCTCAGGGAAAGCTCGGATCTGAAAATTGTGTGAGAATTCAGCTTTCCAGACCCTGGGGAACATGAATATGTGTTTCTTTTTCATTTCTGAGCTCTGTGTCAAAAGTGAAGTTTTCTGGATGAAATGAGCCCTAAGGCAAATTATGAGATACGCCTTGGGCTAACTCCACAGGGAAAGCTTGGATCTGAAAATGGTGTGACAATTCAGCTTTCCAGACCCTCGGGAACATGAATATGTGTTTCTTTTCCATTTCTGAGCTCTCTGTCAAAAGTGAAGTTTCTGGCTGTAAATTGATTTCTATGGCAAATTCTGAGATACGCCTTGGACTAACTCCTCAGAGAAAGCTCGGATCTGAAAATGGTGTGAGAATTCGGCTTTCCAGACCCTAGGGAACATGAATATGTGTTTCTTTTTCATTTCTGAGCTCTGTGTCAACAGTGAAGTTTTCCGGATGAATTGAGTTCTATGGCGAATTCTGAGATACGCCTTGGGCTAACTCCTCAGAGAAAGCTTGGATCTGAAAATTGGGTGAGAATTTGGCATTCCAGACCCTGGGGAACATGAATATGTGTTTCTTTTTCATTTCTGAGCTCTGTGTCAAAAGTGAAGTTTCTGGCTGTTAATTGATTTCTATGGCAAATTCTGAGATACGCCTTGGGCTAACTCCACAGGGAAAGCTCGGATCTGAAAATGGTGTGAGAATTCGGCTTTCCAGACCCTAGGGAACATGAATATGTGTTTCTTTTTCATTTCTGAGCTCTGTGTCAACAGTGAAGTTTTCCGGATGAATTGAGTTCTATGGCGAATTCTGAGATACGCCTTGGGCTAACTCCTCAGATAAAGCTTGGATCTGAAAATTGGGTGAGATTTTGGCTTTCCAGACCCTGGGGAACATGAATATGTGTTTCTTTTTCATTTCTGAGCTCTGTGTCAAAAGTGAAGTTTTCTGGCTGAATTGAGTTGTAAGGTAAATTCGATGATATGGCATTGGCTAAAACCTAAGGGAAAACTCGGATCTGAAAATTGTGTGAGAATTCGGCATTCCAGACCCTGGGGAACATAAATATGTGTTTCTTTTCCATTTCTGAGCTCTGTGTCAAAAGTGAAGTTTCTGGCTGTAAATTGAGTCCTAAGGGAAATTCTGAGCCTTGGGCTAACTCGACAGGGAAAGCTCGGAACTGAAAATGGGGTGAGATTTTGGCTTTCCAGACCCTGGGGAACATGAATATGTGTTTCTTTTTCATTTCTGAGCTCTGTATCAAAAGTGAGGTTTTCGGGCTGAATTGAGTTGTAAGGTAAATTCTATGATACGCCTTCTGCTAACTCCTCAGGGAAAGCTCGGATCTGAAAATGGTGTGAGAATTCGGATTTCCAGACCCTGGGGAACATGAATATGTGTTTCTTTTTCATTTCTGAGCTCTGTGTCAACAGTGAAGTTTTCGGGCTCAATTGAGTGGTAAGGTAAATTCTATGATACGCCTTCGGCTAACTCCTCAGGGAAAGCTCGGATCTGAAAATGGTGTGAGAATTCTGCATTCCAGACCCTAGGGAACATGAATATGTGTTTCTTTTTCATTTCTGAGCTCTGTGTCAAAAGTGAAGTTTTCTGGCTGAATTGAGCCATAAGGCAAATTATGAGATATGCCATGGGCTAACTCCTCAAGGAAACTACGGGTCTGAAAATGGTGTGAGAATTCAGCTTTCCAGACCCTCAGCTTTCTGAGCTCTGTGTCAAAAGTGAAGTTTTCTGGGTTAATTGAGTCCTAAGGCAAATTCTGAGATACGCCTTGGGCTAACTCCACAGGGAAAGCTCTGATCTGAAAATGGTTTGAGAATTCGGCATTCTAGACCCAGGGTAACATGAATATATGTTTCTTTTTCATTTCTTAGCTCTGTGTCAAAAGTGAGGTTTTTGGGCTGAATTGAGTTGTAAGGTAAATTCCATGATACGCCTTCAGCTAACTCCTCAGGGTAAGCTCGGATCTGAAAATTGTGTGAGAATTCAGCTTTCCAGACCCTGGGGAACATGAATATGTGTTTCTTTTTCATTTCTGAGCTCTGTGTCAAAAGTGAAGTTTTCTGGATGAAATGAGCCCTAAGGCAAATTATGAGATACGCCTTGGGCTAACTCCTCAGGGAAAGCTCGGATCTGAAAATTGTGTGAGAATTCAGCTTTCCAGACCCTGGGGAACATGAATATGTGTTTCTTTTTCATTTCTGAGCTCTGTGTCAAAAGTGAAGTTTTCTGGATGAAATGAGCCCTAAGGCAAATTATGAGATACGCCTTGGGCTAACTCCACAGGGAAAGCTTGGATCTGAAAATATTGTGACAATTCAGCTTTCCAGACCCTCGGGAACATGAATATGTGTTTCTTTTCCATTTCTGAGCTCTCTGTCAAAAGTGAAGTTTCTGGCTGTAAATTGATTTCTATGGCAAATTCTGAGATACGCCTTGGACTAACTCCTCAGAGAAAGCTCGGATCTGAAAATGTTGTGTGAATTCGGCTTTCCAGACCCTAGGGAACATGAATATGTGTTTCTTTTTCATTTCTGAGCTCTGTGTCAACAGTGAAGTTTTCGGGCTGAATTGAGTGGTAAGGTAAATTCTATGATACGCCTTCTGCTAACTCCTCAGGGAAAGCTCGGATCTGAAAATGGTGTGAGAATTCGGATTTCCAGACCCTGGGGAACATGAATATGTGTTTCTTTTTCATTTCTGAGCTCTGTGTCAACAGTGAAGTTTTCGGGCTCAATTGAGTGGTAAGGTAAATTCTATGATACGCCTTCGGCTAACTCCTCAGGGAAAGCTCGGATCTGAAAATGGTGTGAGAATTCGGCATTCCAGACCCTAGGGAACATGAATATGTGTTTCTTTTTCATTTCTGAGCTCTGTGTCAACAGTGAAGTTTTCCGGATGAATTGAGTTCTATGGCGAATTCTGAGATACGCCTTGGGCTAACTCCTCAGAGAAAGCTTGGATCTGAAAATGGGGTGAGATTTTGGCTTTCCAGACCCTGGGGAACATGAATATGTGTTTCTTTTTCATTTCTTAGCTCTGTGTCAAAAGTGAAGTTTTCTGGCTGAATTGAGCCATAAGGCAAATTATGAGATATGCCATGGGCTAACTCCTCAAGGAAACTACGGGTCTGAAAATGGTGTGAGAATTCAGCTTTCCAGACCCTCAGCTTTCTGAGCTCTGTGTCAAAAGTGAAGTTTTCTGGGTTAATTGAGTCCTAAGGCAAATTCTGAGATACGCCTTGGGCTAACTCCACAGGGAAAGCTCTGATCTGAAAATGGTTTGAGAATTCGGCATTCTAGACCCAGGGTAACATGAATATATGTTTCTTTTTCATTTCTTAGCTCTGTGTCAAAAGTGAGGTTTTCGGGCTGAATTGAGTTGTAAGGTAAATTCCATGATACGCCTTCAGCTAACTCCTCAGGGTAAGCTCGGATCTGAAAATTGTGTGAGAATTCAGCTTTCCAGACCCTGGGGAACATGAATATGTGTTTCTTTTTCATTTCTGAGCTCTGTGTCAACAGTGAAGTTTTCGGGCTCAATTGAGTGGTAAGGTAAATTCTATGATACGCCTTCGGCTAACTCCTCAGGGAAAGCTCGGATCTGAAAATGGTGTGAGAATTCTGCATTCCAGACCCTAGGGAACATGAATATGTGTTTCTTTTTCATTTCTGAGCTCTGTGTCAAAAGTGAAGTTTTCTGGCTGAATTGAGCCATAAGGCAAATTATGAGATATGCCATGGGCTAACTCCTCAAGGAAACTACGGGTCTGAAAATGGTGTGAGAATTCAGCTTTCCAGACCCTCAGCTTTCTGAGCTCTGTGTCAAAAGTGAAGTTTTCTGGGTTAATTGAGTCCTAAGGCAAATTCTGAGATACGCCTTGGGCTAACTCCACAGGGAAAGCTCTGATCTGAAAATGGTTTGAGAATTCGGCATTCTAGACCCAGGGTAACATGAATATATGTTTCTTTTTCATTTCTTAGCTCTGTGTCAAAAGTGAGGTTTTTGGGCTGAATTGAGTTGTAAGGTAAATTCCATGATACGCCTTCAGCTAACTCCTCAGGGTAAGCTCGGATCTGAAAATTGTGTGAGAATTCAGCTTTCCAGACCCTGGGGAACATGAATATGTGTTTCTTTTTCATTTCTGAGCTCTGTGTCAAAAGTGAAGTTTTCTGGATGAAATGAGCCCTAAGGCAAATTATGAGATACGCCTTGGGCTAACTCCTCAGGGAAAGCTCGGATCTGAAAATTGTGTGAGAATTCAGCTTTCCAGACCCTGGGGAACATGAATATGTGTTTCTTTTTCATTTCTGAGCTCTGTGTCAAAAGTGAAGTTTTCTGGATGAAATGAGCCCTAAGGCAAATTATGAGATACGCCTTGGGCTAACTCCACAGGGAAAGCTTGGATCTGAAAATATTGTGACAATTCAGCTTTCCAGACCCTCGGGAACATGAATATGTGTTTCTTTTCCATTTCTGAGCTCTCTGTCAAAAGTGAAGTTTCTGGCTGTAAATTGATTTCTATGGCAAATTCTGAGATACGCCTTGGACTAACTCCTCAGAGAAAGCTCGGATCTGAAAATGTTGTGTGAATTCGGCTTTCCAGACCCTAGGGAACATGAATATGTGTTTCTTTTTCATTTCTGAGCTCTGTGTCAACAGTGAAGTTTTCGGGCTGAATTGAGTGGTAAGGTAAATTCTATGATACGCCTTCTGCTAACTCCTCAGGGAAAGCTCGGATCTGAAAATGGTGTGAGAATTCGGATTTCCAGACCCTGGGGAACATGAATATGTGTTTCTTTTTCATTTCTGAGCTCTGTGTCAACAGTGAAGTTTTCGGGCTCAATTGAGTGGTAAGGTAAATTCTATGATACGCCTTCGGCTAACTCCTCAGGGAAAGCTCGGATCTGAAAATGGTGTGAGAATTCGGCATTCCAGACCCTAGGGAACATGAATATGTGTTTCTTTTTCATTTCTGAGCTCTGTGTCAACAGTGAAGTTTTCCGGATGAATTGAGTTCTATGGCGAATTCTGAGATACGCCTTGGGCTAACTCCTCAGAGAAAGCTTGGATCTGAAAATGGGGTGAGATTTTGGCTTTCCAGACCCTGGGGAACATGAATATGTGTTTCTTTTTCATTTCTTAGCTCTGTGTCAAAAGTGAAGTTTTCTGGCTGAATTGAGCCATAAGGCAAATTATGAGATATGCCATGGGCTAACTCCTCAAGGAAACTACGGGTCTGAAAATGGTGTGAGAATTCAGCTTTCCAGACCCTCAGCTTTCTGAGCTCTGTGTCAAAAGTGAAGTTTTCTGGGTTAATTGAGTCCTAAGGCAAATTCTGAGATACGCCTTGGGCTAACTCCACAGGGAAAGCTCTGATCTGAAAATGGTTTGAGAATTCGGCATTCTAGACCCAGGGTAACATGAATATATGTTTCTTTTTCATTTCTTAGCTCTGTGTCAAAAGTGAGGTTTTCGGGCTGAATTGAGTTGTAAGGTAAATTCCATGATACGCCTTCAGCTAACTCCTCAGGGTAAGCTCGGATCTGAAAATTGTGTGAGAATTCAGCTTTCCAGACCCTGGGGAACATGAATATGTGTTTCTTTTTCATTTCTGAGCTCAGTGTCAAAAGTGAAGTTTTCTGGATGAAATGAGCCCTAAGGCAAATTATGAGATACGCCTTGGGCAAACTCCTCAGGGAAAGCTCGGATCTGAAAATTGTGTGAGAATTCAGCTTTCCAGACCCTGAGGAACATGAATATGTGTTTCTTTTTCATTTCTGAGCTCTGTGTCAAAAGTGAAGTTTTCTGGATGAAATGAGCCCTAAGGCAAATTATGAGATACGCCTTGGGCTAACTCCACAGGGAAAGCTTGGATCTGAAAATGGTGTGACAATTCAGCTTTCCAGACCCTCGGGAACATGAATATGTGTTTCTTTTCCATTTCTGAGCTCTCTGTCAATAGTGACGTTTCTGGCTGTAAATTGATTTCTATGGCAAATTCTGAGATACGCCTTGGACTAACTCCTCAGAGAAAGCTCGGATCTGAAAATGTTGTGTGAATTCGGCTTTCCAGACCCTAGGGAACATGAATATGTGTTTCTTTTTCATTTCTGAGCTCTGTGTCAACAGTGAAGTTTTCGGGCTGAATTGAGTGGTAAGGTAAATTCTATGATACGCCTTCGGCTAACTCCTCAGGGAAAGCTCGCGTCTGAAAATGGTGTGACAATTCAGCTTTCCAAACCCTCGGGAACATGAATATGTGTTTCTTTTTCATTTCTGAGCTCTGTGTCAAAAGTGAAGTTTTCTGGCTGAATTGAGCCATAAGGTAAATTATGAGATACGCCATGGGCTAACTCCTCAGGGAAACTACGGGTCTGAAAATGGTGTGAGAATTCGTCTTTACACACCATAGGGAACATGAATATGTGTTTCTTTTTCATGGGCTAACTCCTCAGGGAAACTACGGGTCTGAAAATGGTGTGAGAATTTGGCTTTACAGACCGTAGGGAACATGAATATGTGTTTTTTTTTCATTTCTGACTTCTGTGTCAATAGTGAAGTTTTCTGGGTGAATTGAGTCCTAAGGCAAATTCTGAGATACGCCTTGGGCTAACTCCACAGGGAAAGCTCGGATATTAAAATGGTGTGAGAATTCGGCTTTCCAGACACTAGGGAACATGAATATGTGTTTATTTTTCATTTCTGAGCTCTGTGTCAAAATTGAAGTTTTCTGGCTGAATTGAGTTGTAAGGTAAATTCTATGATACGCCTTGGGCTAACTACTCAGAGAAAGCTTGGAACTGAAAATGCGGTGAGATTTTGGCTTTCCAGACCCTGGGGAACATGAATATGTGTTTCTTTTTCATTTCTGAGCTCTGTGTCAAAAGTGAAGTTTTCTGGCTGAATTGAGCCATAAGGCAAATTATGAGATACGCCATGGGCTAACTCCTCAGGGAAACTACGGGTCTGAAAATGGTGTGAGAATTCGGCTTTCCAGACCCTAGGGAACATGAATATGTGTTTCTTTTTCATTTCTGAGCTCTGTGTCAAAAGTGAGGTTTTCGGGCTCAATTGAGTTGTAAGGTAAATTCTATGATACGCCTTCTGCTAACTCCTCAGGGAAAGCTCGGATCTGAAAATGGTGTGAGAATTCGGATTTCCAGACCCTGGGGAACATGAATATGTGTTTCTTTTTCATTTCTGAGCTCTGTGTCAACAGTGAAGTTTTCCGGATGAATTGAGTTCTATGGCGAATTCTGAGATACGCCATGGGCTAACTCCTCAGGGAAAGCTCGGATCTGAAAATGGTGTGATAATTCGGCTTTCCAGATCCTAGGGAACATGAATATGTGTTTCTTTTTCATTTCTGAGCTCTGTATCAAAAGTGAAGTTTTCTGGCTGAATTGAGTAGTAAGGTAAATTCTATGATATGGCATTGGCTAACTCCTAAGGGAAAACTCGGATCTGAAAATGGTGTGAGAATTTGGCATTCCAGACCCTGGGGAACATGAATATGTGTTTCTTTTTCATTTCTGAGCTCTGTGTCAAAAGTGAAGTTTCTGGCTGTAAATTGATTTCTATGGCAAATTCTGAGATACGCCTTGGGCTAACTACACAGGGAAAGCTCGGATCTGAAAATGGTGTGAGAATTCGGCTTTCCAGACCCTAGGGAACATGAATATGTGTTTCTTTTTCATTTCTGAGCTCTGTGTCAACAGTGAAGTTTTCCGGATGAATTGAGTTCTATGGCGAATTCTGAGATACGCCTTGGGCTAACTCCTCAGAGAAAGCTTGGATCTGAAAATTGGGTGAGATTTTGGCTTTCCAGACCCTGGGGAACATGAATATTTGTTTCTTTTTCATTTCTGAGCTCTGTGTCAAAAGTGAAGTTTTCTGGCTGAATTGAGTTGTAAGGTAAATTCGATGATATGGCATTGGCTAACACCTAAGGGAAAACTCGGATCTGAAAATTGTGTGAGAATTCGGCATTCCAGACCCTGGGGAACATAAATATGTGTTTCTTTTCCATTTCTGAGCTCTGTGTCAAAAGTGAAGTTTCTGGCTGTAAATTGAGTCCTAAGGGAAATTCTGAGCCTTGGGCTAACTCCACAGGGAAAGCTCGGAACTGAAAATGGGGTGAGATTTTGGCTTTCCAGACCCTGGGGAACATGAATATGTGTTTCTTTTTCATTTCTGAGCTCTGTATCAAAAGTGAGGTTTTCAGGCTGAATTGAGTTGTAAGGTAAATTCTATGATACGCCTTCTGCTAACTCCTCAGGGAAAGCTCGGATCTGAAAATGGTGTGAGAATTCGGATTTCCAGACCCTGGGGAACATGAATATGTGTTTCTTTTTCATTTCTGAGCTCTGTGTCAACAGTGAAGTTTTCGGGCTCAATTGAGTGGTAAGGTAAATTCTATGATACGCCTTGGGCTAACTCCTCAGGGAAAGCTCGGATCTGAAAATGGTGTGAGAATTCGGCATTCCAGACCCTAGGGAACATGAATATGTGTTTCTTTTTCATTTCTGAGCTCTGTGTCAACAGTGAAGTTTTCCGGATGAATTGAGTTCTATGGCGAATTCTGAGATACGCCTTGGGCTAACTCCTCAGAGAAAGCTTGGATCTGAAAATGGGGTGAGATTTTGGCTTTCCAGACCCTGGGGAACATGAATATGTGTTTCTTTTTCATTTCTTAGCTCTGTGTCAAAAGTGAAGTTTTCTGGCTGAATTGAGCCATAAGGCAAATTATGAGATATGCCATGGGCTAACTCCTCAAGGAAACTACGGGTCTGAAAATGGTGTGAGAATTCAGCTTTCCAGACCCTCAGCTTTCTGAGCTCTGTGTCAAAAGTGAAGTTTCTGGCTGTAAATTGATTTCTATGGCAAATTCTGAGATACGCCTTGGACTAACTCCTCAGAGAAAGCTCGGATCTGAAAATGTTGTGTGAATTCGGCTTTCCAGACCCTAGGGAACATGAATATGTGTTTCTTTTTCATTTCTGAGCTCTGTGTCAACAGTGAAGTTTTCGGGCTGAATTGAGTGGTAAGGTAAATTCTATGATACGCCTTCGGCTAACTCCTCAGGGAAAGCTCGCGTCTGAAAATGGTGTGACAATTCAGCTTTCCAAACCCTCGGGAACATGAATATGTGTTTCTTTTTCATTTCTGAGCTCTGTGTCAAAAGTGAAGTTTTCTGGCTGAATTGAGCCATAAGGTAAATTATGAGATACGCCATGGGCTAACTCCTCAGGGAAACTACGGGTCTGAAAATGGTGTGAGAATTCGTCTTTACACACCATAGGGAACATGAATATGTGTTTCTTTTTCATGGGCTAACTCCTCAGGGAAACTACGGGTCTGAAAATGGTGTGAGAATTCGGCTTTACAGACCGTAGGGAACATGAATATGTGTTTTTTTTTCATTTCTGACTTCTGTGTCAATAGTGAAGTTTTCTGGGTGAATTGAGTCCTAAGGCAAATTCTGAGATACGCCTTGGGCTAACTCCACAGGGAAAGCTCGGATATTAAAATGGTGTGAGAATTCGGCTTTCCAGACACTAGGGAACATGAATATGTGTTTATTTTTCATTTCTGAGCTCTGTGTCAAAATTGAAGTTTTCTGGCTGAATTGAGTTGTAAGGTAAATTCTATGATACGCCTTGGGCTAACTACTCAGAGAAAGCTTGGAACTGAAAATGCGGTGAGATTTTGGCTTTCCAGACCCTGGGGAACATGAATATGTGTTTCTTTTTCATTTCTGAGCTCTGTGTCAAAAGTGAAGTTTTCTGGCTGAATTGAGCCATAAGGCAAATTATGAGATACGCCATGGGCTAACTCCTCAGGGAAACTACGGGTCTGAAAATGGTGTGAGAATTCGGCTTTCCAGACCCTAGGGAACATGAATATGTGTTTCTTTTTCATTTCTGAGCTCTGTGTCAAAAGTGAGGTTTTCGGGCTCAATTGAGTTGTAAGGTAAATTCTATGATATGGCATTGGCTAACTCCTAAGGGAAAACTCGGATCTGAAAATGGTGTGAGAATTTGGCATTCCAGACCCTGGGGAACATGAATATGTGTTTCTTTTTCATTTCTGAGCTCTGTGTCAAAAGTGAAGTTTCTGGCTGTAAATTGATTTCTATGGCAAATTCTGAGATACGCCTTGGGCTAACTCCACAGGGAAAGCTCGGATCTGAAAATGGTGTGAGAATTCGGCTCTCCAGACCCTAGGGAACATGAATATGTGTTTCTTTTTCATTTCTGAGCTCTGTGTCAACAGTGAAGTTTTCTGGGTGAATTGAGTCCTAAGGCAAATTCTGAGATACGCCTTGGGCTAACTCCACAGGGAAAGCTCGGATATTAAAATGGTGTGAGAATTCGGCTTTCCAGACACTAGGGAACATGAATATGTGTTTCCTTTTCATTTCTGAGTTCTGTGTCAAAAGTGAAGTTTTCCGGTGAAATAAGCCCTAAGGCAAATTCTGAGATACGCCTTGATCTAACTCCTCAAGGAACGATCGGATCTGAAAATGGTGTGTGATTTGGCTTTCCAGAACCTGGGAAACATGAATATATGTTTCCTTTTCATTTCTGAGCTCTGTGTCAAAAGTGAGGTTTTCGGGCTGAATTCAGTCCTAAGGTAAATTCTGAGATACGTCTTGGGCTAACTCCACAGGGAAAGCTCGGATCTGAAAATGGTGTGAGAATTCGGCTTTCCAGACCCTGGGGAACATGAATATGTGTTTCCTTTTCATTTCTGAGCTCTGTGTCAAAAGTGAGGTTTTCGGGTTGAATTCAGTCCTAAGGTAAATTCTGAGATACGTCTTGGGCTAACTCCACAAGGAAAGCTCGGATCTGAAAATGGTGTGAGATTTTGGCTTTCCAGACCCTGGGGAACATGAATATGTGTTTCCTTTTCATTTCTGAGCTGTATGTCAAAAGTGAAGTTTTCCGGCTAAATTGAGGTCAATGGCAGATTCTGAGATACGTCTTGGACTAACTCTACAGGGAATGCTCGGATCTGAAAATTATGTGAGATACTGGCTTTCCAGACCCTGGGGAACATGAATATGTGTTTCTTTTTCATTTCTGAGCTCTGTGTTAAAAGTGAAGTTTTCTGGCTGAAATAAGCCCTAAGTCAAATTCTGAGATACTCCTTGGGCTAACTCCTCCAGGAAAGCTCGGATCTGAAAATAGTGTGTGATTTTGGCTTTCCAGACCCTGGGGAACATGAATATGTGTTTCTTTTTCATTTCTGAGCTCTGTATCAAAAGTGAAGTTTTCGGGCTGAATTGAGTTGTAAGGTAAATTCGATGATATGGCATTGGCTAACACCTAAGGGAAAACTCGGATCTGAAAATTGTGTGAGAATTCGGCATTCCAGACCCTGGGGAACATAAATATGTGTTTCTTTTCCATTTCTGAGCTCTGTGTCAAAAGTGAAGTTTCTGGCTGTAAATTGAGTCCTAAGGGAAATTCTGAGCCTTGGGCTAACTCCACAGGGAAAGCTCGGAACTGAAAATGGGGTGAGATTTTGGCTTTCCAGACCCTGGGGAACATGAATATGTGTTTCTTTTTCATTTCTGAGCTCTGTATCAAAAGTGAGGTTTTCGGGCTGAATTGAGTTGTAAGGTAAATTCTATGATACGCCTTCTGCTAACTCTTCAGGGAAAGCTCGGATCTGAAAATGGTGTGAGAATTCGGATTTCCAGACCCTAGGGAACATGAATATGTGTTTCTTTTTCATTTCTGAGCTCTGTGTCAACAGTGAAGTTTTCCGGATGAATTGAGTTCTATGGCGAATTCTGAGATACGCCTTGGGCTAACTCCTCAGAGAAAGCTCGGATCTGAAAATGGTGTGTGATTTTGGCTTTCCAGACCCTGGGAAACATGTGTTTCCTTTTCATTTCTGAGCTCTGTGTCAAAAGTGAGGTTTTCGGGCTGAATTCAGTCCTAATGTAAATTCTGAGATACCCCTTGGTCTAACTCCTCAGGGAAAGCTCGGATTTGAAAATGGTGTAAGATTTTGGCTTTCCAGACCCTGGGAAACATGAATATGTGTTTCCTTTTCATTTCTGAGCTCTGTGTCAAAAGTGAGGTTTTCTGGCTGAATTGAGTTCAATGGCAAATTCTGAGATACGTCTCGTGCTAACTCCTCCAGGAAAGCTGGGATCTGAAAATAGTGTGTGATTTTGGCTTCCCAGACCCTGGGAAACATGAATATGTGTTTCCTTTTCATTTCTGAGTTCTGTGTCAAAAGTGAAGTTTTCCGGTGAAATAAGCCCTAAGGCAAATTCTGAGATACGCCTTGATCTAACTCCTCAAGGAACGATCGGATCTGAAAATGGTGTGTGATTTGGCTTTCCAGAACCTGGGAAACATGAATATATGTTTCCTTTTCATTTCTGAGCTCTGTGTCAAAAGTGAGGTTTTCGGGCTGAATTCAGTCCTAAGGTAAATTCTGAGATACGTCTTGGGCTAACTCCACAGGGAAAGCTCGGATCTGAAAATGGTGTGAGAATTCGGCTTTCCAGACCCTGGGGAACATGAATATGTGTTTCCTTTTCATTTCTGAGCTCTGTGTCAAAAGTGAGGTTTTCGGGTTGAATTCAGTCCTAAGGTAAATTCTGAGATACGTCTTGGGCTAACTCCACAAGGAAAGCTCTGATCTGAAAATGGTGTGAGATTTTGGCTTTCCAGACCCTGGGGAACATGAATATGTGTTTCCTTTTCATTTCTGACCTGTATGTCAAAACTGAAGTTTTCTGGCTGAATTGAGTTCAATGGCAGATTCTGAGATATGCCTTTGGTCTAACTCCTCAGGGAAAGCTCGGATCTGAAAATTATGTGAGATTTTGGCTTTCCAGACCCTGGGAAACATGAATATGTGTATCCTTTTCATTTCTGAGCTCTGTGGCAAAAGTGAAGTTTTCTGGCTGAAATGAGCCCTAAAGCAAATTCTGAGATACGCCTTGGTCTAACTCCTCAAGGAAAGCTCGGATCTAAAAATGGTGTGAGAATTCGGCTTTCCAGACCCTGGGGAACATGAATATGTGTTTCTTTTTCATTTCTGAGCTCTGTGTCAAAAGTGAGGTTTTCGGGCTGAATTCAGTCCTAAGGTAAATTCTGAGATACTCCTTGGTCTAACTCCTCAAGGAAAGCTCGGATCTGAAAATGGTGTGAGATTTTGGCTTTCCAGACCCTGGGGAATATGAATATGTGTTTCTTTTTCATTTCTGAGCTCTATGTCAAAAGTGAGGTTTTCTGGCTGAATTGAGGTCAATGGCACATTCTGAGATACGTCTTGGGCTAACTCCACAGGGAAAGCTCAGATCTGAAAATGGTGTGAGATACTGGCTTTCCAGACCCTGGGGAACATGAATATGTGTTTCTTTTTCATTTCTGAGCTCTGTGTTAAAAGTGAAGTTTTCTAGCTGAAATAAGCCCTAAGTCAAATTCTGAGATACTCCTTGGGCTAACTCCTCCAGGAAAGCTCGGATCTGAAAATAGTGTGTGATTTTGGCTTCCCAGACCCTGGGACACATGAATATGTGTTTCCTTTTCATTTCTGAGCTCTGTGTGAAAAGTGAAGTTTTCCGGTGAAATGAGTCCTAAGGCAAATTATGAGGTACGCCTTGATCTAACTCCTCAGGGAAAGCTCGGACCTGAAAATGGTGTATGATTTTGGCTTTCCAGACCCTGGGAAACATGAATATGTGTTTCTTTTTCATTTCTGAGCTCTGTGTCAAAAGTGAGGTTTTCGGGCTGAATTCAGTCCTAATGTAAATTCTGAGATACCCCTTGGTCTAACTCCTCAGGGAAAGCTCAGATCTGAAAATGGTGTGAGATACTGGCTTTCCAGACCCTAGGGAACATGAATATGTGTTTCCTTTTCATTTCTGAGCTCTGTGTTAAAAGTGAAGTTTTCTGGCTGAAATAAGCCCTAAGTCAAATTCTGAGATACTCCTTGGGCTAACTCCTCCAGGAAAGCTCGGATCTGAAAATAGTGTGTGATTTTGGCTTCCCAGACCCTGGGAAACATTAATATGTGTTTCCTTTTCATTTCTGAGCTCTGTGTCAAAAGTGAAGTTTTCCGGTGAAATGAGCCCTAAGGCAAATTATGAGGTACGCCTTGGGCTAACTCCTCAGGGAAAGCTCGGATCTGAAAATGGTGTGAGAATTCGGCTTTCCAGACCCTGCGGAACATGAATATGTGTTTCCTTTTCATTTCTGAGCTCTGTGTCAAAAGTGAAGTTTTCTGGCTGAATTGAGTTCAATGGCAAATTCTGAGATACATCTTGGGCTAACTCCACAGGGAAAGCTCGGATCTGAAAATGGGGTGAGAATTCGGCTTTCCAGACCCCAGGGAATATGAATATGTGTTTCCTTTTCACTTCTGAGCTCTGTGTCAAAAGTGAAGTGTTCTGGCTGAAATGAGTCTTAAGGCAAATTTGGAGATACATCTTGGGCTAACTCCACAGGGAAAGCTCGGATTTGATAATGGTGTGACATTTTGGCTTTCCAGACCCTGGGGAACATGAATATGTGTTTCTTTTTCATTTCTGAGCTCTATGTCAAAAGTGAGGTATTCTGGCTGAATTGAGTTCAATGGCAAATTCTGAGATACGTCTTGGGCTTACTCCACAGGGAAAGCTCGGATCTGAAAATAATGTGAGATACTGGCTTTCCAGACCCTAGGGAACATGAATATGTGTTTCCTTTTCATTTCTGAGCTCTGTGTCAAAAGTGAAATTTTCTGGCTGAAATAAGCTCTAAGGCAAATTCTGAGATACGCCTTGGTCTAACTCCTCAAGGAAAGATCGGATCTGAATATGGTGTGAGATTTTGGCTTTCCAGACCCTGGGGAACATGAATATGTGTTTCCTTTTCATTTCTGAGCTCTGTGTCAAAATTGAAGTTTTCCGGTGAAATGAGCCCTTAGGCAAATTATGAGGTACGCCTTGGGGTAACTCCTCAGGGAAAGCTCGGATCTGAAAATGGTGTGAGAATTCGGCTTTCCAGACCCTGCGGAACATGAATATGTGTTTCTTTTTCATTTCTGAGCTCTGTGTCAAAAGTGAGGTTTTCTGGCTGAAATGAGTCCTAAGGCAAATTCTGAGTTACTCCTTGGTCTAACTCCTCAGGGAAAGCTCGGATCTGAAAATGGGGTGAGAATTCGGCTTTCCAGACCCCAGGGAATATGAATATGTGTTTCCTTTTCATTTCTGAGCTCTGTGTCAAAAGTGAAGTGTTCTGGCTGAAATGAGTCCTAAGGCAAATTCTGAGATACGTCTTGGGCTAACTCCTCAGGGAAAGCTCGGATCTGAAAATGGGGTGAGAATTCGGCTTTCCAGACCCCAGGGAACATGAATAGGTGTTTCCTTTTCATTTCTGAGCTCTGTGTCAAAAGTGAAGTGTTCTGGCTGAAATGAGTCCTAAGGCAAATTCGGAGATAAATTTATTTATTTATTTATTTATTTATTTATTTGGTATTCCTATATGCCGCCCTACTCCCGAAGGACTCAGGGCGGTGTACAACAGACAAAAATACAGAATAACCAATTTATAAATAATACTTAAAAGCAATATAAAAATTCAAAAGAGACACAATATTTAAAATCACCCAACAACCATTCAACATCCATACATACTTGGGCTAACTCCACAGGGAAAGCTCGGATTTGAAAATGGTGTGAGATTTTGGCTTTCCAGACCCTGGGGAACATGAATATGTGTTTCTTTTTCATTTCTGAGCTCTATGTCAAAAGTGAGGTTTTCTGGCTGAATTGAGGTCAATGGCAGATTCTGAGATATGCCTTTGGTCTAACTCCTCAGGGAAAGCTCGGATCTGAAAATGGTGTGTGATTTTGGCTTTCCAGACCCTTGGAAACATGTGTTTCCTTTTCATTTCTGAGCTCTGTGTCAAAAGTGAGGTTTTCGGGCTGAATTCATTCCTAATGTAAATTCTGAGATACCCCTTGGTCTAACTCCTCAGGGAAAGCTCGGAATTGAAAATGGTGTAAGATTTTGGCTTTCCAGACCCTGGGAAACATGAATATGTGTTTCCTTTTCATTTCTGAGCTCTGTGTCAAAAGTGAGGTTTTCTGGCTGAATTGAGTTCAATGGCAAATTCTGAGATACGTCTCGTGCTAACTCCTCCAGGAAAGCTGGGATCTGAAAATAGTGTGTGATTTTGGCTTCCCAGACCCTGGGAAACATGAATATGTGTTTCCTTTTCATTTCTGAGTTCTGTGTCAAAAGTGAAGTTTTCCGGTGAAATAAGCCCTAAGGCAAATTCTGAGATACGCCTTGATCTAACTCCTCAAGGAACGATCGGATCTGAAAATGGTGTGTGATTTTGGCTTTCCAGAACCTGGGAAACATGAATATATGTTTCCTTTTCATTTCTGAGCTCTGTGTCAAAAGTGAGGTTTTCGGGCTGAATTCAGTCCTAAGGTAAATTCTGAGATACGTCTTGGGCTAACTCCACAGGGAAAGCTCGGATCTAAAAATGGTGTGAGAATTCTGCTTTCCAGACCCTGGGGAACATGAATATGTGTTTCCTTTTCATTTCTGAGCTCTGTGTCAAAAGTGAGGTTTTCGGGTTGAATTCAGTCCTAAGGTAAATTCTGAGATACGTCTTGGGCTAACTCCACAAGGAAAGCTCGGATCTGAAAATGGTGTGAGATTTTGGCTTTTCAGACCCTGCGGAACATGAATATGTGTTTCCTTTTCATTTCTGACCTGTATGTCAAAACTGAAGTTTTCTGGCTGAATTGAGTTCAATGGCAGATTCTGAGATATGCCTTTGGTCTAACTCCTCAGGGAAAGCTCGGATCTGAAAATTATGTGAGATTTTGGCTTTCCAGACCCTGGGAAACATGAATATGTGTTTCTTTTTCATTTCTGAGCTCTGTGTCAAAAGTGAGGTTTTCGGGCTGAATTCAGTCCTAAGGTAAATTCTGAGATACTCCTTGGTCTAACTCCTCAAGGAAAGCTCGGATCTGAAAATGGTGTGAGATTTTGGCTTTCCAGACCCTGGGGAATATGAATATGTGTTCCTTTTTCATTTCTGAGCTCTATGTCAGAAGTGAGGTTTTCTGGCTGAATTGAGGTCAATGGCACATTCTGAGATACGTCTTGGGCTAACTCCACAGGGAAAGCTCAGATCTGAAAATGGTGTGAGATACTGGCTTTCCGGACCCTGGGGAACATGAATATGTGTTTCTTTTTCATTTCTGAGCTCTGTGTTAAAAGTGAAGTTTTCTAGCTGAAATAAGCCCTAAGTCAAATTCTGAGATACTCCTTGGGCTAACTCCTCCAGGAAAGCTCGGATCTGAAAATAGTGTGTGATTTTGGCTTCCCAGACCCTGGGAAACATGAATATGTGTTTCCTTTTCATTTCTGAGCTCTGTGTCAAAAGTGAAGTTTTCCGGTGAAATGAGACCTAAGGCAAATTATGAGGTACGCCTTGGTCTAACTCCTCAGGGAAAGCTCGGACCTGAAAATGGTGTATGATTTTGGCTTTCCAGACCCTGGGAAACATGAATATGTGTTTCTTTTTCATTTCTGAGCTCTGTGTCAAAAGTGAGGTTTTCGGGCTGAATTCAGTCCTAATGTAAATTCTGAGATACCCCTTGGTCTAACTCCTCAGGGAAAGCTCAGATCTGAAAATGGTGTGAGATACTGGCTTTCCAGACCCTAGGGAACATGAATATGTGTTTCCTTTTCATTTCTGAGCTCTGTGTTAAAAGTGAAGTTTTCTGGCTGAAATAAGCCCTAAGTCAAATTCTGAGATACTCCTTGGGCTAACTCCTCCAGGAAAGCTCGGATCTGAAAATAGTGTGTGATTTTGGCTTCCCAGACCCTGGGAAACATTAATATGTGTTTCCTTTTCATTTCTGAGCTCTGTGTCAAAAGTGAAGTTTTCCGGTGAAATGAGCCCTAAGGCATATTATGAGGTACGCCTTGGGCTAACTCCTCAGGGAAAGCTCGGATCTGAAAATGGTGTGAGAATTCGGCTTTCCAGACCCTGCGGAACATGAATATGTGTTTCCTTTTCATTTCTGAGCTCTGTGTCAAAAGTGAAGTTTTCTGGCTGAATTGAGTTCAATGGCAAATTCTGAGATACATCTTGGGCTAACTCCACAGGGAAAGCTCGGATCTGAAAATGGGGTGAGAATTCGGCTTTCCAGACCCCAGGGAATATGAATATGTGTTTCCTTTTCACTTCTGAGCTCTGTGTCAAAAGTGAAGTGTTCTGGCTGAAATGAGTCTTAAGGCAAATTTGGAGATACATTTATTTATTTATTTATTTATTTATTTATTTGGTATTCCTATATGCCGCCCAACTCCCGAAGGACTCAGGGTGGTGTACAACAGACAAAAATACAGAATAACCAATTTATAAATAATACTTAAAAGCAATATAAAAATTCAAAAGAGACACAATATTTAAAATCACCCAACAACCATTCAACATCCATACATACTTGGGCTAACTCCACAGGGAAAGCTCGGATTTGAAAATGGTGTGAGATTTTGGCATTTCAGACCCTGGGGAACATGAATATGTGTTTCTTTTTCATTTCTGAGCTCTATGTCAAAAGTGAGGTTTTCTGGCTGAATTGAGGTCAATGGCAGATTCTGAGATACGTCTTGGGCTAACTCCACAGGGAGAGCTCGGATCTGAAAATGGTGTGAGATACTGGCTTTCCAGACCCTAGGGAACATGAATATGTGTTTCCTTTTCATTTCTGAGCTCTGTGTTAAAAGTGAAGTTTTCTGGCTGAAATAAGCCCTAAGTCAAACTCTGAGATACTCCTTGGGCTAACTCCTCAAGGAAAGATCGGATCTGAATATGGTGTGAGATTTTGGCTTTCCAGACCCTGGGGAACATGAATATGTGTTTCTTTTTCATTTCTGAGCTCTATGTCAAAAGTGAGGTTTTCTGGCTGAATTGAGGTCAATGGCACATTCTGAGATATGTCTTCGGCTAACTCCACAGGGAAAGCTCAGATCTGAAAATGGTGTGAGATACTGGCTTTCCAGACGCTAGGGAACATGAATATGTGTTTCCTTTTCATTTCTGAGCTCTGTGTTAAAAGTGAAGTTTTCTGGCTGAAATAAGCCCTAAGTCAAATTCTGAGATACTCCTTGGGCTAACTCCTCAGGGAAATCTCGGATCTGAAAATGGGGTGAGCATTCGGCTTTCCAGACCACAGGGAATATGAATATGTGTTTCCTTTTCATTTCTGAGCTCTGTGTCAAAAGTGAAGTGTTCTGGCTGAAATGAGTCCTAAGGCAAATTCGGAGATACATTTATTTATTTATTTATTTATTTATTTGGTATTCTTATATGCCGCCCAACTCCCGAAGGACTCAGGGTGGTGTACAACAGACAAAAATACAGAATAACCAATTTATAAATAATACTTAAAAGCAATATAAAAATTAAAAAGAGACACAATATTTAAAATCACCCAACAACCATTCAACATCCATACATACTTGGGCTAACTCCACAGGGAAAGCTCGGATTTGAAAATGGTGTGTGATTTTGGCTTTCCAGACCCTGGGAAACACGAATATGTGTTTCCTTTTTATTTCTGAGCTCTGTGTCAAAAGTGAGGTTTTCGGGCTGAATTCAGTCCTAATGTAAATTCTGAGATACCCCTTGGTCTAACTCCTCAGGGAAAGCTCGGATCTGAAAATGGTGTGTGATTTTGGCTTTCCAGACCCTGGGAAACATGAATATGTGTTTCCTTTTTATTTCTGAGCTCTGTGTCAAAAGTGAGGTTTTCGGGCTGAATTCAGTCCTAATGTAAATTCTGAGATACCCCTTGGTCTAACTCCTCAGGGAAAGCTCGGATCTGAAAATGGTGTGTGATTTTGGCTTTCCAGACCCTGGGAAACATGAATATGTGTTTCCTTTTCATTTCTGAGCTCTATGTCAAAAGTGAGGTTTTCTGGCTGAATTGAGTTCAATGGCAAATTCTGAGATACATCTTGGGCTAACTCCACAGGGAAAGCTCGGATCCGAAAATAATGTGAGATACTGGCTTTCCAGACCCTAGGGAACATGAATATGTGTTTCCTTTTCATTTCTGAGCTCTATGTCAAAAGTGAAGTTTTCTGGCTGAAATAAGCTCTAAGGCAAATTCTGAGATACGCCTTGGGCTAACTCCACAGGGAAAGCTCGGATCTGAAAATAATGTGAGATACTGGCTTTCCAGACCCTAGGGAACATGAATATGTGTTTCCTTTTCATTTCTGAGCTCTGTGTCAAAAGTGAAGTTTTCTGGCTGAAATAAGCTCTAAGGCAAATTCTGAGATACGCCTTGGTCTAACTCCTCAAGGAAAGCTCGGATCTGAATATGGTGTGAGAATTCGGCTTTCCAGACCCTGGGAAACATGAATATGTGTTTCTTTTCATTTCTGTGCTCTGTGTCAAAAGTGAAGTTTTCTGGCTGAATTGAGTTCAATGGCAAATTCTGAGATACGTCTTGGGCTAACTCCACAGGAAAAGCTCGGAACTGAAAATGGTGTGAGAATTCGGCTTTCCAGACCCTGGGAAACATGAATATGTGTTTCTTTTTCATTTCTGAGCTCTGTGTCAAAAGTGAGGTTTTCTAGCTGAAATGAGTCCTAAGGCAAATTCTGAGATACGTCTTGGGCTAACTCCACAGGGAAAGCTCGGATCTGAAAATGGGGTAAGAATTCAGCTTTCCAGACACTAGGGAATATGAATATGTGTTTCCTTTTCATTTCTGAGCTCTTTGTCAAAAGTGAAGTTTTCTGGCTGAAATGAGACCTAAGCCAAATTCTGAGATATGCCTTTGGTCTAACTCCTCAGGGAAAGCTCGGATCTGAAAATGGTGTGTGATTTTGGCTTTCCAGACCCTGCGAAATACGAATATGTGTTTCCTTTTTATTTCTGAGCTCTGTGTCAAAAGTGAGGTTTTCGGGCTGAATTCAGTCCTAATGTAAATTCTGAGATACCCCTTGGTCTAACTCCTCAGGGAAAGCTCGGATCTGAAAATGGTGTGTGATTTTGGCTTTCCAGACCCTGGGAAACATGAATATGTGTTTCCTTTTCATTTCTGAGCTCTATGTCAAAAGTGAGGTTTTCTGGCTGAATTGAGTTCAATGGCAAATTCTGAGATACATCTTGGGCTAACTCCACAGGGAAAGCTCGGATCCGAAAATAATGTGAGATACTGGCTTTCCAGACCCTAGGGAACATGAATATGTGTTTCCTTTTCATTTCTGAGCTCTATGTCAAAAGTGAAGTTTTCTGGCTGAAATAAGCTCTAAGGCAAATTCTGAGATACGCCTTGGGCTAACTCCACAGGGAAAGATCGGATCTGAAAATAATGTGAGATACTGGCTTTCCAGACCCTAGGGAACATGAATATGTGTTTCCTTTTCATTTCTGAGCTCTGTGTCAAAAGTGAAGTTTTCTGGCTGAAATAAGCTCTAAGGCAAATTCTGAGATACGCCTTGGTCTAACTCCTCAAGGAAAGCTCGGATCTGAATATGGTGTGAGAATTCGGCTTTCCAGACCCTGGGAAACATGATAATGTGTTTCTTTTCATTTCTGTGCTCTGTGTCAAAAGTGAAGTTTTCTGGCTGAATTGAGTTCAATGGCAAATTCTGAGATACGTCTTGGGCTAACTCCACAGGAAAAGCTCGGAACTGAAAATGGTGTGAGAATTCGGCTTTCCAGACCCTGGGAAACATGAATATGTGTTTCTTTTTCATTTCTGAGCTCTGTGTCAAAAGTGAGGTTTTCTAGCTGAAATGAGTCCTAAGGCAAATTCTGAGATACGTCTTGGGCTAACTCCACAGGGAAAGCTCGGATCTGAAAATGGGGTAAGAATTCAGCTTTCCAGACCCTGGGAAACATGAATATGTGTTTCCTTTTCATTTCTGAGCTCTATGTCAAAAGTGAAGTTTTCTGGCTGAATTGAGTTCAATGGCAAATTCTGAGATACATCTTGGGCTAACTCCACAGGGAAAGCTCGGATCTGAAAATAATGTGAGATACTGGCTTTCCAGACCCTAGGGAACATGAATATGTGTTTCCTTTTCATTTCTGAGCTCTGTGTCAAAAGTGAAGTTTTCTGGCTGAAATAAGCTCTAAGGCAAATTCTGAGATACGCCTTGGTCTAACTCCTCAAGGAAAGCTCGGATCTGAATATGGTGTGAGAATTCGGCTTTCCAGACCCTGGGAAACATGAATATGTGTTTCTTTTCATTTCTGAGCTCTGTGTCAAAAGTGAAGTTTTCTGGCTGAATTGAGTTCAATGGCAAATTCTGAGATACGTCTTGGGCTAACTCCACAGGAAAAGCTCGGAACTGAAAATGGTGTGAGAATTCGGCTTTCCAGTCCCTGGGAAACATGAATATGTGTTTCTTTTTCATTTCTGAGCTCTGTGTCAAAAGTGAGGTTTTCTAGCTGAAATGAGTCCTAAGGCAAATTCTGAGATACGTCTTGGTCTAACTCCACAGGGAAAGCTCGGATCTGAAAATGGGGTGAGAATTCGGCTTTCCAGACACTAGGGAATATGAATATGTGTTTCCTTTTCATTTCTGAGCTCTTTGTCAAAAGTGAAGTTTTCTGGCTGAAATGAGTCCTAAGGCAAATTCTGAGATACGTCTTGGGCTAACTCATCAGGGAAAGCTCGGTTCTGAAAATGGTGTGAGATTTTGGCTTTCCAGACACCAGGGAACATGAATATGTGTTTCCTTTTCATTTCTCAGCTCTATGTCAAAAGTGAGGTTTTCTGGCTGAATTCAGTCCTAAGGTAAATTCTGAGATACGTCTTGAGCTAACTCCACAGGGAAAGCTCGGATCTGAAAATGGTGTGAGAATTCGGCTTTCCAGACCCTGGGGAACATGAATATGTGTTTCTTTTTCATTTCTGAGCTCTATGTCAAAAGTGAGGTTTTCGGGCTGAATTCAGTCCTAAGGCAAATTCTGAGATACGTCTTGGGCTAACTCCACAGGGAAAGCTCGGATCTGAAAATGGTGTGAGAATTCGGCTTTCCAGACCCCGGGGAACATGAATATGTGTTTCCTTTTCATTTCTGAGCTCTGTGTCAAAAGTGAGCTTTTCGTGTTGAATTCAGTCCTAAGGTAAATTCTGAGATACGTCTTGAGCTAACTCCACAGGGAAAGCTGGGATTTGAAAATGGTGTGAGATTTTGGCTTTCCAGACCCTGGGGAACATGAATATGTGTTTCTTTTTCATTTCTGAGCTCTATGTCAAAAGTGAGGTTTTCTGGCTGAATTGAGGTCAATGGCAGATTCTGAGATACGTCTTGGGCTAACTCCACAGGGAGAGCTCGGATCTGAAAATGGTGTGAGATACTGGCTTTCCAGACCCTAGGGAACATGATTATGTGTTTCCTTTTCATTTCTGAGCTCTGTGTCAAAAGTGAAGTTTTCAGGCTGAATTGAGTCCTAAGCCAAATTCTGAGATATGCCTTTGGTCTAACTCCTCAGGGAAAGCTCGGATCTGAAAATGGTGTGTGATTTTGGCTTTCCAGACCCTGGGAAACACGAATATGTGTTTCCTTTTCATTTCTGAGCTCTGTGTCAAAAGTGAGGTTTTCGGGCTGAATTCAGTCCTAATGTAAATTCTGAGATACCCCTTGGTCTAACTCCTCAGGGAAAGCTCGGATCTGAAAATGGTGTGTGATTTTGGCTTTCCAGACCCTGGGAAACATGAATATGTGTTTCCTTTTCATTTCTGAGCTCTGTGTCAAAAGTGAGGTTTTCGGGCTGAATTCAGTCCTAATGTAAATTCTGAGATACCCCTTGGTCTAACTCCTCAGGGAAAGCTCGGATCTGAAAATGGTGTGTGATTTTGGCTTTCCAGACCCTGGGAAACATGAATATGTGTTTCCTTTTCATTTCTGAGCTCTGTGTCAAAAGTGAAGTTTTCTGGCTGAAATAAGCTCTAAGGCAAATTCTGAGATACGCCTTGATCTAACTCCTCAAGGAAAGCTCGGATCTGAATATGGTGTGAGAATTCGGCTTTCCAGACACCAGGGAACATGAATATGTGTTTCCTTTTCATTTCTGTGCTCTGTGTCAAAAGTGAAGTTTTCTGGCTGAATTGAGTTCAATGGCAAATTCTGAGATACGTCTTGGGCTAACTCCACAGGAAAAGCTCGGATCTGAAAATGGTGTGAGAATTCGGCTTTCCAGACCCTAGGGAATATGAATATGTGTTTCCTTTTCATTTCTCAGCTCTTTGTCAAAAGTGAAGTTTTCTGGCTTAAATGAGTCCTAAGGCAAATTCTGAGATACGTCTTGGGCTAACTCCTCAGTGAAAGCTTGGTTCTGAAAATGGTGTGAGATTTTGGCTTTCCAGACACCAGGGAACATGAATATGTGTTTCCTTTTCATTTCTGAGCTCTGTGTCAAAAGTGAGGTTTTCTGGCTGAATTCAGTCCTAAGGTAAATTCTGAGATACGTCTTGAGATAACTCCACAGGGAGAGCTCGGATCTGAAAATGGTGTGAGAATTCGGCTTTCCAGACCCTTGGGAACATGAATATGTGTTTCCTTTTCATTTCTGAGCTCTGTGTCAAAAGTGAGCTTTTCGGGCTGAATTCAGTCCTAAGGTAAATTCTGAGATACGTCTTGGGCTAACTCCACAAGGAAAGCTCGGATCTGAAAATGGTGTGAGAATTCGGCTTTCCAGACCCTGGGGAACATGAATATGTGTTTCATTTTCATTTCTGAGCTCTGTGTCAAAAGTGAAGTTTTCTGGCTGAATTGAGTTCAATGGCAAATTCTGAGATACGTCTTGGGCTAACTCCACAGGGAAAGCTCGGATTTGAAAATGGTGTGAGATTTTGGCTTTCCAGACCCTGGGGAACATGAATATGTCTTTCTTTTTCATTTCTGAGCTCTATGTCAAAAGTGAGATTTTCTGGCTGAATTGAGTTTAATGGCAAATTCTGAGATACGTCTTGGGCTAACTCCACAGGGAAAGCTCGGATCTGAAAATAATGTGAGATACTGTCTTTCCAGACCCTGGGAAACATGAATATGTGTTTCCTTTTCATTTCTGAGCTCTGTGTCAAAAGTGAAGTTTTCTGGCTGAAATAAGCTCTAAGGCAAATTCTGAGATACGCCTTGGGCTAACTCCACAGGGAAAGCTCGGATCTGAAAATAATGTGAGATACTGGCTTTCCAGACCCTAGGGAACATGAATATGTGTTTCCTTTTCATTTCTGAGCTCTGTGTCAAAAGTGAGGTTTTCTAGCTGAAATGAGTCCTAAGGCAAATTCTGAGATACGTCTTGGGCTAACTCCACAGGGAAAGCTCGGATCTGAAAATGGGTTGAGAATTCGGCTTTCCAGACACTAGGGAATATGAATATGTGTTTCCTTTTCATTTCTGAGCTCTTTGTCAAAAGTGAAGTTTTCTGGCTGAAATGAGTCCTAAGGCAAATTCTGAGATACGTCTTGAGCTAACTCCACAGGGAAAGCTGGGATTTGAAAATGGTGTGAGATTTTGGCTTTCCAGACCCTGGGGAACATGAATATGTGTTTCTTTTTCATTTCTGAGCTCTATGTCAAAAGTGAGGTTTTCTGGCTGAATTGAGGTCAATGGCAGATTCTGAGATACGTCTTGGGCTAACTCCACAGGGAGAGCTCGGATCTGAAAATGGTGTGAGATACTGGCTTTTCAGACCCTAGGGAACATGAATATGTGTTTCCTTTTCATTTCTGAGCTCTGTGTCAAAAGTGAAGTTTTCTGGCTGAATTGAGTCCTAAGCCAAATTCTGAGATATGCCTTTGGTTTAACTCCTCAGGGAAAGCTCGGATCTGAAAATGGTGTGTGATTTTGGCTTTCCAGACCCTGGGAAACACGAATATGTGTTTCCTTTTCATTTCTGAGCTCTGTGTCAAAAGTGAGGTTTTCGGGCTGAATTCAGTCCTAATGTAAATTCTGAGATACCCCTTGGTCTAACTCCTCAGGGAAAGCTCGGATCTGAAAATGGTGTGTGATTTTGGCTTTCCAGACCCTGGGAAACATGAATATGGATTTCCTTTTCATTTCTGAGCTCTGTGTCAAAAGTGAAGTTTTCTGGCTGAAATAAGCTCTAAGGCAAATTCTGAGATACGCCTTGATCTAACTCCTCAAGGAAAGCTCGGATCTGAATATGGTTTGAGAATTCGGCTTTCCAGACACCAGGGAACATGAATATGTGTTTCCTTTTCATTTCTGTGCTCTGTGTCAAAAGTGAAGTTTTCTGGCTGAATTGAGTTCAATGGTAAATTCTGAGATACGTCTTGGGCTAACTCCACAGGAAAAGCTCGGATCTGAAAATGGTGTGAGAATTCGGCTTTCCAGACCCTAGGGAATATGAATATGTGTTTCCTTTTCATTTCTGAGCTCTTTGTCAAAAGTGAAGTTTTCTGGCTTAAATGAGTCCTAAGGCAAATTCTGAGATACGTCTTGGGCTAACTCCTCAGGGAAAGCTCGGTTCTGAAAATGGTGTGAGATTTTGGCTTTCCAGACACCAGGGAACATGAATATGTGTTTCCTTTTCATTTCTGAGCTCTGTGTCAAAAGTGAGGTTTTCTGGCTGAATTCAGTCCTAAGGTAAATTCTGAGATACGTCTTGAGATAACTCCACAGGGAAAGCTCGGATCTGAAAATGGTGTGAGAATTCGGCTTTCCAGACCCTTGGGAACATGAATATGTGTTTCCTTTTCATTTCTGAGCTCTGTGTCAAAAGTGAGCTTTTCGGGCTGAATTCAGTCCTAAGGTAAATTCTGAGATACGTCTTGGGCTAACTCCACAGGGAAAGCTCGGATTTGAAAATGGTGTGAGATTTTGGCTTTCCAGACACCCGGGAACATGAATATGTGTTTCCTTTTCATTTCTGAGCTCTGTGTCAAAAGTGAGCTTTTCGGGCTGAATTCAGTCCTAAGGTAAATTCTGAGATACGTCTTGGGCTAACTCCACAAGGAAAGCTCGGATCTGAAAATGGTGTGAGAATTCGGCTTTCCAGACCCTGGGGAACATGAATATGTGTTTCATTTTCATTTCTGAGCTCTGTGTCAAAAGTGAAGTTTTCTGGCTGAATTGAGTTCAATGGCAAATTCTGAGATACGTCTTGGGCTAACTCCACAGGGAAAGCTCGGATTTGAAAATGGTGTGAGATTTTGGCTTTCCAGACCCTGGGGAACATGAATATGTCTTTCTTTTTCATTTCTGAGCTCTATGTCAAAAGTGAGATTTTCTGGCTGAATTGAGTTTAATGGCAAATTCTGAGATACGTCTTGGGCTAACTCCACAGGGAAAGCTCGGATCTGAAAATAATGTGAGATACTGTCTTTCCAGACCCTGGGAAACATGAATATGTGTTTCCTTTTCATTTCTGAGCTCTGTGTCAAAAGTGAAGTTTTCTGGCTGAAATAAGCTCTAAGGCAAATTCTGAGATACGCCTTGGGCTAACTCCACAGGGAAAGCTCGGATCTGAAAATAATGTGAGATACTGGCTTTCCAGACCCTAGGGAACATGAATATGTGTTTCCTTTTCATTTCTGAGCTCTGTGTCAAAAGTGAAGTTTTCTGGCTGAAATAAGCTCTAAGGCAAATTCTGAGATACGCCTTAGTCTAACTCCTCAAGGAAAGCTCGGATCTGAATATGGTGTGAGAATTCGGCTTTCCAGACCCTGGGAAACATGAATATGTGTTTCTTTTCATTTCTGTGCTCTGTGTCAAAAGTGAAGTTTTCTGGCTGAATTGAGTTCAATGGCAAATTCTGAGATACGTCTTGGGCTAACTCCACAGGAAAAGCTCGGAACTGAAAATGGTGTGAGAATTCGGCTTTCCACTCCCTGGGAAACATGAATATGTGTTTCTTTTTCATTTCTGAGCTCTGTGTCAAAAGTGAGGTTTTCTAGCTGAAATGAGTCCTAAGGCAAATTCTGAGATACGTCTTGGGCTAACTCCACAGGGAAAGCTCGGATCTGAAAATGGGGTGAGAATTCGGCTTTCCAGACACTAGGGAATATGAATATGTGTTTCCTTTTCATTTCTGAGCTCTTTGTCAAAAGTGAAGTTTTCTGGCTGAAATGAGTCCTAAGGCAAATTCTGAGATACGTCTTGGGCTAACTCATCAGGGAAAGCTGGGTTCTGAAAATGGTGTGAGATTTTGGCTTTCCAGACACCAGGGAACATGAATATGTGTTTCCTTTTCATTTCTCAGCTCTATGTCAAAAGTGAGGTTTTCTGGCTGAATTCAGTCCTAAGGTAAATTCTGAGATACGTCTTGAGCTAACTCCACAGGGAAAGCTCGGATCTGAAAATGGTGTGAGAATTCGGCTTTCCAGACCCTGGGGAACATGAATATGTGTTTCTTTTTCATTTCTGAGCTCTATGTCAAAAGTGAGGTTTTCGGGCTGAATTCAGTCCTAAGGCAAATTCTGAGATATGTCTTGGGCTAACTCCACAGGGAAAGCTCGGATCTGAAAATGGTGTGAGAATTCGGCTTTCCAGACCCCGGGGAACATGAATATGTGTTTCCTTTTCATTTCTGAGCTCTGTGTCAAAAGTGAGCTTTTCGTGTTGAATTCAGTCCTAAGGTAAATTCTGAGATACGTCTTGGGCTAACTCCACAGGGAGAGCTCGGATCTGAAAATGGTGTGAGATACTGGCTTTTCAGACCCTAGGGAACATGAATATGTGTTTCCTTTTCATTTCTGAGCTCTGTGTCAAAAGTGAAGTTTTCTGGCTGAATTGAGTCCTAAGCCAAATTCTGAGATATGCCTTTGGTTTAACTCCTCAGGGAAAGCTCGGATCTGAAAATGGTGTGTGATTTTGGCTTTCCAGACCCTGGGAAACACGAATATGTGTTTCCTTTTCATTTCTGAGCTCTGTGTCAAAAGTGAGGTTTTCGGGCTGAATTCAGTCCTAATGTAAATTCTGAGATACCCCTTGGTCTAACTCCTCAGGGAAAGCTCGGATCTGAAAATGGTGTGTGATTTTGGCTTTCCAGACCCTGGGAAACATGAATATGTGTTTCCTTTTCATTTCTGAGCTCTGTGTCAAAAGTGAAGTTTTCTGGCTGAAATAAGCTCTAAGGCAAATTCTGAGATACGCCTTGATCTAACTCCTCAAGGAAAGCTCGGATCTGAATATGGTTTGAGAATTCGGCTTTCCAGACACCAGGGAACATGAATATGTGTTTCCTTTTCATTTCTGTGCTCTGTGTCAAAAGTGAAGTTTTCTGGCTGAATTGAGTTCAATGGCAAATTCTGAGATACGTCTTGGGCTAACTCCACAGGAAAAGCTCGGATCTGAAAATGGTGTGAGAATTCGGCTTTCCAGACCCTAGGGAATATGAATATGTGTTTCCTTTTCATTTCTGAGCTCTGTGTCAAAAGTGAGGTTTTCTGGCTGAATTCAGTCCTAAGGTAAATTCTGAGATACGTCTTGAGATAACTCCACAGGGAAAGCTCGGATCTGAAAATGGTGTGAGAATTCGGCTTTCCAGACCCTGGGGAACATGAATATGTGTTTCATTTTCATTTCTGAGCTCTGTGTCAAAAGTGAGGTTTTCTGGCTGAATTGAGTTCAATTGCAAATTCTGAGATACGTCTTGGGCTAACTCCACAGGGAAAGCTCGGATTTGAAAATGGTGTGAGATTTTGGCTTTCCAGACCCTGGGGAACATGAATATGTCTTTCTTTTTCATTTCTGTGCTCTGTGTCAAAAGTGATGTTTTCTGGCTGAATTGAGTTCAATGGCAAATTCTGAGATACGTCTTGGGCTAACGCCACAGGAAAAGCTCGGAACTGAAAAGGGTGTGAGATACTGGCTTTCCAGACCCTAGGGAACATGAATATGTGTTTCCTTTTCATTTCTGAGCTCTGTGTCAAAAGTGAAGTTTTCTGGCTGAATTGAGTCCTAATGTAAATTCTGAGATACCCCTTGGTCTAACTCCTCAGGGAAAGCTCGGATCTGAAAATGGTGTGTGATTTTGGCTTTCCAGACCCTGGGAAACATGAATATGTGTTTCCTTTTCATTTCTGAGCTCTGTGTCAAAAGTGAAGTTTTCTGGCTGAAATAAGCTCTAAGGCAAATTCTGAGATACGCCTTGATCTAACTCCTCAAGGAAAGCTCGGATCTGAATATGGTGTGAGAATTCGGCTTTCCAGACACCAGGGAACATGAATATGTGTTTCCTTTTCATTTCTGTGCTCTGTGTCAAAAGTGAAGTTTTCTGGCTGAATTGAGTTCAATGGCAAATTCTGAGATACGTCTTGGGCTAACTCCACAGGAAAAGCTCGGATCTGAAAATGGTGTGAGAATTCGGCTTTCCAGACCCTAGGGAATATGAATATGTGTTTCCTTTTCATTTCTGAGCTCTTTGTCAAAAGTGAAGTTTTCTGGCTTAAATGAGTCCTAAGGCAAATTCTGAGATACGTCTTGGGCTAACTCCTCAGGGAAAGCTCGGTTCTGAAAATGGTGTGAGATTTTGGCTTTCCAGACACCAGGGAACATGAATATGTGTTTCCTTTTCATTTCTGAGCTCTGTGTCAAAAGTGAGCTTTTCGGGCTGAATTCAGTCCTAAGGTAAATTCTGAGATACGTCTTGGGGTAACTCCACAAGGAAAGCTCGGATCTGAAAATGGTGTGAGAATTCGGCTTTCCAGACCCTTGGGAACATGAATATGTGTTTCCTTTTCATTTCTGAGCTCTGTGTCAAAAGTGAAGTTTTCTAGCTGAATTGAGTTCAATGGCAAATTCTGAGATACGTCTTGGGCTAACTCCACAGGGAAAGCTCGGATCTGAAAATAATGTGAGATACTGGCTTTCCAGACCCTGGGAAACATGAATATGTGTTCCCTTTTCATTTCTGTGCTCTGTGTCAAAAGTGATGTTTTCTGGCTGAATTGAGTACAATGGCAAATTCTGAGATACGTCTTGGGCTAACGCCACAGGAAAAGCTCGGAACTGAAAAGGGTGTGAGATATTGGCTTTCCAGACCCTAGGGAACATGAATATGTGTTTCCTTTTCATTTCTGAGTTCTGTGTCAAAAGTGAAGTTTTCTGGCTGAAATAAGCCCTAAGGCAAATTCTGAGATACGCCTTGGTCTGACTCCTCAAGGGATAGCTCGGATCTGAAAATGGTGTGTGATTTTGGCTTTCCAGAACCTGGGAAACATGAATATATGTTTCCTTTTCATTTCTGAGCTCTGTGTCAAAAGTGAGGTTTTCTGGCTGAATTTAGTCCTAAGGCAACTTCTGTGAGACTCCTTGGGCTAACTCCTCCAGGAAAGCTCAGATCTGAAAATAGTGTGTGATTTTGGCTTCCCATACCCTGGGAAACATGAATATGTGTTTCCTTTTCATTTCTGAGCTCTGTGTCAAAAGTGAGGTTTTCGGGCTGTTTTCAGTCCTAAGGTAAATTCTGAGATACGTCTTGGGCTAACTCCACAGGGAAAGCTCGGATCTGAAAATGGTATGAGAATTCGGCTTTCCAGACCCTGGGGAACATGAATATGTGTTTCCTTTTCATTTCTGAGCTCTGTGTCAAAAGTGAGGTTTTCGGGTTGAATTCAGTCCTAAGGTAAATTCTGAGATACGTCTTGGGCTAACTCCACAAGGAAAGCTCGGATCTGAAAATGGTGTGAGAATTCGGCTTTCCAGACTCTGGGGAACATGAATATGTGTTTCTTTTTCATTTCTGAGCTCTGTGTCAAAAGTGAAGTTTTCGGGCTGAATTCAGTCCTAAGGTAAATTCTGAGATACGCCTTGGTCTAACTCCTCAAGGAAAGCTCGGATCTAAAAATAGTGTGTGATTTTGGCTTCCCAGACCCTGGGAAACATGAATATGTGTTTCCTTTTCATTTCTGAGCTCTATGTCAAAAGTGAGGTTTTCTGGCTGAATTGAGGTCAATGGCACATTCTGAGATACGTCTTGGGCTAACTCCACAGGGAACGCTCAGATCTGAAAATGGTGTGAGATACTGGCTTTCCAGACCCTAGGGAACATGAATATGTGTTTCCTTTTCATTTCTGAGCTCTGTGTTAAAAGTGAAGTTTTCTGGCTGAAATAAGCCCTAAGACAAATTCTGAGATACTCCTTGGGCTAACTCCTCCAGGAAAGCTCGGATCTGAAAATAGTGTGTGATTTTGGCTTCCCAGACCCTGGGAAACACGAATATGTGTTTCCTTTTCATTTCTGAGCTCTGTGTCAAAAGTGAAGTTTTCCGGTGAAATGAGCCCTAAGGCAAATTATGAGGTACGCCTTGGTCTAACTCCTCAGGGAAAGCTCGGACCTGAAAATGGTGTATGATTTTGGCTTTCCAGACCCTGGGAAACATGAATATGTGTTTCTTTTTCATTTCTGAGCTCTGTGTCAAAAGTGAGGTTTTCTGGCTGAATTGAGTCCTAAGGCAAATTCTGAGATACGTCTTGGGCTAACTCCTCAGGGAAAGCTCGGATCTGAAAATGGGGTGAGAATTCGGCTTTCCAGACCCCAGGGAATATGAATATGTGTTTCCTTTTCATTTCTGAGCTCTGTGTCAAAAGTGAAGTGTTCTGGCTGAAATGAGTCCTAAGGCAAATTCGGAGATACATTTATTTATTTATTTATTTATTTATTTATTTGGTATTCTTATATGCCGCCCAACTCCCGAAGGACTCAGGGCGGTGTACAACAGACAAAAATACAGAATAACCAATTTATAAATAATACTTAAAAGCAATATAAAAATTCAAAAGAGACACAATATTTAAAATCACCCTACAACAATTCAACATCCATACATACTTGGGCTAACTCCACAGGGAAAGCTCGGATTTGAAAATGGTGTGAGATTTTGGCTTTCCAGACCCTGGGGAACATGAATATGTGTTTCTTTTTCATTTCTGAGCTCTATGTCAAAAGTGAGGTTTTCTGGCTGAATTGAGGTCAATGGCAGATTCTGAGATACGTCTTGGGCTAAATCCACAGGGAGAGCTCGGATCTGAAAATGGTGTGAGATACTGGCTTTCCAGACCCTAGGGAACATGAATATGTGTTTCCTTTTCATTTCTGAGCTCTGTGTCAAAAGTGAAGTTTTCTGGCTGAATTGAGTCCTTAGCCAAATTCTGAGATATGCCTTTGGTCTAACTCCTCAGGGAAAGCTCGGATCTGAAAATGGTGTGTGATTTTGGCTTTCCAGACCCTGGGAAACACAAATATGTGTTTCCTTTTCATTTCTGAGCTCTGTGTCAAAAGTGAGGTTTTCTGGCTGAATTCAGTCCTAAGGTAAATTCTGAGATACGTCTTGAGATAACTCCACAGGGAAAGCTCGGATCTGAAAATGGTGTGAGAATTCGGCTTTCCAGACCCTTGGGAACATGAATATGCGTTTCCTTTTCATTTCTGAGCTCTGTGTCAAAAGTGAGCTTTTTGGGCTGAATTCAGTCCTAAGGTAAATTCTGAGATACCCCTTGGTCTAACTCCTCAGGGAAAGCTCGGATCTGAAAATGGTGTGTGATTTTGGCTTTCCAGACCCTGGGAAACATGAATATGTGTTTCCTTTTCATTTCTGAGCTCTGTGTCAAAAGTGAAGTTTTCTGGCTGAAATAAGCTCTAAGGCAAATTCTGAGATACGCCTTGATCTAACTCCTCAAGGAAAGCTCGGATCTGAATATGGTGTGAGAATTCGGCTTTCCAGACACCAGGGAACATGAATATGTGTTTCCTTTTCATTTCTGTGCTCTGTGTCAAAAGTGAAGTTTTCTGGCTGAATTGAGTTCAATGGCAAATTCTGAGATACGTCTTGGGCTAACTCCACAGGAAAAGCTCGGATCTGAAAATGGTGTGAGAATTCGGCTTTCCAGACCCTTGGGAACATGAATATGCGTTTCCTTTTCATTTCTGAGCTCTGTGTCAAAAGTGAGCTTTTTGGGCTGAATTCAGTCCTAAGGTAAATTCTGAGATACGTCTTGGGGTAACTCCAAAAGGAAAGCTCGGATCTGAAAATGGTGTGAGAATTCGGCTTTCCAGACCCTGGGGAACATGAATATGTGTTTCATTTTCATTTCTGAGCTCTGTGTCAAAAGTGAAGTTTTCTAGCTGAATTGAGTTCAATGGCAAATTCTGAGATACGTCTTGGGCTAACTCCACAGGGAAAGCTCGGATTTGAAAATGGTGTGAGATTTTGGCTTTCCAGACCCTGGGGAACATGAATATGTCTTTCTTTTTCATTTCTGAGCTCTATGTCAAAAGTGAGATTTTCTGGCTGAATTGAGTTTAATGGCAAATTCTGAGATACGTCTTGGGCTAACTCCATAGGGAAAGCTCGGATCTGAAAATAATGTGAGATACTGGCTTTCCAGACCCTGGGAAACATGAATATGTGTTCCCTTTTCATTTCTGAGTTCTGTGTCAAAAGTGAAGTTTTCTGGCTGAAATAAGCCCTAAGGCAAATTCTGAGATACGCCTTGGTCTGACTCCTCAAGGAAAGCTCGGATCTGAAAATGGTGTGTGATTTTGGCTTTCCAGAACCTGGGAAACATGAATATATGTTTCCTTTTCATTTCTGAGCTCTGTGTCAAAAGTGAGGTTTTCTGGCTGAATTTAGTCCTAAGGCAACTTCTGTGAGACTCCTTGGGCTAACTCCTCCAGGAAAGCTCAGATCTGAAAATAGTGTGTGATTTTGGCTTTCCAGACCCTGGGGAACATGAATATGTGTTTCCTTTTCATTTCTGAGCTCTGTGTCAAAAGTGAGGTTTTCGGGTTGAATTCAGTCCTAAGGTAAATTCTGAGATACGTCTTGGGCTAACTCCACAAGGAAAGCTCGGATCTGAAAATGGTGTGAGAATTCGGCTTTCCAGACTCTGGGAAACATGAATATGTGTTTCTTTTTCATTTCTGAGCTCTGTGTCAAAAGTGAAGTTTTCGGGCTGAATTCAGTCCTAAGGTAAATTCTGAGATACGCCTTGGTCTAACTCCTCAAGGAAAGCACGGATCTAAAAATAGTGTGTGATTTTGGCTTCCCAGACCCTGGGAAACATGAATATGTGTTTCCTTTTCATTTCTGAGCTCTATGTCAAAAGTGAGGTTTTCTGGCTGAATTGAGGTCAATGGCACATTCTGAGATACGTCTTGGGCTAACTCCACAGGGAACGCTCAGATCTGAAAATGGTGTGAGATACTGGCTTTCCAGACCCTAGGGAACATGAATATGTGTTTCCTTTTCATTTCTGAGCTCTGTGTTAAAAGTGAAGTTTTCTGGCTGAAATAAGCCCTAAGACAAATTCTGAGATACTCCTTGGGCTAACTCCTCCAGGAAAGCTCGGATCTGAAAATAGTGTGTGATTTTGGCTTCCCAGACCCTGGGAAACATGAATATGTGTTTCCTTTTCATTTCTGAGCTCTGTGTCAAAAGTGAGCTTTTCGGGCTGAATTCAGTCCTAAGGTAAATTCTGAGATACGTCTTGGGGTAACTCCAAAAGGAAAGCTCGGATCTGAAAATGGTGTGAGAATTCGGCTTTCCAGACCCTGGGGAACATGAATATGTGTTTCATTTTCATTTCTGAGCTCTGTGTCAAAAGTGAAGTTTTCTAGCTGAATTGAGTTCAATGGCAAATTCTGAGATACGTCTTGGGCTAACTCCACAGGGAAAGCTCGGATTTGAAAATGGTGTGAGATTTTGGCTTTCCAGACCCTGGGGAACATGAATATGTCTTTCTTTTTCATTTCTGAGCTCTATGTCAAAAGTGAGATTTTCTGGCTGAATTGAGTTTAATGGCAAATTCTGAGATACGTCTTGGGCTAACTCCATAGGGAAAGCTCGGATCTGAAAATAATGTGAGATACTGGCTTTCCAGACCCTGGGAAACATGAATATGTGTTCCCTTTTCATTTCTGTGCTCTCTGTCAAAAGTGATGTTTTCTGGCTGAATTGAGTTCAATGGCAAATTCTGAGATACGTCTTGGGCTAACGCCACAGGAAAAGCTCGGAACTGAAAAGGGTGTGAGATATTGGCTTTCCAGACCCTGGGGAACATGAATATGTGTTTCCTTTTCATTTCTGAGCTCTGTGTCAAAAGTGAGGTTTTCGGGTTGAATTCAGTCCTAAGGTAAATTCTGAGATACGTCTTGGGCTAACTCCACAAGGAAAGCTCGGATCTGAAAATGGTGTGAGAATTCGGCTTTCCAGACTCTGGGGAACATGAATATGTGTTTCTTTTTCATTTCTGAGCTCTGTGTCAAAAGTGAAGTTTTCGGGCTGAATTCAGTCCTAAGGTAAATTCTGAGATACGCCTTGGTCTAACTCCTCAAGGAAAGCACGGATCTAAAAATAGTGTGTGATTTTGGCTTCCCAGACCCTGGGAAACATGAATATGTGTTTCCTTTTCATTTCTGAGCTCTATGTCAAAAGTGAGGTTTTCTGGCTGAATTGAGGTCAATGGCACATTCTGAGATACGTCTTGGGCTAACTCCACAGGGAACGCTCAGATCTGAAAATGGTGTGAGATACTGGCTCTCCAGACCCTAGGGAACATGAATATGTGTTTCCTTTTCATTTCTGAGCTCTGTGTCAAAAGTGAAGTTTTCCGGTGAAATGAGCCCTAAGGCAAATTATGAGGTACGCCTTGGACTAACTCCTCAGGGAAAGCTCGGACCTGAAAATGGTGTATGATTTTGGCTTTCCAGACCCTGGGAAACATGAATATGTGTTTCTTTTTCATTTCTGAGCTCTGTGTCAAAAGTGAGGTTTTCTGGCTGAATTGAGTCCTAAGGCAAATTCTGAGATACGTCTTGGGCTAACTCCTCAGGGAAAGCTCGGATCTGAAAATGGGGTGAGAATTCGGCTTTCCAGACCCCAGGGAATATGAATATGTGTTTCCTTTTCATTTCTGAGCTCTGTGTCAAAAGTGAAGTGTTCTGGCTGAAATGAGTCCTAAGGCAAATTCGGAGATACATTTATTTATTTATTTATTTATTTATTTATTTGGTATTCTTATATGCCGCCCAACTCCCGAAGGACTCAGGGCGGTGTACAACAGACAAAAATACAGAATAACCAATTTATAAATAATACTTAAAAGCAATATAAAAATTCAAAAGAGACACAATATTTAAAATCACCCTACAACCATTCAACATCCATACATACTTGGGCTAACTCCACAGGGAAAGCTCGGATTTGAAAATGGTGTGAGATTTTGGCTTTCCAGACCCTGGGGAACATGAATATGTGTTTCTTTTTCATTTCTGAGCTCTATGTCAAAAGTGAGGTTTTCTGGCTGAATTGAGGTCAATGGCAGATTCTGAGATACGTCTTGGGCTAAATCCACAGGGAGAGCTCGGATCTGAAAATGGTGTGAGATACTGGCTTTCCAGACCCTAGGGAACATGAATATGTGTTTCCTTTTCATTTCTGAGCTCTGTGTCAAAAGTGAAGTTTTCTGGCTGAATTGAGTCCTTAGCCAAATTCTGAGATATGCCTTTGGTCTAACTCCTCAGGGAAAGCTCGGATCTGAAAATGGTGTGTGATTTTGGCTTTCCAGACCCTGGGAAACACAAATATGTGTTTCCTTTTCATTTCTGAGCTCTGTGTCAAAAGTGATGTTTTCTGGCTGAATTCAGTCCTAAGGTAAATTCTGAGATACGTCTTGAGATAACTCCACAGGGAAAGCTCGGATCTGAAAATGGTGTGAGAATTCGGCTTTCCAGACCCTTGGGAACATGAATATGTGTTTCCTTTTCATTTCTGAGCTCTGTGTCAAAAGTGAGCTTTTTGGGCTGAATTCAGTCCTAAGGTAAATTCTGAGATACGTCTTGGGCTAACTCCACAAGGAAAGCTCGGATCTGAAAATGGTGTGAGAATTCGGCTTTCCAGACCCTGGGGAACATGAATATGTGTTTCATTTTCATTTCTGAGCTCTGTGTCAAAAGTGAAGTTTTCTGGCTGAATTGAGTTCAATGGCAAATTCTGAGATACTTCTTGGGCTAACTCCACAGGGAAAGCTCGGATTTGAAAATGGTGTGAGATTTTGGCTTTCCAGACCCTGGGGAACATGAATATGTCTTTCTTTTTCATTTCTGAGCTCTGTGTCAAAAGTGAGGTTTTCGGGTTGAATTCAGTCCTAAGGTAAATTCTGAGATACGTCTTGGGCTAACTCCACAAGGAAAGCTCGGATCTGAAAATGGTGTGAGAATTCGGCTTTCCAGACTCTGGGGAACATGAATATGTGTTTCTTTTTCATTTCTGAGCTCTGTGTCAAAAGTGAAGTTTTCGGGCTGAATTCAGTCCTAAGGTAAATTCTGAGATACGCCTTGGTCTAACTCCTCAAGGAAAGCTCAGATCTAAAAATAGTGTGTGATTTTGGCTTCCCAGACCCTGGGAAACATGAATATGTGTTTCCTTTTCATTTCTGAGCTCTATGTCAAAAGTGAGGTTTTCTGGCTGAATTGAGGTCAATGGCACATTCTGAGATACGTCTTGGGCTAACTCCACAGGGAACGCTCAGATCTGAAAATGGTGTGAGATACTGGCTTTCCAGACCCTAGGGAACATGAATATGTGTTTCCTTTTCATTTCTGAGCTCTGTGTTAAAAGTGAAGTTTTCTGGCTGAAATAAACCCTAAGACAAATTCTGAGATACTCCTTGGGCTAACTCCTCCAGGAAAGCTCGGATCTGAAAATAGTGTGTGATTTTGGCTTCTCAGACCCTGGGAAACATGAATATGTGTTTCCTTTTCATTTCTGAGCTCTGTGTCAAAAGTGAAGTTTTCCGGTGAAATGAGCCCTAAGGCAAATTATGAGGTACGCCTTGGTCTAACTCCTCAGGGAAAGCTCGGACCTGAAAATGGTGTATGATTTTGGCTTTCCAGACCCTGGGAAACATGAATATGTGTTTCTTTTTCATTTCTGAGCTCTGTGTCAAAAGTGAGGTTTTCTGGCTGAATTGAGTCCTAAGGCAAATTCTGAGATACGTCTTGGGCTAACTCCTCAGGGAAAGCTCGGATCTGAAAATGGGGTGAGAATTCGGCTTTCCAGACCCCAGGGAATATGAATATGTGTTTCCTTTTCATTTCTGAGCTCTGTGTCAAAAGTGAAGTGTTCTGGCTGAAATGAGTCCTAAGGCAAATTCGGAGATACATTTATTTATTTATTTATTTATTCATTTATGTGGTATTCTTATATGCCGCCCAACTCCCGAAGGACTCAGGGCGGTGTACAACAGACAAAAATACAGAATAACCAATTTATAAATAATACTTAAAAGCAATATAAAAATTCAAAAGAGACACAATATTTAAAATCACCCTACAACCATTCAACATCCATATATACTTGGGCTAACTCCACAGGGAAAGCTCGGATTTGAAAATGGTGTGAGATTCTGGCTTTCCAGACCCTGGGGAACATGAATATGTGTTTCTTTTTCATTTCTGAGCTCTATGTCAAAAGTGAGGTTTTCTGGCTGAATTGAGGTCAATGGCAGATTCTGAGATACGTCTTGGGCTAACTCCACAGGGAGAGCTCGGATCTGAAAATGGTGTGAGATACTGGCTTTCCAGACCCTAGGGAACATGAATATGTGTTTCCTTTTCATTTCTGAGCTCTGTGTCAAAAGTGAAGTTTTCTGGCTGAATTGAGTCCTTAGCCAAATTCTGAGATACCCCTTGGTCTAACTCCTCAGGGAAAGCTCGGATCTGAAAATGGTGTGTGATTTTGGCTTTCCAGACCCTGGGAAACATGAATATGTGTTTCCTTTTCATTTCTGAGCTCTATGTCAAAAGTGAGGTTTTCTGGCTGAATTGAGTTCAATGGCAAATTCTGAGATACATCTTGGGCTAACTCTACAGGGAAAGCTCGGATCTGAAAATAATGTGAGATACTGGCTTTCCAGACCCTAGGGAACATGAATATGTGTTTCCTTTTCATTTCTGAGCTCTATGTCAAAAGTGAGGTTTTCTGGCTGAATTGAGGTCAATGGCACATTCTGAGATACGTCTTGGGCTAACTCCACAGGGAACGCTCAGATCTGAAAATGGTGTGAGATACTGGCTTTCCAGACCCTAGGGAACATGAATATGTGTTTCCTTTTCATTTCTGAGCTCTGTGTTAAAAGTGAAGTTTTCTGGCTGAAATAAGCCCTAAGACAAATTCTGAGATACTCCTTGGGCTAACTCCTCCAGGAAAGCTCGGATCTGAAAATAGTGTGTGATTTTGGCTTCCCAGACCCTGGGAAACATGAATATGTGTTTCCTTTTCATTTCTGAGCTCTGTGTCAAAAGTGAGCTTTTCGGGCTGAATTCAGTCCTAAGGTAAATTCTGAGATACGTCTTGGGGTAACTCCAAAAGGAAAGCTCGGATCTGAAAATGGTGTGAGAATTCGGCTTTCCAGACCCTGGGGAACATGAATATGTGTTTCATTTTCATTTCTGAGCTCTGTGTCAAAAGTGAAGTTTTCTAGCTGAATTGAGTTCAATGGCAAATTCTGAGATACGTCTTGGGCTAACTCCACAGGGAAAGCTCGGATTTGAAAATGGTGTGAGATTTTGGCTTTCCAGACCCTGGGGAACATGAATATGTCTTTCTTTTTCATTTCTGAGCTCTATGTCAAAAGTGAGATTTTCTGGCTGAATTGAGTTTAATGGCAAATTCTGAGATACGTCTTGGGCTAACTCCATAGGGAAAGCTCGGATCTGAAAATAATGTGAGATACTGGCTTTCCAGACCCTGGGAAACATGAATATGTGTTCCCTTTTCATTTCTGTGCTCTCTGTCAAAAGTGATGTTTTCTGGCTGAATTGAGTTCAATGGCAAATTCTGAGATACGTCTTGGGCTAACGCCACAGGAAAAGCTCGGAACTGAAAAGGGTGTGAGATATTGGCTTTCCAGACCCTGGGGAACATGAATATGTGTTTCCTTTTCATTTCTGAGCTCTGTGTCAAAAGTGAAGTTTTCGGGCTGAATTCAGTCCTAAGGTAAATTCTGAGATACGCCTTGGTCTAACTCCTCAAGGAAAGCACGGATCTAAAAATAGTGTGTGATTTTGGCTTCCCAGACCCTGGGAAACATGAATATGTGTTTCCTTTTCATTTCTGAGCTCTATGTCAAAAGTGAGGTTTTCTGGCTGAATTGAGGTCAATGGCACATTCTGAGATACGTCTTGGGCTAACTCCACAGGGAACGCTCAGATCTGAAAATGGTGTGAGATACTGGCTCTCCAGACCCTAGGGAACATGAATATGTGTTTCCTTTTCATTTCTGAGCTCTGTGTCAAAAGTGAAGTTTTCCGGTGAAATGAGCCCTAAGGCAAATTATGAGGTACGCCTTGGTCTAACTCCTCAGGGAAAGCTCGGACCTGAAAATGGTGTATGATTTTGGCTTTCCAGACCCTGGGAAACATGAATATGTGTTTCTTTTTCATTTCTGAGCTCTGTGTCAAAAGTGAGGTTTTCTGGCTGAATTGAGTCCTAAGGCAAATTCTGAGATACGTCTTGGGCTAACTCCTCAGGGAAAGCTCGGATCTGAAAATGGGGTGAGAATTCGGCTTTCCAGACCCCAGGGAATATGAATATGTGTTTCCTTTTCATTTCTGAGCTCTGTGTCAAAAGTGAAGTGTTCTGGCTGAAATGAGTCCTAAGGCAAATTCGGAGATACATTTATTTATTTATTTATTTATTTATTTATTTGGTATTCTTATATGCCGCCCAACTCCCGAAGGACTCAGGGCGGTGTACAACAGACAAAAATACAGAATAACCAATTTATAAATAATACTTAAAAGCAATATAAAAATTCAAAAGAGACACAATATTTAAAATCACCCTACAACCATTCAACATCCATACATACTTGGGCTAACTCCACAGGGAAAGCTCGGATTTGAAAATGGTGTGAGATTTTGGCTTTCCAGACCCTGGGGAACATGAATATGTGTTTCTTTTTCATTTCTGAGCTCTATGTCAAAAGTGAGGTTTTCTGGCTGAATTGAGGTCAATGGCAGATTCTGAGATACGTCTTGGGCTAAATCCACAGGGAGAGCTCGGATCTGAAAATGGTGTGAGATACTGGCTTTCCAGACCCTAGGGAACATGAATATGTGTTTCCTTTTCATTTCTGAGCTCTGTGTCAAAAGTGAAGTTTTCTGGCTGAATTGAGTCCTTAGCCAAATTCTGAGATATGCCTTTGGTCTAACTCCTCAGGGAAAGCTCGGATCTGAAAATGGTGTGTGATTTTGGCTTTCCAGACCCTGGGAAACACAAATATGTGTTTCCTTTTCATTTCTGAGCTCTGTGTCAAAAGTGATGTTTTCTGGCTGAATTCAGTCCTAAGGTAAATTCTGAGATACGTCTTGAGATAACTCCACAGGGAAAGCTCGGATCTGAAAATGGTGTGAGAATTCGGCTTTCCAGACCCTTGGGAACATGAATATGTGTTTCCTTTTCATTTCTGAGCTCTGTGTCAAAAGTGAGCTTTTTGGGCTGAATTCAGTCCTAAGGTAAATTCTGAGATACGTCTTGGGCTAACTCCACAAGGAAAGCTCGGATCTGAAAATGGTGTGAGAATTCGGCTTTCCAGACCCTGGGGAACATGAATATGTGTTTCATTTTCATTTCTGAGCTCTGTGTCAAAAGTGAAGTTTTCTGGCTGAATTGAGTTCAATGGCAAATTCTGAGATACTTCTTGGGCTAACTCCACAGGGAAAGCTCGGATTTGAAAATGGTGTGAGATTTTGGCTTTCCAGACCCTGGGGAACATGAATATGTCTTTCTTTTTCATTTCTGAGCTCTGTGTCAAAAGTGAGGTTTTCGGGTTGAATTCAGTCCTAAGGTAAATTCTGAGATACGTCTTGGGCTAACTCCACAAGGAAAGCTCGGATCTGAAAATGGTGTGAGAATTCGGCTTTCCAGACTCTGGGGAACATGAATATGTGTTTCTTTTTCATTTCTGAGCTCTGTGTCAAAAGTGAAGTTTTCGGGCTGAATTCAGTCCTAAGGTAAATTCTGAGATACGCCTTGGTCTAACTCCTCAAGGAAAGCTCAGATCTAAAAATAGTGTGTGATTTTGGCTTCCCAGACCCTGGGAAACATGAATATGTGTTTCCTTTTCATTTCTGAGCTCTATGTCAAAAGTGAGGTTTTCTGGCTGAATTGAGGTCAATGGCACATTCTGAGATACGTCTTGGGCTAACTCCACAGGGAACGCTCAGATCTGAAAATGGTGTGAGATACTGGCTTTCCAGACCCTAGGGAACATGAATATGTGTTTCCTTTTCATTTCTGAGCTCTGTGTTAAAAGTGAAGTTTTCTGGCTGAAATAAACCCTAAGACAAATTCTGAGATACTCCTTGGGCTAACTCCTCCAGGAAAGCTCGGATCTGAAAATAGTGTGTGATTTTGGCTTCTCAGACCCTGGGAAACATGAATATGTGTTTCCTTTTCATTTCTGAGCTCTGTGTCAAAAGTGAAGTTTTCCGGTGAAATGAGCCCTAAGGCAAATTATGAGGTACGCCTTGGTCTAACTCCTCAGGGAAAGCTCGGACCTGAAAATGGTGTATGATTTTGGCTTTCCAGACCCTGGGAAACATGAATATGTGTTTCTTTTTCATTTCTGAGCTCTGTGTCAAAAGTGAGGTTTTCTGGCTGAATTGAGTCCTAAGGCAAATTCTGAGATACGTCTTGGGCTAACTCCTCAGGGAAAGCTCGGATCTGAAAATGGGGTGAGAATTCGGCTTTCCAGACCCCAGGGAATATGAATATGTGTTTCCTTTTCATTTCTGAGCTCTGTGTCAAAAGTGAAGTGTTCTGGCTGAAATGAGTCCTAAGGCAAATTCGGAGATACATTTATTTATTTATTTATTTATTCATTTATGTGGTATTCTTATATGCCGCCCAACTCCCGAAGGACTCAGGGCGGTGTACAACAGACAAAAATACAGAATAACCAATTTATAAATAATACTTAAAAGCAATATAAAAATTCAAAAGAGACACAATATTTAAAATCACCCTACAACCATTCAACATCCATATATACTTGGGCTAACTCCACAGGGAAAGCTCGGATTTGAAAATGGTGTGAGATTCTGGCTTTCCAGACCCTGGGGAACATGAATATGTGTTTCTTTTTCATTTCTGAGCTCTATGTCAAAAGTGAGGTTTTCTGGCTGAATTGAGGTCAATGGCAGATTCTGAGATACGTCTTGGGCTAACTCCACAGGGAGAGCTCGGATCTGAAAATGGTGTGAGATACTGGCTTTCCAGACCCTAGGGAACATGAATATGTGTTTCCTTTTCATTTCTGAGCTCTGTGTCAAAAGTGAAGTTTTCTGGCTGAATTGAGTCCTTAGCCAAATTCTGAGATACCCCTTGGTCTAACTCCTCAGGGAAAGCTCGGATCTGAAAATGGTGTGTGATTTTGGCTTTCCAGACCCTGGGAAACATGAATATGTGTTTCCTTTTCATTTCTGAGCTCTATGTCAAAAGTGAGGTTTTCTGGCTGAATTGAGTTCAATGGCAAATTCTGAGATACATCTTGGGCTAACTCTACAGGGAAAGCTCGGATCTGAAAATAATGTGAGATACTGGCTTTCCAGACCCTAGGGAACATGAATATGTGTTTCCTTTTCATTTCTGTGCTCTGTGTCAAAAGTGAAGTTTTCTGGCTGAATTGAGTTCAATGGCAAATTCTGAGATACGTCTTGGGCTAACTCCACAGGAAAAGCTCGGAACTGAAAATGGTGTGAGAATTCGGCTTTCCAGACCCTGGGAAATATGAATATGTGTTTCTTTTTCATTTCTGAGCTCTGTGTCAAAAGTGAGGTTTTCCAGCTGAAATGAGTCCTAAGGCAAATTCTGAGATACCCCTTGGGCTAACTCCACAGGGAAAGCTCGGATCTGAAAATGGGGTGAGAATTCGGCTTTCCAGACCCTAGGGAATATGAATATGTGTTTCCTTTTCATTTCTGAGCTCTGTGTCAAAAGTGAGGTTTTCTGGCTGAATTCAGTCCTAAGGTAAATTCTAAGATACGTCTTGAGCTAACTCCACAGGGAAAGCTCGGATCTGAAAATGGTGTGAGAATTTGGCTTTCCAGACCCTTGGGAACATGAATATTTGTTTCCTTTTCATTTCTGAGCTCTGTGTCAAAAGTGAGCTTTTCGGGTTGAATTCAGTCCTAAGGTAAATTCTGAGATACGTCGTGGGCTAACTCCACAAGGAAAGCTCGGATCTGAAAATGGTGTGAGAATTTGGCTTTCCAGACCCTGGGGAACATGAATATGTGTTTCATTTTCATTTCTGAGCTCTGTGTCAAAAGTGAAGTTTTCTGGCTGAATTGAGTTCAATGGCAAATTCTGAAATACGTCTTGGGCTAACTCCACAGGGAAAGCTCGGATTTGAAAATGGTGTGAGATTTTGGCTTTCCAGACCCTGGGGAACATGAATATGTGTTTCTTTTTCATTTCTGAGCTCTATGTCAAAAGTGAGGTTTTCTGGCTGAATTGAGTTCAATGGCAAATTCTGATATACGTCTTGGGCTAACTCCACAGGGAAAGCTCGGATCTGAAAATGGGGTGAGAATTCGGCTTTCCAGACACTAGGGAATACGAATATGTGTTTCTTTTTCATTTCTGTGCTCTGTGTCAAAAGTGAAGTTTTCTGGCTGAATTGAGTTCAATGGCAAATTCTGAGATACGTCTTGGGCTAACGCCACAGGAAAAGCTCGGAACTGAAAAGGGTGTGAGATATTGGCTTTCCAGACCCTAGGGAACATGAATATGTGTTTCCTTTTCATTTCTGAGTTCTGTGTCAAAAGTGAAGTTTTCTGGCTGAAATAAGCCCTAAGGCAAATTCTGAGATACGCCTTGGTCTGACTCCTCAAGGAAAGCTCGGATCTGAAAATGGTGTGTGATTTTGGCTTTCCAGAACCTGGGAAACATGAATATATGTTTCCTTTTCATTTCTGAGCTCTGTGTCAAAAGTGAGGTTTTCTGGCTGAATTTAGTCCTAAGGCAACTTCTGTGAGACTCCTTGGGCTAACTCCTCCAGGAAAGCTCAGATCTGAAAATAGTGTGTGATTTTGGCTTCCCATACCCTGGGAAACATGAATATGTGTTTCCTTTTCATTTCTGAGCTCTGTGTCAAAAGTGAGGTTTTCGGGCTGTTTTCAGTCCTAAGGTAAATTCTGAGATACGTCTTGGGCTAACTCCACAGGGAAAGCTCGGATCTGAAAATGGTATGAGAATTCGGCTTTCCAGACCCTGGGGAACATGAATATGTGTTTCCTTTTCATTTCTGAGCTCTGTGTCAAAAGTGAGGTTTTCGGGTTGAATTCAGTCCTAAGGTAAATTCTGAGATACGTCTTGGGCTAACTCCACAAGGAAAGCTCGGATCTGAAAATGGTGTGAGAATTCGGCTTTCCAGACTCTGGGGAACATGAATATGTGTTTCTTTTTCATTTCTGAGCTCTGTGTCAAAAGTGAAGTTTTCGGGCTGAATTCAGTCCTAAGGTAAATTCTGAGATACGCCTTGGTCTAACTCCTCAAGGAAAGCTCGGATCTAAAAATAGTGTGTGATTTTGGCTTCCCAGACCCTGGGAAACATGAATATGTGTTTCCTTTTCATTTCTGAGCTCTATGTCAAAAGTGAGGTTTTCTGGCTGAATTGAGGTCAATGGCACATTCTGAGATACGTCTTGGGCTAACTCCACAGGGAACGCTCAGATCTGAAAATGGTGTGAGATACTGGCTTTCCAGACCCTAGGGAACATGAATATGTGTTTCCTTTTCATTTCTGAGCTCTGTGTTAAAAGTGAAGTTTTCTGGCTGAAATAAGCCCTAAGACAAATTCTGAGATACTCCTTGGGCTAACTCCTCCAGGAAAGCTCGGATCTGAAAATAGTGTGTGATTTTGGCTTCCCAGACCCTGGGAAACACGAATATGTGTTTCCTTTTCATTTCTGAGCTCTGTGTCAAAAGTGAAGTTTTCCGGTGAAATGAGCCCTAAGGCAAATTATGAGGTACGCCTTGGTCTAACTCCTCAGGGAAAGCTCGGACCTGAAAATGGTGTATGATTTTGGCTTTCCAGACCCTGGGAAACATGAATATGTGTTTCTTTTTCATTTCTGAGCTCTGTGTCAAAAGTGAGGTTTTCTGGCTGAATTGAGTCCTAAGGCAAATTCTGAGATACGTCTTGGGCTAACTCCTCAGGGAAAGCTCGGATCTGAAAATGGGGTGAGAATTCGGCTTTCCAGACCCCAGGGAATATGAATATGTGTTTCCTTTTCATTTCTGAGCTCTGTGTCAAAAGTGAAGTGTTCTGGCTGAAATGAGTCCTAAGGCAAATTCGGAGATACATTTATTTATTTATTTATTTATTTATTTATTTGGTATTCTTATATGCCGCCCAACTCCCGAAGGACTCAGGGCGGTGTACAACAGACAAAAATACAGAATAACCAATTTATAAATAATACTTAAAAGCAATATAAAAATTCAAAAGAGACACAATATTTAAAATCACCCTACAACAATTCAACATCCATACATACTTGGGCTAACTCCACAGGGAAAGCTCGGATTTGAAAATGGTGTGAGATTTTGGCTTTCCAGACCCTGGGGAACATGAATATGTGTTTCTTTTTCATTTCTGAGCTCTATGTCAAAAGTGAGGTTTTCTGGCTGAATTGAGGTCAATGGCAGATTCTGAGATACGTCTTGGGCTAAATCCACAGGGAGAGCTCGGATCTGAAAATGGTGTGAGATACTGGCTTTCCAGACCCTAGGGAACATGAATATGTGTTTCCTTTTCATTTCTGAGCTCTGTGTCAAAAGTGAAGTTTTCTGGCTGAATTGAGTCCTTAGCCAAATTCTGAGATATGCCTTTGGTCTAACTCCTCAGGGAAAGCTCGGATCTGAAAATGGTGTGTGATTTTGGCTTTCCAGACCCTGGGAAACACAAATATGTGTTTCCTTTTCATTTCTGAGCTCTGTGTCAAAAGTGAGGTTTTCTGGCTGAATTCAGTCCTAAGGTAAATTCTGAGATACGTCTTGAGATAACTCCACAGGGAAAGCTCGGATCTGAAAATGGTGTGAGAATTCGGCTTTCCAGACCCTTGGGAACATGAATATGCGTTTCCTTTTCATTTCTGAGCTCTGTGTCAAAAGTGAGCTTTTTGGGCTGAATTCAGTCCTAAGGTAAATTCTGAGATACCCCTTGGTCTAACTCCTCAGGGAAAGCTCGGATCTGAAAATGGTGTGTGATTTTGGCTTTCCAGACCCTGGGAAACATGAATATGTGTTTCCTTTTCATTTCTGAGCTCTGTGTCAAAAGTGAAGTTTTCTGGCTGAAATAAGCTCTAAGGCAAATTCTGAGATACGCCTTGATCTAACTCCTCAAGGAAAGCTCGGATCTGAATATGGTGTGAGAATTCGGCTTTCCAGACACCAGGGAACATGAATATGTGTTTCCTTTTCATTTCTGTGCTCTGTGTCAAAAGTGAAGTTTTCTGGCTGAATTGAGTTCAATGGCAAATTCTGAGATACGTCTTGGGCTAACTCCACAGGAAAAGCTCGGATCTGAAAATGGTGTGAGAATTCGGCTTTCCAGACCCTTGGGAACATGAATATGCGTTTCCTTTTCATTTCTGAGCTCTGTGTCAAAAGTGAGCTTTTTGGGCTGAATTCAGTCCTAAGGTAAATTCTGAGATACGTCTTGGGCTAACTCCTCAGGGAAAGCTCGGATCTGAAAATGGTGTGAGAATTCGGCTTTCCAGACCCTAGGGAATATGAATATGTGTTTCCTTTTCATTTCTGAGCTCTTTGTCAAAAGTGAAGTTTTCTGGCTTAAATGAGTCCTAAGGCAAATTCTGAGATACGTCTTGGGCTAACTCCTCAGGGAAAGCTCGGTTCTGAAAATGGTGTGAGATTTTGGCTTTCCAGACACCAGGGAACATGAATATGTGTTTCCTTTTCATTTCTGAGCTCTGTGTCAAAAGTGAGGTTTTCTGGCTGAATTCAGTCCTAAGGTAAATTCTGAGATACGTCTTGAGATAACTCCACAGGGAAAGCTCGGATCTGAAAATGGTGTGAGAATTCGGCTTTCCAGACCCTTGGGAACATGAATATGTGTTTCCTTTTCATTTCTGAGCTCTGTGTCAAAAGTGAGCTTTTCGGGCTGAATTCAGTCCTAAGGTAAATTCTGAGAAACGTCTTGGGGTAACTCCAAAAGGAAAGCTCGGATCTGAAAATGGTGTGAGAATTCGGCTTTCCAGACCCTGGGGAACATGAATATGTGTTTCATTTTCATTTCTGAGCTCTGTGTCAAAAGTGAAGTTTTCTAGCTGAATTGAGTTCAATGGCAAATTCTGAGATACGTCTTGGGCTAACTCCACAGGGAAAGCTCGGATTTGAAAATGGTGTGAGATTTTGGCTTTCCAGACCCTGGGGAACATGAATATGTCTTTCTTTTTCATTTCTGAGCTCTATGTCAAAAGTGAGATTTTCTGGCTGAATTGAGTTTAATGGCAAATTCTGAGATACGTCTTGGGCTAACTCCATAGGGAAAGCTCGGATCTGAAAATAATGTGAGATACTGGCTTTCCAGACCCTGGGAAACATGAATATGTGTTCCCTTTTCATTTCTGTGCTCTCTGTCAAAAGTGATGTTTTCTGGCTGAATTGAGTTCAATGGCAAATTCTGAGATACGTCTTGGGCTAACGCCACAGGAAAAGCTCGGAACTGAAAAGGGTGTGAGATATTGGCTTTCCAGACCCTAGGGAACATGAATATGTGTTTCCTTTTCATTTCTGAGTTCTGTGTCAAAAGTGAAGTTTTCTGGCTGAAATAAGCCCTAAGGCAAATTCTGAGATACGCCTTGGTCTGACTCCTCAAGGAAAGCTCGGATCTGAAAATGGTGTGTGATTTTGGCTTTCCAGAACCTGGGAAACATGAATATATGTTTCCTTTTCATTTCTGAGCTCTGTGTCAAAAGTGAGGTTTTCTGGCTGAATTTAGTCCTAAGGCAACTTCTGTGAGACTCCTTGGGCTAACTCCTCCAGGAAAGCTCAGATCTGAAAATAGTGTGTGATTTTGGCTTTCCAGACCCTGGGGAACATGAATATGTGTTTCCTTTTCATTTCTGAGCTCTGTGTCAAAAGTGAGGTTTTCGGGTTGAATTCAGTCCTAAGGTAAATTCTGAGATACGTCTTGGGCTAACTCCACAAGGAAAGCTCGGATCTGAAAATGGTGTGAGAATTCGGCTTTCCAGACTCTGGGAAACATGAATATGTGTTTCTTTTTCATTTCTGAGCTCTGTGTCAAAAGTGAAGTTTTCGGGCTGAATTCAGTCCTAAGGTAAATTCTGAGATACGCCTTGGTCTAACTCCTCAAGGAAAGCACGGATCTAAAAATAGTGTGTGATTTTGGCTTCCCAGACCCTGGGAAACATGAATATGTGTTTCCTTTTCATTTCTGAGCTCTATGTCAAAAGTGAGGTTTTCTGGCGGAATTGAGGTCAATGGCACATTCTGAGATACGTCTTGGGCTAACTCCACAGGGAACGCTCAGTTCTGAAAATGGTGTGAGATACTGGCTTTCCAGACCCTAGGGAACATGAATATGTGTTTCCTTTTCATTTCTGAGCTCTGTGTTAAAAGTGAAGTTTTCTGGCTGAAATAAGCCCTAAGACAAATTCTGAGATACTCCTTGGGCTAACTCCTCCAGGAAAGCTCGGATCTGAAAATAGTGTGTGATTTTGGCTTCCCAGACCCTGGGAAACATGAATATGTGTTTCCTTTTCATTTCTGAGCTCTGTGTCAAAAGTGAGCTTTTCGGGCTGAATTCAGTCCTAAGGTAAATTCTGAGATACGTCTTGGGGTAACTCCAAAAGGAAAGCTCGGATCTGAAAATGGTGTGAGAATTCGGCTTTCCAGACCCTGGGGAACATGAATATGTGTTTCATTTTCATTTCTGAGCTCTGTGTCAAAAGTGAAGTTTTCTAGCTGAATTGAGTTCAATGGCAAATTCTGAGATACGTCTTGGGCTAACTCCACAGGGAAAGCTCGGATTTGAAAATGGTGTGAGATTTTGGCTTTCCAGACCCTGGGGAACATGAATATGTCTTTCTTTTTCATTTCTGAGCTCTATGTCAAAAGTGAGATTTTCTGGCTGAATTGAGTTTAATGGCAAATTCTGAGATACGTCTTGGGCTAACTCCATAGGGAAAGCTCGGATCTGAAAATAATGTGAGATACTGGCTTTCCAGACCCTGGGAAACATGAATATGTGTTCCCTTTTCATTTCTGTGCTCTCTGTCAAAAGTGATGTTTTCTGGCTGAATTGAGTTCAATGGCAAATTCTGAGATACGTCTTGGGCTAACGCCACAGGAAAAGCTCGGAACTGAAAAGGGTGTGAGATATTGGCTTTCCAGACCCTGGGGAACATGAATATGTGTTTCCTTTTCATTTCTGAGCTCTGTGTCAAAAGTGAGGTTTTCGGGTTGAATTCAGTCCTAAGGTAAATTCTGAGATACGTCTTGGGCTAACTCCACAAGGAAAGCTCGGATCTGAAAATGGTGTGAGAATTCGGCTTTCCAGACTCTGGGGAACATGAATATGTGTTTCTTTTTCATTTCTGAGCTCTGTGTCAAAAGTGAAGTTTTCGGGCTGAATTCAGTCCTAAGGTAAATTCTGAGATACGCCTTGGTCTAACTCCTCAAGGAAAGCACGGATCTAAAAATAGTGTGTGATTTTGGCTTCCCAGACCCTGGGAAACATGAATATGTGTTTCCTTTTCATTTCTGAGCTCTATGTCAAAAGTGAGGTTTTCTGGCTGAATTGAGGTCAATGGCACATTCTGAGATACGTCTTGGGCTAACTCCACAGGGAACGCTCAGATCTGAAAATGGTGTGAGATACTGGCTCTCCAGACCCTAGGGAACAGGAATATGTGTTTCCTTTTCATTTCTGAGCTCTGTGTCAAAAGTGAAGTTTTCCGGTGAAATGAGCCCTAAGGCAAATTATGAGGTACGCCTTGGTCTAACTCCTCAGGGAAAGCTCGGACCTGAAAATGGTGTATGATTTTGGCTTTCCAGACCCTGGGAAACATGAATATGTGTTTCTTTTTCATTTCTGAGCTCTGTGTCAAAAGTGAGGTTTTCTGGCTGAATTGAGTCCTAAGGCAAATTCTGAGATACGTCTTGGGCTAACTCCTCAGGGAAAGCTCGGATCTGAAAATGGGGTGAGAATTCGGCTTTCCAGACCCCAGGGAATATGAATATGTGTTTCCTTTTCATTTCTGAGCTCTGTGTCAAAAGTGAAGTGTTCTGGCTGAAATGAGTCCTAAGGCAAATTCGGAGATACATTTATTTATTTATTTATTTATTTATTTATTTGGTATTCTTATATGCCGCCCAACTCCCGAAGGACTCAGGGCGGTGTACAACAGACAAAAATACAGAATAACCAATTTATAAATAATACTTAAAAGCAATATAAAAATTCAAAAGAGACACAATATTTAAAATCACCCTACAACCATTCAACATCCATACATACTTGGGCTAACTCCACAGGGAAAGCTCGGATTTGAAAATGGTGTGAGATTTTGGCTTTCCAGACCCTGGGGAACATGAATATGTGTTTCTTTTTCATTTCTGAGCTCTATGTCAAAAGTGAGGTTTTCTGGCTGAATTGAGGTCAATGGCAGATTCTGAGATACGTCTTGGGCTAAATCCACAGGGAGAGCTCGGATCTGAAAATGGTGTGAGATACTGGCTTTCCAGACCCTAGGGAACATGAATATGTGTTTCCTTTTCATTTCTGAGCTCTGTGTCAAAAGTGAAGTTTTCTGGCTGAATTGAGTCCTTAGCCAAATTCTGAGATATGCCTTTGGTCTAACTCCTCAGGGAAAGCTCGGATCTGAAAATGGTGTGTGATTTTGGCTTTCCAGACCCTGGGAAACACAAATATGTGTTTCCTTTTCATTTCTGAGCTCTGTGTCAAAAGTGATGTTTTCTGGCTGAATTCAGTCCTAAGGTAAATTCTGAGATACGTCTTGAGATAACTCCACAGGGAAAGCTCGGATCTGAAAATGGTGTGAGAATTCGGCTTTCCAGACCCTTGGGAACATGAATATGTGTTTCCTTTTCATTTCTGAGCTCTGTGTCAAAAGTGAGCTTTTTGGGCTGAATTCAGTCCTAAGGTAAATTCTGAGATACGTCTTGGGCTAACTCCACAAGGAAAGCTCGGATCTGAAAATGGTGTAAGAATTCGGCTTTCCAGACCCTGGGGAACATGAATATGTGTTTCATTTTCATTTCTGAGCTCTGTGTCAAAAGTGAAGTTTTCTGGCTGAATTGAGTTCAATGGCAAATTCTGAGATACTTCTTGGGCTAACTCCACAGGGAAAGCTCGGATTTGAAAATGGTGTGAGATTTTGGCTTTCCAGACCCTGGGGAACATGAATATGTCTTTCTTTTTCATTTCTGAGCTCTGTGTCAAAAGTGAGGTTTTCGGGTTGAATTCAGTCCTAAGGTAAATTCTGAGATACGTCTTGGGCTAACTCCACAAGGAAAGCTCGGATCTGAAAATGGTGTGAGAATTCGGCTTTCCAGACTCTGGGGAACATGAATATGTGTTTCTTTTTCATTTCTGAGCTCTGTGTCAAAAGTGAAGTTTTCGGGCTGAATTCAGTCCTAAGGTAAATTCTGAGATACGCCTTGGTCTAACTCCTCAAGGAAAGCTCAGATCTAAAAATAGTGTGTGATTTTGGCTTCCCAGACCCTGGGAAACATGAATATGTGTTTCCTTTTCATTTCTGAGCTCTATGTCAAAAGTGAGGTTTTCTGGCTGAATTGAGGTCAATGGCACATTCTGAGATACGTCTTGGGCTAACTCCACAGGGAACGCTCAGATCTGAAAATGGTGTGAGATACTGGCTTTCCAGACCCTAGGGAACATGAATATGTGTTTCCTTTTCATTTCTGAGCTCTGTGTTAAAAGTGAAGTTTTCTGGCTGAAATAAACCCTAAGACAAATTCTGAGATACTCCTTGGGCTAACTCCTCCAGGAAAGCTCGGATCTGAAAATAGTGTGTGATTTTGGCTTCTCAGACCCTGGGAAACATGAATATGTGTTTCCTTTTCATTTCTGAGCTCTGTGTCAAAAGTGAAGTTTTCCGGTGAAATGAGCCCTAAGGCAAATTATGAGGTACGCCTTGGTCTAACTCCTCAGGGAAAGCTCGGACCTGAAAATGGTGTATGATTTTGGCTTTCCAGACCCTGGGAAACATGAATATGTGTTTCTTTTTCATTTCTGAGCTCTGTGTCAAAAGTGAGGTTTTCTGGCTGAATTGAGTCCTAAGGCAAATTCTGAGATACGTCTTGGGCTAACTCCTCAGGGAAAGCTCGGATCTGAAAATGGGGTGAGAATTCGGCTTTCCAGACCCCAGGGAATATGAATATGTGTTTCCTTTTCATTTCTGAGCTCTGTGTCAAAAGTGAAGTGTTCTGGCTGAAATGAGTCCTAAGGCAAATTCGGAGATACATTTATTTATTTATTTATTTATTCATTTATGTGGTATTCTTATATGCCGCCCAACTCCCGAAGGACTCAGGGCGGTGTACAACAGACAAAAATACAGAATAACCAATTTATAAATAATACTTAAAAGCAATATAAAAATTCAAAAGAGACACAATATTTAAAATCACCCTACAACCATTCAACATCCATATATACTTGGGCTAACTCCACAGGGAAAGCTCGGATTTGAAAATGGTGTGAGATTCTGGCTTTCCAGACCCTGGGGAACATGAATATGTGTTTCTTTTTCATTTCTGAGCTCTATGTCAAAAGTGAGGTTTTCTGGCTGAATTGAGGTCAATGGCAGATTCTGAGATACGTCTTGGGCTAACTCCACAGGGAGAGCTCGGATCTGAAAATGGTGTGAGATACTGGCTTTCCAGACCCTAGGGAACATGAATATGTGTTTCCTTTTCATTTCTGAGCTCTGTGTCAAAAGTGAAGTTTTCTGGCTGAATTGAGTCCTTAGCCAAATTCTGAGATACCCCTTGGTCTAACTCCTCAGGGAAAGCTCGGATCTGAAAATGGTGTGTGATTTTGGCTTTCCAGACCCTGGGAAACATGAATATGTGTTTCCTTTTCATTTCTGAGCTCTATGTCAAAAGTGAGGTTTTCTGGCTGAATTGAGTTCAATGGCAAATTCTGAGATACATCTTGGGCTAACTCTACAGGGAAAGCTCGGATCTGAAAATAATGTGAGATACTGGCTTTCCAGACCCTAGGGAACATGAATATGTGTTTCCTTTTCATTTCTGTGCTCTGTGTCAAAAGTGAAGTTTTCTGGCTGAATTGAGTTCAATGGCAAATTCTGAGATACGTCTTGGGCTAACTCCACAGGAAAAGCTCGGAACTGAAAATCGTGTGAGAATTCGGCTTTCCAGACCCTGGGAAATATGAATATGTGTTTCTTTTTCATTTCTGAGCTCTGTGTCAAAAGTGAGGTTTTCCAGCTGAAATGAGTCCTAAGGCAAATTCTGAGATACCCCTTGGGCTAACTCCACAGGGAAAGCTCGGATCTGAAAATGGGGTGAGAATTCGGCTTTCCAGACCCTAGGGAATATGAATATGTGTTTCCTTTTCATTTCTGAGTTCTTTGTCAAAAGTGAAGTTTTCTGGCTGAAATGAGTCCTAAGGCAAATTCTGAGATACGTCTTGGGCTAACTCCTCAGGGAAAGCTCGGTTCTGAAAATGGTGTGAGATTTTGGCTTTCCAGACACCAGGGAACATGAATATGTGTTTCCTTTTCATTTCTGAGCTCTGTGTCAAAAGTGAGGTTTTCTGGCTGAATTCAGTCCTAAGGTAAATTCTAAGATACGTCTTGAGCTAACTCCACAGGGAAAGCTCGGATCTGAAAATGGTGTGAGAATTTGGCTTTCCAGACCCTTGGGAACATGAATATTTGTTTCCTTTTCATTTCTGAGCTCTGTGTCAAAAGTGAGCTTTTCGGGTTGAATTCAGTCCTAAGGTAAATTCTGAGATACCTCTTGGGCTAACTCCTCAGGGAAAGCTCGGTTCTGAAAATGGTGTGAGATTTTGGCTTTCCAGACCCCAGGGAACATGAATATGTGTTTCTTTTTCATTTCTGAGCTCTATGTCAAAAGTGAGGTTTTCGGGCTGAATTCAGTCCTAAGGTAAATTCTGAGATACGTCGTGGGCTAACTCCACAAGGAAAGCTCGGATCTGAAAATGGTGTGAGAATTTGGCTTTCCAGACCCTGGGGAACATGAATATGTGTTTCATTTTCATTTCTGAGCTCTGTGTCAAAAGTGAAGTTTTCTGGCTGAATTGAGTCCTAAGGCAAATTCTGAGATACGTCTTGGGCTAACTCCTCAGGGAAAGCTCGGATCTGAAAATGGGGTGAGAATTCGGCTTTCCAGACCCCAGGGAATATGAATATGTGTTTCCTTTTCATTTCTGAGCTCTGTGTCAAAAGTGAAGTGTTCTGGCTGAAATGAGTCCTAAGGCAAATTCGGAGATACATTTATTTATTTATTTATTTATTCATTTATTTGGTATTCTTATATGCCACCCAACTCCCGAAGGACTCAGGGCGGTGTACAACAGACAAAAATACAGAATAACCAATTTATAAATAATACTTAAAAGCAATATAAAAATTCAAAAGAGACACAATATTTAAAATCACCCTACAACCATTCAACATCCATATATACTTGGGCTAACTCCACAGGGAAAGCTCGGATTTGAAAATGGTGTGAGATTCTGGCTTTCCAGACCCTGGGGAACATGAATATGTGTTTCTTTTTCATTTCTGAGGTCTATGTCAAAAGTGAGGTTTTCTGGCTGAATTGAGGTCAATGGCAGATTCTGAGATACGTCTTGGGCTAACTCCACAGGGAGAGCTCGGATCTGAAAATGGTGTGAGATACTGGCTTTCCAGACCCTAGGGAACATGAATATGTGTTTCCTTTTCATTTCTGAGCTCTGTGTCAAAAGTGAAGTTTTCTGGCTGAATTGAGTCCTTAGCCAAATTCTGAGATACCCCTTGGTCTAACTCCTCAGGGAAAGCTCGGATCTGAAAATGGTGTGTGATTTTGGCTTTCCAGACCCTGGGAAACATGAATATGTGTTTCCTTTTCATTTCTGAGCTCTATGTCAAAAGTGAGGTTTTCTGGCTGAATTGAGTTCAATGGCAAATTCTGAGATACATCTTGGGCTAACTCTACAGGGAAAGCTCGGATCTGAAAATAATGTGAGATACTGGCTTTCCAGACCCTAGGGAACATGAATATGTGTTTCCTTTTCATTTCTGTGCTCTGTGTCAAAAGTGAAGTTTTCTGGCTGAATTGAGTTCAATGGCAAATTCTGAGATACGTCTTGGGCTAACTCCACAGGAAAAGCTCGGAACTGAAAATCGTGTGAGAATTCGGCTTTCCAGACCCTGGGAAATATGAATATGTGTTTCTTTTTCATTTCTGAGCTCTGTGTCAAAAGTGAGGTTTTCCAGCTGAAATGAGTCCTAAGGCAAATTCTGAGATACCCCTTGGGCTAACTCCACAGGGAAAGCTCGGATCTGAAAATGGGGTGAGAATTCGGCTTTCCAGACCCTAGGGAATATGAATATGTGTTTCCTTTTCATTTCTGAGTTCTTTGTCAAAAGTGAAGTTTTCTGGCTGAAATGAGTCCTAAGGCAAATTCTGAGATACGTCTTGGGCTAACTCCTCAGGGAAAGCTCGGTTCTGAAAATGGTGTGAGATTTTGGCTTTCCAGACACCAGGGAACATGAATATGTGTTTCCTTTTCATTTCTGAGCTCTGTGTCAAAAGTGAGGTTTTCTGGCTGAATTCAGTCCTAAGGTAAATTCTAAGATACGTCTTGAGCTAACTCCACAGGGAAAGCTCGGATCTGAAAATGGTGTGAGAATTTGGCTTTCCAGACCCTTGGGAACATGAATATTTGTTTCCTTTTCATTTCTGAGCTCTGTGTCAAAAGTGAGCTTTTCGGGTTGAATTCAGTCCTAAGGTAAATTCTGAGATACCTCTTGGGCTAACTCCTCAGGGAAAGCTCGGTTCTGAAAATGGTGTGAGATTTTGGCTTTCCAGACCCCAGGGAACATGAATATGTGTTTCTTTTTCATTTCTGAGCTCTATGTCAAAAGTGAGGTTTTCGGGCTGAATTCAGTCCTAAGGTAAATTCTGAGATACGTCGTGGGCTAACTCCACAAGGAAAGCTCGGATCTGAAAATGGTGTGAGAATTTGGCTTTCCAGACCCTGGGGAACATGAATATGTGTTTCATTTTCATTTCTGAGCTCTGTGTCAAAAGTGAAGTTTTCTGGCTGAATTGAGTTCAATGGCAAATTCTGAAATACGTCTTGGGCTAACTCCACAGGGAAAGCTCGGATTTGAAAATGGTGTGAGATTTTGGCTTTCCAGACCCTGGGGAACATGAATATGTGTTTCTTTTTCATTTCTGAGCTCTATGTCAAAAGTGAGGTTTTCTGGCTGAATTGAGTTCAATGGCAAATTCTGATATACGTCTTGGGCTAACTCCACAGGGAAAGCTCGGATCTGAAAATGGGGTGAGAATTCGGCTTTCCAGACACTAGGGAATACGAATATGTGTTTCTTTTTCATTTCTGTGCTCTGTGTCAAAAGTGAAGTTTTCTGGCTGAATTGAGTTCAATGGCAAATTCTGAGATACGTCTTGGGCAAACTCCACAGGGAAAGCTCGGATCTGAAAATGGGGTGAGAATTCGGCTTTCCAGACACTAGGGAATATGAATATGTGTTTCCTTTTCATTTCTGAGCTCTTTGTCAAAAGTGAAGTTTTCTGGCTGAAATGAGTCCTAAGGCAAATTCTGAGATATGTCTTGGGCTAACTCCTCAGGGAAAGCTCGGAACTGAAAAGGGTGTGAGAATTCGGCTTTCCAGTCCCTGGGAAACATGAATATGTGTTTCTTTTTCATTTCTGAGCTCTGTGTCAAAAGTGAGGTTTTCTAGCTGAAATGAGTCCTAAGGCAAATTCTGAGATACGTCTTGGGCTAACTCCACAGGGAAAGCTCGGATCTGAAAATGGGGTGAGAATTCGGCTTTCCAGACACTAGGGAATATGAATATGTGTTTCCTTTTCATTTCTGAGCTCTTTGTCAAAAGTGAAGTTTTCTGGCTGAAATGAGTCCTAAGGCAAATTCTGAGATACGTCTTGGGCTAACTCCTCAGGGAAAGCTCGGTTCTGAAAATGGTGTGAGATTTTGGCTTTCCAGAACCTGGGAAACATGAATATATGTTTCCTTTTCATTTCTGAGCTCTGTGTCAAAAGTGAGGTTTTCTGGCTGAATTGAGTTCAATGGCAAATTCTGAGATACGTCTTGGGCTAACTCCACAGGGAACGCTCAGATCTGAAAATGGTGTGAGATACTGGCTTTCCAGACCCTAGGGAACATGAATATGTGTTTCCTTTTCATTTCTGAGCTCTGTGTTAAAAGTGAAGTTTTCTGGCTGAAATAAGCCCTAAGACAAATTCTGAGATACTCCTTGGGCTAACTCCTCCAGGAAAGCTCGGATCTGAAAATAGTGTGTGATTTTGGCTTCCCAGACCCTGGGAAACATGAATATGTGTTTCCTTTTCATTTCTGAGCTCTGTGTCAAAAGTGAAGTTTTCCGGTGAAATGAGCCCTAAGGCAAATTATGAGGTACGCCTTGGTCTAACTCCTCAGGGAAAGCTCGGACCTGAAAATGGTGTATGATTTTGGCTTTCCAGACCCTGGGAAACATGAATATGTGTTTCTTTTTCATTTCTGAGCTCTGTGTCAAAAGTGAGGTTTTCTGGCTGAATTGAGTCCTAAGGCAAATTCTGAGATACGTCTTGGGCTAACTCCTCAGGGAAAGCTCGGATCTGAAAATGGGGTGAGAATTCGGCTTTCCAGACCCCAGGGAATATGAATATGTGTTTCCTTTTCATTTCTGAGCTCTGTGTCAAAAGTGAAGTGTTCTGGCTGAAATGAGTCCTAAGGCAAATTCGGAGATACATTTATTTATTTATTTATTTATTCATTTATTTGGTATTCTTATATGCCACCCAACTCCCGAAGGACTCAGGGCGGTGTACAACAGACAAAAATACAGAATAACCAATTTATAAATAATACTTAAAAGCAATATAAAAATTCAAAAGAGACACAATATTTAAAATCACCCTACAACCAGTCAACATCCATACATACTTGGGCTAACTCCACAGGAAAAGCTCGGATTTGAAAATGGTGTGAGATTTTGGCTTTCCAGACCCTGGGGAACATGAATATGTCTTTCTTTTTCATTTCTGAGCTCTATGTCAAAAGTGATGTTTTCTGGCTGAATTGAGTTTAATGGCAAATTCTGAGATACGTCTTGGGCTAACGCCACAGGAAAAGCTCGGAACTGAAAAGGGTGTGAGATATTGGCTTTCCAGACCCTAGGGAACATGAATATGTGTTTCCTTTTCATTTCTGAGCTCTGTGTTAAAAGTGAAGTTTTCTGGCTGAAATAAGCCCTAAGACAAATTCTGAGATACTCCTTGGGCTAACTCCTCCAGGAAAGCTCGGATCTGAAAATAGTGTGTGATTTTGGCTTCCCAGACCCTGGGAAACATGAATATGTGTTTCCTTTTCATTTCTGAGCTCTGTGTCAAAAGTGAAGTTTTCCGGTGAAATGAGCCCTAAGGCAAATTATGAGGTACGCCTTGGTCTAACTCCTCAGGGAAAGCTCGGACCTGAAAATGGTGTATGATTTTGGCTTTCCAGACCCTGGGAAACATGAATATGTGTTTCTTTTTCATTTCTGAGCTCTGTGTCAAAAGTGAGGTTTTCTGGCTGAATTGAGTCCTAAGGCAAATTCTGAGATACGTCTTGGGCTAACTCCTCAGGGAAAGCTCGGATCTGAAAATGGGGTGAGAATTCGGCTTTCCAGACCCCAGGGAATATGAATATGTGTTTCCTTTTCATTTCTGAGCTCTGTGTCAAAAGTGAAGTGTTCTGGCTGAAATGAGTCCTAAGGCAAATTCGGAGATACATTTATTTATTTATTTATTTATTTATTTATTTATTTATTTATTTATTTATTTGGTATTCTTATATGCCGCCCAACTCCCGAAGGACTCAGGGCGGTGTACAACAGAAAAAAATACAGAATAACCAATTTATAAATAATACTTAAAAGCAATATAAAAATTCAAAAGAGACACAATATTTAAAATCACCCTACAACCATTCAACATCCATACATACTTGGGCTAACTCCACAGGGAAAGCTCGGATTTGAAAATGGTGTGAGATTTTGGCTTTCCAGACCCTGGGGAACATGAATATGTGTTTCTTTTTCATTTCTGAGCTCTATGTCAAAAGTGAGGTTTTCTGGCTGAATTGAGGTCAATGGCAGATTCTGAGATACGTCTTGGGCTAAATCCACAGGGAGAGCTCGGATCTGAAAATGGTGTGAGATACTGGCTTTCCAGACCCTAGGGAACATGAATATGTGTTTCCTTTTCATTTCTCAGCTCTGTGTCAAAAGTGAAGTTTTCTGGCTGAATTGAGTCCTTAGCCAAATTCTGAGATATGCCTTTGGTCTAACTCCTCAGGGAAAGCTCGGATCTGAAAATTGTGTGTGATTTTGGCTTTCCAGACCCTGGGAAACACAAATATGTGTTTCCTTTTCATTTCTGAGCTCTGTGTCAAAAGTGAGGTTTTCTGGCTGAATTCAGTCCTAAGGTAAATTCTGAGATACGTCTTGAGATAACTCCACAGGGAAAGCTCGGATCTGAAAATGGTGTGAGAATTCGGCTTTCCAGACCCTTGGGAACATGAATATGTGTTTCCTTTTCATTTCTGAGCTCTGTGTCAAAAGTGAGCTTTTTGGGCTGAATTCAGTCCTAAGGTAAATTCTGAGATACGTCTTGGGCTAACTCCACAAGGAAAGCTCGGATCTGAAAATGGTGTGAGAATTCGGCTTTCCAGACCCTAGGGAATATGAATATGTGTTTCCTTTTCATTTCTGAGCTCTTTGTCAAAAGTGAAGTTTTCTGGCTTAAATGAGTCCTAAGGCAAATTCTGAGATACGTCTTGGGCTAACTCCACAAGGAAAGCTCGGTTCTGAAAATGGTGTGAGATTTTGGCTTTCCAGACACCAGGGAACATGAATATGTGTTTCCTTTTCATTTCTGAGCTCTGTGTCAAAAGTGAGGTTTTCTGGCTGAATTCAGTCCTAAGGTAAATTCTGAGATACGTCTTGAGATAACTCCACAGGGAAAGCTCGGAACTGAAAAGGGTGTGAGATATTGGCTTTCCAGACCCTAGGGAACATGAATATGTGTTTCCTTTTCATTTCTGAGCTCTGTGTCAAAAGTGAGCTTTTCGGGCTGAAATAAGCCCTAAGGCAAATTCTGAGATACGTCTTGGTCTGACTCCTCAAGGAAAGCTCGGATCTGAAAATGGTGTGTGATTTTGGCTTTCCAGAACCTGGGAAACATGAATATATGTTTCCTTTTCATTTCTGAGCTCTGTGTCAAAAGTGAGGTTTTCTGGCTGAATTTAGTCCTAAGGCAACTTCTGTGAGACTCCTTGGGCTAACTCCTCCAGGAAAGCTCAGATCTGAAAATAGTGTGTGATTTTGGCTTCCCATACCCTGGGAAACATGAATATGTGTTTCCTTTTCATTTCTGAGCTCTGTGTCAAAAGTGAGGTTTTCGGGCTGTTTTCAGTCCTAAGGTAAATTCTGAGATACGTCTTGGGCTAACTCCACAGGGAAAGCTCGGATCTGAAAATGGTATGAGAATTCGGCTTTCCAGACCCTGGGGAACATGAATATGTGTTTCCTTTTCATTTCTGAGCTCTGTGTCAAAAGTGAAGTGTTCTGGCTGAAATGAGTCCTAAGGCAAATTCGGAGATACATTTATTTATTTATTTATTTATTCATTTATGTGGTATTCTTATATGCCGCCCAACTCCCGAAGGACTCAGGGCGGTGTACAACAGACAAAAATACAGAATAACCAATTTATAAATAATACTTAAAAGCAATATAAAAATTCAAAAGAGACACAATATTTAAAATCACCCTACAACCATTCAACATCCATATATACTTGGGCTAACTCCACAGGGAAAGCTCGGATTTGAAAATGGTGTGAGATTCTGGCTTTCCAGACCCTGGGGAACATGAATATGTGTTTCTTTTTCATTTCTGAGCTCTATGTCAAAAGTGAGGTTTTCTGGCTGAATTGAGGTCAATGGCAGATTCTGAGATACGTCTTGGGCTAACTCCACAGGGAGAGCTCGGATCTGAAAATGGTGTGAGATACTGGCTTTCCAGACCCTAGGGAACATGAATATGTGTTTCCTTTTCATTTCTGAGCTCTGTGTCAAAAGTGAGGTTTTCTGGCTGAATTGAGTCCTTAGCCAAATTCTGAGATACCCCTTGGTCTAACTCCTCAGGGAAAGCTCGGATCTGAAAATGGTGTGTGATTTTGGCTTTCCAGACCCTGGGAAACATGAATATGTGTTTCCTTTTCATTTCTGAGCTCTATGTCAAAAGTGAGGTTTTCTGGCTGAATTGAGTTCAATGGCAAATTCTGAGATACATCTTGGGCTAACTCTACAGGGAAAGCTCGGATCTGAAAATAATGTGAGATACTGGCTTTCCAGACCCTAGGGAACATGAATATGTGTTTCCTTTTCATTTCTGTGCTCTGTGTCAAAAGTGAAGTTTTCTGGCTGAATTGAGTTCAATGGCAAATTCTGAGATACGTCTTGGGCTAACTCCACAGGAAAAGCTCGGAACTGAAAATGGTGTGAGAATTCGGCTTTCCAGACCCTGGGAAATATGAATATGTGTTTCTTTTTCATTTCTGAGCTCTGTGTCAAAAGTGAGGTTTTCCAGCTGAAATGAGTCCTAAGGCAAATTCTGAGATACCCCTTGGGCTAACTCCACAGGGAAAGCTCGGATCTGAAAATGGGGTGAGAATTCGGCTTTCCAGACCCTAGGGAATATGAATATGTGTTTCCTTTTCATTTCTGAGTTCTTTGTCAAAAGTGAAGTTTTCTGGCTGAAATGAGTCCTAAGGCAAATTCTGAGATACGTCTTGGGCTAACTCCTCAGGGAAAGCTCGGTTCTGAAAATGGTGTGAGATTTTGGCTTTCCAGACACCAGGGAACATGAATATGTGTTTCCTTTTCATTTCTGAGCTCTGTGTCAAAAGTGAGGTTTTCTGGCTGAATTCAGTCCTAAGGTAAATTCTAAGATACGTCTTGAGCTAACTCCACAGGGAAAGCTCGGATCTGAAAATGGTGTGAGAATTTGGCTTTCCAGACCCTTGGGAACATGAATATTTGTTTCCTTTTCATTTCTGAGCTCTGTGTCAAAAGTGAGCTTTTCGGGTTGAATTCAGTCCTAAGGTAAATTCTGAGATACCTCTTGGGCTAACTCCTCAGGGAAAGCTCGGTTCTGAAAATGGTGTGAGATTTTGGCTTTCCAGACCCTGGGGAACATGAATATGTGTTTCATTTTCATTTCTGAGCTCTGTGTCAAAAGTGAAGTTTTCTGGCTGAATTGAGTTCAATGGCAAATTCTGAAATACGTCTTGGGCTAACTCCACAGGGAAAGCTCGGATTTGAAAATGGTGTGAGATTTTGGCTTTTCAGACCCTGGGGAACATGAATATGTGTTTCTTTTTCATTTCTGAGCTCTATGTCAAAAGTGAGGTTTTCTGGCTGAATTGAGTTCAATGGCAAATTCTGATATACGTCTTGGGCTAACTCCACAGGGAAAGCTCGGATCTGAAAATGGGGTGAGAATTCGGCTTTCCAGACACTAGGGAATACGAATATGTGTTTCTTTTTCATTTCTGTGCTCTGTGTCAAAAGTGAAGTTTTCTGGCTGAATTGAGTTCAATGGCAAATTCTGAGATACGTCTTGGGCAAACTCCACAGGGAAAGCTCGGATCTGAAAATGGGGTGAGAATTCGGCTTTCCAGACACTAGGGAATATGAATATGTGTTTCTTTTTCATTTCTGAGCTCTGTGTCAAAAGTGAGGTTTTCTAGCTGAAATGAGTCCTAAGGCAAATTCTGAGATACGTCTTGGGCTAACTCCACAGGGATAGCTCGGATCTGAAAATGGGGTGAGAATTCGGCTTTCCAGACACTAGGGAATATGAATATGTGTTTCCTTTTCATTTCTGAGCTCTTTGTCAAAAGTGAAGTTTTCTGGCTGAAATGAGTCCTAAGGCAAATTCTGAGATACGTCTTGGGCTAACTCCTCAGGGAAAGCTCGGTTCTGAAAATGGTGTGAGATTTTGGCTTTCCAGAACCTGGGAAACATGAATATATGTTTCCTTTTCATTTCTGAGCTCTGTGTCAAAAGTGAGGTTTTCTGGCTGAATTGAGTTCAATGGCAAATTCTGAGATACGTCTTGGGCTAACTCCACAGGGAACGCTCAGATCTGAAAATGGTGTGAGATACTGGCTTTCCAGACCCTAGGGAACATGAATATGTGTTTCCTTTTCATTTCTGAGCTCTGTGTTAAAAGTGAAGTTTTCTGGCTGAAATAAGCCCTAAGACAAATTCTGAGATACTCCTTGGGCTAACTCCTCCAGGAAAGCTCGGATCTGAAAATAGTGTGTGATTTTGGCTTCCCAGACCCTGGGAAACATGAATATGTGTTTCCTTTTCATTTCTGAGCTCTGTGTCAAAAGTGAAGTTTTCCGGTGAAATGAGCCCTAAGGCAAATTATGAGGTACGCCTTGGTCTAACTCCTCAGGGAAAGCTCGGACCTGAAAATGGTGTATGATTTTGGCTTTCCAGACCCTGGGAAACATGAATATGTGTTTCTTTTTCATTTCTGAGCTCTGTGTCAAAAGTGAGGTTTTCTGGCTGAATTGAGTCCTAAGGCAAATTCTGAGATACGTCTTGGGCTAACTCCACAGGGAAAGCTCGGATCTGAAAATGGGGTGAGAATTCGGCTTTCCAGACACTAGGGAATACGAATATGTGTTTCTTTTTCATTTCTGTGCTCTGTGTCAAAAGTGAAGTTTTCTGGCTGAATTGAGTTCAATGGCAAATTCTGAGATACGTCTTGGGCAAACTCCACAGGGAAAGCTCGGATCTGAAAATGGGGTGAGAATTCGGCTTTCCAGACACTAGGGAATATGAATATGTGTTTCCTTTTCATTTCTGAGCTCTTTGTCAAAAGTGAAGTTTTCTGGCTGAAATGAGTCCTAAGGCAAATTCTGAGATACGTCTTGGGCTAACTTCTCAGGGAAAGCTCGGAACTGAAAAGGGTGTGAGAATTCGGCTTTCCAGTCCCTGGGAAACATGAATATGTGTTTCTTTTTCATTTCTGAGCTCTGTGTCAAAAGTGAGGTTTTCTAGCTGAAATGAGTCCTAAGGCAAATTCTGAGATACGTCTTGGGCTAACTCCACAGGGATAGCTCGGATCTGAAAATGGGGTGAGAATTCGGCTTTCCAGACACTAGGGAATATGAATATGTGTTTCCTTTTCATTTCTGAGCTCTTTGTCAAAAGTGAAGTTTTCTGGCTGAAATGAGTCCTAAGGCAAATTCTGAGATACGTCTTGGGCTAACTCCTCAGGGAAAGCTCGGTTCTGAAAATGGTGTGAGATTTTGGCTTTCCAGAACCTGGGAAACATGAATATATGTTTCCTTTTCATTTCTGAGCTCTGTGTCAAAAGTGAGGTTTTCTGGCTGAATTGAGTTCAATGGCAAATTCTGAGATACGTCTTGGGCTAACTCCACAGGGAACGCTCAGATCTGAAAATGGTGTGAGATACTGGCTTTCCAGACCCTAGGGAACATGAATATGTGTTTCCTTTTCATTTCTGAGCTCTGTGTTAAAAGTGAAGTTTTCTGGCTGAAATAAGCCCTAAGACAAATTCTGAGATACTCCTTGGGCTAACTCCTCCAGGAAAGCTCGGATCTGAAAATAGTGTGTGATTTTGGCTTTCCAGACCCTGGGAAACATGAATATGTGTTTCCTTTTCATTTCTGAGCTCTGTGTCAAAAGTGAAGTTTTCCGGTGAAATGAGCCCTAAGGCAAATTATGAGGTACGCCTTGGTCTAACTCCTCAGGGAAAGCTCGGACCTGAAAATGGTGTATGATTTTGGCTTTCCAGACCCTGGGAAACATGAATATGTGTTTCTTTTTCATTTCTGAGCTCTGTGTCAAAAGTGAGGTTTTCTGGCTGAATTGAGTCCTAAGGCAAATTCTGAGATACGTCTTGGGCTAACTCCTCAGGGAAAGCTCGGATCTGAAAATGGGGTGAGAATTCGGCTTTCCAGACCCCAGGGAATATGAATATGTGTTTCCTTTTCATTTCTGAGCTCTGTGTCAAAAGTGAAGTGTTGTGGCTGAAATGAGTCCTAAGGCAAATTCGGAGATACATTTATTTATTTATTTATTTATTCATTTATTTGGTATTCTTATATGCCACCCAACTCCCGAAGGACTCAGGGCGGTGTACAACAGACAAAAATACAGAATAACCAATTTATAAATAATACTTAAAAGCAATATAAAAATTCAAAAGAGACACAATATTTAAAATCACCCTACAACCAGTCAACATCCATACATACTTGGGCTAACTCCACAGGAAAAGCTCGGATTTGAAAATGGTGTGAGATTTTGGCTTTCCAGACCCTGGGGAACATGAATATGTGTTTCTTTTTCATTTCTGAGCTCTATGTCAAAAGTGATGTTTTCTGGCTGAATTGAGTTTAATGGCAAATTCTGAGATACGTCTTGGGCTAACGCCACAGGAAAAGCTCGGAACTGAAAAGGGTGTGAGATATTGGCTTTCCAGACCCTAGGGAACATGAATATGTGTTTCCTTTTCATTTCTGAGCTCTGTGTTAAAAGTGAAGTTTTCTGGCTGAAATAAGCCCTAAGACAAATTCTGAGATACTCCTTGGGCTAACTCCTCCAGGAAAGCTCGGATCTGAAAATAGTGTGTGATTTTGGCTTCCCAGACCCTGGGAAACATGAATATGTGTTTCCTTTTCATTTCTGAGCTCTGTGTCAAAAGTGAAGTTTTCCGGTGAAATGAGCCCTAAGGCAAATTATGAGGTACGCCTTGGTCTAACTCCTCAGGGAAAGCTCGGACCTGAAAATGGTGTATGATTTTGGCTTTCCAGACCCTGGGAAACATGAATATGTGTTTCTTTTTCATTTCTGAGCTCTGTGTCAAAAGTGAGGTTTTCTGGCTGAATTGAGTCCTAAGGCAAATTCTGAGATACGTCTTGGGCTAACTCCTCAGGGAAAGCTCGGATCTGAAAATGGGGTGAGAATTCGGCTTTCCAGACCCCAGGGAATATGAATATGTGTTTCCTTTTCATTTCTGAGCTCTGTGTCAAAAGTGAAGTGTTCTGGCTGAAATGAGTCCTAAGGCAAATTCGGAGATACATTTATTTATTTATTTATTTATTTATTTATTTATTTATTTGGTATTCTTATATGCCGCCCAACTCCCGAAGGACTCAGGGCGGTGTACAACAGACAAAAATACAGAATAACCAATTTATAAATAATACTTAAAAGCAATATAAAAATTCAAAAGAGACACAATATTTAAAATCACCCTACAACCATTCAACATCCATACATACTTGGGCTAACTCCACAGGGAAAGCTCGGATTTGAAAATGGTGTGAGATTTTGGCTTTCCAGACCCTGGGGAACATGAATATGTGTTTCTTTTTCATTTCTGAGCTCTATGTCAAAAGTGAGGTTTTCTGGCTGAATTGAGGTCAATGGCAGATTCTGAGATACGTCTTGGGCTAAATCCACAGGGAGAGCTCGGATCTGAAAATGGTGTGAGATACTGGCTTTCCAGACCCTAGGGAACATGAATATGTGTTTCCTTTTCATTTCTCAGCTCTGTGTCAAAAGTGAAGTTTTCTGGCTGAATTGAGTCCTTAGCCAAATTCTGAGATATGCCTTTGGTCTAACTCCTCAGGGAAAGCTCGGATCTGAAAATGGTGTGTGATTTTGGCTTTCCAGACCCTGGGAAACACAAATATGTGTTTCCTTTTCATTTCTGAGCTCTGTGTCAAAAGTGAGGTTTTCTGGCTGAATTCAGTCCTAAGGTAAATTCTGAGATACGTCTTGAGATAACTCCACAGGGAAAGCTCGGATCTGAAAATGGTGTGAGAATTCGGCTTTCCAGACCCTTGGGAACATGAATATGTGTTTCCTTTTCATTTCTGAGCTCTTTGTCAAAAGTGAAGTTTTCTGGCTTAAATGAGTCCTAAGGCAAATTCTGAGATACGTCTTGGGCTAACTCCTCAGGGAAAGCTCGGTTCTGAAAATGGTGTGAGATTTTGGCTTTCCAGACACCAGGGAACATGAATATGTGTTTCCTTTTCATTTCTGAGCTCTGTGTCAAAAGTGAGGTTTTCTGGCTGAATTCAGTCCTAAGGTAAATTCTGAGATACGTCTTGAGATAACTCCACAGGGAAAGCTCGGAACTGAAAAGGGTGTGAGATATTGGCTTTCCAGACCCTAGGGAACATGAATATGTGTTTCCTTTTCATTTCTGAGCTCTGTGTCAAAAGTGAGCTTTTCGGGCTGAAATAAGCCCTAAGGCAACTTCTGTGAGACTCCTTGGGCTAACTCCTCCAGGAAAGCTCAGATCTGAAAATAGTGTGTGATTTTGGCTTCCCATACCCTGGGAAACATGAATATGTGTTTCCTTTTCATTTCTGAGCTCTGTGTCAAAAGTGAGGTTTTCGGGTTGAATTCAGTCCTAAGGTAAATTCTGAGATACGTCTTGGGCTAACTCCACAAGGAAAGCTCGGATCTGAAAATGGTGTGAGAATTCGGCTTTCCAGACTCTGGGGAACATGAATATGTGTTTCTTTTTCATTTCTGAGCTCTGTGTCAAAAGTGAAGTTTTCGGGCTGAATTCAGTCCTAAGGTAAATTCTGAGATACGCCTTGGTCTAACTCCTCAAGGAAAGCTCGGATCTAAAAATAGTGTGTGATTTTGGCTTCCCAGACCCTGGGAAACATGAATATGTGTTTCCTTTTCATTTCTGAGCTCTATGTCAAAAGTGAGGTTTTCTGGCTGAATTGAGGTCAATGGCACATTCTGAGATACGTCTTGGGCTAACTCCACAGGGAACGCTCAGATCTGAAAATGGTGTGAGATACTGGCTTTCCAGACCCTAGGGAACATGAATATGTGTTTCCTTTTCATTTCTGAGCTCTGTGTTAAAAGTGAAGTTTTCTGGCTGAAATAAGCCCTAAGACAAATTCTGAGATACTCCTTGGGCTAACTCCTCCAGGAAAGCTCGGATCTGAAAATAGTGTGTGATTTTGGCTTCCCAGACCCTGGGAAACAGGAATATGTGTTTCCTTTTCATTTCTGAGCTCTGTGTCAAAAGTGAAGTTTTCCGGTGAAATGAGCCCTAAGGCAAATTATGAGGTACGCCTTGGTCTAACTCCTCAGGGAAAGCTCGGACCTGAAAATGGTGTATGATTTTGGCTTTCCAGACCCTGGGAAACATGAATATGTGTTTCTTTTTCATTTCTGAGCTCTGTGTCAAAAGTGAGGTTTTCTGGCTGAATTGAGTCCTAAGGCAAATTCTGAGATACGTCTTGGGCTAACTCCTCAGGGAAAGCTCGGATCTGAAAATGGGGTGAGAATTCGGCTTTCCAGACCCCAGGGAATATGAATATGTGTTTCCTTTTCATTTCTGAGCTCTGTGTCAAAAGTGAAGTGTTCTGGCTGAAATGAGTCCTAAGGCAAATTCGGAGATACATTTATTTATTTATTTATTTATTTATTTATTTGGTATTCTTATATGCCGCCCAACTCCCGAAGGACTCAGGGCGGTGTACAACAGACAAAAATACAGAATAACCAATTTATAAATAATACTTAAAAGCAATATAAAAATTCATAAGAGACACAATATTTAAAATCACCCTACAACCATTCAACATCCATACATACTTGGGCTAACTCCACAGGGAAAGCTCGGATTTGAAAATGGTGTGAGATTTTGGCTTTCCAGACCCTGGGGAACATGAATATGTGTTTCTTTTTCATTTCTGAGCTCTATGTCAAAAGTGAGGTTTTCTGGCTGAATTGAGGTCAATGGCAGATTCTGAGATACGTCTTGGGCTAAATCCACAGGGAGAGCTCGGATCTGATAATGGTGTGAGATACTGGCTTTCCAGACCCTAGGGAACATGAATATGTGTTTCCTTTTCATTTCTGAGCTCTGTGTCAAAAGTGAAGTTTTCTGGCTGAATTGAGTCCTTAGCCAAATTCTGAGATATGCCTTTGGTCTAACTCCTCAGGGAAAGCTCGGATCTGAAAATGGTGTGTGATTTTGGCTTTCCAGACCCTGGGAAACACAAATATGTGTTTCCTTTTCATTTCTGAGCTCTGTGTCAAAAGTGAGGTTTTCTGGCTGAATTCAGTCCTAAGGTAAATTCTGAGATACGTCTTGAGATAACTCCACAGGGAAAGCTCGGATCTGAAAATGGTGTGAGAATTCGGCTTTCCAGACCCTTGGGAACATGAATATGTGTTTCCTTTTCATTTCTGAGCTCTGTGTCAAAAGTGAGGTTTTCGGGTTGAATTCAGTCCTAAGGTAAATTCTGAGATACGTCTTGGGCTAACTCCACAAGGAAAGCTCGGATCTGAAAATGGTGTGAGAATTCGGCTTTCCAGACTCTGGGGAACATGAATATGTGTTTCTTTTTCATTTCTGAGCTCTGTGTCAAAAGTGAAGTTTACGGGCTGAATTCAGTCCTAAGGTAAATTCTGAGATACGCCTTGGTCTAACTCCTCAAGGAAAGCTCGGATCTAAAAATAGTGTGTGATTTTGGCTTCCCAGACCCTGGGAAACATGAATATGTGTTTCCTTTTCATTTCTGAGCTCTATGTCAAAAGTGAGGTTTTCTGGCTGAATTGAGGTCAATGGCACATTCTGAGATACGTCTTGGGCTAACTCCACAGGGAACGCTCAGATCTGAAAATGGTGTGAGATACTGGCTTTCCAGACCCTAGGGAACATGAATATGTGTTTCCTTTTCATTTCTGAGCTCTGTGTTAAAAGTGAAGTTTTCTGGCTGAAATAAACCCTAAGACAAATTCTGAGATACTCCTTGGGCTAACTCCTCCAGGAAAGCTCGGATCTGAAAATAGTGTGTGATTTTGGCTTCTCAGACCCTGGGAAACATGAATATGTGTTTCCTTTTCATTTCTGAGCTCTGTGTCAAAAGTGAAGTTTTCCGGTGAAATGAGCCCTAAGGCAAATTATGAGGTACGCCTTGGTCTAACTCCTCAGGGAAAGCTCGGACCTGAAAATGGTGTATGATTTTGGCTTTCCAGACCCTGGGAAACATGAATATGTGTTTCTTTTTCATTTCTGAGCTCTGTGTCAAAAGTGAGGTTTTCTGGCTGAATTGAGTCCTAAGGCAAATTCTGAGATACGTCTTGGGCTAACTCCTCAGGGAAAGCTCGGATCTGAAAATGGGGTGAGAATTCGGCTTTCCAGACCCCAGGGAATATGAATATGTGTTTCCTTTTCATTTCTGAGCTCTGTGTCAAAAGTGAAGTGTTCTGGCTGAAATGAGTCCTAAGGCAAATTCGGAGATACATTTATTTATTTATTTATTTATTCATTTATGTGGTATTCTTATATGCCGCCCAACTCCCGAAGGACTCAGGGCGGTGTACAACAGACAAAAATACAGAATAACCAATTTATAAATAATACTTAAAAGCAATATAAAAATTCAAAAGAGACACAATATTTAAAATCACCCTACAACCATTCAACATCCATATATACTTGGGCTAACTCCACAGGGAAAGCTCGGATTTGAAAATGGTGTGAGATTCTGGCTTTCCAGACCCTGGGGAACATGAATATGTGTTTCTTTTTCATTTCTGAGCTCTATGTCAAAAGTGAGGTTTTCTGGCTGAATTGAGGTCAATGGCAGATTCTGAGATACGTCTTGGGCTAACTCCACAGGGAGAGCTCGGATCTGAAAATGGTGTGAGATACTGGCTTTCCAGACCCTAGGGAACATGAATATGTGTTTCCTTTTCATTTCTGTGCTCTGTGTCAAAAGTGAAGTTTTCTGGCTGAATTGAGTTCAATGGCAAATTCTGAGATACGTCTTGGGCTAACTCCACAGGAAAAGCTCGGAACTGAAAATGGTGTGAGAATTCGGCTTTCCAGACCCTGGGAAATATGAATATGTGTTTCTTTTTCATTTCTGAGCTCTGTGTCAAAAGTGAGGTTTTCCAGCTGAAATGAGTCCTAAGGCAAATTCTGAGATACCCCTTGGGCTAACTCCACAGGGAAAGCTCGGATCTGAAAATGGGGTGAGAATTCGGCTTTCCAGACCCTAGGGAATATGAATATGTGTTTCCTTTTCATTTCTTAGCTCTTTGTCAAAAGTGAAGTTTTCTGGCTGAAATGAGTCCTAAGGCAAATTCTGAGATACGTCTTGGGCTAACTCCTCAGGGAAAGCTCGGTTCTGAAAATGGTGTGAGATTTTGGCTTTCCAGACACCAGGGAACATGAATATGTGTTTCCTTTTCATTTCTGAGCTCTGTGTCAAAAGTGAGGCTTTCTGGCTGAATTCAGTCCTAAGGTAAATTCTGAGATACGTCTTGAGCTAACTCCACAGGGAAAGCTCGGATCTGAAAATGGTGTGAGAATTTGGCTTTCCAGACCCTTGGGAACATGAATATGTGTTTCCTTTTCATTTCTGAGCTCTGTGTCAAAAGTGAGCTTTTCGGGTTGAATTCAGTCCTAAGGTAAATTCTGAGATACCTCTTGGGCTAACTCCTCAGGGAAAGCTCGGTTCTGAAAATGGTGTGAGATTTTGGCTTTCCAGACCCCAGGGAACATGAATATGTGTTTCTTTTTCATTTCTGAGCTCTATGTCAAAAGTGAGGTTTTCGGGCTGAATTCAGTCCTAAGGTAAATTCTGAGATACGTCGTGGGCTAACTCCACAAGGAAAGCTCGGATCTGAAAATGGTGTGAGAATTTGGCTTTCCAGACCCTGGGGAACATGAATATGTGTTTCATTTTCATTTCTGAGCTCTGTGTCAAAAGTGAAGTTTTCTGGCTGAATTGAGTTCAATGGCAAATTCTGAGATACGTCTTGGGCTTACTCCACAGGGAAAGCTCGGATTTGAAAATGGTGTGAGATTTTGGCTTTCCAGACCCTGGGGAACATGAATATGTGTTTCTTTTTCATTTCTGAGCTCTATGTCAAAAGTGAGGTTTTCTGGCTGAATTGAGTTCAAGGGCAAATTCTGATATACGTCTTGGGCTAACTCCACAGGGAAAGCTCGGATCTGAAAATGGGGTGAGAATTCGGCTTTCCAGACACTAGGGAATATGAATATGTGTTTCTTTTTCATTTCTGTGCTCTGTGTCAAAAGTGAAGTTTTCTGGCTGAATTGAGTTCAATGGCAAATTCTGAGATACGTCTTGGGCAAACTCCACAGGAAAAGCTCGGAACTGAAAAGGGTGTGAGAATTCGGCTTTCCAGTCCCTGGGAAACATGAATATGTGTTTCTCTTTCATTTCTGAGCTCTGTGTCAAAAGTGAGGTTTTCTTGGCTGAAATGAGTCCTAAGGCAAATTCTGAGATGCGTCTTGGGCTAACTCCACAGGGAAAGCTCGGATCTGAAAATGGGGTGAGAATTCGGCTTTCCAGACACTAGGGAATATGAATATGTGTTTCCTTTTCATTTCTGAGCTCTTTGTCAAAAGTGAAGTTTTCTGGCTGAAATGAGTCCTAAGGCAAATTCTGAGATACGTCTTGGGCTAACTCCTCAGGGAAAGCTCGGTTCTGAAAATGGTGTGAGATTTTGGCTTTCCAGAACCTGGGAAACATGAATATATGTTTCCTTTTCATTTCTGAGCTCTGTGTCAAAAGTGAGGTTTTCTGGCTGAATTGAGGTCAATGGCACATTCTGAGATACGTCTTGGGCTAACTCCACAGGGAACGCTCAGATCTGAAAATGGTGTGAGATACTGGCTTTCCAGACCCTAGGGAACATGAATATGTGTTTCCTTTTCATTTCTGAGCTCTGTGTTAAAAGTGAAGTTTTCTGGCTGAAATAAGCCCTAAGACAAATTCTGAGATACTCCTTGGGCTAACTCCTCCAGGAAAGCTCGGATCTGAAAATAGTGTGTGATTTTGGCTTCCCAGACCCTGGGAAACATGAATATGTGTTTCCTTTTCATTTCTGAGCTCTGTGTCAAAAGTGAAGTTTTCCGGTGAAATGAGCCCTAAGGCAAATTATGAGGTACGCCTTGGTCTAACTCCTCAGGGAAAGCTCGGACCTGAAAATGGTGTATGATTTTGGCTTTCCAGACCCTGGGAAACATGAATATGTGTTTCTTTTTCATTTCTGAGCTATGTGTCAAAAGTGAGGTTTTCTGGCTGAATTGAGTCCTAAGGCAAATTCTGAGATACGTCTTGGGCTAACTCCTCAGGGAAAGCTCGGATCTGAAAATGGGGTGAGAATTCGGCTTTCCAGACCCCAGGGAATATGAATATGTGTTTCCTTTTCATTTCTGAGCTCTGTGTCAAAAGTGAAGTGTTCTGGCTGAAATGAGTCCTAAGGCAAATTCGGAGATACATTTATTTATTTATTTATTTATTCATTTATTTGGTATTCTTATATGCCGCCCAACTCCCGAAGGACTCAGGGCGGTGTACAACAGACAAAAATACAGAATAACCAATTTATAAATAATACATAAAAGCAAAATAAAAATTCAAAAGAGACACAATATTTAAAATCACCCTGCAACCATTCAACATCCATACATACTTGGGCTAACACCACAGGAAAAGCTCGGATTTGAAAATGGTGTGAGATTTTGGCTTTCCAGACCCTGGGGAACATGAATATGTCTTTCTTTTTCATTTCTGAGCTCTGTGTCAAAAGTGATGTTTTCTGGCTGAATTGAGTTTAATGGCAAATTCTGAGATACGTCTTGGGCTAACGCCACAGGAAAAGCTCGGAACTGAAAAGGGTGTGAGATATTGGCTTTCCAGACCCTAGGGAACATGAATATGTGTTTCCTTTTCATTTCTGAGTTCTGTGTCAAAAGTGAAGTTTTCTGGCTGAAATAAGCCCTAAGGCAAATTCTGAGATACGCCTTGGTCTGACTCCTCAAGGAAAGCTCGGATCTGAAAATGGTGTGTGATTTTGGCTTTCCAGAACCTGGGAAACATGAATATATGTTTCCTTTTCATTTCTGAGCTCTGTGTCAAAAGTGAGGTTTTCTGGCTGAATTTAGTCCTAAGGCAACTTCTGTGAGACTCCTTGGGCTAACTCCTCCAGGAAAGCTCAGATCTGAAAATAGTGTGTGATTTTGGCTTCCCATACCCTGGGAAACATGAATATGTGTTTCCTTTTCATTTCTGAGCTCTGTGTCAAAAGTGAGGTTTTCGGGCTGTTTTCAGTCCTAAGGTAAATTCTGAGATACGTCTTGGGCTAACTCCACAGAGAAAGCTCGGATCTGAAAATGGTGTGAGAATTCGGCTTTCCAGACCCTGGGGAACATGAATATGTGTTTCCTTTTCATTTCTGAGCTCTGTGTCAAAAGTGAGGTTTTCGGGTTGAATTCAGTCCTAAGGTAAATTCTGAGATACGTCTTAGGCTAACTCCACAAGGAAAGCTCGGATCTGAAAATGGTGTGAGAATTCGGCTTTCCAGACTCTGGGGAACATGAATATGTGTTTCGTTTTCATTTCTGAGCTCTGTGTCAAAAGTGAAGTTTTCGGGCTGAATTCAGTCCTAAGGTAAATTCTGAGATACGCCTTGGTCTAACTCCTCAAGGAAAGCTCGGATCTAAAAATAGTGTGTGATTTTGGCTTCCCAGACCCTGGGAAACATGAATATGTGTTTCCTTTTCATTTCTGAGCTCTATGTCAAAAGTGAGGTTTTCTGGCTGAATTGAGGTCAATGGCACATTCTGAGATACTCCTTGGGCTAGCTCCTCCAGGAAAGCTCGGATCTGAAAATAGTGTGTGATTTTGGCTTCCCAGACCCTGGGAAACATGAATATGTGTTACCTTTTCATTTCTGAGCTCTGTGTCAAAAGTGAAGTTTTCCGGTGAAATGAGCCCTAAGGCAAATTATGAGGTACGCCTTGGTCTAACTCCTCAGGGAAAGCTCGGACCTGAAAATGGTGTATGATTTTGGCTTTCCAGACCCTGGGAAACATGAATATGTGTTTCTTTTTCATTTCTGAGCTCTGTGTCAAAACTGAGGTTTTCTGGCTGAATTGAATCCTAAGGCAAATTCTGAGATACGTCTTGGGCTAACTCCTCAGGGAAAGCTCGGATCTGAAAATGGGGTGAGAATTCGGCTTTCCAGACCCCAGGGAATATGAATATGTGTTTCCTTTTCATTTCTAAGCTCTGTGTCAAAAGTGAAGTGTTCTGGCTGAAATGAGTCCTAAGGCAAATTCGGAGATACATTTATTTATTTATTTATTTATTCATTTATTTGGTATTCTTATATGCCGCCCAACTCCCGAAGGACTCAGGGCGGTGTTCAACAGACAAAAATACAGAATAACCAATTTATAAATAATACTTAAAAGCAATATAAAAATTCAAAAGAGACACAATATTTAAAATCACCCTACAACCATTCAACATCCATACATACTTGGGCTAACTCCACAGGGAAAGCTCGGATTTGAAAATGGTGTGAGATTATGGCTTTCCAGACCCTTAGGAACATGAATATGTGTTTCTTTTTCATTTCTGAGCTCTATGTCAAAAGTGAGGTTTTCTGGCTGAATTGAGGTCAATGGCAGATTCTGAGATACGTCTTGGGCTAACTCCACAGGGAGAGCTCGGATCTGAAAATGGTGTGAGATACTGGCTTTCCAGACCCTAGGGAACATGAATATGTGTTTCCTTTTCATTTCTGAGCTCTGTGTCAAAAGTGAAGTTTTCTGGCTGAATTGAGTCCTTAGCCAAATTCTGAGATATGCCTTTGGTCTAACTCCTCAGGGAAAGCTCGGATCTGAAAATGGTGTGTGATTTTGGCTTTCCAGACCCTGGGAAACACGAATATGTGTTTCCTTTTCATTTCTGAGCTCTGTGTCAAAAGTGAGGTTTTCGGGCTGAATTCAGTCCTAATGTAAATTCTGAGATACCCCTTGGTCTAACTACTCAGGAAAAGCTCGGAACTGAAAATGGTGTGAGAATTCGGCTTTCCAGACCCTGGGAAATATGAATATGTGTTTCTTTTTCATTTCTGAGCTCTGTGTCAAAAGTGAGGTTTTCCAGCTGAAATGAGTCCTAAGGCAAATTCTGAGATACGTCTTGGGCTAACTCCACAGGGAAAGCTCGGATCTGAAAATGGGGTGAGAATTCGGCTTTCCAGACCCTAGGGAATATGAATATGTGTTTCCTTTTCATTTCTGAGCTCTTTGTCAAAAGTGAAGTTTTCTGGCTGAAATGAGTCCTAAGGCAAATTCTGAGATACGTCTTGGGCTAACTCCTCAGGGAAAGCTCGGTTCTGAAAATGGTGTGAGATTTTGGCTTTCCAGACACCAGGGAACATGAATATGTGTTTCCTTTTCATTTCTGAACTCTGTGTCAAAAGTGAGGTTTTCTGGCTGAATTCAGTCCTAAGGTAAATTCTGAGATACGTCTTGAGCTAACTCCACAGGGAAAGCTCGGATCTGAAAATGGTGTGAGAATTTGGCTTTCCAGACCCTTGGGAACATGAATATGTGTTTCCTTTTCATTTCTGAGCTCTGTGTCAAAAGTGAGCTTTTCGGGTTGAATTCAGTCCTAAGGTAAATTCTGAGATACCTCTTGGGCTAACTCCTCAGGGAAAGCTCGGTTCTGAAAATGGTGTGAGATTTTGGCTTTCCAGACCCCAGGGAACATGAATATGTGTTTCTTTTTCATTTCTGAGCTCTATGTCAAAAGTGAGGTTTTCGGGCTGAATTCAGTCCTAAGGTAAATTCTGAGATACGTCTTGGGCTAACTCCACAAGGAAAGCTCGGATCTGAAAATGGTGTGAGAATTTGGCTTTCCAGACCCTGGGGAACATGAATATGTGTTTCATTTTCATTTCTGAGCTCTATGTCAAAAGTGAGGTTTTCTGGCTGAATTGAGTTCAATGGCAAATTCTGATATACGTCTTGGGCTAACTCCACAGGGAAAGCTCGGATCTGAAAATGGGGTGAGAATTCGGCTTTCCAGACACTAGGGAATATGAATATGTGTTTCTTTTTCATTTCTGTGCTCTGTGTCAAAAGTGAAGTTTTCTGGCTGAATTGAGTTCAATGGCAAATTCTGAGATACGTCTTGGGCAAACTCCACAGGAAAAGCTCGGAACTGAAAAGGGTGTGAGAATTCGGCTTTCCAGTCCCTGGGAAACATGAATATGTGTTTCTTTTTCATTTCTGAGCTCTTTTTCAAAAGTGAAGTTTTCTGGCTGAAATGAGTCCTAAGGCAAATTCTGAGATACGTCTTGGGTAACTCCTCAGGGAAAGCTCGGTTCTGAAAATGGTGTGAGATTTTGGCTTTCCAGAGACCAGGGAACATGAATATGTGTTTCCTTTTCATTTCTGAGCTCTGTGTCAAAAGTGAGCTTTTCGTGTTGAATTCAGTCCTAAGGTAAATTCTGAGATACGTCTTGGGCTAACTCCTCAGGGAAAGCTCGGTTCTGAAAATGGTGTGAGATTTTGGCTTTCCAGACCCCAGGGAACATGAATATGTGTTTCCTTTTCATTTCTCAGCTCTGTGTCAAAAGTGAGGTTTTCTGGCTGAATTCAGTCCTAAGGTAAATTCTGAGATACGTCTTGAGCTAACTCCACAGGGAAAGCTCGGATCTGAAAATGGTGTGAGAATTCGGCTTTCCAGACCCTGGGGAACATGAATATGTGCTTCTTTTTCATTTCTGAGCTATATGTCAAAAGTGAGGTTTTCGGGCTGTTTTCAGTCCTAAGGTAAATTCTGAGATACGTCTTGGGCTAACTCCACAGGGAAAGCTCGGATCTGAAAATAGTGTGTGATTTTGGCTTCCCAGACCCTGGGAAACATGAATATGTGTTTCCTTTTCATTTCTGAGCTCTGTGTCAAAAGTGAAGTTTTCCGGTGAAATGAGCCCTAAGGCAAATTATGAGGTACGCCTTGGTCTAACTCCTCAGGGAAAGCTCGGACCTGAAAATGGTGTATGATTTTGGCTTTCCAGACCCTAGGAAACATGAATATGTGTTTCTTTTTCATTTCTGAGCTCTGTGTCAAAAGTGAGGTTTTCTGGCTGAATTGAGTCCTAAGGCAAATTCTGAGATACGTCTTGGGCTAACTCCTCAGGGAAAGCTCGGATCTGAAAATGGGGTGAGAATTCGGCTTTCCAGACCCCAGGGAATATGAATATGTGTTTCCTTTTCATTTCTGAGCTCTGTGTCAAAAGTGAAGTGTTCTGGCTGAAATGAGTCCTAAGGCAAATTCGGAGATATATTTATTTATTTATTTATTTATTTATTTATTTGGTATTCTTATATGCCGCCCAACTCCCGAAGGACTCAGGGCGGTGTACAGCAGACAAAAATTCAGAATAACCAATTTATAAATAATACTTAAAAGCAATATAAAAATTCAAAAGAGACACAATATTTAAAATCACCCAACAACCATTCAACATCCCTACATACTTGGGCTAACTCCACAGGGAAAGCTCGGATTTGAAAATGGTGTGAGATTTCGGCTTTCCAGACCCTGGGGAACATGAATATGTGTTTCTTTTTCATTTCTGAGCTCTATGTCAAAAGTGAGGTTTTCGGGCTGAATTCAGTCCTAAGATAAATTCTGAGATACGTCTTGGGCTAACTCCACAAGGAAAGCTCGGATCTGAAAATGGGGTGAGAATTCGGCTTTCCAGACCCCAGGGAATATAAATATGTGTTTCCTTTTCATTTCTGAGCTCTGTGTCAAAAGTGAGCTTTTCGGGTTGAATTCAGTCCTACGCTAAATTCTGAGATACGTCTTGGGCTAACTCCACAGGGAAAGCTCGGTTCTGAAAATGGTGTGAGATTTTGGCTTTCCAGACCCCAGGGAACTTGAATATGTGTTTCCTTTTCATTTCTCAGCTCTGTGTCAAAAGTGAAGTCTTTTGGCTGAATTGAGTCCTAAGGTACATTCTATGATACTGCTTGGGCTAACTCCTCAGGGAAAGCTCGGATCTGAAAATGATGTGAGATTTTGGCTTTCCAGACCCTGGGAAACATGAATATGTGTTTCTTTTCATTTCTGTGCTCTGTGTCAAAAGTGAAGTTTTCTGGCTGAATTGAGTTCAACTGCAAATTCTGAGATACGTCTTTGGCTAACTCCACAGGAAAAGCTCGGAACTGAAAATGGTGTGAGAATTCGGCTTTCCAGTCCCTGGGAAACATGAATATGTGTTTCTTTTTCATTTCTGAGCTCTGTGTCAAAAGTGAGGTTTTCTAGCTGAAATAAGCCCTAATGCAAATTCTGAGATACGCCTTGGTCTGACTCCTCAAGGAAAGCTCGGATCTGAAAATGGTGTGTGATTTTGGCTTTCCAGAACCTGGGAAACATGAATATATGTTTCCTTTTCATTTCTGAGCTCTGTGTCAAAAGTGACGTTTTCTGGCTGAATTAAGTCCTAAGGCAACTTCTGTGAGACTCCTTGGGCTAACTCCTCCAGGAAAGCTCAGATCTGAAAATAGTGTGTGATTTTGGCTTCCCATACCCTGGGAAACATGAATATGTGTTTCCTTTTCATTTCTGAGCTCTGTGTCAAAAGTGAGGTTTTTGGGCTGTTTTCAGTCCTAAGGTAAATTCTGAGATACGTCTTGGGCTAACTCCACAGGGAAAGCTCGGATCTGAAAATGGTGTGAGAATTCGGCTTTCCAGACCCTGGGGAACATGAATATGTGTTTCCTTTTCATTTCTGAGCTCTGTGTCAAAAGTGAGGTTTTCGGGTTGAATTCAGTCCTAAGGTAAATTCTGAGATACGTCTTGGGCTAACTCCACAAGGAAAGCTCGGATCTGAAAATGGTGTGAGAATTCGGCTTTCCATACTCTCGGGAACATGAATATGTGTTTCTTTTTCATTTCTGAGCTCTGTGTCAAAAGTGAAGTTTTCGGGCTGAATTCAGTCCTAAGGTAAATTCTGAGATACGCCTTGGTCTAACTCCTCAAGGAAAGCTCGGATCTAAAAATAGTGTGTGATTTTGGCTTCCCAGACCCTGGGAAACATGAATATGTGTTTCCTTTTCATTTCTGAGCTCTATGTCAAAAGTGAGGTTTTCTGGCTGAATTGAGGTCAATGGCACATTCTGAGATACTCCTTGGGCTAACTCCTCCAGGAAAGCTCGGTTCTGAAAATAGTGTGTGATTTTGGCTTCCCAGACCCTGGGAAACATGAATATGTGTTTCCTTTTCATTTCTGAGCTCTGTGTCAAAAGTGAAGTTTTCCGGTGAAATGAGCCCTAAGGCAAATTATGAGGTACGCCTTGGTCTAACTCCTCAGGGAAAGCTCGGACCTGAAAATGGTGTATGATTTTGGCTTTCCAGACCCTGGGAAACATGAATATGTGTTTCTTTTTCATTTCTGAGCTCTGTGTCAAAAGTGAGGTTTTCTGGCTGAATTGAATCCTAAGGCAAATTCTGAGATACGTCTTGGGCTAACTCCTCAGGGAAAGCTCGGATCTGAAAATGGGGTGAGAATTCGGCATTCCAGACCCCAGGGAATATGAATATGTGTTTCCTTTTCATTTCTAATCTCTGTGTCAAAAGTGAAGTGTTCTGGCTGATATGAGTCCTAAGGCAAATTCGGAGATACATTTATTTATTTATTTATTTATTCATTTATTTGGTATTCTTATATGCCGCCCAACTCCCGAAGGACTCAGGGCGGTGTACAACAGACAAAAATACAGAATAACCAATTTATAAATAATACTTAAAAGCAATATAAAAATTCAAAAGAGACACAATATTTAAAATCACCCTACAACCATTCAACATCCATACATACTTGGGCTAACTCCACAGGGAAAGCTCGGATTTGAAAATGGTGTGAGATTCTGGCTTTCCAGACCCTTAGGAACATGAATATGTGTTTCTTTTTCATTTCTGAGCTCTATGTCAAAAGTGAGGTTTTCTGGCTGAATTGAGGTCAATGGCAGATTCTGAGATACGTCTTGGGCTAACTCCACAGGGAGAGCTCGGATCTGAAAATGGTGTGAGATACTGGCTTTCCAGACCCTAGGGAACATGAATATGTGTTTCCTTTTCATTTCTGAGCTCTGTGTCAAAAGTGAAGTTTTCTGGCTGAATTGAGTCCTTAGCCAAATTCTGAGATATGCCTTTGGTCTAACTCCTCAGGGAAAGCTCGGATCTGAAAATGGTGTGTGATTTTGGCTTTCCAGACCCTGGGAAACACGAATATGTGTTTCCTTTTCATTTCTGAGCTCTGTGTCAAAAGTGAGGTTTTCGGGCTGAATTCAGTCCTAATGTAAATTCTGAGATACGTCTTGGGCTAACTCTACAGGGAAAGCTCGGATCTGAAAATAATGTGAGATACTGGCTTTCCAGACCCTAGGGAACATGAATATGTGTTTCCTTTTCATTTCTGTGCTCTGTGTCAAAAGTGAAGTTTTCTGGCTGAATTGAGTTCAATGGCAAATTCTGAGATACGTCTTGGGCTAACTCCACAGGAAAAGCTCGGAACTGAAAATGGTGTGAGAATTCGGCTTTCCAGACCCTGGGAAATATGAATATGTGTTTCTTTTTCATTTCTGAGCTCTGTGTCAAAAGTGAGGTTTTCCAGCTGAAATGAGTCCTAAGGGAAATTCTGAGATACGTCTTGGGCTAACTCCACAGGGAAAGCTCGGATCTGAAAATGGGGTGAGAATTCGGCTTTCCAGACCCTAGGGAATATGAATATGTGTTTCCTTTTCATTTCTGAGCTCTTTGTCAAAAGTGAAGTTTTCTGGCTGAAATGAGTCCTAAGGCAAATTCTGAGATACGTCTTGGGCTAACTCCTCAGGGAAAGCTCGGTTCTGAAAATGGTGTGAGATTTTGGCTTTCCAGACACCAGGGAACATGAATATGTGTTTCCTTTTCATTTCTGAACTCTGTGTCAAAAGTGAGGTTTTCTGGCTGAATTCAGTCCTAAGGTAAATTCTGAGATACGTCTTGAGCTAACTCCACAGGGAAAGCTCGGATCTGAAAATGGTGTGAGAATTTGGCTTTCCAGACCCTTGGGAACATGAATATGTGTTTCCTTTTCATTTCTGAGCTCTGTGTCAAAAGTGAGCTTTTCGGGTTGAATTCAGTCCTAAGGTAAATTCTGAGATACCTCTTGGGCTAACTCCTCAGGGAAAGCTCGGTTCTGAAAATGGTGTGAGATTTTGGCTTTCCAGACCCCAGGGAACATGAATATGTGTTTCTTTTTCATTTCTGAGCTCTATGTCAAAAGTGAGGTTTTCGGGCTGAATTCAGTCCTAAGGTAAATTCTGAGATACGTCTTGGGCTAACTCCACAAGGAAAGCTCGGATCTGAAAATGGTGTAAGAATTTGGCTTTCCAGACCCTGGGGAACATGAATATGTGTTTCATTTTCATTTCTGAGCTCTATGTCAAAAGTGAGGTTTTCTGGCTGAATTGAGTTCAATGGCAAATTCTGATATACGTCTTGGGCTAACTCCACAGGGAAAGCTCGGATCTGAAAATGGGGTGAGAATTCGGCTATCCAGACACTAGGGAATATGAATATGTGTTTCTTTTTCATTTCTGTGCTCTGTGTCAAAAGTGAAGTTTTCTGGCTGAATTGAGTTCAATGGCAAATTCTGAGATACGTCTTGGGCAAACTCCACAGGAAAAGCTCGGAACTGAAAAGGGTGTGAGAATTCGGCTTTCCAGTCCCTGGGAAACATGAATATGTGTTTCTTTTTCATTTCTGAGCTCTATGTCAAAAGTGAGGTTTTCGGGCTGAATTCAGTCCTAAGGTAAATTCTGAGATACGTCTTGGGCTAACTCCACAAGGAAAGCTCGGATCTGAAAATGGTGTAAGAATTTGGCTTTCCAGACCCCAGGGAACATGAATATGTGTTTCATTTTCATTTCTGAGCTCTATGTCAAAAGTGAGGTTTTCTGGCTGAATTGAGTTCAATGGCAAATTCTGATATACGTCTTGGGCTAACTCCACAGGGAAAGCTCGGATCTGAAAATGGGGTGAGAATTCGGCTATCCAGACACTAGGGAATATGAATATGTGTTTCTTTTTCATTTCTGTGCTCTGTGTCAAAAGTGAAGTTTTCTGGCTGAATTGAGTTCAATGGCAAATTCTGAGATACGTCTTGGGCAAACTCCACAGGAAAAGCTCGGAACTGAAAAGGGTGTGAGAATTCGGCTTTCCAGTCCCTGGGAAACATGAATATGTGTTTCTTTTTCATTTCTGAGCTCTGTGTCAAAAGTGAGGTTTTCTAGCTGAAATGAGTCCTAAGGCAAATTCTGAGATACGTCTTGGGCTAACTCCACAGGGAAAGCTCGGATCTGAAAATGGGGTGAGAATTCGGCTTTCCAGACACTAGGGAATATGAATATGTGTTTCCTTTTCATTTCTGAGCTCTTTGTCAAAAGTGAAGTTTTCTGGCTGAAATGAGTCCTAAGGCAAATTCTGAGATACGTCTTGGGTAACTCCTCAGGGAAAGCTCGGTTCTGAAAATGGTGTGAGATTTTGGCTTTCCAGAGACCAGGGAACATGAATATGTGTTTCCTTTTCATTTCTGAGCTCTGTGTCAAAAGTGAGCTTTTCGTGTTGAATTCAGTCCTAAGGTAAATTCTGAGATACGTCTTGGGCTAACTCCTCAGGGAAAGCTCGGTTCTGAAAATGGTGTGAGATTTTGGCTTTCCAGACCCCAGGGAACATGAATATGTGTTTCCTTTTCATTTCTCAGCTCTGTGTCAAAAGTGAGGTTTTCTGGCTGAATTCAGTCCTAAGGTAAATTCTGAGATACGTCTTGAGCTAACTCCACAGGGAAAGCTCGGATCTGAAAATGGTGTGAGAATTCGGCTTTCCAGACCCCGGGGAACATGAATATGTGCTTCTTTTTCATTTCTGAGCTCTATGTCAAAAGTGAGGTTTTCGGGCTGTTTTCAGTCCTAAGGTAAATTCTGAGATACGTCTTGGGCTAACTCCACAGGGAAAGCTCGGATCTGAAAATAGTGTGTGATTTTGGCTTCCCAGACCCTGGGAAACATGAATATGTGTTTCCTTTTCATTTCTGAGCTCTGTGTCAATAGTGAAGTTTTCCGGTGAAATGAGCCCTAAGGCAAATTATGAGGTACGCCTTGGTCTAACTCCTCAGGGAAAGCTCGGACCTGAAAATGGTGTATGATTTTGGCTTTCCAGACCCTAGGAAACATGAATATGTGTTTCTTTTTCATTTCTGAGCTCTGTGTCAAAAGTGAGGTTTTCTGGCTGAATTGAGTCCTAAGGCAAATTCTGAGATACGTCTTGGGCTAACACCTCAGGGAAAGCTCGGATCTGAAAATGGGGGTGAGAATTCGGCTTTCCAGACCCCAGGGAATATGAATATGTGTTTCCTTTTCATTTCTGAGCTCTGTGTCAAAAGTGAAGTGTTCTGGCTGAAATGAGTCCTAAGGCAAATTCGGAGATATATTTATTTATTTATTTATTTATTTATTTATTTATTTATTTATTTGGTATTCTTATATGCCGCCCAACTCCCGAAGGACTCAGGGCGGTGTACAGCAGACAAAAATTCAGAATAACCAATTTATAAATAATACTTAAAAGCAATATAAAAATTCAAAAGAGACACAATATTTAAAATCACCCAACAACCATTCAACATCCCTACATACTTGGGCTAACTCCACAGGGAAAGATCGGATTTGAAAATGGTGTGAGATTTCGGCTTTCCAGACCCTGGGGAACATGAATATGTGTTTCTTTTTCATTTCTGAGCTCTATGTCAAAAGTGAGGTTTTCGGGCTGAATTCAGTCCTAAGATAAATTCTGAGATACGTCTTGGGCTAACTCCACAAGGAAAGCTCGGATCTGAAAATGGGGTGAGAATTCGGCTTTCCAGACCCCAGGGAATATAAATATGTGTTTCCTTTTCATTTCTGAGCTCTGTGTCAAAAGTGAGCTTTTCGGGTTGAATTCAGTCCTACGCTAAATTCTGAGATACGTCTTGGGCTAACTCCACAGGAAAGCTCGGTTCTGAAAATGGTGTGAGATTTTGGCTTTCCAGACCCCAGGGAACTTGAATATGTGTTTCCTTTTCATTTCTCAGCTCTGTGTCAAAAGTGAAGTCTTTTGGCTGAATTGAGTCCTAAGGTACATTCTATGATACTGCTTGGGCTAACTCCTCAGGGAAAGCTCGGATCTGAAAATGATGTGAGATTTTGGCTTTCCAGACCCTGGGAAACATGAATATGTGTTTCTTTTCATTTCTGTGCTCTGTGTCAAAAGTGAAGTTTTCTGGCTGAATTGAGTTCAACTGCAAATTCTGAGATACGTCTTTGGCTAACTCCACAGGAAAAGCTCGGAACTGAAAATGGTGTGAGAATTCGGCTTTCCAGTCCCTGGGAAACATGAATATGTGTTTCTTTTTCATTTCTGAGCTCTGTGTCAAAAGTGAGGTTTTCTAGCTGAAATGAGTCCTAAGCCAAATTCTGAGATACGTCTTGGGCTAACTCCACAGGGAAAGCTCGGATCTGAAAATGGGGTGAGAATTCGGCTTTCCAGACACTAGGGAATATGAATATGTGTTTCCTTTTCATTTCTGAGCGCTTTGTCAAAAGTGAAGTTTTCTGGCTGAAATGAGTCCTAAGGCAAATTCTGAGATACATCTTGGGCTAACTCCTCAGGGAAAGCTCGGTTCTGAAAATGGTGTGAGATTTTGGCTTTCCAGACACCAGGGAACATGAATATGTGTTTCCTTTTCATTTCTGAGCTCTGTGTCAAAAGTGAGCTTTTCGGGTTGAATTCAGTCCTAAGGTAAATTCTGAGATACGTCTTGGGCTAACTCCTCAGGGAAAACTCGGTTCTGAAAATGTTGTGAGATTTTGGCTTTCCAGAACCCAGGGAACATGAATATGTGTTTCCTTTTCATTTCTCAGCTCTGTGTCAAAAGTGAGGTTTTCTGGCTGAATTCAGTCCTAAGGTAAATTCTGAGATACATCTTGAGCTAACTCCAGAGGGAAAGCTCGGATCTGAAAATGGTGTGAGAATTCGGCTTTCCAGACCCTGGGGAACATGAATATGTGTTTCATTTTCATTTCTGAGCTCTATGTCAAAAGTGAGGTTTTCTGGCTGAATTGAGTTCAATGGCAAATTCTGATATACGTCTTGGGCTAACTCCACAGGGAAAGCTCGGATCTGAAAATGGGGTGAGAATTCGGCTATCCAGACACTAGGGAATATGAATATGTGTTTCTTTTTCATTTCTGTGCTCTGTGTCAAAAGTGAAGTTTTCTGGCTGAATTGAGTTCAATGGCAAATTCTGAGATACGTCTTGGGCAAACTCCACAGGAAAAGCTCGGAACTGAAAAGGGTGTGAGAATTCGGCTTTCCAGTCCCTGGGAAACATGAATATGTGTTTCTTTTTCATTTCTGAGCTCTGTGTCAAAAGTGAGGTTTTCTAGCTGAAATGAGTCCTAAGGCAAATTCTGAGATACGTCTTGGGCTAACTCCACAGGGAAAGCTCGGATCTGAAAATGGGGTGAGAATTCGGCTTTCCAGACACTAGGGAATATGAATATGTGTTTCCTTTTCATTTCTGAGCTCTTTGTCAAAAGTGAAGTTTTCTGGCTGAAATGAGTCCTAAGGCAAATTCTGAGATACGTCTTGGGTAACTCCTCAGGGAAAGCTCGGTTCTGAAAAATGGTGTGAGATTTTGGCTTTCCAGAGACCAGGGAACATGAATATGTGTTTCCTTTTCATTTCTGAGCTCTGTGTCAAAAGTGAGGTTTTCTGGCTGAATTGAGTCCTAAGGCAAATTCTGAGATACATTTATTTATTTATTTATTTATTCATTTATTTGGTATTCTTATATGCCACCCAACTCCCGAAGGACTCAGGGCGGTGTACAACAGACAAAAATACAGAATAACCAATTTATAAATAATACTTAAAAGCAATATAAAAATTCAAAAGAGACACAATATTTAAAATCACCCTACAACCATTCAACATCCATACATACTTGGGCTAACTCCACAGGAAAAGCTCGGATTTGAAAATGGTGTGAGATTTTGCTTTCCAGACCCTAGGGAACATGAATATGTGTTTCCTTTTCATTTCTGAGCTCTATGTCAAAAGTGAGATTTTCTGGCTGAATTGAGTTTAATGGCAAATTCTGAGATACGTCTTGGGCTAACTCCATAGGGAAAGCTCGGATCTGAAAAATAATGTGAGATACTGGCTTTCCAGACCCTGGGAAACATGAATATGTGTTCCCTTTTCATTTCTGTGCTCTGTGTCAAAAGTGAAGTTTTCTGGCTGAATTGAGTTCAATGGCAAATTCTGAGATACGTCTTGGGCAAACTCCACAGGAAAAGCTCGGAACTGAAAAGGGTGTGAGAATTCGGCTTTCCAGTCCCTGGGAAACATGAATATGTGTTTCTTTTTCATTTCTGAGCTCTATGTCAAAAGTGAGGTTTTCGGGCTGAATTCAGTCCTAAGGTAAATTCTGAGATACGTCTTGGGCTAACTCCACAAGGAAAGCTCGGATCTGAAAATGGTGTAAGAATTTGGCTTTCCAGACCCCAGGGAACATGAATATGTGTTTCATTTTCATTTCTGAGCTCTATGTCAAAAGTGAGGTTTTCTGGCTGAATTGAGTTCAATGGCAAATTCTGATATACGTCTTGGGCTAACTCCACAGGGAAAGCTCGGATCTGAAAATGGGGTGAGAATTCGGCTATCCAGACACTAGGGAATATGAATATGTGTTTCTTTTTCATTTCTGTGCTCTGTGTCAAAAGTGAAGTTTTCTGGCTGAATTGAGTTCAATGGCAAATTCTGAGATACGTCTTGGGCAAACTCCACAGGAAAAGCTCGAACTGAAAAGGGTGTGAGAATTCGGCTTTCCAGTCCCTGGGAAACATGAATATGTGTTTCTTTTTCATTTCTGAGCTCTGTGTCAAAAGTGAGGTTTTCTAGCTGAAATGAGTCCTAAGGCAAATTCTGAGATACGTCTTGGGCTAACTCCACAGGGAAAGCTCGGATCTGAAAATGGGGTGAGAATTCGGCTTTCCAGACACTAGGGAATATGAATATGTGTTTCCTTTTCATTTCTGAGCTCTTTGTCAAAAGTGAAGTTTTCTGGCTGAAATGAGTCCTAAGGCAAATTCTGAGATACGTCTTGGGTAACTCCTCAGGGAAAGCTCGGTTCTGAAAATGGTGTGAGATTTTGGCTTTCCAGAGACCAGGGAACATGAATATGTGTTTCCTTTTCATTTCTGAGCTCTGTGTCAAAAGTGAGCTTTTCGTGTTGAATTCAGTCCTAAGGTAAATTCTGAGATACGTCTTGGGCTAACTCCTCAGGGAAAGCTCGGTTCTGAAAATGGTGTGAGATTTTGGCTTTCCAGACCCCAGGGAACATGAATATGTGTTTCCTTTTCATTTCTCAGCTCTGTGTCAAAAGTGAGGTTTTCTGGCTGAATTCAGTCCTAAGGTAAATTCTGAGATACGTCTTGAGCTAACTCCACAGGGAAAGCTCGGATCTGAAAATGGTGTGAAAATTCGGCTTTCCAGACCCCGGGGAACATGAATATGTGCTTCTTTTTCATTTCTGAGCTCTATGTCAAAAGTGAGGTTTTCGGGCTGTTTTCAGTCCTAAGGTAAATTCTGAGATACGTCTTGGGCTAACTCCACAGGGAAAGCTCGGATCTGAAAATAGTGTGTGATTTTGGCTTCCCAGACCCTGGGAAACATGAATATGTGTTTCCTTTTCATTTCTGAGCTCTGTGTCAAAAGTGAAGTTTTCCGGTGAAATGAGCCCTAAGGCAAATTATGAGGTACGCCTTGGTCTAACTCCTCAGGGAAAGCTCGGACCTGAAAATGGTGTATGATTTTGGCTTTCCAGACCCTAGGAAACATGAATATGTGTTTCTTTTTCATTTCTGAGCTCTGTGTCAAAAGTGAGGTTTTCTGGCTGAATTGAGTCCTAAGGCAAATTCTGAGATACGTCTTGGGCTAACTCCTCAGGGAAAGCTCGGATCTGAAAATGGGGTGAGAATTCGGCTTTCCAGACCCCAGGGAATATGAATATGTGTTTCCTTTTCATTTCTGAGCTCTGTGTCAAAAGTGAAGTGTTCTGGCTGAAATGAGTCCTAAGGCAAATTCGGAGATATATTTATTTATTTATTTATTTATTTATTTATTTATTTGGTATTCTTATATGCCGCCCAACTCCCGAAGGACTCAGGGCGGTGTACAGCAGACAAAAATTCAGAATAACCAATTTATAAATAATACTTAAAAGCAATATAAAAATTCAAAAGAGACACAATATTTAAAATCACCCAACAACCATTCAACATCCCTACATACTTGGGCTAACTCCACAGGGAAAGATCGGATTTGAAAATGGTGTGAGATTTCGGCTTTCCAGACCCTGGGGAACATGAATATGTGTTTCTTTTTCATTTCTGAGCTCTATGTCAAAAGTGAGGTTTTCGGGCTGAATTCAGTCCTAAGATAAATTCTGAGATACGTCTTGGGCTAACTCCACAAGGAAAGCTCGGATCTGAAAATGGGGTGAGAATTCGGCTTTCCAGACCCCAGGGAATATAAATATGTGTTTCCTTTTCATTTCTGAGCTCTGTGTCAAAAGTGAGCTTTTCGGGTTGAATTCAGTCCTACGCTAAATTCTGAGATACGTCTTGGGCTAACTCCACAGGGAAAGCTCGGTTCTGAAAATGGTGTGAGATTTTGGCTTTCCAGACCCCAGGGAACTTGAATATGTGTTTCCTTTTCATTTCTCAGCTCTGTGTCAAAAGTGAAGTCTTTTGGCTGAATTGAGTCCTAAGGTACATTCTATGATACTGCTTGGGCTAACTCCTCAGGGAAAGCTCGGATCTGAAAATGATGTGAGATTTTGGCTTTCCAGACCCTGGGAAACATGAATATGTGTTTCTTTTCATTTCTGTGCTCTGTGTCAAAAGTGAAGTTTTCTGGCTGAATTGAGTTCAACTGCAAATTCTTGAGATACGTCTTTGGCTAACTCCACAGGAAAAGCTCGGAACTGAAAATGGTGTGAGAATTCGGCTTTCCAGTCCCTGGGAAACATGAATATGTGTTTCTTTTTCATTTCTGAGCTCTGTGTCAAAAGTGAGGTTTTCTAGCTGAAATGAGTCCTAAGCCAAATTCTGAGATACGTCTTGGGCTAACTCCACAGGGAAAGCTCGGATCTGAAAATGGGGTGAGAATTCGGCTTTCCAGACACTAGGGAATATGAATATGTGTTTCCTTTTCATTTCTGAGCGCTTTGTCAAAAGTGAAGTTTTCTGGCTGAAATGAGTCCTAAGGCAAATTCTGAGATACATCTTGGGCTAACTCCTCAGGGAAAGCTCGGTTCTGAAAATGGTGTGAGATTTTGGCTTTCCAGACACCAGGGAACATGAATATGTGTTTCCTTTTCATTTCTGAGCTCTGTGTCAAAAGTGAGCTTTTCGGGTTGAATTCAGTCCTAAGGTAAATTCTGAGATACGTCTTGGGCTAACTCCTCAGGGAAAACTCGGTTCTGAAAATGTTGTGAGATTTGGCTTTCCAGACCCCAGGGAGCATGAATATGTGTTTCCTTTTCATTTCTCAGCTCTGTGTCAAAAGTGAGGTTTTCTGGCTGAATTCAGTCCTAAGGTAAATTCTGAGATACGTCTTGAGCTAACTCCAGAGGGAAAGCTCGGATCTGAAAATGGTGTGAGAATTCGGCTTTCCAGACCCTGGGGAACATGAATATGTGTTTCTTTTTCATTTCGGAGCTCTATGTCAAAAGTGAGGTTTTCGGGCTGCATTCAGTCCTAAGGTAAATTCTGAGATACGTCTTGGGTTAACTCCACAAGGAAAGCTCGGATCTGAAAATGGTGTGAGAATTCGGCTTTCCAGACCCTGGGGAACATGAATATGTGTTTCATTTTCACTTCTGAGCTCTGTGTCAAAAGTGAAGTTTTCTGGCTGAATTGAGTTCAAGGGCAAATTCTGAGATACGTCTTGGGCTAACTCCACAGGGAAAGCTCGGATTTGAAAATGGTGTGAGATTTTGGCTTTCCAGACCCTGGGGAACATGAATATGTGTTTCTTTTTCATTTCTGAGCTCTATGTCAAAAGTGAGGTTTTCTGGCTGAATTGAGTTCAATGGCAAATTCTGAGATACGCCTTGGTCTAACTCCACAGGAAAAGCTCGGAACTGAAAAGGGTGTGAGATATTGGCTTTCCAGACCCTAGGGAACATGAATATGTGTTTCCTTTTCATTTCTGAGTTCTGTGTCAAAAGTGAAGTTTTCTGGCTGAAATAAGCCCTAAGGCAAATTCTGAGATACGCCTTTGTCTGACTCCTCAAGGAAAGCTCGGATCTGAAAATGGTGTGTGATTTTGGCTTTCCAGACCCTGGGAAACATGAATATGTGTTTCTTTTTCATTTCTGAGCTCTGTGTCAAAAGTGAGGTTTTCTGGCTGAATTGAGTCCTAAGGCAAATTCTGAGATACATTTATTTATTTATTTATTTATTTATTTATGTATTTGGTATTCTTATATGCCGCCCAACTCCCGAAGGACTCAGGGCGGTGTACAGCAGACAAAAATTCAGAATAACCAATTTATAAATAATACTTAAAAGCAATATAAAAATTCAAAAGAGACACAATATTTAAAATCACCCAACAACCATTCAACATCCCTACATACTTGGGCTAACTCCACAGGGAAAGCTCGGATTTGAAAATGGTGTGAGATTTCGGCTTTCCAGACCCTGGGGAACATGAATATGTGTTTCTTTTTCATTTCTGAGCTCTATGTCAAAAGTGAGGTTTTCGGGCTGAATTCAGTCCTAAGGTAAATTCTGAGATACGTCTTGGGCTAACTCCACAAGGAAAGCTCGGATCTGAAAATGGGGTGAGAATTCGGCTTTCCAGACCCCAGGGAATATGAATATGTGTTTCCTTTTCATTTCTGAGCTCTGTGTCAAAAGTGAGCTTTTCGGGTTGAATTCAGTCCTACGCTAAATTCTGAGATACGTCTTGGGCTAACTTCTCAGGGAAAGCTCGGTTCTGAAAATGGTGTGAGATTTTGGCTTTCCAGACCCCAGGGAACTTGAATATGTGTTTCCTTTTCATTTCTCAGCTCTGTGTCAAAAGTGAAGTCTTTTGGCTGAATTGAGTCCTAAGGTACATTCTATGATACTGCTTGGGCTAACTCCTCAGGGAAAGCTCGGATCTGAAAATGGTTTGAGATTTTGGCTTTACAGACCCTGGGAAACATGAATATGTGTTTTTTTCATTTCTGTGCTCTGTGTCAAAAGTGAAGTTTTCTGGCTGAATTGAGTTCAACTGCAAATTCTGAGATACGTCTTTGGCTAACTCCACAGGAAAAGCTCGGAACTGAAAATGGTGTGAGAATTCGGCTTTCCAGTCCCTGGGAAACATGAATATGTGTTTCTTTTTCATTTCTGAGCTCTGTGTCAAAAGTGAGGTTTTCTAGCTGAAATGAGTCCTAAGGCAAATTCTGAGATACGTCTTGGGCTAACTCCACAGGGAAAGCTCGGATCTGAAAATGGGGTGAGAATTCGGCTTTCCAGACACTAGGGAATATGAATATGTGTTTCCTTTTCATTTCTGAGCGCTTTGTCAAAAGTGAAGTTTTCTGGCTGAAATGAGTCCTAAGGCAAATTCTGAGATACGTCTTGGGCTAACTCCTCAGGGAAAGCTCGGTTCTGAAAATGGTGTGAGATTTTGGCTTTCCAGACACCAGGGAACATGAATATGTGTTTCCTTTTCATTTCTGAGCTCTGTGTAAAAAGTGAGCTTTTCGGGTTGAATTCAGTCCTAAGGTTAATTCTGAGATACGTCTTGGGCTAACTCCTCAGGGAAAGCTCGGTTCTGAAAATGGTGTGAGATTTCGGCTTTCCAGACCCCAGGGAACATGAATATGTGTTTCCTTTTCATTTCTCAGCTCTGTGTCAAAAGTGAGGTTTTCTGGCTGAATTCAGTCCTAAGGTAAATTCTGAGATACGTCTTGAGCTAACTCCAGAGGGAAAGCTCGGATCTGAAAATGGTGTGAGAATTCGGCTTTCCAGACCCTGGGGAACATGAATATGTGTTTCTTTTTCATTTCTGAGCTCTATGTCAAAAGTGAGGTTTTCGGGCTGAATTCAGTCCTAAGGTAAATTCTGAGATACGTCTTGGGCTAACTCCACAAGGAAAGCTCGGATCTGAAAATGGTGTGAGAATTTGGCTTTCCAGACCCTGGGGAACATGAATATGTGTTTCATTTTCATTTCTGAGCTCTATGTCAAAAGTGAGGTTTTCTGGCTGAATTGAGTTCAATGGCAAATTCTGATATACGTCTTGGGCTAACTCCACAGGGAAAGCTCGGATCTGAAAATGGGGTGAGAATTCGGCTTTCCAGACACTAGGGAATATGAATATGTGTTTCTTTTTCATTTCTGTGCTCTGTGTCAAAAGTGAAGTTTTCTGGCTGAATTGAGTTCAATGGCAAATTCTGAGATACGTCTTGGGCAAACTCCACAGGAAAAGCTCGGAACTGAAAAGGGTGTGAGAATTCGGCTTTCCAGTCCCTGGGAAACATGAATATGTGTTTCTTTTTCATTTCTGAGCTCTGTGTCAAAAGTGAGGTTTTCTAGCTGAAATGAGTCCTAAGGCAAATTCTGAGATACGTCTTGGGCTAACTCCACAGGGAAAGCTCGGATCTGAAAATGGGGTGAGAATTCGGCTTTCCAGACACTAGGGAATATGAATATGTGTTTCCTTTTCATTTCTGAGCTCTTTGTCAAAAGTGAAGTTTTCTGGCTGAAATGAGTCCTAAGGCAAATTCTGAGATACGTCTTGGGTAACTCCTCAGGGAAAGCTCGGTTCTGAAAATGGTGTGAGATTTTGGCTTTCCAGAGACCAGGGAACATGAATATGTGTTTCCTTTTCATTTCTGAGCTCTGTGTCAAAAGTGAGCTTTTCGTGTTGAATTCAGTCCTAAGGTAAATTCTGAGATACGTCTTGGGCTAACTCCTCAGGGAAAGCTCGGTTCTGAAAATGGTGTGAGATTTTGGCTTTCCAGACCCCAGGGAACATGAATATGTGTTTCCTTTTCATTTCTCAGCTCTGTGTCAAAAGTGAGGTTTTCTGGCTGAATTCAGTCCTAAGGTAAATTCTGAGATACGTCTTGAGCTAACTCCACAGGGAAAGCTCGGATCTGAAAATGGTGTGAGAATTCGGCTTTCCAGACCCTGGGGAACATGAATATGTGCTTCTTTTTCATTTCTGAGCTCTATGTCAAAAGTGAGGTTTTCGGGCTGTTTTCAGTCCTAAGGTAAATTCTGAGATACGTCTTGGGCTAACTCCACAGGGAATGCTCGGATCTGAAAATAGTGTGTGATTTTGGCTTCCCAGACCCTGGGAAACATGAATATGTGTTTCCTTTTCATTTCTGAGCTCTGTGTCAAAAGTGAAGTTTTCCGGTGAAATGAGCCCTAAGGCAAATTATGAGGTACGCCTTGGTCTAACTCCTGAGGGAAAGCTCGGACCTGAAAATGGTGTATGATTTTGGCTTTCCAGACCCTAGGAAACATGAATATGTGTTTCTTTTTCATTTCTGAGCTCTGTGTCAAAAGTGAGGTTTTCTGGCTGAATTGAGTCCTAAGGCAAATTCTGAGATACGTCTTGGGCTAACTCCTCAGGGAAAGCTCGGATCTGAAAATGGGGTGAGAATTCGGCTTTCCAGACCCCAGGGAATATGAATATGTGTTTCCTTTTCATTTCTGAGCTCTGTGTCAAAAGTGAAGTGTTCTGGCTGAAATGAGTCCTAAGGCAAATTCGGAGATATATTTATTTATTTATTTATTTATTTATTTATTTGGTATTCTTATATGCCGCCCAACTCCCGAAGGACTCAGGGCTGTGTACAGCAGACAAAAATTCAGAATAACCAATTTATAAATAATACTTAAAAGCAATATAAAAATTCAAAAGAGACTCAATATTTAAAATCACCCAACAACCATTCAACATCCCTACATACTTGGGCTAACTCCACAGGGAAAGCTCGGATTTGAAAATGGTGTGAGATTTCGGCTTTCCAGACCCTGGGGAACATGAATATGTGTTTCTTTTTCATTTCTGAGCTCTATGTCAAAAGTGAGGTTTTCGGGCTGAATTCAGTCCTAAGATAAATTCTGAGATACGTCTTGGGCTAACTCCACAAGGAAAGCTCGGATCTGAAAATGGGGTGAGAATTCGGCTTTCCAGACCCCAGGGAATATAAATATGTGTTTCCTTTTCATTTCTGAGCTCTGTGTCAAAAGTGAGCTTTTCGGGTTGAATTCAGTCCTACGCTAAATTCTGAGATACGTCTTGGGCTAACTCCACAGGGAAAGCTCGGTTCTGAAAATGGTGTGAGATTTTGGCTTTCCAGACCCCAGGGAACTTGAATATGTGTTTCCTTTTCATTTCTCAGCTCTGTGTCAAAAGTGAAGTCTTTTGGCTGAATTGAGTCCTAAGGTACATTCTATGATACTGCTTGGGCTAACTCCTCAGGGAAAGCTCGGATCTGAAAATGATGTGAGATTTTGGCTTTCCAGACCCTGGGAAACATGAATATGTGTTTCTTTTCATTTCTGTGCTCTGTGTCAAAAGTGAAGTTTTCTGGCTGAATTGAGTTCAACTGCAAATTCTGAGATACGTCTTTGGCTAACTCCACAGGAAAAGCTCGGAACTGAAAATGGTGTGAGAATTCGGCTTTCCAGTCCCTGGGAAACATGAATATGTGTTTCTTTTTCATTTCTGAGCTCTGTGTCAAAAGTGAGGTTTTCTAGCTGAAATGAGTCCTAAGGCAAATTCTGAGATACGTCTTGGGCTAACTCCACAGGGAAAGCTCGGATCTGAAAATGGGGTGAGAATTCGGCTTTCCAGACACTAGGGAATATGAATATGTGTTTCCTTTTCATTTCTGAGCGCTTTGTCAAAAGTGAAGTTTTCTGGCTGAAATGAGTCCTAAGGCAAATTCTGAGATACATCTTGGGCTAACTCCTCAGGGAAAGCTCGGTTCTGAAAATGGTGTGAGATTTTGGCTTTCCAGACACCAGGGAACATGAATATGTGTTTCCTTTTCATTTCTGAGCTCTGTGTCAAAAGTGAGCTTTTCGGGTTGAATTCAGTCCTAAGGTAAATTCTGAGATACGTCTTGGGCTAACTCCTCAGGGAAAACTCGGTTCTGAAAATGTTGTGAGATTTTGGCTTTCCAGACCCCAGGGAACATGAATATGTGTTTCCTTTTCATTTCTCAGCTCTGTGTCAAAAGTGAGGTTTTCTGGCTGAATTCAGTCCTAAGGTAAATTCTGAGATACATCTTGAGCTAACTCCAGAGGGAAAGCTCGGATCTGAAAATGGTGTGAGAATTCGGCTTTCCAGACCCTGGGGAACATGAATATGTGTTTCTTTTTCATTTCGGAGCTCTATGTCAAAAGTGAGGTTTTCGGGCTGCATTCAGTCCTAAGGTAAATTCTGAGATACGTCTTGGGCTAACTCCACAAGGAAAGCTCGGATCTGAAAATGGTGTGAGAATTCGGCTTTCCAGACCCTGGGGAACATGAATATGTGTTTCATTTTCACTTCTGAGCTCTGTGTCAAAAGTGAAGTTTTCTGGCTGAATTGAGTTCAAGGGCAAATTCTGAGATACGTCTTGGGCTAACTCCACAGGGAAAGCTCGGATTTGAAAATGGTGTGAGATTTTGGCTTTCCAGACCCTGGGGAACATGAATATGTGTTTCTTTTTCATTTCTGAGCTCTATGTCAAAGGTGAGGTTTTCTGGCTGAATTGAGTTCAATGGCAAATTCTGAGATACGCCTTGGTCTAACTCCACAGGAAAAGCTCGGAACTGAAAAGGGTGTGAGATATTGGCTTTCCAGACCCTAGGGAACATGAATATGTGTTTCCTTTTCATTTCTGAGTTCTGTGTCAAAAGTGAAGTTTTCTGGCTGAAATAAGCCCTAAGGCAAATTCTGAGATCCGCCTTGGTCTGACTCCTCAAGGAAAGCTCGGATCTGAAAATGGTGTGTGATTTTGGCTTTCCAGACCCTGGGAAACATGAATATGTGTTTCTTTTTCATTTCTGAGCTCTGTGTCAAAAGTGAGGTTTTCTGGCTGAATTGAGTCCTAAGGCAAATTCTGAGATACATTTATTTATTTATTTATTTATTCATTTATTTGGTATTCTTATATGCCACCCAACTCCCGAAGGACTCAGGGCGGTGTACAACAGACAAAAATACAGAATAACCAATTTATAAATAATACTTAAAAGCAATATAAAAATTCAAAAGAGACACAATATTTAAAATCACCCTACAACCATTCAACATCCATACATACTTGGGCTAACTCCACAGGAAAAGCTCGGATTTGAAAATGGTGTGAGATTTTGGCTTTCCAGACCCTGGGGAACATGAATATGTCTTTCTTTTTCATTTCTGAGCTCTATGTCAAAAGTGATGTTTTCTGGCTGAATTGAGTTTAATGGCAAATTCTGAGATACGTCTTGGGCTAACGCCACAGGAAAAGCTCGGAACTGAAAAGGGTGTGAGATATTGGCTTTCCAGACCCTAGGGAACATGAATATGTGTTTCCTTTTCATTTCTGAGTTCTGTGTCAAAAGTGAAGTTTTCTGGCTGAAATAAGCCCTAAGGCAAATTCTGAGATACGCCTTGGTCTGACTCCTCAAGGAAAGCTCGGATCTGAAAATGGTGTGTGATTTTGGCTTTCCAGAACCTGGGAAACATGAATATATGTTTCCTTTTCATTTCTGAGCTCTGTGTCAAAAGTGAGGTTTTCTGGCTGAATTTAGTCCTAAGGCAACTTCTGTGAGACTCCTTGGGCTTACTCCTCCAGGAAAGCTCAGATCTGAAAATAGTGTGTGATTTTGGCTTCCCATACCCTGGGAAACATGAATATGTGTTTCCTTTTCATTTCTGAGCTCTGTGTCAAAAGTGAGGTTTTCGGGCTGTTTTCAGTCCTAAGGTAAATTCTCAGATACGTCTTGGGCTAACTCCACAGGGAAAGCTCGGATCTGAAAATGGTGTGAGAATTCGGCTTTCCAGACCCTGGGGAACATGAATATGTGTTTCCTTTTCATTTCTGAGCTCTGTGTCAAAAGTGAGGTTTTCGGGTTGAATTCAGTCCTAAGGTAAATTCTGAGATACGTCTTGGGCTAACTCCACAAGGAAAGCTCGGATCTGAAAATGGTGTGAGAATTCGGCTTTCCAGACTCTGGGGAACATGAATATGTAATTCTTTTTCATTTCTGAGCTCTGTGTCAAAAGTGAAGTTTTCGGGCTGAATTCAGTCCTAAGGTAAATTCTGAGATACGCCTTGGTCTAACTCCTCAAGGAAAGCTCGGATCTAAAAATAGTGTGTGATTTTGGCTTCCCAGACCCTGGGAAACATGAATATGTGTTTCCTTTTCATTTCTGAGCTCTATGTAAAAAGTGAGGTTTTCTGGCTGAATTGAGGTCAATGGCACATTCTGAGATACTCCTTCGGCTAACTCCTCCAGGAAAGCTCGGATCTGAAAATAGTGTGTGATTTTGGCTTCCCAGACCCTGGGAAACATGAATATGTGTTTCCTTTTCATTTCTGAGCTCTGTGTCAAAAGTGAAGTTTTCCGGTGAAATGAGCCCTAAGGCAAATTATGAGGTACGCCTTGGTCTAACTCCTCAGGGAAAGCTCGGACCTGAAAATGGTGTATGATTTTGGCTTTCCAGACCCTGGGAAACATGAATATGTGTTTCTTTTTCATTTCTGAGCTCTGTGTCAAAAGTGAGGTTTTCTGGCTGAATTGAATCCTAAGGCAAATTCTGAGATACGTCTTGGGCTAACTCCTCAGGGAAAGCTCGGATCTGAAAATGGGGTGAGAATTCGGCTTTCCAGACCCCAGGGAATATGAATATGTGTTTCCTTTTCATTTCTAAGCGCTGTGTCAAAAGTGAAGTGTTCTGGCTGAAATGAGTCCTAAGGCAAATTCGGAGATACATTTATTTATTTATTTATTTATTCATTTATTTGGTATTCTTATATGCCGCCCAACTCCCGAAGGACTCAGGGCGGTGTACAACAGACAAAAATACAGAATAACCAATTTATAAATAATACTTAAAAGCAATATAAAAATTCAAAAGAGACACAATATTTAAAATCACCCTACAACCATTCAACATCCATACATACTTGGGCTAACTCCTCAGGGAAAGCTCGGATTTGAAAATGGTGTGAGGTTCTGGCTTTCCAGACCCTTAGGAACATGAATATGTGTTTCTTTTTCAGTTCTGAGCTCTATGTCAAAAGTGAGGTTTTCTGGCTGAATTGAGGTCAATGGCAGATTCTGAGATACGTCTTGGGCTAACTCCACAGGGAGAGCTCGGATCTGAAAATGGTGTGAGATACTGGCTTTCCAGACCCTAGGGAACATGAATATGTGTTTCCTTTTCATTTCTGAGCTCTGTGTCAAAAGTGAAGTTTTCTGGCTGAATTGAGTCCTTAGCCAAATTCTGAGATATGCCTTTGGTCTAACTCCTCAGGGAAAGCTCGGATCTGAAAATGGTGTGTGATTTTGGCTTTCCAGACCCTGGGAAACACGAATATGTGTTTCCTTTTCATTTCTAACCTCTGTGTCAAAAGTGAGGTTTTCGGGCTGAATTCAGTCCTAATGTAAATTCTGAGATACCCCTTGGTCTAACTACTCAGGGAAAGCTCGGATCTGAAAATGGTGTGTGATTTTGGCTTTCCAGACCCTGGGAAACATGAATATGTGTTTCCTTTTCATTTCTGAGCTCTATGTCAAAAGTGAGGTTTTCTGGCTGAATTGAGTTCAATGGCAAATTCTGAGATACATCTTGGGCTAACTCTACAGGGAAAGCTCGGATCTGAAAATAATGTGAGATACTGGCTTTCCAGACCCTAGGGAACATGAATATGTGTTTCCTTTTCATTTCTGTGCTCTGTGTCAAAAGTGAAGTTTTCTGGCTGAATTGAGTTCAATGGCAAATTCTGAGATACGTCTTGGGCTAACTCCACAGGAAAAGCTCGGAACTGAAAATGGTGTGAGAATTCGGCTTTCCAGACCCTGGGAAATATGAATATGTGTTTCTTTTTCATTTCTGAGCTCTGTGTCAAAAGTGAGGTTTTCCAGCTGAAATGAGTCCTAAGGCAAATTCTGAGATACGTCTTGGGCTAACTCCACAGGGAAAGCTCGGATCTGAAAATGGGGTGAGAATTCGGCTTTCCAGACCCTAGGGAATATGAATATGTGTTTCCTTTTCATTTCTGAGCTCTTTGTCAAAAGTGAAGTTTTCTGGCTGAAATGAGTCCTAAGGCAAATTCTGAGATACGTCTTGGGCTAACTCCTCAGGGAAAGCTCGGTTCTGAAAATGGTGTGAGATTTTGGCTTTCCAGACACCAGGGAACATGAATATGTGTTTCCTTTTCATTTCTGAACTCTGTGTCAAAAGTGAGGTTTTCTGGCTGAATTCAGTCCTAAGGTAAATTCTGAGATACGTCTTGAGCTAACTCCACAGGGAAAGCTCGGATCTGAAAATGGTGTGAGAATTTGGCTTTCCAGACCCTTGGGAACATGAATATGTGTTTCCTTTTCATTTCTGAGCTCTGTGTCAAAAGTGAGCTTTTCGGGTTGAATTCAGTCCTAAGGTAAATTCTGAGATACCTCTTGGGCTAACTCCTCAGGGAAAGCTCGGTTCTGAAAATGGTGTGAGATTTTGGCTTTCCAGACCCCAGGGAACATGAATATGTGTTTCTTTTTCATTTCTGAGCTCTGTGTCAAAAGTGAGGTTTTCGGGCTGAATTCAGTCCTAAGGTAAATTCTGAGATACGTCTTGGGCTAACTCCACAAGGAAAGCTCGGATCTGAAAATGGTGTGAGAATTTGGCTTTCCAGACCCTGGGGAACATGAATATGTGTTTCATTTTCATTTCTGAGCTCTATGTCAAAAGTGAGGTTTTCTGGCTGAATTGAGTTCAATGGCAAATTCTGATATACGTCTTGGGCTAACTCCACAGGGAAAGCTCGGATCTGAAAATGGGGTGAGAATTCGGCTTTCCAGACACTAGGGAATATGAATATGTGTTTCTTTTTCATTTCTGTGCTCTGTGTCAAAAGTGAAGTTTTCTGGCTGAATTGAGTTCAATGGCAAATTCTGAGATACGTCTTGGGCAAACTCCACAGGAAAAGCTCGGAACTGAAAAGGGTGTGAGAATTCGGCTTTCCAGTCCCTGGGAAACATGAATATGTGTTTCTTTTTCATTTCTGAGCTCTGTGTCAAAAGTGAGGTTTTCTAGCTGAAATGAGTCCTAAGGCATATTCTGAGATACGTCTTGGGCTAACTCCACAGGGAAAGCTCGGATCTGAAAATGGGGTGAGAATTCGGCTTTCCAGAGACCAGGGAACATGAATATGTGTTTCCTTTTCATTTCTGAGCTCTGTGTCAAAAGTGAGCTTTTCGTGTTGAATTCAGTCCTAAGGTAAATTCTGAGATACGTCTTGGGCTAACTCCTCAGGGAAAGCTCGGTTCTGAAAATGGTGTGAGATTTTGGCTTTCCAGACCCCAGGGAACATGAATATGTGTTTCCTTTTCATTTCTCAGCTCTGTGTCAAAAGTGAGGATTTCTGGCTGAATTCAGTCCTAAGGTAAATTCTGAGATACGTCTTGAGCTAACTCCACAGGGAAAGCTCGGATCTGAAAATGGTGTGAGAATTCGGCTTTCCAGACCCTGGGGAACATGAATATGTGCTTCTTTTTCATTTCTGAGCTCTATGTCAAAAGTGAGGTTTTCGGGCTGTTTTCAGTCCTAAGGTAAATTCTGAGATACGTCTTGGGCTAACTCCACAGGGAATGCTCGGATCTGAAAATAGTGTGTGATTTTGGCTTCCCAGACCCTGGGAAACATGAATATGTGTTTCCTTTTCATTTCTGAGCTCTGTGTCAAAAGTGAAGTTTTCCGGTGAAATGAGCCCTAAGGCAAATTATGAGGTACGCCTTGGTCTAACTCCTCAGGGAAAGCTCGGACCTGAAAATGGTGTATGATTTTGGCTTTCCAGACCCTAGGAAACATGAATATGTGTTTCTTTTTCATTTCTGAGCTCTGTGTCAAAAGTGAGGTTTTCTGGCTGAATTGAGTCCTAAGGCAAATTCTGAGATACGTCTTGGGCTAACTCCTCAGGGAAAGCTCGGATCTGAAAATGGGGTGAGAATTCGGCTTTCCAGACCCCAGGGAATATGAATATGTGTTTCCTTTTCATTTCTGAGCTCTGTGTCAAAAGTGAAGTGTTCTGGCTGAAATGAGTCCTAAGGCAAATTCGGAGATATATTTATTTATTTATTTATTTATTTATTTATTTGGTATTCTTATATGCCGCCCAACTCCCGAAGGACTCAGGGCGGTGTACAGCAGACAAAAATTCAGAATAACCAATTTATAAATAATACTTAAAAGCAATATAAAAATTCAAAAGAGACACAATATTTAAAATCACCCAACAACCATTCAACATCCCTACATACTTGGGCTAACTCCACAGGGAAAGCTCGGATTTGAAAATGGTGTGAGATTTCGGCTTTCCAGACCCTGGGGAACATGAATATGTGTTTCTTTTTCATTTCTGAGCTCTATGTCAAAAGTGAGGTTTTCGGGCTGAATTCAGTCCTAAGATAAATTCTGAGATACGTCTTGGGCTAACTCCACAAGGAAAGCTCGGATCTGAAAATGGGGTGAGAATTCGGCTTTCCAGACCCCAGGGAATATAAATATGTGTTTCCTTTTCATTTCTGAGCTCTGTGTCAAAAGTGAGCTTTTCGGGTTGAATTCAGTCCTACGCTAAATTCTGAGATACGTCTTGGGCTAACTCCACAGGGAAAGCTCGGTTCTGAAAATGGTGTGAGATTTTGGCTTTCCAGACCCCAGGGAACTTGAATATGTGTTTCCTTTTCATTTCTCAGCTCTGTGTCAAAAGTGAAGTCTTTTGGCTGAATTGAGTCCTAAGGTACATTCTATGATACTGCTTGGGCTAACTCCTCAGGGAAAGCTCGGATCTGAAAATGGTGTGAGATTTTGGCTTTCCAGAACCTGGGAAACATGAATATATGTTTCCTTTTCATTTCTGAGCTCTGTGTCAAAAGTGAGGTTTTCTGGCTGAATTGAGTTCAATGGCAAATTCTGAGATACGTCTTGGGCTAACTCCACAGGGAACGCTCAGATCTGAAAATGGTGTGAGATACTGGCTTTCCAGACCCTAGGGAACATGAATATGTGTTTCCTTTTCATTTCTGAGCTCTGTGTTAAAAGTGAAGTTTTCTGGCTGAAATAAGCCCTAAGACAAATTCTGAGATACTCCTTGGGCTAACTCCTCCAGGAAAGCTCGGATCTGAAAATAGTGTGTGATTTTGGCTTCCCAGACCCTGGGAAACATGAATATGTGTTTCCTTTTCATTTCTGAGCTCTGTGTCAAAAGTGAAGTTTTCCGGTGAAATGAGCCCTAAGGCAAATTATGAGGTACGCCTTGGTCTAACTCCTCAGGGAAAGCTCGGACCTGAAAATGGTGTATGATTTTGGCTTTCCAGACCCTGGGAAACATGAATATGTGTTTCTTTTTCATTTCTGAGCTCTGTGTCAAAAGTGAGGTTTTCTGGCTGAATTGAGTCCTAAGGCAAATTCTGAGATACGTCTTGGGCTAACTCCTCAGGGAAAGCTCGGATCTGAAAATGGGGTGAGAATTCGGCTTTCCAGACCCCAGGGAATATGAATATGTGTTTCCTTTTCATTTCTGAGCTCTGTGTCAAAAGTGAAGTGTTGTGGCTGAAATGAGTCCTAAGGCAAATTCGGAGATACATTTATTTATTTATTTATTTATTCATTTATTTGGTATTCTTATATGCCACCCAACTCCCGAAGGACTCAGGGCGGTGTACAACAGACAAAAATACAGAATAACCAATTTATAAATAATACTTAAAAGCAATATAAAAATTCAAAAGAGACACAATATTTAAAATCACCCTACAACCAGTCAACATCCATACATACTTGGGCTAACTCCACAGGAAAAGCTCGGATTTGAAAATGGTGTGAGATTTTGGCTTTCCAGACCCTGGGGAACATGAATATGTGTTTCTTTTTCATTTCTGAGCTCTATGTCAAAAGTGATGTTTTCTGGCTGAATTGAGTTTAATGGCAAATTCTGAGATACGTCTTGGGCTAACGCCACAGGAAAAGCTCGGAACTGAAAAGGGTGTGAGATATTGGCTTTCCAGACCCTAGGGAACATGAATATGTGTTTCCTTTTCATTTCTGAGCTCTGTGTTAAAAGTGAAGTTTTCTGGCTGAAATAAGCCCTAAGACAAATTCTGAGATACTCCTTGGGCTAACTCCTCCAGGAAAGCTCGGATCTGAAAATAGTGTGTGATTTTGGCTTCCCAGACCCTGGGAAACATGAATATGTGTTTCCTTTTCATTTCTGAGCTCTGTGTCAAAAGTGAAGTTTTCCGGTGAAATGAGCCCTAAGGCAAATTATGAGGTACGCCTTGGTCTAACTCCTCAGGGAAAGCTCGGACCTGAAAATGGTGTATGATTTTGGCTTTCCAGACCCTGGGAAACATGAATATGTGTTTCTTTTTCATTTCTGAGCTCTGTGTCAAAAGTGAGGTTTTCTGGCTGAATTGAGTCCTAAGGCAAATTCTGAGATACGTCTTGGGCTAACTCCTCAGGGAAAGCTCGGATCTGAAAATGGGGTGAGAATTCGGCTTTCCAGACCCCAGGGAATATGAATATGTGTTTCCTTTTCATTTCTGAGCTCTGTGTCAAAAGTGAAGTGTTCTGGCTGAAATGAGTCCTAAGGCAAATTCGGAGATACATTTATTTATTTATTTATTTATTTATTTATTTATTTATTTGGTATTCTTATATGCCGCCCAACTCCCGAAGGACTCAGGGCGGTGTACAACAGACAAAAATACAGAATAACCAATTTATAAATAATACTTAAAAGCAATATAAAAATTCAAAAGAGACACAATATTTAAAATCACCCTACAACCATTCAACATCCATACATACTTGGGCTAACTCCACAGGGAAAGCTCGGATTTGAAAATGGTGTGAGATTTTGGCTTTCCAGACCCTGGGGAACATGAATATGTGTTTCTTTTTCATTTCTGAGCTCTATGTCAAAAGTGAGGTTTTCTGGCTGAATTGAGGTCAATGGCAGATTCTGAGATACGTCTTGGGCTAAATCCACAGGGAGAGCTCGGATCTGAAAATGGTGTGAGATACTGGCTTTCCAGACCCTAGGGAACATGAATATGTGTTTCCTTTTCATTTCTCAGCTCTGTGTCAAAAGTGAAGTTTTCTGGCTGAATTGAGTCCTTAGCCAAATTCTGAGATATGCCTTTGGTCTAACTCCTCAGGGAAAGCTCGGATCTGAAAATGGTGTGTGATTTTGGCTTTCCAGACCCTGGGAAACACAAATATGTGTTTCCTTTTCATTTCTGAGCTCTGTGTCAAAAGTGAGGTTTTCTGGCTGAATTCAGTCCTAAGGTAAATTCTGAGATACGTCTTGAGATAACTCCACAGGGAAAGCTCGGATCTGAAAATGGTGTGAGAATTCGGCTTTCCAGACCCTTGGGAACATGAATATGTGTTTCCTTTTCATTTCTGAGCTCTTTGTCAAAAGTGAAGTTTTCTGGCTTAAATGAGTCCTAAGGCAAATTCTGAGATACGTCTTGGGCTAACTCCTCAGGGAAAGCTCGGTTCTGAAAATGGTGTGAGATTTTGGCTTTCCAGACACCAGGGAACATGAATATGTGTTTCCTTTTCATTTCTGAGCTCTGTGTCAAAAGTGAGGTTTTCTGGCTGAATTCAGTCCTAAGGTAAATTCTGAGATACGTCTTGAGATAACTCCACAGGGAAAGCTCGGAACTGAAAAGGGTGTGAGATATTGGCTTTCCAGACCCTAGGGAACATGAATATGTGTTTCCTTTTCATTTCTGAGCTCTGTGTCAAAAGTGAGCTTTTCGGGCTGAAATAAGCCCTAAGGCAACTTCTGTGAGACTCCTTGGGCTAACTCCTCCAGGAAAGCTCAGATCTGAAAATAGTGTGTGATTTTGGCTTCCCATACCCTGGGAAACATGAATATGTGTTTCCTTTTCATTTCTGAGCTCTGTGTCAAAAGTGAGGTTTTCGGGTTGAATTCAGTCCTAAGGTAAATTCTGAGATACGTCTTGGGCTAACTCCACAAGGAAAGCTCGGATCTGAAAATGGTGTGAGAATTCGGCTTTCCAGACTCTGGGGAACATGAATATGTGTTTCTTTTTCATTTCTGAGCTCTGTGTCAAAAGTGAAGTTTTCGGGCTGAATTCAGTCCTAAGGTAAATTCTGAGATACGCCTTGGTCTAACTCCTCAAGGAAAGCTCGGATCTAAAAATAGTGTGTGATTTTGGCTTCCCAGACCCTGGGAAACATGAATATGTGTTTCCTTTTCATTTCTGAGCTCTATGTCAAAAGTGAGGTTTTCTGGCTGAATTGAGGTCAATGGCACATTCTGAGATACGTCTTGGGCTAACTCCACAGGGAACGCTCAGATCTGAAAATGGTGTGAGATACTGGCTTTCCAGACCCTAGGGAACATGAATATGTGTTTCCTTTTCATTTCTGAGCTCTGTGTTAAAAGTGAAGTTTTCTGGCTGAAATAAGCCCTAAGACAAATTCTGAGATACTCCTTGGGCTAACTCCTCCAGGAAAGCTCGGATCTGAAAATAGTGTGTGATTTTGGCTTCCCAGACCCTGGGAAACAGGAATATGTGTTTCCTTTTCATTTCTGAGCTCTGTGTCAAAAGTGAAGTTTTCCGGTGAAATGAGCCCTAAGGCAAATTATGAGGTACGCCTTGGTCTAACTCCTCAGGGAAAGCTCGGACCTGAAAATGGTGTATGATTTTGGCTTTCCAGACCCTGGGAAACATGAATATGTGTTTCTTTTTCATTTCTGAGCTCTGTGTCAAAAGTGAGGTTTTCTGGCTGAATTGAGTCCTAAGGCAAATTCTGAGATACGTCTTGGGCTAACTCCTCAGGGAAAGCTCGGATCTGAAAATGGGGTGAGAATTCGGCTTTCCAGACCCCAGGGAATATGAATATGTGTTTCCTTTTCATTTCTGAGCTCTGTGTCAAAAGTGAAGTGTTCTGGCTGAAATGAGTCCTAAGGCAAATTCGGAGATACATTTATTTATTTATTTATTTATTTATTTATTTGGTATTCTTATATGCCGCCCAACTCCCGAAGGACTCAGGGCGGTGTACAACAGACAAAAATACAGAATAACCAATTTATAAATAATACTTAAAAGCAATATAAAAATTCATAAGAGACACAATATTTAAAATCACCCTACAACCATTCAACATCCATACATACTTGGGCTAACTCCACAGGGAAAGCTCGGATTTGAAAATGGTGTGAGATTTTGGCTTTCCAGACCCTGGGGAACATGAATATGTGTTTCTTTTTCATTTCTGAGCTCTATGTCAAAAGTGAGGTTTTCTGGCTGAATTGAGGTCAATGGCAGATTCTGAGATACGTCTTGGGCTAAATCCACAGGGAGAGCTCGGATCTGATAATGGTGTGAGATACTGGCTTTCCAGACCCTAGGGAACATGAATATGTGTTTCCTTTTCATTTCTGAGCTCTGTGTCAAAAGTGAAGTTTTCTGGCTGAATTGAGTCCTTAGCCAAATTCTGAGATATGCCTTTGGTCTAACTCCTCAGGGAAAGCTCGGATCTGAAAATGGTGTGTGATTTTGGCTTTCCAGACCCTGGGAAACACAAATATGTGTTTCCTTTTCATTTCTGAGCTCTGTGTCAAAAGTGAGGTTTTCTGGCTGAATTCAGTCCTAAGGTAAATTCTGAGATACGTCTTGAGATAACTCCACAGGGAAAGCTCGGATCTGAAAATGGTGTGAGAATTCGGCTTTCCAGACCCTTGGGAACATGAATATGTGTTTCCTTTTCATTTCTGAGCTCTGTGTCAAAAGTGAGGTTTTCGGGTTGAATTCAGTCCTAAGGTAAATTCTGAGATACGTCTTGGGCTAACTCCACAAGGAAAGCTCGGATCTGAAAATGGTGTGAGAATTCGGCTTTCCAGACTCTGGGGAACATGAATATGTGTTTCTTTTTCATTTCTGAGCTCTGTGTCAAAAGTGAAGTTTACGGGCTGAATTCAGTCCTAAGGTAAATTCTGAGATACGCCTTGGTCTAACTCCTCAAGGAAAGCTCGGATCTAAAAATAGTGTGTGATTTTGGCTTCCCAGACCCTGGGAAACATGAATATGTGTTTCCTTTTCATTTCTGAGCTCTATGTCAAAAGTGAGGTTTTCTGGCTGAATTGAGGTCAATGGCACATTCTGAGATACGTCTTGGGCTAACTCCACAGGGAACGCTCAGATCTGAAAATGGTGTGAGATACTGGCTTTCCAGACCCTAGGGAACATGAATATGTGTTTCCTTTTCATTTCTGAGCTCTGTGTTAAAAGTGAAGTTTTCTGGCTGAAATAAACCCTAAGACAAATTCTGAGATACTCCTTGGGCTAACTCCTCCAGGAAAGCTCGGATCTGAAAATAGTGTGTGATTTTGGCTTCTCAGACCCTGGGAAACATGAATATGTGTTTCCTTTTCATTTCTGAGCTCTGTGTCAAAAGTGAAGTTTTCCGGTGAAATGAGCCCTAAGGCAAATTATGAGGTACGCCTTGGTCTAACTCCTCAGGGAAAGCTCGGACCTGAAAATGGTGTATGATTTTGGCTTTCCAGACCCTGGGAAACATGAATATGTGTTTCTTTTTCATTTCTGAGCTCTGTGTCAAAAGTGAGGTTTTCTGGCTGAATTGAGTCCTAAGGCAAATTCTGAGATACGTCTTGGGCTAACTCCTCAGGGAAAGCTCGGATCTGAAAATGGGGTGAGAATTCGGCTTTCCAGACCCCAGGGAATATGAATATGTGTTTCCTTTTCATTTCTGAGCTCTGTGTCAAAAGTGAAGTGTTCTGGCTGAAATGAGTCCTAAGGCAAATTCGGAGATACATTTATTTATTTATTTATTTATTCATTTATGTGGTATTCTTATATGCCGCCCAACTCCCGAAGGACTCAGGGCGGTGTACAACAGACAAAAATACAGAATAACCAATTTATAAATAATACTTAAAAGCAATATAAAAATTCAAAAGAGACACAATATTTAAAATCACCCTACAACCATTCAACATCCATATATACTTGGGCTAACTCCACAGGGAAAGCTCGGATTTGAAAATGGTGTGAGATTCTGGCTTTCCAGACCCTGGGGAACATGAATATGTGTTTCTTTTTCATTTCTGAGCTCTATGTCAAAAGTGAGGTTTTCTGGCTGAATTGAGGTCAATGGCAGATTCTGAGATACGTCTTGGGCTAACTCCACAGGGAGAGCTCGGATCTGAAAATGGTGTGAGATACTGGCTTTCCAGACCCTAGGGAACATGAATATGTGTTTCCTTTTCATTTCTGTGCTCTGTGTCAAAAGTGAAGTTTTCTGGCTGAATTGAGTTCAATGGCAAATTCTGAGATACGTCTTGGGCTAACTCCACAGGAAAAGCTCGGAACTGAAAATGGTGTGAGAATTCGGCTTTCCAGACCCTGGGAAATATGAATATGTGTTTCTTTTTCATTTCTGAGCTCTGTGTCAAAAGTGAGGTTTTCCAGCTGAAATGAGTCCTAAGGCAAATTCTGAGATACCCCTTGGGCTAACTCCACAGGGAAAGCTCGGATCTGAAAATGGGGTGAGAATTCGGCTTTCCAGACCCTAGGGAATATGAATATGTGTTTCCTTTTCATTTCTTAGCTCTTTGTCAAAAGTGAAGTTTTCTGGCTGAAATGAGTCCTAAGGCAAATTCTGAGATACGTCTTGGGCTAACTCCTCAGGGAAAGCTCGGTTCTGAAAATGGTGTGAGATTTTGGCTTTCCAGACACCAGGGAACATGAATATGTGTTTCCTTTTCATTTCTGAGCTCTGTGTCAAAAGTGAGGCTTTCTGGCTGAATTCAGTCCTAAGGTAAATTCTGAGATACGTCTTGAGCTAACTCCACAGGGAAAGCTCGGATCTGAAAATGGTGTGAGAATTTGGCTTTCCAGACCCTTGGGAACATGAATATGTGTTTCCTTTTCATTTCTGAGCTCTGTGTCAAAAGTGAGCTTTTCGGGTTGAATTCAGTCCTAAGTTAAATTCTGAGATACCTCTTGGGCTAACTCCTCAGGGAAAGCTCGGTTCTGAAAATGGTGTGAGATTTTGGCTTTCCAGACCCCAGGGAACATGAATATGTGTTTCTTTTTCATTTCTGAGCTCTATGTCAAAAGTGAGGTTTTCGGGCTGAATTCAGTCCTAAGGTAAATTCTGAGATACGTCGTGGGCTAACTCCACAAGGAAAGCTCGGATCTGAAAATGGTGTGAGAATTTGGCTTTCCAGACCCTGGGGAACATGAATATGTGTTTCATTTTCATTTCTGAGCTCTGTGTCAAAAGTGAAGTTTTCTGGCTGAATTGAGTTCAATGGCAAATTCTGAGATACGTCTTGGGCTTACTCCACAGGGAAAGCTCGGATTTGAAAATGGTGTGAGATTTTGGCTTTCCAGACCCTGGGGAACATGAATATGTGTTTCTTTTTCATTTCTGAGCTCTATGTCAAAAGTGAGGTTTTCTGGCTGAATTGAGTTCAAGGGCAAATTCTGATATACGTCTTGGGCTAACTCCACAGGGAAAGCTCGGATCTGAAAATGGGGTGAGAATTCGGCTTTCCAGACACTAGGGAATATGAATATGTGTTTCTTTTTCATTTCTGTGCTCTGTGTCAAAAGTGAAGTTTTCTGGCTGAATTGAGTTCAATGGCAAATTCTGAGATACGTCTTGGGCAAACTCCACAGGAAAAGCTCGGAACTGAAAAGGGTGTGAGAATTCGGCTTTCCAGTCCCTGGGAAACATGAATATGTGTTTCTCTTTCATTTCTGAGCTCTGTGTCAAAAGTGAGGTTTTCTTGGCTGAAATGAGTCCTAAGGCAAATTCTGAGATGCGTCTTGGGCTAACTCCACAGGGAAAGCTCGGATCTGAAAATGGGGTGAGAATTCGGCTTTCCAGACACTAGGGAATATGAATATGTGTTTCCTTTTCATTTCTGAGCTCTTTGTCAAAAGTGAAGTTTTCTGGCTGAAATGAGTCCTAAGGCAAATTCTGAGATACGTCTTGGGCTAACTCCTCAGGGAAAGCTCGGTTCTGAAAATGGTGTGAGATTTTGGCTTTCCAGAACCTGGGAAACATGAATATATGTTTCCTTTTCATTTCTGAGCTCTGTGTCAAAAGTGAGGTTTTCTGGCTGAATTGAGGTCAATGGCACATTCTGAGATACGTCTTGGGCTAACTCCACAGGGAACGCTCAGATCTGAAAATGGTGTGAGATACTGGCTTTCCAGACCCTAGGGAACATGAATATGTGTTTCCTTTTCATTTCTGAGCTCTGTGTTAAAAGTGAAGTTTTCTGGCTGAAATAAGCCCTAAGACAAATTCTGAGATACTCCTTGGGCTAACTCCTCCAGGAAAGCTCGGATCTGAAAATAGTGTGTGATTTTGGCTTCCCAGACCCTGGGAAACATGAATATGTGTTTCCTTTTCATTTCTGAGCTCTGTGTCAAAAGTGAAGTTTTCCGGTGAAATGAGCCCTAAGGCAAATTATGAGGTACGCCTTGGTCTAACTCCTCAGGGAAAGCTCGGACCTGAAAATGGTGTATGATTTTGGCTTTCCAGACCCTGGGAAACATGAATATGTGTTTCTTTTTCATTTCTGAGCTATGTGTCAAAAGTGAGGTTTTCTGGCTGAATTGAGTCCTAAGGCAAATTCTGAGATACGTCTTGGGCTAACTCCTCAGGGAAAGCTCGGATCTGAAAATGGGGTGAGAATTCGGCTTTCCAGACCCCAGGGAATATGAATATGTGTTTCCTTTTCATTTCTGAGCTCTGTGTCAAAAGTGAAGTGTTCTGGCTGAAATGAGTCCTAAGGCAAATTCGGAGATACATTTATTTATTTATTTATTTATTCATTTATTTGGTATTCTTATATGCCGCCCAACTCCCGAAGGACTCAGGGCGGTGTACAACAGACAAAAATACAGAATAACCAATTTATAAATAATACATAAAAGCAAAATAAAAATTCAAAAGAGACACAATATTTAAAATCACCCTGCAACCATTCAACATCCATACATACTTGGGCTAACACCACAGGAAAAGCTCGGATTTGAAAATGGTGTGAGATTTTGGCTTTCCAGACCCTGGGGAACATGAATATGTCTTTCTTTTTCATTTCTGAGCTCTGTGTCAAAAGTGATGTTTTCTGGCTGAATTGAGTTTAATGGCAAATTCTGAGATACGTCTTGGGCTAACGCCACAGGAAAAGCTCGGAACTGAAAAGGGTGTGAGATATTGGCTTTCCAGACCCTAGGGAACATGAATATGTGTTTCCTTTTCATTTCTGAGTTCTGTGTCAAAAGTGAAGTTTTCTGGCTGAAATAAGCCCTAAGGCAAATTCTGAGATACGCCTTGGTCTGACTCCTCAAGGAAAGCTCGGATCTGAAAATGGTGTGTGATTTTGGCTTTCCAGAACCTGGGAAACATGAATATATGTTTCCTTTTCATTTCTGAGCTCTGTGTCAAAAGTGAGGTTTTCTGGCTGAATTTAGTCCTAAGGCAACTTCTGTGAGACTCCTTGGGCTAACTCCTCCAGGAAAGCTCAGATCTGAAAATAGTGTGTGATTTTGGCTTCCCATACCCTGGGAAACATGAATATGTGTTTCCTTTTCATTTCTGAGCTCTGTGTCAAAAGTGAGGTTTTCGGGCTGTTTTCAGTCCTAAGGTAAATTCTGAGATACGTCTTGGGCTAACTCCACAGAGAAAGCTCGGATCTGAAAATGGTGTGAGAATTCGGCTTTCCAGACCCTGGGGAACATGAATATGTGTTTCCTTTTCATTTCTGAGCTCTGTGTCAAAAGTGAGGTTTTCGGGTTGAATTCAGTCCTAAGGTAAATTCTGAGATACGTCTTAGGCTAACTCCACAAGGAAAGCTCGGATCTGAAAATGGTGTGAGAATTCGGCTTTCCAGACTCTGGGGAACATGAATATGTGTTTCTTTTTCATTTCTGAGCTCTGTGTCAAAAGTGAAGTTTTCGGGCTGAATTCAGTCCTAAGGTAAATTCTGAGATACGCCTTGGTCTAACTCCTCAAGGAAAGCTCGGATCTAAAAATAGTGTGTGATTTTGGCTTCCCAGACCCTGGGAAACATGAATATGTGTTTCCTTTTCATTTCTGAGCTCTATGTCAAAAGTGAGGTTTTCTGGCTGAATTGAGGTCAATGGCACATTCTGAGATACTCCTTGGGCTAGCTCCTCCAGGAAAGCTCGGATCTGAAAATAGTGTGTGATTTTGGCTTCCCAGACCCTGGGAAACATGAATATGTGTTACCTTTTCATTTCTGAGCTCTGTGTCAAAAGTGAAGTTTTCCGGTGAAATGAGCCCTAAGGCAAATTATGAGGTACGCCTTGGTCTAACTCCTCAGGGAAAGCTCGGACCTGAAAATGGTGTATGATTTTGGCTTTCCAGACCCTGGGAAACATGAATATGTGTTTCTTTTTCATTTCTGAGCTCTGTGTCAAAAGTGAGGTTTTCTGGCTGAATTGAATCCTAAGGCAAATTCTGAGATACGTCTTGGGCTAACTCCTCAGGGAAAGCTCGGATCTGAAAATGGGGTGAGAATTCGGCTTTCCAGACCCCAGGGAATATGAATATGTGTTTCCTTTTCATTTCTAAGCTCTGTGTCAAAAGTGAAGTGTTCTGGCTGAAATGAGTCCTAAGGCAAATTCGGAGATACATTTATTTATTTATTTATTTATTCATTTATTTGGTATTCTTATATGCCGCCCAACTCCCGAAGGACTCAGGGCGGTGTTCAACAGACAAAAATACAGAATAACCAATTTATAAATAATACTTAAAAGCAATATAAAAATTCAAAAGAGACACAATATTTAAAATCACCCTACAACCATTCAACATCCATACATACTTGGGCTAACTCCACAGGGAAAGCTCGGATTTGAAAATGGTGTGAGATTATGGCTTTCCAGACCCTTAGGAACATGAATATGTGTTTCTTTTTCATTTCTGAGCTCTATGTCAAAAGTGAGGTTTTCTGGCTGAATTGAGGTCAATGGCAGATTCTGAGATACGTCTTGGGCTAACTCCACAGGGAGAGCTCGGATCTGAAAATGGTGTGAGATACTGGCTTTCCAGACCCTAGGGAACATGAATATGTGTTTCCTTTTCATTTCTGAGCTCTGTGTCAAAAGTGAAGTTTTCTGGCTGAATTGAGTCCTTAGCCAAATTCTGAGATATGCCTTTGGTCTAACTCCTCAGGGAAAGCTCGGATCTGAAAATGGTGTGTGATTTTGGCTTTCCAGACCCTGGGAAACACGAATATGTGTTTCCTTTTCATTTCTGAGCTCTGTGTCAAAAGTGAGGTTTTCGGGCTGAATTCAGTCCTAATGTAAATTCTGAGATACCCCTTGGTCTAACTACTCAGGAAAAGCTCGGAACTGAAAATGGTGTGAGAATTCGGCTTTCCAGACCCTGGGAAATATGAATATGTGTTTCTTTTTCATTTCTGAGCTCTGTGTCAAAAGTGAGGTTTTCCAGCTGAAATGAGTCCTAAGGCAAATTCTGAGATACGTCTTGGGCTAACTCCACAGGGAAAGCTCGGATCTGAAAATGGGGTGAGAATTCGGCTTTCCAGACCCTAGGGAATATGAATATGTGTTTCCTTTTCATTTCTGAGCTCTTTGTCAAAAGTGAAGTTTTCTGGCTGAAATGAGTCCTAAGGCAAATTCTGAGATACGTCTTGGGCTAACTCCTCAGGGAAAGCTCGGTTCTGAAAATGGTGTGAGATTTTGGCTTTCCAGACACCAGGGAACATGAATATGTGTTTCCTTTTCATTTCTGAACTCTGTGTCAAAAGTGAGGTTTTCTGGCTGAATTCAGTCCTAAGGTAAATTCTGAGATACGTCTTGAGCTAACTCCACAGGGAAAGCTCGGATCTGAAAATGGTGTGAGAATTTGGCTTTCCAGACCCTTGGGAACATGAATATGTGTTTCCTTTTCATTTCTGAGCTCTGTGTCAAAAGTGAGCTTTTCGGGTTGAATTCAGTCCTAAGGTAAATTCTGAGATACCTCTTGGGCTAACTCCTCAGGGAAAGCTCGGTTCTGAAAATGGTGTGAGATTTTGGCTTTCCAGACCCCAGGGAACATGAATATGTGTTTCTTTTTCATTTCTGAGCTCTATGTCAAAAGTGAGGTTTTCGGGCTGAATTCAGTCCTAAGGTAAATTCTGAGATACGTCTTGGGCTAACTCCACAAGGAAAGCTCGGATCTGAAAATGGTGTGAGAATTTGGCTTTCCAGACCCTGGGGAACATGAATATGTGTTTCATTTTCATTTCTGAGCTCTATGTCAAAAGTGAGGTTTTCTGGCTGAATTGAGTTCAATGGCAAATTCTGATATACGTCTTGGGCTAACTCCACAGGGAAAGCTCGGATCTGAAAATGGGGTGAGAATTCGGCTTTCCAGACACTAGGGAATATGAATATGTGTTTCTTTTTCATTTCTGTGCTCTGTGTCAAAAGTGAAGTTTTCTGGCTGAATTGAGTTCAATGGCAAATTCTGAGATACGTCTTGGGCAAACTCCACAGGAAAAGCTCGGAACTGAAAAGGGTGTGAGAATTCGGCTTTCCAGTCCCTGGGAAACATGAATATGTGTTTCTTTTTCATTTCTGAGCTCTTTTTCAAAAGTGAAGTTTTCTGGCTGAAATGAGTCCTAAGGCAAATTCTGAGATACGTCTTGGGTAACTCCTCAGGGAAAGCTCGGTTCTGAAAATGGTGTGAGATTTTGGCTTTCCAGAGACCAGGGAACATGAATATGTGTTTCCTTTTCATTTCTGAGCTCTGTGTCAAAAGTGAGCTTTTCGTGTTGAATTCAGTCCTAAGGTAAATTCTGAGATACGTCTTGGGCTAACTCCTCAGGGAAAGCTCGGTTCTGAAAATGGTGTGAGATTTTGGCTTTCCAGACCCCAGGGAACATGAATATGTGTTTCCTTTTCATTTCTCAGCTCTGTGTCAAAAGTGAGGTTTTCTGGCTGAATTCAGTCCTAAGGTAAATTCTGAGATACGTCTTGAGCTAACTCCACAGGGAAAGCTCGGATCTGAAAATGGTGTGAGAATTCGGCTTTCCAGACCCTGGGGAACATGAATATGTGCTTCTTTTTCATTTCTGAGCTATATGTCAAAAGTGAGGTTTTCGGGCTGTTTTCAGTCCTAAGGTAAATTCTGAGATACGTCTTGGGCTAACTCCACAGGGAAAGCTCGGATCTGAAAATAGTGTGTGATTTTGGCTTCCCAGACCCTGGGAAACATGAATATGTGTTTCCTTTTCATTTCTGAGCTCTGTGTCAAAAGTGAAGTTTTCCGGTGAAATGAGCCCTAAGGCAAATTATGAGGTACGCCTTGGTCTAACTCCTCAGGGAAAGCTCGGACCTGAAAATGGTGTATGATTTTGGCTTTCCAGACCCTAGGAAACATGAATATGTGTTTCTTTTTCATTTCTGAGCTCTGTGTCAAAAGTGAGGTTTTCTGGCTGAATTGAGTCCTAAGGCAAATTCTGAGATACGTCTTGGGCTAACTCCTCAGGGAAAGCTCGGATCTGAAAATGGGGTGAGAATTCGGCTTTCCAGACCCCAGGGAATATGAATATGTGTTTCCTTTTCATTTCTGAGCTCTGTGTCAAAAGTGAAGTGTTCTGGCTGAAATGAGTCCTAAGGCAAATTCGGAGATATATTTATTTATTTATTTATTTATTTATTTATTTGGTATTCTTATATGCCGCCCAACTCCCGAAGGACTCAGGGCGGTGTACAGCAGACAAAAATTCAGAATAACCAATTTATAAATAATACTTAAAAGCAATATAAAAATTCAAAAGAGACACAATATTTAAAATCACCCAACAACCATTCAACATCCCTACATACTTGGGCTAACTCCACAGGGAAAGCTCGGATTTGAAAATGGTGTGAGATTTCGGCTTTCCAGACCCTGGGGAACATGAATATGTGTTTCTTTTTCATTTCTGAGCTCTATGTCAAAAGTGAGGTTTTCGGGCTGAATTCAGTCCTAAGATAAATTCTGAGATACGTCTTGGGCTAACTCCACAAGGAAAGCTCGGATCTGAAAATGGGGTGAGAATTCGGCTTTCCAGACCCCAGGGAATATAAATATGTGTTTCCTTTTCATTTCTGAGCTCTGTGTCAAAAGTGAGCTTTTCGGGTTGAATTCAGTCCTACGCTAAATTCTGAGATACGTCTTGGGCTAACTCCACAGGGAAAGCTCGGTTCTGAAAATGGTGTGAGATTTTGGCTTTCCAGACCCCAGGGAACTTGAATATGTGTTTCCTTTTCATTTCTCAGCTCTGTGTCAAAAGTGAAGTCTTTTGGCTGAATTGAGTCCTAAGGTACATTCTATGATACTGCTTGGGCTAACTCCTCAGGGAAAGCTCGGATCTGAAAATGATGTGAGATTTTGGCTTTCCAGACCCTGGGAAACATGAATATGTGTTTCTTTTCATTTCTGTGCTCTGTGTCAAAAGTGAAGTTTTCTGGCTGAATTGAGTTCAACTGCAAATTCTGAGATACGTCTTTGGCTAACTCCACAGGAAAAGCTCGGAACTGAAAATGGTGTGAGAATTCGGCTTTCCAGTCCCTGGGAAACATGAATATGTGTTTCTTTTTCATTTCTGAGCTCTGTGTCAAAAGTGAGGTTTTCTAGCTGAAATAAGCCCTAAGGCAAATTCTGAGATACGCCTTGGTCTGACTCCTCAAGGAAAGCTCGGATCTGAAAATGGTGTGTGATTTTGGCTTTCCAGAACCTGGGAAACATGAATATATGTTTCCTTTTCATTTCTGAGCTCTGTGTCAAAAGTGACGTTTTCTGGCTGAATTAAGTCCTAAGGCAACTTCTGTGAGACTCCTTGGGCTAACTCCTCCAGGAAAGCTCAGATCTGAAAATAGTGTGTGATTTTGGCTTCCCATACCCTGGGAAACATGAATATGTGTTTCCTTTTCATTTCTGAGCTCTGTGTCAAAAGTGAGGTTTTTGGGCTGTTTTCAGTCCTAAGGTAAATTCTGAGATACGTCTTGGGCTAACTCCACAGGGAAAGCTCGGATCTGAAAATGGTGTGAGAATTCGGCTTTCCAGACCCTGGGGAACATGAATATGTGTTTCCTTTTCATTTCTGAGCTCTGTGTCAAAAGTGAGGTTTTCGGGTTGAATTCAGTCCTAAGGTAAATTCTGAGATACGTCTTGGGCTAACTCCACAAGGAAAGCTCGGATCTGAAAATGGTGTGAGAATTCGGCTTTCCATACTCTCGGGAACATGAATATGTGTTTCTTTTTCATTTCTGAGCTCTGTGTCAAAAGTGAAGTTTTCGGGCTGAATTCAGTCCTAAGGTAAATTCTGAGATACGCCTTGGTCTAACTCCTCAAGGAAAGCTCGGATCTAAAAATAGTGTGTGATTTTGGCTTCCCAGACCCTGGGAAACCTGAATATGTGTTTCCTTTTCATTTCTGAGCTCTATGTCAAAAGTGAGGTTTTCTGGCTGAATTGAGGTCAATGGCACATTCTGAGATACTCCTTGGGCTAACTCCTCCAGGAAAGCTCGGATCTGAAAATAGTGTGTGATTTTGGCTTCCCAGACCCTGGGAAACATGAATATGTGTTTCCTTTTCATTTCTGAGCTCTGTGTCAAAAGTGAAGTTTTCCGGTGAAATGAGCCCTAAGGCAAATTATGAGGTACGCCTTGGTCTAACTCCTCAGGGAAAGCTCGGACCTGAAAATGGTGTATGATTTTGGCTTTCCAGACCCTGGGAAACATGAATATGTGTTTCTTTTTCATTTCTGAGCTCTGTGTCAAAAGTGAGGTTTTCTGGCTGAATTGAATCCTAAGGCAAATTCTGAGATACGTCTTGGGCTAACTCCTCAGGGAAAGCTCGGATCTGAAAATGGGGTGAGAATTCGGCATTCCAGACCCCAGGGAATATGAATATGTGTTTCCTTTTCATTTCTAATCTCTGTGTCAAAAGTGAAGTGTTCTGGCTGATATGAGTCCTAAGGCAAATTCGGAGATACATTTATTTATTTATTTATTTATTCATTTATTTGGTATTCTTATATGCCGCCCAACTCCCGAAGGACTCAGGGCGGTGTACAACAGACAAAAATACAGAATAACCAATTTATAAATAATACTTAAAAGCAATATAAAAATTCAAAAGAGACACAATATTTAAAATCACCCTACAACCATTCAACATCCATACATACTTGGGCTAACTCCACAGGGAAAGCTCGGATTTGAAAATGGTGTGAGATTCTGGCTTTCCAGACCCTTAGGAACATGAATATGTGTTTCTTTTTCATTTCTGAGCTCTATGTCAAAAGTGAGGTTTTCTGGCTGAATTGAGGTCAATGGCAGATTCTGAGATACGTCTTGGGCTAACTCCACAGGGAGAGCTCGGATCTGAAAATGGTGTGAGATACTGGCTTTCCAGACCCTAGGGAACATGAATATGTGTTTCCTTTTCATTTCTGAGCTCTGTGTCAAAAGTGAAGTTTTCTGGCTGAATTGAGTCCTTAGCCAAATTCTGAGATATGCCTTTGGTCTAACTCCTCAGGGAAAGCTCGGATCTGAAAATGGTGTGTGATTTTGGCTTTCCAGACCCTGGGAAACACGAATATGTGTTTCCTTTTCATTTCTGAGCTCTGTGTCAAAAGTGAGGTTTTCGGGCTGAATTCAGTCCTAATGTAAATTCTGAGATACGTCTTGGGCTAACTCTACAGGGAAAGCTCGGATCTGAAAATAATGTGAGATACTGGCTTTCCAGACCCTAGGGAACATGAATATGTGTTTCCTTTTCATTTCTGTGCTCTGTGTCAAAAGTGAAGTTTTCTGGCTGAATTGAGTTCAATGGCAAATTCTGAGATACGTCTTGGGCTAACTCCACAGGAAAAGCTCGGAACTGAAAATGGTGTGAGAATTCGGCTTTCCAGACCCTGGGAAATATGAATATGTGTTTCTTTTTCATTTCTGAGCTCTGTGTCAAAAGTGAGGTTTTCCAGCTGAAATGAGTCCTAAGGCAAATTCTGAGATACGTCTTGGGCTAACTCCACAGGGAAAGCTCGGATCTGAAAATGGGGTGAGAATTCGGCTTTCCAGACCCTAGGGAATATGAATATGTGTTTCCTTTTCATTTCTGAGCTCTTTGTCAAAAGTGAAGTTTTCTGGCTGAAATGAGTCCTAAGGCAAATTCTGAGATACGTCTTGGGCTAACTCCTCAGGGAAAGCTCGGTTCTGAAAATGGTGTGAGATTTTGGCTTTCCAGACACCAGGGAACATGAATATGTGTTTCCTTTTCATTTCTGAACTCTGTGTCAAAAGTGAGGTTTTCTGGCTGAATTCAGTCCTAAGGTAAATTCTGAGATACGTCTTGAGCTAACTCCACAGGGAAAGCTCGGATCTGAAAATGGTGTGAGAATTTGGCTTTCCAGACCCTTGGGAACATGAATATGTGTTTCCTTTTCATTTCTGAGCTCTGTGTCAAAAGTGAGCTTTTCGGGTTGAATTCAGTCCTAAGGTAAATTCTGAGATACCTCTTGGGCTAACTCCTCAGGGAAAGCTCGGTTCTGAAAATGGTGTGAGATTTTGGCTTTCCAGACCCCAGGGAACATGAATATGTGTTTCTTTTTCATTTCTGAGCTCTATGTCAAAAGTGAGGTTTTCGGGCTGAATTCAGTCCTAAGGTAAATTCTGAGATACGTCTTGGGCTAACTCCACAAGGAAAGCTCGGATCTGAAAATGGTGTAAGAATTTGGCTTTCCAGACCCTGGGGAACATGAATATGTGTTTCATTTTCATTTCTGAGCTCTATGTCAAAAGTGAGGTTTTCTGGCTGAATTGAGTTCAATGGCAAATTCTGATATACGTCTTGGGCTAACTCCACAGGGAAAGCTCGGATCTGAAAATGGGGTGAGAATTCGGCTATCCAGACACTAGGGAATATGAATATGTGTTTCTTTTTCATTTCTGTGCTCTGTGTCAAAAGTGAAGTTTTCTGGCTGAATTGAGTTCAATGGCAAATTCTGAGATACGTCTTGGGCAAACTCCACAGGAAAAGCTCGGAACTGAAAAGGGTGTGAGAATTCGGCTTTCCAGTCCCTGGGAAACATGAATATGTGTTTCTTTTTCATTTCTGAGCTCTATGTCAAAAGTGAGGTTTTCGGGCTGAATTCAGTCCTAAGGTAAATTCTGAGATACGTCTTGGGCTAACTCCACAAGGAAAGCTCGGATCTGAAAATGGTGTAAGAATTTGGCTTTCCAGACCCCAGGGAACATGAATATGTGTTTCATTTTCATTTCTGAGCTCTATGTCAAAAGTGAGGTTTTCTGGCTGAATTGAGTTCAATGGCAAATTCTGATATACGTCTTGGGCTAACTCCACAGGGAAAGCTCGGATCTGAAAATGGGGTGAGAATTCGGCTATCCAGACACTAGGGAATATGAATATGTGTTTCTTTTTCATTTCTGTGCTCTGTGTCAAAAGTGAAGTTTTCTGGCTGAATTGAGTTCAATGGCAAATTCTGAGATACGTCTTGGGCAAACTCCACAGGAAAAGCTCGGAACTGAAAAGGGTGTGAGAATTCGGCTTTCCAGTCCCTGGGAAACATGAATATGTGTTTCTTTTTCATTTCTGAGCTCTGTGTCAAAAGTGAGGTTTTCTAGCTGAAATGAGTCCTAAGGCAAATTCTGAGATACGTCTTGGGCTAACTCCACAGGGAAAGCTCGGATCTGAAAATGGGGTGAGAATTCGGCTTTCCAGACACTAGGGAATATGAATATGTGTTTCCTTTTCATTTCTGAGCTCTTTGTCAAAAGTGAAGTTTTCTGGCTGAAATGAGTCCTAAGGCAAATTCTGAGATACGTCTTGGGTAACTCCTCAGGGAAAGCTCGGTTCTGAAAATGGTGTGAGATTTTGGCTTTCCAGAGACCAGGGAACATGAATATGTGTTTCCTTTTCATTTCTGAGCTCTGTGTCAAAAGTGAGCTTTTCGTGTTGAATTCAGTCCTAAGGTAAATTCTGAGATACGTCTTGGGCTAACTCCTCAGGGAAAGCTCGGTTCTGAAAATGGTGTGAGATTTTGGCTTTCCAGACCCCAGGGAACATGAATATGTGTTTCCTTTTCATTTCTCAGCTCTGTGTCAAAAGTGAGGTTTTCTGGCTGAATTCAGTCCTAAGGTAAATTCTGAGATACGTCTTGAGCTAACTCCACAGGGAAAGCTCGGATCTGAAAATGGTGTGAGAATTCGGCTTTCCAGACCCCGGGGAACATGAATATGTGCTTCTTTTTCATTTCTGAGCTCTATGTCAAAAGTGAGGTTTTCGGGCTGTTTTCAGTCCTAAGGTAAATTCTGAGATACGTCTTGGGCTAACTCCACAGGGAAAGCTCGGATCTGAAAATAGTGTGTGATTTTGGCTTCCCAGACCCTGGGAAACATGAATATGTGTTTCCTTTTCATTTCTGAGCTCTGTGTCAATAGTGAAGTTTTCCGGTGAAATGAGCCCTAAGGCAAATTATGAGGTACGCCTTGGTCTAACTCCTCAGGGAAAGCTCGGACCTGAAAATGGTGTATGATTTTGGCTTTCCAGACCCTAGGAAACATGAATATGTGTTTCTTTTTCATTTCTGAGCTCTGTGTCAAAAGTGAGGTTTTCTGGCTGAATTGAGTCCTAAGGCAAATTCTGAGATACGTCTTGGGCTAACTCCTCAGGGAAAGCTCGGATCTGAAAATGGGGTGAGAATTCGGCTTTCCAGACCCCAGGGAATATGAATATGTGTTTCCTTTTCATTTCTGAGCTCTGTGTCAAAAGTGAAGTGTTCTGGCTGAAATGAGTCCTAAGGCAAATTCGGAGATATATTTATTTATTTATTTATTTATTTATTTATTTATTTATTTATTTGGTATTCTTATATGCCGCCCAACTCCCGAAGGACTCAGGGCGGTGTACAGCAGACAAAAATTCAGAATAACCAATTTATAAATAATACTTAAAAGCAATATAAAAATTCAAAAGAGACACAATATTTAAAATCACCCAACAACCATTCAACATCCCTACATACTTGGGCTAACTCCACAGGGAAAGATCGGATTTGAAAATGGTGTGAGATTTCGGCTTTCCAGACCCTGGGGAACATGAATATGTGTTTCTTTTTCATTTCTGAGCTCTATGTCAAAAGTGAGGTTTTCGGGCTGAATTCAGTCCTAAGATAAATTCTGAGATACGTCTTGGGCTAACTCCACAAGGAAAGCTCGGATCTGAAAATGGGGTGAGAATTCGGCTTTCCAGACCCCAGGGAATATAAATATGTGTTTCCTTTTCATTTCTGAGCTCTGTGTCAAAAGTGAGCTTTTCGGGTTGAATTCAGTCCTACGCTAAATTCTGAGATACGTCTTGGGCTAACTCCACAGGGAAAGCTCGGTTCTGAAAATGGTGTGAGATTTTGGCTTTCCAGACCCCAGGGAACTTGAATATGTGTTTCCTTTTCATTTCTCAGCTCTGTGTCAAAAGTGAAGTCTTTTGGCTGAATTGAGTCCTAAGGTACATTCTATGATACTGCTTGGGCTAACTCCTCAGGGAAAGCTCGGATCTGAAAATGATGTGAGATTTTGGCTTTCCAGACCCTGGGAAACATGAATATGTGTTTCTTTTCATTTCTGTGCTCTGTGTCAAAAGTGAAGTTTTCTGGCTGAATTGAGTTCAACTGCAAATTCTGAGATACGTCTTTGGCTAACTCCACAGGAAAAGCTCGGAACTGAAAATGGTGTGAGAATTCGGCTTTCCAGTCCCTGGGAAACATGAATATGTGTTTCTTTTTCATTTCTGAGCTCTGTGTCAAAAGTGAGGTTTTCTAGCTGAAATGAGTCCTAAGCCAAATTCTGAGATACGTCTTGGGCTAACTCCACAGGGAAAGCTCGGATCTGAAAATGGGGTGAGAATTCGGCTTTCCAGACACTAGGGAATATGAATATGTGTTTCCTTTTCATTTCTGAGCGCTTTGTCAAAAGTGAAGTTTTCTGGCTGAAATGAGTCCTAAGGCAAATTCTGAGATACATCTTGGGCTAACTCCTCAGGGAAAGCTCGGTTCTGAAAATGGTGTGAGATTTTGGCTTTCCAGACACCAGGGAACATGAATATGTGTTTCCTTTTCATTTCTGAGCTCTGTGTCAAAAGTGAGCTTTTCGGGTTGAATTCAGTCCTAAGGTAAATTCTGAGATACGTCTTGGGCTAACTCCTCAGGGAAAACTCGGTTCTGAAAATGTTGTGAGATTTTGGCTTTCCAGACCCCAGGGAACATGAATATGTGTTTCCTTTTCATTTCTCAGCTCTGTGTCAAAAGTGAGGTTTTCTGGCTGAATTCAGTCCTAAGGTAAATTCTGAGATACATCTTGAGCTAACTCCAGAGGGAAAGCTCGGATCTGAAAATGGTGTGAGAATTCGGCTTTCCAGACCCTGGGGAACATGAATATGTGTTTCATTTTCATTTCTGAGCTCTATGTCAAAAGTGAGGTTTTCTGGCTGAATTGAGTTCAATGGCAAATTCTGATATACGTCTTGGGCTAACTCCACAGGGAAAGCTCGGATCTGAAAATGGGGTGAGAATTCGGCTATCCAGACACTAGGGAATATGAATATGTGTTTCTTTTTCATTTCTGTGCTCTGTGTCAAAAGTGAAGTTTTCTGGCTGAATTGAGTTCAATGGCAAATTCTGAGATACGTCTTGGGCAAACTCCACAGGAAAAGCTCGGAACTGAAAAGGGTGTGAGAATTCGGCTTTCCAGTCCCTGGGAAACATGAATATGTGTTTCTTTTTCATTTCTGAGCTCTGTGTCAAAAGTGAGGTTTTCTAGCTGAAATGAGTCCTAAGGCAAATTCTGAGATACGTCTTGGGCTAACTCCACAGGGAAAGCTCGGATCTGAAAATGGGGTGAGAATTCGGCTTTCCAGACACTAGGGAATATGAATATGTGTTTCCTTTTCATTTCTGAGCTCTTTGTCAAAAGTGAAGTTTTCTGGCTGAAATGAGTCCTAAGGCAAATTCTGAGATACGTCTTGGGTAACTCCTCAGGGAAAGCTCGGTTCTGAAAATGGTGTGAGATTTTGGCTTTCCAGAGACCAGGGAACATGAATATGTGTTTCCTTTTCATTTCTGAGCTCTGTGTCAAAAGTGAGGTTTTCTGGCTGAATTGAGTCCTAAGGCAAATTCTGAGATACATTTATTTATTTATTTATTTATTCATTTATTTGGTATTCTTATATGCCACCCAACTCCCGAAGGACTCAGGGCGGTGTACAACAGACAAAAATACAGAATAACCAATTTATAAATAATACTTAAAAGCAATATAAAAATTCAAAAGAGACACAATATTTAAAATCACCCTACAACCATTCAACATCCATACATACTTGGGCTAACTCCACAGGAAAAGCTCGGATTTGAAAATGGTGTGAGATTTTGGCTTTCCAGACCCTAGGGAACATGAATATGTGTTTCCTTTTCATTTCTGAGCTCTATGTCAAAAGTGAGATTTTCTGGCTGAATTGAGTTTAATGGCAAATTCTGAGATACGTCTTGGGCTAACTCCATAGGGAAAGCTCGGATCTGAAAATAATGTGAGATACTGGCTTTCCAGACCCTGGGAAACATGAATATGTGTTCCCTTTTCATTTCTGTGCTCTGTGTCAAAAGTGAAGTTTTCTGGCTGAATTGAGTTCAATGGCAAATTCTGAGATACGTCTTGGGCAAACTCCACAGGAAAAGCTCGGAACTGAAAAGGGTGTGAGAATTCGGCTTTCCAGTCCCTGGGAAACATGAATATGTGTTTCTTTTTCATTTCTGAGCTCTATGTCAAAAGTGAGGTTTTCGGGCTGAATTCAGTCCTAAGGTAAATTCTGAGATACGTCTTGGGCTAACTCCACAAGGAAAGCTCGGATCTGAAAATGGTGTAAGAATTTGGCTTTCCAGACCCCAGGGAACATGAATATGTGTTTCATTTTCATTTCTGAGCTCTATGTCAAAAGTGAGGTTTTCTGGCTGAATTGAGTTCAATGGCAAATTCTGATATACGTCTTGGGCTAACTCCACAGGGAAAGCTCGGATCTGAAAATGGGGTGAGAATTCGGCTATCCAGACACTAGGGAATATGAATATGTGTTTCTTTTTCATTTCTGTGCTCTGTGTCAAAAGTGAAGTTTTCTGGCTGAATTGAGTTCAATGGCAAATTCTGAGATACGTCTTGGGCAAACTCCACAGGAAAAGCTCGGAACTGAAAAGGGTGTGAGAATTCGGCTTTCCAGTCCCTGGGAAACATGAATATGTGTTTCTTTTTCATTTCTGAGCTCTGTGTCAAAAGTGAGGTTTTCTAGCTGAAATGAGTCCTAAGGCAAATTCTGAGATACGTCTTGGGCTAACTCCACAGGGAAAGCTCGGATCTGAAAATGGGGTGAGAATTCGGCTTTCCAGACACTAGGGAATATGAATATGTGTTTCCTTTTCATTTCTGAGCTCTTTGTCAAAAGTGAAGTTTTCTGGCTGAAATGAGTCCTAAGGCAAATTCTGAGATACGTCTTGGGTAACTCCTCAGGGAAAGCTCGGTTCTGAAAATGGTGTGAGATTTTGGCTTTCCAGAGACCAGGGAACATGAATATGTGTTTCCTTTTCATTTCTGAGCTCTGTGTCAAAAGTGAGCTTTTCGTGTTGAATTCAGTCCTAAGGTAAATTCTGAGATACGTCTTGGGCTAACTCCTCAGGGAAAGCTCGGTTCTGAAAATGGTGTGAGATTTTGGCTTTCCAGACCCCAGGGAACATGAATATGTGTTTCCTTTTCATTTCTCAGCTCTGTGTCAAAAGTGAGGTTTTCTGGCTGAATTCAGTCCTAAGGTAAATTCTGAGATACGTCTTGAGCTAACTCCACAGGGAAAGCTCGGATCTGAAAATGGTGTGAAAATTCGGCTTTCCAGACCCCGGGGAACATGAATATGTGCTTCTTTTTCATTTCTGAGCTCTATGTCAAAAGTGAGGTTTTCGGGCTGTTTTCAGTCCTAAGGTAAATTCTGAGATACGTCTTGGGCTAACTCCACAGGGAAAGCTCGGATCTGAAAATAGTGTGTGATTTTGGCTTCCCAGACCCTGGGAAACATGAATATGTGTTTCCTTTTCATTTCTGAGCTCTGTGTCAAAAGTGAAGTTTTCCGGTGAAATGAGCCCTAAGGCAAATTATGAGGTACGCCTTGGTCTAACTCCTCAGGGAAAGCTCGGACCTGAAAATGGTGTATGATTTTGGCTTTCCAGACCCTAGGAAACATGAATATGTGTTTCTTTTTCATTTCTGAGCTCTGTGTCAAAAGTGAGGTTTTCTGGCTGAATTGAGTCCTAAGGCAAATTCTGAGATACGTCTTGGGCTAACTCCTCAGGGAAAGCTCGGATCTGAAAATGGGGTGAGAATTCGGCTTTCCAGACCCCAGGGAATATGAATATGTGTTTCCTTTTCATTTCTGAGCTCTGTGTCAAAAGTGAAGTGTTCTGGCTGAAATGAGTCCTAAGGCAAATTCGGAGATATATTTATTTATTTATTTATTTATTTATTTATTTATTTGGTATTCTTATATGCCGCCCAACTCCCGAAGGACTCAGGGCGGTGTACAGCAGACAAAAATTCAGAATAACCAATTTATAAATAATACTTAAAAGCAATATAAAAATTCAAAAGAGACACAATATTTAAAATCACCCAACAACCATTCAACATCCCTACATACTTGGGCTAACTCCACAGGGAAAGATCGGATTTGAAAATGGTGTGAGATTTCGGCTTTCCAGACCCTGGGGAACATGAATATGTGTTTCTTTTTCATTTCTGAGCTCTATGTCAAAAGTGAGGTTTTCGGGCTGAATTCAGTCCTAAGATAAATTCTGAGATACGTCTTGGGCTAACTCCACAAGGAAAGCTCGGATCTGAAAATGGGGTGAGAATTCGGCTTTCCAGACCCCAGGGAATATAAATATGTGTTTCCTTTTCATTTCTGAGCTCTGTGTCAAAAGTGAGCTTTTCGGGTTGAATTCAGTCCTACGCTAAATTCTGAGATACGTCTTGGGCTAACTCCACAGGGAAAGCTCGGTTCTGAAAATGGTGTGAGATTTTGGCTTTCCAGACCCCAGGGAACTTGAATATGTGTTTCCTTTTCATTTCTCAGCTCTGTGTCAAAAGTGAAGTCTTTTGGCTGAATTGAGTCCTAAGGTACATTCTATGATACTGCTTGGGCTAACTCCTCAGGGAAAGCTCGGATCTGAAAATGATGTGAGATTTTGGCTTTCCAGACCCTGGGAAACATGAATATGTGTTTCTTTTCATTTCTGTGCTCTGTGTCAAAAGTGAAGTTTTCTGGCTGAATTGAGTTCAACTGCAAATTCTGAGATACGTCTTTGGCTAACTCCACAGGAAAAGCTCGGAACTGAAAATGGTGTGAGAATTCGGCTTTCCAGTCCCTGGGAAACATGAATATGTGTTTCTTTTTCATTTCTGAGCTCTGTGTCAAAAGTGAGGTTTTCTAGCTGAAATGAGTCCTAAGCCAAATTCTGAGATACGTCTTGGGCTAACTCCACAGGGAAAGCTCGGATCTGAAAATGGGGTGAGAATTCGGCTTTCCAGACACTAGGGAATATGAATATGTGTTTCCTTTTCATTTCTGAGCGCTTTGTCAAAAGTGAAGTTTTCTGGCTGAAATGAGTCCTAAGGCAAATTCTGAGATACATCTTGGGCTAACTCCTCAGGGAAAGCTCGGTTCTGAAAATGGTGTGAGATTTTGGCTTTCCAGACACCAGGGAACATGAATATGTGTTTCCTTTTCATTTCTGAGCTCTGTGTCAAAAGTGAGCTTTTCGGGTTGAATTCAGTCCTAAGGTAAATTCTGAGATACGTCTTGGGCTAACTCCTCAGGGAAAACTCGGTTCTGAAAATGTTGTGAGATTTTGGCTTTCCAGACCCCAGGGAGCATGAATATGTGTTTCCTTTTCATTTCTCAGCTCTGTGTCAAAAGTGAGGTTTTCTGGCTGAATTCAGTCCTAAGGTAAATTCTGAGATACGTCTTGAGCTAACTCCAGAGGGAAAGCTCGGATCTGAAAATGGTGTGAGAATTCGGCTTTCCAGACCCTGGGGAACATGAATATGTGTTTCTTTTTCATTTCGGAGCTCTATGTCAAAAGTGAGGTTTTCGGGCTGCATTCAGTCCTAAGGTAAATTCTGAGATACGTCTTGGGTTAACTCCACAAGGAAAGCTCGGATCTGAAAATGGTGTGAGAATTCGGCTTTCCAGACCCTGGGGAACATGAATATGTGTTTCATTTTCACTTCTGAGCTCTGTGTCAAAAGTGAAGTTTTCTGGCTGAATTGAGTTCAAGGGCAAATTCTGAGATACGTCTTGGGCTAACTCCACAGGGAAAGCTCGGATTTGAAAATGGTGTGAGATTTTGGCTTTCCAGACCCTGGGGAACATGAATATGTGTTTCTTTTTCATTTCTGAGCTCTATGTCAAAAGTGAGGTTTTCTGGCTGAATTGAGTTCAATGGCAAATTCTGAGATACGCCTTGGTCTAACTCCACAGGAAAAGCTCGGAACTGAAAAGGGTGTGAGATATTGGCTTTCCAGACCCTAGGGAACATGAATATGTGTTTCCTTTTCATTTCTGAGTTCTGTGTCAAAAGTGAAGTTTTCTGGCTGAAATAAGCCCTAAGGCAAATTCTGAGATACGCCTTTGTCTGACTCCTCAAGGAAAGCTCGGATCTGAAAATGGTGTGTGATTTTGGCTTTCCAGACCCTGGGAAACATGAATATGTGTTTCTTTTTCATTTCTGAGCTCTGTGTCAAAAGTGAGGTTTTCTGGCTGAATTGAGTCCTAAGGCAAATTCTGAGATACATTTATTTATTTATTTATTTATTTATTTATGTATTTGGTATTCTTATATGCCACCCAACTCCCGAAGGACTCAGGGCGGTGTACAGCAGACAAAAATTCAGAATAACCAATTTATAAATAATACTTAAAAGCAATATAAAAATTCAAAAGAGACACAATATTTAAAATCACCCAACAACCATTCAACATCCCTACATACTTGGGCTAACTCCACAGGGAAAGCTCGGATTTGAAAATGGTGTGAGATTTCAGCTTTCCAGACCCTGGGGAACATGAATATGTGTTTCTTTTTCATTTCTGAGCTCTATGTCAAAAGTGAGGTTTTCGGGCTGAATTCAGTCCTAAGGTAAATTCTGAGATACGTCTTGGGCTAACTCCACAAGGAAAGCTCGGATCTGAAAATGGGGTGAGAATTCGGCTTTCCAGACCCCAGGGAATATGAATATGTGTTTCCTTTTCATTTCTGAGCTCTGTGTCAAAAGTGAGCTTTTCGGGTTGAATTCAGTCCTACGCTAAATTCTGAGATACGTCTTGGGCTAACTTCTCAGGGAAAGCTCGGTTCTGAAAATGGTGTGAGATTTTGGCTTTCCAGACCCCAGGGAACTTGAATATGTGTTTCCTTTTCATTTCTCAGCTCTGTGTCAAAAGTGAAGTCTTTTGGCTGAATTGAGTCCTAAGGTACATTCTATGATACTGCTTGGGCTAACTCCTCAGGGAAAGCTCGGATCTGAAAATGGTTTGAGATTTTGGCTTTACAGACCCTGGGAAACATGAATATGTGTTTTTTTCATTTCTGTGCTCTGTGTCAAAAGTGAAGTTTTCTGGCTGAATTGAGTTCAACTGCAAATTCTGAGATACGTCTTTGGCTAACTCCACAGGAAAAGCTCGGAACTGAAAATGGTGTGAGAATTCGGCTTTCCAGTCCCTGGGAAACATGAATATGTGTTTCTTTTTCATTTCTGAGCTCTGTGTCAAAAGTGAGGTTTTCTAGCTGAAATGAGTCCTAAGGCAAATTCTGAGATACGTCTTGGGCTAACTCCACAGGGAAAGCTCGGATCTGAAAATGGGGTGAGAATTCGGCTTTCCAGACACTAGGGAATATGAATATGTGTTTCCTTTTCATTTCTGAGCGCTTTGTCAAAAGTGAAGTTTTCTGGCTGAAATGAGTCCTAAGGCAAATTCTGAGATACGTCTTGGGCTAACTCCTCAGGGAAAGCTCGGTTCTGAAAATGGTGTGAGATTTTGGCTTTCCAGACACCAGGGAACATGAATATGTGTTTCCTTTTCATTTCTGAGCTCTGTGTAAAAAGTGAGCTTTTCGGGTTGAATTCAGTCCTAAGGTTAATTCTGAGATACGTCTTGGGCTAACTCCTCAGGGAAAGCTCGGTTCTGAAAATGGTGTGAGATTTCGGCTTTCCAGACCCCAGGGAACATGAATATGTGTTTCCTTTTCATTTCTCAGCTCTGTGTCAAAAGTGAGGTTTTCTGGCTGAATTCAGTCCTAAGGTAAATTCTGAGATACGTCTTGAGCTAACTCCAGAGGGAAAGCTCGGATCTGAAAATGGTGTGAGAATTCGGCTTTCCAGACCCTGGGGAACATGAATATGTGTTTCTTTTTCATTTCTGAGCTCTATGTCAAAAGTGAGGTTTTCGGGCTGAATTCAGTCCTAAGGTAAATTCTGAGATACGTCTTGGGCTAACTCCACAAGGAAAGCTCGGATCTGAAAATGGTGTGAGAATTTGGCTTTCCAGACCCTGGGGAACATGAATATGTGTTTCATTTTCATTTCTGAGCTCTATGTCAAAAGTGAGGTTTTCTGGCTGAATTGAGTTCAATGGCAAATTCTGATATACGTCTTGGGCTAACTCCACAGGGAAAGCTCGGATCTGAAAATGGGGTGAGAATTCGGCTTTCCAGACACTAGGGAATATGAATATGTGTTTCTTTTTCATTTCTGTGCTCTGTGTCAAAAGTGAAGTTTTCTGGCTGAATTGAGTTCAATGGCAAATTCTGAGATACGTCTTGGGCAAACTCCACAGGAAAAGCTCGGAACTGAAAAGGGTGTGAGAATTCGGCTTTCCAGTCCCTGGGAAACATGAATATGTGTTTCTTTTTCATTTCTGAGCTCTGTGTCAAAAGTGAGGTTTTCTAGCTGAAATGAGTCCTAAGGCAAATTCTGAGATACGTCTTGGGCTAACTCCACAGGGAAAGCTCGGATCTGAAAATGGGGTGAGAATTCGGCTTTCCAGACACTAGGGAATATGAATATGTGTTTCCTTTTCATTTCTGAGCTCTTTGTCAAAAGTGAAGTTTTCTGGCTGAAATGAGTCCTAAGGCAAATTCTGAGATACGTCTTGGGTAACTCCTCAGGGAAAGCTCGGTTCTGAAAATGGTGTGAGATTTTGGCTTTCCAGAGACCAGGGAACATGAATATGTGTTTCCTTTTCATTTCTGAGCTCTGTGTCAAAAGTGAGCTTTTCGTGTTGAATTCAGTCCTAAGGTAAATTCTGAGATACGTCTTGGGCTAACTCCTCAGGGAAAGCTCGGTTCTGAAAATGGTGTGAGATTTTGGCTTTCCAGACCCCAGGGAACATGAATATGTGTTTCCTTTTCATTTCTCAGCTCTGTGTCAAAAGTGAGGTTTTCTGGCTGAATTCAGTCCTAAGGTAAATTCTGAGATACGTCTTGAGCTAACTCCACAGGGAAAGCTCGGATCTGAAAATGGTGTGAGAATTCGGCTTTCCAGACCCTGGGGAACATGAATATGTGCTTCTTTTTCATTTCTGAGCTCTATGTCAAAAGTGAGGTTTTCGGGCTGTTTTCAGTCCTAAGGTAAATTCTGAGATACGTCTTGGGCTAACTCCACAGGGAATGCTCGGATCTGAAAATAGTGTGTGATTTTGGCTTCCCAGACCCTGGGAAACATGAATATGTGTTTCCTTTTCATTTCTGAGCTCTGTGTCAAAAGTGAAGTTTTCCGGTGAAATGAGCCCTAAGGCAAATTATGAGGTACGCCTTGGTCTAACTCCTGAGGGAAAGCTCGGACCTGAAAATGGTGTATGATTTTGGCTTTCCAGACCCTAGGAAACATGAATATGTGTTTCTTTTTCATTTCTGAGCTCTGTGTCAAAAGTGAGGTTTTCTGGCTGAATTGAGTCCTAAGGCAAATTCTGAGATACGTCTTGGGCTAACTCCTCAGGGAAAGCTCGGATCTGAAAATGGGGTGAGAATTCGGCTTTCCAGACCCCAGGGAATATGAATATGTGTTTCCTTTTCATTTCTGAGCTCTGTGTCAAAAGTGAAGTGTTCTGGCTGAAATGAGTCCTAAGGCAAATTCGGAGATATATTTATTTATTTATTTATTTATTTATTTATTTGGTATTCTTATATGCCGCCCAACTCCCGAAGGACTCAGGGCTGTGTACAGCAGACAAAAATTCAGAATAACCAATTTATAAATAATACTTAAAAGCAATATAAAAATTCAAAAGAGACTCAATATTTAAAATCACCCAACAACCATTCAACATCCCTACATACTTGGGCTAACTCCACAGGGAAAGCTCGGATTTGAAAATGGTGTGAGATTTCGGCTTTCCAGACCCTGGGGAACATGAATATGTGTTTCTTTTTCATTTCTGAGCTCTATGTCAAAAGTGAGGTTTTCGGGCTGAATTCAGTCCTAAGATAAATTCTGAGATACGTCTTGGGCTAACTCCACAAGGAAAGCTCGGATCTGAAAATGGGGTGAGAATTCGGCTTTCCAGACCCCAGGGAATATAAATATGTGTTTCCTTTTCATTTCTGAGCTCTGTGTCAAAAGTGAGCTTTTCGGGTTGAATTCAGTCCTACGCTAAATTCTGAGATACGTCTTGGGCTAACTCCACAGGGAAAGCTCGGTTCTGAAAATGGTGTGAGATTTTGGCTTTCCAGACCCCAGGGAACTTGAATATGTGTTTCCTTTTCATTTCTCAGCTCTGTGTCAAAAGTGAAGTCTTTTGGCTGAATTGAGTCCTAAGGTACATTCTATGATACTGCTTGGGCTAACTCCTCAGGGAAAGCTCGGATCTGAAAATGATGTGAGATTTTGGCTTTCCAGACCCTGGGAAACATGAATATGTGTTTCTTTTCATTTCTGTGCTCTGTGTCAAAAGTGAAGTTTTCTGGCTGAATTGAGTTCAACTGCAAATTCTGAGATACGTCTTTGGCTAACTCCACAGGAAAAGCTCGGAACTGAAAATGGTGTGAGAATTCGGCTTTCCAGTCCCTGGGAAACATGAATATGTGTTTCTTTTTCATTTCTGAGCTCTGTGTCAAAAGTGAGGTTTTCTAGCTGAAATGAGTCCTAAGGCAAATTCTGAGATACGTCTTGGGCTAACTCCACAGGGAAAGCTCGGATCTGAAAATGGGGTGAGAATTCGGCTTTCCAGACACTAGGGAATATGAATATGTGTTTCCTTTTCATTTCTGAGCGCTTTGTCAAAAGTGAAGTTTTCTGGCTGAAATGAGTCCTAAGGCAAATTCTGAGATACATCTTGGGCTAACTCCTCAGGGAAAGCTCGGTTCTGAAAATGGTGTGAGATTTTGGCTTTCCAGACACCAGGGAACATGAATATGTGTTTCCTTTTCATTTCTGAGCTCTGTGTCAAAAGTGAGCTTTTCGGGTTGAATTCAGTCCTACGCTAAATTCTGAGATACGTCTTGGGCTAACTCCACAGGGAAAGCTCGGTTCTGAAAATGGTGTGAGATTTTGGCTTTCCAGACCCCAGGGAACTTGAATATGTGTTTCCTTTTCATTTCTCAGCTCTGTGTCAAAAGTGAAGTCTTTTGGCTGAATTGAGTCCTAAGGTACATTCTATGATACTGCTTGGGCTAACTCCTCAGGGAAAGCTCGGATCTGAAAATGATGTGAGATTTTGGCTTTCCAGACCCTGGGAAACATGAATATGTGTTTCTTTTCATTTCTGTGCTCTGTGTCAAAAGTGAAGTTTTCTGGCTGAATTGAGTTCAACTGCAAATTCTGAGATACGTCTTTGGCTAACTCCACAGGAAAAGCTCGGAACTGAAAATGGTGTGAGAATTCGGCTTTCCAGTCCCTGGGAAACATGAATATGTGTTTCTTTTTCATTTCTGAGCTCTGTGTCAAAAGTGAGGTTTTCTAGCTGAAATGAGTCCTAAGGCAAATTCTGAGATACGTCTTGGGCTAACTCCACAGGGAAAGCTCGGATCTGAAAATGGGGTGAGAATTCGGCTTTCCAGACACTAGGGAATATGAATATGTGTTTCCTTTTCATTTCTGAGCGCTTTGTCAAAAGTGAAGTTTTCTGGCTGAAATGAGTCCTAAGGCAAATTCTGAGATACATCTTGGGCTAACTCCTCAGGGAAAGCTCGGTTCTGAAAATGGTGTGAGATTTTGGCTTTCCAGACACCAGGGAACATGAATATGTGTTTCCTTTTCATTTCTGAGCTCTGTGTCAAAAGTGAGCTTTTCGGGTTGAATTCAGTCCTAAGGTAAATTCTGAGATACGTCTTGGGCTAACTCCTCAGGGAAAACTCGGTTCTGAAAATGTTGTGAGATTTTGGCTTTCCAGACCCCAGGGAACATGAATATGTGTTTCCTTTTCATTTCTCAGCTCTGTGTCAAAAGTGAGGTTTTCTGGCTGAATTCAGTCCTAAGGTAAATTCTGAGATACATCTTGAGCTAACTCCAGAGGGAAAGCTCGGATCTGAAAATGGTGTGAGAATTCGGCTTTCCAGACCCTGGGGAACATGAATATGTGTTTCTTTTTCATTTCGGAGCTCTATGTCAAAAGTGAGGTTTTCGGGCTGCATTCAGTCCTAAGGTAAATTCTGAGATACGTCTTGGGCTAACTCCACAAGGAAAGCTCGGATCTGAAAATGGTGTGAGAATTCGGCTTTCCAGACCCTGGGGAACATGAATATGTGTTTCATTTTCACTTCTGAGCTCTGTGTCAAAAGTGAAGTTTTCTGGCTGAATTGAGTTCAAGGGCAAATTCTGAGATACGTCTTGGGCTAACTCCACAGGGAAAGCTCGGATTTGAAAATGGTGTGAGATTTTGGCTTTCCAGACCCTGGGGAACATGAATATGTGTTTCTTTTTCATTTCTGAGCTCTATGTCAAAGGTGAGGTTTTCTGGCTGAATTGAGTTCAATGGCAAATTCTGAGATACGCCTTGGTCTAACTCCACAGGAAAAGCTCGGAACTGAAAAGGGTGTGAGATATTGGCTTTCCAGACCCTAGGGAACATGAATATGTGTTTCCTTTTCATTTCTGAGTTCTGTGTCAAAAGTGAAGTTTTCTGGCTGAAATAAGCCCTAAGGCAAATTCTGAGATCCGCCTTGGTCTGACTCCTCAAGGAAAGCTCGGATCTGAAAATGGTGTGTGATTTTGGCTTTCCAGACCCTGGGAAACATGAATATGTGTTTCTTTTTCATTTCTGAGCTCTGTGTCAAAAGTGAGGTTTTCTGGCTGAATTGAGTCCTAAGGCAAATTCTGAGATACATTTATTTATTTATTTATTTATTCATTTATTTGGTATTCTTATATGCCACCCAACTCCCGAAGGACTCAGGGCGGTGTACAACAGACAAAAATACAGAATAACCAATTTATAAATAATACTTAAAAGCAATATAAAAATTCAAAAGAGACACAATATTTAAAATCACCCTACAACCATTCAACATCCATACATACTTGGGCTAACTCCACAGGAAAAGCTCGGATTTGAAAATGGTGTGAGATTTTGGCTTTCCAGACCCTGGGGAACATGAATATGTCTTTCTTTTTCATTTCTGAGCTCTATGTCAAAAGTGATGTTTTCTGGCTGAATTGAGTTTAATGGCAAATTCTGAGATACGTCTTGGGCTAACGCCACAGGAAAAGCTCGGAACTGAAAAGGGTGTGAGATATTGGCTTTCCAGACCCTAGGGAACATGAATATGTGTTTCCTTTTCATTTCTGAGTTCTGTGTCAAAAGTGAAGTTTTCTGGCTGAAATAAGCCCTAAGGCAAATTCTGAGATACGCCTTGGTCTGACTCCTCAAGGAAAGCTCGGATCTGAAAATGGTGTGTGATTTTGGCTTTCCAGAACCTGGGAAACATGAATATATGTTTCCTTTTCATTTCTGAGCTCTGTGTCAAAAGTGAGGTTTTCTGGCTGAATTTAGTCCTAAGGCAACTTCTGTGAGACTCCTTGGGCTTACTCCTCCAGGAAAGCTCAGATCTGAAAATAGTGTGTGATTTTGGCTTCCCATACCCTGGGAAACATGAATATGTGTTTCCTTTTCATTTCTGAGCTCTGTGTCAAAAGTGAGGTTTTCGGGCTGTTTTCAGTCCTAAGGTAAATTCTCAGATACGTCTTGGGCTAACTCCACAGGGAAAGCTCGGATCTGAAAATGGTGTGAGAATTCGGCTTTCCAGACCCTGGGGAACATGAATATGTGTTTCCTTTTCATTTCTGAGCTCTGTGTCAAAAGTGAGGTTTTCGGGTTGAATTCAGTCCTAAGGTAAATTCTGAGATACGTCTTGGGCTAACTCCACAAGGAAAGCTCGGATCTGAAAATGGTGTGAGAATTCGGCTTTCCAGACTCTGGGGAACATGAATATGTAATTCTTTTTCATTTCTGAGCTCTGTGTCAAAAGTGAAGTTTTCGGGCTGAATTCAGTCCTAAGGTAAATTCTGAGATACGCCTTGGTCTAACTCCTCAAGGAAAGCTCGGATCTAAAAATAGTGTGTGATTTTGGCTTCCCAGACCCTGGGAAACATGAATATGTGTTTCCTTTTCATTTCTGAGCTCTATGTCAAAAGTGAGGTTTTCTGGCTGAATTGAGGTCAATGGCACATTCTGAGATACTCCTTCGGCTAACTCCTCCAGGAAAGCTCGGATCTGAAAATAGTGTGTGATTTTGGCTTCCCAGACCCTGGGAAACATGAATATGTGTTTCCTTTTCATTTCTGAGCTCTGTGTCAAAAGTGAAGTTTTCCGGTGAAATGAGCCCTAAGGCAAATTATGAGGTACGCCTTGGTCTAACTCCTCAGGGAAAGCTCGGACCTGAAAATGGTGTATGATTTTGGCTTTCCAGACCCTGGGAAACATGAATATGTGTTTCTTTTTCATTTCTGAGCTCTGTGTCAAAAGTGAGGTTTTCTGGCTGAATTGAATCCTAAGGCAAATTCTGAGATACGTCTTGGGCTAACTCCTCAGGGAAAGCTCGGATCTGAAAATGGGGTGAGAATTCGGCTTTCCAGACCCCAGGGAATATGAATATGTGTTTCCTTTTCATTTCTAAGCGCTGTGTCAAAAGTGAAGTGTTCTGGCTGAAATGAGTCCTAAGGCAAATTCGGAGATACATTTATTTATTTATTTATTTATTCATTTATTTGGTATTCTTATATGCCGCCCAACTCCCGAAGGACTCAGGGCGGTGTACAACAGACAAAAATACAGAATAACCAATTTATAAATAATACTTAAAAGCAATATAAAAATTCAAAAGAGACACAATATTTAAAATCACCCTACAACCATTCAACATCCATACATACTTGGGCTAACTCCTCAGGGAAAGCTCGGATTTGAAAATGGTGTGAGGTTCTGGCTTTCCAGACCCTTAGGAACATGAATATGTGTTTCTTTTTCAGTTCTGAGCTCTATGTCAAAAGTGAGGTTTTCTGGCTGAATTGAGGTCAATGGCAGATTCTGAGATACGTCTTGGGCTAACTCCACAGGGAGAGCTCGGATCTGAAAATGGTGTGAGATACTGGCTTTCCAGACCCTAGGGAACATGAATATGTGTTTCCTTTTCATTTCTGAGCTCTGTGTCAAAAGTGAAGTTTTCTGGCTGAATTGAGTCCTTAGCCAAATTCTGAGATATGCCTTTGGTCTAACTCCTCAGGGAAAGCTCGGATCTGAAAATGGTGTGTGATTTTGGCTTTCCAGACCCTGGGAAACACGAATATGTGTTTCCTTTTCATTTCTAACCTCTGTGTCAAAAGTGAGGTTTTCGGGCTGAATTCAGTCCTAATGTAAATTCTGAGATACCCCTTGGTCTAACTACTCAGGGAAAGCTCGGATCTGAAAATGGTGTGTGATTTTGGCTTTCCAGACCCTGGGAAACATGAATATGTGTTTCCTTTTCATTTCTGAGCTCTATGTCAAAAGTGAGGTTTTCTGGCTGAATTGAGTTCAATGGCAAATTCTGAGATACATCTTGGGCTAACTCTACAGGGAAAGCTCGGATCTGAAAATAATGTGAGATACTGGCTTTCCAGACCCTAGGGAACATGAATATGTGTTTCCTTTTCATTTCTGTGCTCTGTGTCAAAAGTGAAGTTTTCTGGCTGAATTGAGTTCAATGGCAAATTCTGAGATACGTCTTGGGCTAACTCCACAGGAAAAGCTCGGAACTGAAAATGGTGTGAGAATTCGGCTTTCCAGACCCTGGGAAATATGAATATGTGTTTCTTTTTCATTTCTGAGCTCTGTGTCAAAAGTGAGGTTTTCCAGCTGAAATGAGTCCTAAGGCAAATTCTGAGATACGTCTTGGGCTAACTCCACAGGGAAAGCTCGGATCTGAAAATGGGGTGAGAATTCGGCTTTCCAGACCCTAGGGAATATGAATATGTGTTTCCTTTTCATTTCTGAGCTCTTTGTCAAAAGTGAAGTTTTCTGGCTGAAATGAGTCCTAAGGCAAATTCTGAGATACGTCTTGGGCTAACTCCTCAGGGAAAGCTCGGTTCTGAAAATGGTGTGAGATTTTGGCTTTCCAGACACCAGGGAACATGAATATGTGTTTCCTTTTCATTTCTGAACTCTGTGTCAAAAGTGAGGTTTTCTGGCTGAATTCAGTCCTAAGGTAAATTCTGAGATACGTCTTGAGCTAACTCCACAGGGAAAGCTCGGATCTGAAAATGGTGTGAGAATTTGGCTTTCCAGACCCTTGGGAACATGAATATGTGTTTCCTTTTCATTTCTGAGCTCTGTGTCAAAAGTGAGCTTTTCGGGTTGAATTCAGTCCTAAGGTAAATTCTGAGATACCTCTTGGGCTAACTCCTCAGGGAAAGCTCGGTTCTGAAAATGGTGTGAGATTTTGGCTTTCCAGACCCCAGGGAACATGAATATGTGTTTCTTTTTCATTTCTGAGCTCTGTGTCAAAAGTGAGGTTTTCGGGCTGAATTCAGTCCTAAGGTAAATTCTGAGATACGTCTTGGGCTAACTCCACAAGGAAAGCTCGGATCTGAAAATGGTGTGAGAATTTGGCTTTCCAGACCCTGGGGAACATGAATATGTGTTTCATTTTCATTTCTGAGCTCTATGTCAAAAGTGAGGTTTTCTGGCTGAATTGAGTTCAATGGCAAATTCTGATATACGTCTTGGGCTAACTCCACAGGGAAAGCTCGGATCTGAAAATGGGGTGAGAATTCGGCTTTCCAGACACTAGGGAATATGAATATGTGTTTCTTTTTCATTTCTGTGCTCTGTGTCAAAAGTGAAGTTTTCTGGCTGAATTGAGTTCAATGGCAAATTCTGAGATACGTCTTGGGCAAACTCCACAGGAAAAGCTCGGAACTGAAAAGGGTGTGAGAATTCGGCTTTCCAGTCCCTGGGAAACATGAATATGTGTTTCTTTTTCATTTCTGAGCTCTGTGTCAAAAGTGAGGTTTTCTAGCTGAAATGAGTCCTAAGGCATATTCTGAGATACGTCTTGGGCTAACTCCACAGGGAAAGCTCGGATCTGAAAATGGGGTGAGAATTCGGCTTTCCAGAGACCAGGGAACATGAATATGTGTTTCCTTTTCATTTCTGAGCTCTGTGTCAAAAGTGAGCTTTTCGTGTTGAATTCAGTCCTAAGGTAAATTCTGAGATACGTCTTGGGCTAACTCCTCAGGGAAAGCTCGGTTCTGAAAATGGTGTGAGATTTTGGCTTTCCAGACCCCAGGGAACATGAATATGTGTTTCCTTTTCATTTCTCAGCTCTGTGTCAAAAGTGAGGATTTCTGGCTGAATTCAGTCCTAAGGTAAATTCTGAGATACGTCTTGAGCTAACTCCACAGGGAAAGCTCGGATCTGAAAATGGTGTGAGAATTCGGCTTTCCAGACCCTGGGGAACATGAATATGTGCTTCTTTTTCATTTCTGAGCTCTATGTCAAAAGTGAGGTTTTCGGGCTGTTTTCAGTCCTAAGGTAAATTCTGAGATACGTCTTGGGCTAACTCCACAGGGAATGCTCGGATCTGAAAATAGTGTGTGATTTTGGCTTCCCAGACCCTGGGAAACATGAATATGTGTTTCCTTTTCATTTCTGAGCTCTGTGTCAAAAGTGAAGTTTTCCGGTGAAATGAGCCCTAAGGCAAATTATGAGGTACGCCTTGGTCTAACTCCTCAGGGAAAGCTCGGACCTGAAAATGGTGTATGATTTTGGCTTTCCAGACCCTAGGAAACATGAATATGTGTTTCTTTTTCATTTCTGAGCTCTGTGTCAAAAGTGAGGTTTTCTGGCTGAATTGAGTCCTAAGGCAAATTCTGAGATACGTCTTGGGCTAACTCCTCAGGGAAAGCTCGGATCTGAAAATGGGGTGAGAATTCGGCTTTCCAGACCCCAGGGAATATGAATATGTGTTTCCTTTTCATTTCTGAGCTCTGTGTCAAAAGTGAAGTGTTCTGGCTGAAATGAGTCCTAAGGCAAATTCGGAGATATATTTATTTATTTATTTATTTATTTATTTATTTGGTATTCTTATATGCCGCCCAACTCCCGAAGGACTCAGGGCGGTGTACAGCAGACAAAAATTCAGAATAACCAATTTATAAATAATACTTAAAAGCAATATAAAAATTCAAAAGAGACACAATATTTAAAATCACCCAACAACCATTCAACATCCCTACATACTTGGGCTAACTCCACAGGGAAAGCTCGGATTTGAAAATGGTGTGAGATTTCGGCTTTCCAGACCCTGGGGAACATGAATATGTGTTTCTTTTTCATTTCTGAGCTCTATGTCAAAAGTGAGGTTTTCGGGCTGAATTCAGTCCTAAGATAAATTCTGAGATACGTCTTGGGCTAACTCCACAAGGAAAGCTCGGATCTGAAAATGGGGTGAGAATTCGGCTTTCCAGACCCCAGGGAATATAAATATGTGTTTCCTTTTCATTTCTGAGCTCTGTGTCAAAAGTGAGCTTTTCGGGTTGAATTCAGTCCTACGCTAAATTCTGAGATACGTCTTGGGCTAACTCCACAGGGAAAGCTCGGTTCTGAAAATGGTGTGAGATTTTGGCTTTCCAGACCCCAGGGAACTTGAATATGTGTTTCCTTTTCATTTCTCAGCTCTGTGTCAAAAGTGAAGTCTTTTGGCTGAATTGAGTCCTAAGGTACATTCTATGATACTGCTTGGGCTAACTCCTCAGGGAAAGCTCGGATCTGAAAATGATGTGAGATTTTGGCTTTCCAGACCCTGGGAAACATGAATATGTGTTTCTTTTCATTTCTGTGCTCTGTGTCAAAAGTGAAGTTTTCTGGCTGAATTGAGTTCAACTGCAAATTCTGAGATACGTCTTTGGCTAACTCCACAGGAAAAGCTCGGAACTGAAAATGGTGTGAGAATTCGGCTTTCCAGTCCCTGGGAAACATGAATATGTGTTTCTTTTTCATTTCTGAGCTCTGTGTCAAAAGTGAGGTTTTCTAGCTGAAATGAGTCCTAAGGCAAATTCTGAGATACGTCTTGGGCTAACTCCACAGGGAAAGCTCGGATCTGAAAATGGGGTGAGAATTCGGCTTTCCAGACACTAGGGAATATGAATATGTGTTTCCTTTTCATTTCTGAGCGCTTTGTCAAAAGTGAAGTTTTCTGGCTGAAATGAATCCTAAGGCAAATTCTGAGATACATCTTGGGCTAACTCCTCAGGGAAAGCTCGGTTCTGAAAATGGTGTGAGATTTTGGCTTTCCAGACACCAGGGAACATGAATATGTGTTTCCTTTTCATTTCTGAGCTCTGTGTCAAAAGTGAGCTTTTCGGGTTGAATTCAGTCCTAAGGTAAATTCTGAGATACGTCTTGGGCTAACTCCTCAGGGAAAACTCGGTTCTGAAAATGTAGTGAGATTTTGGCTTTCCAGACCCCAGGGAACATGAATATGTGTTTCCTTTTCATTTCTCAGCTCTGTGTCAAAAGTGAGGTTTTCTGGCTGAATTCAGTCCTAAGGTAAATTCTGAGATACATCTTGAGCTAACTCCAGAGGGAAAGCTCGGATCTGAAAATGGTGTGAGAATTCGGCTTTCCAGACCCTGGGGAAAATGAATATGTGTTTCTTTTTCATTTCGGAGCTCTATGTCAAAAGTGAGGTTTTCGGGCTGCATTCAGTCCTAAGGTAAATTCTGAGATACGTCTTGGGCTAACTCCACAAGGAAAGCTCGGATCTGAAAATGGTGTGAGAATTCGGCTTTCCAGACCCTGGGGAACATGAATATGTGTTTCATTTTCACTTCTGAGCTCTGTGTCAAAAGTGAAGTTTTCTGGCTGAATTGAGTTCAAGGGCAAATTCTGAGATACGTCTTGGGCTAACTCCACAGGGAAAGCTCGGATTTGAAAATGGTGTGAGATTTTGGCTTTCCAGACCCTGGGGAACATGAATATGTGTTTCTTTTTCATTTCTGAGCTCTATGTCAAAAGTGAGGTTTTCTGGCTGAATTGAGTTCAATGGCAAATTCTGAGATACGCCTTGGTCTAACTCCACAGGAAAAGCTCGGAACTGAAAAGGGTGTGAGATATTGGCTTTCCAGACCCTAGGGAACATGAATATGTGTTTCCTTTTCATTTCTGAGTTCTGTGTCAAAAGTGAAGTTTTCTGGCTGAAATAAGCCCTAAGGCAAATTCTGAGATACGCCTTGGTCTGACTCCTCAAGGAAAGCTCGGATCTGAAAATGGTGTGTGATTTTGGCTTTCCAGACCCTGGGGAACATGAATATGTGTTTCTTTTTCATTTCTGAGCTCTGTGTCAAAAGTGAGGTTTTCTGGCTGAATTGAGTCCTAAGGCAAATTCTGAGATACGTCTTGGGCTAACTCCTCAGGGAAAGCTCGGATCTGAAAATGGGGTGAGAATTCGGCTTTCCAGACCCCAGGGAATATGAATATGTGTTTCCTTTTCATTTCTGAGCTCTGTGTCAAAAGTGAAGTGTTCTGGCTGAAATGAGTCCTAAGGCAAATTCGGAGATACATTTATTTATTTATTTATTTATTTATTTGGTATTCTTATATGCCGCCCAACTCCCGAAGGACTCAGGGCGGTGTACAACAGACAAAAATACAGAATAACCAATTTATAAATAATACTTAAAAGCAATATAAAAATTCAAAAGAGACACAATATTTAAAATCACCCAACAACCATTCAACATCCATACATACTTGGGCTAACTCCACAGGGAAAGCTCGGATTTGAAAATGGTGTGAGATTTTGGCTTTCCAGACCCTGGGGAACATGAATATGTGTTTCTTTTTCATTTCTGAGCTCTATGTCAAAAGTGAGGTTTTCTGGCTGAATTGAGGTCAATGGCAGATTCTGAGATACGTCTTGGGCTAACTCCACAGGGAGAACTCGGATCTGAAAATGGTTTGAGATACTGGCTTTCCAGACCCTAGGGAACATGAATATGTGTTTCCTTTTCATTTCTGAGCTCTGTGTCAAAAGTGAGGTTTTCGGGCTGAATTCAGTCCTAATGTAAATTCTGAGATACCCCTTGGTCTAACTCCTCAGGGAAAGCTCGGATCTGAAAATGGTGTGTGATTTTGGCTTTCCAGACCCTGGGAAACATGAATATGTGTTTCCTTTTCATTTCTGTGCTCTGTGTCAAAAGTGAAGTTTTCTGGCTGAATTGAGTTCAATGGCAAATTCTGAGATACGTCTTGGGCTAACTCCACAGGGAAAGCTCGGTTCTGAAAATGGTGTGAGATTTTGGCTTTCCAGACACCAGGGAACATGAATATGTGTTTCCTTTTCATTTCTGAGCTCTGTGTCAAAAGTGAGGTTTTCTGGCTGAATTGAGTTCAATGGCAAATTCTGAGATACGTCTTGGGCTAACTCCACAGGGAAAGCTCGGATCTGAAAATAATGTGAGATACTGGCTTTCCAGACCCTATGGAACATGAATATGTGTTTCCTTTTCATTTCTGAGCTCTGTGTCAAAAGTCAAGTTTTCTGGCTGAAATAAGCTCTAAGGCAAATTCTGAGATACGCCTTGGTCTAACTCCTCAAGGAAAGCTCGGATCTGAAAATGGTGTGAGAATTTGGCTTTCCAGACCCTGGGAAACATGAATATGTGTTTCCTTTTCATTTCTGAGCTTTGTGTCAAAAGTGAGGTTTTCTGGCTGAATTGAGTCCTAAGGCAAATTCTGAGATACGTCTTGGGCTAACTCCTCAGGGAAAGCTCGGATCTGAAAATGGGGTGAGAATTCGGCTTTCCAGACCGTGGGGAACATGAATATGTGTTTCTTTTTCATTTCTGAGCTCTTTGTCAAAAGTGAGGTTTTCTAGCTGAAATGAGTCCTAAGGCAAATTCTGAGATACGTCTTGGGCTAACTCCTCAGGGAAAGCTCGGTTCTGAAAATGGTGTGAGATTTTGGCTTTCCAGACCGTGGGGAACATGAATATGTGTTTCTTTTTCATTTCTGAGCTCTGTGTCAAAAGTGAAGTTTTCTGGCTGAATTGATTTCAATGGCAGATTCTGAGATACGTCTTGGGCTAACTCCAAAGGGAATGCTCGGATCTGAAAATGCTGTTAGAATTCGGCTTCCAGACCCTATGGAACATGAATATGTGTTTCCTTTTCTTTTCTGAGCTCTTTGTCAAAAGTGAAGTTTTGTGGCTGAATTGATTTCAATGGCACATTCTGAGATACGTCTTGGGCTAACAAGACAGGGAAAGCTCGGATCTGAAAATGTTGTTAGAATTCGGCTTTCCAGACCCTGGGGAACATGAATATGTGTTTCTTTCTAATTTCTGAGCTCTGTGTCAAAAGTGAAGTTTTCTGGCTCAATTGAGTTCAATGGTAAATTCTGAGATACGTCTTGGGCTAACTCCACAGGGAAAGCTCGGATCTGAAAATGGGGTGAGAATTCGGCTTTCCAGACCCTAGGGAATATGAATATGTGTTTCATTTTCATTTCTGAGCTCTTTGTCAAAAGTGAAGTTTTCTGGCTGAAATGAGTCCTAAGGCAAATTCTGAGATACGTCTTGGGCAAACTCCTCAGGGAAAGCTCGGTTCTGAAAATGGTGTGAGGTTTTGGCTTTCCAGACCCCAGGGAACTTGAATATGTGTTTCCTTTTCATTTCTGAGCTCTGTGTCAAAAGTGAGGTTTTTGGGCTGAATTCAGTCCTAAGGTAAATTCTGAGATTCGTCTTGAGCTAACTCCACAGGGAAAGCTCGGATCTGAAAATGGTGTGAGAATTCGGCTTTCCAGACCCTGGGGAACATGAATATGTGATTCCTTTTCATTTCTGAGCTCTGTGTCAAAAGTGAGGTTTTCGGGCTGAATTGAGTCCTAAGGCAAATTCTGAGATATGTCTTGGGCTAACTCCACAGGGAAAGTTCGCATCTGAAAATGGGGTGAGAATTTGGCTTTCCAGACCCTAGGGAATATGAATATTTGTTTCCTTTTCATTTCTGAGCTCTGTGTCAAAAGTGAGGTTTTCTGGCTGAATTTAGTCCTAAGGCAAATTCTGTGAGACTCCTTGGGCTAACTCCTCCAGGAAAGCTCGGATCTGAAAATAGTGTGTGATTTTGGATTCCCAGACCCTGGGAAACATGAATATGTGTTTCCTTTTCATTTCTGAGCTCTGTGTCAAAAGTGAGCTTTTCGGGTTGAATTCAGTCCTAAGGTAAATTCTGAGATACGTCTTGGGCTAACTCCTCAGGGAAAGCTCGGATCAGAAAATGGTGTGAGAATTCGGCTTTCCAGACCCCAGGGAATATGAATATGTGTTTCCTTTTCATTTCTGAGCTCTGTGTCAAAAGTGAGCTTTTCGGGTTGAATTCAGTCCTAAGGTAAATTCTGAGATACGTCTTGAGCTAACTCCACAGGGAAAGCTCGGATTTGAAAATGGTGTGACATTTTGGCTTTCCAGACCCTGGGGAACATGAATATGTGTTTCTTTTTCATTTCTGAGCTCTATGTCAAAAGTGAGGTTTTCTGGCTGAATTGAGTTCAATGGCAAATTCTGAGATACGTCTTGGGCTAACTCTACAGGGAAAGCTCGGAACTGAAAAGGGTGTGAGATATTGGCTTTCCAGACCCTAGGGAACATGAATATGTGTTTCCTTCTCATTTCTGAGTTCTGTGTCAAAAGTGAAGTTTTCTGGCTGAAATAAGCTCTAAGGCAAATTCTGAGATACGCCTTGGTCTAACTCCTCAAGGAAAGCTCGGATCTGAAAATGGTGTGTGATTTTGGCTTCCCATATCCTGGAAAACATGAATATATGTTTCCTTTTCATTTCTGAGCTCTGTGTCAAAAGTGAGGTTTTCTGGCTGAATTTAGTCCTAAGGCAAATTCTGTGAGACTCCTTGGGCTAACTCCTCCAGGAAAGCTCGGATCTGAAAATAGTGTGTGATTTTGGATTCCCAGACCCTGGGAAACATGAATATGTGTTTCCTTTTCATTTCTGAGCTCTGTGTCAAAAGTGAAGTTTTCCGGCTGAAATGAGTCCTAAGGCTAATTCTGAGATACTCCTTGGTCTAACTCCTCAGGGAAAGCTCGGACCTAAAAATGGTGTATGATTTTGGCTTTCCAGACCCTGGGAAACATGAATATGTGTTTCTTTTTCATTTCTTTACTCTGTGTCAAAAGTGAGGTTTTCTAGCTGAAATGAGTCCTAAGGCAAATTCTGAGATACGTCTTGGGCAAACTCCTCAGGGAAAGCTCGGTTCTGAAAATGGTGTGAGATTTTGGCTTTCCAGACCCCAGGGAACTTGAATATGTGTTTCCTTTTCATTTCTGAGCTCTGGGTCAAAAGTGAGGTTTTTGGGCTGAATTCAGTCCTAAGGTAAATTCTGAGATTCGTCTTGAGCTAACTCCACAGGGAAAGCTCGGATCTGAAAATGGTGTGAGAATTCGGCTTTCCAGACCCTGGGGAACATGAATATGTGATTCCTTTTCATTTCTGAGCTCTGTGTCAAAAGTGAGGTTTTCGGGCTGAATTGATTTCAATGGCAGATTCTGAGATACGTCTTGGGCTAACTCCAAAGGGAATGCTAGGATCTGAAAATGCTGTTAGAATTCGGCTTCCAGACCCTATGGAACATGAATATGTGTTTCCTTTTCTTTTCTGAGCTCTTTGTCAAAAGTGAAGTTTTGTGGCTGAATTGATTTCAATGGCACATTCTGAGATACGTCTTGGGCTAACTCCACAGGGAAAGCTCGGATCTGAAAATGTTGTTAGAATTCGGCTTTCCAGACCCTGGGGAACATGAATATGTGTTTCTTTCTAATTTCAGAGCTCTGTGTCAAAAGTGAAGTTTTCTGGCTGAATTGAGTTCAATGGTAAATTCTGAGATACGTCTTGGGCTAACTCCACAGGGAAAGCTCGGATCTGAAAATGGGGTGAGAATTCGGCTTTCCAGACCCTAGGGAATATGAATATGTGTTTCATTTTCATTTCTGAGCTCTTTGTCAAAAGTGAAGTTTTCTGGCTGAAATGAGTCCTAAGGCAAATTCTGAGATACGCCTAGGTCTAACTCTTCAAGGAAACCTCGGTTCTGAAAATGGTGTGAGATTTTGGCTTTCCAGACCCCAGGGAACTTGAATATGTGTTTCCTTTTCATTTCTGAGCTCTGTGTCAAAAGTGAGGTTTTTGGGCTGAATTCAGTCTTAAGGTAAATTCTGAGATTCGTCTTGAGCTAACTCCACAGGGAAAGCTCGGATCTGAAAATGGTGTGAGAATTCGGCTTTCCAGACCCTGGGGAACATGAATATGTGATTCCTTTTCATTTCTGAGTTCTGTGTCAAAAGTGAGGTTTTCGGGCTGAATTCAGTCCTAAGGTAAATTCTGAGATACGCCTAGGTCTAACTCTTCAAGGAAAGCTCGGATCTGAAAATGGTGTGAGATTTTGGCTTTCCAGACCCTGGGGAACATGAATGTGTGTTTCTTTTTCATTTCTGAGCTCTATGTCAAAAGTGAGGTTTTCTGGCTGAATTGAGGTCAATGGCAGATTCTGAGATACGTCTTGGGCTAACTCCACAAGGAAAGCTCGGATCTGAAAATGGTGTGAGAATTCGGCTTTCCAGACCCTGGGAAACATGAATATGTGTTTCTTTTTCATTTCTGAGCTCTGTGTCAAAAGTGAGGTTTTCTAGCTGAAATGAGTCCTAAGGCAAATTCTGAGATATGTCTTGGGCTAACTCCACAGGGAAAGTTCGGATCTGAAAATGGGGTGAGAATTCGGCTTTCCAGACCCTAGGGAATATGAATATTTGTTTCCTTTTCATTTCTGAGCTCTTTGTCAAAAGTGAAGTTTTCTAGCTGAAATGAGTCCTAAGGCAAATTCTGAGATATGTCTTGGGCTAACTCCACAGGGAAAGTTCGTATCTGAAAATGGGGTGAGAATTTGGCTTTCCAGACCCTAGGGAATATGAATATTTGTTTCCTTTTCATTTCTGAGCTCTGTGTCAAAAGTGAGGTTTTCTGGCTGAATTCAGTCCTAAGGTAAATTCTGAGATACGTCTTGAGCTAACTCCACAGGGAAAGCTCGGATCTGAAAATGGTGTGAGAATTCGGCTTTCCAGACCCTGGGGAACATGAATATGTGTTTCCTTTTCATTTCTGAGCTCTGTGTCAAAAGTGAGCTTTTCGGGTTGAATTCAGTCCTAAGGTAAATTCTGAGATACGTCTTGGGCTAACTCCTCAGGGAAAGCTCGGATCAGAAAATGGTGTGAGAATTCGGCTTTCCAGACCCCAGGGAATATGAATATGTGTTTCCTTTTCATTTCTGAGCTCTGTGTCAAAAGTGAGCTTTTCGGGTTGAATTCAGTCCTAAGGTAAATTCTGAGATACGTCTTGAGCTAACTCCACAGGGAAAGCTCGGATTTGAAAATGGTGTGACATTTTGGCTTTCCAGACCCTGGGGAACATGAATATGTGTTTCTTTTTCATTTCTGAGCTCTATGTCAAAAGTGAGGTTTTCTGGCTGAATTGAGTTCAATGGCAAATTCTGAGATACGTCTTGGGCTAACTCTACAGGGAAAGCTCGGAACTGAAAAGGGTGTGAGATATTGGCTTTCCAGACCCTAGGGAACATGAATATGTGTTTCCTTCTCATTTCTGAGTTCTGTGTCAAAAGTGAAGTTTTCTGGCTGAAATAAGCTCTAAGGCAAATTCTGAGATACGCCTTGGTCTAACTCCTCAAGGAAAGCTCGGATCTGAAAATGGTGTGTGATTTTGGCTTCCCATATCCTGGAAAACATGAATATATGTTTCCTTTTCATTTCTGAGCTCTGTGTCAAAAGTGAGGTTTTCTGGCTGAATTTAGTCCTAAGGCAAATTCTGTGAGACTCCTTGGGCTAACTCCTCCAGGAAAGCTCGGATCTGAAAATAGTGTGTGATTTTGGATTCCCAGACCCTGGGAAACATGAATATGTGTTTCCTTTTCATTTCTGAGCTCTGTGTCAAAAGTGAAGTTTTCCGGCTGAAATGAGTCCTAAGGCTAATTCTGAGATACTCCTTGGTCTAACTCCTCAGGGAAAGCTCGGACCTAAAAATGGTGTATGATTTTGGCTTTCCAGACCCTGGGAAACATGAATATGTGTTTCTTTTTCATTTCTTTACTCTGTGTCAAAAGTGAGGTTTTCTAGCTGAAATGAGTCCTAAGGCAAATTCTGAGATACGTCTTGGGCAAACTCCTCAGGGAAAGCTCGGTTCTGAAAATGGTGTGAGATTTTGGCTTTCCAGACCCCAGGGAACTTGAATATGTGTTTCCTTTTCATTTCTGAGCTCTGGGTCAAAAGTGAGGTTTTTGGGCTGAATTCAGTCCTAAGGTAAATTCTGAGATTCGTCTTGAGCTAACTCCACAGGGAAAGCTCGGATCTGAAAATGGTGTGAGAATTTGGCTTTCCAGACCCTGGGGAACATGAATATGTGATTCCTTTTCATTTCTGAGCTCTGTGTCAAAAGTGAGGTTTTCGGGCTGAATTCAATCCTAAGGTTAATTCTGAGATACGTCTTGGGCTAACTCCACAAGGAAAGCTCGGATCTGAAAATGGTGTGAGAATTTGGCTTTCCAGACCCTGGGAAATATGAATATGTGTTTCTTTTTCATTTCTGAGCTCTTTGTCAAAAGTGAGGTTTTCTAGCTGAAATGAGTCCTAAGGCAAATTCTGAGATACGTCTTGGGCTAACTCCACAGGGAAAGCTCGGTTCTGAAAATGGTGTGAGATTTTGGCTTTCCAGACCCCAGGGAACACGAATATGTGTTTCCTTTTCATTTCTGAGCTCTGTGTCAATAGTGAGGTTTTCTGGGTGAATTCAGTCCTAAGGTAAATTCTGAGATACGTCTTGGGCTAACTCCACAGGGAAAGCTCGGATCTGAAAATGGTGTGAGAATTTGGCTTTCCAGACCGTGGGGAACATGAATATGTGTTTCTTTTTCATTTCTGAGCTCTGTGTCAAAAGTGAAGTTTTCTGGCTGAATTGATTTCAATGGCAGATTCTGAGATACGTCTTGGGCTAACTCCAAAGGGAATGCTCGGATCTGAAAATGCTGTTAGAATTCGGCTTCCAGACCCTATGGAACATGAATATGTGTTTCCTTTTCTTTTCTGAGCTCTTTGTCAAAAGTAAAGTTTTGTGGCTGAATTGATTTCAATGGCACATTCTGAGATACGTCTTGGGCTAACACCACAGGGAAAGCTCGGATCTGAAAATGTTGTTAGAATTCGGATTTCCAGACCCTGGGGAACATGAATATGTGTTTCTTTCTAATTTCTGAGCTCTGTGTCAAAAGTGAAGTTTTCTGGCTGAATTGAGTTCAATGGTAAATTCTGAGATACGTCTTGGGCTAACTCCACAGGGAAAGCTCGGATCTGAAAATGGGGTGAGAATTTGGCTTTCCAGACCCTAGGGAATATGAATATGTGTTTCATTTTCATTTCTGAGCTCTTTGTCAAAAGTGAACTTTTCTGGCTGAAATGAGTCCTAAGGCAAATTCTGAGATACGTCTTGGGCAAACTCCTCAGGGAAAGCTCGGTTCTGAAAATGGTGTGAGATTTTGGCTTTCCAGACCCTGGGGAACATGAATATGTGTTTCTTTCTAATTTCAGAGCTCTGTGTCAAAAGTGAAGTTTTCTGGCTGAATTGAGTTCAATGGTAAATTCTGAGATACGTCTTGGGCTAACTCCACAGGGAAAGCTCGGATCTGAAAATGGGGTGAGAATTCGGCTTTCCAGACCCTAGGGAATATGAATATGTGTTTCATTTTCATTTCTGAGCTCTTTGTCAAAAGTGAAGTTTTCTGGCTGAAATGAGTCCTAAGGCAAATTCTGAGATACGTCTTGGGCAAACTCCTCAGGGAAAGCTCGGTTCTGAAAATGGTGTGAGATTTTGGCTTTCCAGACCCCAGGGAACTTGAATATGTGTTTCCTTTTCATTTCTGAGCTCTGTGTCAAAAGTGAGGTTTTTGGGCTGAATTCAGTCCTAAGGTAAATTCTGAGATTCGTCTTGAGCTAACTCCACAGGGAAAGCTCGGATCTGAAAATGGTGTGAGAATTCGGCTTTCCAGACCCTGGGGAACATGAATATGTGATTCCTTTTCATTTCTGAGTTCTGTGTCAAAAGTGAGGTTTTCGGGCTGAATTCAGTCCTAAGGTAAATTCTGAGATACGCCTAGGTCTAACTCTTCAAGGAAAGCTCGGATCTGAAAATGGTGTGAGATTTTGGCTTTCCAGACCCTGGGGAACATGAATGTGTGTTTCTTTTTCATTTCTGAGCTCTATGTCAAAAGTGAGGTTTTCTGGCTGAATTGAGGTCAATGGCAGATTCTGAGATACGTCTTCGGCTAACTCCACAAGGAAAGCTCGGATCTGAAAATGGTGTGAGAATTCGGCTTTCCAGACCCTGGGAAACATGAATATGTGTTTCTTTTTCATTTCTGAGCTCTGTGTCAAAAGTGAGGTTTTCTAGCTGAAATGAGTCCTAAGGCAAATTCTGAGATATGTCTTGGGCTAACTCCACAGGGAAAGTTCGGATCTGAAAATGGGGTGAGAATTGGGCTTTCCAGACCCTAGGGAATATGAATATTTGTTTCCTTTTCATTTCTGAGCTCTTTGTCAAAAGTGAAGTTTTCTAGCTGAAATGAGTCCTAAGGCAAATTCTGAGATATGTCTTGGGCTAACTCCACAGGGAAAGTTCGTATCTGAAAATGGGGTGAGAATTTGGCTTTCCAGACCCTAGGGAATATGAATATTTGTTTCCTTTTCATTTCTGAGCTCTGTGTCAAAAGTGAGGTTTTCTGGCTGAATTCAGTCCTAAGGTAAATTCTGAGATACGTCTTGAGCTAACTCCACAGGGAAAGCTCGGATCTGAAAATGGTGTGAGAATTCGGCTTTCCAGACCCTGGGAAACACGAATATGTGTTTCTTTTTCATTTCTGAGCTCTTTGTCAAAAGTGAAGTTTTCTGGCTGAAATGAGTCCTAAGGCAAATTCTGAGATACGCCTCGGTCTAACTCTTCAAGGAAACCTCGGTTCTGAAAATGGTGTGAGATTTTGGCTTTCCAGACCCCAGGGAACTTGAATATGTGTTTCCTTTTCATTTCTGAGCTCTGTGTCAAAAGTGAGGTTTTTGGGCTGAATTCAGTCTTAAGGTAAATTCTGAGATTCGTCTTGAGCTAACTCCACAGGGAAAGCTCGGATCTGAAAATGGTGTGAGAATTCGGCTTTCCAGACCCTGGGGAACATGAATATGTGATTCCTTTTCATTTCTGAGTTCTGTGTCAAAAGTGAGGTTTTCGGGCTGAATTCAGTCCTAAGGTAAATTCTGAGATACGCCTAGGTCTAACTCTTCAAGGAAAGCTCGGATCTGAAAATGGTGTGAGATTTTGGCTTTCCAGACCCTGGGGAACATGAATGTGTGTTTCTTTTTCATTTCTGAGCTCTATGTCAAAAGTGAGGTTTTCTGGCTGAATTGAGGTCAATGGCAGATTCTGAGATACGTCTTGGGCTAACTCCACAAGGAAAGCTCGGATCTGAAAATGGTGTGAGAATTCGGCTTTCCAGACCCTGGGAAACATGAATATGTGTTTCTTTTTCATTTCTGAGCTCTGTGTCAAAAGTGAGGTTTTCTAGCTGAAATGAGTCCTAAGGCAAATTCTGAGATATGTCTTGGGCTAACTCCACAGGGAAAGTTCGTATCTGAAAATGGGGTGAGAATTTGGCTTTCCAGACCCTAGGGAATATGAATATTTGTTTCCTTTTCATTTCTGAGCTCTGTGTCAAAAGTGAGGTTTTCTGGCTGAATTCAGTCCTAAGGTAAATTCTGAGATACGTCTTGAGCTAACTCCACAGGGAAAGCTCGGATCTGAAAATGGTGTGAGAATTCGGCTTTCCAGACCCTGGGGAACATGAATATGTGTTTCCTTTTCATTTCTGAGCTCTGTGTCAAAAGTGAGCTTTTCGGGTTGAATTCAGTCCTAAGGTAAATTCTGAGATACGTCTTGGGCTAACTCCTCAGGGAAAGCTCGGATCAGAAAATGGTGTGAGAATTCGGCTTTCCAGACCCCAGGGAATATGAATATGTGTTTCCTTTTCATTTCTGAGCTCTGTGTCAAAAGTGAGCTTTTCGGGTTGAATTCAGTCCTAAGGTAAATTCTGAGATACGTCTTGACCTAACTCCACAGGGAAAGCTCGGATTTGAAAATGGTGTGACATTTTGGCTTTCCAGACCCTGGGGAACATGAATATGTGTTTCTTTTTCATTTCTGAGCTCTATGTCAAAAGTGAGGTTTTCTGGCTGAATTGAGTTCAATGGCAAATTCTGAGATACGTCTTGGGCTAACTCTACAGGGAAAGCTCGGAACTGAAAAGGGTGTGAGATATTGGCTTTCCAGACCCTAGGGAACATGAATATGTGTTTCCTTCTCATTTCTGAGTTCTGTGTCAAAAGTGAAGTTTTCTGGCTGAAATAAGCTCTAAGGCAAATTCTGAGATACGCCTTGGTCTAACTCCTCAAGGAAAGCTCGGATCTGAAAATGGTGTGTGATTTTGGCTTCCCATATCCTGGAAAACATGAATATATGTTTCCTTTTCATTTCTGAGCTCTGTGTCAAAAGTGAGGTTTTCTGGCTGAATTTAGTCCAGGGCAAATTCTGTGAGACTCCTTGGGCTAACTCCTCCAGGAAAGCTCGGATCTGAAAATAGTGTGTGATTTTGGATTCCCAGACCCTGGGAAACATGAATATGTGTTTCCTTTTCATTTCTGAGCTCTGTGTCAAAAGTGAAGTTTTCCGGCTGAAATGAGTCCTAAGGCTAATTCTGAGATACTCCTTGGTCTAACTCCTCAGGGAAAGCTCGGACCTAAAAATGGTGTATGATTTTGGCTTTCCAGACCCTGGGAAACATGAATATGTGTTTCTTTTTCATTTCTTTACTCTGTGTCAAAAGTGAGGTTTTCTAGCTGAAATGAGTCCTAAGGCAAATTCTGAGATACGTCTTGGGCAAACTCCTCAGGGAAAGCTCGGTTCTGAAAATGGTGTGAGATTTTGGCTTTCCAGACCCCAGGGAACTTGAATATGTGTTTCCTTTTCATTTCTGAGCTCTGGGTCAAAAGTGAGGTTTTTGGGCTGAATTCAGTCCTAAGGTAAATTCTGAGATTCGTCTTGAGCTAACTCCACAGGGAAAGCTCGGATCTGAAAATGGTGTGAGAATTTGGCTTTCCAGACCCTGGGGAACATGAATATGTGATTCCTTTTCATTTCTGAGCTCTGTGTCAAAAGTGAGGTTTTCGGGCTGAATTCAATCCTAAGGTTAATTCTGAGATACGTCTTGGGCTAACTCCACAAGGAAAGCTCGGATCTGAAAATGGTGTGAGAATTTGGCTTTCCAGACCCTGGGAAATATGAATATGTGCTTCTTTTTCATTTCTGAGCTCTTTGTCAAAAGTGAGGTTTTCTAGCTGAAATGAGTCCTAAGGCAAATTCTGAGATACGTCTTGGGCTAACTCCACAGGGAAAGCTCGGTTCTGAAAATGGTGTGAGATTTTGGCTTTCCAGACCCCAGGGAACACGAATATGTGTTTCCTTTTCATTTCTGAGCTCTGTGTCAATAGTGAGGTTTTCTGGCTGAATTCAGTCCTAAGGTAAATTCTGAGATACGTCTTGGGCTAACTCCACAGGGAAAGCTCGGATCTGAAAATGGTGTGAGAATTTGGCTTTCCAGACCGTGGGGAACATGAATATGTGTTTCTTTTTCATTTCTGAGCTCTGTGTCAAAAGTGAAGTTTTCTGGCTGAATTGATTTCAATGGCAGATTCTGAGATACGTCTTGGGCTAACTCCAAAGGGAATGCTCGGATCTGAAAATGCTGTTAGAATTCGGCTTCCAGACCCTATGGAACATGAATATGTGTTTCCTTTTCTTTTCTGAGCTCTTTGTCAAAAGTAAAGTTTTGTGGCTGAATTGATTTCAATGGCACATTCTGAGATACGTCTTGGGCTAACACCACAGGGAAAGCTCGGATCTGAAAATGTTGTTAGAATTCGGCTTTCCAGACCCTGGGGAACATGAATATGTGTTTCTTTCTAATTTCTGAGCTCTGTGTCAAAAGTGAAGTTTTCTGGCTGAATTGAGTTCAATGGTAAATTCTGAGATACGTCTTGGGCTAACTCCACAGGGAAAGCTCGGATCTGAAAATGGGGTGAGAATTTGGCTTTCCAGACCCTAGGGAATATGAATATGTGTTTCATTTTCATTTCTGAGCTCTTTGTCAAAAGTGAACTTTTCTGGCTGAAATGAGTCCTAAGGCAAATTCTGAGATACGTCTTGGGCAAACTCCTCAGGGAAAGCTCGGTTCTGAAAATGGTGTGAGATTTTGGCTTTCCAGACCCTGGGGAACATGAATATGTGTTTCTTTCTAATTTCAGAGCTCTGTGTCAAAAGTGAAGTTTTCTGGCTGAATTGAGTTCAATGGTAAATTCTGAGATACGTCTTGGGCTAACTCCACAGGGAAAGCTCGGATCTGAAAATGGGGTGAGAATTCGGCTTTCCAGACCCTAGGGAATATGAATATGTGTTTCATTTTCATTTCTGAGCTCTTTGTCAAAAGTGAAGTTTTCTGGCTGAAATGAGTCCTAAGGCAAATTCTGAGATACGTCTTGGGCAAACTCCTCAGGGAAAGCTCGGTTCTGAAAATGGTGTGAGATTTTGGCTTTCCAGACCCCAGGGAACTTGAATATGTGTTTCCTTTTCATTTCTGAGCTCTGTGTCAAAAGTGAGGTTTTTGGGCTGAATTCAGTCCTAAGGTAAATTCTGAGATTCGTCTTGAGCTAACTCCACAGGGAAAGCTCGGATCTGAAAATGGTGTGAGAATTCGGCTTTCCAGACCCTGGGGAACATGAATATGTGATTCCTTTTCATTTCTGAGTTCTGTGTCAAAAGTGAGGTTTTCGGGCTGAATTCAGTCCTAAGGTAAATTCTGAGATACGCCTAGGTCTAACTCTTCAAGGAAAGCTCGGATCTGAAAATGGTGTGAGATTTTGGCTTTCCAGACCCTGGGGAACATGAATGTGTGTTTCTTTTTCATTTCTGAGCTCTATGTCAAAAGTGAGGTTTTCTGGCTGAATTGAGGTCAATGGCAGATTCTGAGATACGTCTTCGGCTAACTCCACAAGGAAAGCTCGGATCTGAAAATGGTGTGAGAATTCGGCTTTCCAGACCCTGGGAAACATGAATATGTGTTTCTTTTTCATTTCTGAGCTCTGTGTCAAAAGTGAGGTTTTCTAGCTGAAATGAGTCCTAAGGCAAATTCTGAGATATGTCTTGGGCTAACTCCACAGGGAAAGTTCGGATCTGAAAATGGGGTGAGAATTGGGCTTTCCAGACCCTAGGGAATATGAATATTTGTTTCCTTTTCATTTCTGAGCTCTTTGTCAAAAGTGAAGTTTTCTAGCTGAAATGAGTCCTAAGGCAAATTCTGAGATATGTCTTGGGCTAACTCCACAGGGAAAGTTCGTATCTGAAAATGGGGTGAGAATTTGGCTTTCCAGACCCTAGGGAATATGAATATTTGTTTCCTTTTCATTTCTGAGCTCTGTGTCAAAAGTGAGGTTTTCTGGCTGAATTCAGTCCTAAGGTAAATTCTGAGATACGTCTTGAGCTAACTCCAAAGGGAAAGCTCGGATCTGAAAATGGTGTGAGAATTCGGCTTTCCAGACCCTGGGGAACATGAATATGTGTTTCCTTTTCATTTCTGAGCTCTGTGTCAAAAGTGAGCTTTTCGGGTTGAATTCAGTCCTAAGGTAAATTCTGAGATACGTCTTGGGCTAACTCCTCAGGGAAAGCTCGGATCAGAAAATGGTGTGAGAATTCGGCTTTCCAGACCCCAGGGAATATGAATATGTGTTTCCTTTTCATTTCTGAGCTCTGTGTCAAAAGTGAGCTTTTCGGGTTGAATTCAGTCCTAAGGTAAATTCTGAGATACGTCTTGAGCTAACTCCACAGGGAAAGCTCGGATTTGAAAATGGTGTGACATTTTGGCTTTCCAGACCCTGGGGAACATGAATATGTGTTTCTTTTTCATTTCTGAGCTCTATGTCAAAAGTGAGGTTTTCTGGCTGAATTGAGTTCAATGGCAAATTCTGAGATACGTCTTGGGCTAACTCTACAGGGAAAGCTCGGAACTGAAAAGGGTGTGAGATATTGGCTTTCCAGACCCTAGGGAACATGAATATGTGTTTCCTTTTCATTTCTGAGTTCTGTGTCAAAAGTGAAGTTTTCTGGCTGAAATAAGCTCTAAGGCAAATTCTGAGATACGCCTTGGTCTAACTCCTCAAGGAAAGCTCGGATCTGAAAATGGTGTGTGATTTTGGCTTCCCATATCCTGGGAAACATGAATATATGTTTCCTTTTCATTTCTGAGCTCTGTGTCAAAAGTGAGGTTTTCTGGCTGAATTTAGTCCTAAGGCAAATTCTGTGAGACTCCTTGGGCTAACTCCTCCAGGAAAGCTCGGATCTGAAAATAGTGTGTGATTTTGGATTCCCAGACCCTGGGAAACATGAATATGTGTTTCCTTTTCATTTCTTTACTCTGTGTCAAAAGTGAGGTTTTCTAGCTGAAATGAGTCCTAAGGCAAATTCTGAGATACGTCTTGGGCAAACTCCTCAGGGAAAGCTCGGTTCTGAAAATGGTGTGAGATTTTGGCTTTCCAGACCCCAGGGAACTTGAATATGTGTTTCCTTTTCATTTCTGAGCTCTGGGTCAAAAGTGAGGTTTTTGGGCTGAATTCAGTCCTAAGGTAAATTCTGAGATTCGTCTTGAGCTAACTCCACAGGGAAAGCTCGGATCTGAAAATGGTGTGAGAATTTGGCTTTCCAGACCCTGGGGAACATGAATATGTGATTCCTTTTCATTTCTGAGCTCTGTGTCAAAAGTGAGGTTTTCGGGCTGAATTCAATCCTAAGGTTAATTCTGAGATACGTCTTGGGCTAACTCCACAAGGAAAGCTCGGATCTGAAAATGGTGTGAGAATTTGGCTTTCCAGACCCTGGGAAATATGAATATGTGCTTCTTTTTCATTTCTGAGCTCTTTGTCAAAAGTGAGGTTTTCTAGCTGAAATGAGTCCTAAGGCAAATTCTGAGATACGTCTTGGGCTAACTCCACAGGGAAAGCTCGGTTCTGAAAATGGTGTGAGATTTTGGCTTTCCAGACCCCAGGGAACACGAATATGTGTTTCCTTTTCATTTCTGAGCTCTGTGTCAATAGTGAGGTTTTCTGGCTGAATTCAGTCCTAAGGTAAATTCTGAGATACGTCTTGGGCTAACTCCACAGGGAAAGCTCGGATCTGAAAATGGTGTGAGAATTTGGCTTTCCAGACCGTGGGGAACATGAATATGTGTTTCTTTTTCATTTCTGAGCTCTGTGTCAAAAGTGAAGTTTTCTGGCTGAATTGATTTCAATGGCAGATTCTGAGATACGTCTTGGGCTAACTCCAAAGGGAATGCTCGGATCTGAAAATGCTGTTAGAATTCGGCTTCCAGACCCTATGGAACATGAATATGTGTTTCCTTTTCTTTTCTGAGCTCTTGTCAAAAGTAAAGTTTGTGGCTGAATTGATTTCAATGGCACATTCTGAGATACGTCTTGGGCTAACACCACAGGGAAAGCTCGGATCTGAAAATGTTGTTAGAATTCGGCTTTCCAGACCCTGGGGAACATGAATATGTGTTTCTTTCTAATTTCTGAGCTCTGTGTCAAAAGTGAAGTTTTCTGGCTGAATTGAGTTCAATGGTAAATTCTGAGATACGTCTTGGGCTAACTCCACAGGGAAAGCTCGGATCTGAAAATGGGGTGAGAATTTGGCTTTCCAGACCCTAGGGAATATGAATATGTGTTTCATTTTCATTTCTGAGCTCTTTGTCAAAAGTGAACTTTTCTGGCTGAAATGAGTCCTAAGGCAAATTCTGAGATACGTCTTGGGCAAACTCCTCAGGGAAAGCTCGGTTCTGAAAATGGTGTGAGATTTTGGCTTTCCAGACCCTGGGGAACATGAATATGTGTTTCTTTCTAATTTCAGAGCTCTGTGTCAAAAGTGAAGTTTTCTGGCTGAATTGAGTTCAATGGTAAATTCTGAGATACGTCTTGGGCTAACTCCACAGGAAAGCTCGGATCTGAAAATGGGGTGAGAATTCGGCTTTCCAGACCCTAGGGAATATGAATATGTGTTTCATTTTCATTTCTGAGCTCTTTGTCAAAAGTGAAGTTTTCTGGCTGAAATGAGTCCTAAGGCAAATTCTGAGATACGTCTTGGGCAAACTCCTCAGGGAAAGCTCGGTTCTGAAAATGGTGTGAGATTTTGGCTTTCCAGACCCCAGGGAACTTGAATATGTGTTTCCTTTTCATTTCTGAGCTCTGTGTCAAAAGTGAGGTTTTTGGGCTGAATTCAGTCCTAAGGTAAATTCTGAGATTCGTCTTGAGCTAACTCCACAGGGAAAGCTCGGATCTGAAAATGGTGTGAGAATTCGGCTTTCCAGACCCTGGGGAACATGAATATGTGATTCCTTTTCATTTCTGAGTTCTGTGTCAAAAGTGAGGTTTTCGGGCTGAATTCAGTCCTAAGGTAAATTCTGAGATACGCCTAGGTCTAACTCTTCAAGGAAAGCTCGGATCTGAAAATGGTGTGAGATTTTGGCTTTCCAGACCCTGGGGAACATGAATGTGTGTTTCTTTTTCATTTCTGAGCTCTATGTCAAAAGTGAGGTTTTCTGGCTGAATTGAGGTCAATGGCAGATTCTGAGATACGTCTTCGGCTAACTCCACAAGGAAAGCTCGGATCTGAAAATGGTGTGAGAATTCGGCTTTCCAGACCCTGGGAAACATGAATATGTGTTTCTTTTTCATTTCTGAGCTCTGTGTCAAAAGTGAGGTTTTCTAGCTGAAATGAGTCCTAAGGCAAATTCTGAGATATGTCTTGGGCTAACTCCACAGGGAAAGTTCGGATCTGAAAATGGGGTGAGAATTGGGCTTTCCAGACCCTAGGGAATATGAATATTTGTTTCCTTTTCATTTCTGAGCTCTTTGTCAAAAGTGAAGTTTTCTAGCTGAAATGAGTCCTAAGGCAAATTCTGAGATATGTCTTGGGCTAACTCCACAGGGAAAGTTCGTATCTGAAAATGGGGTGAGAATTTGGCTTTCCAGACCCTAGGGAATATGAATATTTGTTTCCTTTTCATTTCTGAGCTCTGTGTCAAAAGTGAGGTTTTCTGGCTGAATTCAGTCCTAAGGTAAATTCTGAGATACGTCTTGAGCTAACTCCACAGGGAAAGCTCGGATCTGAAAATGGTGTGAGAATTCGGCTTTCCAGACCCTGGGGAACATGAATATGTGTTTCCTTTTCATTTCTGAGCTCTGTGTCAAAAGTGAGCTTTTCGGGTTGAATTCAGTCCTAAGGTAAATTCTGAGATACGTCTTGGGCTAACTCCTCAGGGAAAGCTCGGATCAGAAAATGGTGTGAGAATTCGGCTTTCCAGACCCCAGGGAATATGAATATGTGTTTCCTTTTCATTTCTGAGCTCTGTGTCAAAAGTGAGCTTTTCGGGTTGAATTCAGTCCTAAGGTAAATTCTGAGATACGTCTTGAGCTAACTCCACAGGGAAAGCTCGGATTTGAAAATGGTGTGACATTTTGGCTTTCCAGACCCTGGGGAACATGAATATGTGTTTCTTTTTCATTTCTGAGCTCTATGTCAAAAGTGAGGTTTTCTGGCTGAATTGAGTTCAATGGCAAATTCTGAGATACGTCTTGGGCTAACTCTACAGGGAAAGCTCGGAACTGAAAAGGGTGTGAGATATTGGCTTTCCAGACCCTAGGGAACATGAATATGTGTTTCCTTTTCATTTCTGAGTTCTGTGTCAAAAGTGAAGTTTTCTGGCTGAAATAAGCTCTAAGGCAAATTCTGAGATACGCCTTGGTCTAACTCCTCAAGGAAAGCTCGGATCTGAAAATGGTGTGTGATTTTGGCTTCCCATATCCTGGAAAACATGAATATATGTTTCCTTTTCATTTCTGAGCTCTGTGTCAAAAGTGAGGTTTTCTGGCTGAATTTAGTCCTAAGGCAAATTCTGTGAGACTCCTTGGGCTAACTCCTCCAGGAAAGCTCGGATCTGAAAATAGTGTGTGATTTTGGATTCCCAGACCCTGGGAAACATGAATATGTGTTTCCTTTTCATTTCTGAGCTCTGTGTCAAAAGTGAGGTTTTCGGGCTGAATTCAGTCCTAAGGTTAATTCTGAGATACGTATTGGGCTAACTCCACAAGGAAAGCTCGGATCTGAAAATGGTGTGAGAATTTGGCTTTCCAGACCCTGGGAAATATGAATATGTGTTTCTTTTTCATTTCTGAGCTCTTTGTCAAAAGTGAGGTTTTCTAGCTGAAATGAGTCCTAAGGCAAATTCTGAGATACGTCTTGGGCTAACTCCACAGGGAAAGCTCGGTTCTGAAAATGGTGTGAGATTTTGGCTTTCCAGACCCCAGGGAACACGAATATGTGTTTCCTTTTCATTTCTGAGCTCTGTGTCAATAGTGAGGTTTTCTGGCTGAATTCAGTCCTAAGGTAAATTCTGAGATACGTCTTGGGCTAACTCCACAGGGAAAGCTCGGATCTGAAAATGGTGTGAGAATTTGGCTTTCCAGACCGTGGGGAACATGAATATGTGTTTCTTTTTCATTTCTGAGCTCTGTGTCAAAAGTGAAGTTTTCTGGCTGAATTGATTTCAATGGCAGATTCTGAGATACGTCTTGGGCTAACTCCAAAGGGAATGCTCGGATCTGAAAATGTTGTTAGAATTCGGCTTTCCAGACCCTGGGGAACATGAATATGTGTTTCTTTCTAATTTCTGAGCTCTGTGTCAAAAGTGAAGTTTTCTGGCTGAATTGAGTTCAATGGTAAATTCTGAGATACGTCTTGGGCTAACTCCACAGGGAAAGCTCGGATCTGAAAATGGGGTGAGAATTTGGCTTTCCAGACCCTAGGGAATATGAATATGTGTTTCATTTTCATTTCTGAGCTGTTTGTCAAAAGTGAAGTTTTCTGGCTGAAATGAGTCCTAAGGCAAATTCTGAGATACGTCTTGGGCAAACTCCTCAGGGAAAGCTCGGTTCTGAAAATGGTGTGAGATTTTGGCTTTCCAGACCCCAGGGAACTTGAATATGTGTTTCCTTTTCATTTCTGAGCTCTGTGTCAAAAGTGAGGTGTTTGGGCTGAATTCAGTCCTAAGGTAAATTCTGAGATTCGTCTTGAGCTAACTCCACAGGGAAAGCTCGGATCTGAAAATGGTGTGAGAATTCGGCTTTCCAGACCCTGGGGAACATGAATATGTGATTCCTTTTCATTTCTGAGCTCTGTGTCAAAAGTGAGGTTTTCGGGCTGAATTCAGTACTAAGGTAAATTCTGAGATACGTCTTCGGCTAACTCCACAAGGAAAGCTCGGATCTGAAAATGGTGTGAGAATTTGGCTTTCCAGACCCTGGGAAATATGAATATGTGTTTCTTTTTCATTTCTGAGCTCTTTGTCAAAAGTGAGGTTTTCTAGCTGAAATGAGTCCTAAGGCAAATTCTGAGATACGTCTTGGGCTAACTCCACAGGGAAAGCTCGGTTCTGAAAATGGTGTGAGATTTTGGCTTTCCAGACCCCAGGGAACACGAATATGTGTTTCCTTTTCATTTCTGAGCTCTGTGTCAAAAGTGAAGTTTTCTGGCTGAATTGATTTCAATGGCAGATTCTGAGATACGTCTTGTGCTAACTCCAAAGGGAATGCTCGGATCTGAAAATGCTGTTAGAATTCGGCTTCCAGACCCTATGGAACATGAATATGTGTTTCCTTTTCTTTTCTGAGCTCTTTGTCAAAAGTGAAGTTTTCTGGCTGAATTGATTTCAATGGCACATTCTGAGATACGTCTTGGGCTAACTTCACAGGGAAAGCTCGGATCTGAAAATGTTGTTAGAATTCAGCTTTCCAGACCCTGGGGAACATGAATATGTGTTTCTTTCTAATTTCTGAGCTCTGTGTCAAAAGTGAAGTTTTCTGGCTGAATTGAGTTCAATGGTAAATTCTGAGATACATCTTGGGCTAACTCCACAGGGAAAGCTCGGATCTGAAAATGGGGTGAGAATTCGGCTTTCCAGACCCTAGGGAATATGAATATGTGTTTCCTTTTCATTTCTGAGCTCTGTGTCAAAAGTGAAGTTTTCTGGTTGAAATGAGTCCTAAGGCAAATTCTGAGATACGTCTTGGGCTAACTCCTCCAGGAAAGCTGGGATCTGAAAATAGTGTGTGATTTTGGCTTCCGAGACCCTGGGAAACATGAATATGTGTTTCCTTTTCATTTCTGAGTTCTGTGTCAGAAGTGAAGTTTTCCGGTGAAATAAGCCCTAAGGCAAATTCTGAGATACGCCTTGATCTAACTCCTCAAGGAACGATCGGATCTGAAAATGGTGTGTGATTTTGGCTTTCCAGAACCTGGGAAACATGAATATATGTTTCCTTTTCATTTCTGAACTCTGTGTCAAAAGTGTGGTTTTCGGGTTGAATTCAGTCCTAAGGTAAATTCTGAGATACGTCTTGGGCTAACTCCAAAGGGAAAGCTCGGATCTGAAAATGGTGTGAGAATTCGGCTTTCCAGACCCTAGGGAACATGAATATGTGTTTCCTTTTCATTTCTGAGCTCTGTGTCAAAAGTGAAGTTTTCTGGCTGAATTCAGTCCTAAGGTAAATTCTGAGATACGTCTTGGGCTAACTCCAAAGGGAAAGCTCGGATCTGAAAATGGTGTGAGATTTTGGCTTTCCAGACCCTGGGGAACATGAATATGTGTTTCCTTTTCATTTCTGAGCTGTATGTCAAAACTGAAGTTTTCTGGCTGAATTGAGTTCAATGGCACATTCTGATATACATCTTGGACTAACTCTTCAGGGAAAGCTCGGATCTGAAAATTATGTGAGATTTTGGCTTTCCAGACCCTGGGAAACATGAATATGTGTATCCTTTTCATTTCTGAGCTCTGTGTCAAAAGTGAAGTTTTCTGGCTGAAATGAGCCCTAAAGCAAATTCTGAGATACGCCTAGGTCTAAATCTTCAAGGAAAGCTCGGATCTGAAAATGGTGTGAGATTTTGGCTTTCCAGACCCTGGGGAACATGAATGTGTGTTTCTTTTTCATTTCTGAGCTCTATGTCAAAAGTGAGGTTTTCTGGCTGAATTGAGGTCAATGGCAGATTCTGAGATACGTCTTGGGCTAACTCCACAAGGAAAGCTCGGATCTGAAAATGGTGTGAGAATTCGGCTTTCCAGACCCTGGGAAACATGAATATGTGTTTCTTTTTCATTTCTGGGCTCTGTGTCAAAAGTGAGGTTTTCTAGCTGAAATGAGTCCTAAGGCAAATTCTGAGATATGTCTTGGGCTAACTCCACAGGGAAAGTTCGGATCTGAAAATGGGGTGAGAATTCGGCTTTCCAGACCCTAGGGAATATGAATATTTGTTTCCTTTTCATTTCTGAGCTCTTTGTCAAAAGTGAGGTTTTCTAGCTGAAATGAGTCCTAAGGCAAATTCTGAGATATGTCTTGGGCTAACTCCACAGGGAAAGTTCGGATCTGAAAATGGGGTGAGAATTTGGCTTTCCAGACCCTAGGGAATATGAATATTTGTTTCCTTTTCATTTCTGAGCTCTGTGTCAAAAGTGAGGTTTTCTGGCTGAATTCAGTCCTAAGGTAAATTCTGAGATACGTCTTGAGCTAACTCCACAGGGAAAGCTCAGATCTGAAAATGGTGTGAGAATTCGGCTTTCCAGACCCTGGGGAACATGAATATGTGTTTCCTTTTCATTTCTGAGCTCTGTGTCAAAAGTGAGCTTTTCGGGTTGAATTCAGTCCTAAGGTAAATTCTGAGATACGTCTTGGGCTAACTCCTCAGGGAAAGCTCGGATCAGAAAATGGTGTGAGAATTCGGCTTTCCAGACCCCAGGGAATATGAATATGTGTTTCCTTTTCATTTTTGAGCTCTGTGTCAAAAGTGAGCTTTTCGGGTTGAATTCAGTCCTAAGGTAAATTCTGAGATACGTCTTGAGCTAACTCCACAGGGAAAGCTCGGATTTGAAAATGGTGTGACATTTTGGCTTTCCAGACCGTGGGGAACATGAATATGTGTTTCTTTTTCATTTCTGAGCTCTGTGTCAAAAGTGAAGTTTTCTGGCTGAATTGATTTCAATGGCAGATTCTGAGATACGTCTTGGGCTAACTCCAAAGGGAATGCTCGGATCTGAAAATGCTGTTAGAATTCGGCTTCCAGACCCTATGGAACATGAATATGTGTTTCCTTTTCTTTTCTGAGCTCTTTGTCAAAAGTGAAGTTTTGTGGCTGAATTGATTTCAATGGCACATTCTGAGATACGTCTTGGGCTAACAAGACAGGGAAAGCTCGGATCTGAAAATGTTGTTGGAATTCGGCTTTCCAGACCCTGGGGAACATGAATATGTGTTTCTTTCTAATTTCTGAGCTCTGTGTCAAAAGTGAAGTTTTCTGGCTCAATTGAGTTCAATGGTAAATTCTGAGATACGTCTTGGGCTAACTCCACAGGGAAAGCTCGGATCTGAAAATGGGGTGAGAATTCGGCTTTCCAGACCCTAGGGAATATGAATATGTGTTTCATTTTCATTTCTGAGCTCTTTGTCAAAAGTGAAGTTTTCTGGCTGAAATGAGTCCTAAGGCAAATTCTGAGATACGTCTTGGGCAAACTCCTCAGGGAAAGCTCGGTTCTGAAAATGGTGTGAGATTTTGGCTTTCCAGACCCCAGGGAACTTGAATATGTGTTTCCTTTTCATTTCTGAGCTCTGTGTCAAAAGTGAGGTTTTTGGGCTGAATTCAGTCCTAAGGTAAATTCTGAGATTCGTCTTGAGCTAACTCCACAGGGAAAGCTCGGATCTGAAAATGGTGTGAGAATTCGGCTTTCCAGACCCTGGGGAACATGAATATGTGATTCCTTTTCATTTCTGAGCTCTGTGTCAAAAGTGAGGTTTTCGGGCTGAATTGAGTCCTAAGGCAAATTCTGAGATATGTCTTGGGCTAACTCCACAGGGAAAGTTCGGATCTGAAAATGGGGTGAGAATTTGGCTTTCCAGACCCTAGGGAATATGAATATTTGTTTCCTTTTCATTTCTGAGCTCTGTGTCAAAAGTGAGGTTTTCTGGCTGAATTTAGTCCTAAGGCAAATTCTGTGAGACTCCTTGGGCTAACTCCTCCAGGAAAGCTCGGATCTGAAAATAGTGTGTGATTTTGGATTCCCAGACCCTGGGAAACATGAATATGTGTTTCCTTTTCATTTCTGAGCTCTGTGTCAAAAGTGAGCTTTTCGGGTTGAATTCAGTCCTAAGGTAAATTCTGAGATACGTCTTGGGCTAACTCCTCAGGGAAAGCTCGGATCAGAAAATGGTGTGAGAATTCGGCTTTCCAGACCCCAGAGAATATGAATATGTGTTTCCTTTTCATTTCTGAGCTCTGTGTCAAAAGTGAGCTTTTCGGGTTGAATTCAGTCCTAAGGTAAATTCTGAGATACGTCTTGAGCTAACTCCACAGGGAAAGCTCGGATTTGAAAATGGTGTGACATTTTGGCTTTCCAGACCCTGGGGAACATGAATATGTGTTTCTTTTTCATTTCTGAGCTCTATGTCAAAAGTGAGGTTTTCTGGCTGAATTGAGTTCAATGGCAAATTCTGAGATACGTCTTGGGCTAACTCTACAGGGAAAGCTCGGAACTTAAAAGGGTGTGAGATATTGGCTTTCCAGACCCTAGGGAACATGAATATGTGTTTCCTTTTCATTTCTGAGTTCTGTGTCAAAAGTGAAGTTTTCTGGCTGAAATAAGCTCTAAGGCAAATTCTGAGATACGCCTTGGTCTAACTCCTCAAGGAAAGCTCGGATCTGAAAATGGTGTGTGATTTTGGCTTCCCATATCCTGGAAAACATGAATATATGTTTCCTTTTCATTTCTGAGCTCTGTGTCAAAAGTGAGGATTTCTGGCTGAATTTAGTCCTAAGGCAAATTCTGTGAGACTCCTTGGGCTAACTCCTCCAGGAAAGCTCGGATCTGAAAATAGTGTGTGATTTTGGATTCCCAGACCCTGGGAAACATGAATATGTGTTTCCTTTTCATTTCTGAGCTCTGTGTCAAAAGGGAGCTTTTCGGGTTGAATTCAGTCCTAAGGTAAATTCTGAGATACGTCTTGGGCTAACTCCTCAGGGAAAGCTCGGATCAGAAAATGGTGTGAGAATTCGGCTTTCCAGACCCCAGGGAATATGAATATGTGTTTCCTTTTCATTTCTGAGCTCTGTGTCAAAAGTGAGCTTTTTGGGTTGAATTCAGTCCTAAGGTAAATTCTGAGATACGTCTTGAGCTAACTCCACAGGGAAAGCTCGGATTTGAAAATGGTGTGACATTTTGGCTTTCCAGACCCTGGGGAACATGAATATGTGTTTCTTTTTCATTTCTGAGCTCTATGTCAAAAGTGAGGTTTTCTGGCTGAATTGAGTTCAATGGCAAATTCTGAGATACGTCTTGGGCTAACTCTACAGGGAAAGCTCGGAACTGAAAAGGGTGTGAGATATTGGCTTTCCAGACCCTAGGGAACATGAATATGTGTTTCCTTTTCATTTCTGAGTTCTGTGTCAAAAGTGAAGTTTTCTGGCTGAAATAAGCTCTAAGGCAAATTCTGAGATACGCCTTGGTCTAACTCCTCAAGGAAAGCTCGGATCTGAAAATGGTGTGTGATTTTGGCTTCCCATATCCTGGAAAACATGAATATATGTTTCCTTTTCATTTCTGAGCTCTGTGTCAAAAGTGAGGTTTTCTGGCTGAATTTAGTCCTAAGGCAAATTCTGTGAGACTCCTTGGGCTAACTCCTCCAGGAAAGCTCGGATCTGAAAATAGTGTGTGATTTTGGATTCCCAGACCGTGGGAAACATGAATATGTGTTTCCTTTTCATTTCTGAGCTCTGTGTCAAAAGGGAGCTTTTCGGGTTGAATTCAGTCCTAAGGTAAATTCTGAGATACGTCTTGGGCTAACTCCTCAGGGAAAGCTCGGATCAGAAAATGGTGTGAGAATTCGGCTTTCCAGACCCCAGGGAATATGAATATGTGTTTCCTTTTCATTTCTGAGCTCTGTGTCAAAAGTGAGGTTTTCTAGCTGAAATGAGTCCTAAGGCAAATTCTGAGATACGTCTTGGGCTAACTCCACAGGGAAAGCTCGGATCTGAAAATGGGGTGAGAATTCGGCTTTCCAGACACTAGGGAATATGAATATGTGTTTCCTTTTCATTTCTGAGCGCTTTGTCAAAAGTGAAGTTTTCTGGCTGAAATGAGTCCTAAGGCAAATTCTGAGATACGTCTTGGGCTAACTCCTCAGGGAAAGCTCGGTTCTGAAAATGGTGTGAGATTTTGGCTTTCCAGACACCAGGGAACATGAATATGTGTTTCCTTTTCATTTCTGAGCTCTGTGTCAAAAGTGAGCTTTTCGGGTTGAATTCAGTCCTAAGGTTAATTCTGAGATACGTCTTGGGCTAACTCCTCAGGGAAAGCTCGGTTCTGAAAATGGTGTGAGATTTCGGCTTTCCAGACCCCAGGGAACATGAATATGTGTTTCCTTTTCATTTCTCAGCTCTGTGTCAAAAGTGAGGTTTTCTGGCTGAATTCAGTCCTAAGGTAAATTCTGAGATACGTCTTGAGCTAACTCCAGAGGGAAAGCTCGGATCTGAAAATGGTGTGAGAATTCGGCTTTCCAGACCCTGGGGAACATGAATATGTGTTTCTTTTTCATTTCTGAGCTCTATGTCAAAAGTGAGGTTTTCGGGCTGAATTCAGTCCTAAGGTAAATTCTGAGATACGTCTTGGGCTAACTCCACAAGGAAAGCTCGGATCTGAAAATGGTGTGAGAATTTGGCTTTCCAGACCCTGGGGAACATGAATATGTGTTTCATTTTCATTTCTGAGCTCTATGTCAAAAGTGAGGTTTTCTGGCTGAATTGAGTTCAATGGCAAATTCTGATATACGTCTTGGGCTAACTCCACAGGGAAAGCTCGGATCTGAAAATGGGGTGAGAATTCGGTTTTCCAGACACTAGGGAATATGAATATGTGTTTCTTTTTCATTTCTGTGCTCTGTGTCAAAAGTGAAGTTTTCTGGCTGAATTGAGTTCAATGGCAAATTCTGAGATACGTCTTGGGCAAACTCCACAGGAAAAGCTCGGAACTGAAAAGGGTGTGAGAATTCGGCTTTCCAGTCCCTGGGAAACATGAATATGTGTTTCTTTTTCATTTCTGAGCTCTGTGTCAAAAGTGAGGTTTTCTAGCTGAAATGAGTCCTAAGGCAAATTCTGAGATACGTCTTGGGCTAACTCCACAGGGAAAGCTCGGATCTGAAAATGGGGTGAGAATTCGGCTTTCCAGACACTAGGGAATATGAATATGTGTTTCCTTTTCATTTCTGAGCTCTTTGTCAAAAGTGAAGTTTTCTGGCTGAAATGAGTCCTAAGGCAAATTCTGAGATACGTCTTGGGTAACTCCTCAGGGAAAGCTCGGTTCTGAAAATGGTGTGAGATTTTGGCTTTCCAGAGACCAGGGAACATGAATATGTGTTTCCTTTTCATTTCTGAGCTCTGTGTCAAAAGTGAGCTTTTCGTGTTGAATTCAGTCCTAAGGTAAATTCTGAGATACGTCTTGGGCTAACTCCTCAGGGAAAGCTCGGTTCTGAAAATGGTGTGAGATTTTGGCTTTCCAGACCCCAGGGAACATGAATATGTGTTTCCTTTTCATTTCTCAGCTCTGTGTCAAAAGTGAGGTTTTCTGGCTGAATTCAGTCCTAAGGTAAATTCTGAGATACGTCTTGAGCTAACTCCACAGGGAAAGCTCGGATCTGAAAATGGTGTGAGAATTCGGCTTTCCAGACCCTGGGGAACATGAATATGTGCTTCTTTTTCATTTCTGAGCTCTATGTCAAAAGTGAGGTTTTCGGGCTGTTTTCAGTCCTAAGGTAAATTCTGAGATACGTCTTGGGCTAACTCCACAGGGAATGCTCGGATCTGAAAATAGTGTGTGATTTTGGCTTCCCAGACCCTGGGAAACATGAATATGTGTTTCCTTTTCATTTCTGAGCTCTGTGTCAAAAGTGAAGTTTTCCGGTGAAATGAGCCCTAAGGCAAATTATGAGGTACGCCTTGGTCTAACTCCTCAGGGAAAGCTCGGACCTGAAAATGGTGTATGATTTTGGCTTTCCAGACCCTAGGAAACATGAATATGTGTTTCTTTTTCATTTCTGAGCTCTGTGTCAAAAGTGAGGTTTTCTGGCTGAATTGAGTCCTAAGGCAAATTCTGAGATACGTCTTGGGCTAACTCCTCAGGGAAAGCTCGGATCTGAAAATGGGGTGAGAATTCGGCTTTCCAGACCCCAGGGAATATGAATATGTGTTTCCTTTTCATTTCTGAGCTCTGTGTCAAAAGTGAAGTGTTCTGGCTGAAATGAGTCCTAAGGCAAATTCGGAGATATATTTATTTATTTATTTATTTATTTATTTATTTATTTGGTATTCTTATATGCCGCCCAACTCCCGAAGGACTCAGGGCGGTGTACAGCAGACAAAAATTCAGAATAACCAATTTATAAATAATACTTAAAAGCAATATAAAAATTCAAAAGAGACTCAATATTTAAAATCACCCAACAACCATTCAACATCCCTACATACTTGGGCTAACTCCACAGGGAAAGCTCGGATTTGAAAATGGTGTGAGATTTCGGCTTTCCAGACCCTGGGGAACATGAATATGTGTTTCTTTTTCATTTCTGAGCTCTATGTCAAAAGTGAGGTTTTCGGGCTGAATTCAGTCCTAAGATAAATTCTGAGATACGTCTTGGGCTAACTCCACAAGGAAAGCTCGGATCTGAAAATGGGGTGAGAATTCGGCTTTCCAGACCCCAGGGAATATAAATATGTGTTTCCTTTTCATTTCTGAGCTCTGTGTCAAAAGTGAGCTTTTCGGGTTGAATTCAGTCCTACGCTAAATTCTGAGATACGTCTTGGGCTAACTCCACAGGGAAAGCTCGGTTCTGAAAATGGTGTGAGATTTTGGCTTTCCAGACCCCAGGGAACTTGAATATGTGTTTCCTTTTCATTTCTCAGCTCTGTGTCAAAAGTGAAGTCTTTTGGCTGAATTGAGTCCTAAGGTACATTCTATGATACTGCTTGGGCTAACTCCTCAGGGAAAGCTCGGATCTGAAAATGATGTGAGATTTTGGCTTTCCAGACCCTGGGAAACATGAATATGTGTTTCTTTTCATTTCTGTGCTCTGTGTCAAAAGTGAAGTTTTCTGGCTGAATTGAGTTCAACTGCAAATTCTGAGATACGTCTTTGGCTAACTCCACAGGAAAAGCTCGGAACTGAAAATGGTGTGAGAATTCGGCTTTCCAGTCCCTGGGAAACATGAATATGTGTTTCTTTTTCATTTCTGAGCTCTGTGTCAAAAGTGAGGTTTTCTAGCTGAAATGAGTCCTAAGGCAAATTCTGAGATACGTCTTGGGCTAACTCCACAGGGAAAGCTCGGATCTGAAAATGGGGTGAGAATTCGGCTTTCCAGACACTAGGGAATATGAATATGTGTTTCCTTTTCATTTCTGAGCGCTTTGTCAAAAGTGAAGTTTTCTGGCTGAAATGAGTCCTAAGGCAAATTCTGAGATACATCTTGGGCTAACTCCTCAGGGAAAGCTCGGTTCTGAAAATGGTGTGAGATTTTGGCTTTCCAGACACCAGGGAACATGAATATGTGTTTCCTTTTCATTTCTGAGCTCTGTGTCAAAAGTGAGCTTTTCGGGTTGAATTCAGTCCTAAGGTAAATTCTGAGATACGTCTTGGGCTAACTCCTCAGGGAAAACTCGGTTCTGAAAATGTTGTGAGATTTTGGCTTTCCAGACCCCAGGGAACATGAATATGTGTTTCCTTTTCATTTCTCAGCTCTGTGTCAAAAGTGAGGTTTTCTGGCTGAATTCAGTCCTAAGGTAAATTCTGAGATACATCTTGAGCTAACTCCAGAGGGAAAGCTCGGATCTGAAAATGGTGTGAGAATTCGGCTTTCCAGACCCTGGGGAACATGAATATGTGTTTCTTTTTCATTTCGGAGCTCTATGTCAAAAGTGAGGTTTTCGGGCTGCATTCAGTCCTAAGGTAAATTCTGAGATACGTCTTGGGCTAACTCCACAAGGAAAGCTCGGATCTGAAAATGGTGTGAGAATTCGGCTTTCCAGACCCTGGGGAACATGAATATGTGTTTCATTTTCACTTCTGAGCTCTGTGTCAAAAGTGAAGTTTTCTGGCTGAATTGAGTTCAAGGGCAAATTCTGAGATACGTCTTGGGCTAACTCCACAGGGAAAGCTCGGATTTGAAAATGGTGTGAGATTTTGGCTTTCCAGACCCTGGGGAACATGAATATGTGTTTCTTTTTCATTTCTGAGCTCTATGTCAAAAGTGAGGTTTTCTGGCTGAATTGAGTTCAATGGCAAATTCTGAGATACGCCTTGGTCTAACTCCACAGGAAAAGCTCGGAACTGAAAAGGGTGTGAGATATTGGCTTTCCAGACCCTAGGGAACATGAATATGTGTTTCCTTTTCATTTCTGAGTTCTGTGTCAAAAGTGAAGTTTTCTGGCTGAAATAAGCCCTAAGGCAAATTCTGAGATCCGCCTTGGTCTGACTCCTCAAGGAAAGCTCGGATCTGAAAATGGTGTGTGATTTTGGCTTTCCAGACCCTGGGAAACATGAATATGTGTTTCTTTTTCATTTCTGAGCTCTGTGTCAAAAGTGAGGTTTTCTGGCTGAATTGAGTCCTAAGGCAAATTCTGAGATACATTTATTTATTTATTTATTTATTCATTTATTTGGTATTCTTATATGCCACCCAACTCCCGAAGGACTCAGGGCGGTGTACAACAGACAAAAATACAGAATAACCAATTTATAAATAATACTTAAAAGCAATATAAAAATTCAAAAGAGACACAATATTTAAAATCACCCTACAACCATTCAACATCCATACATACTTGGGCTAACTCCACAGGAAAAGCTCGGATTTGAAAATGGTGTGAGATTTTGGCTTTCCAGACCCTGGGGAACATGAATATGTCTTTCTTTTTCATTTCTGAGCTCTATGTCAAAAGTGATGTTTTCTGGCTGAATTGAGTTTAATGGCAAATTCTGAGATACGTCTTGGGCTAACGCCACAGGAAAAGCTCGGAACTGAAAAGGGTGTGAGATATTGGCTTTCCAGACCCTAGGGAACATGAATATGTGTTTCCTTTTCATTTCTGAGTTCTGTGTCAAAAGTGAAGTTTTCTGGCTGAAATAAGCCCTAAGGCAAATTCTGAGATACGCCTTGGTCTGACTCCTCAAGGAAAGCTCGGATCTGAAAATGGTGTGTGATTTTGGCTTTCAAGAACCTGGGAAACATGAATATATGTTTCCTTTTCATTTCTGAGCTCTGTGTCAAAAGTGAGGTTTTCTGGCTGAATTTAGTCCTAAGGCAACTTCTGTGAGACTCCTTGGGCTTACTCCTCCAGGAAAGCTCAGATCTGAAAATAGTGTGTGATTTTGGCTTCCCATACCCTGGGAAACATGAATATGTGTTTCCTTTTCATTTCTGAGCTCTGTGTCAAAAGTGAGGTTTTCGGGCTGTTTTCAGTCCTAAGGTAAATTCTCAGATACGTCTTGGGCTAACTCCACAGGGAAAGCTCGGATCTGAAAATGGTGTGAGAATTCGGCTTTCCAGACCCTGGGGAACATGAATATGTGTTTCCTTTTCATTTCTGAGCTCTGTGTCAAAAGTGAGGTTTTCGGGTTGAATTCAGTCCTAAGGTAAATTCTGAGATACGTCTTGGGCTAACTCCACAAGGAAAGCTCGGATCTGAAAATGGTGTGAGAATTCGGCTTTCCAGACTCTGGGGAACATGAATATGTAATTCTTTTTTAATTCTGAGCTCTGTGTCAAAAGTGAAGTTTTCGGGCTGAATTCAGTCCTAAGGTAAATTCTGAGATACGCCTTGGTCTAACTCCTCAAGGAAAGCTCGGATCTAAAAATAGTGTGTGATTTTGGCTTCCCAGACCCTGGGAAACATGAATATGTGTTTCCTTTTCATTTCTGAGCTCTATGTCAAAAGTGAGGTTTTCTGGCTGAATTGAGGTCAATGGCACATTCTGAGATACTCCTTCGGCTAACTCCTCCAGGAAAGCTCGGATCTGAAAATAGTGTGTGATTTTGGCTTCCCAGACCCTGGGAAACATGAATATGTGTTTCCTTTTCATTTCTGAGCTCTGTGTCAAAAGTGAAGTTTTCCGGTGAAATGAGCCCTAAGGCAAATTATGAGGTACGCCTTGGTCTAACTCCTCAGGGAAAGCTCGGACCTGAAAATGGTGTATGATTTTGGCTTTCCAGACCCTGGGAAACATGAATATGTGTTTCTTTTTCATTTCTGAGCTCTGTGTCAAAAGTGAGGTTTTCTGGCTGAATTGAATCCTAAGGCAAATTCTGAGATACGTCTTGGGCTAACTCCTCAGGGAAAGCTCGGATCTGAAAATGGGGTGAGAATTCGGCTTTCCAGACCCCAGGGAATATGAATATGTGTTTCCTTTTCATTTCTAAGCTCTGTGTCAAAAGTGAAGTGTTCTGGCTGAAATGAGTCCTAAGGCAAATTCGGAGATACATTTATTTATTTATTTATTTATTCATTTATTTGGTATTCTTATATGCCGCCCAACTCCCGAAGGACTCAGGGCGGTGTACAACAGAAAAAAATACAGAATAACCAATTTATAAATAATACTTAAAAGCAATATAAAAATTCAAAAGAGACACAATATTTAAAATCACCCTACAACCATTCAACATCCATACATACTTGGGCTAACTCCTCAGGGAAAGCTCGGATTTGAAAATGGTGTGAGGTTCTGGCTTTCCAGACCCTTAGGAACATGAATATGTGTTTCTTTTTCAGTTCTGAGCTCTATGTCAAAAGTGAGGTTTTCTGGCTGAATTGAGGTCAATGGCAGATTCTGAGATACGTCTTGGGCTAACTCCACAGGGAGAGCTCGGATCTGAAAATGGTGTGAGATACTGGCTTTCCAGACCCTAGGGAACATGAATATGTGTTTCCTTTTCATTTCTGAGCTCTGTGTCAAAAGTGAAGTTTTCTGGCTGAATTGAGTCCTTAGCCAAATTCTGAGATATGCCTTTGGTCTAACTCCTCAGGGAAAGCTCGGATCTGAAAATGGTGTGTGATTTTGGCTTTCCAGACCCTGGGAAACACGAATATGTGTTTCCTTTTCATTTCTAAGCTCTGTGTCAAAAGTGAGGTTTTCGGGCTGAATTCAGTCCTAATGTAAATTCTGAGATACCCCTTGGTCTAACTACTCAGGGAAAGCTCGGATCTGAAAATGGTGTGTGATTTTGGCTTTCCAGACCCTGGGAAACATGAATATGTGTTTCCTTTTCATTTCTGAGCTCTATGTCAAAAGTGAGGTTTTCTGGCTGAATTGAGTTCAATGGCAAATTCTGAGATACATCTTGGGCTAACTCTACAGGGAAAGCTCGGATCTGAAAATAATGTGAGATACTGGCTTTCCAGACCCTAGGGAACATGAATATGTGTTTCCTTTTCATTTCTGTGCTCTGTGTCAAAAGTGAAGTTTTCTGGCTGAATTGAGTTCAATGGCAAATTCTGAGATACGTCTTGGGCTAACTCCACAGGAAAAGCTCGGAACTGAAAATGGTGTGAGAATTCGGCTTTCCAGACCCTGGGAAATATGAATATGTGTTTCTTTTTCATTTCTGAGCTCTGTGTCAAAAGTGAGGTTTTCCAGCTGAAATGAGTCCTAAGGCAAATTCTGAGATACGTCTTGGGCTAACTCCACAGGGAAAGCTCGGATCTGAAAATGGGGTGAGAATTTGGCTTTCCAGACCCTAGGGAATATGAATATGTGTTTCCTTTTCATTTCTGAGCTCTTTGTCAAAAGTGAAGTTTTCTGGCTGAAATGAGTCCTAAGGCAAATTCTGAGATACGTCTTGGGCTAACTCCTCAGGGAAAGCTCGGTTCTGAAAATGGTGTGAGATTTTGGCTTTCCAGACACCAGGGAACATGAATATGTGTTTCCTTTTCATTTCTGAACTCTGTGTCAAAAGTGAGGTTTTCTGGCTGAATTCAGTCCTAAGGTAAATTCTGAGATACGTCTTGAGCTAACTCCACAGGGAAAGCTCGGATCTGAAAATGGTGTGAGAATTTGGCTTTCCAGACCCTTGGGAACATGAATATGTGTTTCCTTTTCATTTCTGAGCTCTGTGTCAAAAGTGAGCTTTTCTGGTTGAATTCAGTCCTAAGGTAAATTCTGAGATACCTCTTGGGCTAACTCCTCAGGGAAAGCTCGGTTCTGAAAATGGTGTGAGATTTTGGCTTTCCAGACGCCAGGGAACATGAATATGTGTTTCTTTTTCATTTCTGAGCTCTGTGTCAAAAGTGAGGTTTTCGGGCTGAATTCAGTCCTAAGGTAAATTCTGAGATACGTCTTGGGCTAACTCCACAAGGAAAGCTCGGATCTGAAAATGGTGTGAGAATTTGGCTTTCCAGACCCTGGGGAACATGAATATGTGTTTCATTTTCATTTCTGAGCTCTATGTCAAAAGTGAGGTTTTCTGGCTGAATTGAGTTCAATGGCAAATTCTGATATACGTCTTGGGCTAACTCCACAGGGAAAGCTCGGATCTGAAAATGGGGTGAGAATTCGGCTTTCCAGACACTAGGGAATATGAATATGTGTTTCTTTTTCATTTCTGTGCTCTGTGTCAAAAGTGAAGTTTTCTGGCTGAATTGAGTTCAATGGCAAATTCTGAGATACGTCTTGGGCAAACTCCACAGGAAAAGCTCGGAACTGAAAAGGGTGTGAGAATTCGGCTTTCCAGTCCCTGGGAAACATGAATATGTGTTTCTTTTTCATTTCTGAGCTCTGTGTCAAAAGTGAGGTTTTCTAGCTGAAATGAGTCCTAAGGCAAATTCTGAGATACGTCTTGGGCTAACTCCACAGGGAAAGCTCGGATCTGAAAATGGGGTGAGAATTCGGCTTTCCAGACACTAGGGAATATGAATATGTGTTTCCTTTTCATTTCTGAGCGCTTTGTCAAAAGTGAAGTTTTCTGGCTGAAATGAGTCCTAAGGCAAATTCTGAGATACATCTTGGGCTAACTCCTCAGGGAAAGCTCGGTTCTGAAAATGGTGTGAGATTTTGGCTTTCCAGACACCAGGGAACATGAATATGTGTTTCCTTTTCATTTCTGAGCTCTGTGTCAAAAGTGAGCTTTTCGGGTTGAATTCAGTCCTAAGGTAAATTCTGAGATACGTCTTGGGCTAACTCCTCAGGGAAAACTCGGTTCTGAAAATGTTGTGAGATTTTGGCTTTCCAGACCCCAGGGAACATGAATATGTGTTTCCTTTTCATTTCTCAGCTCTGTGTCAAAAGTGAGGTTTTCTGGCTGAATTCAGTCCTAAGGTAAATTCTGAGATACATCTTGAGCTAACTCCAGAGGGAAAGCTCGGATCTGAAAATGGTGTGAGAATTCGGCTTTCCAGACCCTGGGGAACATGAATATGTGTTTCTTTTTCATTTCGGAGCTCTATGTCAAAAGTGAGGTTTTCGGGCTGCATTCAGTCCTAAGGTAAATTCTGAGATACGTCTTGGGCTAACTCCACAAGGAAAGCTCGGATCTGAAAATGGTGTGAGAATTCGGCTTTCCAGACCCTGGGGAACATGAATATGTGTTTCATTTTCACTTCTGAGCTCTGTGTCAAAAGTGAAGTTTTCTGGCTGAATTGAGTTCAAGGGCAAATTCTGAGATACGTCTTGGGCTAACTCCACAGGGAAAGCTCGGATTTGAAAATGGTGTGAGATTTTGGCTTTCCAGACCCTGGGGAACATGAATATGTGTTTCTTTTTCATTTCTGAGCTCTATGTCAAAAGTGAGGTTTTCTGGCTGAATTGAGTTCAATGGCAAATTCTGAGATACGCCTTGGTCTAACTCCACAGGAAAAGCTCGGAACTGAAAAGGGTGTGAGATATTGGCTTTCCAGACCCTAGGGAACATGAATATGTGTTTCCTTTTCATTTCTGAGTTCTGTGTCAAAAGTGAAGTTTTCTGGCTGAAATAAGCCCTAAGGCAAATTCTGAGATCCGCCTTGGTCTGACTCCTCAAGGAAAGCTCGGATCTGAAAATGGTGTGTGATTTTGGCTTTCCAGACCCTGGGAAACATGAATATGTGTTTCTTTTTCATTTCTGAGCTCTGTGTCAAAAGTGAGGTTTTCTGGCTGAATTGAGTCCTAAGGCAAATTCTGAGATACATTTATTTATTTATTTATTTATTCATTTATTTGGTATTCTTATATGCCACCCAACTCCCGAAGGACTCAGGGCGGTGTACAACAGACAAAAATACAGAATAACCAATTTATAAATAATACTTAAAAGCAATATAAAAATTCAAAAGAGACACAATATTTAAAATCACCCTACAACCATTCAACATCCATACATACTTGGGCTAACTCCACAGGAAAAGCTCGGATTTGAAAATGGTGTGAGATTTTGGCTTTCCAGACCCTGGGGAACATGAATATGTCTTTCTTTTTCATTTCTGAGCTCTATGTCAAAAGTGATGTTTTCTGGCTGAATTGAGTTTAATGGCAAATTCTGAGATACGTCTTGGGCTAACGCCACAGGAAAAGCTCGGAACTGAAAAGGGTGTGAGATATTGGCTTTCCAGACCCTAGGGAACATGAATATGTGTTTCCTTTTCATTTCTGAGTTCTGTGTCAAAAGTGAAGTTTTCTGGCTGAAATAAGCCCTAAGGCAAATTCTGAGATACGCCTTGGTCTGACTCCTCAAGGAAAGCTCGGATCTGAAAATGGTGTGTGATTTTGGCTTTCAAGAACCTGGGAAACATGAATATATGTTTCCTTTTCATTTCTGAGCTCTGTGTCAAAAGTGAGGTTTTCTGGCTGAATTTAGTCCTAAGGCAACTTCTGTGAGACTCCTTGGGCTTACTCCTCCAGGAAAGCTCAGATCTGAAAATAGTGTGTGATTTTGGCTTCCCATACCCTGGGAAACATGAATATGTGTTTCCTTTTCATTTCTGAGCTCTGTGTCAAAAGTGAGGTTTTCGGGCTGTTTTCAGTCCTAAGGTAAATTCTCAGATACGTCTTGGGCTAACTCCACAGGGAAAGCTCGGATCTGAAAATGGTGTGAGAATTCGGCTTTCCAGACCCTGGGGAACATGAATATGTGTTTCCTTTTCATTTCTGAGCTCTGTGTCAAAAGTGAGGTTTTCGGGTTGAATTCAGTCCTAAGGTAAATTCTGAGATACGTCTTGGGCTAACTCCACAAGGAAAGCTCGGATCTGAAAATGGTGTGAGAATTCGGCTTTCCAGACTCTGGGGAACATGAATATGTAATTCTTTTTCATTTCTGAGCTCTGTGTCAAAAGTGAAGTTTTCGGGCTGAATTCAGTCCTAAGGTAAATTCTGAGATACGCCTTGGTCTAACTCCTCAAGGAAAGCTCGGATCTAAAAATAGTGTGTGATTTTGGCTTCCCAGACCCTGGGAAACATGAATATGTGTTTCCTTTTCATTTCTGAGCTCTATGTCAAAAGTGAGGTTTTCTGGCTGAATTGAGGTCAATGGCACATTCTGAGATACTCCTTCGGCTAACTCCTCCAGGAAAGCTCGGATCTGAAAATAGTGTGTGATTTTGGCTTCCCAGACCCTGGGAAACATGAATATGTGTTTCCTTTTCATTTCTGAGCTCTGTGTCAAAAGTGAAGTTTTCCGGTGAAATGAGCCCTAAGGCAAATTATGAGGTACGCCTTGGTCTAACTCCTCAGGGAAAGCTCGGACCTGAAAATGGTGTATGATTTTGGCTTTCCAGACCCTGGGAAACATGAATATGTGTTTCTTTTTCATTTCTGAGCTCTGTGTCAAAAGTGAGGTTTTCTGGCTGAATTGAATCCTAAGGCAAATTCTGAGATACGTCTTGGGCTAACTCCTCAGGGAAAGCTCGGATCTGAAAATGGGGTGAGAATTCGGCTTTCCAGACCCCAGGGAATATGAATATGTGTTTCCTTTTCATTTCTAAGCTCTGTGTCAAAAGTGAAGTGTTCTGGCTGAAATGAGTCCTAAGGCAAATTCGGAGATACATTTATTTATTTATTTATTTATTCATTTATTTGGTATTCTTATATGCCGCCCAACTCCCGAAGGACTCAGGGCGGTGTACAACAGACAAAAATACAGAATAACCAATTTATAAATAATACTTAAAAGCAATATAAAAATTCAAAAGAGACACAATATTTAAAATCACCCTACAACCATTCAACATCCATACATACTTGGGCTAACTCCTCAGGGAAAGCTCGGATTTGAAAATGGTGTGAGGTTCTGGCTTTCCAGACCCTTAGGAACATGAATATGTGTTTCTTTTTCAGTTCTGAGCTCTATGTCAAAAGTGAGGTTTTCTGGCTGAATTGAGGTCAATGGCAGATTCTGAGATACGTCTTGGGCTAACTCCACAGGGAGAGCTCGGATCTGAAAATGGTGTGAGATACTGGCTTTCCAGACCCTAGGGAACATGAATATGTGTTTCCTTTTCATTTCTGAGCTCTGTGTCAAAAGTGAAGTTTTCTGGCTGAATTGAGTCCTTAGCCAAATTCTGAGATATGCCTTTGGTCTAACTCCTCAGGGAAAGCTCGGATCTGAAAATGGTGTGTGATTTTGGCTTTCCAGACCCTGGGAAACACGAATATGTGTTTCCTTTTCATTTCTAAGCTCTGTGTCAAAAGTGAGGTTTTCGGGCTGAATTCAGTCCTAATGTAAATTCTGAGATACCCCTTGGTCTAACTACTCAGGGAAAGCTCGGATCTGAAAATGGTGTGTGATTTTGGCTTTCCAGACCCTGGGAAACATGAATATGTGTTTCCTTTTCATTTCTGAGCTCTATGTCAAAAGTGAGGTTTTCTGGCTGAATTGAGTTCAATGGCAAATTCTGAGATACATCTTGGGCTAACTCTACAGGGAAAGCTCGGATCTGAAAATAATGTGAGATACTGGCTTTCCAGACCCTAGGGAACATGAATATGTGTTTCCTTTTCATTTCTGTGCTCTGTGTCAAAAGTGAAGTTTTCTGGCTGAATTGAGTTCAATGGCAAATTCTGAGATACGTCTTGGGCTAACTCCACAGGAAAAGCTCGGAACTGAAAATGGTGTGAGAATTCGGCTTTCCAGACCCTGGGAAATATGAATATGTGTTTCTTTTTCATTTCTGAGCTCTGTGTCAAAAGTGAGGTTTTCCAGCTGAAATGAGTCCTAAGGCAAATTCTGAGATACGTCTTGGGCTAACTCCACAGGGAAAGCTCGGATCTGAAAATGGGGTGAGAATTTGGCTTTCCAGACCCTAGGGAATATGAATATGTGTTTCCTTTTCATTTCTGAGCTCTTTGTCAAAAGTGAAGTTTTCTGGCTGAAATGAGTCCTAAGGCAAATTCTGAGATACGTCTTGGGCTAACTCCTCAGGGAAAGCTCGGTTCTGAAAATGGTGTGAGATTTTGGCTTTCCAGACACCAGGGAACATGAATATGTGTTTCCTTTTCATTTCTGAACTCTGTGTCAAAAGTGAGGTTTTCTGGCTGAATTCAGTCCTAAGGTAAATTCTGAGATACGTCTTGAGCTAACTCCACAGGGAAAGCTCGGATCTGAAAATGGTGTGAGAATTTGGCTTTCCAGACCCTTGGGAACATGAATATGTGTTTCCTTTTCATTTCTGAGCTCTGTGTCAAAAGTGAGCTTTTCGGGTTGAATTCAGTCCTAAGGTAAATTCTGAGATACCTCTTGGGCTAACTCCTCAGGGAAAGCTCGGTTCTGAAAATGGTGTGAGATTTTGGCTTTCCAGACCCCAGGGAACATGAATATGTGTTTCTTTTTCATTTCTGAGCTCTGTGTCAAAAGTGAGGTTTTCGGGCTGAATTCAGTCCTAAGGTAAATTCTGAGATACGTCTTGGGCTAACTCCACAAGGAAAGCTCGGATCTGAAAATGGTGTGAGAATTTGGCTTTCCAGACCCTGGGGAACATGAATATGTGTTTCATTTTCATTTCTGAGCTCTATGTCAAAAGTGAGGTTTTCTGGCTGAATTGAGTTCAATGGCAAATTCTGATATACGTCTTGGGCTAACTCCACAGGGAAAGCTCGGATCTGAAAATGGGGTGAGAATTCGGCTTTCCAGACACTAGGGAATATGAATATGTGTTTCTTTTTCATTTCTGTGCTCTGTGTCAAAAGTGAAGTTTTCTGGCTGAATTGAGTTCAATGGCAAATTCTGAGATACGTCTTGGGCAAACTCCACAGGAAAAGCTCGGAACTGAAAAGGGTGTGAGAATTCGGCTTTCCAGTCCCTGGGAAACATGAATATGTGTTTCTTTTTCATTTCTGAGCTCTGTGTCAAAAGTGAGGTTTTCTAGCTGAAATGAGTCCTAAGGCAAATTCTGAGATACGTCTTGGGCTAACTCCACAGGGAAAGCTCGGATCTGAAAATGGGGTGAGAATTCGGCTTTCCAGACACTAGGGAATATGAATATGTGTTTCCTTTTCATTTCTGAGCTCTTTGTCAAAAGTGAAGTTTTCTGGCTGAAATGAGTCCTAAGGCAAATTCTGAGATACGTCTTGGGTAACTCCTCAGGGAAAGCTCGGTTCTGAAAATGGTGTGAGATTTTGGCTTTCCAGAGACCAGGGAACATGAATATGTGTTTCCTTTTCATTTCTGAGCTCTGTGTCAAAAGTGAGCTTTTCGTGTTGAATTCAGTCCTAAGGTAAATTCTGAGATACGTCTTGGGCTAACTCCTCAGGGAAAGCTCGGTTCTGAAAATGGTGTGAGATTTTGGCTTTCCAGACCCCAGGGAACATGAATATGTGTTTCCTTTTCATTTCTCAGCTCTGTGTCAAAAGTGAGGTTTTCTGGCTGAATTCAGTCCTAAGGTAAATTCTGAGATACGTCTTGAGCTAACTCCACAGGGAAAGCTCGGATCTGAAAATGGTGTGAGAATTCGGCTTTCCAGACCCTGGGGAACATGAATATGTGCTTCTTTTTCATTTCTGAGCTCTATGTCAAAAGTGAGGTTTTCGGGCTGTTTTCAGTCCTAAGGTAAATTCTGAGATACGTCTTGGGCTAACTCCACAGGGAATGCTCGGATCTGAAAATAGTGTGTGATTTTGGCTTCCCAGACCCTGGGAAACATGAATATGTGTTTCCTTTTCATTTCTGAGCTCTGTGTCAAAAGTGAAGTTTTCCGGTGAAATGAGCCCTAAGGCAAATTATGAGGTACGCCTTGGTCTAACTCCTCAGGGAAAGCTCGGACCTGAAAATGGTGTATGATTTTGGCTTTCCAGACCCTAGGAAACATGAATATGTGTTTCTTTTTCATTTCTGAGCTCTGTGTCAAAAGTGAGGTTTTCTGGCTGAATTGAGTCCTAAGGCAAATTCTGAGATACGTCTTGGGCTAACTCCTCAGGGAAAGCTCGGATCTGAAAATGGGGTGAGAATTCGGCTTTCCAGACCCCAGGGAATATGAATATGTGTTTCCTTTTCATTTCTGAGCTCTGTGTCAAAAGTGAAGTGTTCTGGCTGAAATGAGTCCTAAGGCAAATTCGGAGATATATTTATTTATTTATTTATTTATTTATTTATTTGGTATTCTTATATGCCGCCCAACTCCCGAAGGACTCAGGGCGGTGTACAGCAGACAAAAATTCAGAATAACCAATTTATAAATAATACTTAAAAGCAATATAAAAATTCAAAAGAGACACAATATTTAAAATCACCCAACAACCATTCAACATCCCTACATACTTGGGCTAACTCCACAGGGAAAGCTCGGATTTGAAAATGGTGTGAGATTTCGGCTTTCCAGACCCTGGGGAACATGAATATGTGTTTCTTTTTCATTTCTGAGCTCTATGTCAAAAGTGAGGTTTTCGGGCTGAATTCAGTCCTAAGATAAATTCTGAGATACGTCTTGGGCTAACTCCACAAGGAAAGCTCGGATCTGAAAATGGGGTGAGAATTCGGCTTTCCAGACCCCAGGGAATATAAATATGTGTTTCCTTTTCATTTCTGAGCTCTGTGTCAAAAGTGAGCTTTTCGGGTTGAATTCAGTCCTACGCTAAATTCTGAGATACGTCTTGGGCTAACTCCACAGGGAAAGCTCGGTTCTGAAAATGGTGTGAGATTTTGGCTTTCCAGACCCCAGGGAACTTGAATATGTGTTTCCTTTTCATTTCTCAGCTCTGTGTCAAAAGTGAAGTCTTTTGGCTGAATTGAGTCCTAAGGTACATTCTATGATACTGCTTGGGCTAACTCCTCAGGGAAAGCTCGGATCTGAAAATGATGTGAGATTTTGGCTTTCCAGACCCTGGGAAACATGAATATGTGTTTCTTTTCATTTCTGTGCTCTGTGTCAAAAGTGAAGTTTTCTGGCTGAATTGAGTTCAACTGCAAATTCTGAGATACGTCTTTGGCTAACTCCACAGGAAAAGCTCGGAACTGAAAATGGTGTGAGAATTCGGCTTTCCAGTCCCTGGGAAACATGAATATGTGTTTCTTTTTCATTTCTGAGCTCTGTGTCAAAAGTGAGGTTTTCTAGCTGAAATGAGTCCTAAGGCAAATTCTGAGATACGTCTTGGGCTAACTCCACAGGGAAAGCTCGGATCTGAAAATGGGGTGAGAATTCGGCTTTCCAGACACTAGGGAATATGAATATGTGTTTCCTTTTCATTTCTGAGCGCTTTGTCAAAAGTGAAGTTTTCTGGCTGAAATGAGTCCTAAGGCAAATTCTGAGATACATCTTGGGCTAACTCCTCAGGGAAAGCTCGGTTCTGAAAATGGTGTGAGATTTTGGCTTTCCAGACACCAGGGAACATGAATATGTGTTTCCTTTTCATTTCTGAGCTCTGTGTCAAAAGTGAGCTTTTCGGGTTGAATTCAGTCCTAAGGTAAATTCTGAGATACGTCTTGGGCTAACTCCTCAGGGAAAACTCGGTTCTGAAAATGTAGTGAGATTTTGGCTTTCCAGACCCCAGGGAACATGAATATGTGTTTCCTTTTCATTTCTCAGCTCTGTGTCAAAAGTGAGGTTTTCTGGCTGAATTCAGTCCTAAGGTAAATTCTGAGATACATCTTGAGCTAACTCCAGAGGGAAAGCTCGGATCTGAAAATGGTGTGAGAATTCGGCTTTCCAGACCCTGGGGAAAATGAATATGTGTTTCTTTTTCATTTCGGAGCTCTATGTCAAAAGTGAGGTTTTCGGGCTGCATTCAGTCCTAAGGTAAATTCTGAGATACGTCTTGGGCTAACTCCACAAGGAAAGCTCGGATCTGAAAATGGTGTGAGAATTCGGCTTTCCAGACCCTGGGGAACATGAATATGTGTTTCATTTTCACTTCTGAGCTCTGTGTCAAAAGTGAAGTTTTCTGGCTGAATTGAGTTCAAGGGCAAATTCTGAGATACGTCTTGGGCTAACTCCACAGGGAAAGCTCGGATTTGAAAATGGTGTGAGATTTTGGCTTTCCAGACCCTGGGGAACATGAATATGTGTTTCTTTTTCATTTCTGAGCTCTATGTCAAAAGTGAGGTTTTCTGGCTGAATTGAGTTCAATGGCAAATTCTGAGATACGCCTTGGTCTAACTCCACAGGAAAAGCTCGGAACTGAAAAGGGTGTGAGATATTGGCTTTCCAGACCCTAGGGAACATGAATATGTGTTTCCTTTTCATTTCTGAGTTCTGTGTCAAAAGTGAAGTTTTCTGGCTGAAATAAGCCCTAAGGCAAATTCTGAGATACGCCTTGGGCTAACTCCACAGGGAAAGCTCGGATTTGAAAATGGTGTGAGATTTTGGCTTTCCAGACCCTGGGGAACATGAATATGTGTTTCTTTTTCATTTCTGAGCTCTATGTCAAAAGTGAGGTTTTCTGGCTGAATTGAGGTCAATGGCAGATTCTGAGATACGTCTTGGGCTAACTCCACAGGGAGAACTCGGATCTGAAAATGGTTTGAGATACTGGCTTTCCAGACCCTAGGGAACATGAATATGTGTTTCCTTTTCATTTCTGAGCTCTGTGTCAAAAGTGAGGTTTTCGGGCTGAATTCAGTCCTAATGTAAATTCTGAGATACCCCTTGGTCTAACTCCTCAGGGAAAGCTCGGATCTGAAAATGGTGTGTGATTTTGGCTTTCCAGACCCTGGGAAACATGAATATGTGTTTCCTTTTCATTTCTGAGCTCTGTGTCAAAAGTGAAGTTTTCTGGCTGAAATAAGCTCTAAGGCAAATTCTGAGATACGCCTTGGTCTAACTCCTCAAGGAAAGCTCGGATCTGAATATGGTGTGAGAATTTGGCTTTCCAGACACCAGGGAACATGAATATGTGTTTCCTTTTCATTTCTGTGCTCTGTGTCAAAAGTGAAGTTTTCTGGCTGAATTGAGTTCAATGGCAAATTCTGAGCTACGTCTTGGGCTAACTCCTCAGGGAAAGCTCGGTTCTGAAAATGGTGTGAGATTTTGGCTTTCCAGACCCTGGGAAACACAAATATGTGTTTCCTTTTCATTTCTGAGCTCTGTGTCAAAAGTGAGGTTTTCGGGCTGAATTCAGTCCTAATGTAAATTCTGAAATACCCCTTGGTCTAACTCCTCAGGGAAAGCTAGGATCTGAAAATGGTGTGTGATTTTGGCTTTCCAGACCCTGGGAAACATGAACATGTGTTTCCTTTTCATTTCTGAGCTCTGTGTCAAAAGTGAAGTTTTCTGGCTGAAATGAGTCCTAAGGCAAATTCTGAGATACGTCTTGGGCTAACTCCACAGGGAAAGCTCGGTTCTGAAAATGGTGTGAGATTTTGGCTTTCCAGACACCAGGGAACATGAATATGTGTTTCCTTTTCATTTCTGAGCTCTGTGTCAAAAGTGAGGTTTTCTGGCTGAATTGAGTTCAATGGCAAATTCTGAGATACGTCTTGGGCTAACTCCACAGGGAAAGCTCGGATCTGAAAATAATGTGAGATACTGGCTTTCCAGACCCTAGGGAACATGAATATGTGTTTCCTTTTCATTTCTGAGCTCTGTGTCAAAAGTCAAGTTTTCTGGCTGAAATAAGCTCTAAGGCAAATTCTGAGATACGCCTTGGTCTAACTCCTCAAGGAAAGCTCGGATCTGAAAATGGTGTGAGAATTTGGCTTTCCAGACCCTGGGAAACATGAATATGTGTTTCTTTTTCATTTCTGAGCTTTGTGTCAAAAGTGAGGTTTTCTGGCTGAATTGAGTCCTAAGGCAAATTCTGAGATACGTCTTGGGCTAACTCCTCAGGGAAAGCTCGGATCTGATAATGGGGTGAGAATTCGGCTTTCCAGACCCCAGGGAATATGAATATGTGTTTCCTTTTCATTTCTGAGCTCTGTGTCAAAAGTGAAGTGTTCTGGCTGAAATGAGTCCTAAGGCAAATTCGGAGATACATTTATTTATTTATTTATTTATTTATTTATTTATTTATTTATTTGGTATACTTATATGCCGCCCAACTCCCGAAGGACTCAGGGCGGTGTACAACAGACAAAAATACAGAATAACCAATTTATAAATAATACTTAAAAGCAATATAAAAATTCAAAAGAGACACAATATTTAAAATCACCCAACGACCATTCAACATCCATACATACTTGGGCTAACTCCACAGGGAAAGCTCGGATTTGAAAATGGTGTGAGATTTTGGCTTTCCAGACCCTGGGGAACATGAATATGTGTTTCTTTTTCATTTCTGAGCTCTATATCAAAAGTGAGGTTTTCTGGCTGAATTGAGGTCAATGGCAGATTCTGAGATACGTCTTGGGCTAACTCCACAGGGAGAGCTCGGATCTAAAAATGGTGTGAGATACTGGCTTTCCAGACCCTAGGGAACATGAATATGTGTTTCCTTTTCATTTCTGAGCTCTGTGTCAAAAGTGAAGTTTTCTGGCTGAATTCAGTCCTAATGTAAATTCTGAGATACCCCTTGGTCTAACTCCTCAGGGAAAGCTCGGATCTGAAAATGGTGTGTGATTTTGGCTTTCCAGACCCTGGGAAACATGAATATGTGTTTCCTTTTCATTTCTGAGCTCTGTGTCAAAAGTGAGGTTTTCGGGCTGAATTCAGTCCTAATGTAAATTCTGAGATACCCCTTGGTCTAACTCCTCAGGGAAAGCTCGGATCTGAAAATGGTGTGTGATTTTGGCTTTCCAGACCCTGGGAAACATGAATATGTGTTTCCTTTTCATTTCTGAGCTCTATGTCAAAAGTGAGGTTTTCTGGCTGAATTGAGTTCAATGGCAAATTCTGAGATACGTCTTGGTCTAACTCCACAGGGAAAGTTCGGATCTGAAAATGGGGTGAGAATTCGGCTTTCCAGACCCTAGGGGATATGAATATTTGTTTCCTTTTCATTTCTGAGCTCTTTGTCAAAAGTGAAGTTTTCTAGCTGAAATGAGTCCTAAGGCAAATTCTGAGATATGTCTTGGGCTAACTCCACAGGGAAAGTTCGGATCTGAAAATGGGGTGAGAATTTGGCTTTCCAGACCCTAGGGAATATGAATATTTGTTTCCTTTTCATTTCTGAGCTCTTTGTCAAAAGTGAAGTTTTCTGGCTGAAATGAGTCCTAAGGCAAATTCTGAGATACGTCTTGGTCTAACTCCTCAGGGAAAGCTCAGTTCTGAAAATGGTGTGAGATTTTGGCTTTCCAGACACCAGGGAACATGAATATGTGTTTCCTTTTCATTTCTGAGCTCTGTGTCAAAAGTGAGGTTTTCTGGCTGAATTCAGTTCTAAGGTAAATTCTGAGATACGTCTTGAGCTAACTCCACAGGGAAAGCTCGGATCTGAAAATGGTGTGAGAATTCGGCTTTCCAGACCCTGGGGAACATGAATATGTGTTTCCTTTTCATTTCTGAGCTCTGTGTCAAAAGTGAGCTTTTCGGGTTGAATTCAGTCCTAAGGTAAATTCTGAGATACGTCTTGGGCTAACTCCTCAGGGAAAGCTCGGATCAAAAAATGGTGTGAGAATTCGGCTTTCCAGACCCCAGGGAATATGAATATGTGTTTCCTTTTCATTTCTGAGCTCTGTGTCAAAAGTGAGCTTTTCGGGTTGAATTCAGTCCTAAGGTAAATTCTGAGATACGTCTTGAGCTAACTCCACAGGGAAAGCTCGGATTTGAAAATGGTGTGACATTTTGGCTTTCCAGACACTGGGGAACATGAATATGTGTTTCTTTTTCATTTCTGAGCTCTATGTCAAAAGTGAGGTTTTCTGGCTGAATTGAGTTCAATGGCAAATTCTGAGATACGTCTTGGGCTAACTCTACAGGGAAAGCTCGGAACTGAAAAGGGTGTGAGATATTGGCTTTCCAGACCCTAGGGAACATGAATATGTGTTTCCTTTTCATTTCTGAGTTCTGTGTCAAAAGTGAAGTTTTGTGGCTGAATTGATTTCAATGGCACATTCTGAGATACGTCTTGGGCTAACAAGACAGGGAAAGCTCGGATCTGAAAATGTTGTTAGAATTCGGCTTTCCAGACCCTGGGGAACATGAATATGTGTTTCTTTCTAATTTCTGAGCTCTGTGTCAAAAGTGAAGTTTTCTGGCTCAATTGAGTTCAATGGTAAATTCTGAGATACGTCTTGGGCTAACTCCACAGGGAAAGCTCGGATCTGAAAATGGGGTGAGAATTCGGCTTTCCAGACCCTAGGGAATATGAATATGTGTTTCATTTTCATTTCTGAGCTCTTTGTCAAAAGTGAAGTTTTCTGGCTGAAATGAGTCCTAAGGCAAATTCTGAGATACGTCTTGGGCAAACTCCTCAGGGAAAGCTCGGTTCTGAAAATGGTGTGAGATTTTGGCTTTCCAGACCCCAGGGAACTTGAATATGTGTTTCCTTTTCATTTCTGAGCTCTGTGTCAAAAGTGAGGTTTTTGGGCTGAATTCAGTCCTAAGGTAAATTCTGAGATTCGTCTTGAGCTAACTCCACAGGGAAAGCTCGGATCTGAAAATGGTGTGAGAATTCGGCTTTCCAGACCCTGGGGAACATGAATATGTGATTCCTTTTCATTTCTGAGCTCTGTGTCAAAAGTGAGGTTTTCGGGCTGAATTGAGTCCTAAGGCAAATTCTGAGATATGTCTTGGGCTAACTCCACAGGGAAAGTTCGGATCTGAAAATGGGGTGAGAATTTGGCTTTCCAGACCCTAGGGAATATGAATATTTGTTTCCTTTTCATTTCTGAGCTCTGTGTCAAAAGTGAGGTTTTCTGGCTGAATTTAGTCCTAAGGCAAATTCTGTGAGACTCCTTGGGCTAACTCCTCCAGGAAAGCTCGGATCTGAAAATAGTGTGTGATTTTGGATTCCCAGACCCTGGGAAACATGAATATGTGTTTCCTTTTCATTTCTGAGCTCTGTGTCAAAAGTGAGCTTTTCGGGTTGAATTCAGTCCTAAGGTAAATTCTGAGATACGTCTTGGGCTAACTCCTCAGGGAAAGCTCGGATCAGAAAATGGTGTGAGAATTCGGCTTTCCAGACCCCAGGGAATATGAATATGTGTTTCCTTTTCATTTCTGAGCTCTGTGTCAAAAGTGAGCTTTTCGGGTTGAATTCAGTCCTAAGGTAAATTCTGAGATACGTCTTGAGCTAACTCCACAGGGAAAGCTCGGATTTGAAAATGGTGTGACATTTTGGCTTTCCAGACCCTGGGGAACATGAATATGTGTTTCTTTTTCATTTCTGAGCTCTATGTCAAAAGTGAGGTTTTCTGGCTGAATTGAGTTCAATGGCAAATTCTGAGATACGTCTTGGGCTAACTCTACAGGGAAAGCTCGGAACTGAAAAGGGTGTGAGATATTGGCTTTCCAGACCCTAGGGAACATGAATATGTGTTTCCTTCTCATTTCTGAGTTCTGTGTCAAAAGTGAAGTTTTCTGGCTGAAATAAGCTCTAAGGCAAATTCTGAGATACGCCTTGGTCTAACTCCTCAAGGAAAGCTCGGATCTGAAAATGGTGTGTGATTTTGGCTTCCCATATCCTGGAAAACATGAATATATGTTTCCTTTTCATTTCTGAGCTCTGTGTCAAAAGTGAGGTTTTCTGGCTGAATTTAGTCCTAAGGCAAATTCTGTGAGACTCCTTGGGCTAACTCCTCCAGGAAAGCTCGGATCTGAAAATAGTGTGTGATTTTGGATTCCCAGACCCTGGGAAACATGAATATGTGTTTCCTTTTCATTTCTGAGCTCTGTGTCAAAAGTGAAGTTTTCCGGCTGAAATGAGTCCTAAGGCTAATTCTGAGATACTCCTTGGTCTAACTCCTCAGGGAAAGCTCGGACCTAAAAATGGTGTATGATTTTGGCTTTCCAGACCCTGGGAAACATGAATATGTGTTTCTTTTTCATTTCTTTACTCTGTGTCAAAAGTGAGGTTTTCTAGCTGAAATGAGTCCTAAGGCAAATTCTGAGATACGTCTTGGGCAAACTCCTCAGGGAAAGCTCGGTTCTGAAAATGGTGTGAGATTTTGGCTTTCCAGACCCCAGGGAACTTGAATATGTGTTTCCTTTTCATTTCTGAGCTCTGGGTCAAAAGTGAGGTTTTTGGGCTGAATTCAGTCCTAAGGTAAATTCTGAGATTCGTCTTGAGCTAACTCCACAGGGAAAGCTCGGATCTGAAAATGGTGTGAGAATTCGGCTTTCCAGACCCTGGGGAACATGAATATGTGATTCCTTTTCATTTCTGAGCTCTGTGTCAAAAGTGAGGTTTTCGGGCTGAATTGATTTCAATGGCAGATTCTGAGATACGTCTTGGGCTAACTCCAAAGGGAATGCTAGGATCTGAAAATGCTGTTAGAATTCGGCTTCCAGACCCTATGGAACATGAATATGTGTTTCCTTTTCTTTTCTGAGCTCTTTGTCAAAAGTGAAGTTTTGTGGCTGAATTGATTTCAATGTCACATTCTGAGATACGTCTTGGGCTAACTCCACAGGGAAAGCTCGGATCTGAAAATGTTGTTAGAATTCGGCTTTCCAGACCCTGGGGAACATGAATATGTGTTTCTTTCTAATTTCAGAGCTCTGTGTCAAAAGTGAAGTTTTCTGGCTGAATTGAGTTCAATGGTAAATTCTGAGATACGTCTTGGGCTAACTCCACAGGGAAAGCTCGGATCTGAAAATGGGGTGAGAATTCGGCTTTCCAGACCCTAGGGAATATGAATATGTGTTTCATTTTCATTTCTGAGCTCTTTGTCAAAAGTGAAGTTTTCTGGCTGAAATGAGTCCTAAGGCAAATTCTGAGATACGCCTAGGTCTAACTCTTCAAGGAAACCTCGGTTCTGAAAATGGTGTGAGATTTTGGCTTTCCAGACCCCAGGGAACTTGAATATGTGTTTCCTTTTCATTTCTGAGCTCTGTGTCAAAAGTGAGGTTTTTGGGCTGAATTCAGTCTTAAGGTAAATTCTGAGATTCGTCTTGAGCTAACTCCACAGGGAAAGCTCGGATCTGAAAATGGTGTGAGAATTCGGCTTTCCAGACCCTGGGGAACATGAATATGTGATTCCTTTTCATTTCTGAGTTCTGTGTCAAAAGTGAGGTTTTCGGGCTGAATTCAGTCCTAAGGTAAATTTTGAGATACGCCTAGGTCTAACTCTTCAAGGAAAGCTCGGATCTGAAAATGGTGTGAGATTTTGGCTTTCCAGACCCTGGGGAACATGAATGTGTGTTTCTTTTTCATTTCTGAGCTCTATGTCAAAAGTGAGGTTTTCTGGCTGAATTGAGGTCAATGGCAGATTCTGAGATACGTCTTGGGCTAACTCCTCAGGGAAAGCTCGGTTCTGAAAATGGTGTGAGATTTTGGCTTTCCAGACCCTGGGAAACACAAATATGTGTTTCCTTTTCATTTCTGAGCTCTGTGTCAAAAGTGAGGTTTTCGGGCTGAATTCAGTCCTAATGTAAATTCTGAAATACCCTTGGTCTAACTCCTCAGGAAAGCTAGGATCTGAAAATGGTGTGTGATTTTGGCTTTCCAGACCCTGGGAAACATGAACATGTGTTTCTTTTCATTTCTGAGCTCTGTGTCAAAAGTGAAGTTTTCTGGCTGAAATGAGTCCTAAGGCAAATTCTGAGATACGTCTTGGGCTAACTCCACAGGGAAAGCTCGGTTCTGAAAATGGTGTGAGATTTTGGCTTTCCAGACACCAGGGAACATGAATATGTGTTTCCTTTTCATTTCTGAGCTCTGTGTCAAAAGTGAGGTTTTCTGGCTGAATTGAGTTCAATGGCAAATTCTGAGATACGTCTTGGGCTAACTCCACAGGGAAAGCTCGGATCTGAAAATAATGTGAGATACTGGCTTTCCAGACCCTAGGGAACATGAATATGTGTTTCCTTTTCATTTCTGAGCTCTGTGTCAAAAGTCAAGTTTTCTGGCTGAAATAAGCTCTAAGGCAAATTCTGAGATACGCCTTGGTCTAACTCCTCAAGGAAAGCTCGGATCTGAAAATGGTGTGAGAATTTGGCTTTCCAGACCCTGGGAAACATGAATATGTGTTTCTTTTTCATTTCTGAGCTTTGTGTCAAAAGTGAGGTTTTCTGGCTGAATTGAGTCCTAAGGCAAATTCTGAGATACGTCTTGGGCTAACTCCTCAGGGAAAGCTCGGATCTGATAATGGGGTGAGAATTCGGCTTTCCAGACCCCAGGGAATATGAATATGTGTTTCCTTTTCATTTCTGAGCTCTGTGTCAAAAGTGAAGTGTTCTGGCTGAAATGAGTCCTAAGGCAAATTCGGAGATACATTTATTTATTTATTTATTTATTTATTTATTTATTTATTTATTTGGTATACTTATATGCCGCCCAACTCCCGAAGGACTCAGGGCGGTGTACAACAGACAAAAATACAGAATAACCAATTTATAAATAATACTTAAAAGCAATATAAAAATTCAAAAGAGACACAATATTTAAAATCACCCAACGACCATTCAACATCCATACATACTTGGGCTAACTCCACAGGGAAAGCTCGGATTTGAAAATGGTGTGAGATTTTGGCTTTCCAGACCCTGGGGAACATGAATATGTGTTTCTTTTTCATTTCTGAGCTCTATATCAAAAGTGAGGTTTTCTGGCTGAATTGAGGTCAATGGCAGATTCTGAGATACGTCTTGGGCTAACTCCACAGGGAGAGCTCGGATCTAAAAATGGTGTGAGATACTGGCTTTCCAGACCCTAGGGAACATGAATATGTGTTTCCTTTTCATTTCTGAGCTCTGTGTCAAAAGTGAAGTTTTCTGGCTGAATTCAGTCCTAATGTAAATTCTGAGATACCCCTTGGTCTAACTCCTCAGGGAAAGCTCGGATCTGAAAATGGTGTGTGATTTTGGCTTTCCAGACCCTGGGAAACATGAATATGTGTTTCCTTTTCATTTCTGAGCTCTGTGTCAAAAGTGAGGTTTTCGGGCTGAATTCAGTCCTAATGTAAATTCTGAGATACCCCTTGGTCTAACTCCTCAGGGAAAGCTCGGATCTGAAAATGGTGTGTGATTTTGGCTTTCCAGACCCTGGGAAACATGAATATGTGTTTCCTTTTCATTTCTGAGCTCTATGTCAAAAGTGAGGTTTTCTGGCTGAATTGAGTTCAATGGCAAATTCTGAGATACGTCTTGGTCTAACTCCACAGGGAAAGTTCGGATCTGAAAATGGGGTGAGAATTCGGCTTTCCAGACCCTAGGGGATATGAATATTTGTTTCCTTTTCATTTCTGAGCTCTTTGTCAAAAGTGAAGTTTTCTAGCTGAAATGAGTCCTAAGGCAAATTCTGAGATATGTCTTGGGCTAACTCCACAGGGAAAGTTCGGATCTGAAAATGGGGTGAGAATTTGGCTTTCCAGACCCTAGGGAATATGAATATTTGTTTCCTTTTCATTTCTGAGCTCTTTGTCAAAAGTGAAGTTTTCTGGCTGAAATGAGTCCTAAGGCAAATTCTGAGATACGTCTTGGTCTAACTCCTCAGGGAAAGCTCAGTTCTGAAAATGGTGTGAGATTTTGGCTTTCCAGACACCAGGGAACATGAATATGTGTTTCCTTTTCATTTCTGAGCTCTGTGTCAAAAGTGAGGTTTTCTGGCTGAATTCAGTTCTAAGGTAAATTCTGAGATACGTCTTGAGCTAACTCCACAGGGAAAGCTCGGATCTGAAAATGGTGTGAGAATTCGGCTTTCCAGACCCTGGGGAACATGAATATGTGTTTCCTTTTCATTTCTGAGCTCTGTGTCAAAAGTGAGCTTTTCGGGTTGAATTCAGTCCTAAGGTAAATTCTGAGATACGTCTTGGGCTAACTCCTCAGGGAAAGCTCGGATCAAAAAATGGTGTGAGAATTCGGCTTTCCAGACCCCAGGGAATATGAATATGTGTTTCCTTTTCATTTCTGAGCTCTGTGTCAAAAGTGAGCTTTTCGGGTTGAATTCAGTCCTAAGGTAAATTCTGAGATACGTCTTGAGCTAACTCCACAGGGAAAGCTCGGATTTGAAAATGGTGTGACATTTTGGCTTTCCAGACACTGGGGAACATGAATATGTGTTTCTTTTTCATTTCTGAGCTCTATGTCAAAAGTGAGGTTTTCTGGCTGAATTGAGTTCAATGGCAAATTCTGAGATACGTCTTGGGCTAACTCTACAGGGAAAGCTCGGAACTGAAAAGGGTGTGAGATATTGGCTTTCCAGACCCTAGGGAACATGAATATGTGTTTCCTTTTCATTTCTGAGTTCTGTGTCAAAAGTGAAGTTTTGTGGCTGAATTGATTTCAATGGCACATTCTGAGATACGTCTTGGGCTAACAAGACAGGGAAAGCTCGGATCTGAAATGTTGTTAGAATTCGGCTTTCCAGACCCTGGGGAACATGAATATGTGTTTCTTTCTAATTTCTGAGCTCTGTGTCAAAAGTGAAGTTTTCTGGCTCAATTGAGTTCAATGGTAAATTCTGAGATACGTCTTGGGCTAACTCCACAGGGAAAGCTCGGATCTGAAAATGGGGTGAGAATTCGGCTTTCCAGACCCTAGGGAATATGAATATGTGTTTCATTTTCATTTCTGAGCTCTTTGTCAAAAGTGAAGTTTTCTGGCTGAAATGAGTCCTAAGGCAAATTCTGAGATACGTCTTGGGCAAACTCCTCAGGGAAAGCTCGGTTCTGAAAATGGTGTGAGATTTTGGCTTTCCAGACCCCAGGGAACTTGAATATGTGTTTCCTTTTCATTTCTGAGCTCTGTGTCAAAAGTGAGGTTTTTGGGCTGAATTCAGTCCTAAGGTAAATTCTGAGATTCGTCTTGAGCTAACTCCACAGGGAAAGCTCGGATCTGAAAATGGTGTGAGAATTCGGCTTTCCAGACCCTGGGGAACATGAATATGTGATTCCTTTTCATTTCTGAGCTCTGTGTCAAAAGTGAGGTTTTCGGGCTGAATTGAGTCCTAAGGCAAATTCTGAGATATGTCTTGGGCTAACTCCACAGGGAAAGTTCGGATCTGAAAATGGGGTGAGAATTTGGCTTTCCAGACCCTAGGGAATATGAATATTTGTTTCCTTTTCATTTCTGAGCTCTGTGTCAAAAGTGAGGTTTTCTGGCTGAATTTAGTCCTAAGGCAAATTCTGTGAGACTCCTTGGGCTAACTCCTCCAGGAAAGCTCGGATCTGAAAATAGTGTGTGATTTTGGATTCCCAGACCCTGGGAAACATGAATATGTGTTTCCTTTTCATTTCTGAGCTCTGTGTCAAAAGTGAGCTTTTCGGGTTGAATTCAGTCCTAAGGTAAATTCTGAGATACGTCTTGGGCTAACTCCTCAGGGAAAGCTCGGATCAGAAAATGGTGTGAGAATTCGGCTTTCCAGACCCCAGGGAATATGAATATGTGTTTCCTTTTCATTTCTGAGCTCTGTGTCAAAAGTGAGCTTTTCGGGTTGAATTCAGTCCTAAGGTAAATTCTGAGATACGTCTTGAGCTAACTCCACAGGGAAAGCTCGGATTTGAAAATGGTGTGACATTTTGGCTTTCCAGACCCTGGGGAACATGAATATGTGTTTCTTTTTCATTTCTGAGCTCTATGTCAAAAGTGAGGTTTTCTGGCTGAATTGAGTTCAATGGCAAATTCTGAGATACGTCTTGGGCTAACTCTACAGGGAAAGCTCGGAACTGAAAAGGGTGTGAGATATTGGCTTTCCAGACCCTAGGGAACATGAATATGTGTTTCCTTCTCATTTCTGAGTTCTGTGTCAAAAGTGAAGTTTTCTGGCTGAAATAAGCTCTAAGGCAAATTCTGAGATACGCCTTGGTCTAACTCCTCAAGGAAAGCTCGGATCTGAAAATGGTGTGTGATTTTGGCTTCCCATATCCTGGAAAACATGAATATATGTTTCCTTTTCATTTCTGAGCTCTGTGTCAAAAGTGAGGTTTTCTGGCTGAATTTAGTCCTAAGGCAAATTCTGTGAGACTCCTTGGGCTAACTCCTCCAGGAAAGCTCGGATCTGAAAATAGTGTGTGATTTTGGATTCCCAGACCCTGGGAAACATGAATATGTGTTTCCTTTTCATTTCTGAGCTCTGTGTCAAAAGTGAAGTTTTCCGGCTGAAATGAGTCCTAAGGCTAATTCTGAGATACTCCTTGGTCTAACTCCTCAGGGAAAGCTCGGACCTAAAAATGGTGTATGATTTTGGCTTTCCAGACCCTGGGAAACATGAATATGTGTTTCTTTTCATTTCTTTACTCTGTGTCAAAAGTGAGGTTTTCTAGCTGAAATGAGTCCTAAGGCAAATTCTGAGATACGTCTTGGGCAAACTCCTCAGGAAAGCTCGGTTCTGAAAATGGTGTGAGATTTTGGCTTTCCAGACCCCAGGGAACTTGAATATGTGTTTCCTTTTCATTTCTGAGCTCTGGGTCAAAAGTGAGGTTTTTGGGCTGAATTCAGTCCTAAGGTAAATTCTGAGATTCGTCTTGAGCTAACTCCACAGGGAAAGCTCGGATCTGAAAATGGTGTGAGAATTCGGCTTTCCAGACCCTGGGGAACATGAATATGTGATTCCTTTTCATTTCTGAGCTCTGTGTCAAAAGTGAGGTTTTCGGGCTGAATTGATTTCAATGGCAGATTCTGAGATACGTCTTGGGCTAACTCCAAAGGGAATGCTAGGATCTGAAAATGCTGTTAGAATTCGGCTTCCAGACCCTATGGAACATGAATATGTGTTTCCTTTTCTTTTCTGAGCTCTTTGTCAAAAGTGAAGTTTTGTGGCTGAATTGATTTCAATGTCACATTCTGAGATACGTCTTGGGCTAACTCCACAGGGAAAGCTCGGATCTGAAAATGTTGTTAGAATTCGGCTTTCCAGACCCTGGGGAACATGAATATGTGTTTCTTTCTAATTTCAGAGCTCTGTGTCAAAAGTGAAGTTTTCTGGCTGAATTGAGTTCAATGGTAAATTCTGAGATACGTCTTGGGCTAACTCCACAGGGAAAGCTCGGATCTGAAAATGGGGTGAGAATTCGGCTTTCCAGACCCTAGGGAATATGAATATGTGTTTCATTTTCATTTCTGAGCTCTTTGTCAAAAGTGAAGTTTTCTGGCTGAAATGAGTCCTAAGGCAAATTCTGAGATACGCCTAGGTCTAACTCTTCAAGGAAACCTCGGTTCTGAAAATGGTGTGAGATTTTGGCTTTCCAGACCCCAGGGAACTTGAATATGTGTTTCCTTTTCATTTCTGAGCTCTGTGTCAAAAGTGAGGTTTTTGGGCTGAATTCAGTCTTAAGGTAAATTCTGAGATTCGTCTTGAGCTAACTCCACAGGGAAAGCTCGGATCTGAAAATGGTGTGAGAATTCGGCTTTCCAGACCCTGGGGAACATGAATATGTGATTCCTTTTCATTTCTGAGTTCTGTGTCAAAAGTGAGGTTTTCGGGCTGAATTCAGTCCTAAGGTAAATTTTGAGATACGCCTAGGTCTAACTCTTCAAGGAAAGCTCGGATCTGAAAATGGTGTGAGATTTTGGCTTTCCAGACCCTGGGGAACATGAATGTGTGTTTCTTTTTCATTTCTGAGCTCTATGTCAAAAGTGAGGTTTTCTGGCTGAATTGAGGTCAATGGCAGATTCTGAGATACGTCTTGGGCTAACTCCACAAGGAAAGCTCGGATCTGAAAATGGTGTGAGAATTCGGCTTTCCAGACCCTGGGAAACATGAATATGTGTTTCTTTTTCATTTCTGAGCTCTGTGTCAAAAGTGAGGTTTTCTAGCTGAAATGAGTCCTAAGGCAAATTCTGAGATATGTCTTGGGCTAACTCCACAGGGAAAGTTCGGATCTGAAAATGGGGTGAGAATTCGGCTTTCCAGACCCTAGGGAACATGAATATTTGTTTCCTTTTCATTTCTGAGCTCTTTGTCAAAAGTGAAGTTTTCTAGCTGAAATGAGTCCTAAGGCAAATTCTGAGATATGTCTTGGGCTAACTCCACAGGGAAAGTTCGGATCTGAAAATGGGGTGAGAATTTGGCTTTCCAGACCCTAGGGAATATGAATATTTGTTTCCTTTTCATTTCTGAGCTCTGTGTCAAAAGTGAGGTTTTCTGGCTGAATTCAGTCCTAAGGTAAATTCTGAGATACGTCTTGAGCTAACTCCACAGGGAAAGCTCGGATCTGAAAATGGTGTGAGAATTCGGCTTTCCAGACCCTGGGGAACATGAATATGTGTTTCCTTTTCATTTCTGAGCTCTGTGTCAAAAGTGAGCTTTTCGGGTTGAATTCAGTCCTAAGGTAAATTCTGAGATACGTCTTGGGCTAACTCCTCAGGGAAAGCTCGGATCAGAAAATGGTGTGAGAATTCGGCTTTCCAGACCCCAGGGAATATGAATATGTGTTTCCTTTTCATTTCTGAGCTCTGTGTCAAAAGTGAGCTTTTCGGGTTGAATTCAGTCCTAAGGTAAATTCTGAGATACGTCTTGAGCTAACTCCACAGGGAAAGCTCGGATTTGAAAATGGTGTGACATTTTGGCTTTCCAGACCCTGGGGAACATGAATATGTGTTTCTTTTTCATTTCTGAGCTCTATGTCAAAAGTGAGGTTTTCTGGCTGAATTGAGTTCAATGGCAAATTCTGAGATACGTCTTGGGCTAACTCTACAGGGAAAGCTCGGAACTGAAAAGGGTGTGAGATATTGGCTTTCCAGACCCTAGGGAACATGAATATGTGTTTCCTTCTCATTTCTGAGTTCTGTGTCAAAAGTGAAGTTTTCTGGCTGAAATAAGCTCTAAGGCAAATTCTGAGATACCCCTTGGTCTAACTCCTCAAGGAAAGCTCGGATCTGAAAATGGTGTGTGATTTTGGCTTCCCATATCCTGGAAAACATGAATATATGTTTCCTTTTCATTTCTGAGCTCTGTGTCAAAAGTGAGGTTTTCTGGCTGAATTTAGTCCTAAGGCAAATTCTGTGAGACTCCTTGGGCTAACTCCTCCAGGAAAGCTCGGATCTGAAAATAGTGTGTGATTTTGGATTCCCAGACCCTGGGAAACATGAATATGTGTTTCCTTTTCATTTCTGAGCTCTGTGTCAAAAGTGAAGTTTTCCGGCTGAAATGAGTCCTAAGGCTAATTCTGAGATACTCCTTGGTCTAACTCCTCAGGGAAAGCTCGGACCTAAAAATGGTGTATGATTTTGGCTTTCCAGACCCTGGGAAACATGAATATGTGTTTCTTTTTCATTTCTTTACTCTGTGTCAAAAGTGAGGTTTTCTAGCTGAAATGAGTCCTAAGGCAAATTCTGAGATACGTCTTGGGCAAACTCCTCAGGGAAAGCTCGGTTCTGAAAATGGTGTGAGATTTTGGCTTTCCAGACCCCAGGGAACTTGAATATGTGTTTCCTTTTCATTTCTGAGCTCTGGGTCAAAAGTGAGGTTTTTGGGCTGAATTCAGTCCTAAGGTAAATTCTGAGATTCGTCTTGAGCTAACTCCACAGGGAAAGCTCGGATCTGAAAATGGTGTGAGAATTTGGCTTTCCAGACCCTGGGGAACATGAATATGTGATTCCTTTTCATTTCTGAGCTCTGTGTCAAAAGTGAGGTTTTCGGGCTGAATTCAATCCTAAGGTTAATTCTGAGATACGTCTTGGGCTAACTCCACAAGGAAAGCTCGGATCTGAAAATGGTGTGAGAATTTGGCTTTCCAGACCCTGGGAAATATGAATATGTGTTTCTTTTTCATTTCTGAGCTCTTTGTCAAAAGTGAGGTTTTCTAGCTGAAATGAGTCCTAAGGCAAATTCTGAGATACGTCTTGGGCTAACTCCACAGGGAAAGCTCGGTTCTGAAAATGGTGTGAGATTTTGGCTTTCCAGACCCCAGGGAACACGAATATGTGTTTCCTTTTCATTTCTGAGCTCTGTGTCAATAGTGAGGTTTTCTGGCTGAATTCAGTCCTAAGGTAAATTCTGAGATACGTCTTGGGCTAACTCCACAGGGAAAGCTCGGATCTGAAAATGGTGTGAGAATTTGGCTTTCCAGACCGTGGGGAACATGAATATGTGTTTCTTTTTCATTTCTGAGCTCTGTGTCAAAAGTGAAGTTTTCTGGCTGAATTGATTTCAATGGCAGATTCTGAGATACGTCTTGGGCTAACTCCAAAGGGAATGCTCGGATCTGAAAATGCTGTTAGAATTCGGCTTCCAGACCCTATGGAACATGAATATGTGTTTCCTTTTCTTTTCTGAGCTCTTTGTCAAAAGTAAAGTTTTGTGGCTGAATTGATTTCAATGGCACATTCTGAGATACGTCTTGGGCTAACACCACAGGGAAAGCTCGGATCTGAAAATGTTGTTAGAATTCGGCTTTCCAGACCCTGGGGAACATGAATATGTGTTTCTTTCTAATTTCTGAGCTCTGTGTCAAAAGTGAAGTTTTCTGGCTGAATTGAGTTCAATGGTAAATTCTGAGATACGTCTTGGGCTAACTCCACAGGGAAAGCTCGGATCTGAAAATGGGGTGAGAATTTGGCTTTCCAGACCCTAGGGAATATGAATATGTGTTTCATTTTCATTTCTGAGCTCTTTGTCAAAAGTGAACTTTTCTGGCTGAAATGAGTCCTAAGGCAAATTCTGAGATACGTCTTGGGCAAACTCCTCAGGGAAAGCTCGGTTCTGAAAATGGTGTGAGATTTTGGCTTTCCAGACCCTGGGGAACATGAATATGTGTTTCTTTCTAATTTCAGAGCTCTGTGTCAAAAGTGAAGTTTTCTGGCTGAATTGAGTTCAATGGTAAATTCTGAGATACGTCTTGGGCTAACTCCACAGCGAAAGCTCGGATCTGAAAATGGGGTGAGAATTCGGCTTTCCAGACCCTAGGGAATATGAATATGTGTTTCATTTTCATTTCTGAGCTCTTTGTCAAAAGTGAAGTTTTCTGGCTGAAATGAGTCCTAAGGCAAATTCTGAGATACGTCTTGGGCAAACTCCTCAGGGAAAGCTCGGTTCTGAAAATGGTGTGAGATTTTGGCTTTCCAGACCCCAGGGAACTTGAATATGTGTTTCCTTTTCATTTCTGAGCTCTGTGTCAAAAGTGAGGTTTTTGGGCTGAATTCAGTCCTAAGGTAAATTCTGAGATTCGTCTTGAGCTAACTCCACAGGGAAAGCTCGGATCTGAAAATGGTGTGAGAATTCGGCTTTCCAGACCCTGGGGAACATGAATATGTGATTCCTTTTCATTTCTGAGTTCTGTGTCAAAAGTGAGGTTTTCGGGCTGAATTCAGTCCTAAGGTAAATTCTGAGATACGCCTAGGTCTAACTCTTCAAGGAAAGCTCGGATCTGAAAATGGTGTGAGATTTTGGCTTTCCAGACCCTGGGGAACATGAATGTGTGTTTCTTTTTCATTTCTGAGCTCTATGTCAAAAGTGAGGTTTTCTGGCTGAATTGAGGTCAATGGCAGATTCTGAGATACGTCTTCGGCTAACTCCACAAGGAAAGCTCGGATCTGAAAATGGTGTGAGAATTCGGCTTTCCAGACCCTGGGAAACATGAATATGTGTTTCTTTTTCATTTCTGAGCTCTGTGTCAAAAGTGAGGTTTTCTAGCTGAAATGAGTCCTAAGGCAAATTCTGAGATATGTCTTGGGCTAACTCCACAGGGAAAGTTCGGATCTGAAAATGGGGTGAGAATTGGGCTTTCCAGACCCTAGGGAATATGAATATTTGTTTCCTTTTCATTTCTGAGCTCTTTGTCAAAAGTGAAGTTTTCTAGCTGAAATGAGTCCTAAGGCAAATTCTGAGATATGTCTTGGGCTAACTCCACAGGGAAAGTTCGTATCTGAAAATGGGGTGAGAATTTGGCTTTCCAGACCCTAGGGAATATGAATATTTGTTTCCTTTTCATTTCTGAGCTCTGTGTCAAAAGTGAGGTTTTCTGGCTGAATTCAGTCCTAAGGTAAATTCTGAGATACGTCTTGAGCTAACTCCACAGGGAAAGCTCGGATCTGAAAATGGTGTGAGAATTCGGCTTTCCAGACCCTGGGGAACATGAATATGTGTTTCCTTTTCATTTCTGAGCTCTGTGTCAAAAGTGAGCTTTTCGGGTTGAATTCAGTCCTAAGGTAAATTCTGAGATACGTCTTGGGCTAACTCCTCAGGGAAAGCTCGGATCAGAAAATGGTGTGAGAATTCGGCTTTCCAGACCCCAGGGAATATGAATATGTGTTTCCTTTTCATTTCTGAGCTCTGTGTCAAAAGTGAGCTTTTCGGGTTGAATTCAGTCCTAAGGTAAATTCTGAGATACGTCTTGAGCTAACTCCACAGGGAAAGCTCGGATTTGAAAATGGTGTGACATTTTGGCTTTCCAGACCCTGGGGAACATGAATATGTGTTTCTTTTTCATTTCTGAGCTCTATGTCAAAAGTGAGGTTTTCTGGCTGAATTGAGTTCAATGGCAAATTCTGAGATACGTCTTGGGCTAACTCTACAGGGAAAGCTCGGAACTGAAAAGGGTGTGAGATATTGGCTTTCCAGACCCTAGGGAACATGAATATGTGTTTCCTTTTCATTTCTGAGTTCTGTGTCAAAAGTGAAGTTTTCTGGCTGAAATAAGCTCTAAGGCAAATTCTGAGATACGCCTTGGTCTAACTCCTCAAGGAAAGCTCGGATCTGAAAATGGTGTGTGATTTTGGCTTCCCATATCCTGGAAAACATGAATATATGTTTCCTTTTCATTTCTGAGCTCTGTGTCAAAAGTGAGGTTTTCTGGCTGAATTTAGTCCTAAGGCAAATTCTGTGAGGCTCCTTGGGCTAACTCCTCCAGGAAAGCTCGGATCTGAAAATAGTGTGTGATTTTGGATTCCCAGACCCTGGGAAACATGAATATGTGTTTCCTTTTCATTTCTGAGCTCTGTGTCAAAAGTGAGGTTTTCGGGCTGAATTCAGTCCTAAGGTTAATTCTGAGATACGTATTGGGCTAACTCCACAAGGAAAGCTCGGATCTGAAAATGGTGTGAGAATTTGGCTTTCCAGACCCTGGGAAATATGAATATGTGTTTCTTTTTCATTTCTGAGCTCTTTGTCAAAAGTGAGGTTTTCTAGCTGAAATGAGTCCTAAGGCAAATTCTGAGATACGTCTTGGGCTAACTCCACAGGGAAAGCTCGGTTCTGAAAATGGTGTGAGATTTTGGCTTTCCAGACCCCAGGGAACACGAATATGTGTTTCCTTTTCATTTCTGAGCTCTGTGTCAATAGTGAGGTTTTCTGGCTGAATTCAGTCCTAAGGTAAATTCTGAGATACGTCTTGGGCTAACTCCACAGGGAAAGCTCGGATCTGAAAATGGTGTGAGAATTTGGCTTTCCAGACCGTGGGGAACATGAATATGTGTTTCTTTTTCATTTCTGAGCTCTGTGTCAAAAGTGAAGTTTTCTGGCTGAATTGATTTCAATGGCAGATTCTGAGATACGTCTTGGGCTAACTCCAAAGGGAATGCTCGGATCTGAAAATGCTGTTAGAATTCGGCTTCCAGACCCTATGGAACATGAATATGTGTTTCCTTTTCTTTTCTGAGCTCTTTGTCAAAAGTAAAGTTTTGTGGCTGAATTGATTTCAATGGCACATTCTGAGATACGTCTTGGGCTAACACCACAGGGAAAGCTCGGATCTGAAAATGTTGTTAGAATTCGGCTTTCCAGACCCTGGGGAACATGAATATGTGTTTCTTTCTAATTTCTGAGCTCTGTGTCAAAAGTGAAGTTTTCTGGCTGAATTGAGTTCAATGGTAAATTCTGAGATACGTCTTGGGCTAACTCCACAGGGAAAGCTCGGATCTGAAAATGGGGTGAGAATTTGGCTTTCCAGACCCTAGGGAATATGAATATGTGTTTCATTTTCATTTCTGAGCTGTTTGTCAAAAGTGAAGTTTTCTGGCTGAAATGAGTCCTAAGGCAAATTCTGAGATACGTCTTGGGCAAACTCCTCAGGGAAAGCTCGGTTCTGAAAATGGTGTGAGATTTTGGCTTTCCAGACCCCAGGGAACTTGAATATGTGTTTCCTTTTCATTTCTGAGCTCTGTGTCAAAAGTGAGGTGTTTGGGCTGAATTCAGTCCTAAGGTAAATTCTGAGATTCGTCTTGAGCTAACTCCACAGGGAAAGCTCGGATCTGAAAATGGTGTGAGAATTCGGCTTTCCAGACCCTGGGGAACATGAATATGTGATTCCTTTTCATTTCTGAGCTCTGTGTCAAAAGTGAGGTTTTCGGGCTGAATTCAGTACTAAGGTAAATTCTGAGATACGTCTTCGGCTAACTCCACAAGGAAAGCTCGGATCTGAAAATGGTGTGAGAATTTGGCTTTCCAGACCCTGGGAAATATGAATATGTGTTTCTTTTTCATTTCTGAGCTCTTTGTCAAAAGTGAGGTTTTCTAGCTGAAATGAGTCCTAAGGCAAATTCTGAGATACGTCTTGGGCTAACTCCACAGGGAAAGCTCGGTTCTGAAAATGGTGTGAGATTTTGGCTTTCCAGACCCCAGGGAACACGAATATGTGTTTCCTTTTCATTTCTGAGCTCTGTGTCAAAAGTGAAGTTTTCTGGCTGAATTGATTTCAATGGCAGATTCTGAGATACGTCTTGTGCTAACTCCAAAGGGAATGCTCGGATCTGAAAATGCTGTTAGAATTCGGCTTCCAGACCCTATGGAACATGAATATGTGTTTCCTTTTCTTTTCTGAGCTCTTTGTCAAAAGTGAAGTTTTCTGGCTGAATTGATTTCAATGGCACATTCTGAGATACGTCTTGGGCTAACTTCACAGGGAAAGCTCGGATCTGAAAATGTTGTTAGAATTTGGCTTTCCAGACCCTGGGGAACATGAATATGTGTTTCTTTCTAATTTCTGAGCTCTGTGTCAAAAGTGAAGTTTTCTGGCTGAATTGAGTTCAATGGTAAATTCTGAGATACGTCTTGGGCTAACTCCACAGGGAAAGCTCGGATCTGAAAATGGGGTGAGAATTCGGCTTTCCAGACCCTAGGGAATATGAATGTGTGTTTCCTTTTCATTTCTGAGCTCTGTGTCAAAAGTGAAGTTTTCTGGTTGAAATGAGTCCTAAGGCAAATTCTGAGATACGTCTTGGGCTAACTCCTCCAGGAAAGCTGGGATCTGAAAATAGTGTGTGATTTTGGCTTCCGAGACCCTGGGAAACATGAATATGTGTTTCCTTTTCATTTCTGAGTTCTGTGTCAGAAGTGAAGTTTTCCGGTGAAATAAGCCCTAAGGCAAATTCTGAGATACGCCTTGATCTAACTCCTCAAGGAACGATCGGATCTGAAAATGGTGTGTGATTTTGGCTTTCCAGAACCTGGGAAACATGAATATATGTTTCCTTTTCATTTCTGAACTCTGTGTCAAAAGTGTGGTTTTCGGGTTGAATTCAGTCCTAAGGTAAATTCTGAGATACGTCTTGGGCTAACTCCAAAGGGAAAGCTCGGATCTGAAAATGGTGTGAGAATTCGGCTTTCCAGACCCTAGGGAACATGAATATGTGTTTCCTTTTCATTTCTGAGCTCTGTGTCAAAAGTGAAGTTTTCTGGCTGAATTCAGTCCTAAGGTAAATTCTGAGATACGTCTTGGGCTAACTCCAAAGGGAAAGCTCGGATCTGAAAATGGTGTGAGATTTTGGCTTTCCAGACCCGGGGGAACATGAATATGTGTTTCCTTTTCATTTCTGAGCTGTATGTCAAAACTGAAGTTTTCTGGCTGAATTGAGTTCAATGGCAGATTCTGATATACATCTTGGACTAACTCTTCAGGGAAAGCTCGGATCTGAAAATTATGTGAGATTTTGGCTTTCCAGACCCTGGGAAACATGAATATGTGTATCCTTTTCATTTCTGAGCTCTGTGTCAAAAGTGAAGTTTTCTGGCTGAAATGAGCCCTAAAGCAAATTCTGAGATACGCCTTGGTCTAAGTCCTCAAGGAAAGCTCGGATCTAAAAATGGTGTGAGAGTTCGGCTTTCCAGACCCTGGGGAACATGAATATGTGTTTCTTTTTCATTTTTGAGCTCTTTGTCAAAAGTGAAGTTTTGTGGCTGAATTGATTTCAATGGCACATTCTGAGATACGTCTTGGGCTAACTCCACAGGGAAAGCTCGGATCTGAAAATGTTGTTAGAATTCGGCTTTCAGACCCTGGGGAACATGAATATGTGTTTCTTTCTAATTTCAGAGCTCTGTGTCAAAAGTGAAGTTTTCTGGCTGAATTGAGTTCAATGGTAAATTCTGAGATACGTCTTGGGCTAACTCCACAGGGAAAGCTCGGATCTGAAAATGGGGTGAGAATTCGGCTTTCCAGACCCTAGGGAATATGAATATGTGTTTCATTTTCATTTCTGAGTTCTTTGTCAAAAGTGAAGTTTTCTGGCTGAAATGAGTCCTAAGGCAAATTCTGAGATACGTCTTGGGCAAACTCCTCAGGGAAAGCTCGGTTCTGAAAATGGTGTGAGATTTTGGCTTTCCAGACCCCAGGGAACTTGAATATGTGTTTCCTTTTCATTTCTGAGCTCTGTGTCAAAAGTGAGGTTTTTGGGCTGAATTCAGTCCTAAGGTAAATTCTGAGATTCGTCTTGAGCTAACTCCACAGGGAAAGCTCGGATCTGAAAATGGTGTGAGAATTCGGCTTTCCAGACCCTGGGGAACATGAATATGTGATTCCTTTTCATTTCTGAGCTCTGTGTCAAAAGTGAGGTTTTCGGGCTGAATTCAGTCCTAAGGTAAATTCTGAGATACGCCTAGGTCTAAATCTTCAAGGAAAGCTCGGATCTGAAAATGGTGTGAGATTTTGGCTTTCCAGACCCTGGGGAACATGAATGTGTGTTTCTTTTTCATTTCTGAGCTCTATGTCAAAAGTGAGGTTTTCTGGCTGAATTGAGGTCAATGGCAGATTCTGAGATACGTCTTGGGCTAACTCCACAAGGAAAGCTCGGATCTGAAAATGGTGTGAGAATTTGGCTTTCCAGACCCTGGGAAACATGAATATGTGTTTCTTTTTCATTTCTGGGCTCTGTGTCAAAAGTGAGGTTTTCTAGCTGAAATGAGTCCTAAGGCAAATTCTGAGATATGTCTTGGGCTAACTCCACAGGGAAAGTTCGGATCTGAAAATGGGGTGAGAATTTGGCTTTCCAGACCCTAGGGAATATGAATATTTGTTTCCTTTTCATTTCTGAGCTCTGTGTCAAAAGTGAGGTTTTCTGGCTGAATTCAGTCCTAAGGTAAATTCTGAGATACGTCTTGAGCTAACTCCACAGGGAAAGCTCAGATCTGAAAATGGTGTGAGAATTCGGCTTTCCAGACCCTGGGGAACATGAATATGTGTTTCCTTTTCATTTCTGAGCTCTGTGTCAAAAGTGAGCTTTTCGGGTTGAATTCAGTCCTAAGGTAAATTCTGAGATACGTCTTGGGCTAACTCCTCAGGGAAAGCTCGGATCAGAAAATGGTGTGAGAATTCGGCTTTCCAGACCCCAGGGAATATGAATATGTGTTTCCTTTTCATTTTTGAGCTCTGTGTCAAAAGTGAGCTTTTCGGGTTGAATTCAGTCCTAAGGTAAATTCTGAGATACGTCTTGAGCTAACTCCATAGGGAAAGCTCGGATTTGAAAATGGTGTGACATTTTGGCTTTCCAGACCGTGGGGAACATGAATATGTGTTTCTTTTTCATTTCTGAGCTCTGTGTCAAAAGTGAAGTTTTCTGGCTGAATTGATTTCAATGGCAGATTCTGAGATACGTCTTGGGCTAACTCCAAAGGGAATGCTCGGATCTGAAAATGCTGTTAGAATTCGGCTTCCAGACCCTATGGAACATGAATATGTGTTTCCTTTTCTTTTCTGAGCTCTTTGTCAAAAGTGAAGTTTTGTGGCTGAATTGATTTGAATGGCACATTCTGAGATACGTCTTGGGCTAACAAGACAGGGAAAGCTCGGATCTGAAAATGGTGTGAGAATTCGGCTTTCCAGACCCTGGGGAACATGAATATGTGTTTCTTTCTAATTTCTGAGCTCTGTGTCAAAAGTGAAGTTTTCTGGCTCAATTGAGTTCAATGGTAAATTCTGAGATACGTCTTGGGCTAACTCCACAGGGAAAGCTCGGATCTGAAAATGGGGTGAGAATTCGGCTTTCCAGACCCTAGGGAATATGAATATGTGTTTCATTTTCATTTCTGAGCTCTTTGTCAAAAGTGAAGTTTTCTGGCTGAAATGAGTCCTAAGGCAAATTCTGAGATACGTCTTGGGCAAACTCCTCAGGGAAAGCTCGGTTCTGAAAATGGTGTGAGATTTTGGCTTTCCAGACCCCAGGGAACTTGAATATGTGTTTCCTTTTCATTTCTGAGCTTTGTGTCAAAAGTGAGGTTTTTGGGCTGAATTCAGTCCTAAGGTAAATTCTGAGATTCGTCTTGAGCTAACTCCACAGGGAAAGCTCGGATCTGAAAATGGTGTGAGAATTCGGCTTTCCAGACCCTGGGGAACATGAATATGTGATTCCTTTTCATTTCTGAGCTCTGTGTCAAAAGTGAGGTTTTCGGGCTGAATTGAGTCCTAAGGCAAATTCTGAGATATGTCTTGGGCTAACTCCACAGGGAAAGTTCGGATCTGAAAATGGGGTGAGAATTTGGCTTTCCAGACCCTAGGGAATATGAATATTTGTTTCCTTTTCATTTCTGAGCTCTGTGTCAAAAGTGAGGTTTTCTGGCTGAATTTAGTCCTAAGGCAAATTCTGTGAGACTCCTTGGGCTAACTCCTCCAGGAAAGCTCGGATCTGAAAATAGTGTGTGATTTTGGATTCCCAGACCCTGGGAAACATGAATATGTGTTTCCTTTTCATTTCTGAGCTCTGTGTCAAAAGTGAGCTTTTCGGGTTGAATTCAGTCCTAAGGTAAATTCTGAGATACGTCTTGGGCTAACTCCTCAGGGAAAGCTCGGATCAGAAAATGGTGTGAGAATTCGGCTTTCCAGACCCCAGGGAATATGAATATGTGTTTCCTTTTCATTTCTGAGCTCTGTGTCAAAAGTGAGCTTTTCGGGTTGAATTCAGTCCTAAGGTAAATTCTGAGATACGTCTTGAGCTAACTCCACAGGGAAAGCTCGGATTTGAAAATGGTGTGACATTTTGGCTTTCCAGACCCTGGGGAACATGAATATGTGTTTCTTTTTCATTTCTGAGCTCTATGTCAAAAGTGAGGTTTTCTGGCTGAATTGAGTTCAATGGCAAATTCTGAGATACGTCTTGGGCTAACTCTACAGGGAAAGCTCGGAACTTAAAAGGGTGTGAGATATTGGCTTTCCAGACCCTAGGGAACATGAATATGTGTTTCCTTTTCATTTCTGAGTTCTGTGTCAAAAGTGAAGTTTTCTGGCTGAAATAAGCTCTAAGGCAAATTCTGAGATACGCCTTGGTCTAACTCCTCAAGGAAAGCTCGGATCTGAAAATGGTGTGTGATTTTGGCTTCCCATATCCTGGAAAACATGAATATATGTTTCCTTTTCATTTCTGAGCTCTGTGTCAAAAGTGAGGATTTCTGGCTGAATTTAGTCCTAAGGCAAATTCTGTGAGACTCCTTGGGCTAACTCCTCCAGGAAAGCTCGGATCTGAAAATAGTGTGTGATTTTGGATTCCCAGACCCTGGGAAACATGAATATGTGTTTCCTTTTCATTTCTGAGCTCTGTGTCAAAAGGGAGCTTTTCGGGTTGAATTCAGTCCTAAGGTAAATTCTGAGATACGTCTTGGGCTAACTCCACAGGGAAAGCTCGGATCTGAAAATGGGGTGAGAATTCGGCTTTCCAGACCCTAGGGAATATGAATATGTGTTTCATTTTCATTTCTGAGCTCTTTGTCAAAAGTGAAGTTTTCTGGCTGAAATGAGTCCTAAGGCAAATTCTGAGATACGTCTTGGGCAAACTCCTCAGGGAAAGCTCGGTTCTGAAAATGGTGTGAGATTTTGGCTTTCCAGACCCCAGGGAACTTGAATATGTGTTTCCTTTTCATTTCTGAGCTTTGTGTCAAAAGTGAGGTTTTTGGGCTGAATTCAGTCCTAAGGTAAATTCTGAGATTCGTCTTGAGCTAACTCCACAGGGAAAGCTCGGATCTGAAAATGGTGTGAGATATTGGCTTTCCAGACCCTGGGGAACATGAATATGTGATTCCTTTTCATTTCTGAGCTCTGTGTCAAAAGTGAGGTTTTCGGGCTGAATTGAGTCCTAAGGCAAATTCTGAGATATGTCTTGGGCTAACTCCACAGGGAAAGTTCGGATCTGAAAATGGGGTGAGAATTTGGCTTTCCAGACCCTAGGGAATATGAATATTTGTTTCCTTTTCATTTCTGAGCTCTGTGTCAAAAGTGAGGTTTTCTGGCTGAATTTAGTCCTAAGGCAAATTCTGTGAGACTCCTTGGGCTAACTCCTCCAGGAAAGCTCGGATCTGAAAATAGTGTGTGATTTTGGATTCCCAGACCCTGGGAAACATGAATATGTGTTTCCTTTTCATTTCTGAGCTCTGTGTCAAAAGGGAGCTTTTCGGGTTGAATTCAGTCCTAAGGTAAATTCTGAGATACGTCTTGGGCTAACTCCTCAGGGAAAGCTCGGATCAGAAAATGGTGTGAGAATTCGGCTTTCCAGACCCCAGGGAATATGAATATGTGTTTCCTTTTCATTTCTGAGCTCTGTGTCAAAAGTGAGCTTTTCGGGTTGAATTCAGTCCTAAGGTAAATTCTGAGATACGTCTTGAGCTAACTCCACAGGGAAAGCTCGGATTTGAAAATGGTGTGACATTTTGGCTTTCCAGACCCTGGGGAACATGAATATGTGTTTCTTTTTCATTTCTGAGCTCTATGTCAAAAGTGAGGTTTTCTGGCTGAATTGAGTTCAATGGCAAATTCTGAGATACGTCTTGGGCTAACTCTACAGGGAAAGCTCGGAACTGAAAAGGGTGTGAGATATTGGCTTTCCAGACCCTAGGGAACATGAATATGTGTTTCCTTTTCATTTCTGAGTTCTGTGTCAAAAGTGAAGTTTTCTGGCTGAAATAAGCTCTAAGGCAAATTCTGAGATACGCCTTGGTCTAACTCCTCAAGGAAAGCTCGGATCTGAAAATGGTGTGTGATTTTGGCTTCCCATATCCTGGAAAACATGAATATATGTTTCCTTTTCATTTCTGAGCTCTGTGTCAAAAGTGAGGTTTTCTGGCTGAATTTAGTCCTAAGGCAAATTCTGTGAGACTCCTTGGGCTAACTCCTCCAGGAAAGCTCGGATCTGAAAATAGTGTGTGATTTTGGATTCCCAGACCGTGGGAAACATGAATATGTGTTTCCTTTTCATTTCTGAGCTCTGTGTCAAAAGGGAGCTTTTCGGGTTGAATTCAGTCCTAAGGTAAATTCTGAGATACGTCTTGGGCTAACTCCTCAGGGAAAGCTCGGATCAGAAAATGGTGTGAGAATTCGGCTTTCCAGACCCCAGGGAATATGAATATGTGTTTCCTTTTCATTTCTGAGCTCTGTGTCAAAAGTGAGCTTTTCGGGTTGAATTCAGTCCTAAGGTAAATTCTGAGATACGTCTTGAGCTAACTCCACAGGGAAAGCTCGGATTTGAAAATGGTGTGACATTTTGGCTTTCCAGACCCTGGGGAACATGAATATGTGTTTCTTTTTCATTTCTGAGCTCTATGTCAAAAGTGAGGTTTTCTGGCTGAATTGAGTTCAATGGCAAATTCTGAGATACGTCTTGGGCTAACTCTACAGGGAAAGCTCGGAACTGAAAAGGGTGTGAGATATTGGCTTTCCAGACCCTAGGGAACATGAATATGTGTTTCCTTTTCATTTCTGAGTTCTGTGTCAAAAGTGAAGTTTTCTGGCTGAAATAAGCTCTAAGGCAAATTCTGAGATACGCCTTGGTCTAACTCCTCAAGGAAAGCTCGGATCTGAAAATGGTGTGTGATTTTGGCTTCCCATATCCTGGAAAACATGAATATATGTTTCCTTTTCATTTCTGAGCTCTGTGTCAAAAGTGAGGTTTTCTGGCTGAATTTAGTCCTAAGGCAAATTCTGTGAGACTCCTTGGGCTAACTCCTCCAGGAAAGCTCGGATCTGAAAATAGTGTGTGATTTTGGCTTTCCAGACCCTGGGAAACATGAATATGTGTTTCCTTTTCATTTCTGAGCTCTGTGTCAAAAGGGAGCTTTTCGGGTTGAATTCAGTCCTAAGGTAAATTCTGAGATACGTCTTGGGCTAACTCCTCAGGGAAAGCTCGGATCAGAAAATGGTGTGAGAATTCGGCTTTCCAGACCCCAGGGAATATGAATATGTGTTTCCTTTTCATTTCTGAGCTCTGTGTCAAAAGTGAGCTTTTCGGGTTGAATTCAGTCCTAAGGTAAATTCTGAGATACGTCTTGAGCTAACTCCACAGGGAAAGCTCGGATTTGAAAATGGTGTGACATTTTGGCTTTCCAGACCCTGGGGAACATGAATATGTGTTTCTTTTTCATTTCTGAGCTCTTTGTCAAAAGTGAAGTTTTCTGGCTGAAATGAGTCCTAAGGCAAATTCTGAGATACGTCTTGGGCAAACTCCTCAGGGAAAGCTCGGTTCTGAAAATGGTGTGAGATTTTGGCTTTCCAGACCCCAGGGAACTTGAATATGTGTTTCCTTTTCATTTCTGAGCTCTGTGTCAAAAGTGAGGTTTTCGGGCTGAATTCAGTCCTAAGGTAAATTCTGAGATACGCCTAGGTCTAACTCTTCAAGGAAAGCTCGGATCTGAAAATGGTGTGAGATTTTGGCTTTCCAGACCCCGGGGAACATGAATGTGTGTTTCTTTTTCATTTCTGAGCTCTATGTCAAAAGTGAGGTTTTCTGGCTGAATTGAGGTCAATGGCAGATTCTGAGATACGTCTTGGGCTAACTCCACAAGGAAAGCTCGGATCTGAAAATGGTGTGAGAATTCGGCTTTCCAGACCCTGGGAAACATGAATATGTGTTTCTTTTTCATTTCTGAGCTCTGTGTCAAAAGTGAGGTTTTCTAGCTGAAATGAGTCCTAAGGCAAATTCTGAGATATGTCTTGGGCTAACTCCACAGGGAAAGTTCGGATCTGATAATGGGGTGAGAATTCGGCTTTCCAGACCATAGGGAATATGAATATTTGTTTCCTTTTCATTTCTGAGCTCTTTGTCAAAAGTGAAGTTTTCTAGCTGAAATGAGTCCTAAGGCAAATTCTGAGATATGTCTTGGGCTAACTCCACAGGGAAAGTTCGTATCTGAAAATGGGGTGAGAATTTGGCTTTCCAGACCCTAGGGAATATGAATATTTGTTTCCTTTTCATTTCTGAGCTCTGTGTCAAAAGTGAGGTTTTCTGGCTGAATTCAGTCCTAAGGTAAATTCTGAGATACGTCTTGAGCTAACTCCAAAGGGAAAGCTCGGATCTGAAAATGGTGTGAGAATTCGGCTTTCCAGACCCTGGGGAACATGAATATGTGTTTCCTTTTCATTTCTGAGCTCTGTGTCAAAAGTGAGCTTTTCGGGTTGAATTCAGTCCTAAGGTAAATTCTGAGATACGTCTTGGGCTAACTCCTCAGGGAAAGCTCGGATCAGAAAATGGTGTGAGAATTCGGCTTTCCAGACCCCAGGGAATATGAATATGTGTTTCCTTTTCATTTCTGAGCTCTGTGTCAAAAGTGAGCTTTTCGGGTTGAATTCAGTCCTAAGGTAAATTCTGAGATACGTCTTGAGCTAACTCCACAGGGAAAGCTCGGATTTGAAAATGGTGTGACATTTTGGCTTTCCAGACCCTGGGGAACATGAATATGTGTTTCCTTTTCATTTCTGAGCTCTGTGTCAAAAGTGAGGATTTCTGGCTGAATTTAGTCCTAAGGCAAATTCTGTGAGACTCCTTGGGCTAACTCCTCCAGGAAAGCTCGGATCTGAAAATAGTGTGTGATTTTGGATTCCCAAACCCTGGGAAACATGAATATGTGTTTCCTTTTCATTTCTGAGCTCTGTGTCAAAAGGGAGCTTTTCGGGTTGAATTCAGTCCTAAGGTAAATTCTGAGATACGTCTTGGGCTAACTCCACAGGGAAAGCTCGGATCTGAAAATGGGGTGAGAATTCGGCTTTCCAGACCCTAGGGAATATGAATATGTGTTTCATTTTCATTTCTGAGCTCTTTGTCAAAAGTGAAGTTTTCTGGCTGAAATGAGTCCTAAGGCAAATTCTAAGATACGTCTTGGGCAAACTCCTCAGGGAAAGCTCGGTTCTGAAAATGGTGTGAGATTTTGGCTTTCCAGACCCCAGGGAACTTGAATATGTGTTTCCTTTTCATTTCTGAGCTTTGTGTCAAAAGTGAGGTTTTTGGGCTGAATTCAGTCCTAAGGTAAATTCTGAGATTCGTCTTGAGCTAACTCCACAGGGAAAGCTCGGATCTGAAAATGGTGTGAGAATTCGGCTTTCCAGACCCTGGGGAACATGAATATGTGATTCCTTTTCATTTCTGAGCTCTGTGTCAAAAGTGAGGTTTTCGGGCTGAATTGAGTCCTAAGGCAAATTCTGAGATATGTCTTGGGCTAACTCCACAGGGAAAGTTCGGATCTGAAAATGGGGTGAGAATTTGGCTTTCCAGACCCTAGGGAATATGAATATTTGTTTCCTTTTCATTTCTGAGCTCTGTGTCAAAAGTGAGGTTTTCTGGCTGAATTTAGTCCTAAGGCAAATTCTGTGAGACTCCTTGGGCTAACTCCTCCAGGAAAGCTCGGATCTGAAAATAGTGTGTGATTTTGGATTCCCAGACCCTGGGAAACATGAATATGTGTTTCCTTTTCATTTCTGAGCTCTGTGTCAAAAGTGAGCTTTTCGGGTTGAATTCAGTCCTAAGGTAAATTCTGAGATACGTCTTGGGCTAACTCCTCAGGGAAAGCTCGGATCAGAAAATGGTGTGAGAATTCGGCTTTCCCAGACCCAGGGAATATGAATATGTGTTTCCTTTTCATTTCTGAGCTCTGTGTCAAAAGTGAGCTTTTCGGGTTGAATTCAGTCCTAAGGTAAATTCTGAGATACGTCTTGAGCTAACTCCACAGGGAAAGCTCGGATTTGAAAATGGTGTGACATTTTGGCTTTCCAGACCCTGGGGAACATGAATATGTGTTTCTTTTTCATTTCTGAGCTCTATGTCAAAAGTGAGGTTTTCTGGCTGAATTGAGTTCAATGGCAAATTCTGAGATACGTCTTGGGCTAACTCTACAGGGAAAGCTCGGAACTTAAAAGGGTGTGAGATATTGGCTTTCCAGACCCTAGGGAACATGAATATGTGTTTCCTTTTCATTTCTGAGTTCTGTGTCAAAGTGAAGTTTTCTGGCTGAAATAAGCTCTAAGGCAAATTCTGAGATACGCCTTGGTCTAACTCCTCAAGGAAAGCTCGGATCTGAAAATGGTGTGTGATTTTGGCTTCCCATATCCTGGAAAACATGAATATATGTTTCCTTTTCATTTCTGAGCTCTGTGTCAAAAGTGAGGATTTCTGGCTGAATTTAGTCCTAAGGCAAATTCTGTGAGACTCCTTGGGCTAACTCCTCCAGGAAAGCTCGGATCTGAAAATAGTGTGTGATTTTGGATTCCCAGACCCTGGAAACATGAATATGTGTTTCCTTTTCATTTCTGAGCTCTGTGTCAAAAGGGAGCTTTTCGGGTTGAATTCAGTCCTAAGGTAAATTCTGAGATACGTCTTGGGCTAACTCCTCAGGGAAAGCTCGGATCAGAAAATGGTGTGAGAATTCGGCTTTCCAGACCCCAGGGAATATGAATATGTGTTTCCTTTTCATTTCTGAGCTCTGTGTCAAAAGTGAGCTTTTTGGGTTGAATTCAGTCCTAAGGTAAATTCTGAGATACGTCTTGAGCTAACTCCACAGGGAAAGCTCGGATTTTAAAATGGTGTGACATTTTGGCTTTCCAGACCCTGGGGAACATGATATGTGTTTCTTTTTCATTTCTGAGCTCTATGTCAAAAGTGAGGTTTTCTGGCTGAATTGAGTTCAATGGCAAATTCTGAGATACGTCTTGGGCTAACTCTACAGGGAAAGCTCGGAACTGAAAAGGGTGTGAGATATTGGCTTTCCAGACCCTAGGGAACATGAATATGTGTTTCCTTTTCATTTCTGAGCTCTGTGTCAAAAGTGAAGTTTTCTGGCTGAAATAAGCTCTAAGGCAAATTCTGAGATACGCCTTGGTCTAACTCCTCAAGGAAAGCTCGGATCTGAAAATGGTGTGTGATTTTGGCTTCCCATATCCTGGAAAACATGAATATATGTTTCCTTTTCATTTCTGAGCTCTGTGTCAAAAGTGAGGATTTCTGGCTGAATTTAGTCCTAAGGCAAATTCTGTGAGACTCCTTGGGCTAACTCCTCCAGGAAAGCTCGGATCTGAAAATAGTGTGTGATTTTGGATTCCCAGACCCTGGGAAACATGAATATGTGTTTCCTTTTCATTTCTGAGCTCTGTGTCAAAAGGGAGCTTTTCGGGTTGAATTCAGTCCTAAGGTAAATTCTGAGATACGTCTTGGGCTAACTCCTCAGGGAAAGCTCGGATCAGAAAATGGTGTGAGAATTCGGCTTTCCAGACCCCAGGGAATATGAATATGTGTTTCCTTTTCATTTCTGAGCTCTGTGTCAAAGTGAGCTTTTTGGGTTGAATTCAGTCCTAAGGTAAATTCTGAGATACGTCTTGAGCTAACTCCACAGGGAAAGCTCGGATTTTAAAATGGTGTGACATTTTGGGCTTTCCAGACCCTGGGGAACATGAATATGTGTTTCTTTTTCATTTCTGAGCTCTATGTCAAAAGTGAGGTTTTCTGGCTGAATTGAGTTCAATGGCAAATTCTGAGATACGTCTTGGGCTAACTCTACAGGAAAGCTCGGAACTGAAAAGGGTGTGAGATATTGGCTTTCCAGACCCTAGGGAACATGAATATGTGTTTCCTTTTCATTTCTGAGCTCTGTGTCAAAAGTGAAGTTTTCTGGCTGAAATAAGCTCTAAGGCAAATTCTGAGATACGCCTTGGTCTAACTCCTCAAGGAAAGCTCGGATCTGAAAATGGTGTGTGATTTTGGCTTCCCATATCCTGGAAAACATGAATATATGTTTCCTTTTCATTTCTGAGCTCTGTGTCAAAAGTGAGGATTTCTGGCTGAATTTAGTCCTAAGGCAAATTCTGTGAGACTCCTTGGGCTAACTCCTCCAGGAAAGCTCGGATCTGAAAATAGTGTGTGATTTTGGATTCCCAGACCCTGGGAAACATGAATATGTGTTCCTTTTCATTTCTGAGCTCTGTGTCAAAAGGGAGCTTTTCGGGTTGAATTCAGTCCTAAGGTAAATTCTGAGATACGTCTTGGGCTAACTCCTCAGGGAAAGCTCGGATCAGAAATGGGTGTGAGAATTCGGCTTTCCAGACCCCAGGGAATATGAATATGTGTTTCCTTTTCATTTCTGAGCTCTGTGTCAAAAGTGAGCTTTTTGGGTTGAATTCAGTCCTAAGGTAAATTCTGAGATACGTCTTGAGCTAACTCCACAGGGAAAGCTCGATTTTAAAATGGTGTGACATTTTGGCTTTCCAGACCTGGGGAACATGAATATGTGTTTCTTTTTCATTTCTGAGCTCTATGTCAAAAGTGAGGTTTTCTGGCTGAATTGAGTTCAATGGCAAATTCTGAGATACGTCTTGGGCTAACTCTACAGGGAAAGCTCGGAACTGAAAAGGGTGTGAGATATTGGCTTTCCAGACCCTAGGGAACATGAATATGTGTTTCCTTTTCATTTCTGAGTTCTGTGTCAAAAGTGAAGTTTTCTGGCTGAAATAAGCTCTAAGCAAATTCTGAGATACGCCTTGGTCTAACTCCTCAAGGAAAGCTCGGATCTGAAAATGGTGTGTGATTTTGGCTTCCCATATCCTGGAAAACATGAATATATGTTTCTTTTCATTTTGGCTCTGTCAGTTCTGAGCTCGTGTCAAAAGTGAGTTTTTTCTGGCTTATTTTAAGGTCTATGGTCAGGATTTCTGGTGATGAAGGACTGGACCTTGGGCTAACTCCTCCAGGAAAGCTCGGATCTGAAAATAGTGTGTGATTTTGGATTCCCAGACCGTGGGAAACATGAATATGTGTTTCCTTTTCATTTCTGAGCTCTGTGTCAAAAGGGAGCTTTTCGGGTTGAATTCAGTCCTAAGGTAAATTCTGAGATACGTCTTGGGCTAACTCCTCAGGGAAAGCTCGGATCAGAAAATGGTGTGAGAATTCGGCTTTCCAGACCCCAGGGAATATGAATATGTGTTTCCTTTTCATTTCTGAGCTCTGTGTCAAAAGTGAGCTTTTCGGGTTGAATTCAGTCCTAAGGTAAATTCTGAGATACGTCTTGAGCTAACTCCACAGGGAAAGCTCGGATTTGAAAATGGTGTGACATTTTGGCTTTCCAGACCCTGGGGAACATGAATATGTGTTTCTTTTTCATTTCTGAGCTCTTTGTCAAAAGTGAAGGTTTTCTGGCTGAAATGAGTCCTAAGGCAAATTCTGAGATACGTCTTGGGCAAACTCCTCAGGGGAAAGCTCGGTTCTGAAAATGGTGTGAGATTTTGGCTTTCCAGACCCCAGGGAACTTGAATATGTGTTTCCTTTTCATTTCTGAGCTCTGTGTCAAAAAGTGAGGTTTTCGGGCTGAATTCAGTCCTAAGGTAAATTCTGAGATACGCCTAGGTCTAACTCTTCAAGGAAAGCTCGGATCTGAAAATGGTGTGAGATTTTGGCTTTCCAGACCCTGGGGAACATGAATGTGTGTTTCTTTTTCATTTCTGAGCTCTATGTCAAAAGTGAGGTTTTCTGGCTGAATTGAGGGTCAATGGCAGATTCTGAGATACGTCTTGGGCTAACTCCACAAGGAAAGCTCGGATCTGAAAATGGTGTGAGAATTCGGCTTTCCAGACCCTGGGAAACATGAATATGTGTTTCTTTTTCATTTCTGAGCTCTGTGTCAAAAGTGAGGTTTTCTAGCTGAAATGAGTCCTAAGGCAAATTCTGAGATATGTCTTGGGCTAACTCCACAGGAAAGTTTCGGATCTGATAATGGGGTGAGAATTCGGCTTTCCAGACCATAGGGAATATGAATATTTGTTTCCTTTTCATTTCTGAGCTCTTTGTCAAAAGTGAAGTTTTCTAGCTGAAATGAGTCCTAAGGCAAATTCTGAGATATGTCTTGGGCTAACTCCACAGGGAAAGTTCGTATCTGAAAATGGGGTGAGAATTTGGCTTTCCAGACCCTAGGGAATATGAATATTTGTTTCCTTTTCATTTCTGAGCTCTGTGTCAAAAGTGAGGTTTTCTGGCTGAATTCAGTCCTAAGGTAAATTCTGAGATACGTCTTGAGCTAACTCCAAAGGGAAAGCTCGGATCTGAAAATGGTGTGAGAATTCGGCTTTCCAGACCCTGGGGAACATGAATATGTGTTTCCTTTTCATTTCTGAGCTCTGTGTCAAAAGTGAGCTTTTCGGGGTTGAATTCAGTCCTAAGGTAAATTCTGAGATACGTCTTGGGCTAACTCCTCAGGGAAAGCTCGGATCAGAAAATGGTGTGAGAATTCGGCTTTCCAGACCCCAGGGAATATGAATATGTGTTTCCTTTTCATTTCTGAGCTCTGTGTCAAAAGTGAGCTTTTCGGGTTGAATTCAGTCCTAAGGTAAATTCTGAGATACGTCTTGAGCTAACTCCACAGGGAAAGCTCGGATTTGAAAATGGTGTGACATTTTGGCTTTCCAGACCCTGGGGAACATGAATATGTGTTTCTTTTTCATTTCTGAGCTCTATGTCAAAAGTGAGGTTTTCTGGCTGAATTGAGTTCAATGGCAAATTCTGAGATACGTCTTGGGCTAACTCTACAGGGAAAGCTCGGAACTGAAAAGGGTGTGAGATATTGGCTTTCCAGACCCTAGGGAACATGAATATGTGTTTCCTTCTCATTTCTGAGTTCTGTGTCAAAAGTGAAGTTTTCTGCTGAAATAAGCTCTAAGGCAAATTCTGAGATACGCCTTGGTCTAACTCCTCAAGGAAAGCTCGGATCTGAAAATGGTGTGTGATTTTGGCTTCCCATATCCTGGAAAACATGAATATATGTTTCCTTTTCATTTCTGAGCTCTGTGTCAAAAGTGAGGTTTTCTGGCTGAATTTAGTCCTAAGGCAAATTCTGTGAGACTCCTTGGGCTAACTCCTCCAGGAAAGCTCGGATCTGAAAATAGTGTGTGATTTTGGATTCCCAGACCCTGGGAAACATGAATATGTGTTTCCTTTTCATTTCTGAGCTCTGTGTCAAAAGGGAGCTTTTCGGGTTGAATTCAGTCCTAAGGTAAATTCTGAGATACGTCTTGGGCTAACTCCTCAGGGAAAGCTCGGATCAGAAAATGGTGTGAGAATTCGGCTTTCCAGACCCCAGGGAATATGAATATGTGTTTCCTTTTCATTTCTGAGCTCTGTGTCAAAAGTGAGCTTTTCGGGTTGAATTCAGTCCTAAGGTAAATTCTGAGATACGTCTTGAGCTAACTCCACAGGGAAAGCTCGGATTTGAAAATGGTGTGACATTTTGGCTTTCCAGACCCTGGGGAACATGAATATGTGTTTCTTTTTCATTTCTGAGCTCTATGTCAAAAGTGAGGTTTTCTGGCTGAATTGAGTTCAATGGCAAATTCTGAGATACGTCTTGGGCTAACTCTACAGGGAAAGCTCGGAACTGAAAAGGGTGTGAGATATTGGCTTTCCAGACCCTAGGGAACATGAATATGTGTTTCCTTTTCATTTCTGAGTTCTGTGTCAAAAGTGAAGTTTTCTGGCTGAAATAAGCTCTAAGGCAAATTCTGAGATACGCCTTGGTCTAACTCCTCAAGGAAAGCTCGGATCTGAAAATGGTGTGTGATTTTGGCTTCCCATATCCTGGAAAACATGAATATATGTTTCCTTTTCATTTCTGAGCTCTGTGTCAAAAGTGAGGTTTTCTGGCTGAATTTAGTCCTAAGGCAAATTCTGTGAGACTCCTTGGGCTAACTCCTCCAGGAAAGCTCGGATCTGAAAATAGTGTGTGATTTTGGATTCCCAGACCCTGGGAAACATGAATATGTGTTTCCTTTTCATTTCTGAGCTCTGTGTCAAAAGTGAGCTTTTCGGGTTGAATTCAGTCCTAAGGTAAATTCTGAGATACGTCTTGGGCTAACTCCTCAGGGAAAGCTCGGATCAGAAAATGGTGTGAGAATTCGGCTTTCCAGACCCCAGGGAATATGAATATGTGTTTCCTTTTCATTTCTGAGCTCTGTGTCAAAAGTGAGCTTTTCGGGTTGAATTCAGTCCTAAGGTAAATTCTGAGATACGTCTTGAGCTAACTCCACAGGGAAAGCTCGGATTTGAAAATGGTGTGACATTTTGGCTTTCCAGACCCTGGGGAACATGAATATGTGTTTCTTTTTCATTTCTGAGCTCTATGTCAAAAGTGAGGTTTTCTGGCTGAATTGAGTTCAATGGCAAATTCTGAGATACGTCTTGGGCTAACTCTACAGGGAAAGCTCGGAACTGAAAAGGGTGTGAGATATTGGCTTTCCAGACCCTAGGGAACATGAATATGTGTTTCCTTTTCATTTCTGAGTTCTGTGTCAAAAGTGAAGTTTTCTGGCTGAAATAAGCTCTAAGGCAAATTCTGAGATACGCCTTGGTCTAACTCCTCAAGGAAAGCTCGGATCTGAAAATGGTGTGTGATTTTGGCTTCCCATATCCTGGAAAACATGAATATATGTTTCCTTTTCATTTCTGAGCTCTGTGTCAAAAGTGAGGTTTTCTGGCTGAATTTAGTCCTAAGGCAAATTCTGTGAGACTCCTTGGGCTAACTCCTCCAGGAAAGCTCGGATCTGAAAATAGTGTGTGATTTTGGCTTTCCAGACCCTGGGAAACATGAATATGTGTTTCCTTTTCATTTCTGAGCTCTGTGTCAAAAGGGAGCTTTTCGGGTTGAATTCAGTCCTAAGGTAAATTCTGAGATACGTCTTGGGCTAACTCCTCAGGGAAAGCTCGGATCAGAAAATGGTGTGAGAATTCGGCTTTCCAGACCCCAGGGAATATGAATATGTGTTTCCTTTTCATTTCTGAGCTCTGTGTCAAAAGTGAGCTTTTCGGGTTGAATTCAGTCCTAAGGTAAATTCTGAGATACGTCTTGAGCTAACTCCACAGGGAAAGCTCGGATTTGAAAATGGTGTGACATTTTGGCTTTCCAGACCCTGGGGAACATGAATATGTGTTTCTTTTTCATTTCTGAGCTCTTTGTCAAAAGTGAAGTTTTCTGGCTGAAATGAGTCCTAAGGCAAATTCTGAGATACGTCTTGGGCAAACTCCTCAGGGAAAGCTCGGTTCTGAAAATGGTGTGAGATTTTGGCTTTCCAGACCCCAGGGAACTTGAATATGTGTTTCCTTTTCATTTCTGAGCTCTGTGTCAAAAGTGAGGTTTTCGGGCTGAATTCAGTCCTAAGGTAAATTCTGAGATACGCCTAGGTCTAACTCTTCAAGGAAAGCTCGGATCTGAAAATGGTGTGAGATTTTGGCTTTCCAGACCCTGGGGAACATGAATGTGTGTTTCTTTTTCATTTCTGAGCTCTATGTCAAAAGTGAGGTTTTCTGGCTGAATTGAGGTCAATGGCAGATTCTGAGATACGTCTTGGGCTAACTCCACAAGGAAAGCTCGGATCTGAAAATGGTGTGAGAATTCGGCTTTCCAGACCCTGGGAAACATGAATATGTGTTTCTTTTTCATTTCTGAGCTCTGTGTCAAAAGTGAGGTTTTCTAGCTGAAATGAGTCCTAAGGCAAATTCTGAGATATGTCTTGGGCTAACTCCACAGGGAAAGTTCGGATCTGATAATGGGGTGAGAATTCGGCTTTCCAGACCATAGGGAATATGAATATTTGTTTCCTTTTCATTTCTGAGCTCTTTGTCAAAAGTGAAGTTTTCTAGCTGAAATGAGTCCTAAGGCAAATTCTGAGATATGTCTTGGGCTAACTCCACAGGGAAAGTTCGTATCTGAAAATGGGGTGAGAATTTGGCTTTCCAGACCCTAGGGAATATGAATATTTGTTTCCTTTTCATTTCTGAGCTCTGTGTCAAAAGTGAGGTTTTCTGGCTGAATTCAGTCCTAAGGTAAATTCTGAGATACGTCTTGAGCTAACTCCAAAGGGAAAGCTCGGATCTGAAAATGGTGTGAGAATTCGGCTTTCCAGACCCTGGGGAACATGAATATGTGTTTCCTTTTCATTTCTGAGCTCTGTGTCAAAAGTGAGCTTTTCGGGTTGAATTCAGTCCTAAGGTAAATTCTGAGATACGTCTTGGGCTAACTCCTCAGGGAAAGCTCGGATCAGAAAATGGTGTGAGAATTCGGCTTTCCAGACCCCAGGGAATATGAATATGTGTTTCCTTTTCATTTCTGAGCTCTGTGTCAAAAGTGAGCTTTTCGGGTTGAATTCAGTCCTAAGGTAAATTCTGAGATACGTCTTGAGCTAACTCCACAGGGAAAGCTCGGATTTGAAAATGGTGTGACATTTTGGCTTTCCAGACCCTGGGGAACATGAATATGTGTTTCTTTTTCATTTCTGAGCTCTATGTCAAAAGTGAGGTTTTCTGGCTGAATTGAGTTCAATGGCAAATTCTGAGATACGTCTTGGGCTAACTCTACAGGGAAAGCTCGGAACTGAAAAGGGTGTGAGATATTGGCTTTCCAGACCCTAGGGAACATGAATATGTGTTTCCTTCTCATTTCTGAGTTCTGTGTCAAAAGTGAAGTTTTCTGGCTGAAATAAGCTCTAAGGCAAATTCTGAGATACGCCTTGGTCTAACTCCTCAAGGAAAGCTCGGATCTGAAAATGGTGTGTGATTTTGGCTTCCCATATCCTGGAAAACATGAATATATGTTTCCTTTTCATTTCTGAGCTCTGTGTCAAAAGTGAGGTTTTCTGGCTGAATTTAGTCCTAAGGCAAATTCTGTGAGACTCCTTGGGCTAACTCCTCCAGGAAAGCTCAGATCTGAAAATAGTGTGTGATTTTGGATTCCCAGACCCTGGGAAACATGAATATGTGTTTCCTTTTCATTTCTGAGCTCTGTGTCAAAAGTGAAGTTTTCCGGCTGAAATGAGTCCTAAGGCTAATTCTGAGATACTCCTTGGTCTAACTCCTCAGGGAAAGCTCGGACCTAAAAATGGTGTATGATTTTGGCTTTCCAGACCCTGGGAAACATGAATATGTGTTTCTTTTTCATTTCTTTACTCTGTGTCAAAAGTGAGGTTTTCTAGCTGAAATGAGTCCTAAGGCAAATTCTGAGATACGTCTTGGGCAAACTCCTCAGGGAAAGCTCGGTTCTGAAAATGGTGTGAGATTTTGGCTTTCCAGACCCCAGGGAACTTGAATATGTGTTTCCTTTTCATTTCTGAGCTCTGGGTCAAAAGTGAGGTTTTTGGGCTGAATTCAGTCCTAAGGTAAATTCTGAGATTCGTCTTGAGCTAACTCCACAGGGAAAGCTCGGATCTGAAAATGGTGTGAGAATTCGGCTTTCCAGACCCTGGGGAACATGAATATGTGATTCCTTTTCATTTCTGAGCTCTGTGTCAAAAGTGAGGTTTTCGGGCTGAATTGATTTCAATGGCAGATTCTGAGATACGTCTTGGGCTAACTCCAAAGGGAATGCTAGGATCTGAAAATGCTGTTAGAATTCGGCTTCCAGACCCTATGGAACATGAATATGTGTTTCCTTTTCTTTTCTGAGCTCTTTGTCAAAAGTGAAGTTTTGTGGCTGAATTGATTTCAATGGCACATTCTGAGATACGTCTTGGGCTAACTCCACAGGAAAAGCTCGGATCTGAAAACGTTGTTAGAATTCGGCTTTCCAGACCCTGGGGAACATGAATATGTGTTTCTTTCTAATTTCAGAGCTCTGTGTCAAAAGTGAAGTTTTCTGGCTGAATTGAGTTCAATGGTAAATTCTGAGATACGTCTTGGGCTAACTCCACAGGGAAAGCTCGGATCTGAAAATGGGGTGAGAATTCGGCTTTCCAGACCCTAGGGAATATGAATATGTGTTTCATTTTCATTTCTGAGCTCTTTGTCAAAAGTGAAGTTTTCTGGCTGAAATGAGTCCTAAGGCAAATTCTGAGATACGTCTTGGGCAAACTCCTCAGGGAAAGCTCGGTTCTGAAAATGGTGTGAGATTTTGGCTTTCCAGACCCCAGGGAACTTGAATATGTGTTTCCTTTTCATTTCTGAGCTCTGTGTCAAAAGTGAGGTTTTTGGGCTGAATTCAGTCCTAAGGTAAATTCTGAGATTCGTCTTGAGCTAACTCCACAGGGAAAGCTCGGATCTGAAAATGGTGTGAGAATTCGGCTTTCCAGACCCTGGGGAACATGAATATGTGATTCCTTTTCATTTCTGAGTTCTGTGTCAAAAGTGAGGTTTTCGGGCTGAATTCAGTCCTAAGGTAAATTCTGAGATACGCCTAGGTCTAACTCTTCAAGTAAAGCTCGGATCTGAAAATGGTGTGAGATTTTGGCTTTCCAGACCCTGGGGAACATGAATGTGTGTTTCTTTTTCATTTCTGAGCTCTATGTCAAAAGTGAGGTTTTCTGGCTGAATTGAGGTCAATGGCAGATTCTGAGATACGTCTTGGGCTAACTCCACAAGGAAAGCTCAGATCTGAAAATGGTGTGAGAATTCGGCTTTCCAGACCCTGGGAAACATGAATATGTGTTTCTTTTTCATTTCTGAGCTCTGTGTCAAAAGTGAGGTTTTCTAGCTGAAATGAGTCCTAAGGCAAATTCTGAGATATGTCTTGGGCTAACTCCACAGGGAAAGTTCGGATCTGAAAATGGGGTGAGAATTCAGCTTTCCAGACCCTAGGGAATATGAATATTTGTTTCCTTTTCATTTCTGAGCTCTTTGTCAAAAGTGAAGTTTTCTAGCTGAAATGAGTCCTAAGGCAAATTCTGAGATATGTCTTGGGCTAACTCCACAGGGAAAGTTCGTATCTGAAAATGGGGTGAGAATTTGGCTTTCCAGACCCTAGGGAATATGAATATTTGTTTCCTTTTCATTTCTGAGCTCTGTGTCAAAAGTGAGGTTTTCTGGCTGAATTCAGTCCTAAGGTAAATTCTGAGATACGTCTTGAGCTAACTCCACAGGGAAAGCTCGGATCTGAAAATGGTGTGAGAATTCGGCTTTCCAGACCCTGGGGAACATGAATATGTGTTTCCTTTTCATTTCTGAGCTCTGTGTCAAAAGTGAGCTTTTCGGGTTGAATTCAGTCCTAAGGTAAATTCTGAGATACGTCTTGGGCTAACTCCTCAGGGAAAGCTCGGATCAGAAAATGGTGTGAGAATTCGGCTTTCCAGACCCCAGGGAATATGAATATGTGTTTCCTTTTCATTTCTGAGCTCTGTGTCAAAAGTGAGCTTTTCGGGTTGAATTCAGTCCTAAGGTAAATTCTGAGATACGTCTTGAGCTAACTCCACAGGGAAAGCTCGGATTTGAAAATGGTGTGACATTTTGGCTTTCCAGACCCTGGGGAACATGAATATGTGTTTCTTTTTCATTTCATAGCTCTATGTCAAAAGTGAGGTTTTCTGGCTGAATTGAGTTCAATGGCAAATTCTGAGATACGTCTTGGGCTAACTCTACAGGGAAAGCTCGGAACTGAAAAGGGTGTGAGATATTGGCTTTCCAGACCCTAGGGAACATGAATATGTGTTTCCTTCTCATTTCTGAGTTCTGTGTCAAAAGTGAAGTTTTCTGGCTGAAATAAGCTCTAAGGCAAATTCTGAGATACGCCTTGGTCTAACTCCTCAAGGAAAGCTCGGATCTGAAAATGGTGTGTGATTTTGGCTTCCCATATCCTGGAAAACATGAATATATGTTTCCTTTTCATTTCTGAGCTCTGTGTCAAAAGTGAGGTTTTCTGGCTGAATTTAGTCCTAAGGCAAATTCTGTGAGACTCCTTGGGCTAACTCCTCCAGGAAAGCTCGGATCTGAAAATAGTGTGTGATTTTGGATTCCCAGACCCTGGGAAACATGAATATGTGTTTCCTTTTCATTTCTGAGCTCTGTGTCAAAAGTGAAGTTTTCCGGCTGAAATGAGTCCTAAGGCTAATTCTGAGATACTCCTTGGTCTAACTCCTCAGGGAAAGCTCGGTTCTGAAAATGGTGTGAGATTTTGGCTTTCCAGACCCCAGGGAACTTGAATATGTGTTTCCTTTTCATTTCTGAGCTCTGGGTCAAAAGTGAGGTTTTTGGGCTGAATTCAGTCCTAAGGTAAATTCTGAGATTCGTCTTGAGCTAACTCCACAGGGAAAGCTCGGATCTGAAAATGGTGTGAGAATTTGGCTTTCCAGACCCTGGGGAATATGAATATGTGATTCCTTTTCATTTCTGAGCTCTGTGTCAAAAGTGAGGTTTTCGGGCTGAATTCAATCCTAAGGTTAATTCTGAGATACGTCTTGGGCTAACTCCACAAGGAAAGCTCGGATCTGAAAATGGTGTGAGAATTTGGCTTTCCAGACCCTGGGAAATATGAATATGTGTTTCTTTTTCATTTCTGAGCTCTTTGTCAAAAGTGAGGTTTTCTAGCTGAAATGAGTCCTAAGGCAAATTCTGAGATACGTCTTGGGCTAACTCCACAGGGAAAGCTCGGTTCTGAAAATGGTGTGAGATTTTGGCTTTCCAGACCCCAGGGAACACGAATATGTGTTTCCTTTTCATTTCTGAGCTCTGTGTCAATAGTGAGGTTTTCTGGCTGAATTCAGTCCTAAGGTAAATTCTGAGATACGTATTGGGCTAACTCCACAGGGAAAGCTCGGATCTGAAAATGGTGTGAGAATTTGGCTTTCCAGACCGTGGGGAACATGAATATGTGTTTCTTTTTCATTTCTGAGCTCTGTGTCAAAAGTGAAGTTTTCTGGCTGAATTGATTTCAATGGCAGATTCTGAGATACGTCTTGGGCTAACTCCAAAGGGAATGCTCGGATCTGAAAATGCTGTTAGAATTCGGCTTCCAGACCCTATGGAACATGAATATGTGTTTCCTTTTCTTTTCTGAGCTCTTTGTCAAAAGTAAAGTTTTGTGGCTGAATTGATTTCAATGGCACATTCTGAGATACGTCTTGGGCTAACACCACAGGGAAAGCTCGGATCTGAAAATGTTGTTAGAATTCGGCTTTCCAGACCCTGGGGAACATGAATATGTGTTTCTTTCTAATTTCTGAGCTCTGTGTCAAAAGTGAAGTTTTCTGGCTGAATTGAGTTCAATGGTAAATTCTGAGATACGTCTTGGGCTAACTCCACAGGGAAAGCTCGGATCTGAAAATGGGGTGAGAATTTGGCTTTCCAGACCCTAGGGAATATGAATATGTGTTTCATTTTCATTTCTGAGCTCTTTGTCATAAGTGAACTTTTCTGGCTGAAATGAGTCCTAAGGCAAATTCTGAGATACGTCTTGGGCAAACTCCTCAGGGAAAGCTCGGTTCTGAAAATGGTGTGAGATTTTGGCTTTCCAGACCCTGGGGAACATGAATATGTGTTTCTTTCTAATTTCTGAGCTCTTTGTCAAAAGTGAGGTTTTCTGGCTGAAATGAGTCCTAAGGCAAATTCTGAGATACGTCTTGGGCAAACTCCTCAGGGAAAGCTCGGTTCTGAAAATGGTGTGAGATTTTGGCTTTCCAGACCCCAGGGAACTTGAATATGTGTTTCCTTTTCATTTCTGAGCTCTGTGTCAAAAGTGAGGTTTTTGGGCTGAATTCAGTCCTAAGGTAAATTCTGAGATTCGTCTTGAGCTAACTCCACAGGGAAAGCTCGGATCTGAAAATGGTGTGAGAATTTGGCTTTCCAGACCCTGGGGAACATGAATATGTGATTCCTTTTCATTTCTGAGTTCTGTGTCAAAAGTGAGGTTTTCGGGCTGAATTCAGTCCTAAGGTAAATTCTGAGATACGCCTAGGTCTAACTCTTCAAGGAAAGCTCGGATCTGAAAATGGTGTGAGATTTTGGCTTTCCAGACCCTGGGGAACATGAATGTGTGTTTCTTTTTCATTTCTGAGCTCTATGTCAAAAGTGAGGTTTTCTGGCTGAATTGAGGTCAATGGCAGATTCTGAGATACGTCTTCGGCTAACTCCACAAGGAAAGCTCGGATCTGAAAATGGTGTGAGAATTCGGCTTTCCAGACCCTGGGAAACATGAATATGTGTTTCTTTTTCATTTCTGAGCTCTGTGTCAAAAGTGAGGTTTTCTAGCTGAAATGAGTCCTAAGGCAAATTCTGAGATATGTCTTGGGCTAACTCCACAGGGAAAGTTCGGATCTGAAAATGGGGTGAGAATTGGGCTTTCCAGACCCTAGGGAATATGAATATTTGTTTCCTTTTCATTTCTGAGCTCTTTGTCAAAAGTGAAGTTTTCTAGCTGAAATGAGTCCTAAGGCAAATTCTGAGATATGTCTTGGGCTAACTCCACAGGGAAAGTTCGTATCTGAAAATGGGGTGAGAATTTGGCTTTCCAGACCCTAGGGAATATGAATATTTGTTTCCTTTTCATTTCTGAGCTCTGTGTCAAAAGTGAGGTTTTCTGGCTGAATTCAGTCCTAAGGTAAATTCTGAGATACGTCTTGAGCTAACTCCACAGGGAAAGCTCGGATCTGAAAATGGTGTGAGAATTCGGCTTTCCAGACCCTGGGGAACATGAATATGTGTTTCCTTTTCATTTCTGAGCTCTGTGTCAAAAGTGAGCTTTTCGGGTTGAATTCAGTCCTAAGGTAAATTCTGAGATACGTCTTGGGCTAACTCCTCAGGGAAAGCTCGGATCAGAAAATGGTGTGAGAATTCGGCTTTCCAGACCCCAGGGAATATGAATATGTGTTTCCTTTTCATTTCTGAGCTCTGTGTCAAAAGTGAGCTTTTCCTGTTGAATTCAGTCCTAAGGTAAATTCTGAGATACGTCTTGAGCTAACTCCACAGGGAAAGCTCGGATTTGAAAATGGTGTGACATTTTGGCTTTCCAGACCCTGGGGAACATGAATATGTGTTTCTTTTTCATTTCTGAGCTCTATGTCAAAAGTGAGGTTTTCTGGCTGAATTGAGTTCAATGGCAAATTCTGAGATACGTCTTGGGCTAACTCTACAGGGAAAGCTCGGAACTGAAAAGGGTGTGAGATATTGGCTTTCCAGACCCTAGGGAACATGAATATGTGTTTCCTTTTCATTTCTGAGTTCTGTGTCAAAAGTGAAGTTTTCTGGCTGAAATAAGCTCTAAGGCAAATTCTGAGATACGCCTTGGTCTAACTCCTCAAGGAAAGCTCGGATCTGAAAATGGTGTGTGATTTTGGCTTCCCATATCCTGGAAAACATGAATATATGTTTCCTTTTCATTTCTGAGCTCTGTGTCAAAAGTGAGGTTTTCTGGCTGAATTTAGTCCTAAGGCAAATTCTGTGAGACTCCTTGGGCTAACTCCTCCAGGAAAGCTCGGATCTGAAAATAGTGTGTGATTTTGGATTCCCAGACCCTGGGAAACATGAATATGTGTTTCCTTTTCATTTCTGAGCTCTGTGTCAAAAGTGAGGTTTTCGGGCTGAATTCAGTCCTAAGGTTAATTCTGAGATACGTCTTGGGCTAACTCCACAAGGAGAGCTCGGATCTGAAAATGGTGTGAGAATTTGGCTTTCCAGACCCTGGGAAATATGAATATGTGTTTCTTTTTCATTTCTGAGCTCTTTGTCAAAAGTGAGGTTTTCTAGCTGAAAAGAGTCCTAAGGCAAATTCTGAGATACGTCTTGGGCTAACTCCACAGGGAAAGCTCGGTTCTGAAAATGGTGTGAGATTTTGGCTTTCCAGACCCCAGGGAACACGAATATGTGTTTCCTTTTCATTTCTGAGCTCTGTGTCAATAGTGAGGTTTTCTGGCTGAATTCAGTCCTAAGGTAAATTCTGAGATACGTCTTGGGCTAACTCCACAGGGAAAGCTCGGATCTGAAAATGGTGTGAGAATTTGGCTTTCCAGACCGTGGGGAACATGAATATGTGTTTCTTTTTCATTTCTGAGCTCTGTGTCAAAAGTGAAGTTTTCTGGCTGAATTGATTTCAATGGCAGATTCTGAGATACGTCTTGGGCTAACTCCAAAGGGAATGCTCGGATCTGAAAATGCTGTTAGAATTTGGCTTCCAGACCCTATGGAACATGAATATGTGTTTCCTTTTCTTTTCTGAGCTCTTTGTCAAAAGTAAAGTTTTGTGGCTGAATTGATTTCAATGGCACATTCTGAGATACGTCTTGGGCTAACACCACAGGGAAAGCTCGGATCTGAAAATGTTGTTAGAATTCGGCTTTCCAGACCCTGGGGAACATGAATATGTGTTTCTTTCTAATTTCTGAGCTCTGTGTCAAAAGTGAAGTTTTCTGGCTGAATTGAGTTCAATGGTAAATTCTGAGATACGTCTTGGGCTAACTCCACAGGGAAAGCTCGGATCTGAAAATGGGGTGAGAATTTGGCTTTCCAGACCCTAGGGAATATGAATATGTGTTTCATTTTCATTTCTGAGCTGTTTGTCAAAAGTGAAGTTTTCTGGCTGAAATGAGTCCTAAGGCAAATTCTGAGATACGTCTTGGGCTAACTCCTCAGGGAAAGCTCGGTTCTGAAAATGGTGTGAGATTTTGGCTTTCCAGACCCCAGGGAACTTGAATATGTGTTTCCTTTTCATTTCTGAGCTCTGTGTCAAAAGTGAGGTGTTTGGGCTGAATTCAGTCCTAAGGTAAATTCTGAGATTCGTCTTGAGCTAACTCCACAGGGAAAGCTCGGATCTGAAAATGGTGTGAGAATTCGGCTTTCCAGACCCTGGGGAACATGAATATGTGATTCCTTTTCATTTCTGAGCTCTGTGTCAAAAGTGAGGTTTTCGGGCTGAATTCAGTACTAAGGTAAATTCTGAGATACGTCTTCGGCTAACTCCACAAGGAAAGCTCGGATCTGAAAATGGTGTGAGAATTTGGCTTTCCAGACCCTGGGAAATATGAATATGTGTTTCTTTTTCATTTCTGAGCTCTTTGTCAAAAGTGAGGTTTTCTAGCTGAAATGAGTCCTAAGGCAAATTCTGAGATACGTCTTGGGCTAACTCCACAGGGAAAGCTCGGTTCTGAAAATGGTGTGAGATTTTGGCTTTCCAGACCCCAGGGAACACGAATATGTGTTTCCTTTTCATTTCTGAGCTCTGTGTCAAAAGTGAAGTTTTCTGGCTGAATTGATTTCAATGGCAGATTCTGAGATACGTCTTGTGCTAACTCCAAAGGGAATGCTCGGATCTGAAAATGCTGTTAGAATTCGGCTTCCAGACCCTATGGAACATGAATATGTGTTTCCTTTTCTTTTCTGAGCTCTTTGTCAAAAGTGAAGTTTTCTGGCTGAATTGATTTCAATGGCACATTCTGAGATACGTCTTGGGCTAACTTCACAGGGAAAGCTCGGATCTGAAAATGTTGTTAGAATTCGGCTTTCCAGACCCTGGGGAACATGAATATGTGTTTCTTTCTAATTTCTGAGCTCTGTGTCAAAAGTGAAGTTTTCTGGCTGAATTGAGTTCAATGGTAAATTCTGAGATACGTCTTGGGCTAACTCCACAGGGAAAGCTCGGATCTGAAAATGGGGTGAGAATTCGGCTTTCCAGACCCTAGGGAATATGAATATGTGTTTCCTTTTCATTTCTGAGCTCTGTGTCAAAAGTGAAGTTTTCTGGTTGAAATGAGTCCTAAGGCAAATTCTGAGATACGTCTTGGGCTAACTCCTCCAGGAAAGCTGGGATCTGAAAATAGTGTGTGATTTTGGCTTCCGAGACCCTGGGAAACATGAATATGTGTTTCCTTTTCATTTCTGAGTTCTGTGTCAGAAGTGAAGTTTTCCGGTGAAATAAGCCCTAAGGCAAATTCTGAGATACGCCTTGATCTAACTCCTCAAGGAACGATCGGATCTGAAAATGGTGTGTGATTTTGGCTTTCCAGAACCTGGGAAACATGAATATATGTTTCCTTTTCATTTCTGAACTCTGTGTCAAAAGTGTGGTTTTCGGGTTGAATTCAGTCCTAAGGTAAATTCTGAGATACGTCTTGGGCTAACTCCAAAGGGAAAACTCGGATCTGAAAATGGTGTGAGAATTCGGCTTTCCAGACCCTAGGGAACATGAATATGTGTTTCCTTTTCATTTCTGAGCTCTGTGTCAAAAGTGAAGTTTTCTGGCTGAAATGAGCCCTAAAGCAAATTCTGAGATACGCCTTGGTCTAAGTCCTCAAGGAAAGCTCGGATCTAAAAATGGTGTGAGAGTTCGGCTTTCCAGACCCTGGGGAACATGAATATGTGTTTCTTTTTCATTTCTGAGCTCTTTGTCAAAAGTGAAGTTTTGTGGCTGAATTGATTTCAATGGCACATTCTGAGATACGTCTTGGGCTAACTCCACAGGGAAAGCTCGGATCTGAAAATGTTGTTAGAATTCGGCTTTCAGACCCTGGGGAACATGAATATGTGTTTCTTTCTAATTTCAGAGCTCTGTGTCAAAAGTGAAGTTTTCTGGCTGAATTGAGTTCAATGGTAAATTCTGAGATACGTCTTGGGCTAACTCCACAGGGAAAGCTCGGATCTGAAAATGGGGTGAGAATTCGGCTTTCCAGACCCTAGGGAATATGAATATGTGTTTCATTTTCATTTCTGAGCTCTTTGTCAAAAGTGAAGTTTTCTGGCTGAAATGAGTCCTAAGGCAAATTCTGAGATACGTCTTGGGCAAACTCCTCAGGGAAAGCTCGGTTCTGAAAATGGTGTGAGATTTTGGCTTTCCAGACCCCAGGGAACTTGAATATGTGTTTCCTTTTCATTTCTGAGCTCTGTGTCAAAAGTGAGGTTTTTGGGCTGAATTCAGTCCTAAGGTAAATTCTGAGATTCGTCTTGAGCTAACTCCACAGGAAAAGCTCGGATCTGAAAATGGTGTGAGAATTCGGCTTTCCAGACCCTGGGGAACATGAATATGTGATTCCTTTTCATTTCTGAGCTCTGTGTCAAAAGTGAGGTTTTCGGGCTGAATTCAGTCCTAAGGTAAATTCTGAGATACGCCTAGGTCTAAATCTTCAAGGAAGCTCGGATCTGAAAATGGTGTGAGATTTTGGCTTTCCAGACCCTGGGGAACATGAATGTGTGTTTCTTTTTCATTTCTGAGCTCTATGTCAAAAGTGAGGTTTTCTGGCTGAATTGAGGTCAATGGCAGATTCTGAGATACGTCTTGGGCTAACTCCACAAGGAAAGCTCGGATCTGAAAATGGTGTGAGAATTCGGCTTTCCAGACCCTGGGAAACATGAATATGTGTTTCTTTTTCATTTCTGGGCTCTGTGTCAAAAGTGAGGTTTTCTAGCTGAAATGAGTCCTAAGGCAAATTCTGAGATATGTCTTGGGCTAACTCCACAGGGAAAGTTCGGATCTGAAAATGGGGTGAGAATTCGGCTTTCCAGACCCTAGGGAATATGAATATTTGTTTCCTTTTCATTTCTGAGCTCTTTGTCAAAAGTGAAGTTTTCTAGCTGAAATGAGTCCTAAGGCAAATTCTGAGATATGTCTTGGGCTAACTCCACAGGGAAAGTTCGGATCTGAAAATGGGGTGAGAATTTGGCTTTCCAGACCCTATGGAACATGAATATTTGTTTCCTTTTCATTTCTGAGCTCTGTGTCAAAAGTGAGGTTTTCTGGCTGAATTCAGTCCTAAGGTAAATTCTGAGATACGTCTTGAGCTAACTCCACAGGGAAAGCTCAGATCTGAAAATGGTGTGAGAATTCGGCTTTCCAGACCCTGGGGAACATGAATATGTGTTTCCTTTTCATTTCTGAGCTCTGTGTCAAAAGTGAGCTTTTCGGGTTGAATTCAGTCCTAAGGTAAATTCTGAGATACGTCTTGGGCTAACTCCTCAGGGAAAGCTCGGATCAGAAAATGGTGTGAGAATTCGGCTTTCCAGACCCCAGGGAACATGAATATGTGTTTCCTTTTCATTTCTGAGTTCTGTGTCAAAAGTGAAGTTTTCTGGCTGAAATAAGCTCTAAGGCAAATTCTGAGATACGCCTTGGTCTAACTCCTCAAGGAAAGCTCGGATCTGAAAATGGTGTGTGATTTTGGCTTCCCATATCCTGGAAAACATGAATATATGTTTCCTTTTCATTTCTGAGCTCTGTGTCAAAAGTGAGGTTTTCTGGCTGAATTTAGTCCTAAGGCAAATTCTGTGAGACTCCTTGGGCTAACTCCTCCAGGAAAGCTCGGATCTGAAAATAGTGTGTGATTTTGGATTCCCAGACCCTGGGAAACATGAATATGTGTTTCCTTTTCATTTCTGAGCTCTGTGTCAAAAGTGAGCTTTTCGGGTTGAATTCAGTCCTAAGGTAAATTCTGAGATGCGTCTTGGGCTAACTCCTCAGGGAAAGCTCGGATCAGAAAATGGTTTGAGAATTCGGCTTTCCAGACCCCAGGGAATATGAATATGTGTTTCCTTTTCATTTCTGAGCTCTGTGTCAAAAGTGAGGTTTTCGGGTTGAATTCAGTCCTAAGGTAAATTCTGAGATACGTCTTGAGCTAACTCCACAGGGAAAGCTCGGATTTGAAAATGGTGTGACATTTTGGCTTTCCAGACCCTGGGGAACATGAATATGTGTTTCTTTTTCATTTCTGAGCTCTATGTCAAAAGTGAGGTTTTCTGGCTGAATTGAGTTCAATGGCAAATTCTGAAATACGTCTTGGGCTAACTCTACAGGGAAAGCTCGGAACTGAAAAGGGTGTGAGATATTGGCTTTCCAGACCCTAGGGAACATGAATATGTGTTTCCTTTTCATTTCTGAGTTCTGTGTCAAAAGTGAAGTTTTCTGGCTGAAATAAGCTCTAAGGCAAATTCTGAGATACGCCTTGGTCTAACTCCTCAAGGAAAGCTCGGATCTGAAAATGGTGTGTGATTTTGGCTTCCCATATCCTGGAAAACATGAATATATGTTTCCTTTTCATTTCTGAGCTCTGTGTCAAAAGTGAGGTTTTCTGGCTGAATTTAGTCCTAAGGCAAATTCTGTGAGACTCCTTGGGCTAACTCCTCCAGGAAAGCTCGGATCTGAAAATAGTGTGTGATTTTGGATTCCCAGACCCTGGGAAACATGAATATGTGTTTCCTTTTCATTTCTGAGCTCTGTGTCAAAAGTGAGCTTTTCGGGTTGAATTCAGTCCTAAGGTAAATTCTGAGATACGTCTTGGGCTAACTCCTCAGGGAAAGCTCGGATCAGAAAATGGTGTGAGAATTCGGCTTTCCAGACCCCAGGGAATATGAATATGTGTTTCCTTTTCATTTCTGAGCTCTGTGTCAAAAGTGAGCTTTTCGGGTTGAATTCAGTCCTAAGGTAAATTCTGAGATACGTCTTGAGCTAACTCCACAGGGAAAGCTCGGATTTGAAAATGGTGTGACATTTTGGCTTTCCAGACCCTGGGGAACATGAATATGTGTTTCTTTTTCATTTCTGAGCTCTATGTCGAAAGTGAGGTTTTCTGGCTGAATTGAGTTCAATGGCAAATTCTGAGATACGTCTTGGGCTAACTCTACAGGGAAAGCTCGGAACTGAAAAGGGTGTGAGATATTGGCTTTCCAGACCCTAGGGAACATGAATATGTGTTTCCTTTTCATTTCTGAGTTCTGTGTCAAAAGTGAAGTTTTCTGGCTGAAATAAGCTCTAAGGCAAATTCTGAGATACGCCTTGGTCTAACTCCTCAAGGAAAGCTCGGATCTGAAAATGGTGTGTGATTTTGGCTTCCCATATCCTGGAAAACATGAATATATGTTTTGCTTTTTCATTTCTGAGCTCAGTGTCAAAAGTGAGGTTTTCTGGCTGAATTTAGTCCTAAGGCAAATTCTGTGAGACTCCTTGGGCTAACTCCTCCAGGAAAGCTCGGATCTGAAAATACTGTGTGATTTTGGATTCCCAGACCCTGGGAAACATGAATATGTGTTTCCTTTTCATTTCTGAGCTCTGTGTCAAAAGTGAAGTTTTCCGGCTGAAATGAGTCCTAAGGCTAATTCTGAGATACTCCTTGGTCTAACTCCTCAGGGAAAGCTCGGACCTAAAAATGGTGTATGATTTTGGCTTTCCAGACCCTGGGAAACATGAATATGTGTTTCTTTTTCATTTCTTTACTCTGTGTCAAAAGTGAGGTTTTCTAGCTGAAATGAGTCCTAAGGCAAATTCTGAGATACGTCTTGGGCAAACTCCTCAAGGAAAGCTCGGTTCTGAAAATGGTGTGAGATTTTGGCTTTCCAGACCCCAGGGAACTTGAATATGTGTTTCCTTTTCATTTCTGAGCTCTGGGTCAAAAGTGAGGTTTTTGGGCTGAATTCAGTCCTAAGGTAAATTCTGAGATTCGTCTTGAGCTAACTCCACAGGGAAAGCTCGGATCTGAAAATGGTGTGAGAATTCGGCTTTCCAGACCCTGGGGAACATGAATATGTGATTCCTTTTCATTTCTGAGCTCTGTGTCAAAAGTGAGGTTTTCGGGCTGAATTGATTTCAATGGCAGATTCTGAGATACGTCTTGGGCTAACTCCAAAGGGAATGCTCGGATCTGAAAATGCTGTTAGAATTCGGCTTCCAGACCCTATGGAACATGAATATGTGTTTCCTTTTCTTTTCTGAGCTCTTTGTCAAAAGTGAAGTTTTGTGGCTGAATTGATTTCAATGGCACATTCTGAGATACGTCTTGGGCTAACTCCACAGGGAAAGCTCGGATCTGAAAATGTTGTTAGAATTCGGCTTTCCAGACCCTGGGGAACATGAATATGTGTTTCTTTCTAATTTCAGAGCTCTGTGTCAAAAGTGAAGTTTTCTGGCTGAATTGAGTTCAATGGTAAATTCTGAGATACGTCTTGGGCTAACTCCACAGGGAAAGCTCGGATCTGAAAATGGGGTGAGAATTCGGCTTTCCAGACCCTAGGGAATATGAATATGTGTTTCATTTTCATTTCTGAGCTCTTTGTCAAAAGTGAAGTTTTCTGGCTGAAATGAGTCCTAAGGCAAATTCTGAGATACGTCTTGGGCAAACACCTCAGGGAAAGCTCGGTTCTGAAAATGGTGTGAGATTTTGGCTTTCCAGACCCCAGGGAACTTGAATATGTGTTTCCTTTTCATTTCTGAGCTCTGTGTCAAAAGTGAGGTTTTTGGGCTGAATTCAGTCCTAAGGTAAATTCTGAGATTCGTCTTGAGCTAACTCCACAGGGAAAGCTCGGATCTGAAAATGGTGTGAGAATTCGGCTTTCCAGATCCTGGGGAACATGAATATGTGATTCCTTTTCATTTCTGAGCTCTGTGTCAAAAGTGAGGTTTTCGGGCTGAATTCAGTCCTAAGGTAAATTCTGAGATACGCCTAGGTCTAACTCTTCAAGGAAAGCTCGGATCTGAAAATGGTGTGAGATTTTGGCTTTCCAGACCCTGGGGAACATGAATGTGTGTTTCTTTTTCATTTCTGAGCTCTATGTCAAAAGTGAGGTTTTCTGGCTGAATTGAGGTCAATGGCAGATTCTGAGATACGTCTTGGGCTAACTCCACAGGGATAGTTCGGATCTGAAAATGGGGTGAGAATTCGGCTTTCCAGACCCTAGGGAATATGAATATTTGTTTCCTTTTCATTTCTGAGCTCTTTGTCAAAAGTGAAGTTTTCTAGCTGAAATGAGTCCTAAGGCAAATTCTGAGATATGTCTTGGGCTAACTCCACAGGGAAAGTTCGGATCTGAAAATGGGGTGAGAATTTGGCTTTCCAGACCCTAGGGAATATGAATATTTGTTTCCTTTTCATTTCTGAGCTCTGTGTCAAAAGTGAGGTTTTCTGGCTGAATTCAGTCCTAAGGTAAATTCTGAGATACGTCTTGAGCTAACTCCACAGGGAAAGCTCGGATCTGAAAATGGTGTGAGAATTCGGCTTTCCAGACCCTGGGGAACATGAATATGTGTTTCCTTTTCATTACTGAGCTCTGTGTCAAAAGTGAGCTTTTCGGGTTGAATTCAGTCCTAAGGTAAATTCTGAGATACGTCTTGAGCTAACTCCACAGGGAAAGCTCGGATTTGAAATGGGTGTGACATTTTGGCTTTCCAGACCCTGGGGAACATGAATATGTGTTTCTTTTTCATTTCTGAGCTCTATGTCAAAAGTGAGGTTTTCTGGCTGAATTGAGTTCAATGGCAAATTCTGAGATACGTCTTGGGCTAACTCTACAGGGAAAGCTCGGAACTGAAAAGGGTGTGAGATATTGGCTTTCCAGACCCTAGGGAACATGAATATGTGTTTCCTTTTCATTTCTGAGTTCTGTGTCAAAAGTGAAGTTTTCTGGCTGAAATAAGCTCTAAGGCAAATTCTGAGATACGCCTTGGTCTAACTCCTCAAGGAAAGCTCGGATCTGAAAATGGTGTGTGATTTTGGCTTCCCATATCCTGGAAAACATGAATATATGTTTCCTTTTCATTTCTGAGCTCTGTGTCAAAAGTGAGGTTTTCTGGCTGAATTTAGTCCTAAGGCAAATTCTGTGAGACTCCTTGGGCTAACTCCTCCAGGAAAGCTCGGATCTGAAAATAGTGTGTGATTTTGGATTCCCAGACCCTGGGAAACATGAATATGTGTTTCCTTTTCATTTCTGAGCTCTGTGTCAAAAGTGAGGTTTTCGGGCTGAATTCAGTCTTAAGGTAAATTCTGAGATACGTCTTGGGCTAACTCCACAGGGAAAGCTCGGATCTGAAAATGGTGTGAGACACAGCTTTTCAGACCCTAGGGAACATGAAAATCTGTTTCCTTTTCATTTCTGAGCTCTATGTCAAAAGTGAGGTTTTCTGGTTGAAATGAGTCCTAAGGCAAATTCTGAGATACGTCTTGGGCCAACTCCTCAGGGAAAGCTCGGATTTGAAAATGGGGTGAGATTTTGGCTTTCCAGACCCTAGGGAACATGAATATGTGTTTCTTTTTCATTTCTGAGCTCTGTGTCAAAAGTGAGGTTTTCTGGCTGAATTGAGTCCTAAGGTAAATTCGGAAATACGCCTTGGTCTAACTCCTCAGGGAAAGCTCGGACCTGAAAATGGTGTATGATTTTGGCTTTCCAGACCGTGGGGAACATGAATATGTGTTTCTTTTTCATTTCTGAGCTCTGTGTCAAAAGTGAAGTTTTCTGGCTGAATTGATTTCAATGGCAGATTCTGAGATACGTCTTGGGCTAACTCCAAAGGGAATGCTCGGATCTGAAAATGCTGTTAGAATTCGGCTTCCAGACCCTATGGAACATGAATATGTGTTTCCTTTTCTTTTCTGAGCTCTTTGTCAAAAGTGAAGTTTTCTGGCTGAATTGATTTCAATGGCACATTCAGAGATACGTCTTGGGCTAACTCCACAGGGAAAGCTCGGATCTGAAAATGTTGTTAGAATTCGGCTTTCCAGACCCTGGGGAACATGAATATGTGTTTCTTTCTAATTTCTGAGCTCTGTGTCAAAAGTGAAGTTTTCTGGCTGAATTGAGTTCAATGGTAAATTCTGAGATACGTCTTGGGCTAACTCCACAGGGAAAGCTCGGTTCTGAAAATGGTGTGAGAATTCGGCTTTCCAGACGCTAGGGAACATGAATATGTGTTTCCTTTTCATTTCTGAGCTCTGTGTCAAAAGTGAGGTTTTCCGGTGAAATAAGCCCTAAGGCAAATTCTGAGATACGCCTTGATCTAACTCCTCAAGGAACGATCGGATCTGAAAATGGTGTGTGATTTTGGCTTTCCAGAACCTGGGAAACATGAATATATGTTTCCTTTTCATTTCTGAGCTCTGTGTCAAAAGTGAGTTTTTCGGGCTGAATTCAGTCCTAAGGTAAATTCTGAGATACGTCTTGGGCTAACTCCACAGGGAAAGCTCGGATCTGAAAATGGTGTGAGAATTCAGCTTTCCAGACCCTAGGGAACATGAATATGTGTTTCCTTTTCATTTCTGAGCTCTGTGTCAAAAGTGAGGTTTTCTGGCTGAATTGAGTCCTAAGCCAAATTCTGAGATACGTCTTGGGCTAACTCCACAGGGAAAGCTCGGATCTGAAAATGGTGTGAGATTTTGGCTTTCCAGACCCTGGGGAACATGAATATGTGTTTCCTTTTCATTTCTGAGCTGTATGTCAAAACTGAAGTTTTCTGGCTGAATTGAGTTCAATGGCAGATTCTGAGATACGCCTTGGTCTAACTCCTCAAGGAAAGCTCGGATCTAAAAATGGTGTGAGAATTCAGCTTTCCAGACCCTGGGGAACATGAATATGTGTTTCTTTTTCATTTCTGAGCTCTGTGTCAAAAGTGAGGTTTTCGGGCTGAATTCAGTCCTAAGGTAAATTCTGAGATACGTCTTGGGCTAACTCCACAGGGAAAGCTCAGATCTGAAAATGGTGTGAGATACTGGCTTTCCAGACCCTGGGGGAAATGAATATGTGTTTCTTTTTCATTTCTGAGCTCTGTGTTAAAAGTGAAGTTTTCTGGCTGAAATAAGCCCTAAGTCAAATTCTGAGATACTCCTTGGGCTAACTCCTCCAGGAAAGCTCGGATCTGAAAATGGTGTGTGATTTTGGCTTTCCAGACCCTGGGAAATATGAATATGTGTTTCCTTTTCATTTCAGAGCTCTGTATCAAAAGTGAGGTTTTCTGGCTGAATTGAGTCCTAAGGCAAATTCTTAGATACTCCTTGGGCTAACTCCTCCAGGAAAGCTGGGATCTGAAAATGGTGTGTGATTTTGGCTTCCCAGACCCTGGGAAACATGAATATGTGTTTCCTTTTCATTTCTGAGTTCTGTGTCAAAAGTGAAGTTTTCCGGTGAAATAAGCCCTAAGGCAAATTCTGAGATACGCCTTGATCTAACCCCTCAAGGAACGATCGGCTCTGAAAATGGTGTGTGATTTTGGCTTTCCAGAACCTGGGAAACATGAATATATGTTTCCTTTTCATTTCTGAGCTCTGTGTCAAAAGTGAGGTTTTCGGGCTGAATTCAGTCCTAAGGTAAATTCTGAGATACGTCTTGGGCTAACTCCACAGGGATAGCTCGGATCTGAAAATGGTGTGAGAATTTGGCTTTCCAGACCCTGGGGAACATGAATATGTGTTTCTTTTTCATTTCTGAGCTCTGTGTCAAAAGTGAAGTTTTCGGGCTGAATTCAGTCCTAAGGTAAATTCTGAGATATGCCTTGGTCTAACTCCTCAAGGAAAGCTCGGATCTGAAAATGGTGTTAGATTTTGGCTTTCCAGACCCTGGGGAACATGAATATGTGTTTCCTTTTCATTTCTGAGCTGTATGTCAAAACTGAAGTTTTCTGGCTGAATTGAGTTCAATGGCAGATTCTGAGATACGTCTTGGACTAACTCTACAGGGAAAGCTCGGATCTGAAAATTATGTGAGATTTTGGCTTTCCAGACCCTGGGGAACATGAGTATGTGTTACTTTTTCATTTCTGAGCTCTGTGTCAAAAGTGAAGTTTTCTGGCTGAAATGAGCCCTAAAGCAAATTCTGAGATACGCCTTGGTCTAACTCCTCAAGGAAAGCTCGGATCTAAAAATGGTGTGAGAATTCGGCTTTCCAGACCCTGGGGAACATGAATATGTGTTTCTTTTTCATTTCTGAGCTCTGTGTTAAAAGTGAAGTTTTCTGGCTGAAATAAGCCCTAAGTCAAATTCTGAGATACTCCTTGGGCTAACTCCTCCAGGAAAGCTCGGATCTGAAAATAGTGTGTGATTTTGGCTTCCCAGACCCTGGGAAACATGAATATGTGTTTCCTTTTCATTTCTGAGCTCTGTGTCAAAAGTGAAGTGTTCTGGCTGAAATGAGTCCTAAGGCAAATTCTGAGATACGTCTTGGGCTAACTCCTCAGGGAAAGCTCGGATCTGAAAATGGGGTGAGAATTCAGCTTTCCAGACCCCAGGGAATATGAATATGTGTTTCCTTTTCATTTCTGAGCTCTGTGTCAAAAGTGAAGTGTTCTGGCTGAAATGAGTCCTAAGGCAAATTCGGAGATACATTTATTTATTTATTTATTTATTTGGTATTCTTACATGCCGCCCAACTCCCGAAGGACTCAGGGCGGTGTACAACAGACAAAAATACAGAAAAACCAATTTATAAATAATACTTAAAAGCAATATAAAAATTCAAAAGAGACACAATATTTAAAATCACCCAACAACCATTCAACATCCATACATACTTGGGCTAACTCCACAGGGAAAGCTCGGATTTGAAAATGGTGTGAGATTTTGTTTTTCCAGACCCTGGGGAACATGAATATGTGTTTCTTTTTCATTTCTGAGCTCTATGTCAAAAGTGAGGTTTTCTGGCTGAATTGAGGTCAATGGCAGATTCTGAGATACGTCTTGGGCTAACTCCACAGGGAGAGCTCGGATCTGAAAATGGTGTGAGTTACTGGCTTTCCAGACCCTAGGGAACATGAATATGTATTTCCTTTTCATTTCTGAGCTCTGTATCAAAAGTGAAGTTTTCTGGCTGAATTGAGTCCTAAGCCAAATTCTGAGATATGCCTTTGGTCTAACTCCTCAGGGAAAGCTCGGATCTGAAAATGGTGTGTGATTTTGGCTTTCCAGACCCTGGGAAACACGAATATGTGTTTCTTTTTCATTTCTGAGCTCTGTGTCAAAAGTGAGGTTTTCGGGCTGAATTCAGTCCTAATGTAAATTCTGAGATACCCCTTGGTCTAACTCCTCAGGGAAAGCTCGGATCTGAAAATGGTGTGTGATTTTGGCTTTCCAGACCCTGGGAAACATGAATATGTGTTTCCTTTTCATTTCTGAGCTCTATGTCAAAAGTGAGGTTTTCTGGTTGAAATGAGTCCTAAGGCAAATTCTGAGATACGTCTTGGGCCAACTCCTCAGGGAAAGCTCGGATTTGAAAATGGGGTGAGATTTTGGCTTTCCAGACCCTCGGGAACATGAATATGTGTTTCTTTTTCATTTCTGAGCTCTGTGTCAAAAGTGAGGTTTTCTGGCTGAATTGAGTCCTAAGGTAAATTCTGAAATACGCCTTGATCTAACTCCTCAGGGAAAGCTCGGACCTGAAAATGGTGTATGATTTTGGCTTTCCAGACCCTCGGGAACATGAATATGTGTTTCTTTTTCATTTCTGAGCTCTGTGTCAAAAGTGAAGTTTTCTGGCTGAATTGATTTCAATGGCAGATTCTGAGATACGTCTTGGGCTAACTCCAAAGGGAATGCTCGGATCTGAAAATGCTGTTAGAATTCGGCTTCCAGACCCTATGGAACATGAATATGTGTTTCCTTTTCTTTTCTGAGCTCTTTGTCAAAAGTGAAGTTTTCTGGCTGAATTGATTTCAATGGCACATTCTGAGATACGTCTTGGGCTAACTCCACAGGGAAAGCTCGGATCTGAAAATGTTGTTAGAATTCGGCTTTCCAGACCCTGGGGAACATGAATATGTGTTTCTTTCTAATTTCTGAGCTCTGTGTCAAAAGTGAAATTTTCTGGCTGAATTGAGTTCAATGGTAAATTCTGAGATACGTCTTGGGCTAACTCCACAGGGAAAGCTCGGTTCTGAAAATGGTGTGAGAATTCGGCTTTCCAGACCCTAGGGAACATGAATATTTGTTTCCTTTTCATTTCTGAGCTCTGTGTCAAAAGTGAGGTTTTCCGGTGAAATAAGCCCTAAGGCAAATTCTGAGATACGCCTTGATCTAACTCCTCAAGGAACGATCGGATCTGAAAATGGTGTGAGAATTCGGCTTTCCAGACCCTGGGGAACATGAATATGTGTTTCTTTTTCATTTCTGAGCTCTATGTCAAAAGTGAGGTTTTCGGGCTGAATTCAGTCCTAAGGTAAATTCTGAGATACGTCTTGGGCTATCTCCACAAGGAAAGCTCGGATCTGAAAATGGTGTGAGAATTCGGCTTTCCAGACCCTGGGGAACATGAATATGTGTTTCATTTTCATTTCTGACCTCTGTGTCAAAAGTGAAGTTTTCTGGCTGAATTGAGTTCAATGGCAAATTCTGAGATACGTCTTGGTCTAACTCCACAGGGAAAGCTCGGATCTGAAAATGGGGTGAGAATTCGGCTTTCCAGACCCCAGGGAATATGAATATGTGTTTCCTTTTCACTTCTGAGCTCTGTGTCAAAAGTGAAGTGTTCTGGCTGAAATGAGTCTTAAGGCAAATTCGGAGATACATCTTGGGCTAACTCCACAGGGAAAGCTCGGATTTGAAAATGGTGTGACATTTTGGCTTTCCAGACCCTGGGGAACATGAATATGTGTTTCTTTTTCATTTCTGAGCTCTATGTCAAAAGTGAGGTTTTCTGGCTGAATTGAGTTCAATGGCAAATTCTGAGATACGTCTTGGGCTAACTCCACAGGGAAAGCTTGGATCTGAAAATAATGTGAGATACTGGCTTTCCAGACCCTAGGGAACATGAAAATGTGTTTCCTTTTCATTTCTGAGCTCTGTGTCAAAAGTGAAATTTTCTGGCTGAAATAAGCTCTAAGGCAAATTCTGAGATACGCCTTGGTCTAACTCCTCAAGGAAAGATCGGATCTGAATATGGTGTGAGATTTTGGCTTTCCAGACCCTGGGGAACATGAATATGTGTTTCTTTTTCATTTCTGAGCTCTATGTCAAAAGTGAGGTTTTCTGGCTGAATTGAGGTCAATGGCACATTCTGAGATACGTCTTGGGCTAACTCCACAGGGAAAGCTCAGATCTGAAAATGGTGTGAGATACTGGCTTAACAGACCCTAGGGAACATGAATATGTGTTTCCTTTTCATTTCTGAGCTCTGTGTTGAAAGTGAAGTTTTCTGGCTGAAATAAGCCCTAAGTCAAATTCTGAGATACTCCTTGGGCTAACTCCTCCAGGAAAGCTCGGATCTGAAAATAGTGTGTGATTTTGGCTTCCCAGACCCTGGGAAACATGAATATGTGTTTCCTTTTCATTTCTGAGCTCTGTGTCAAAAGTGAAGTTTTCCGGTGAAATGAGCCCTAAGGCAAATTATGAGGAACGCCTTGGGCTAACTCCTCAGGGAAAGCTCGGATCTGAAAATGGTGTGAGAATTCGGCTTTCCAGACCCTGGGGAACATGAATATGTGTTTCTTTTTCATTTCTGAGCTCTATGTCAAAAGTGAGGTTTTCGGGCTGAATTCAGTCCTAAGGTAAATTCTGAGATACGTCTTGGGCTAACTCCACAAGGAAAGCTCGGATCTGAAAATGGTGTGAGAATTCGGCTTTCCAGACCCTGGGGAACATGAATATGTGTTTCCTTTTCACATCTGAGCTCTGTGTCAAAAGTGAAGTGTTCTGGCTGAAATGAGTCTTAAGGCAAATTCGGAGATACATCTTGGGCTAACTCCACAGGGAAAGCTCGGATTTGAAAATGGTGTGACATTTTGGCTTTCCAGACCCTGGGGAACATGAATATGTGTTTCTTTTTCATTTCTGAGCTCCATGTCAAAAGTGAGGTTTTCTGGCTGAATTGAGTTCAATGGCAAATTCTGAGATACGTCTTGGGCTAACTCCACAGGGAAAGCTCGGATTTGAAAATGGTGTGACATTTTGGCTTTCCAGACCCTGGGGAACATGAATATGTGTTTCTTTTTCATTTCTGAGCTCTATGTCAAAAGTGAGGTTTTCTGGCTGAATTGAGTTCAATGGCAAATTCTGAGATACGTCTTGGGCTAACTCCACAGGGAAAGCTTGGATCTGAAAATAATGTGAGATACTGGCTTTCCAGACCCTAGGGAACATGAATATGTGTTTCCTTTTCACATCTGAGCTCTGTGTCAAAAGTGAAGTGTTCTGGCTGAAATGAGTCTTAAGGCAAATTCGGAGATACATCTTGGGCTAACTCCACAGGGAAAGCTCGGATTTGAAAATGGTGTGACATTTTGGCTTTCCAGACCCTGGGGAACATGAATATGTGTTTCTTTTTCATTTCTGAGCTCCATGTCAAAAGTGAGGTTTTCTGGCTGAATTGAGTTCAATGGCAAATTCTGAGATACGTCTTGGGCTAACTCCACAGGGAAAGCTCGGATTTGAAAATGGTGTGACATTTTGGCTTTCCAGACCCTGGGGAACATGAATATGTGTTTCTTTTTCATTTCTGAGCTCTATGTCAAAAGTGAGGTTTTCTGGCTGAATTGAGTTCAATGGCAAATTCTGAGATACGTCTTGGGCTAACTCCACAGGGAAAGCTTGGATCTGAAAATAATGTGAGATACTGGCTTTCCAGACCCTAGGGAACATGAACATGTGTTTCCTTTTCATTTCTGAGCTCTGTGTCAAAAGTGAAATTTTCTGGCTGAAATAAGCTCTAAGGCAAATTCTGAGATACGCCTTGGTCTAACTCCTCAAGGAAAGATCGGATCTGAATATGGTGTGAGATTTTGGCTTTCCAGACCCTGGGGAACATGAATATGTGTTTCTTTTTCATTTCTGAGCTCTATGTCAAAAGTGAGGTTTTCTGGCTGAATTGAGGTCAATGGCACATTCTGAGATACGTCTTGGGCTAACTCCACAGGGAAAGCTCAGATCTGAAAATGGTGTGAGATACTGGCTTAACAGACCCTAGGGAACATGAATATGTGTTTCCTTTTCATTTCTGAGCTCTGTGTTGAAAGTGAAGTTTTCTGGCTGAAATAAGCCCTAAGTCAAATTCTGAGATACTCCTTGGGCTAACTCCTCCAGGAAAGCTCGGATCTGAAAATAGTGTGTGATTTTGGCTTCCCAGACCCTGGGAAACATGAATATGTGTTTCCTTTTCATTTCTGAGCTCTGTGTCAAAAGTGAAGTTTTCCGGTGAAATGAGCCCTAAGGCAAATTATGAGGAACGCCTTGGGCTAACTCCTCAGGGAAAGCTCGGATCTGAAAATGGTGTGAGAATTCGGCTTTCCAGACCCTGGGGAACATGAATATGTGTTTCTTTTTCATTTCTGAGCTCTATGTCAAAAGTGAGGTTTTCGGGCTGAATTCAGTCCTAAGGTAAATTCTGAGATACGTCTTGGGCTAACTCCACAAGGAAAGCTCGGATCTGAAAATGGTGTGAGAATTCGGCTTTCCAGACCCTGTGGAACATGAATATGTGTTTCCTTTTCACATCTGAGCTCTGTGTCAAAAGTGAAGTTTTCCGGTGAAATGAGCCCTAAGGCAAATTATGAGGAACGCCTTGGGCTAACTCCTCAGGGAAAGCTCGGATCTGAAAATGGTGTGAGAATTCGGCTTTCCAGACCCTGGGGAACATGAATATGTGTTTCTTTTTCATTTCTGAGCTCTATGTCAAAAGTGAGGTTTTCGGGCTGAATTCAGTCCTAAGGTAAATTCTGAGATACGTCTTGGGCTAACTCCACAAGGAAAGCTCGGATCTGAAAATAGTGTGTGATTTTGGCTTCCCAGACCCTGGGAAACATGAATATGTGTTTCCTTTTCATTTCTGAGCTCTGTGTCAAAAGTGAAGTTTTCCGGTGAAATGAGCCCTAAGGCAAATTATGAGGAACGCCTTGGGCTAACTCCTCAGGGAAAGCTCGGATCTGAAAATGGTGTGAGAATTCGGCTTTCCAGACCCTGGGGAACATGAATATGTGTTTCTTTTTCATTTCTGAGCTCTATGTCAAAAGTGAGGTTTTCGGGCTGAATTCAGTCCTAAGGTAAATTCTGAGATACGTCTTGGGCTAACTCCACAAGGAAAGCTCGGATCTGAAAATGGTGTGAGAATTCGGCTTTCCAGACCCTGTGGAACATGAATATGTGTTTCCTTTTCACATCTGAGCTCTGTGTCAAAAGTGAAGTGTTCTGGCTGAAATGAGTCTTTATTTCCAAAAAGTTTTATTAGTACAAAATTACATAGATAATAGCTAAACATTAAATAGAAAGTACAAACATTTTTTTTAATTTTTCTCCCCCCTAACCCACCCCTTTCCCTCCCCCCCTCCCCCCCCGGACTTCCCAGAGAGAGTACAGGGCATAATATCAATAAAATAAATTTAAATTAAATTAAAAATTTTTGACTTCCACCTTATTTTTTTAAAACTTCAACTCCAAATTGTACACTAATAAAAATTCCTTCCTCCTCCTTTCAATCATCTACCCTTCACAACATTTCTTCACTGTTAACTAAGAATTAAATGATTATTACATAAATGATGACTAAGTATTAAATACAAAAACCTTAAACTTCATCATAAAATCAATCAGTATATAAATAACATACTATTACTATATATCAGATTATAAGCACTAATTACAAACTTTAAATAACCTTCCTCCCAAAAAAAAAATGTTAAATCTAATTGTAATATTTTATAACTGGATAGATAACAATTCCAAATCTTTCTCACAATTAAATAAAACTTAAATTGATATTACACAAGAAATAACTAAATAATAATACAAAAACCTTAAACTTCATCATAAATTCTACCACTCTATTAGTAACATAATGTTACTATGTATTAAATTATTAGGTTCAAAAAAGTTCTAAATCTTTAAAAAGAATTAATAATACTTTGAATAAGCCCCCCAAAAAAAACAAAAGAAAAAAAAAGAATGCAAGAAGTAAAGAAAAGAAAAAAAAATTAAGGAAAGAAGGGAAAAAAAAAAGTACAGTCATAATGGCAACCATCTGTCCAATAAACTTCAACACTGCATCTTGTTATATCTTGATGATGGTTGCATCTTTTTGTAACTTGATAATTTTGTAGTTGTCAGCTCGCCTCCCATCTGACCCCGATCTTCCATCTCCTTTTCCACACTGTAGACATCTGTCTGGCTCTGCCAATCATTTAAATTTTGTAAATCTGTTTCGATTTGAAGAGGAAGGGATGGCTTTCCCTCCTCCTCCTCTTTTGTTTTCATACATCTTTCCTCTGGAATCTTGGATATATCAGCCTTTAAGACGTTGACATAAAATTCAGTAGCTTTCTTTGTTGTATTAAGCCGATATCTTTTTCCCAGAAATTTCACTGCAACTCCTGTTGGTGCTTCCCATTTGTAATGTAAATTTAACCTTTTAAATTCATCAATCAGAAAGGTATAATCTTTTCTGGCTTTGAGCATTTTAGAGGGAATTTCTTTCCATATCATCAGTTCCTGGCCATTCACCTGCAGGTTATTCTTAAACGTCGCCTGTATAATCCTATTCCGTAAGGCTCTTGTAGTAAAGTATATTACAATATCCCTTGGTAGGTGTTTTTGTTTTGCATACCAGGAGTTGATTCTATATATTTTATCAATTTGCCTGGCTAGTTCTTCTTTAGACAGTCCAGACACCTGCTCCAAAGCTTCCACCATCCTTCCTTTCAAATCTTCATATAATCCTTCTTTCAACCCCCTGACCCTTATGGCAAATTCCATGGATCTGAATTGCGTCATTAACACCTCTGTTTCAAAATTTACAATGTCATTTTGTATTTTATCTATGTATTCTACTGAAGTTGTCAAAACTTGTTTGTTTTCTTCAATGCGGTTTGCCAAAACTTCAATATTTGTTGCTAGACCTTTACATACCTCCAACACATCATTTCTAATTTGTTAGTCAATATTCTTTAAAGCAGCCTGCATTTTATTATCTATTTCACTAATTTTTTGGTTAAATTCAACAATAAGTTCATCTTTCATAATCTTTAAGGTACTTATTAAATTTTCAGGTGTTAAAGACTTTGGGGGTGTTAACTCAGTGGTAAGTTGCATTTTAGAAATATAACCAGATGAATAATCCATTCTTTTATTCAAAACCATCTTTCCAGATTTTGAAGCCATTTTAGTATTTCCAGTGGTGAACAAAGAAAAAGCCAAGCCTCTAGTTAAAGTTCTTTTAAATTTCTTTTAAAATTCTTTCAAATTCCAAAGCCAGATAGAATTTTATTTTTAAAAAATTGTCAGTTATTATTTAATCCAAAATCGGGAGACAGAGAGAGTAAAGCCAACTTTCAAAATCAAAAATTTCCATAAGAAAAAAAGCTGCTAGGGAAACGAAAGTTACTTTCACTTCTCCTCCCACTTTCTCCGATCGCCATGTTGTAGCGTAATAACTGTTACTTAGTTTCTTCCGAAGTGAAAATCAGCAGTGGAGTTGAAAGAAAAAAAAAATCTGTACTTGCCCTTTAAAATCCTGTCTCTCTCTGTCTGCTTGTTTAAACAATTAAGTAGTTGTAATCCCATTCACGAAGCAGCGGGTGGTCACAGCATCTTGCTCCGCAAAAGCGGAGGTTTCCAAGTCCCCGGAGCAAGAGACAGGCTGGCTGGGGAGCCCTCACCTTTCGCGCCCCTGGCTGACACTTGGGGCACTAGGGGGGGCTCTACCCCACCTGTCCGGCTCTCATCTCTCCCCTTTGCCCGGGGCAGAGACTTTCAAGCCGCCAGACAGCTGTTCTGGCGGCTTTAACGGGGAAAAGGAAAGGCGCTCAACGAGGAGCGTCCGCGATGCAGCGATCCGGAACCGGAAGTCCGAAATGAGTCTTAAGGCAAATTCGGAGATACATCTTGGGCTAACTCCACAGGGAAAGCTCGGATTTGAAAATGGTGTGACATTTTGGCTTTCCAGACCCTGGGGAACATGAATATGTGTTTCTTTTTCATTTCTGAGCTCCATGTCAAAAGTGAGGTTTTCTGGCTGAATTGAGTTCAATGGCAAATTCTGAGATACGTCTTGGGCTAACTCCACAGGGAAAGCTCAGATCTGAAAATGGTGTGAGATACTGGCTTTCCAGACCCTAGGGAACATGAATATGTGTTTCCTTTTCATTTCTGAGCTCTGTGTTGAAAGTGAAGTTTTCTGGCTGAAATAAGCCCTAAGTCAAATTCTGAGATACTCCTTGTGCTAACTCCTCCAGGAAAGCTCGGATCTGAAAATAGTGTGTGATTTTGGCTTCCCAGACCCTGGGAAACATGAATATGTGTTTCCTTTTCATTTCTGAGCTCTGTGTGAAAAGTGAAGTTTTCCGGTGAAATGAGCCCTAAGGCAAATTATGAGGTACGCCTTGGGCTAACTCCTCAGGGAAAGCTCGGATCTGAAAATGGTGTGAGAATTCGGCTTTCCAGACCCTGCAGAACATGAATATGTGTTTCTTTTTCATTTCTGAGCTCTGTGTCAAAAGTGAGGTTTTCTGGCTGAAATGAGTCCTAAGGCAATTTCTGAGTTACTCCTTGGTCTAACTCCTCAGGGAAAGCTCGGATCTGAAAATGGGGTGAGAATTCAGCTTTCCAGACCACAGGGAATATGAATATGTGTTTCCTTTTCATTTCTGAGCTCTGTGTCAAAAGTGAAGTGTTCTGGCTGAAATGAGTCCTAAGGCAAATTCTGAGATACGTCTTGGGCTAACTCCTCAGGGAAAGCTCGGATCTGAAAATGGGGTGAGAATTCGTCTTTCCAGACCCCAGGGAATATGAATATGTGTTTCCTTTTCATTTCTGAGCTCTGTGTAAAAAGTGAAGTGTTCTGGCTGAAATGAGTCCTAAGGCAAATTCGGACATACATTTATTTATTTATTTATTTATTTGGTATTCTTATATGCCGCCCAACTCCCGAAGGACTCAGGGCGGTGTACAACAGACAAAAATACAGAATAACGAATTTATAAATAATACTTAAAAGCAATATAAAAATTAAAAAGAGACACAATATTTAAAATCACCCAACAACCATTCAACATCCATACATACTTGGGCTAACTCCACAGGGAAAGCTCGGATTTGAAAATGGTGTGAGATTTTGGCTTTCCAGACCCCGGGGGAACATGAATATGTGTTTCTTTTTCATTTCTGAGCTCTGTGTCAAAAGTGAAGTTTTCTGGCTGAATTGAGTCCTAAGCCAAATTCTGAGATATGCCTTTGGTCTAACTCCTCAGGGAAAGCTCGGATCTGAAAATGGTGTGTGATTTTGGCTTTCCAGACCCTGGGAAATACGAATATGTGTTTCTTTTTCATTTCTGAGCTCTGTGTCAAAAGTGAGGTTTTCGGGCTGAATTCAGTCCTAATGTAAATTCTGAGATACCCCTTGGTCTAACTCCACAGGGAAAGCTCGGATCTGAAAATGTTGTGAGATACTGGCTTTTCAGACCCTAGGGAACATGAATATGTGTTTCCTTTTCATTTCTGAGCTCTATGTCAAAAGTGAGGTTTTCTGGTTGAAATGAGTCCTAAGGCAAATTCTGAGATACGTCTTGGGCCAACTCCTCAGGGAAAGCTCGGATTTGAAAATGGGGTAAGATTTTGGCTTTCCAGACCCTAGGGAACATGAATATGTGTTTCTTTTTCATTTCTGAGCTCTGTGTCAAAAGTGAGTTTTTCTGGCTGAATTGAGTCCTATGTAAATTCAGAAATACGCCTTGGTCTAACTCCTCAGGGAAAGCTCGGACCTGAAAATGGTGTATGATTTTGGCTTTCCAGACCGTGCGGAACATGAATATGAGTTTCTTTTTCATTTCTGAGCTCTGTGTCAAAAGTGAAGTTTTCTGGCTGAATTGATTTCAATGGCACATTCTGAGATACGTCTTGGGCTAACTCCAAAGGGAATGCTCGGATGTGAAAATGCTGTTAGAATTCGGCTTCCAGACCCTATGGAACATGAATATGTGTTTCCTTTTCTTTTCTGAGCTCTTTGTCAAAAGTGAAGTTTTCTGGCTGAATTGATTTCAATGGCACATTCTGAGATACGTCTTGGGCTAACTCCACAGGGAAAGCTCGGATCTGAAAATGTTGTTAGAATTCGGCTTTCCAGACCCTAGGGAACATGAATATGTGTTTCCTTTTCATTTCTGAGCTCTGTGTCAAAAGTGAGGTTTTCCGGTGAAATAAGCCCTAAGGCAAATTCTGGGATACGCCTTGATCTAACTCCTCAAGGAACGATCGGATCTGAAAATGGTGTGTGATTTTGGCTTTCCAGAACCTGGGAAACATGAATATATGTTTCCTTTTCATTTCTGAGCTCTGTGTCAAAAGTGAGGTTTTCGGGCTGAATTCAGTCCTAAGGTAAATTCTGAGATACGTCTTGGGCTAACTCCACAGGGAAAGCTCGGATCTGAAAATTATGTGAGATTTTGGCTTTCCAGACCCTGGGAAACATGAATATGTGTATCCTTTTCATTTCTGAGCTCTGTGTCAAAAGTGAAGTTTTCTGGCTGAAATGAGCCCTAAAGCAAATTCTGAGATACGCCTTGGTCTAACTCCTCAAGGAAAGCTCGGATCTAAAAATGGTGTGAGAATTCGGCTTTCCAGACCCTGGGGAACATGAATATGTGTTTCTTTTTCATTTCTGAGCTCTGTGTCAAAAGTGAGGTTTTCGGGCTGAATTCAGTCCTAAGGTAAATTCTGAGATACGTCTTGGGCTAACTCCACAAGGAAAGCTCGGATCTGAAAATGGTGTGAGAATTCGGCTTTCCAGACCCTGGGGAACATGAATATGTGTTTCCTTTTCACATCTGAGCTCTGTGTCAAAAGTGAAGTGTTCTGGCTGAAATGAGTCTTAAGGCAAATTCGGAGATACATCTTGGGCTAACTCCACAGGGAAAGCTCGGATTTGAAAATGGTGTGACATTTTGGCTTTCCAGACCCTGGGGAACATGAATATGTGTTTCTTTTTCATTTCTGAGCTCCATGTCAAAAGTGAGGTTTTCTGGCTGAATTGAGTTCAATGGCAAATTCTGAGATACGTCTTGGGCTAACTCCACAGGGAAAGCTCGGATTTGAAAATGGTGTGACATTTTGGCTTTCCAGACCCTGGGGAACATGAATATGTGTTTCTTTTTCATTTCTGAGCTCTATGTCAAAAGTGAGGTTTTCTGGCTGAATTGAGTTCAATGGCAAATTCTGAGATACGTCTTGGGCTAACTCCACAGGGAAAGCTTGGATCTGAAAATAATGTGAGATACTGGCTTTCCAGACCCTAGGGAACATGAATATGTGTTTCCTTTTCACATCTGAGCTCTGTGTCAAAAGTGAAGTGTTCTGGCTGAAATGAGTCTTAAGGCAAATTCGGAGATACATCTTGGGCTAACTCCACAGGGAAAGCTCGGATTTGAAAATGGTGTGACATTTTGGCTTTCCAGACCCTGGGGAACATGAATATGTGTTTCTTTTTCATTTCTGAGCTCCATGTCAAAAGTGAGGTTTTCTGGCTGAATTGAGTTCAATGGCAAATTCTGAGATACGTCTTGGGCTAACTCCACAGGGAAAGCTCGGATTTGAAAATGGTGTGACATTTTGGCTTTCCAGACCCTGGGGAACATGAATATGTGTTTCTTTTTCATTTCTGAGCTCTATGTCAAAAGTGAGGTTTTCTGGCTGAATTGAGTTCAATGGCAAATTCTGAGATACGTCTTGGGCTAACTCCACAGGGAAAGCTTGGATCTGAAAATAATGTGAGATACTGGCTTTCCAGACCCTAGGGAACATGAACATGTGTTTCCTTTTCATTTCTGAGCTCTGTGTCAAAAGTGAAATTTTCTGGCTGAAATAAGCTCTAAGGCAAATTCTGAGATACGCCTTGGTCTAACTCCTCAAGGAAAGATCGGATCTGAATATGGTGTGAGATTTTGGCTTTCCAGACCCTGGGGAACATGAATATGTGTTTCTTTTTCATTTCTGAGCTCTATGTCAAAAGTGAGGTTTTCTGGCTGAATTGAGGTCAATGGCACATTCTGAGATACGTCTTGGGCTAACTCCACAGGGAAAGCTCAGATCTGAAAATGGTGTGAGATACTGGCTTAACAGACCCTAGGGAACATGAATATGTGTTTCCTTTTCATTTCTGAGCTCTGTGTTGAAAGTGAAGTTTTCTGGCTGAAATAAGCCCTAAGTCAAATTCTGAGATACTCCTTGGGCTAACTCCTCCAGGAAAGCTCGGATCTGAAAATAGTGTGTGATTTTGGCTTCCCAGACCCTGGGAAACATGAATATGTGTTTCCTTTTCATTTCTGAGCTCTGTGTCAAAAGTGAAGTTTTCCGGTGAAATGAGCCCTAAGGCAAATTATGAGGAACGCCTTGGGCTAACTCCTCAGGGAAAGCTCGGATCTGAAAATGGTGTGAGAATTCGGCTTTCCAGACCCTGGGGAACATGAATATGTGTTTCTTTTTCATTTCTGAGCTCTATGTCAAAAGTGAGGTTTTCGGGCTGAATTCAGTCCTAAGGTAAATTCTGAGATACGTCTTGGGCTAACTCCACAAGGAAAGCTCGGATCTGAAAATGGTGTGAGAATTCGGCTTTCCAGACCCTGTGGAACATGAATATGTGTTTCCTTTTCACATCTGAGCTCTGTGTCAAAAGTGAAGTGTTCTGGCTGAAATGAGTCTTTATTTCCAAAAAGTTTTATTAGTACAAAATTACATAGATAATAGCTAAACATTAAATAGAAAGTACAAACATTTTTTTTAATTTTTCTCCCCCCTAACCCACCCCTTTCCCTCCCCCCCTCCCCCCCCGGACTTCCCAGAGAGAGTACAGGGCATAATATCAATAAAATAAATTTAAATTAAATTAAAAATTTTTGACTTCCACCTTATTTTTTTAAAACTTCAACTCCAAATTGTACACTAATAAAAATTCCTTCCTCCTCCTTTCAATCATCTACCCTTCACAACATTTCTTCACTGTTAACTAAGAATTAAATGATTATTACATAAATGATGACTAAGTATTAAATACAAAAACCTTAAACTTCATCATAAAATCAATCAGTATATAAATAACATACTATTACTATATATCAGATTATAAGCACTAATTACAAACTTTAAATAACCTTCCTCCCAAAAAAAAAATGTTAAATCTAATTGTAATATTTTATAACTGGATAGATAACAATTCCAAATCTTTCTCACAATTAAATAAAACTTAAATTGATATTACACAAGAAATAACTAAATAATAATACAAAAACCTTAAACTTCATCATAAATTCTACCACTCTATTAGTAACATAATGTTACTATGTATTAAATTATTAGGTTCAAAAAAGTTCTAAATCTTTAAAAAGAATTAATAATACTTTGAATAAGCCCCCCAAAAAAAACAAAAGAAAAAAAAAGAATGCAAGAAGTAAAGAAAAGAAAAAAAAATTAAGGAAAGAAGGGAAAAAAAAAAGTACAGTCATAATGGCAACCATCTGTCCAATAAACTTCAACACTGCATCTTGTTATATCTTGATGATGGTTGCATCTTTTTGTAACTTGATAATTTTGTAGTTGTCAGCTCGCCTCCCATCTGACCCCGATCTTCCATCTCCTTTTCCACACTGTAGACATCTGTCTGGCTCTGCCAATCATTTAAATTTTGTAAATCTGTTTCGATTTGAAGAGGAAGGGATGGCTTTCCCTCCTCCTCCTCTTTTGTTTTCATACATCTTTCCTCTGGAATCTTGGATATATCAGCCTTTAAGACGTTGACATAAAATTCAGTAGCTTTCTTTGTTGTATTAAGCCGATATCTTTTTCCCAGAAATTTCACTGCAACTCCTGTTGGTGCTTCCCATTTGTAATGTAAATTTAACCTTTTAAATTCATCAATCAGAAAGGTATAATCTTTTCTGGCTTTGAGCATTTTAGAGGGAATTTCTTTCCATATCATCAGTTCCTGGCCATTCACCTGCAGGTTATTCTTAAACGTCGCCTGTATAATCCTATTCCGTAAGGCTCTTGTAGTAAAGTATATTACAATATCCCTTGGTAGGTGTTTTTGTTTTGCATACCAGGAGTTGATTCTATATATTTTATCAATTTGCCTGGCTAGTTCTTCTTTAGACAGTCCAGACACCTGCTCCAAAGCTTCCACCATCCTTCCTTTCAAATCTTCATATAATCCTTCTTTCAACCCCCTGACCCTTATGGCAAATTCCATGGATCTGAATTGCGTCATTAACACCTCTGTTTCAAAATTTACAATGTCATTTTGTATTTTATCTATGTATTCTACTGAAGTTGTCAAAACTTGTTTGTTTTCTTCAATGCGGTTTGCCAAAACTTCAATATTTGTTGCTAGACCTTTACATACCTCCAACACATCATTTCTAATTTGTTAGTCAATATTCTTTAAAGCAGCCTGCATTTTATTATCTATTTCACTAATTTTTTGGTTAAATTCAACAATAAGTTCATCTTTCATAATCTTTAAGGTACTTATTAAATTTTCAGGTGTTAAAGACTTTGGGGGTGTTAACTCAGTGGTAAGTTGCATTTTAGAAATATAACCAGATGAATAATCCATTCTTTTATTCAAAACCATCTTTCCAGATTTTGAAGCCATTTTAGTATTTCCAGTGGTGAACAAAGAAAAAGCCAAGCCTCTAGTTAAAGTTCTTTTAAATTTCTTTTAAAATTCTTTCAAATTCCAAAGCCAGATAGAATTTTATTTTTAAAAAATTGTCAGTTATTATTTAATCCAAAATCGGGAGACAGAGAGAGTAAAGCCAACTTTCAAAATCAAAAATTTCCATAAGAAAAAAAGCTGCTAGGGAAACGAAAGTTACTTTCACTTCTCCTCCCACTTTCTCCGATCGCCATGTTGTAGCGTAATAACTGTTACTTAGTTTCTTCCGAAGTGAAAATCAGCAGTGGAGTTGAAAGAAAAAAAAAATCTGTACTTGCCCTTTAAAATCCTGTCTCTCTCTGTCTGCTTGTTTAAACAATTAAGTAGTTGTAATCCCATTCACGAAGCAGCGGGTGGTCACAGCATCTTGCTCCGCAAAAGCGGAGGTTTCCAAGTCCCCGGAGCAAGAGACAGGCTGGCTGGGGAGCCCTCACCTTTCGCGCCCCTGGCTGACACTTGGGGCACTAGGGGGGGCTCTACCCCACCTGTCCGGCTCTCATCTCTCCCCTTTGCCCGGGGCAGAGACTTTCAAGCCGCCAGACAGCTGTTCTGGCGGCTTTAACGGGGAAAAGGAAAGGCGCTCAACGAGGAGCGTCCGCGATGCAGCGATCCGGAACCGGAAGTCCGAAATGAGTCTTAAGGCAAATTCGGAGATACATCTTGGGCTAACTCCACAGGGAAAGCTCGGATTTGAAAATGGTGTGACATTTTGGCTTTCCAGACCCTGGGGAACATGAATATGTGTTTCTTTTTCATTTCTGAGCTCCATGTCAAAAGTGAGGTTTTCTGGCTGAATTGAGTTCAATGGCAAATTCTGAGATACGTCTTGGGCTAACTCCACAGGGAAAGCTCAGATCTGAAAATGGTGTGAGATACTGGCTTTCCAGACCCTAGGGAACATGAATATGTGTTTCCTTTTCATTTCTGAGCTCTGTGTTGAAAGTGAAGTTTTCTGGCTGAAATAAGCCCTAAGTCAAATTCTGAGATACTCCTTGTGCTAACTCCTCCAGGAAAGCTCGGATCTGAAAATAGTGTGTGATTTTGGCTTCCCAGACCCTGGGAAACATGAATATGTGTTTCCTTTTCATTTCTGAGCTCTGTGTGAAAAGTGAAGTTTTCCGGTGAAATGAGCCCTAAGGCAAATTATGAGGTACGCCTTGGGCTAACTCCTCAGGGAAAGCTCGGATCTGAAAATGGTGTGAGAATTCGGCTTTCCAGACCCTGCAGAACATGAATATGTGTTTCTTTTTCATTTCTGAGCTCTGTGTCAAAAGTGAGGTTTTCTGGCTGAAATGAGTCCTAAGGCAATTTCTGAGTTACTCCTTGGTCTAACTCCTCAGGGAAAGCTCGGATCTGAAAATGGGGTGAGAATTCAGCTTTCCAGACCACAGGGAATATGAATATGTGTTTCCTTTTCATTTCTGAGCTCTGTGTCAAAAGTGAAGTGTTCTGGCTGAAATGAGTCCTAAGGCAAATTCTGAGATACGTCTTGGGCTAACTCCTCAGGGAAAGCTCGGATCTGAAAATGGGGTGAGAATTCGTCTTTCCAGACCCCAGGGAATATGAATATGTGTTTCCTTTTCATTTCTGAGCTCTGTGTAAAAAGTGAAGTGTTCTGGCTGAAATGAGTCCTAAGGCAAATTCGGACATACATTTATTTATTTATTTATTTATTTGGTATTCTTATATGCCGCCCAACTCCCGAAGGACTCAGGGCGGTGTACAACAGACAAAAATACAGAATAACCAATTTATAAATAATATTTAAAAGCAATATAAAAATTAAAAAGAGACACAATATTTAAAATCACCCAACAACCATTCAACATCCATACATACTTGGGCTAACTCCACAGGGAAAGCTCGGATTTGAAAATGGTGTGAGATTTTGGCTTTCCAGACCCCGGGGGAACATGAATATGTGTTTCTTTTTCATTTCTGAGCTCTGTGTCAAAAGTGAAGTTTTCTGGCTGAATTGAGTCCTAAGCCAAATTCTGAGATATGCCTTTGGTCTAACTCCTCAGGGAAAGCTCGGATCTGAAAATGGTGTGTGATTTTGGCTTTCCAGACCCTGGGAAATACGAATATGTGTTTCTTTTTCATTTCTGAGCTCTGTGTCAAAAGTGAGGTTTTCGGGCTGAATTCAGTCCTAATGTAAATTCTGAGATACGTCTTGGGCCAACTCCTCAGGGAAAGCTCGGATTTGAAAATGGGGTAAGATTTTGGCTTTCCAGACCCTAGGGAACATGAATATGTGTTTCTTTTTCATTTCTGAGCTCTGTGTCAAAAGTGAGTTTTTCTGGCTGAATTGAGTCCTATGTAAATTCAGAAATACGCCTTGGTCTAACTCCTCAGGGAAAGCTCGGACCTGAAAATGGTGTATGATTTTGGCTTTCCAGACCGTGCGGAACATGAATATGAGTTTCTTTTTCATTTCTGAGCTCTGTGTCAAAAGTGAAGTTTTCTGGCTGAATTGATTTCAATGGCACATTCTGAGATACGTCTTGGGCTAACTCCAAAGGGAATGCTCGGATGTGAAAATGCTGTTAGAATTCGGCTTCCAGACCCTATGGAACATGAATATGTGTTTCCTTTTCTTTTCTGAGCTCTTTGTCAAAAGTGAAGTTTTCTGGCTGAATTGATTTCAATGGCACATTCTGAGATACGTCTTGGGCTAACTCCACAGGGAAAGCTCGGATCTGAAAATGTTGTTAGAATTCGGCTTTCCAGACCCTAGGGAACATGAATATGTGTTTCCTTTTCATTTCTGAGCTCTGTGTCAAAAGTGAGGTTTTCCGGTGAAATAAGCCCTAAGGCAAATTCTGGGATACGCCTTGATCTAACTCCTCAAGGAACGATCGGATCTGAAAATGGTGTGTGATTTTGGCTTTCCAGAACCTGGGAAACATGAATATATGTTTCCTTTTCATTTCTGAGCTCTGTGTCAAAAGTGAGGTTTTCGGGCTGAATTCAGTCCTAAGGTAAATTCTGAGATACGTCTTGGGCTAACTCCACAGGGAAAGCTCGGATCTGAAAATTATGTGAGATTTTGGCTTTCCAGACCCTGGGAAACATGAATATGTGTATCCTTTTCATTTCTGAGCTCTGTGTCAAAAGTGAAGTTTTCTGGCTGAAATGAGCCCTAAAGCAAATTCTGAGATACGCCTTGGTCTAACTCCTCAAGGAAAGCTCGGATCTAAAAATGGTGTGAGAATTCGGCTTTCCAGACCCTGGGGAACATGAATATGTGTTTCTTTTTCATTTCTGAGCTCTGTGTCAAAAGTGAGGTTTTCGGGCTGAATTCAGTCCTAAGGTAAATTCTGAGATACGCCTTGGTCTAACTCCTCAAGGAAAGCTCGGATCTGAAAATGGTGTGAGATTTTTGCTTTCCAGACCCTGGGGAACATGAATATGTGTTTCTTTTTCATTTCTGAGCTCTATGTCAAAAGTGAGGTTTTCTGGCTGAATTGAGGTCAATGGCAGATTCTGAGATACGTCTTGGGCTAACTCCACAGGGAGAGCTCGGATCTGAAAATGGTGTGTGATTTTGGCTTTCCAGACCCTAGGGAACATGAATATGTGTTTCTTTTTCATTTCTGAGCTCTGTGTTAAAAGTGAAGTTTTCTGGCTGAATTGAGTCCTAAGCCAAATTCTGAGATATGCCTTTGGTCTAACTCCTCAGGGAAAGCTCGGATCTGAAAATGGTGTGTGATTTTGGCTTTCCAGACCCTGGGAAATACGAATATGTGTTTCTTTTTCATTTCTGAGCTCTGTGTCAAAAGTGAGGTTTTCGGGCTGAATTCAGTCCTAATGTAAATTCTGAGATACCCCTTGGTCTAACTCCACAGGGAAAGCTCGGATCTGAAAATGTTGTGAGATACTGGCTTTTCAGACCCTAGGGAACATGAATATGTGTTTCCTTTTCATTTCTGAGCTCTATGTCAAAAGTGAGGTTTTCTGGTTGAAATGAGTCCTAAGGCAAATTCTGAGATACGTCTTGGGCCAACTCCTCAGGGAAAGCTCGGATTTGAAAATGGGGTAAGATTTTGGCTTTCCAGACCCTAGGGAACATGAATATGTGTTTCTTTTTCATTTCTGAGCTCTGTGTCAAAAGTGAGTTTTTCTGGCTGAATTGAGTCCTATGTAAATTCAGAAATACGCCTTGGTCTAACTCCTCAGGGAAAGCTCGGACCTGAAAATGGTGTATGATTTTGGCTTTCCAGACCGTGCGGAACATGAATATGAGTTTCTTTTTCATTTCTGAGCTCTGTGTCAAAAGTGAAGTTTTCTGGCTGAATTGATTTCAATGGCACATTCTGAGATACGTCTTGGGCTAACTCCAAAGGGAATGCTCGGATGTGAAAATGCTGTTAGAATTCGGCTTCCAGACCCTATGGAACATGAATATGTGTTTCCTTTTCTTTTCTGAGCTCTTTGTCAAAAGTGAAGTTTTCTGGCTGAATTGATTTCAATGGCACATTCTGAGATACGTCTTGGGCTAACTCCACAGGGAAAGCTCGGATCTGAAAATGTTGTTAGAATTCGGCTTTCCAGACCCTAGGGAACATGAATATGTGTTTCCTTTTCATTTCTGAGCTCTGTGTCAAAAGTGAGGTTTTCCGGTGAAATAAGCCCTAAGGCAAATTCTGGGATACGCCTTGATCTAACTCCTCAAGGAACGATCGGTTCTGAAAATGGTGTGTGATTTTGGCTTTCCAGAACCTGGGAAACATGAATATATGTTTCCTTTTCATTTCTGAGCTCTGTGTCAAAAGTGAGGTTTTCGGGCTGAATTCAGTCCTAAGGTAAATTCTGAGATACGTCTTGGGCTAACTCCACAGGGAAAGCTCGGATCTGAAAATTATGTGAGATTTTGGCTTTCCAGACCCTGGGAAACATGAATATGTGTATCCTTTTCATTTCTGAGCTCTGTGTCAAAAGTGAAGTTTTCTGGCTGAAATGAGCCCTAAAGCAAATTCTGAGATACGCCTTGGTCTAACTCCTCAAGGAAAGCTCGGATCTAAAAATGGTGTGAGAATTCGGCTTTCCAGACCCTGGGGAACATGAATATGTGTTTCTTTTTCATTTCTGAGCTCTGTGTCAAAAGTGAGGTTTTCGGGCTGAATTCAGTCCTAAGGTAAATTCTGAGATACGCCTTGGTCTAACTCCTCAAGGAAAGCTCGGATCTGAAAATGGTGTGAGATTTTTGCTTTCCAGAGCCTGGGGAACATGAATATGTGTTTCTTTTTCATTTCTGAGCTCTATGTCAAAAGTGAGGTTTTCTGGCTGAATTGAGGTCAATGGCAGATTCTGAGATACGTCTTGGGCTAACTCCACAGGGAGAGCTCGGATCTGAAAATGGTTTGAGATACTGGCTTTCCAGACCCTAGGGAACATGAATATGTATTTCCTTTTCATTTCTGAGCTCTGTGTCAAAAGTGAAGTTTTCTGGCTGAATTGAGTCCTAAGCCAAATTCTGAGATATGCCTTTGTTCTAACTCCTCAGGGAAAGCTCGGATCTGAAAATGGTGTGTGATTTTGGCTTTCCAGACCCTGGGAAACACGAATATGTGTTTCTTTTTCATTTCTGAGCTCTGTGTTAAAAGTGAAGTTTTCTGGCTGAAATAAGCCCTAAGTCAAATTCTGAGATACTCCTTGGGCTAACTCCTCCAGGAAAGCTCGGATCTGAAAATGGTGTGTGATTTTGGCTTTCCAGACCCTGGGAAACACGAATATGTGTTTCCTTTTCATTTCTGAGCTCTGTGTCAAAAGTGAGGTTTTCGGGCTGAATTCAGTCCTAATCTAAATTCTGAGATACCCCTTGGTCTAACTCCTCAGGGAAAGCTCGGATCTGAAAATGGTGTGTGATTTTGGCTTTCCAGACCCTGGGAAACATGAATATGTGTTTCCTTTTAATTTCTGAGCTCTGTGTCAAAAGTGAGGTTTTCTGGCTGAATTGAGTCCTAAGACAAATTCTTAGATACTCCTTGGGCTAACTCCTCCAGGAAAGCTGGGATCTGAAAATGGTGTGTGATTTTGGCTTCCCAGACCCTGGGAAACATGAATATGTGTTTCCTTTTCATTTCTGAGTTCTGTGTCAAAAGTGAGGTTTTCGGGCTGAATTCAGTCCTAAGGTAAATTCTGAGATACGTCTTGGGCTAACTCCACAGGGAAAGCTCGGATCTGAAAATGGTGTGAGAATTCGGCTTTCCAGACCCTGGGGAACATGAATATGTGTTTCCTTTTCATTTCTGAGCTCTGTGTCAAAAGTGAAGTTTTCGGGCTGAATTCAGTCCTAAGGTAAATTCTGAGATATGCCTTGGTCTAACACCTCAAGGAAAGCTCGGATCTGAAAATGGTGTTAGATTTTGGCTTTCCAGACCCTGGGGAACATGAATATGTGTTTCCTTTTCATTTCTGAGCTGTATGTCAAAACTGAAGTTTTCTGGCTGAATTGAGTTCAATGGCAGATTCTGAGATACGTCTTGGACTAACTCTACAGGGAAAGCTCGGATCTGAAAATTATGTGAGATTTTGGCTTTCCAGCCCCTGGGGAACATGAGTATGTGTTTCTTTTTCATTTCTGAGCTCTGTGTCAAAAGTGAAGTTTTCTGGCTGAAATAAGCCCTAAGTCAAATTCTGAGATACTCCTTGGGCTAACTCCTCCAGGAAAGCTCGGATCTGAAAATAGTGTGTGATTTTGGCTTCCCAGACCCTGGGAAACATGAATATGTGTTTCCTTTTCATTTCTGAGCTCTGTGTCAAAAGTGAAGTGTTCTGGCTGAAATGAGTCCTAAGGCAAATTCTGAGATACGTCTTGGGCTAACTCCTCAGGGAAAGCTCGGATCTGAAAATGGGGTGAGAATTCGGCTTTCCAGACCCCAGGGAATATGAATATGTGTTTCCTTTTCATTTCTGAGCTCTGTGTAAAAAGTGAAGTGTTCTGGCTGAAATGAGTCCTAAGGCAAATTCGGAGATACATTTATTTATTTATTTATTTATTTATTTGGTATTCTTACATGCCGCCCAACTCCCGAAGGACTCAGGGCGGTGTACAACAGACAAAAATACAGAATAACCAATTTTTAAATAATACTTAAAAGCAATATAAAAATTTAAAAGAGACACAATATTTAAAATCACCCAACAACCATTCAACATCCATACATACTTGGCCTAACTCCACAGGGAAAGCTCGGATTTGAAAATGGTGTGAGATTTTGGCTTTCCAGACCCTGGGGAACATGAATATGTGTTTCTTTTTCATTTCTGAGCTCTATGTCAAAAGTGAGGTTTTCTGGCTGAATTGAGGTCAATGGCAGATTCTGAGATACGTCTTGGGCTAACTCCACAGGGAGAGCTCGGATCTGAAAATGGTTTGAGATACTGGCTTTCCAGACCCTAGGGAACATGAATATGTATTTCCTTTTCATTTCTGAGCTCTGTGTCAAAAGTGAAGTTTTCTGGCTGAATTGAGTCCTAAGCCAAATTCTGAGATATGCCTTTGTTCTAACTCCTCAGGGAAAGCTCGGATCTGAAAATGGTGTGTGATTTTGGCTTTCCAGACCCTGGGAAACACGAATATGTGTTTCTTTTTCATTTCTGAGCTCTGTGTCAAAAGTGAGGTTTTCGGGCTGAATTCAGTCCTAATGTAAATTCTGAGATACCCCTTGGTCTAACTCCTCAGGGAAAGCTCGGATCTGAAAATGGTGTGTGATTTTGGCTTTCCAGACCCTGGGAAACATGAATATGTGTTTCCTTTTCATTTCTGAGCTCTGTGTCAAAAGAGAGGTTTTCGGGCTGAATTCAGTCCTAAGGTAAATTCTGAGATACGTCTTGGCCTAACTCCACAGGGAAAGCTCGGATCTGAAAATGGTGTGAGATACTGGCTTTTCAGACCCTAGGGAACATGAATATGTGTTTCCTTTTCATTTCTGAGCTCTATGTCAAAAGTGAGGTTTTCTGGTTGAAATTAGTCCTAAGGCAAATTCTGAGATACGTCTTGGGCCAACTCCTCAGGGAAAGCTCGGATGTGAAAATGGGGTGAGATTTTGGCTTTCCAGACCCTAGGGAACATGAATATGTGTTTCTTTTTCATTTCTGAGCTCTGTGTCAAAAGTGAAGTTTTCTGGCTGAATTGAGTCCTAAGGTAAATTCTGAAATACGCCTTGGTCTAACTCCTCAGGGAAAGCTCGGACCTGAAAATGGTGTATGATTTTGGCTTTCCAGACCGTGGGGAACATGAATATGTGTTTCTTTTTCATTTCTGAGCTCTGTGTCAAAAGTGAAGTTTTCTGGCTGAATTGATTTCAATGGCAGATTCTGAGATACGTCTTGGGCTAACTCCAAAGGGAATGCTCGGATCTGAAAATGCTGTTAGAATTCGGCTTCCAGACCCTATGGAACATGAATATGTGTTTCCTTTTCTTTTCTGAGCTCTTTGTCAAAAGTGAAGTTTTCTGGCTGAATTGATTTCAATGGCACATTCTGAGATACGTCTTGGGCTAACTCCACAGGGAAAGCTCGGATCTGAAAATGTTGTTAGAATTCGGCTTTCCAGACCCTGGGGAACATGAATATGTGTTTCTTTCTAATTTCTGAGCTCTGTGTCAAAAGTGAAGTTTTCTGGCTGAATTGAGTTCAATGGTAAATTCTGAGATACGTCTTGGGCTAACTCCACAGGGAAAGCTCGGTTCTGAAAATGGTGTGAGAATTCAGCTTTCCAGACCCTAGGGAACATGAATATGTGTTTCCTTTTCATTTCTGAGCTCTGTGTCAAAAGTGAGGTTTTCCGGTGAAATAAGCCCTAAGGCAAATTCTGAGATACGCCTCGATCTAACTCCTCAAGGAACGATCGGATCTGAAAATGGTGTGTGATTTTGGCTTTCCAGAACCTGGGAAACATGAATATATGTTTCCTTTTCATTTCTGAGCTCTGTGTCAAAAGTGAGGTTTTCGGGCTGAATTCAGTCCTAAGGTAAATTCTGAGATACGTCTTGGGCCAACTCCACAGGGAAAGCTCGGATCTGAAAATGGTGTGAGAATTCGGCTTTCCAGACCCTAGGGAACATGAATATGTGTTTCCTTTTCATTTCTGAGCTCTCTGTCAAAAGTGAAGTTTTCTGGCTGAATTGAGTCCTAAGCCAAATTCTGAGATATGCCTTTGGTTAACTCCTCAGGGAAAGCTCGGATCTGAAAATGTTGTTAGAATTCGGCTTTCCAGACCCTGGGGAACATGAATATGTGTTTCTTTCTAATTTCTGAGCTCTGTGTCAAAAGTGAAGTTTTCTGGCTGAATTGAGTTCAATGGTAAATTCTGAGATACGTCTTGGGCTAACTCCACAGGGAAAGCTCGGTTCTGAAAATGGTGTGAGAATTCAGCTTTCCAGACCCTAGGGAACATGAATATGTGTTTCCTTTTCATTTCTGAGCTCTGTGTCAAAAGTGAGGTTTTCCGGTGAAATAAGCCCTAAGGCAAATTCTGAGATACGCCTCGATCTAACTCCTCAAGGAACGATCGGATCTGAAAATGGTGTGTGATTTTGGCTTTCCAGAACCTGGGAAACATGAATATATGTTTCCTTTTCATTTCTGAGCTCTGTGTCAAAAGTGAGGTTTTCGGGCTGAATTCAGTCCTAAGGTAAATTCTGAGATACGTCTTGGGCCAACTCCACAGGGAAAGCTCGGATCTGAAAATGGTGTGAGAATTCGGCTTTCCAGACCCTAGGGAACATGAATATGTGTTTCCTTTTCATTTCTGAGCTCTGTGTCAAAAGTGAAGTTTTCTGGCTGAATTGATTTCAATGGCAAATTCTGAGATACATCTTGGGCTAACTCCACAGGGAAAGCTCGGATCTGAAAATGGGGTGAGAATTTGGCTTTCCAGACCCCAGGGAATATGAATATGTGTTTCCTTTTCACTTCTGAGCTCTGTGTCAAAAGTGAAGTGTTCTGGCTGAAATGAGTCTTAAGGCAAATTCGGAGATACATCTTGGGCTAACTCCACAGGGAAAGCTCGGATTTGAAAATGGTGTGACATTTTGGCTTTCCAGACCCTGGGGAACATGAATATGTGTTTCTTTTTCATTTCTGAGCTCTATGTCAAAAGTGAGGTTTTCTGGCTGAATTGAGTTCAATGGCAAATTCTGAGATACGTCTTGGGCTAACTCCACAGGGAAAGCTTGGATCTGAAAATAATGTGAGATACTGGCTTTCCAGACCCTAGGGAACATGAATATGTGTTTCCTTTTCATTTCTGAGCTCTGTGTCAAAAGTGAAATTTTCTGGCTGAAATAAGCTCTAAGGCAAATTCTGAGATACGCCTTGGTCTAACTCCTCCGGGAAAGCTCGGATCTGAAAATGGGGTGAGAATTCGGCTTTCCAGACCCCAGGGAATATGAATATGTGTTTCCTTTTCATTTCTGAGCTCTGTGTCAAAAGTGAAGTGTTCTGGCTGAAATGAGTCCTAAGGCAAATTATGAAGTACGCCTTGGGCTAACTCCACAGGGAAAGCTCAGTTCTGAAAATGGTGTGAGATTTTGGCTTTCCAGACCCCAGGGAACATGAATATGTGTTTCCTTTTCATTTCTGAGCTCTGTGTCAAAAGTGAGGTTTTCTGGCTGAATTCAGTCCTAAGGTAAATTCTGAGATACGTCTTGAGCTAACTCCACAGGCAAAGCTCGGATCTGAAAATGGTGTGAGAATTCGGCTTTCCAGACCCTGGGGAACATGAATATGTGTTTCTTTTTCATTTCTGAGCTCTATGTCAAAAGTGAGGTTTTCTGGCTGAATTGAGTTCAATGGCAGATTCTGAGATACGTCTTGGACTAACTCTACAGGGAAAGCTCGGATCTGAAAATTATGTGAGATTTTGGCTTTCCAGCCCCTGGGGAACATGAGTATGTGTTTCTTTTTCATTTCTGAGCTCTGTGTGAAAAGTGAAGTTTTCTGGCTGAAATAAGCCCTAAGTCAAATTCTGAGATACTCCTTGGGCTAACTCCTCCAGGAAAGCTCGGATCTGAAAATAGTGTGTGATTTTGGCTTCCCAGACCCTGGGAAACATGAATATGTGTTTCCTTTTCATTTCTGAGCTCTGTGTCAAAAGTGAAGTGTTCTGGCTGAAATGAGTCCTAAGGCAAATTCTGAGATACGTCTTGGGCTAACTCCTCAGGGAAAGCTCGGATCTGAAAATGGGGTGAGAATTCGGCTTTCCAGACCCCAGGGAATATGATTATGTGTTTCCTTTTCATTTCTGAGCTCTGTGTAAAAAGTGAAGTGTTCTGGCTGAAATGAGTCCTAAGGCAAATTCGGAGATACATTTATTTATTTATTTATTTATTTATTTGGTATTCTTACATGCCGCCCAACTCCCGAAGGACTCAGGGCGGTGTACAACAGACAAAAATACAGAATAACCAATTTATAAATAATACTTAAAAGCAATATAAAAATTTAAAAGAGACACAATATTTAAAATCACCCAACAACCATTCAACATCCATACATACTTGGCCTAACTCCACAGGGAAAGCTCGGATTTGAAAATGGTGTGAGATTTTGGCTTTCCAGACCCTGGGGAACATGAATATGTGTTTCTTTTTCATTTCTGAGCTCTATGTCAAAAGTGAGGTTTTCTGGCTGAATTGAGGTCAATGGCAGATTCTGAGATACGTCTTGGGCTAACTCCACAGGGAGAGCTCGGATCTGAAAATGGTTTGAGATACGGGCTTTCCAGACCCTAGGGAACATGAATATGTATTTCCTTTTCATTTCTGAGCTCTGTGTTAAAAGTGAAGTTTTCTGGCTGAAATAAGCCCTAAGTCAAATTCTGAGATACTCCTTGGGCTAACACCTCCAGGAAAGCTCGGATCTGAAAATGGTGTGTGATTTTGGCTTTCCAGACCCTGGGAAACATGAATATGTGTTTCCTTTTCATTTCTGAGCTCTGTGTCAAAAGTGAGGTTTTCGGGCTGAATTCAGTCCTAATCTAAATTCTGAGATACCCCTTGGTCTAACTCCTCAGGGAAAGCTCGGATCTGAAAATGGTGTGTGATTTTGGCTTTCCAGACCCTGGGAAACATGAATATGTGTTTCCTTTTCATTTCTGAGTTCTGTGTCAAAAGTGAAGTTTTCCGGTGAAATAAGCCCTAAGGCAAATTCTGAGATACGCCTTGATCTAACTCCTCAAGGAACGATCGGCTCTGAAAATGGTGTGTGATTTTGGCTTTTCAGAACCTGGGAAACATGAATATATGTTTCCTTTTCATTTCTGAGCTCTGTGTCAAAAGTGAGGTTTTCGGGCTGAATTCAGTCCTAAGGTAAATTCTGAGATACGTCTTGGGCTAACTCCACAGGGAAAGCTTGGATCTGAAAATGGTGTGAGAATTCGGCTTTCCAGACCCTGGGGAACATGAATATGTGTTTCCTTTTCATTTCTGAGCTCTGTGTCAAAAGTGAGGTTTTCGGGTTGAATTCAGTCCTAAGGTAAATTCTGAGATATGTCTTGGGCTAACTCCACAAGGAAAGCTCGGATCTGAAAATGGTGTCAGAATTTGGCTTTCCAGACCCTGGGGAACATGAATATGTGTTTCTTTTTCATTTCTGAGCTCTGTGTCAAAAGTGAAGTTTTCGGGCTGAATTCAGTCCTAAGGTAAATTCTGAGATATGCCTTGGTCTAACTCCTCAAGGAAAGCTCGGATCTGAAAATGGTGTTAGATTTTGGCTTTCCAGACCCTGGGGAACATGAATATGTGTTTCCTTTTCATTTCTGAGCTGTATGTCAAAACTGAAGTTTTCTGGCTGAATTGAGTTCAATGGCAGATTCTGAGATACGTCTTGGACTAACTCTACAGGGAAAGCTCGGATCTGAAAATTATGTGAGATTTTGGCTTTCCAGCCCCTGGGGAACATGAGTATGTGTTTCTTTTTCATTTCTGAGCTCTGTGTCAAAAGTGAAGTTTTCTGGCTGAAATAAGCCCTAAGTCAAATTCTGAGATACTCCTTGGGCTAACTCCTCCAGGAAAGCTCGGATCTGAAAATAGTGTGTGATTTTGGCTTCCCAGACCCTGGGAAACATGAATATGTGTTTCCTTTTCATTTCTGAGCTCTGTGTCAAAAGTGAAGTGTTCTGGCTGAAATGAGTCCTAAGGCAAATTCTGAGATACGTCTTGGGCTAACTCCTCAGGGAAAGCTCGGATCTGAAAATGGGGTGAGAATTCGGCTTTCCAGACCCCAGGGAATATGAATATGTGTTTCCTTTTCATTTCTGAGCTCTGTGTAAAAAGTGAAGTGTTCTGGCTGAAATGAGTCCTAAGGCAAATTCGGAGATACATTTATTTATTTAATTATTTATTTATTTGGTATTCTTACATGCCGCCCAACTCCCGAAGGACTCAGGGCGGTGTACAACAGACAATAATACAGAATAACCAATTTATAAATAATACTTAAAAGCAATATAAAAATTTAAAAGAGACACAATATTTAAAATCACCCAACAACCATTCAACATCCATACATACTTGGCCTAACTCCACAGGGAAAGCTCGGATTTGAAAATGGTGTGAGATTTTGGCTTTCCAGACCCTGGGGAACATGAATATGTGTTTCTTTTTCATTTCTGAGCTCTATGTCAAAAGTGAGGTTTTCTGGCTGAATTGAGGTCAATGGCAGATTCTGAGATACGTCTTGGGCTAACTCCACAGGGAGAGCTCGGATCTGAAAATGGTTTGAGATACTGGCTTTCCAGACCCTAGGGAACATGAATATGTGTTTCCTTTTCATTTCTGAGCTCTGTGTCAAAAGTGAAGTGTTCTGGCTGAAATGAGTCCTAAGGCAAATTATGAAGTACGCCTTGGGCTAACTCCACAGGGAAAGCTCGGATCTGAAAATGGTGTGAGAATTCGGCTTTCCAGACCCTAGGGAACATGAATATGTGTTTCCTTTTCATTTCTGAGCTCTCTGTCAAAAGTGAAGTTTTCTGGCTGAATTGAGTCCTAAGCCAAATTCTGAGATATGCCTTTGGTTAACTCCTCAGGGAAAGCTCAGTTCTGAAAATGGTGTGAGATTTTGGCTTTCCAGACCCCAGGGAACATGAATATGTGTTTCCTTTTCATTTCTGAGCTCTGTGTCAAAAGTGAGGTTTTCTGGCTGAATTCAGTCCTAAGGTAAATTCTGAGATATGTCTTGAGCTAACTCCACAGGCAAAGCTCGGATCTGAAAATGGTGTGAGAATTCGGCTTTCCAGACCCTGGGGAACATGAATATGTGTTTCTTTTTCATTTCTGAGCTCTATGTCAAAAGTGAGGTTTTCGGGCTGAATTCAGTCCTAAGGTAAATTCTGAGATACGTCTTGGGCTAACTCCACAAGGAAAGCTCGGATCTGAAAATGGTGTGAGAATTCGGCTTTCCAGACCCTGGGGAACATGAATATGTGTTTCATTTTCATTTCTGAGCTCTGTGTCAAAAGTGAAGTTTTCTGGCTGAATTGAGTTCAATGGCAAATTCTGAGATACGTCTTGGGCTAACTCCACAGGGAAAGCTCGGATCTGAAAATGGGGTGAGAATTCGGCTTTCCAGACCCTGGGGAATATGAATATGTGTTTCCTTTTCACTTCTGAGCTCTGTGTCAAAAGTGAAGTGTTCTGGCTGAAATGAGTCTTAAGGCAAAGTCGGAGATACATCTTGGGCTAACTCCACAGGGAAAGCTCGGATTTGAAAATGGTGTGACATTTTGGCTTTCCAGACCCTGGGGAACATGAATATGTGTTTCTTTTTCATTTCTGAGCTCTATGTCAAAAGTGAGGTTTTCTGGCTGAATTGAGTTCAATGGCAAATTCTGAGATACGTCTTGGGCTAACTCCACAGGGAAAGTTTGGATCTGAAAATAATGTGAGATACTGGCTTTCCAGACCCTAGGGAACATGAATATGTGTTTCCTTTTCATTTCTGAGCTCTGTGTCAAAAGTGAAATTTTCTGGCTGAAATAAGCTCTAAGGCAAATTCTGAGATACGCCTTGGTCTAACTCCTCAAGGAAAGATCGGATCTGAATATGGTGTGAGATTTTGGCTTTCCAGACCCTGGGGAACATGAATATGTGTTTCTTTTTCATTTCTGAGCTCTATGTCAAAAGTGAGGTTTTCTGGCTGAATTGAGGTCAATGGCACATTCTGAGATACGTCTTGGGCTAACTCCACAGGGAAAGCTCAGATCTGAAAATGGTGTGAGATTTTGGCTTCCCAGACCCTGGAAAACATGAATATGTGTTTCCTTTTCATTTCTGAGCTCTGTGTTGAAAGTGAAGTTTTCCGGTGAAATGAGCCCTAAGGCAAATTATGAGGTACGCCTTGGGCTAACTCCTCAGGGAAAGCTCGGATCTGAAAATGGTGTGAGAATTCGGCTTTCCAGACCCTGGGGAACATGAATATGTGTTTCTTTTTCATTTCTGAGCTCTATGTCAAAAGTGAAGTTTTCTGGCTGAATTGAGTCCTAAGCCAAATTCTGAGATACGTCTTGGGCTAACTCCACAGGGAAAGCTCAGATCTGAAAATGGTGTGAGATACTGGCTTTCCAGACCCTAGGGAACATGAATATGTCTTTCCTTTTCATTTCTGAGTTCTGTGTTAAAAGTGAAGTTTTCTGGCTGAAATAAGCCCTAAGTCAAATTCTGAGAAACTCCTTGGTCTAACTCCTCCAGGAAAGCTCGGATCTGAAAATAGTGTGTGATTTTGGCTTCCCAGACCCTGGGAAACATGAATATGTGTTTCCTTTTCATTTCTGAGCTCTGTGTCAAAAGTGAAGTTTTCCGGTGAAATGAGCCCTAAGGCAAATTATGAGTTACTCCTTGGTCTAACTCCTCAGGGAAAGCTCGGATCTGAAAATGGGGTGAGAATTCGGCTTTCCAGACCCCAGGGAATATGAATATGTGTTTCCTTTCCATTTCTGAGCTCTGTGTCAAAAGTGAAGTGTTCTGGCTGAAATGAGTCCTAAGGCAAATTCTGAGATACGTCTTGGGCTAACTCCTCAGGGAAAGCTCGGATCTGAAAATGGGGTAAGAATTCAGCTTTCCAGACCCCAGGGAATATGAATATGTGTTTCCTTTTCATTTCTGAGCTCTGTGTCAAAAGTGAAGTGTTCTGGCTGAAATGAGTCATAAGGCAAATTCGGAGATACATTTATTTATTTATTTATTTATTTATTTGGTATTCTTATATGCAGCCCAACTCCCGAAGGACTCAGGGCGGTGTACAACAGACAAAAATACAGAATAACCAATTTATAAATAATACTTTAAAGCAATATAAAAATTAAAAAGAGACACAATATTTAAAATCACCCAACAACCATTCAACATCCATACATACTTGGGCTAACTCCACAGGGAAAGCTCGGATTTGAAAATGGTGTGAGATTTTGGCTTTCCAGACCCTGGGGAACATGAATATGTGTTTCTTTTTCATTTCTGAGCTCTATGTCAAAAGTGAGGTTTTCTGGCTGAATTGAGGTCAATGGCAGATTCTGAGATACGTCTTGGGCAAACTCCACAGGGAGAGCTCGGATCTGAAAATGGTGTGAGATACTGGCTTTCCAGACCCTAGGGAAAATGAATATGTGTTTCCTTTTCATTTCTGAGCTCTGTGTCAAAAGTGAAGTTTTCTGGCTGAATTGAGTCATAAGCCAAATTCTGAGATATGCCTTTGGTCTAACTCCTCAGGGAAAGCTCGGATCTGAAAATGGTGTGTGATTTTGGCTTTCCAGACCCTGGGAAACACGAATATGTGTTTCCTTTTCATTTCTGAGCTCTGTGTCAAAAGTGAGGTTTTCGGGCTGAATTCAGTCCTAAGGTAAATTCTGAGATACGTCTTGGTCTAACTCCTCAGGGAAAGCTCGGATTTGAAAATGGTGTAAGATTTTGGCTTTCCAGACCCTGGGGAACATGAATATGTGTTTCTTTTTCATTTCTGAGCTCTATTTCAAAAGTGAGGTTTTCTGGCTGAATTGAGTTCAATGGCAAATTCTGAGATACGTCTTGGGCTAACTCCACAGGGAAAGCTCGGATCTGAAAATGGGGTGAGAATTTGGCTTTCCAGACCCCAGGGAACATGAATATGTGTTTCTTTTTCATTTCTGAGCTCTGTGTCAAAAGTGAAGTTTTCTGGCTGAATTGATTTCAATGGCAAATTCTGAGATACGTCTTGGGCTAACTCCACAGGGAAAGCTCGGATCTGAAAATGGGGTGAGAATTTGGCTTTCCAGACCCCAGGGAATATGAATATGTGTTTCCTTTTCACTTCTGAGCTCTGTGTCAAAAGTGAAGTGTTCTGGCTGAAATGAGTCTTAAGGCAAATTCGGAGATACATCTTGGGCTAACTCCACAGGGAAAGCTCGGATTTGAAAATGGTGTGACATTTTGGCTTTCCAGACCCTGGGGAACATGAATATGTGTTTCTTTTTCATTTCTGAGCTCTATGTCAAAAGTGAGGTTTTCTGGCTGAATTGAGTTCAATGGCAAATTCTGAGATACGTCTTGGGCTAACTCCACAGGGAAAGCTTGGATCTGAAAATAATGTGAGATACTGGCTTTCCAGACCCTATGGAACATGAATATGTGTTTCCTTTTCATTTCTGAGCTCTGTGTCAAAAGTGAAATTTTCTGGCTGAAATAAGCTCTAAGGCAAATTCTGAGATACGCCTTGGTCTAACTCCTCAAGGAAAGATCGGATCTGAATATGGTGTGAGATTTTGGCTTTCCAGACCCTGGGGAACATGAATATGTGTTTCTTTTTCATTTCTGAGCTCTATGTCAAAAGTGAGGTTTTCTGGCTGAATTGAGGTCAATGGCACATTCTGAGATACGTCTTGGGCTAACTCCACAGGGAAAGCTCAGATCTGAAAATGGTGTGAGATACTGGCTTAACAGACCCTAGGGAATATGAATATGTGTTTCCTTTTCATTTCTGAGCTCTGTGTCAAAAGTGAAGTGTTCTGGCTGAAATGAGTCCTAAGGCAAATTCTGAGATACGTCTTGGGCTAACTCCTCAGGGAAAGCTCGGATCTGAAAATGGGGTGAGAATTCGGCTTTCCAGACCCCAGGGAATATGAATATGTGTTTCCTTTTCATTTCTGAGCTCTGTGTCAAAAGTGAAGTGTTCTGGCTGAAATGAGTCCTAAGGCAAATTATGAAGTACGCCTTGGGCTAACTCCACAGGGAAAGCTCGGATCTGAAAATGGTGTGAGAATTCGGCTTTCCAGACCCTAGGGAACATGAATATGTGTTTCCTTTTCATTTCTGAGCTCTCTGTCAAAAGTGAAGTTTTCTGGCTGAATTGAGTCCTAAGCCAAATTCTGAGATATGCCTTTGGTTAACTCCTCAGGGAAAGCTCAGTTCTGAAAATGGTGTGAGATTTTGGCTTTCCAGACCCCAGGGAACATGAATATGTGTTTCCTTTTCATTTCTGAGCTCTGTGTCAAAAGTGAGGTTTTCTGGCTGAATTCAGTCCTAAGGTAAATTCTGAGATATGTCTTGAGCTAACTCCACAGGCAAAGCTCGGATCTGAAAATGGTGTGAGAATTCGGCTTTCCAGACCCTGGGGAACATGAATATGTGTTTCTTTTTCATTTCTGAGCTCTATGTCAAAAGTGAGGTTTTCGGGCTGAATTCAGTCCTAAGGTAAATTCTGAGATACGTCTTGGGCTAACTCCACAAGGAAAGCTCGGATCTGAAAATGGTGTGAGAATTCGGCTTTCCAGACCCTGGGGAACATGAATATGTGTTTCATTTTCATTTCTGAGCTCTGTGTCAAAAGTGAAGTTTTCTGGCTGAATTGAGTTCAATGGCAAATTCTGAGATACGTCTTGGGCTAACTCCACAGGGAAAGCTCGGATCTGAAAATGGGGTGAGAATTCGGCTTTCCAGACCCTGGGGAATATGAATATGTGTTTCCTTTTCACTTCTGAGCTCTGTGTCAAAAGTGAAGTGTTCTGGCTGAAATGAGTCTTAAGGCAAAGTCGGAGATACATCTTGGGCTAACTCCACAGGGAAAGCTCGGATTTGAAAATGGTGTGACATTTTGGCTTTCCAGACCCTGGGGAACATGAATATGTGTTTCTTTTTCATTTCTGAGCTCTATGTCAAAAGTGAGGTTTTCTGGCTGAATTGAGTTCAATGGCAAATTCTGAGATACGTCTTGGGCTAACTCCACAGGGAAAGTTTGGATCTGAAAATAATGTGAGATACTGGCTTTCCAGACCCTAGGGAACATGAATATGTGTTTCCTTTTCATTTCTGAGCTCTGTGTCAAAAGTGAAATTTTCTGGCTGAAATAAGCTCTAAGGCAAATTCTGAGATACGCCTTGGTCTAACTCCTCAAGGAAAGATCGGATCTGAATATGGTGTGAGATTTTGGCTTTCCAGACCCTGGGGAACATGAATATGTGTTTCTTTTTCATTTCTGAGCTCTATGTCAAAAGTGAGGTTTTCTGGCTGAATTGAGGTCAATGGCACATTCTGAGATACGTCTTGGGCTAACTCCACAGGGAAAGCTCAGTTCTGAAAATGGTGTGAGATTTTGGCTTCCCAGACCCTGGAAAACATGAATATGTGTTTCCTTTTCATTTCTGAGCTCTGTGTTGAAAGTGAAGTTTTCCGGTGAAATGAGCCCTAAGGCAAATTATGAGGTACGCCTTGGGCTAACTCCTCAGGGAAAGCTCGGATCTGAAAATGGTGTGAGAATTCGGCTTTCCAGACCCTGGGGAACATGAATATGTGTTTCTTTTTCATTTCTGAGCTCTATGTCAAAAGTGAAGTTTTCTGGCTGAATTGAGTCCTAAGCCAAATTCTGAGATACGTCTTGGGCTAACTCCACAGGGAAAGCTCGGATCTGAAAATGGTGTGAGAATTCGGCTTTCCAGACCCTAGGGAACATGAATATGTGTTTCCTTTTCATTTCTGAGCTCTGTGTCAAAAGTGAGGTTTTCTGGTTGAAATGAGTCCTAAGGCAAATTCTGAGATACGCCTTGATCTAACTCCTCAAGGAACGATCGGATCTGAAAATGGTGTGTGATTTTGGCTTTCCAGAACCTGGGAAACATGAATATATGTTTCCTTTTCATTTCTGAACTCTGTGTCAAAAGTGAGGTTTTCGGGCTGAATTCAGTCCTATGGTAAATTTTGAGATACGTCTTGGGCTAACTCCACAGGGAAAGCTCGGATCTGAAAATGGTGTGAGAATTCGGCTTTCCAGACCCTAGGAAACATGAATATGTGTTTCCTTTTCATTTCTGAGCTCTGTGTCAAAAGTGAAGTTTTCTGGCTGAATTGAGTCATAAGCCAAATTCTGAGATATGCCTTTGGTCTAACTCCTCAGGGAAAGCTCGGATCTGAAAATGGTGTGTGATTTTGGCTTTCCAGACCCTGGGAAACACGAATATGTGTTTCCTTTTCATTTCTGAGCTCTGTGTCAAAAGTGAGGTTTTCGGGCTGAATTCAGTCCTAAGGTAAATTCTGAGATACGTCTTGGTCTAACTCCTCAGGGAAAGCTCGGATCTGAAAATGGGGTGAGAATTTGGCTTTCCAGACCCCAGGGAACATGAATATGTGTTTCTTTTTCATTTCTGAGCTCTGTGTCAAAAGTGAAGTTTTCTGGCTGAATTGATTTCAATGGCAAATTCTGAGATACGTCTTGGGCTAACTCCACAGGGAAAGCTCGGATCTGAAAATGGGGTGAGAATTTGGCTTTCCAGACCCCAGGGAATATGAATATGTGTTTCCTTTTCACTTCTGAGCTCTGTGTCAAAAGTGAAGTGTTCTGGCTGAAATGAGTCTTAAGGCAAATTCGGAGATACATCTTGGGCTAACTCCACAGGGAAAGCTCGGATTTGAAAATGGTGTGACATTTTGGCTTTCCAGACCCTGGGGAACATGAATATGTGTTTCTTTTTCATTTCTGAGCTCTATGTCAAAAGTGAGGTTTTCTGGCTGAATTGAGTTCAATGGCAAATTCTGAGATACGTCTTGGGCTAACTCCACAGGGAAAGCTTGGATCTGAAAATAATGTGAGATACTGGCTTTCCAGACCCTATGGAACATGAATATGTGTTTCCTTTTCATTTCTGAGCTCTGTGTCAAAAGTGAAATTTTCTGGCTGAAATAAGCTCTAAGGCAAATTCTGAGATACGCCTTGGTCTAACTCCTCAAGGAAAGATCGGATCTGAATATGGTGTGAGATTTTGGCTTTCCAGACCCTGGGGAACATGAATATGTGTTTCTTTTTCATTTCTGAGCTCTATGTCAAAAGTGAGGTTTTCTGGCTGAATTGAGGTCAATGGCACATTCTGAGATACGTCTTGGGCTAACTCCACAGGGAAAGCTCAGATCTGAAAATGGTGTGAGATACTGGCTTAACAGACCCTAGGGAATATGAATATGTGTTTCCTTTTCATTTCTGAGCTCTGTGTCAAAAGTGAAGTGTTCTGGCTGAAATGAGTCCTAAGGCAAATTCTGAGATACGTCTTGGGCTAACTCCTCAGGGAAAGCTCGGATCTGAAAATGGGGTGAGAATTCGGCTTTCCAGACCCCAGGGAATATGAATATGTGTTTCCTTTTCATTTCTGAGCTCTGTGTCAAAAGTGAAGTGTTCTGGCTGAAATGAGTCCTAAGGCAAATTATGAAGTACGCCTTGGGCTAACTCCACAGGGAAAGCTCGGATCTGAAAATGGTGTGAGAATTCGGCTTTCCAGACCCTAGGGAACATGAATATGTGTTTCCTTTTCATTTCTGAGCTCTCTGTCAAAAGTGAAGTTTTCTGGCTGAATTGAGTCCTAAGCCAAATTCTGAGATATGCCTTTGGTTAACTCCTCAGGGAAAGCTCAGTTCTGAATATGGTGTGAGATTTTGGCTTTCCAGACCCCAGGGAACATGAATATGTGTTTCCTTTTCATTTCTGAGCTCTGTGTCAAAAGTGAGGTTTTCTGGCTGAATTCAGTCCTAAGGTAAATTCTGAGATATGTCTTGAGCTAACTCCACAGGCAAAGCTCGGATCTGAAAATGGTGTGAGAATTCGGCTTTCCAGACCCTGGGGAACATGAATATGTGTTTCTTTTTCATTTCTGAGCTCTATGTCAAAAGTGAGGTTTTCGGGCTGAATTCAGTCCTAAGGTAAATTCTGAGATACGTCTTGGGCTAACTCCACAAGGAAAGCTCGGATCTGAAAATGGTGTGAGAATTCGGCTTTCCAGACCCTGGGGAACATGAATATGTGTTTCATTTTCATTTCTGAGCTCTGTGTCAAAAGTGAAGTTTTCTGGCTGAATTGAGTTCAATGGCAAATTCTGAGATACGTCTTGGGCTAACTCCACAGGGAAAGCTCGGATCTGAAAATGGGGTGAGAATTCGGCTTTCCAGACCCTGGGGAATATGAATATGTGTTTCCTTTTCACTTCTGAGCTCTGTGTCAAAAGTGAAATTTTCTGGCTGAAATAAGCTCTAAGGCAAATTCTGAGATACGCCTTGGTCTAACTCCTCAAGGAAAGATCGGATCTGAATATGGTGTGAGATTTTGGCTTTCCAGACCCTGGGGAACATGAATATGTGTTTCTTTTTCATTTCTGAGCTCTATGTCAAAAGTGAGGTTTTCTGGCTGAATTGAGGTCAATGGCACATTCTGAGATACGTCTTGGGCTAACTCCACAGGGAAAGCTCAGATCTGAAAATGGTGTGAGATTTTGGCTTCCCAGACCCTGGAAAACATGAATATGTGTTTCCTTTTCATTTCTGAGCTCTGTGTTGAAAGTGAAGTTTTCCGGTGAAATGAGCCCTAAGGCAAATTATGAGGTACGCCTTGGGCTAACTCCTCAGGGAAAGCTCGGATCTGAAAATGGTGTGAGAATTCGGCTTTCCAGACCCTGGGGAACATGAATATGTGTTTCTTTTTCATTTCTGAGCTCTATGTCAAAAGTGAAGTTTTCTGGCTGAATTGAGTCCTAAGCCAAATTCTGAGATACGTCTTGGGCTAACTCCACAGGGAAAGCTCGGATCTGAAAATGGTGTGAGAATTCGGCTTTCCAGACCCTAGGGAACATGAATATGTGTTTCCTTTTCATTTCTGAGCTCTGTGTCAAAAGTGAGGTTTTCTGGTTGAAATGAGTCCTAAGGCAAATTCTGAGATACGCCTTGATCTAACTCCTCAAGGAACGATCGGATCTGAAAATGGTGTGTGATTTTGGCTTTCCAGAACCTGGGAAACATGAATATATGTTTCCTTTTCATTTCTGAACTCTGTGTCAAAAGTGAGGTTTTCGGGCTGAATTCAGTCCTATGGTAAATTTTGAGATACGTCTTGGGCTAACTCCACAGGGAAAGCTCGGATCTGAAAATGGTGTGAGAATTCGGCTTTCCAGACCCTAGGGAACATGAATATGTGTTTCCTTTTCATTTCTGAGCTCTGTGTCAAAAGTGAAGTTTTCTGGCTGAATTGAGTCCTAAGTCAAATTCTGAGATACGTCTTGGGCTAACTCCATAGGGAAAGCTCGGATCTGAAAATGGTGTGAGATTTTGGCTTTCCAGACCCTGGGGAACATGAATATGTGTTTCTTTTTCATTTCTGAGCTCTGTGTCAAAAGTGAAGTTTTCTGGTTGAAATGAGTCTTAAGGCAAATTATGAGGTACGCCTTGGGCTAACTCCTCAGGGAAAGCTCGGATCTGAAAATGGTGTGAGAATTCGGCTTTCCAGACCCTGCGGAACATGAATATGTGTTTCTTTTTCATTACTGAGCTCTGTGTCAAAAGTGAGGTTTTCTGGCTGAAATGAGTCCTAAGGCAATTTCTGAGTTACTCCTTGGTCTAACTCCTCAGGGAAAGCTCGGATCTGAAAATGGGGTGAGAATTCGGCTTTCCAGACCCCAGGGAATATGAATATGTGTTTCTTTTTCATTTCTGAGCTCTGTGTCAAAAGTGAGGTTTTCGGGCTGAATTCAGTCCTAAGGTAAATTCTGAGATACGCCTTGGTCTAACTCCTCAAGGAAAGCTCGGATCTGAAAATGGTGTGAGATTTTGGCTTTCCAGACCCTGGGGAACATGAATATGTGTTTCTTTTTCATTTCTGAGCTCTATGTCAAAAGTGAGGTTTTCTGGCTGAATTGAGGTCAATGGCACATTCTGAGATACGTCTTGGGCTAACTCCACAGGGAAAGCTCAGATCTGAAAATGGTGTGAGATACTGGCTTTCCAGACCCTGGGGAACATGAATATGTGTTTCTTTTTCATTTCTGAGCTCTGTGTTAAAAGTGAAGTTTTCTGGTTGAAATAAGCCCTAAGTCAAATTCTGCGATACTCCTTGGGCTAACTCCTCCAGGAAAGCTCGGATCTGAAAATAGTGTGTGATTTTGGCTTCCCAGACCCTGGGAAACATGAATATGTGTTTCCTTTTCATTTCTGAGCTCTGTGTCAAAAGTGAAGTTTTCTGGTTGAAATGAGTCTTAAGGCAAATTATGAGGTACGCCTTGGGCTAACTCCTCAGGGAAAGCTCGGATCTGAAAATGGTGTGAGAATTCGGCTTTCCAGACCCTGCGGAACATGAATATGTGTTTCTTTTTCATTACTGAGCTCTGTGTCAAAAGTGAGGTTTTCTGGCTGAAATGAGTCCTAAGGCAATTTCTGAGTTACTCCTTGGTCTAACTCCTCAGGGAAAGCTCGGATCTGAAAATGGGGTGAGAATTCGGCTTTCCAGACCCTAGGGAACATGAATATGTGTTTCCTTTTCATTTCTGAGCTCTCTGTCAAAAGTGAAGTTTTCTGGCTGAATTGAGTCCTAAGCCAAATTCTGAGATATGCCTTTGGTTAACTCCTCAGGGAAAGCTCGGTTCTGAAAATGGTGTGAGATTTTGGCTTTCCAGACCCCAGGGAACATGAATATGTGTTTCCTTTTCATTTCTGAGCTCTGTGTCAAAAGTGAGGTTTTCTGGCTGAATTCAGTCCTAAGGTAAATTCTGAGATACGTCTTGAGCTAACTCCACAGGGAAAGCTCGGATCTGAAAATCGTGTGAGAATTCGGCTTTCCAGACCCTGGGGAACATGAATATGTGTTTCATTTTCATTTCTGAGCTCTGTGTCAAAAGTGAAGTTTTCTGGCTGAATTGAGTTCAATGGCAAATTCTGAGATACGTCTTGGGCTAACTCCACAGGGAAAGCTCGGATCTGAAAATGGGGTGAGAATTCGGCTTTCCAGACCCTGGAGAATATGAATATGTGTTTCCTTTTCACTTCTGAGCTCTGTGTCAAAAGTGAAGTGTTCTGGCTGAAATGAGTCTTAAGGCAAATTCGGAGATACATCTTGGGCTAACTCCACAGGGAAAGCTCGGATTTGAAAATGGTGTGACATTTTGGCTTTCCAGACCCTTGGGAACATGAATATGTGTTTCTTTTTCATTTCTGAGCTCTATGTCAAAAGTGAGGTTTTCTGGCTGAATTGAGTTCAATGGCAAATTCTGAGATACGTCTTGGGCTAACTCCACAGGGAAAGCTTGGATCTGAAAATAATGTGAGATACTGGTTTTCCAGACCCTAGGGAACATGAATATGTGTTTCCTTTTCATTTCTGAGCTCTGTGTCAAAAGTGAAATTTTCTGGCTGAAATAAGCTCTAAGGCAAATTCTGAGATACGCCTTGGTCTAACTCCTCAAGGAAAGATCGGATCTGAATATGGTGTGAGATTTTGGCTTTCCAGACCCTGGGGAACATGAATATGTGTTTCTTTTTCATTTCTGAGCTCTATGTCAAAAGTGAGGTTTTCTGGCTGAATTGAGGTCAATGGCACATTCTGAGATACGTCTTGGGCTAACTCCACAGGGAAAGCTCAGATCTGAAAATGGTGTGAGATACTGGCTTAACAGACCCTAGGGAACATGAATATGTGTTTCCTTTTCATTTCTGAGCTCTGTGTTGAAAGTGAAGTTTTCTGGCTGAAATAAGCCCTAAGTCAAATTCTGAGATACTCCTTGGGCTAACTCCTCCAGGAAAGCTCGGATCTGAAAATAGTGTGTGATTTTGGCTTCCCAGACCCTGGGAAACATGAATATGTGTTTCCTTTTCATTTCTGAGCTCTGTGTCAAAAGTGAAGTTTTCCGGTGAAATGAGCCCTAAGGCAAATTATGAGGTACGCCTTGGGCTAACTCCTCAGGGAAAGCTCGGATCTGAAAATGGTGTGAGAATTCGGCTTTCCAGACACTGGGGAATATGAATATGTGTTTCTTTTTCATTTCTGAGCTCTATGTCAAAAGTGAGGTTTTCGGGCTGAATTCAGTCCTAAGGTAAATTCTGAGATACGTCTTGGGCTAACTCCACAGGGAAAGCTCGGATCTGAAAATGGGGTGAGAATTCGGCTTTCCAGACCCTAGGGAATATGAATATGTGTTTCCTTTTCATTTCTGAGCTCTGTGTCAAAAGTGAAATTTTCTGATTGAAATGAGTCCTAAGGCAAATTCTGAGATACGCCTTGATCTAACTCCTCAAGGAACGATCGGATCTGAAAATGGTGTGTGATTTTGGCTTTCCAGAACCTGGGAAACATGAATATGTGTTTCCTTTTCATTTCTGAACTCTGTGTCAAAAGTGAGGTTTTCGGGCTGAATTCAGTCCTAAAGTAAATTTTGAGATACGTCTTGGGCTAACTCCACAGGGAAAGCTCGGATCTGAAAATGGTGTGAGAATTCGGCTTTCCAGACCCTAGGGAAGATGAATATGTGTTTCCTTTTCATTTCTGAGCTCTGTGTCAAAAGTGAAGTGTTCTGGCTGAAATGAGTCCCAAGGCAAATTCGGAGATACATTTATTTATTTATTTATTTATTTATTTGGTATTCTTATATGCCGCCCAACTCCCGAAGGACTCAGGGCGGTGTACAACAGACAAAAATACAGAATAACCAATTTATAAATAATACTTAAAAGCAATATAAAAATTAAAAAGAGACACAATATTTAAAATCACCCAACAACCATTCAACATCCATACATACTTGGCGTAACTCCACAGGGAAAGCTCGGATTTGAAAATGGTGTGAGATTTTGGCTTTCCAGACCCTGGGGAACATGAATATGTGTTTCTTTTTCATTTCTGAGCTCTATGTCAAAAGTGAGGTTTTCTGGCTGAATTGAGGTCAATGGCAGATTCTGAGATACGTCTTGGGCTAACTCCACAGGGAGAGCTCGGATCTGAAAATGGGGTGAGAATTCGGCTTTCCAGACCATAGGGAACATGAATATGTGTTTCCTTTTCATTTCTGAGCTCTGTGTCAAAAGTGAAGTTTTCTGGCTGAATTGAGTCCTAAGCCAAATTCTGAGATACGTCTTGGGCTAACTCCACAGGGAAAGCTCGGATCTGAAAATGGGGTGAGAATTCGGCTTTCCAGACCCTAGGGAATATGAATATGTGTTTCCTTTTCATTTCTGAGCTCTTTGTCAAAAGTGAAGTTTTCTGGTTGAAATGAGTCCTAAGGCAAATTCTGAGATACGCCTTGATCTAACTCCTCAAGGAACGATCGGATCTGAAAATGGTGTGTGATTTTGGCTTTCCAGAACCTGGGAAACATGAATTTATGTTTGCTTTTCATTTCTGAACTCTGTGTCAAAAGTGAGGTTTTCGGGCTGAATTCAGTCCTAAGGTAAATTTTGAGATACGTCTTGGGCTAACTCCACAGGGAAAGCTCGGATCTGAAAATGGTGTGAGAATTCGGCTTTCCAGACCCTAGGGAACATGAATATGTGTTTCCTTTTCATTTCTGAGCTCTGTGTCAAAAGTGAAGTTTTCTGGCTGAATTGAGTCCTAAGCCAAATTCTGAGATACGTCTTGGGCTAACTCCACAGGGAAAGCTCGGATCTAAAAATGGTGTGAGAATTCGGCTTTCCAGACCCTGGGGAACATGAATATGTGTTTCTTTTTCATTTCTGAGCTCTGTGTCAAAAGTGAGGTTTTCGGGCTGAATTCAGTCCTAAGGTAAATTCTGAGATACGCCTTGGTCTAACTCCTCAAGGAAAGCTCGGATCTGAAAATGGTGTGAGATTTTGGCTTTCCAGACCCTGGGGAACATGAATATGTGTTTCTTTTTCATTTCTGAGCTCTATGTCAAAAGTGAGGTTTTCTGGCTGAATTGAGTCCTAAGCCAAATTCTGAGATAAGTCTTGGGCTAACTCCACAGGGAAAGCTCAGATCTGAAAATGGTGTGAGATACTGGCTTTCCAGACCCTGGGGAACATGATTATGTGTTTCTTTTTCATTTCTGAGCTCTGTGTTAAAAGTGTGGTTTTCTGGCTGAAATAAGCCCTAAGTCAAATTCTGAGATACTCCTTGGGCTAACTCCACCAGGAAAGCTCGGATCTGAAAATAGTGTGTGATTTTGGCTTCCCAGACCCTGGGAAACATGAATATGTGTTTCCTTTTCATTTCTGAGCTCTGTGTCAAAAGTGAAGTTTTCCGGTGAAATGAGCCCTAAGGCAAATTATGAGGTACGCCTTGGTCTAACTCCTCAGGGAAAGCTCGGACCTGAAAATGGTGTATGATTTTGGCTTTCCAGACCCTGGGAAACATGAATATGTGTTTCTTTTTCATTTCTGAGCTCTGTGTCAAAAGTGAAGTGTTCTGGCTGAAATGAGTCCCAAGGCAAATTCGGAGATACATTTATTTATTTATTTATTTGGTATTCTTATATGCCGCCCAACTCCCGAAGGACTCAGGGTGGTGTACAACAGACAAAAATACAGAATAACCAATTTATAAATAATACTTAAAAGCAATATAAAAATTAAAAAGAGACACAATATTTAAAATCACCCAACAACCATTCAACATCCATACATACTTGGGCTAACTCCACAGGGATAGCTCGGATTTGAAAATGGTGTGAGATTTTGGCTTTCCAGACCCTGGGGAACATGAATATGTGTTTCCTTTTCATTTCTGAGCTTTGTGTCAAAAGTGAAGTTTTCTGGCTGAATTCAGTCCTAATGTAAATTCTGAGATACCCCTTGGTCTAACTCCTCAGGGAAAGCTCGGATCTGAAAATGGTGTGTGATTTTGGCTTTCCAGACCCTGGGAAACATGAATATGTGTTTCCTTTTCATTTCTGAGCTCTGTGTCAAAAGTGAAGTTTTCTGGCTGAATTCAGTCCTAATGTAAATTCTGAGATACCCCTTGGTCTAACTCCTCAGGGAAAGCTCGGATCTGAAAATGGTGTGTGATTTTGGCTTTCCAGACCCTGGGAAACATGAATATGTGTTTCCTTTTCATTTCTGAGCTCTGTGTCAAAAGTGAGGTTTTCGAGCTGAATTCAGTCCTAATGTAAATTCTGAGATATGCCTTGGTCTAACTCCTCAGGGAAAGCTCGGATCTGAAAATGGGGTGAGAATTCGGCTTTCCAGACCCTAGGGAAGATGAATATGTGTTTCTTTTTCATTTCTGAGCTCTGTGTTAAAAGGGAAGTTTTCTGGCTGAAATAAGCCCTGAGTCAAATTCTGCGATACTCCTTGGGCTAACTCCTCCAGGAAAGCTCGGATCTGAAAATAGTGTGTGATTTTGGCTTCCCAGACCCTGGGAAACATGAATATGTGTTTCCTTTTCATTTCTGAGCTCTGTGTCAAAAGTGAAGTTTTCTGGCTGAATTGAGTCCTAAGCCAAATTCTGAGATACGTCTTGGGCTAACTCCACAGGGAAAGCTCGGATCTGAAAATGGGGTGAGAATTCGGCTTTCCAGACCCTAGGGAATATGAATATGTGTTTCCTTTTCATTTCTGAGCTCTTTGTCAAAAGTGAAGTTTTCTGGTTCAAATGAGTCCTAAGGCAAATTCTGAGATACGCCTTGATCTAACTCCTCAAGGAACGATCGGATCTGAAAATGGTGTGTGATTTTGGCTTTCCAGAACCTGGGAAACATGAATTTATGTTTGCTTTTCATTTCTGAACTCTGTGTCAAAAGTGAGGTTTTCGGGCTGAATTCAGTCCTAAGGTAAATTTTGAGATACGTCTTGGGCTAACTCCACAGGGAAAGCTCGGATCTGAAAATGGTGTGAGAATTCGGCTTTCCAGACCCTAGGGAACATGAATATGTGTTTCCTTTTCATTTCTGAGCTCTGTGTCAAAAGTGAAGTTTTCTGGCTGAATTGAGTCCTAAGCCAAATTCTGAGATACGTCTTGGGCTAACTCCACAGGGAAAGCTCGGATCTAAAAATGGTGTGAGAATTCGGCTTTCCAGACCCTGGGGAACATGAATATGTGTTTCTTTTTCATTTCTGAGCTCTGTGTCAAAAGTGAGGTTTTCGGGCTGAATTCAGTCCTAAGGTAAATTCTGAGATACGCCTTGGTCTAACTCCTCAAGGAAAGCTCGGATCTGAAAATGGTGTGAGATTTTGGCTTTCCAGACCCTGGGGAACATGAATATGTGTTTCTTTTTCATTTCTGAGCTCTATGTCAAAAGTGAGGTTTTCTGGCTGAATTGAGGTCAATGGCACATTCTGAGATAAGTCTTGGGCTAACTCCACAGGGAAAGCTCAGATCTGAAAATGGTGTGAGATACTGGCTTTCCAGACCCTGGGGAACATGAATATGTGTTTCTTTTTCATTTCTGAGCTCTGTGTTAAAAGTGTGGTTTTCTGGCTGAAATAAGCCCTAAGTCAAATTCTGAGATACTCCTTGGGCTAACTCCACCAGGAAAGCTCGGATCTGAAAATAGTGTGTGATTTTGGCTTCCCAGACCCTGGGAAACATGAATATGTGTTTCCTTTTCATTTCTGAGCTCTGTGTCAAAAGTGAAGTTTTCCGGTGAAATGAGCCCTAAGGCAAATTATGAGGTACGCCTTGGTCTAACTCCTCAGGGAAAGCTCGGACCTGAAAATGGTGTATGATTTTGGCTTTCCAGACCCTGGGAAACATGAATATGTGTTTCTTTTTCATTTCTGAGCTCTGTGTCAAAAGTGAAGTGTTCTGGCTGAAATGAGTCCCAAGGCAAATTCGGAGATACATTTATTTATTTATTTATTTGGTATTCTTATATGCCGCCCAACTCCCGAAGGACTCAGGGTGGTGTACAACAGACAAAAATACAGAATAACCAATTTATAAATAATACTTAAAAGCAATATAAAAATTAAAAAGAGACACAATATTTAAAATCACCCAACAACCATTCAACATACATACATACTTGGGCTAACTCCACAGGGATAGCTCGGATTTGAAAATGGTGTGAGATTTTGGCTTTCCAGACCCTGGGGAACATGAATATGTGTTTCCTTTTCATTTCTGAGCTTTGTGTCAAAAGTGAAGTTTTCTGGCTGAATTCAGTCCTAATGTAAATTCTGAGATACCCCTTGGTCTAACTCCTCAGGGAAAGCTCGGATCTGAAAATGGTGTGTGATTTTGGCTTTCCAGACCCTGGGAAACATGAATATGTGTTTCCTTTTCATTTCTGAGCTCTGTGTCAAAAGTGAAGTTTTCTGGCTGAATTCAGTCCTAATGTAAATTCTGAGATACCCCTTGGTCTAACTCCTCAGGGAAAGCTCGGATCTGAAAATGGTGTGTGATTTTGGCTTTCCAGACCCTGGGAAACATGAATATGTGTTTCCTTTTCATTTCTGAGCTCTGTGTCAAAAGTGAGGTTTTCGAGCTGAATTCAGTCCTAATGTAAATTCTGAGATATGCCTTGGTCTAACTCCTCAGGGAAAGCTCGGATCTGAAAATGGGGTGAGAATTCGGCTTTCCAGACCCTAGGGAAGATGAATATGTGTTTCTTTTTCATTTCTGAGCTCTGTGTTAAAAGGGAAGTTTTCTGGCTGAAATAAGCCCTAAGTCAAATTCTGCGATACTCCTTGGGCTAACTCCTCCAGGAAAGCTCGGATCTGAAAATAGTGTGTGATTTTGGCTTCCCAGACCCTGGGAAACATGAATATGTGTTTCCTTTTCATTTCTGAGCTCTGTGTCAAAAGTGAAGTTTTCTGGCTGAATTGAGTCCTAAGCCAAATTCTGAGATACGTCTTGGGCTAACTCCACAGGGAAAGCTCGGATCTGAAAATGGGGTGAGAATTCGGCTTTCCAGACCCTAGGGAATATGAATATGTGTTTCCTTTTCATTTCTGAGCTCTTTGTCAAAAGTGAAGTTTTCTGGTTCAAATGAGTCCTAAGGCAAATTCTGAGATACGCCTTGATCTAACTCCTCAAGGAACGATCGGATCTGAAAATGGTGTGTGATTTTGGCTTTCCAGAACCTGGGAAACATGAATTTATGTTTGCTTTTCATTTCTGAACTCTGTGTCAAAAGTGAGGTTTTCGGGCTGAATTCAGTCCTAAGGTAAATTTTGAGATACGTCTTGGGCTAACTCCACAGGGAAAGCTCGGATCTGAAAATGGTGTGAGAATTCGGCTTTCCAGACCCTAGGGAACATGAATATGTGTTTCCTTTTCATTTCTGAGCTCTGTGTCAAAAGTGAAGTTTTCTGGCTGAATTGAGTCCTAAGCCAAATTCTGAGATACGTCTTGGGCTAACTCCACAGGGAAAGCTCGGATCTAAAAATGGTGTGAGAATTCGGCTTTCCAGACCCTGGGGAACATGAATATGTGTTTCTTTTTCATTTCTGAGCTCTGTGTCAAAAGTGAGGTTTTCGGGCTGAATTCAGTCCTAAGGTAAATTCTGAGATACGCCTTGGTCTAACTCCTCAAGGAAAGCTCGGATCTGAAAATGGTGTGAGATTTTGGCTTTCCAGACCCTGGGGAACATGAATATTTGTTTCTTTTTCATTTCTGAGCTCTATGTCAAAAGTGAGGTTTTCTGGCTGAATTGAGGTCAATGGCACATTCTGAGATAAGTCTTGGGCTAACTCCACAGGGAAAGCTCAGATCTGAAAATGGTGTGAGATACTGGCTTTCCAGACCCTGGGGAAGATGAATATGTGTTTCTTTTTCATTTCTGAGCTCTGTGTTAAAAGTGTGGTTTTCTGGCTGAAATAAGCCCTAAGTCAAATTCTGAGATACTCCTTGGGCTAACTCCTCCAGGAAAGCTCGGATCTGAAAATGGTGTGTGATTTTGGCTTTCCAGACCCTGGGAAACATGAATATGTGTTTCCTTTTCATTTCTGAGCTCTGTGTCAAAAGTGAGGTTTTCGGGCTGAATTCAGTCCTAATCTAAATTCTGAGATACCCCTTGGTCTAACTCCTCAGGGAAAGCTCGGATCTGAAAATGGTGTGTGATTTTGGCTTTCCAGACCCTGGGAAACATGAATATGTGTTTCCTTTTAATTTCTGAGCTCTGTATCAAAAGTGAGGTTTTCTGGCTGAATTGAGTCCTAAGACAAATTCTTAGATACTCCTTGGGCTAACTCCTCCAGGAAAGCTGGGATCTGAAAATGGTGTGTGATTTTGGCTTCCCAGACCCTGGGAAACATGAATATGTGTTTCCTTTTCATTTCTGAGTTCTGTGTCAAAAGTGAAGTTTTCCGGTGAAATAAGCCCTAAGGCAAATTCTGAGATACGCCTTGATCTAACTCCTCAAGGAACGATCGGCTCTGAAATGGTGTGTGATTTTGGCTTTCCAGAACCTGGGAAACATGAATATATGTTTCCTTTTCATTTCTGAGCTCTGTGTCAAAAGTGAGGTTTTCGGGCTGAATTCAGTCCTAAGGTAAATTCTGAGATACGTCTTGGGCTAACTCCACAGGGAAAGCTCGGATCTGAAAATGGTGTGAGAATTCGGCTTTCCAGACCCTGGGGAACATGAATATGTGTTTCCTTTTCATTTCTGAGCTCTGTGTCAAAAGTGAGGTTTTCGGGTTGAATTCAGTCCTAAGGTAAATTCTGAGATATGCCTTGGTCTAACTCCTCAAGGAAAGCTCGGATCTGAAAATGGTGTTAGATTTTGGCTTTCCAGACCCTGGGGAACATGAATATGTGTTTCCTTTTCATTTCTGAGCTGTATGTCAAAACTGAAGTTTTCTGGCTGAATTGAGTTCAATGGCAGATTCTGAGATACGTCTTGGACTAACTCTACAGGGAAAGCTCGGATCTGAAAATTATGTGAGATTTTGGCTTTCCAGCCCCTGGGGAACATGAGTATGTGTTTCTTTTTCATTTCTGAGCTCTGTGTCAAAAGTGAAGTTTTCTGGCTGAAATAAGCCCTAAGTCAAATTCTGAGATACTCCTTGGGCTAACTCCTCCAGGAAAGCTCGGATCTGAAAATAGTGTGTGATTTTGGCTTCCCAGACCCTGGGAAACATGAATATGTGTTTCCTTTTCATTTCTGAGCTCTGTGTCAAAAGTGAAGTGTTCTGGCTGAAATGAGTCCTAAGGCAAATTCTGAGATACGTCTTGGGCTAACTCCTCAGGGAAAGCTCGGATCTGAAAATGGGGTGAGAATTCGGCTTTCCAGACCCCAGGGAATATGAATATGTGTTTCCTTTTCATTTCTGAGCTCTGTGTAAAAAGTGAAGTGTTCTGGCTGAAATGAGTCCTAAGGCAAATTCGGAGATACATTTATTTATTTATTTATTTATTTATTTGGTATTCTTACATGCCGCCCAACTCCCGAAGGACTCAGGGCGGTGTACAACAGACAAAAATACAGAATAACCAATTTATAAATAATACTTAAAAGCAATATAAAAATTAAAAAGAGACACAATATTTAAAATCACCCAACAACCATTCAACATCCATACATACTTGGCCTAACTCCACAGGGAAAGCTCGGATTTGAAAATGGTGTGAGATTTTGGCTTTCCAGACCCTGGGGAACATGAATATGTGTTTCTTTTTCATTTCTGAGCTCTATGTCAAAAGTGAGGTTTTCTGGCTGAATTGAGGTCAATGGCAGATTCTGAGATACGTCTTGGGCTAACTCCACAGGGAGAGCTCGGATCTGAAAATGGGGTGAAAATTCGGCTTTCCAGACCATAGGGAATATGAATATGTGTTTCCTTTTCATTTCTGAGCTCTGTGTCAAAAGTGAAGTTTTCTGGCTGCATTGAGTCCTAAGCCAAATTCTGAGATACGTCTTGATCTAACTCCTCAAGGAACGATCGGATCTGAAAATGGTGTGTGATTTTGGCTTTCCAGAACCTGGGAAACATGAATTTATGTTTGCTTTTCATTTCTGAACTCTGTGTCAAAAGTGAGGTTTTCGGGCTGAATTCAGTCCTAAGGTAAATTTTGAGATACGTCTTGGGCTAACTCCACAGGGAAAGCTCGGATCTGAAAATGGTGTGAGAATTCGGCTTTCCAGACCCTAGGGAACATGAATATGTGTTTCCTTTTCATTTCTGAGCTCTGTGTCAAAAGTGAAGTTTTCTGGCTGAATTGAGTCCTAAGCCAAATTCTGAGATACGTCTTGGGCTAACTCCACAGGGAAAGCTCGGATCTAAAAATGGTGTGAGAATTCGGCTTTCCAGACCCTGGGGAACATGAATATGTGTTTCTTTTTCATTTCTGAGCTCTATGTCAAAAGTGAGGTTTTCTGGCTGAATTGAGGTCAATGGCACATTCTGAGATAAGTCTTGGGCTAACTCCACAGGGAAAGCTCAGATCTGAAAATGGTGTGAGATACTGGCTTTCCAGACCCTGGGGAACATGAATATGTGTTTCTTTTTCATTTCTGAGCTCTGTGTTAAAAGTGTGGTTTTCTGGCTGAAATAAGCCCTAAGTCAAATTCTGAGATACTCCTTGGGCTAACTCCTCCAGGAAAGCTCGGATCTGAAAATAGTGTGTGATTTTGGCTTCCCAGACCCTGGGAAACATGAATATGTGTTTCCTTTTCATTTCTGAGCTCTGTGTCAAAAGTGAAGTTTTCCGGTGAAATGAGCCCTAAGGCAAATTATGAGGTACGCCTTGGTCTAACTCCTCAGGGAAAGCTCGGACCTGAAAATGGTGTATGATTTTGGCTTTCCAGACCCTGGGAAACATGAATATGTGTTTCTTTTTCACATCTGATCTCTGTGTCAAAAGTGAGGTTTTCTGGCTGAATTGAGTCCTAAGGCAAATTTTGAGATACGTCTTGGGCTAACTCCTCAGGGAAAGCTCAGATCTGAAAATGGGGTGAGAATTCGGCTTTCCAGACCCCAGGGAATATGAATATGTGTTTCCTTTTCATTTCTGAGCTCTCTGTCAAAAGTGAAGTGTTCTGGCTGAAATGAGTCCCAAGGCAAATTCGGAGATACATTTATTTATTTATTTATTTATTTATTTGGTATTCTTATATGCCGCCCAACTCCCGAAGGACTCAGGGTGGTGTACAACAGACAAAAATACAGAATAACCAATTTATAAATAATACTTAAAAGCAATATAAAAATTAAAAAGAGACACAATATTTAAAATCACCCAACAACCATTCAACATCCATACATACTTGGGCTAACTCCACAGGGATAGCTCGGATTTGAAAATGGTGTGAGATTTTGGCTTTCCAGACCCTGGGGAACATGAATATGTGTTTCCTTTTCATTTCTGAGCTCTGTGTCAAAAGTGAAGTTTTCTGGCTGAATTCAGTCCTAATGTAAATTCTGAGATACCCCTTGGTCTAACTCCTCAGGGAAAGCTCAGATCTGAAAATGGTGTGTGATTTTGGCTTTCCAGACCCTGGGAAACATGAATATGTGTTTCCTTTTCATTTCTGAGCTCTGTGTCAAAAGTGAAGTTTTCTGGCTGAATTCAGTCCTAATGTAAATTCTGAGATACCCCTTGGTCTAACTCCTCAGGGAAAGCTCGGATCTGAAAATGGTGTGTGATTTTGGCTTTCCAGACCCTGGGAAACATGAATATGTGTTTCCTTTTCATTTCTGAGCTCTGTGTCAAAAGTGAGGTTTTCGAGCTGAATTCAGTCCTAATGTAAATTCTGAGATACCCCTTGGTCTAACTCCTCAGGGAAAGCTCGGATCTGAAAATGGGGTGAGAATTCGGCTTTCCAGACCCTAGGGAAGATGAATATGTGTTTCTTTTTCATTTCTGAGCTCTGTGTTAAAAGTGAAGTTTTCTGGCTGAAATAAGCCCTAAGTCAAATTCTGCGATACTCCTTGGGCTAACTCCTCCAGGAAAGCTCGGATCTGAAAATAGTGTGTGATTTTGGCTTCCCAGACCCTGGGAAACATGAATATGTGTTTCCTTTTCATTTCTGAGCTCTGTGTCAAAAGTGAAGTTTTCCGGTGAAATGAGCCCTAAGGCAAATTATGAGGTACGCCTTGGGCTAACTCCTCAGGGAAAGCTCGGATCTGAAAATGGTGTGAGAATTCGGCTTTCCAGACCCTGGGGAACATGAATATGTGTTTCTTTTTCATTTCTGAGCTCTATGTCAAAATTGAGGTTTTCGGGCTGAATTCAGTCCTAAGGTAAATTCTGAGATACGTCTTGGGCTAACTCCACAAGGAAAGCTCGGATCTGAAAATGGTGTGAGAATTCGGCTTTCCAGACCCTGGGGAACATGAATATGTGTTTCATTTTCATTTCTGAGCTCTGTGTCAAAAGTGAAGTTTTCTGGCTGAATTGAGTTCAATGGCAAATTCTGAGATACGTCTTGGGCTAACTCCACAGGGAAAGCTCGGATCTGAAAATGGGGTGAGAATTCGGCTTTCCAGACCCCAGGGAATATGAATATGTGTTTCCTTTTCACTTCTGAGCTCTGTGTCAAAAGTGAAGTGTTCTGGCTGAAATGAGTCTTAAGGCAAATTCGGAGATACATCTTGGGCTAACTCCACAGGGAAAGCTCGGATTTGAAAATGGTGTGACATTTTGGCTTTCCAGACCCTGGGGAACATGAATATGTGTTTCTTTTTCATTTCTGAGCTCTATGTCAAAAGTGAGGTTTTCTGGCTGAATTGAGTTCAATGGCAAATTCTGAGATACGTCTTGGGCTAACTCCACAGGGAAAGCTCAGATCTGAAAATGGTGTGAGATACTGGCTTTCCAGACCCTAGGGAACATGAATATGTGTTTCCTTTTCATTTCTGAGCTCTGTGTTGAAAGTGAAGTTTTCTGGCTGAAATAAGCCCTAAGTCAAATTCTGAGATACTCCTTGGGCTAACTCCTCCAGGAAAGCTCGGATCTGAAAATAGTGTGTGATTTTGGCTTCCCAGACCCTGGGAAACATGAATATGTGTTTCCTTTTCATTTCTGAGCTCTGTGTCAAAAGTGAAGTTTTCCGGTGAAATGAGCCCTAAGGCAAATTATGAGGTACGCCTTGGGCTAACTCCTCAGGGAAAGCTCGGATCTGAAAATGGTGTGAGAACTCGGCTTTCCAGACCCTGAGGAACATGAATATGTGTTTCTTTTTCATTACTGAGCTCTGTGTCAAAAGTGAGGTTTTCTGGCTGAAATGAGTCCTAAGGCAATTTCTGAGTTACTCCTTGGTCTAACTCCTCAGGGAAAGCTCGGATCTGAAAATGGGGTGAGAATTCGGCTTTCCAGACCCCAGGGAATATGAATATGTGTTTCCTTTTCATTTCTGAGCTCTGTGTCAAAAGTGAAGTGTTCTGGCTGAAATGAGTCCTAAGGCAAATTCTGAGATTCGTCTTGGGCTAACTCCTCAGGGAAAGCTCGGATCTGAAAATGGGGTGAGAATTCGGCTTTCCAGACCCCAGGGAATATGAATATGTGTTTCCTTTTCATTTCTGAGCTCTGTGTCAAAAGTGAAGTGTTCTGGCTGAAATGAGTCCTAAGGCAAATTCGGAGATACATTTATTTATTTATTTATTTATTTATTTGGTATTCTTATATGCCGCCCAACTCCCGAAGGACTCAGGGCGGTGTACAACAGACAAAAATACAGAATAACCAATTTATAAATAATACTTAAAAGCAATATAAAAATTCAAAAGAGACACAATATTTAAAATCACCCAACAACCATTCAACATCCATACATACTTGGGCTAACTCCACAGGGAAAGCTCGGATTTGAAAATGGTGTGAGATTTTGGCTTTCCAGACCCTGGGGAACATGAATATGTGTTTCTTTTTCATTTCTGAGCTCTGTGTCAAAAGTGAAGTTTTCTGGCTGAATTGAGTCCTAAGCCAAATTCTGAGATACGTCTTGGGCTAACTCCACAGGGAGAGCTCGGATCTGAAAATGGGGTGAGAATTCGGCTTTCCAGACCATAGGGAATATGAATATGTGTTTCCTTTTCATTTCTGAGCTCTGTGTCAAAAGTGAAGTTTTCTGGCTGAATTGAGTCCTAAGCCAAATTCTGAGATACGTCTTGGGCTAACTCCTCAAGGAACGATCGGATCTGAAAATGGTGTGTGATTTTGGCTTTCCAGAACCTGGGAAACATGAATATATGTTTGCTTTTCATTTCTGAACTCTGTGTCAAAAGTGAGGTTTTCGGGCTGAATTCAGTCCTAAGGTAAATTTTGAGATACGTCTTGGGCTAACTCCACAGGGAAAGCTCGGATCTGAAAATGGTGTGAGAATTCGGCTTTCCAGACCCTGGGGAACATGAATATGTGTTTCTTTTTCATTTCTGAGCTCTGTGTCAAAAGTGAGGTTTTCGGGCTGAATTCAGTCCTAAGGTAAATTCTGAGATACGCCTTGGTCTAACTCCTCAAGGAAAGCTCGGATCTGAAAATGGTGTGAGATTTTGGCTTTCCAGACCCTGGGGAACTCGAATATGTGTTTCTTTTTCATTTCTGAGCTCTATGTCAAAAGTGAGGTTTTCTGGCTGAATTGAGGTCAATGGCACATTCTGAGATATGTCTTGGGCTAACTCCACAGGGAAAGCTCAGATCTGAAAATGGTGTGAGATACTGGCGTTCCAGACCCTGGGGAACATGAATATGTGTTTCTTTTTCATTTCTGAGCTCTGTGTCAAAAGTGAGGTTTTCTGGCTGAATTGAGTCCTAAGGCAAATTCTGAGATACGTCTTGGGCTAACTCCTCAGGGAAAGCTCGGATCTGAAAATGGGGTGAGAATTCGGCTTTCCAGACCCCAGGGAATATGAATATGTGTTTCCTTTTCATTTCTGAGCTCTGTGTCAAAAGTGAAGTGTTCTGGCTGAAATGAGTCCCAAGGCAAATTCGGAGATACATTTATTTATTTATTTATTTATTTATTTGGTATTCTTATATGCCGCCCAACTCCCGAAGGACTCAGGGTGGTGTACAACAGACAAAAATACAGAAAAACCAATTTATAAATAATACTTAAAAGCAATATAAAAATTCAAAAGAGACACAATATTTAAAATCACCCAACAACCATTCAACATCCATACATACTTGGGCTAACTCCACAGGGAAAGCTCGGATTTGAAAATGGTGTGAGATTTTGGCTTTCCAGACCCTGGGGAACATGAATATGTGTTTCTTTTTCATTTCTGAGCTCTATGTCAAAAGTGAAGTTTTGTGGCTGAATTGAGGTCAATGGCAGATTCTGAGATACGTCTTGGGCTAACTCCACAGGGAGAGCACGGATCTGAAAATGGTGTGAGATACTGGCTTTCCAGACCCTAGGGAACATGAATATGTGTTTCCTTTTCATTTCTGAGCTCTCTGTCAAAAGTGAAGTGTTCTGGCTGAAATGAGTCTTAAGGCAAATTCGGAGATACATCTTGGGCTAACTCCACAGGGAAAGCTCGGATTTGAAAATGGTGTGACATTTTGGCTTTCCAGACCCTGGGGAACATGAATATGTGTTTCTTTTTCATTTCTGAGCTCTATGTCAAAAGTGAGGTTTTCTGGCTGAATTGAGTTCAATGGCAAATTCTGAGATACGTCTTGGGCTAACTCCACAGGGAAAGCTTGGATCTGAAAATAATGTGAGATACTGGCTTTCCAGACCCTAGGGAACATGAATATGTGTTTCCTTTTCATTTCTGAGCTCTGTGTCAAAAGTGAAATTTTCTGGCTGAATTCAGTCCTAATGTAAATTCTGAGATACCCCTTGGTCTAACTCCTCAAGGAACGATCGGATCTGAAAATGGTGTGTGATTTTGGCTTTCCAGAACCTGGGAAACATGAATATATGTTTCCTTTTCATTTCTGAGCTCTGTGTCAAAAGTGAGGTTTTCGGGCTGAATTCAGTCCTAAGGTAAATTCTGAGATACGTCTTGGGCCAACTCCACAGGGAAAGCTCGGATCTGAAAATGGTGTGAGAATTCGGCTTTCCAGACCCTAGGGAACATGAATATGTGTTTCCTTTTCATTTCTGAGCTCTCTGTCAAAAGTGAAGTTTTCTGGCTGAATTGAGTCCTAAGCCAAATTCTGAGATACGTCTTGGGCTAACTCCACAGGGAAAGCTCGGATCTGAAAATGGGGTGAGAATTCGGCTTTCCAGACCCCAGGGAATATGAATATGTGTTTCCTTTTCACTTCTGAGCTCTGTGTCAAAAGTGAAGTGTTCTGGCTGAAATGAGTCTTAAGGCAAATTCGGAGATACATCTTGGGCTAACTCCACAGGGAAAGCTCGGATTTGAAAATGGTGTGACATTTTGGCTTTCCAGACCCTGGGGAACATGAATATGTGTTTCTTTTTCATTTCTGAGCTCTATGTCAAAAGTGAGGTTTTCTGGCTGAATTGAGTTCAATGGCAAATTCTGAGATACGTCTTGGGCTAACTCCACAGGGAAAGCTTGGATCTGAAAATAATGTGAGATACTGGCTTTCCAGACCCTAGGGAACATGAATATGTGTTTCCTTTTCATTTCTGAGCTCTGTGTCAAAAGTGAAATTTTCTGGCTGAAATAAGCTCTAAGGCAAATTCTGAGTTACGCCTTGGTCTAACTCCTCAAGGAAAGATCGGATCTGAATATGGTGTGAGATTTTGGCTTTCCAGACCCTGGGGAACATGAATATGTGTTTCTTTTTCATTTCTGAGCTCTATGTCAAAAGTGAGGTTTTCTGGCTGAATTGAGGTCAATGGCACATTCTGAGATACGTCTTGGGCTAACTCCACAGGGAAAGCTCAGATCTGAAAATGGTGTGAGATACTGGCTTAACAGACCCTAGGGAACATGAATATGTGTTTCCTTTTCATTTCTGAGCTCTGTGTTGAAAGTGAAGTTTTCCGGTGAAATGAGCCCTAAGGCAAATTATGAGGTACGCCTTGGGCTAACTCCTCAGGGAAAGCTCGGATCTGAAAATGGTGTGAGAATTCGGCTTTCCAGACCCCAGGGAATATGAATATGTGTTTCCTTTTCATTTCTGAGCTCTGTGTCAAAAGTGAAGTGTTCTGGCTGAAATGAGTCCTAAGGCAAATTATGAAGTACGCCTTGGGCTAACTCCACAGGGAAAGCTCGGATCTGAAAATGGTGTGAGAATTCGGCTTTCCAGACCCTAGGGAACATGAATATGTGTTTCCTTTTCATTTCTGAGCTCTCTGTCAAAAGTGAAGTTTTCTGGCTGAATTGAGTCCTAAGCCAAGTTCTGAGATATGCCTTTGGTTAACTCCTCAGGGAAAGCTCAGTTCTGAAAATGGTGTGAGATTTTGGCTTTCCAGACCCCAGGGAACATGAATATGTGTTTCCTTTTCATTTCTGAGCTCTGTGTCAAAAGTGAGGTTTTCTGGCTGAATTCAGTCCTAAGGTAAATTCTGAGATACGTCTTGGGCTAACTCCACAAGGAAAGCTCGGATCTGAAAATGGTGTGAGAATTCGGCTTTCGAGACCCTGGGGAACATGAATATGTGTTTCATTTTCATTTCTGAGCTCTGTGTCGAAAGTGAAGTTTTCTGGCTGAATTGAGTTCAATGGCAAATTCTGAGATACGTCTTGGGCTAACTCCACAGGGAAAGCTCGGATCTGAAAATGGGGTGAGAATTCGGCTTTCCAGACCCTGTGGAATATGAATATGTGTTTCCTTTTCACTTCTGAGCTCTGTGTCAAAAGTGAAGTGTTCTGGCTGAAATGAGTCTTAAGGCAAAGTCGGAGATACATCTTGGGCTAACTCCACAGGGAAAGCTCGGATTTGAAAATGGTGTGACATTTTGGCTTTCCAGACCCTAGGGAACATGAATATGTGTTTCCTTTTCATTTCTGAGCTCTGTGTCAAAAGTGAAATTTTCTGGCTGAAATAAGCTCTAAGGCAAATTCTGAGATACGCCTTGGTCTAACTCCTCAAGGAAAGATCGGATCTGAATATGGTGTGAGATTTTGGCTTTCCAGACCCTGGGGAACATGAATATGTGTTTCTTTTTCATTTCTGAGCTCTATGTCAAAAGTGAGGTTTTCTGGCTGAATTGAGGTCAATGGCACATTCTGAGATACGTCTTGGGCTAACTCCACAGGGAAAGCTCAGATCTGAAAATGGTGTGAGATACTGGCTTAACAGACCCTAGGGAACATGAATATGTGTTTCCTTTTCATTTCTGAGCTCTGTGTTGAAAGTGAAGTTTTCCGGTGAAATGAGCCCTAAGGCAAATTATGAGGTACGCCTTGGGCTAACTCCTCAGGGAAAGCTCGGATCTGAAAATGGTGTGAGAATTCGGCTTTCCAGACCCCAGGGAATATGAATATGTGTTTCCTTTTCATTTCTGAGCTCTGTGTCAAAAGTGAAGTGTTCTGGCTGAAATGAGTCCTAAGGCAAATTATGAAGTACGCCTTGGGCTAACTCCACAGGGAAAGCTCGGATCTGAAAATGGTGTGAGAATTCGGCTTTCCAGACCCTAGGGAACATGAATATGTGTTTCCTTTTCATTTCTGAGCTCTCTGTCAAAAGTGAAGTTTTCTGGCTGAATTGAGTCCTAAGCCAAGTTCTGAGATATGCCTTTGGTTAACTCCTCAGGGAAAGCTCAGTTCTGAAAATGGTGTGAGATTTTGGCTTTCCAGACCCCAGGGAACATGAATATGTGTTTCCTTTTCATTTCTGAGCTCTGTGTCAAAAGTGAGGTTTTCTGGCTGAATTCAGTCCTAAGGTAAATTCTGAGATACGTCTTGGGCTAACTCCACAAGGAAAGCTCGGATCTGAAAATGGTGTGAGAATTCGGCTTTCGAGACCCTGGGGAACATGAATATGTGTTTCATTTTCATTTCTGAGCTCTGTGTCGAAAGTGAAGTTTTCTGGCTGAATTGAGTTCAATGGCAAATTCTGAGATACGTCTTGGGCTAACTCCACAGGGAAAGCTCGGATCTGAAAATGGGGTGAGAATTCGGCTTTCCAGACCCTGTGGAATATGAATATGTGTTTCCTTTTCACTTCTGAGCTCTGTGTCAAAAGTGAAGTGTTCTGGCTGAAATGAGTCTTAAGGCAAAGTCGGAGATACATCTTGGGCTAACTCCACAGGGAAAGCTCGGATTTGAAAATGGTGTGACATTTTGGCTTTCCAGACCCTGGGGAACATGAATATGTGTTTCTTTTTCATTTCTGAGCTCTATGTCAAAAGTGAGGTTTTCTGGCTGAATTGAGTTCAATGGCAAATTCTGAGATACGTCTTGGGCTAACTCCACAGGGAAAGTTTGGATCTGAAAATAATGTGAGATACTGGCTTTCCAGACCCTAGGGAACATGAATATGTGTTTCCTTTTCATTTCTGAGCTCTGTGTCAAAAGTGAAATTTTCTGGCTGAAATAAGCTCTAAGGCAAATTCTGAGATACGCCTTGGTCTAACTCCTCAAGGAAAGATCGGATCTGAATATGGTGTGAGATTTTGGCTTTCCAGACCCTGGGGAACATGAATATGTGTTTCTTTTTCATTTCTGAGCTCTATGTCAAAAGTGAGGTTTTCTGGCTGAATTGAGGTCAATGGCACATTCTGAGATACGTCTTGGGCTAACTCCACAGGGAAAGCTCAGATCTGAAAATGGTGTGAGATACTGGCTTAACAGACCCTAGGGAACATGAATACGTGTTTCCTTTTCATTTCTGAGCTCTGTGTTGAAAGTGAAGTTTTCTGGCTGAAATAAGCCCTAAGTCAAATTCTGAGATACTCCTTGGGCTAACTCCTCCAGGAAAGCTCGGATCTGAAAATGGTGTGAGAATTCGGCTTTCCAGACCCTGGGGAACATGAATATGTGTTTCTTTTTCATTTCTGAGCTCTATGTCAAAAGTGAGGTTTTCGGGCTGAATTCAGTCCTAAGGTAAATTCTGAGATACGTCTTGGGCTAACTTCACAGGGAAAGCTCGGATCTGAAAATGGGGTGAGAATTCGGCTTTCCAGACCCTAGGGAATATGAATATGTGTTTCCTTTTCATTTCTGAGCTCTGTGTCAAAAGTGAAGTTTTCTGGTTGAAATGAGTCCTAAGGCAAATTCTGAGATACGCCTTGATCTAACTCCTCAAGGAACGATCGGATCTGAAAATGGTGTGTGATTTTGGCTTTCTAGAACCTGGGAAACATGAATATATGTTTCCTTTTCATTTCTGAACTCTGTGTCAAAAGTGAGGTTTTCGGGCTGAATTCAGTCCTAAGGTAAATTTTGAGATACGTCTTGGGCTAACTCCACAGGGAAATCTCGGATCTGAAAATGGTGTGAGAATTCGGCTTTCCAGACCCTAGGGAACATGAATATGTGTTTCCTTTTCATTTCTGAGCTCTGTGTCAAAAGTGAAGTTTTCTGGCTGAATTGAGTCCTAAGCCAAATTCTGAGATACGTCTTGGGCTAACTCCACAGGGAAAGCTCGGATCTGAAAATGGTGTGAGAATTCGGCTTTCCAGACCCTAGGGAACATGAATATGTGTTTCCTTTTCATTTCTGAGCTCTGTGTCAAAAGTGAGGTTTTCTGGTTGAAATGAGTCCTAAGGCAAATTCTGAGATACGCCTTGATCTAACTCCTCAAGGAACGATCGGATCTGAAAATGGTGTGTGATTTTGGCTTTCCAGAACCTGGGAAACATGAATATATGTTTCCTTTTCATTTCTGAACTCTGTGTCAAAAGTGAGGTTTTCGGGCTGAATTCAGTCCTATGGTAAATTTTGAGATACGTCTTGGGCTAACTCCACAGGGAAAGCTCGGATCTGAAAATGGTGTGAGAATTCGGCTTTCCAGACCCTAGGGAACATGAATATGTGTTTCCTTTTCATTTCTGAGCTCTGTGTCAAAAGTGAAGTTTTCTGGCTGAATTGAGTCCTAAGTCAAATTCTGAGATACGTCTTGGGCTAACTCCATAGGGAAAGCTCGGATCTGAAAATGGTCTGAGATTTTGGCTTTCCAGACCCTGGGGAACATGAATATGTGTTTCTTTTTCATTTCTGAGCTCTGTGTCAAAAGTGAGGTTTTCGGGCTGAATTCAGTCCTAAGGTAAATTCTGAGATACGCCTTGGTCTAACTCCTCAAGGAAAGCTCGGATCTGAAAATGGTGTGAGATTTTGGCTTTCCAGACCCTGGGGAACATGAATATGTGTTTCTTTTTCATTTCTGAGCTCTATGTCAAAAGTGAGGTTTTCTGGCTGAATTGAGGTCAATGGCACATTCTGAGATACGTCTTGGGCTAACTCCTCCAGGAAAGCTCGGATCTGAAAATAGTGTGTGATTTTGGCTTCCCAGACCCTGGGAAACATGATTATGTGTTTCCTTTTCATTTCTGAGCTCTGTGTCAAAAGTGAAGTTTTCTGGTTGAAATGAGTCTTAAGGCAAATTATGAGGTACGCCTTGGGCTAACTCCTCAGGGAAAGCTCGGATCTGAAAATGGTGTGAGAATTCGGCTTTCCAGACCCTGCGGAACATGAATATGTGTTTCTTTTTCATTACTGAGCTCTGTGTCAAAAGTGAGGTTTTCTGGCTGAAATGAGTCCTAAGGCAATTTCTGAGTTATTCCTTGGTCTAACTCCTCAGGGAAAGCTCGGATCTGAAAATGGGGTGAGAATTCGGCTTTCCAGACCCCAGGGAATATGAATATGTGTTTCCTTTTCATTTCTGAGCTCTGTGTCAAAAGTGAAGTGTTCTGGCTGAAATGTGTCCTAAGGCAAATTATGAGATACGTCTAGGGCTAACTCCTCAGGGAAAGCTCGGATCTGAAAATGGGGTGAGAATTCGGCTTTCCAGACCCCAGGGAATATGAATATGTGTTTCCTTTTCATTTCTGAGCTCTGTGTCAAAAGTGAAGTGTTCTGGCTGAAATGAGTCCTAAGGCAAATTATGAAGTACGCCTTGGGCTAACTCCACAGGGAAAGCTCGGATCTGAAAATGGTGTGAGAATTCGGCTTTCCAGACCCTAGGGAACATGAATATGTGTTTCCTTTTCATTTCTGAGCTCTCTGTCAAAAGTGAAGTTTTCTGGCTGAATTGAGTCCTAAGCCAAATTCTGAGATATGCCTTTGGTTAACTCCTCAGGGAAAGCTCGGTTCTGAAAATGGTGTGAGATTTTGGCTTTCCAGACCCCATGGAACATGAATATGTGTTTCCTTTTCATTTCTGAGCTCTGTGTCAAAAGTGAGGTTTTCTGGCTGAATTCAGTCCTAAGGTAAATTCTGAGATACGTCTTGAGCTAACTCCACAGGGAAAGCTCGGATCTGAAAATCGTGTGAGAATTCGGCTTTCCAGACCCTGGGGAACATGAATATGTGTTTCTTTTTCATTTCTGAGCTCTATGTCAAAAGTGAGGTTATCGGGCTGAATTCAGTCCTAAGGTAAATTCTGAGATACGTCTTGGGCTAACTCCACAAGGAAAGCTCGGATCTGAAAATGGTGTGAGAATTTGGCTTTCCAGACCCTGGGGAACATGAATATGTGTTTCATTTTCATTTCTGAGCTCTGTGTCAAAAGTGAAGTTTTCTGGCTGAATTGAGTTCAATGGCAAATTCTGAGATACGTCTTGGGCTAACTCCACAGGGAAAGCTCGGATCTGAAAATGGGGTGAGAATTCGGCTTTCCAGACCCTGGGGAATATGAATATGTGTTTCCTTTTCACTTCTGAGCTCTGTGTCAAAAGTGAAGTGTTCTGGCTGAAATGAGTCTTAAGGCAAATTCGGAGATACATCTTGGGCTAACTCCACAGGGAAAGCTCGGATTTGAAAATGGTGTGACATTTTGGCTTTCCAGACCCTGGGGAACATGAATATGTGTTTCTTTTTCATTTCTGAGCTCTATGTCAAAAGTGAGTTTTTCTGGCTGAATTGAGTTCAATGGCAAATTCTGAGATACGTCTTGGGCTAACTCCACAGGGAAAGCTTGGATCTGAAAATAATGTGAGATACTGGTTTTCCAGACCCTAGGGAACATGAATATGTGTTTCCTTTTCATTTCTGAGCTCTGTGTCAAAAGTGAAATTTTCTGGCTGAAATAAGCTCTAAGGCAAATTCTGAGATACGCCTTGGTCTAACTCCTCAAGGAAAGATCGGATCTGAATATGGTGTGAGATTTTGGCTTTCCAGACCCTGGGGAACATGAATATGTGTTTCTTTTTCATTTCTGAGCTCTATGTCAAAAGTGAGGTTTTCTGGCTGAATTGAGTTCAATGGCAAATTCTGAGATACGTCTTGGGCTAACTCCACAGGGAAAGCTCAGATCTGAAAATGGTGTGAGATACTGGCTTTCCAGACCCTAGGGAACAGGAATATGTGTTTCCTTTTCATTTCTGAGCTCTGTGTTGAAAGTGAAGTTTTCTGGCTGAAATAAGCCCTAAGTCAAATTCTGAGATACTCCTTGGGCTAACTCCTCCAGGAAAGCTCGGATCTGAAAATAGTGTGTGATTTTGGCTTCCCAGACCCTGGGAAACATGAATATGTGTTTCCTTTTCATTTCTGAGCTCTGTGTCAAAAGTGAAGTTTTCCGGTGAAATGAGCCCTAAGGCAAATTATGAGGTACGCCTTGGGCTAACTCCTCAGGGAAAGCTCGGATCTGAAAATGGTGTGATTATTCGGCTTTCCAGACCCTGCGGAACATGAATATGTGTTTCTTTTTCATTACTGAGCTCTGTGTCAAAAGTGAGGTTTTCTGGCTGAAATGAGTCCTAAGGCAATTTCTGAGTTACTCCTTGGTCTAACTCCTCAGGGAAAGCTCGGATCTGAAAATGGGGTGAGAATTCGGCTTTCCAGACCCCAGGGAATATGAATATGTGTTTCCTTTTCATTTCTGAGCTCTGTGTCAAAAGTGAAGTGTTCTGGCTGAAATGAGTCCTAAGGCAAATTCTGAGATACGTCTTGGGCTAACTCCTCAGGGAAAGCTCGGATCTGAAAATGGGGTGAGAATTCGGCTTTCCAGACCCCAGGGAATATGAATATGTGTTTCCTTTTCATTTCTGAGCTCTGTGTCAAAAGTGAAGTGTTCTGGCTGAAATGAGTCCTAAGGCAAATTCGGAGATACATTTATTTATTTATTTATTTATTTATTTGGTATTCTTATATGCCGCCCAACTCCCGAAGGACTCAGGGCGGTGTACAACAGACAAAAATACAGAATAACCAATTTATAAATAATACTTAAAAGCAATATAAAAATTCAAAAGAGACACAATATTTAAAATCACCCAACAACCATTCAACATCCATACATACTTGGGCTAACTCCACAGGGAAAGCTCGGATTTGAAAATGGTGTGAGATTTTGGCTTTCCAGACCCTGGGGAACATGAATATGTGTTTCTTTTTCATTTCTGAGCTCTATGTCAAAAGTGAGGTTTTCTGGCTGAATTGAGGTCAATGGCAGATTCTGAGATACGTCTTGGGCTAACTCCACAGGGAGAGCTCGGATCTGAAAATGGGGTGAGAATTCGGCTTTCCAGACCATAGGGAATATGAATATGTGTTTCCTTTTCATTTCTGAGCTCTGTGTCAAAAGTGAAGTTTTCTGGCTGAATTGAGTCCTAAGCCAAATTCTGAGATACGTCTTGGGCTAACTCCACAGGGAAAGCTCAGATCTGAAAATGGTGTGAGATACTGGCTTTCCAGACCCTGGGGAACATGAATATGTGTTTCTTTTTCATTTCTGAGCTCTGTGTTAAAAGTGAAGTTTTCTGGCTGAAATAAGCCCTAAGTCAAATTCTGCGATACTCCTTGGGCTAACTCCTCCAGGAAAGCTCGGATCTGAAAATAGTGTGTGATTTTGGCTTCCCAGACCCTGGGAAACATGATTATGTGTTTCCTTTTCATTTCTGAGCTCTGTGTCAAAAGTGAAGTTTTCTGGTTGAAATGAGTCTTAAGGCAAATTATGAGGTACGCCTTGGGCTAACTCCTCAGGGAAAGCTCGGATCTGAAAATGGTGTGAGAATTCGGCTTTCCAGACCCTGCGGAACATGAATATGTGTTTCTTTTTCATTACTGAGCTCTGTGTCAAAAGTGAGGTTTTCTGGCTGAAATGAGTCCTAAGGCAATTTCTGAGTTATTCCTTGGTCTAACTCCTCAGGGAAAGCTCGGATCTGAAAATGGGGTGAGAATTCGGCTTTCCAGACCCCAGGGAATATGAATATGTGTTTCCTTTTCATTTCTGAGCTCTTTGTCAAAAGTGAAGTGTTCTGGCTGAAATGAGTCCTAAGGCAAATTATGAGATACGTCTAGGGCTAACTCCTCAGGGAAAGCTCGGATCTGAAAATGGGGTGAGAATTCGGCTTTCCAGACCCCAGGGAATATGAATATGTGTTTCCTTTTCATTTCTGAGCTCTGTGTCAAAAGTGAAGTGTTCTGGCTGAAATGAGTCCTAAGGCAAATTATGAAGTACGCCTTGGGCTAACTCCACAGGGAAAGCTCGGATCTGAAAATGGTGTGAGAATTCGGCTTTCCAGACCCTAGGGAACATGAATATGTGTTTCCTTTTCATTTCTGAGCTTTCTGTCAAAAGTGAAGTTTTCTGGCTGAATTGAGTCCTAAGCCAAATTCTGAGATATGCCTTTGGTTAACTCCTCAGGGAAAGCTCGGTTCTGAAAATGGTGTGAGATTTTGGCTTTCCAGACCCCAGGGAACATGAATATGTGTTTCCTTTTCATTTCTGAGCTCTGTGTCAAAAGTGAGGTTTTCTGGCTGAATTCAGTCCTAAGGTAAATTCTGAGATACGTCTTGAGCTAACTCCACAGGGAAAGCTCGGATCTGAAAATCGTGTGAGAATTCGGCTTTCCAGACCCTGGGGAACATGAATATGTGTTTCTTTTTCATTTCTGAGCTCTATGTCAAAAGTGAGGTTTTCGGGCTGAATTCAGTCCTAAGGTAAATTCTGAGATACGTCTTGGGCTAACTCCACAAGGAAAGCTCGGATCTGAAAATGGTGTGAGAATTTGGCTTTCCAGACCCTGGGGAACATGAATATGTGTTTCATTTTCATTTCTGAGCTCTGTGTCAAAAGTGAAGTTTTCTGGCTGAATTGAGTTCAATGGCAAATCTGAGATACGTCTTGGGCTAACTCCACAGGGAAAGCTCGGATCTGAAAATGGGGTGAGAATTCGGCTTTCCAGACCCTGGGGAATATGAATATGTGTTTCCTTTTCACTTCTGAGCTCTGTGTCAAAAGTGAAGTGTTCTGGCTGAAATGAGTCTTAAGGCAAATTCGGAGATACATCTTGGGCTAACTCCACAGGGAAAGCTCGGATTTGAAAATGGTGTGACATTTTGGCTTTCCAGACCCTGGGGAACATGAATATGTGTTTCTTTTTCATTTCTGAGCTCTATGTCAAAAGTGAGGTTTTCTGGCTGAATTGAGTTCAATGGCAAATTCTGAGATACGTCTTGGGCTAACTCCACAGGGAAAGCTTGGATCTGAAAATAATGTGAGATACTGGTTTTCCAGACCCTAGGGAACATGAATATGTGTTTCCTTTTCATTTCTGAGCTCTGTGTTGAAAGTGAAGTTTTCTGGCTGAAATAAGCCCTAAGTCAAATTCTGAGATACTCCTTGGGCTAACTCCTCCAGGAAAGCTCGGATCTGAAAATAGTGTGTGATTTTGGCTTCCCAGACCCTGGGAAACATGAATATGTGTTTCCTTTTCATTTCTGAGCTCTGTGTCAAAAGTGAAGTTTTCCGGTGAAATGAGCCCTAAGGCAAATTATGAGGTACACCTTGGGCTAACTCCACAGGGAAAGCTCGGATCTGAAAATGGGGTGAGAATTCGGCTTTCCAGACCCTAGGGAATATGAATATGTGTTTCCTTTTCATTTCTGAGCTCTGTGTCAAAAGTGAGGTTTTCTGGCTGAAATGAGTCCTAAGGCAATTTCTGAGTTATTCCTTGGTCTAACTCCTCAGGGAAAGCTCGGATCTGAAAATGGGGTGAGAATTCGGCTTTCCAGACCCCAGGGAATATGAATATGTGTTTCCTTTTCATTTCTGAGCTCTGTGTCAAAAGTGAAGTGTTCTGGCTGAAATGAGTCCTAAGGCAAATTATGAGATACGTCTAGGGCTAACTCCTCAGGGAAAGCTCGGATCTGAAAATGGGGTGAGAATTCGGCTTTCCAGACCCCAGGGAATATGAATATGTGTTTCCTTTTCATTTCTGAGCTCTGTGTCAAAAGTGAAGTGTTCTGGCTGAAATGAGTCCTAAGGCAAATTATGAAGTACGCCTTGGGCTAACTCCACAGGGAAAGCTCGGATCTGAAAATGGTGTGAGAATTCGGCTTTCCAGACCCTAGGGAACATGAATATGTGTTTCCTTTTCATTTCTGAGCTTTCTGTCAAAAGTGAAGTTTTCTGGCTGAATTGAGTCCTAAGCCAAATTCTGAGATATGCCTTTGGTTAACTCCTCAGGGAAAGCTCGGTTCTGAAAATGGTGTGAGATTTTGGCTTTCCAGACCCCAGGGAACATGAATATGTGTTTCCTTTTCATTTCTGAGCTCTGTGTCAAAAGTGAGGTTTTCTGGCTGAATTCAGTCCTAAGGTAAATTCTGAGATACGTCTTGAGCTAACTCCACAGGGAAAGCTCGGATCTGAAAATCGTGTGAGAATTCGGCTTTCCAGACCCTGGGGAACATGAATATGTGTTTCTTTTTCATTTCTGAGCTCTATGTCAAAAGTGAGGTTTTCGGGCTGAATTCAGTCCTAAGGTAAATTCTGAGATACGTCTTGGGCTAACTCCACAAGGAAAGCTCGGATCTGAAAATGGTGTGAGAATTCGGCTTTCCAGACCCTGGGGAATATGAATATGTGTTTCCTTTTCACTTCTGAGCTCTGTGTCAAAAGTGAAGTGTTCTGGCTGAAATGAGTCTTAAGGCAAATTCGGAGATACATCTTGGGCTAACTCCACAGGGAAAGCTCGGATTTGAAAATGGTGTGACATTTTGGCTTTCCAGACCCTGGGGAACATGAATATGTGTTTCCTTTTCATTTCTGAGCTCTGTGTCAAAAGTGAAATTTTCTGGCTGAAATAAGCTCTAAGGCAAATTCTGAGATACGCCTTGGTCTAACTCCTCAAGGAAAGATCGGATCTGAATATGGTGTGAGATTTTGGCTTTCCAGACCCTGGGGAACATGAATATTTGTTTCTTTTTCATTTCTGAGCTCTATGTCAAAAGTGAGGTTTTCTGGCTGAATTGAGGTCAATGGCACATTCTGAGATACGTCTTGGGCTAACTCCACAGGGAAAGCTCAGATCTGAAAATGGTGTGAGATACTGGCTTTCCAGACCCTAGGGAACATGAATATGTGTTTCCTTTTCATTTCTGAGCTCTGTGTTGAAAGTGAAGTTTTCTGGCTGAAATAAGCCCTAAGTCAAATTCTGAGATACTCCTTGGGCTAACTCCTCCAGGAAAGCTCGGATCTGAAAATAGTGTGTGATTTTGGCTTCCCAGACCCTGGGAAACATGAATATGTGTTTCCTTTTCATTTCTGAGCTCTGTGTCAAAAGTGAAGTTTTCCGGTGAAATGAGCCCTAAGGCAAATTATGAGGTACACCTTGGGCTAACTCCACAGGGAAAGCTCGGATCTGAAAATGGGGTGAGAATTCGGCTTTCCAGACCCTAGGGAATATGAATATGTGTTTCCTTTTCATTTCTGAGCTCTGTGTCAAAAGTGAAGTTTTCTGATTGAAATGAGTCCTAAGGCAAATTCTGAGATACGCCTTGATCTAACTCCTCAAGGAACGATCGGATCTGAAAATGGTGTGTGATTTTGGCTTTCCAGAACCTGGGAAACATGAATATGTGTTTCCTTTTCATTACTGAACTCTGTGTCAAAAGTGAGGTTTTCGGGCTGAATTCAGTCCTAAGGTAAATTTTGAGATACGTCTTGGGCTAACTCCACAGGGAAAGCTCGGATCTGAAAATGGTGTGAGAATTCGGCTTTCCAGACCCTGGGGAACATGAATATGTGTTTCTTTTTCATTTCTGAGCTCTATGTCAAAAGTGAGGTTTTCGGGCTGAATTCAGTCCTAAGGTAAATTCTGAGATACGCCTTGGGCTAACTCCTCCAGGATAGCTCGGATCTGAAAATAGTGTGTGATTTTGGCTTCCCAGACCCTGGGAAACATGAATATGTGTTTCCTTTTCATTTCTGAGCTCTGTGTCAAAAGTGAAGTTTTCCGGTGAAATGAGCCCTAAGGCAAATTATGAGGTACGCCTTGGGCTAACTCCTCAGGGAAAGCTCGGATCTGAAAATGGTGTGAGAATTCGGCTTTCCAGACTCCAGGGAATATGAATATGTGTTTCTTTTTCATTTCTGAGCTCTATGTCAAAAGTGAAGTGTTCTGGCTGAAATGAGTCTTAAGGCAAATTCGGAGATACATCTTGGGCTAACTCCACAGGGAAAGCTCGGATTTGAAAATGGTGTGACATTTTGGCTTTCCAGACCCTGGGGAACATGAATATGTGTTTCTTTTTCATTTCTGAGCTCTATGTCAAAAGTGAGGTTTTCTGGCTGAATTGAGTTCAATGGCAAATTCTGAGATACGTCTTGGGCTAACTCCACAGGGAAAGCTCAGATCTGAAAATGGTGTGAGATACTGGCTTTCCAGACCCTAGGGAACATGAATATGTGTTTCCTTTTCATTTCTGAGCTCTGTGTTGAAAGTGAAGTTTTCTGGCTGAAATAAGCCCTAAGTCAAATTCTGAGATACTCCTTGGGCTAACTCCTCCAGGAAAGCTCGGATCTGAAAATAGTGTGTGATTTTGGCTTCCCAGACTCTGGGAAACATGAATATGTGTTTCCTTTTCATTTCTGAGCTCTGTGTCAAAAGTGAAGTTTTCCGGTGAAATGAGCCCTAAGGCAAATTATGAGGTACGCCTTGGGCTAACTCCTCAGGGAAAGCTCGGATCTGAAAATGGTGTGATTATTCGGCTTTCCAGACCCTGCGGAACATGAATATGTGTTTCTTTTTCATTACTGAGCTCTGTGTCAAAAGTGAGGTTTTCTGGCTGAAATGAGTCCTAAGGCAATTTCTGAGTTACTCCTTGGTCTAACTCCTCAGGGAAAGCTCGGATCTGAAAATGGGGTGAGAATTCGGCTTTCCAGACCCCAGGGAATATGAATATGTGTTTCCTTTTCATTTCTGAGCTCTGTGTCAAAAGTGAAGTGTTCTGGCTGAAATGAGTCCTAAGGCAAATTCTGAGATACGTCTTGGGCTAACTCCTCAGGGAAAGCTCGGATCTGAAAATGGGGTGAGAATTCGGCTTTCCAGACCCCAGGGAATATGAATATGTGTTTCCTTTTCATTTCTGAGCTCTGTGTCAAAAGTGAAGTGTTCTGGCTGAAATGAGTCCTAAGGCAAATTCGGAGATACATTTATTTATTTATTTATTTATTTATTTGGTATTCTTATATGCCGCCCAACTCCCGAAGGACTCAGGGCGGTGTACAACAGACAAAAATACAGAATAACCAATTTATAAATAATACTTAAAAGCAATATAAAAATTCAAAAGAGACACAATATTTAAAATCACCCAACAACCATTCAACATCCATACATACTTGGGCTAACTCCACAGGGAAAGCTCGGATTTGAAAATGGTGTGAGATTTTGGCTTTCCAGACCCTGGGGAACATGAATATGTGTTTCTTTTTCATTTCTGAGCTCTATGTCAAAAGTGAGGTTTTCTGGCTGAATTGAGGTCAATGGCAGATTCTGAGATACGTCTTGGGCTAACTCCAAAGGGAGAGCTCGGATCTGAAAATGGGGTGAGAATTCGGCTTTCCAGACCACAGGGAATATGAATATGTGTTTCCTTTTCATTTCTGAGCTCTGTGTCAAAAGTGAAGTTTTCTGGCTGAATTGAGTCCTAAGCCAAATTCTGAGATACTTCTTGGGCTAACTCCACAGGGAAAGCTCGGATCTGAAAATGGGGTGAGAATTCGGCTTTCCAGACCCTAGGGAATATGAATATGTGTTTCCTTTTCATTTCTGAGCTCTGTGTCAAAAGTGAAGTTTTCTGGCTGAATTGAGTCCTAAGCCAAATTCTGAGATACGTCTTGGGCTAACTCCACAGGGAAAGCTCGGATCTAAAAATGGTGTGAGAATTCGGCTTTCCAGACCCTGGGGAACATGAATATGTGTTTCTTTTTCATTTCTGAGCTCTGTGTCAAAAGTGAGGTTTTCGGGCTGAATTCAGTCCTAAGGTAAATTCTGAGATACGCCTTGGTCTAACTCCTCAAGGAAAGCTCGGATCTGAAAATGGTGTGAGATTTTGGCTTTCCAGACCCTGGGGAACATGAATATGTGTTTCTTTTTCATTTCTGAGCTCTATGTCAAAAGTGAGGTTTTCTGGCTGAATTGAGGCCAATGGCAGATTCTGAGATACGTCTTGGGCTAACTCCACAGGGAGAGCACGGATCTGAAAATGGTGTGAGATACTGGCTTTCCAGACCCTAGGGAACATGAATATGTGTTTCCTTTTCATTTCTGAGCTCTGTGTCAAAAGTGAAATTTTCTGGCTGAATTCAGTCCTAATGTAAATTCTGAGATACCCATTGGTCTAACTCCTCAGGGAAAGCTCGGATCTGAAAATGGTGTGTGATTTTGGCTTTCCAGACCCTGGGAAACATGAATATGTGTTTCCTTTTCATTTCTGAGCTCTGTGTCAAAAGTGAGGTTTTCGAGCTGAATTCAGTCCTAATGTAAATTCTGAGATACGTCTTGGTCTAACTCCTCAGGGAAAGCTCGGATCTGAAAATGGGGTGAGAATTCGGCTTTCCAGACCCTAGGGAAGATGAATATGTGTTTCTTTTTCATTTCTGAGCTCTGTGTTAAAAGTGAAGTTTTCTGGCTGAAATAAGCCCTAAGTCAAATTCTGCGATACTCCTTGGGCTAACTCCTCCAGGAAAGCTCGGATCTAAAAATAGTGTGTGATTTTGGCTTCCCAGACCCTGGGAAACATGAATATGTGTTTCCTTTTCATTTCTGAGCTCTGTGTCAAAAGTGAAGTTTTCCGGTGAAATGAGCCCTAAGGCAAATTATGAGGTACGCCTTGGGCTAACTCCTCAGGGAAAGCTCGGATCTGAAAATGGTGTGAGAATTCGGCTTTCCAGACCCTGGGGAACATGAATATGTGTTTCTTTTTCATTTCTGAGCTCTATGTCAAAAGTGAGGTTTTCGGGCTGAATTCAGTCCTAAGGTAAATTCTGAGATACGTCTTGGGCTAACTCCACAAGGAAAGCTCGGATCTGAAAATGGTGTGAGAATTCGGCTTTCCAGACCCTGGGGAACATGAATATGTGTTTCATTTTCATTTCTGAGCTCTGTGTCAAAAGTGAAGTTTTCTGGCTGAATTGAGTTCAATGGCAAATTCTGAGATACGTCTTGGGCTAACTCCACAGGGAAAGCTCGGATCTGAAAATGGGGTGAGAATTCGGCTTTCCAGACCCCAGGGAATATGAATATGTGTTTCCTTTTCACTTCTGAGCTCTGTGTCAAAAGTGAAGTGTTCTGGCTGAAATGAGTCTTAAGGCAAATTCGGAGATACATCTTGGGCTAACTCCACAGGGAAAGCTCGGATTTGAAAATGGTGTGACATTTTGGCTTTCCAGACCCTGGGGAACATGAATATGTGTTTCTTTATCATTTCTGAGCTCTATGTCAAAAGTGAGGTTTTCTGGCTGAATTGAGTTCAATGGCAAATTCTGAGATACGTCTTGGGCTAACTCCACAGGGAAAGCTCAGATCTGAAAATGGTGTGAGATACTGGCTTTCCAGACCCTAGGGAACATGAATATGTGTTTCCTTTTCATTTCTGAGCTCTGTGTTGAAAGTGAAGTTTTCTGGCTGAAATAAGCCCTAAGTCAAATTCTGAGATACTCCTTGGGCTAACTCCTCCAGGAAAGCTCGGATCTGAAAATAGTGTGTGATTTTGGCTTCCCAGACCCTGGGAAACATGAATATGTGTTTCCTTTTCATTTCTGAGCTCTGTGACAAAAGTGAAGTTTTCCGGTGAAATGAGCCCTAAGGCAAATTATGAGGTACGCCTTGGGCTAACTCCTCAGGGAAAGCTCGGATCTGAAAATGGTGTGAGAATTCGGCTTTCCAGACCCTGCGGAACATGAATATGTGTTTCTTTTTCATTACTGAGCTCTGTGTCAAAAGTGAGGTTTTCTGGCTGAAATGAGTCCTAAGGCAATTTCTGAGTTACTCCTTGGTCTAACTTCTCAGGGAAAGCTCGGATCTGAAAATGGGGTGAGAATTCGGCTTTCCAGACCCCAGGGAATATGAATATGTGTTTCCTTTTCATTTCTGAGCTCTGTGTCAAAAGTGAAGTGTTCTGGCTGAAATGAGTCCTAAGGCAAATTCTGAGATTCGTCTTGGGCTAACTCCACAGGGAAAGCTCGGATCTGAAAATGGGGTGAGAATTCGGCTTTCCAGACCCCAGGGAATATGAATATGTGTTTCCTTTTCATTTCTGAGCTCTGTGTCAAAAGTGAAGTGTTCTGGCTGAAATGAGTCCTAAGGCAAATTCGGAGATACATTTATTTATTTATTTATTTATTTATTTGGTATTCTTATATGCCGCCCAACTCCCGAAGGACTCAGGGCGGTGTACAACAGACAAAAATACAGAATAACCAATTTATAAATAATACTTAAAAGCAATATAAAAATTCAAAAGAGACACAATATTTAAAATCACCCAACAACCATTCAACATCCATACATACTTGGGCTAACTCCACAGGGAAAGCTCGGATTTGAAAATGGTGTGAGATTTTGGCTTTCCAGACCCTGGGGAACATGAATATGTGTTTCTTTTTCATTTCTGAGCTCTATGTCAAAAGTGAGGTTTTCTGGCTGAATTGAGGTCAATGGCAGATTCTGAGATACGTCTTGGGCTAACTCCACAGGGAGAGCTCGGATCTGAAAATGGGGTGAGAATTCGGCTTTCCAGACCATAGGGAATATGAATATGTGTTTCCTTTTCATTTCTGAGCTCTGTGTCAAAAGTGAAGTTTTCTGGCTGAATTGAGTCCTAAGCCAAATTCTGAGATACGTCTTGGGCTAACTCCACAGGGAAAGCTCGGATCTGAAAATGGGGTGAGAATTCGGCTTTCCAGACCCTAGGGAATATGAATATGTGTTTCCTTTTCATTTCTGAGCTCTTTGTCAAAAGTGAAGTTTTCTGGTTGAAATGAGTCCTAAGGCAAATTCTGAGATACGCCTTGATCTAACTCCTCAAGGAACGATCGGATCTGAAAATGGTGTGTGATTTTGGCTTTCCAGAACCTGGGAAACATGAATATATGTTTGCTTTTCATTTCTGAACTCTGTGTCAAAAGTGAGGTTTTCGGGCTGAATTCAGTCCTAAGGTAAATTTTGAGATACGTCTTGGGCTAACTCCACAGGGAAAGCTCGGATCTGAAAATGGTGTGAGAATTCGGCTTTCCAGACCCTAGGGAACATGAATATGTGTTTCCTTTTCTTTTCTGAGCTCTGTGTCAAAAGTGAAGTTTTCTGGCTGAATTGAGTCCTAAGCCAAATTCTGAGATACGTCTTGGGCTAACTCCACAGGGAAAGCTCGGATCTAAAAATGGTGTGAGAATTCGGCTTTCCAGACCCTGGGGAACATGAATATGTGTTTCTTTTTCATTTCTGAGCTCTGTGTCAAAAGTGAGGTTTTCGGGCTGAATTCAGTCCTAAGGTAAATTCTGAGATACGCCTTGGTCTAACTCCTCAAGGAAAGCTCGGATCTGAAAATGGTGTTAGATTTTGGCTTTCCAGACCCTGGGGAACATGAATATGTGTTTCTTTTTCATTTCTGAGCTCTATGTCAAAAGTGAGGTTTTCTGGCTGAATTGAGGTCAATGGCACATTCTGAGATAAGTCTTGGGCTAACTCCACAGGGAAAGCTCAGATCTGAAAATGGTGTGAGATACTGGCTTTCCAGACCCTGGGGAACATGAATATGTGTTTCTTTTTCATTTCTGAGCTCTGTGTTAAAAGTGAAGTTTTCTGGCTGAAATAAGCCCTAAGTCAAATTCTGAGATACTCCTTGGGCTAACTCCTCCAGGAAAGCTCGGATCTGAAAATAGTGTGTGATTTTGGCTTCCCAGACCCTGGGAAACATGAATATGTGTTTCCTTTTCATTTCTGAGCTCTGTGTCAAAAGTGAAGTTTTCCGGTGAAATGAGCCCTAAGGCAAATTATGAGGTACGCCTTGGTCTAACTCCTCAGGGAAAGCTCGGACCTGAAAATGGTGTATGATTTTGGCTTTCCAGACCCTGGGAAACATGAATATGTGTTTCTTTTTCACATCTGAGCTCTGTGTCAAAAGTGAGGTTTTCTGGCTGAATTGAGTCCTAAGGCAAATTCTGAGATACGTCTTGGGCTAACTCCTCAGGGAAAGCTCGGATCTGAAAATGGGGTGAGAATTCGGCTTTCCAGACCCCAGGGAATATGAATATGTGTTTCCTTTTCATTTCTGAGCTCTGTGTCAAAAGTGAAGTGTTCTGGCTGAAATGAGTCCCAAGGCAAATTCGGAGATACATTTATTTATTTATTTATTTATTTATTTGTTATTCTTATATGCCGCCCAACTCCCGAAGGACTCAGGGTGGTGTACAACAGACAAAAATACAGAATAACCAATTTATAAATAATACTTAAAAGCAATATAAAAATTCAAAAGAGACACAATATTTAAAATCACCCAACAACCATTCAACATCCATACATACTTGGGCTAACTCCACAGGGAAAGCTCGGATTTGAAAATGGTGTGAGATTTTGGCTTTCCAGACCCTGGGGAACATGAATATGTGTTTCTTTTTCATTTCTGAGCTCTATGTCAAAAGTGAGGTTTTCTGGCTGAATTGAGGTCAATGGCAGATTCTGAGATACGTCTTGGGCTAACTCCACAGGGAGAGCACGGATCTGAAAATGGTGTGAGATACTGGCTTTCCAGACCCTAGGGAACATGAATATGTGTTTCCTTTTCATTTCTGAGCTCTGTGTCAAAAGTGAAGTTTTCTGGCTGAATTCAGTCCTAATGTAAATTCTGAGATACCCCTTGGTCTAACTCCTCAGGGAAAGCTCGGATCTGAAAATGGTGTGTGATTTTGGCTTTCCAGACCCTGGGAAACATGAATATGTGTTTCCTTTTCATTTCTGAGCTCTGTATCAAAAGCGAGGTTTTCTGGCTGAATTGAGTCCTAAGGCAAATTCTTAGATACTCCTTGGGCTAACTCCTCCAGGAAAGCTGGGATCTGAAAATGGTGTGTGATTTTGGCTTCCCAGACCCTGGGAAACATGAATATGTGTTTCCTTTTCATTTCTGAGTTCTGTGTCAAAAGTGAAGTTTTCCGGTGAAATAAGCCCTAAGGCAAATTCTGAGATACGCCTTGATCTAACTCCTCAAGGAACGATCGGCTCTGAAAATGGTGTGTCATTTTGGCTTTCCAGAACCTGGGAAACATGAATATATGTTTCCTTTTCATTTCTGAGCTCTGTGTCAAAAGTGAGGTTTTCGGGCTGAATTCAGTCCTAAGGTAAATTCTGAGATACGTCTTGGGCTAACTCCACAGGGAAAGCTCGGATCTGAAAATGGTGTGAGAATTCGGCTTTCCAGACCCTGGGGAACATGAATATGTGTTTCCTTTTCATTTCTGAGCTCTGTGTCAAAAGTGACATTTTCGGGTTGAATTCAGTCCTAAGGTAAATTCTGAGATATATCTTGGGCTAACTCCTCAGGGAAAGCTCGGATCTGAAAATGGTGTGAGAATTTGGCTTTCCAGACCCTGGGGAACATGAATATGTGTTTCCTTTTCATTTCTGAGCTGTATGTCAAAACTGAAGTTTTCTGGCTGAATTGAGTTCAATGGCATATTCTGAGATACGTCTTGGACTAACTCTACAGGGAAAGCTCGGATCTGAAAATTATGTGAGATTTTGGCTTTCCAGACCCTGGGGAACATGAATATGTGTTTCTTTTTCATTTCTGAGCTCTGTGTCAAAAGTGAAGTTTTCTGGCTGAAATGAGCCCTAAAGCAAATTCTGAGATACGCCTTGGTCTAACTCCTCAAGGAAAGCTCGGATCTAAAAATGGTGTGAGAATTCGGCTTTCCAGACCCTGGGGAACATGAATATGTGTTTCTTTTTCATTTCTGAGCTCTGTGTTAAAAGTGAAGTTTTCTGGCTGAAATAAGCCCTAAGTCAAATTCTGAGATACTCCTTGGGCTAACTCCTCCAGGAAAGCTCGGATCTGAAAATAGTGTGTGATTTTGGCTTCCCAGACCCTGGGAAACATGAATATGTGTTTCCTTTTCATTTCTGAGCTCTGTGTCATAAGTGAAGTGTTCTGGCTGAAATGAGTCCTAAGGCAAATTCTGAGATACGTCTTGGGCTAACTCCTCAGGGAAAGCTCGGATCTGAAAATGGGGTGAGAATTCGGCTTTCCAGACCCCAGGGAATATGAATATGTGTTTCCTTTTCATTTCTGAGCTCTGTGTCAAAAGTGAAGTGTTCTGGCTGAAATGAGTCCTAAGGCAAATTCGGAGATACATTTATTTATTTATTTATTTATTTATTTGGTATTCTTATATGCCGCCCAACTCCCGAAGGACTCAGGGCGGTGTACAACAGACATTAATACAGAATAACCAATTTATAAATAATACTTAAAAGCAATATAAAAATTAAAAAGAGACACAATATTTAAAATCACCCAACAACCATTCAACATCCATACATACTTGGGCTAACTCCACAGGGAAAGCTCGGATTTGAAAATGGTGTGAGATTTTGGCTTTCCAGACCCTGGGGAACATGAATATGTGTTTCTTTTTCATTTCTGAGCTCTATGTCAAAAGTGAGGTTTTCTGGCTGAATTGAGGTCAATGGCAGATTCTGAGATACGTCTTGGGCTAACTCCACAGGGAGAGCCCGGATCTGAAAATGGTGTGTGATACTGGCTTTCCAGACCCTAGGGAACATGAATATGTGTTTCCTTTTCATTTCTGAGCTCTGTGTCAAAAGTGAAGTTTTCTGGCTGAATTGAGTCCTAAGCCAAATTCTGAGATATGCCTTTGGTCTAACTCATCAGGGAAAGCTCGGATCTGAAAATGGTGTGTGATTTTGGCTTTCCAGACCCTGGGAAACAGGAATATGTGTTTCTTTTTCATTTCTGAGCTCTGTGTCAAAAGTGAGGTTTTCGGGCTGAATTCAGTCCTAATGTAAATTCTGAGATACCCCTTGGTCTAACTCCTCAGGGAAAGCTCGGATCTGAAAATGGTGTGTGATTTTGGCTTTCCAGACCCTGGGAAACATGAATATGTGTTTCCTTTTCATTTCTGAGCTCTGTATCAAAAGTGAGGTTTTCTGGCTGAATTGAGTCCTAAGGCAAATTCTTAGATACTCCTTGGGCTAACTCCTCCAGGAAAGCTGGGATCTGAAAATGGTGTGTGATTTTGGCTTCCCAGACCCTGGGAAACATGAATATGTGTTTCCTTTTCATTTCTGAGTTCTGTGTCAAAAGTGAAGTTTTCCGGTGAAATAAGCCCTAAGGCAAATTCTGACATATGCCTTGATCTAACTCCTCAAGGAACGATCGGCTCTGAAAATGGTGTGTGATTTTGGCTTTCCAGAACCTGGGAAACATGAATATATGTTTCCTTTTCATTTCTGAGCTCTGTGTCAAAAGTGAGGTTTTCGGGCTGAATTCAGTCCTAAGGTAAATTCTGAGATACGTCTTGGGCTAACTCCACAGGGAAAGCTCGGATCTGAAAATGGTGTGAGAATTCGGCTTTCCAGACCCTGGGGAACATGAATATGTGTTTCCTTTTCATTTCTGAGCTCTGTGTCAAAAGTGAGGTTTTCGGGTTGAATTCAGTCCTAAGGTAAATTCTGAGATATATCTTGGGCTAACTCCTCAAGGAAAGCTCGGATCTGAAAATGGTGTGAGAATTTGGCTTTCCAGACCCTGGGGAACATGAATATGTGTTTCTTTTTCATTTCTGAGCTCTATGTCAAAAGTGAGGTTTTCAGGCTGAATTGAGGTCAATGGCAGATTCTGAGATACGTCTTGGGCTAACTCCACAGGGAAAGCTCAGATCTGAAAATGGTGTGAGATACTGGCTTTCCAGACCCTGGGGAACATGAATATGTGTTTCCTTTTCATTTCTGAGCTCTGTGTCAAAAGTGAGGTTTTCGGGCTGAATTCAGTCCTAAGGTAAATTCTGAGATACGCCTTGGTCTAACTCCTCAAGGAAAGCTCGGATCTGAAAATGGTGTTAGATTTTGGCTTTCCAGACCCTGGGGAACATGAATATGTGTTTCTTTTTCATTTCTGAGCTCTATGTCAAAAGTGAGGTTTTCTGGCTGAATTGAGGTCAATGGCACATTCTGAGATAAGTCTTGGGCTAACTCCACAGGGAAAGCTCAGATCTGAAAATGGTGTGAGATACTGGCTTTCCAGACCCTGGGGAACATGAATATGTGTTTCTTTTTCATTTCTGAGCTCTGTGTTAAAAGTGAAGTTTTCTGGCTGAAATAAGCCCTAAGTCAAATTCTGAGATACTCCTTGGGCTAACTCCTCCAGGAAAGCTCGGATCTGAAAATAGTGTGTGATTTTGGCTTCCCAGACCCTGGGAAACATGAATATGTGTTTCCTTTTCATTTCTGAGCTCTGTGTCAAAAGTGAAGTTTTCCGGTGAAATGAGCCCTAAGGCAAATTATGAGGTACGCCTTGGTCTAACTCCTCAGGGAAAGCTCGGACCTGAAAATGGTGTATGATTTTGGCTTTCCAGACCCTGGGAAACATGAATATGTGTTTCTTTTTCACATCTGAGCTCTGTGTCAAAAGTGAGGTTTTCTGGCTGAATTGAGTCCTAAGGCAAATTCTGAGATACGTCTTGGGCTAACTCCTCAGGGAAAGCTCGGATCTGAAAATGGGGTGAGAATTCGGCTTTCCAGACCCCAGGGAATATGAATATGTGTTTCCTTTTCATTTCTGAGCTCTGTGTCAAAAGTGAAGTGTTCTGGCTGAAATGAGTCCCAAGGCAAATTCGGAGATACATTTATTTATTTATTTATTTATTTATTTGTTATTCTTATATGCCGCCCAACTCCCGAAGGACTCAGGGTGGTGTACAACAGACAAAAATACAGAATAACCAATTTATAAATAATACTTAAAAGCAATATAAAAATTCAAAAGAGACACAATATTTAAAATCACCCAACAACCATTCAACATCCATACATACTTGGGCTAACTCCACAGGGAAAGCTCGGATTTGAAAATGGTGTGAGATTTTGGCTTTCCAGACCCTGGGGAACATGAATATGTGTTTCTTTTTCATTTCTGAGCTCTATGTCAAAAGTGAGGTTTTCTGGCTGAATTGAGGTCAATGGCAGATTCTGAGATACGTCTTGGGCTAACTCCACAGGGAGAGCACGGATCTGAAAATGGTGTGAGATACTGGCTTTCCAGACCCTAGGGAACATGAATATGTGTTTCCTTTTCATTTCTGAGCTCTGTGTCAAAAGTGAAGTTTTCTGGCTGAATTCAGTCCTAATGTAAATTCTGAGATACCCCTTGGTCTAACTCCTCAGGGAAAGCTCGGATCTGAAAATGGTGTGTGATTTTGGCTTTCCAGACCCTGGGAAACATGAATATGTGTTTCCTTTTCATTTCTGAGCTCTGTATCAAAAGCGAGGTTTTCTGGCTGAATTGAGTCCTAAGGCAAATTCTTAGATACTCCTTGGGCTAACTCCTCCAGGAAAGCTGGGATCTGAAAATGGTGTGTGATTTTGGCTTCCCAGACCCTGGGAAACATGAATATGTGTTTCCTTTTCATTTCTGAGTTCTGTGTCAAAAGTGAAGTTTTCCGGTGAAATAAGCCCTAAGGCAAATTCTGAGATACGCCTTGATCTAACTCCTCAAGGAACGATCGGCTCTGAAAATGGTGTGTCATTTTGGCTTTCCAGAACCTGGGAAACATGAATATATGTTTCCTTTTCATTTCTGAGCTCTGTGTCAAAAGTGAGGTTTTCGGGCTGAATTCAGTCCTAAGGTAAATTCTGAGATACGTCTTGGGCTAACTCCACAGGGAAAGCTCGGATCTGAAAATGGTGTGAGAATTCGGCTTTCCAGACCCTGGGGAACATGAATATGTGTTTCCTTTTCATTTCTGAGCTCTGTGTCAAAAGTGACATTTTCGGGTTGAATTCAGTCCTAAGGTAAATTCTGAGATATATCTTGGGCTAACTCCTCAGGGAAAGCTCGGATCTGAAAATGGTGTGAGAATTTGGCTTTCCAGACCCTGGGGAACATGAATATGTGTTTCCTTTTCATTTCTGAGCTGTATGTCAAAACTGAAGTTTTCTGGCTGAATTGAGTTCAATGGCATATTCTGAGATACGTCTTGGACTAACTCTACAGGGAAAGCTCGGATCTGAAAATTATGTGAGATTTTGGCTTTCCAGACCCTGGGGAACATGAATATGTGTTTCTTTTTCATTTCTGAGCTCTGTGTCAAAAGTGAAGTTTTCTGGCTGAAATGAGCCCTAAAGCAAATTCTGAGATACGCCTTGGTCTAACTCCTCAAGGAAAGCTCGGATCTAAAAATGGTGTGAGAATTCGGCTTTCCAGACCCTGGGGAACATGAATATGTGTTTCTTTTTCATTTCTGAGCTCTGTGTTAAAAGTGAAGTTTTCTGGCTGAAATAAGCCCTAAGTCAAATTCTGAGATACTCCTTGGGCTAACTCCTCCAGGAAAGCTCGGATCTGAAAATAGTGTGTGATTTTGGCTTCCCAGACCCTGGGAAACATGAATATGTGTTTCCTTTTCATTTCTGAGCTCTGTGTCATAAGTGAAGTGTTCTGGCTGAAATGAGTCCTAAGGCAAATTCTGAGATACGTCTTGGGCTAACTCCTCAGGGAAAGCTCGGATCTGAAAATGGGGTGAGAATTCGGCTTTCCAGACCCCAGGGAATATGAATATGTGTTTCCTTTTCATTTCTGAGCTCTGTGTCAAAAGTGAAGTGTTCTGGCTGAAATGAGTCCTAAGGCAAATTCGGAGATACATTTATTTATTTATTTATTTATTTATTTGGTATTCTTATATGCCGCCCAACTCCCGAAGGACTCAGGGCGGTGTACAACAGACATTAATACAGAATAACCAATTTATAAATAATACTTAAAAGCAATATAAAAATTAAAAAGAGACACAATATTTAAAATCACCCAACAACCATTCAACATCCATACATACTTGGGCTAACTCCACAGGGAAAGCTCGGATTTGAAAATGGTGTGAGATTTTGGCTTTCCAGACCCTGGGGAACATGAATATGTGTTTCTTTTTCATTTCTGAGCTCTATGTCAAAAGTGAGGTTTTCTGGCTGAATTGAGGTCAATGGCAGATTCTGAGATACGTCTTGGGCTAACTCCACAGGGAGAGCCCGGATCTGAAAATGGTGTGTGATACTGGCTTTCCAGACCCTAGGGAACATGAATATGTGTTTCCTTTTCATTTCTGAGCTCTGTGTCAAAAGTGAAGTTTTCTGGCTGAATTGAGTCCTAAGCCAAATTCTGAGATATGCCTTTGGTCTAACTCATCAGGGAAAGCTCGGATCTGAAAATGGTGTGTGATTTTGGCTTTCCAGACCCTGGGAAACAGGAATATGTGTTTCTTTTTCATTTCTGAGCTCTGTGTCAAAAGTGAGGTTTTCGGGCTGAATTCAGTCCTAATGTAAATTCTGAGATACCCCTTGGTCTAACTCCTCAGGGAAAGCTCGGATCTGAAAATGGTGTGTGATTTTGGCTTTCCAGACCCTGGGAAACATGAATATGTGTTTCCTTTTCATTTCTGAGCTCTGTATCAAAAGTGAGGTTTTCTGGCTGAATTGAGTCCTAAGGCAAATTCTTAGATACTCCTTGGGCTAACTCCTCCAGGAAAGCTGGGATCTGAAAATGGTGTGTGATTTTGGCTTCCCAGACCCTGGGAAACATGAATATGTGTTTCCTTTTCATTTCTGAGTTCTGTGTCAAAAGTGAAGTTTTCCGGTGAAATAAGCCCTAAGGCAAATTCTGACATATGCCTTGATCTAACTCCTCAAGGAACGATCGGCTCTGAAAATGGTGTGTGATTTTGGCTTTCCAGAACCTGGGAAACATGAATATATGTTTCCTTTTCATTTCTGAGCTCTGTGTCAAAAGTGAGGTTTTCGGGCTGAATTCAGTCCTAAGGTAAATTCTGAGATACGTCTTGGGCTAACTCCACAGGGAAAGCTCGGATCTGAAAATGGTGTGAGAATTCGGCTTTCCAGACCCTGGGGAACATGAATATGTGTTTCCTTTTCATTTCTGAGCTCTGTGTCAAAAGTGAGGTTTTCGGGTTGAATTCAGTCCTAAGGTAAATTCTGAGATATATCTTGGGCTAACTCCTCAAGGAAAGCTCGGATCTGAAAATGGTGTGAGAATTTGGCTTTCCAGACCCTGGGGAACATGAATATGTGTTTCTTTTTCATTTCTGAGCTCTATGTCAAAAGTGAGGTTTTCAGGCTGAATTGAGGTCAATGGCAGATTCTGAGATACGTCTTGGGCTAACTCCACAGGGAGAGCCCGGATCTGAAAATGGTGTGAGATACTGGCTTTCCAGACCCTAGGGAACATGAATATGTGTTTCCTTTTCATTTCTGAGCTCTGTGTCAAAAGTGAAGTTTTCTGGCTGAATTCAGTCCTAATGTAAATTCTGAGATACCCCTTGGTCTAACTCCTCAGGGAAAGCTCGGATCTGAAAATGGTGTGTGATTTTGGCTTTCCAGACCCTGGGAAACATGAATATGTGTTTCCTTTTCATTTCTGAGCTCTGTATCAAAAGCGAGGTTTTCTGGCTGAATTGAGTCCTAAGGCAAATTCTTAGATACTCCTTGGGCTAACTCCTCCAGGAAAGCTGGGATCTGAAAATGGTGTGTGATTTTGGCTTCCCAGACCCTGGGAAACATGAATATGTGTTTCCTTTTCATTTCTGAGTTCTGTGTCAAAAGTGAAGTTTTCCGGTGAAATAAGCCCTAAGGCAAATTCTGAGATACGCCTTGATCTAACTCCTCAAGGAACGATCGGCTCTGAAAATGGTGTGTCATTTTGGCTTTCCAGAACCTGGGAAACATGAATATATGTTTCCTTTTCATTTCTGAGCTCTGTGTCAAAAGTGAGGTTTTCGGGCTGAATTCAGTCCTAAGGTAAATTCTGAGATACGTCTTGGGCTAACTCCACAGGGAAAGCTCGGATCTGAAAATGGTGTGAGAATTCGGCTTTCCAGACCCTGGGGAACATGAATATGTGTTTCCTTTTCATTTCTGAGCTCTGTGTCAAAAGTGAGGTTTTCGGGTTGAATTCAGTCCTAAGGTAAATTCTGAGATATTTCTTGGGCTAACTCCTCAGGGAAAGCTCGGATCTGAAAATGGTGTGAGAATTTGGCTTTCCAGACCCTGGGGAACATGAATATGTGTTTCTTTTTCATTTCTGAGCTCTGTGTCAAAAGTGAAGTTTTCGGGCTGAATTCAGTCCTAAGGTAAATTCTGACATATGCCTTGGTCTAACTCCTCAAGGAAAGCTCGGATCTGAAAATGGTGTTAGATTTTGGCTTTCCAGACCCTGGGGAACATGAATATGTGTTTCCTTTTCATTTCTGAGCTGTATGTCAAAACTGAAGTTTTCTGGCTGAATTGAGTTCAATGGCATATTCTGAGATACGTCTTGGACTAACTCTACAGGGAAAGCTCGGATCTGAAAATTATGTGAGATTTTGGCTTTCCAGACCCTGGGGAACATGAATATGTGTTTCTTTTTCATTTCTGAGCTCTGTGTCAAAAGTGAAGTTTTCTGGCTGAAATGAGCCCTAAAGCAAATTCTGAGATACGCCTTGGTCTAACTCCTCAAGGAAAGCTCGGATCTAAAAATGGTGTGAGAATTCGGCTTTCCAGACCCTGGGGAACATGAATATGTGTTTCTTTTTCATTTCTGAGCTCTGTGTTAAAAGTGAAGTTTTCTGGCTGAAATAAGCCCTAAGTCAAATTCTGAGATACTCCTTGGGCTAACTCCTCCAGGAAAGCTCGGATCTGAAAATAGTGTGTGATTTTGGCTTCCCAGACCCTGGGAAACATGAATATGTGTTTCCTTTTCATTTCTGAGCTCTGTGTCATAAGTGAAGTGTTCTGGCTGAAATGAGTCCTAAGGCAAATTCTGAGATACGTCTTGGGCTAACTCCTCAGGGAAAGCTCGGATCTGAAAATGGGGTGAGAATTCGGCTTTCCAGACCCCAGGGAATATGAATATGTGTTTCCTTTTCATTTCTGAGCTCTGTGTCAAAAGTGAGGTTTTCGGGCTGAATTCAGTCCTAAGGTAAATTCTGAGATACGTCTTGGGCTAACTCCACAGGGAAAGCTCGGATCTGAAAATGGTGTGAGAATTCGGCTTTCCAGACCCTGGGGAACATGAATATGTGTTTCCTTTTCATTTCTGAGCTCTGTGTCAAAAGTGAGGTTTTCGGGTTGAATTCAGTCCTTAGGTAAATTCTGAGATATATCTTGGGCTAACTCCTCAAGGAAAGCTCGGATCTGAAAATGGTGTGAGAATTTGGCTTTCCAGACCCTGGGGAACATGAATATGTGTTTCTTTTTCATTTCTGAGCTCTATGTCAAAAGTGAGGTTTTCTGGCTGAATTGAGGTCAATGGCAGATTCTGAGATACGTCTTGGGCTAACTCCACAGGGAGAGCCCCGGATCTGAAAATGGTGTGAGATACTGGCTTTCCAGACCCTAGGGAACATGAATATGTGTTTCCTTTTCATTTCTGAGCTCTGTGTCAAAAGTGAAGTTTTCTGGCTGAATTGAGTCCTAAGCCAAATTCTGAGATATGCCTTTGGTCTAACTCATCAGGGAAAGCTCGGATCTGAAAATGGTGTGTGATTTTGGCTTTCCAGACCCTGGGAAACAGGAATATGTGTTTCTTTTTCATTTCTGAGCTCTGTGTCAAAAGTGAGGTTTTCGGGCTGAATTCAGTCCTAATGTAAATTCTGAGATACCCCTTGGTCTAACTCCTCAGGGAAAGCTCGGATCTGAAAATGGTGTGAGAATTCGGCTTTCCAGACCCTGGGGAACATGAATATGTGTTTCCTTTTCATTTCTGAAACTCTGTGTCAAAAGTGAGGTTTTCAGGTTGAATTCAGTCCTAAGGTAAATTCTGAGATATGCCTTGGTCTAACTCCTCAAGGAAAGCTCGGATCTGAAAATGGTGTTAGATTTTGGCTTTCCAGACCCTGGGGAACATGAATATGTGTTTCCTTTTCATTTCTGAGCTGTATGTCAAAACTGAAGTTTTCTGGCTGAATTGAGTTCAATGGCAGATTCTGAGATACGTCTTGGACTAACTCTACAGGGAAAGCTCGGATCTGAAAATTAAGTGAGATTTTGGCTTTCCAGACCCTGGGGAACATGAATATGTGTTTCTTTTTCATTTCTGAGCTCTGTGTTCAAAAGTGAAGTTTTCTGGCTGAAATGAGCCCTAAAGCAAATTCTGAGATACGCCTTGGTCTAACTCCTCAAGGAAAGCTCGGATCTAAAAATGGTGTGAGAATTCGGCTTTCCAGACCCTGGGGAACATGAATATGTGTTTCTTTTTCAGTTCTGAGCTCTGTGTTAAATGTGAAGTTTTCTGGCTGAAATAAGCCCTAAGTCAAATTCTGAGATACTCCTTGGGCTAACTCCTCCAGGAAAGCTCGGATCTGAAAATAGTGTGTGATTTTGGCTTCCCAGACCCTGGGAAACATGAATATGTGTTTCCTTTTCATTTCTGAGCTCTGTGTCAAAAGTGAAGTGTTCTGGCTGAAATGAGTCCTAAAGGCAAATTCTGAGATACGTCTTGGGCTAACTCCTCAGGGAAAGCTCGGATCTGAAAATGGGGTGAGAATTCGGCTTTCCAGACCCCAGGGAATATGAATATGTGTTTCCTTTTCATTTCTTAGCTCTGTGTCAAAAGTGAAGTGTTCTGGCTGAAATGAGTCCTAAGGCAAATTCGGAGATACATTTATTTATTTATTTATTTATTTATTTGGTATTCTTATATGCCGCCCATCTCCCGAAGGACTCAGGGAGGTGTACAACAGACAAAAATACAGAATAACCAATTTATAAATAATACTTAAAAGCAATATAAAAATTAAAAAGAGACACAATATTTAAAATCACCCAACAACCATTCAACATCCATACATACTTGGGCTAACTCCACAGGGAAAGCTCGGATTTGAAAATGGTGTGAGATTTTGGCTTTCCAGACCCTGGGGAACATGAATATGTGTTTCTTTTTCATTTCTGAGCTCTATGTCAAAAGTGAGGTTTTCTGGCTGAATTGATTTCAATGGCACATTCTGAGATACGTCTTGGGCTAACTCCACAGGGAAAGCTCGGATCTGAAAATGTTGTTAGAATTCGGCTTTCCAGACCCTGGGGAACATGAATATGTGTTTCTTTCTAATTTCTGAGCTCTGTGTCAAAAGTGAAGTTTTCTGGCTGAATTGAGTTCAATGGTAAATTCTGAGATACGTCTTGGGCTAACTCCACAGGGAAAGCTCGGATCTGAAAATGGATGAGAATTCGGCTTTCCAGACCCTAGGGAATATGAATATGTGTTTCCTTTTCATTTCTGAGCTCTGTGTCAAAAGTGAAGTTTTCTGGCTGAATTGAGGTCAATGGCAGATTCTGAGATACGTCTTGAGCTAACTCCACAGGGAAAGCTCAGATCTGAAAATGGTGTGAGATACTGGCTTTCCAGTCCCTAGGGAACATGAATATGTGTTTCCTTTTCACTTCTGAGCTCTGTGTCAAAAGTGAAGTGTTCTGGCTGAAATGAGTCTTAAGGCAAATTTGGAGATACATCTTGGGCTAACTCCACAGGGAAAGCTCGGATTTGAAAATGGTGTGACATTTTGGCTTTCCAGACCCTGGGGAACATGAATATGTGTTTCTTTTTCATTTCTGAGCTCTATGTCAAAAGTGAGGTTTTCTGGCTGAATTGAGTTCAATGGCAAATTCTGAGATACGTCTTGGGCTAACTCCACAGGGAAAGCTCGGATCTGAAAATAATGTGAGATACTGGCTTTCCAGACCCTGGGGAACATGAATATGTGTTTCCTTTTCATTTCTGAGTTCTGTGTCAAAAGTGAAGTTTTCCGGTGAAATAAGCCCTAAGGCAAATTCTGAGATACGCCTTGATCTAACTCCTCAAGGAACGATCGGATCTGAAAATGTTGTGTGATTTTGGCTTTCCAGAACCTGGGAAACATGAATATATGTTTCCTTTTCATTTCTGAGCTCTGTGTCAAAAGTGAAGTGTTCTGGCTGAAATGAGTCCTAAGGCAAATTCTGAGATACGTCTTGGGCTAACTCCTCAGGGAAAGCTCGGATCTGAAAATGGGGTGAGAATTCGGCTTTCCAGACCCCAGGGAATATGAATATGTGTTTCCTTTTCATTTCTGAGCTCTGTGTCAAAAGTGAAGTGTTCTGGCTGAAATGAGTCCTAAGGCAAATTCTGAGATACGTCTTGGGCTAACTCCTCAGGGAAAGCTCGGATCTGAAAATGGGGTGAGAATTCGGCTTTCCAGACCCCAGGGAATATGAATATGTGTTTCCTTTTCATTTCTGAGCTCTGTGTCAAAAGTGAAGTGTTCTGGCTGAAATGAGTCCTAAGGCAAATTCGGAGATACATTTATTTATTTATTTATTTATTTATTTTGTATTCTTATATGCCGCCCAACTCCCGAAGGACTCAGGGCGGTGTACAACAGACAAAAATACAGAATAACCAATTTAAAAATAATACTTAAAAGCAATATAAAAATTAAAAAGAGACACAATATTTAAAATCACCCAACAACCATTCAACATCCATACATACTTGGGCTAACTCCACAGGGAAAGCTCGGATTTGAAAATGGTGTGAGATTTTGGCTTTCCAGACCCTGGGGAACATGAATATGTGTTTCCTTTTCATTTTTGAGCTCTGTGTCAAAAGTGAAGTGTTCTGGCTGAATTGAGGTCAATGGCACATTCTGAGATACGTCTTGGGCTAACTCCACAGGGAGAGCTCGTATCTGAAAATGGTGTGAGATACTGGCTTTCCAGACCCTAGGGAACATGAATATGTGTTTCCTTTTCATTTCTCAGTTCTGTGTCAAAAGTGAAGTTTTCCGGTGAAATAAGCCCTAAGGCAAATTCTGAGATACGCCTTGATCTAACTCCTCAAGGAACGATCGGATCTGAAAATGGTGTGTGATTTTGGCTTTCCAGAACCTGGGAAACATGAATATGTGTTTCTTTTTCATTTCTGAGCTCTATGTGAAAAGTGAGGTTTTCTGGCTGAATTGAGGTCAATGGCACATTCTGAGAAACGTCTTGGGCTAACTCCACAGGGAAAGCTCAGATCTGAAAATGGTATGGTGTGAGATACTGGCTTTCCAGACCCTGGGGAACATGAATATGTGTTTCTTTTTCATTTCTGAGCTCTGTGTTAAAAGTGAAGTTTTCTGGCTGAAATAAGCCCTAAGTCAAATTCTGAGATACTCCTTGGGCTAACTCCTCCAGGAAAGCTCGGATCTGAAAATAGTGTGTGATTTTGGCTTTCCAGACCCTGGGGAACATGAATATGTGTTTCTTTTTCATTTCTGAGCTCTGTGTCAAAAGTGAGGTTTTCGGGCTGAATTCAGTCCTAAGGTAAATTCTGAGATACGCCTTGGTCTAACTCCTCAAGGAAAGCTCGGATCTGAAAATGGTGTGAGATTTTGGCTTTCCAGACCCTGGGGAACATGAATATGTGTTTCCTTTTCATTTCTGAGCTGTATGTCAAAACTGAAGTTTTCTGGCTGAATTGAGTTCAATGGCAAATTCGGAGATACATCTTGGGCTAACTCCACAGGGAAAGCTCGGATCTGAATATGGTGTGAGATTCTGGCTTTCCAGACCCTGGGGAACATGAATATGTGTTTCTTTTTCATTTCTGAGCTCTATGTCAAAAGTGAGGTTTTCTGGCTGAATTGAGGTCAATGGCACATTCTGAGATACGTCTTGGGCTAACTCCACAGGGAAAGCTCAGATATGAAAATGGTGTGAGATACTGGCTTTGCAGACCCTAGGGAACATGAATATGTGTTTCCTTTTCATTTCTGAGCTCTGTGTCAAAAGTGAGGTTTTCTGGCTGAATTGAGTCCTAAGCAGGGGTGAAATCCTCCCGGTTCGCCCGGGCCAGTCCTTCGGCTTATAGCAGATGGAACTGGTGGCGGTGGCGGCGGGGAGCTTCTCCAGCCCGCTTTCCCGGCCTGGCTGACCGCCGCCATTGGGTTCTTTTTCCCTCTGTGCATGCGCACGTGTTCAGCCGGGCCGGGAAAGCGGGCGGGAGAAGCTCCGCGCCGCGCCCGCCCGCCAGTTCCATCGGCTATAAGCCGAAGGACTGGCCCTGGCGAACCGGGAGGATTTCACCCCTGGTCCTAAGGCAAATTCTTAGATAATCCTTGGGCTAACTCCTCCAGGAAAGCTGGGATCTGAAAATAGTGTGTGATTTTGGCTTCCCAGACCCTGGGAAACATGAATATGTGTTTCCTTTTCATTTCTGAGTTCTGTGTCAAAAGTGAAGTTTTCCGGTGAAATAAGCCCTAAGGCAAATTCTGAGATACGCCTTGATCTAACTCCTCAAGGAACGATCGGATCTGAAAATGTTGTGTGATTTTGGCTTTCCAGAACCTGGGAAACATGAATATATGTTTCCTTTTCATTTCTGAGCTCTGTGTCAAAAGTGAGTTTTTCGGGCTGAATTCAGTCGTAAGGTAAATTCTGAGATACGTCTTGGGCTAACTCCACAGGGATAGCTCGGATCTGAAAATGGTGTGAGAATTCGGCTTTCCAGACCCTAGGGAACATGAATATGTGTTTCCTTTTCATTTCTGAGCTCTGTGTCAAAAGTGAAGTTTTCTGGTGAAATGAGCCCTAAGGCAAATTATGAGGTACGCCTTGGGCTAACTCCTCAGGGAAAGCTCAGATCTGAAAATGGTGTGAGAATTCGGCTTTCCAGACCCCAGGGAATATGAATATGTGTTTCCTTTTCATTTCTGAGCTCTGTGTCAAAAGTGAAGTGTTCTGGCTGAAATGAGTCCTAAGGCAAATTCGGAGATACATTTATTTATTTATTTATTTATTTATTTATTTATTTATTTATTTATTTATTTATTTATTTATTTATTTATTTATTTATTTATTTATTTATTTATTTATTTATTTATTTATTTATTTATTTATTTATTTATTTATTTATTTATTTATTTATTTATTTATTTATTTATTTATTTGGTATTCTTATATGCCGCCCAACTCCCGAAGGACTCAGGGCTGTGTACAACAGACAAAAATACAGAATAAACAATTTATAAATAATACTTAAAAGCAATATAAAAATTAAAAAGAGACACAATATTTAAAATCACCCAACAACCATTCAACATCCATACATACTTGGGCTAACTCCACAGGGAAAGCTCGGATTTGAAAATGGTGTGAGATTTTGGCTTTCCAGACCCTGGGGAACATGAATATGTGTTTCTTTTTCATTTCTGAGCTCTATGTCAAAAGTGAGGTTTTCTGGCTGAATTGAGGTCAATGGCAGATTCTGAGATACGTCTTGGGCTAACTCCACAGGGAGAGCTCGGATCTGAAAATAGTGTGAGATACTGGCTTTCCAGACCCTAGGGAACATGAATATGTGTTTCCTTTTCATTTCTGAGTTCTGTGTCAAAAGTGAAGTTTTCCGGTGAAATAAGCCCTAAGGCAAATTCTGAGATACGCCTTGGTCTAACTCCTCAGGGAAAGCTCGGACCTGAAAATGGTGTATGATTTTGGCTTTCCAGACCCTGGGAAACATGAATATGTGTTTCTTTTTCATTTCTGAGCTCTATGTCAAAAGTGAGGTTTTCTGGCTGAATTGAGGTCAATGGCAGATTCTGAGATACGTCTTGGGCTAACTCCACAGGGAGAGCTCGGATCTGAAAATGGTGTGAGATACTGGCTTTCCAGACCCTAGGGAACATGAATATGTGTTTCCTTTTCATTTCTGAGCTCTGTGTCAAAAGTGAGGTTTCCGGGCTGAATTCAGTCCTAATGTAAATTCTGAGATACCCCTTGGTCAAACTCCTCAGGGAAAGCTCGGATCTGAAAATGGTGTGTGATTTTGGCTTTCCAGACCCTGGGAAACATGAATATGTGTTTCCTTTTCATTTCTGAGCTCTGTATCAAAAGTGAGGTTTTCTGGCTGAATTGAGTCCTAAGGCAAATTCTTAGATACTCCTTGGGCTAACTCCTCCAGGAAAGCTGGGATCTGAAAATAGTGTGTGATTTTGGCTTCCCAGACCCTGGGAAACATGAATATGTGTTTCCTTTTCATTTCTGAGTTCTGTGTCAAAAGTGAAGTTTTCCGGTGAAATAAGCCCTAAGGCAAATTCTGAGATACGCCTTGATCTAACTCCTCAAGGAACGATCGGATCTGAAAATGTTGTGTGATTTTGGCTTTCCAGAACCTGGGAAACATGAATATATGTTTCCTTTTCATTTCTGAGCTCTGTGTCAAAAGTGAAGTGTTCTGGCTGAAATGAGTCCTAAGGCAAATTCTGAGATACGTCTTGGGCTAACTCCTCAGGGAAAGCTCGGATCTGAAAATGGGGTGAGAATTCGGCTTTCCAGACCCCAGGGAATATGAATATGTGTTTCCTTTTCATTTCTGAGCTCTGTGTCAAAAGTGAAGTGTTCTGGCTGAAATGAGTCCTAAGGCAAATTCTGAGATACGTCTTGGGCTAACTCCTCAGGGAAAGCTCGGATCTGAAAATGGGGTGAGAATTCGGCTTTCCAGACCCCAGGGAATATGAATATGTGTTTCCTTTTCATTTCTGAGCTCTGTGTCAAAAGTGAAGTGTTCTGGCTGAAATGAGTCCTAAGGCAAATTCGGAGATACATTTATTTATTTATTTATTTATTTATTTGGTATTCTTATATGCCGCCCAACTCCCGAAGGACTCAGGGCGGTGTACAACAGACAAAAATACAGAATAACCAATTTAAAAATAATACTTAAAAGCAATATAAAAATTAAAAAGAGACACAATATTTAAAATCACCCAACAACCATTCAACATCCATACATACTTGGGCTAACTCCACAGGGAAAGCTCGGATTTGAAAATGGTGTGAGATTTTGGCTTTCCAGACCCTGGGGAACATGAATATGTGTTTCCTTTTCATTTTTGAGCTCTGTGTCAAAAGTGAAGTGTTCTGGCTGAATTGAGGTCAATGGCACATTCTGAGATACGTCTTGGGCTAACTCCACAGGGAGAGCTCGTATCTGAAAATGGTGTGAGATACTGGCTTTCCAGACCCTAGGGAACATGAATATGTGTTTCCTTTTCATTTCTCAGTTCTGTGTCAAAAGTGAAGTTTTCCGGTGAAATAAGCCCTAAGGCAAATTCTGAGATACGCCTTGATCTAACTCCTCAAGGAACGATCGGATCTGAAAATGGTGTGTGATTTTGGCTTTCCAGAACCTGGGAAACATGAATATGTGTTTCTTTTTCATTTCTGAGCTCTATGTGAAAAGTGAGGTTTTCTGGCTGAATTGAGGTCAATGGCACATTCTGAGAAACGTCTTGGGCTAACTCCACAGGGAAAGCTCAGATCTGAAAATGGTGTGAGATACTGGCTTTCCAGACCCTGGGGAACATGAATATGTGTTTCTTTTTCATTTCTGAGCTCTGTGTTAAAAGTGAAGTTTTCTGGCTGAAATAAGCCCTAAGTCAAATTCTGAGATACTCCTTGGGCTAACTCCTCCAGGAAAGCTCGGATCTGAAAATAGTGTGTGATTTTGGCTTTCCAGACCCTGGGGAACATGAATATGTGTTTCTTTTTCATTTCTGAGCTCTGTGTCAAAAGTGAGGTTTTCGGGCTGAATTCAGTCCTAAGGTAAATTCTGAGATACGCCTTGGTCTAACTCCTCAAGGAAAGCTCGGATCTGAAAATGGTGTGAGATTTTGGCTTTCCAGACCCTGGGGAACATGAATATGTGTTTCCTTTTCATTTCTGAGCTGTATGTCAAAACTGAAGTTTTCTGGCTGAATTGAGTTCAATGGCAAATTCGGAGATACATCTTGGGCTAACTCCACAGGGAAAGCTCGGATCTGAATATGGTGTGAGATTCTGGCTTTCCAGACCCTGGGGAACATGAATATGTGTTTCTTTTTCATTTCTGAGCTCTATGTCAAAAGTGAGGTTTTCTGGCTGAATTGAGGTCAATGGCACATTCTGAGATACGTCTTGGGCTAACTCCACAGGGAAAGCTCAGATATGAAAATGGTGTGAGATACTGGCTTTGCAGACCCTAGGGAACATGAATATGTGTTTCCTTTTCATTTCTGAGCTCTGTGTCAAAAGTGAGGTTTTTCTGGCTGAATTGAGTCCTAAGCAGGGGTGAAATCCTCCCGGTTCGCCCGGGCCAGTCCTTCGGCTTATAGCAGATGGAACTGGTGGCGGTGGCGGCGGGGAGCTTCTCCAGCCCGCTTTCCCGGCCTGGCTGACCGCCGCCATTGGGTTCTTTTTCCCTCTGTGCATGCGCACGTGTTCAGCCGGGCCGGGAAAGCGGGCGGGAGAAGCTCCGCGCCGCGCCCGCCGCCAGTTCCATCGGCTATAAGCCGAAGGACTGGCCCTGGCGAACCGGGAGGATTTCACCCCTGGTCCTAAGGCAAATTCTTAGATAATCCTTGGGCTAACTCCTCCAGGAAAGCTGGGATCTGAAAATAGTGTGTGATTTTGGCTTCCCAGACCCTGGGAAACATGAATATGTGTTTCCTTTTCATTTCTGAGTTCTGTGTCAAAAGTGAAGTTTTCCGGTGAAATAAGCCCTAAGGCAAATTCTGAGATACGCCTTGATCTAACTCCTCAAGGAACGATCGGATCTGAAAATGTTGTGTGATTTTGGCTTTCCAGAACCTGGGAAACATGAATATATGTTTCCTTTTCATTTCTGAGCTCTGTGTCAAAAGTGAGTTTTTCGGGCTGAATTCAGTCGTAAGGTAAATTCTGAGATACGTCTTGGGCTAACTCCACAGGGATAGCTCGGATCTGAAAATGGTGTGAGAATTCGGCTTTCCAGACCCTAGGGAACATGAATATGTGTTTCCTTTTCATTTCTGAGCTCTGTGTCAAAAGTGAAGTTTTCTGGTGAAATGAGCCCTAAGGCAAATTATGAGGTACGCCTTGGGCTAACTCCTCAGGGAAAGCTCAGATCTGAAAATGGTGTGAGAATTCGGCTTTCCAGACCCCAGGGAATATGAATATGTGTTTCCTTTTCATTTCTGAGCTCTGTGTCAAAAGTGAAGTGTTCTGGCTGAAATGAGTCCTAAGGCAAATTCGGAGATACATTTATTTATTTATTTATTTATTTATTTATTTATTTATTTATTTATTTATTTATTTATTTATTTATTTATTTATTTATTTATTTATTTATTTATTTATTTATTTATTTATTTATTTATTTATTTATTTATTTATTTATTTATTTATTTATTTATTTATTTATTTATTTGGTATTCTTATATGCCGCCCAACTCCCGAAGGACTCAGGGCTGTGTACAACAGACAAAAATACAGAATAAACAATTTATAAATAATACTTAAAAGCAATATAAAAATTAAAAAGAGACACAATATTTAAAATCACCCAACAACCATTCAACATCCATACATACTTGGGCTAACTCCACAGGGAAAGCTCGGATTTGAAAATGGTGTGAGATTTTGGCTTTCCAGACCCTGGGGAACATGAATATGTGTTTCTTTTTCATTTCTGAGCTCTATGTCAAAAGTGAGGTTTTCTGGCTGAATTGAGGTCAATGGCAGATTCTGAGATACGTCTTGGGCTAACTCCACAGGGAGAGCTCGGATCTGAAAATAGTGTGAGATACTGGCTTTCCAGACCCTAGGGAACATGAATATGTGTTTCCTTTTCATTTCTGAGTTCTGTGTCAAAAGTGAAGTTTTCCGGTGAAATAAGCCCTAAGGCAAATTCTGAGATACGCCTTGGTCTAACTCCTCAGGGAAAGCTCGGACCTGAAAATGGTGTATGATTTTGGCTTTCCAGACCCTGGGAAACATGAATATGTGTTTCTTTTTCATTTCTGAGCTCTATGTCAAAAGTGAGGTTTTCTGGCTGAATTGAGGTCAATGGCAGATTCTGAGATACGTCTTGGGCTAACTCCACAGGGAGAGCTCGGATCTGAAAATGGTGTGAGATACTGGCTTTCCAGACCCTAGGGAACATGAATATGTGTTTCCTTTTCATTTCTGAGCTCTGTGTCAAAAGTGAGGTTTCCGGGCTGAATTCAGTCCTAATGTAAATTCTGAGATACCCCTTGGTCAAACTCCTCAGGGAAAGCTCGGATCTGAAAATGGTGTGTGATTTTGGCTTTCCAGACCCTGGGAAACATGAATATGTGTTTCCTTTTCATTTCTGAGCTCTGTATCAAAAGTGAGGTTTTCTGGCTGAATTGAGTCCTAAGGCAAATTCTTAGATACTCCTTGGGCTAACTCCTCCAGGAAAGCTGGGATCTGAAAATAGTGTGTGATTTTGGCTTCCCAGACCCTGGGAAACATGAATATGTGTTTCCTTTTCATTTCTGAGTTCTGTGTCAAAAGTGAAGTTTTCCGGTGAAATAAGCCCTAAGGCAAATTCTGAGATACGCCTTGATCTAACTCCTCAAGGAACGATCGGATCTGAAAATGTTGTGTGATTTTGGCTTTCCAGAACCTGGGAAACATGAATATATGTTTCCTTTTCATTTCTGAGCTCTGTGTCAAAAGTGAAGTGTTCTGGCTGAAATGAGTCCTAAGGCAAATTCTGAGATACGTCTTGGGCTAACTCCTCAGGGAAAGCTCGGATCTGAAAATGGGGTGAGAATTCGGCTTTCCAGACCCCAGGGAATATGAATATGTGTTTCCTTTTCATTTCTGAGCTCTGTGTCAAAAGTGAAGTGTTCTGGCTGAAATGAGTCCTAAGGCAAATTCTGAGATACGTCTTGGGCTAACTCCTCAGGGAAAGCTCGGATCTGAAAATGGGGTGAGAATTCGGCTTTCCAGACCCCAGGGAATATGAATATGTGTTTCCTTTTCATTTCTGAGCTCTGTGTCAAAAGTGAAGTGTTCTGGCTGAAATGAGTCCTAAGGCAAATTCGGAGATACATTTATTTATTTATTTATTTATTTATTTGGTATTCTTATATGCCGCCCAACTCCCGAAGGACTCAGGGCGGTGTACAACAGACAAAAATACAGAATAACCAATTTAAAAATAATACTTAAAAGCAATATAAAAATTAAAAAGAGACACAATATTTAAAATCACCCAACAACCATTCAACATCCATACATACTTGGGCTAACTCCACAGGGAAAGCTCGGATTTGAAAATGGTGTGAGATTTTGGCTTTCCAGACCCTGGGGAACATGAATATGTGTTTCCTTTTCATTTTTGAGCTCTGTGTCAAAAGTGAAGTGTTCTGGCTGAATTGAGGTCAATGGCACATTCTGAGATACGTCTTGGGCTAACTCCACAGGGAGAGCTCGTATCTGAAAATGGTGTGAGATACTGGCTTTCCAGACCCTAGGGAACATGAATATGTGTTTCCTTTTCATTTCTCAGTTCTGTGTCAAAAGTGAAGTTTTCCGGTGAAATAAGCCCTAAGGCAAATTCTGAGATACGCCTTGATCTAACTCCTCAAGGAACGATCGGATCTGAAAATGGTGTGTGATTTTGGCTTTCCAGAACCTGGGAAACATGAATATGTGTTTCTTTTTCATTTCTGAGCTCTATGTGAAAAGTGAGGTTTTCTGGCTGAATTGAGGTCAATGGCACATTCTGAGAAACGTCTTGGGCTAACTCCACAGGGAAAGCTCAGATCTGAAAATGGTGTGAGATACTGGCTTTCCAGACCCTGGGGAACATGAATATGTGTTTCTTTTTCATTTCTGAGCTCTGTGTTAAAAGTGAAGTTTTCTGGCTGAAATAAGCCCTAAGTCAAATTCTGAGATACTCCTTGGGCTAACTCCTCCAGGAAAGCTCGGATCTGAAAATAGTGTGTGATTTTGGCTTTCCAGACCCTGGGGAACATGAATATGTGTTTCTTTTTCATTTCTGAGCTCTGTGTCAAAAGTGAGGTTTTCGGGCTGAATTCAGTCCTAAGGTAAATTCTGAGATACGCCTTGGTCTAACTCCTCAAGGAAAGCTCGGATCTGAAAATGGTGTGAGATTTTGGCTTTCCAGACCCTGGGGAACATGAATATGTGTTTCCTTTTCATTTCTGAGCTGTATGTCAAAACTGAAGTTTTCTGGCTGAATTGAGTTCAATGGCAAATTCGGAGATACATCTTGGGCTAACTCCACAGGGAAAGCTCGGATCTGAATATGGTGTGAGATTCTGGCTTTCCAGACCCTGGGGAACATGAATATGTGTTTCTTTTTCATTTCTGAGCTCTATGTCAAAAGTGAGGTTTTCTGGCTGAATTGAGGTCAATGGCACATTCTGAGATACGTCTTGGGCTAACTCCACAGGGAAAGCTCAGATATGAAAATGGTGTGAGATACTGGCTTTGCAGACCCTAGGGAACATGAATATGTGTTTCCTTTTCATTTCTGAGCTCTGTGTCAAAAGTGAGGTTTTCTGGCTGAATTGAGTCCTAAGCAGGGGTGAAATCCTCCCGGTTCGCCCGGGCCAGTCCTTCGGCTTATAGCAGATGGAACTGGTGGCGGTGGCGGCGGGGAGCTTCTCCAGCCCGCTTTCCCGGCCTGGCTGACCGCCGCCATTGGGTTCTTTTTCCCTCTGTGCATGCGCACGTGTTCAGCCGGGCCGGGAAAGCGGGCGGGAGAAGCTCCGCGCCGCGCCCGCCGCCAGTTCCATCGGCTATAAGCCGAAGGACTGGCCCTGGCGAACCGGGAGGATTTCACCCCTGGTCCTAAGGCAAATTCTTAGATAATCCTTGGGCTAACTCCTCCAGGAAAGCTGGGATCTGAAAATAGTGTGTGATTTTGGCTTCCCAGACCCTGGGAAACATGAATATGTGTTTCCTTTTCATTTCTGAGTTCTGTGTCAAAAGTGAAGTTTTCCGGTGAAATAAGCCCTAAGGCAAATTCTGAGATACGCCTTGATCTAACTCCTCAAGGAACGATCGGATCTGAAAATGTTGTGTGATTTTGGCTTTCCAGAACCTGGGAAACATGAATATATGTTTCCTTTTCATTTCTGAGCTCTGTGTCAAAAGTGAGTTTTTCGGGCTGAATTCAGTCGTAAGGTAAATTCTGAGATACGTCTTGGGCTAACTCCACAGGGATAGCTCGGATCTGAAAATGGTGTGAGAATTCGGCTTTCCAGACCCTAGGGAACATGAATATGTGTTTCCTTTTCATTTCTGAGCTCTGTGTCAAAAGTGAAGTTTTCTGGTGAAATGAGCCCTAAGGCAAATTATGAGGTACGCCTTGGGCTAACTCCTCAGGGAAAGCTCAGATCTGAAAATGGTGTGAGAATTCGGCTTTCCAGACCCCAGGGAATATGAATATGTGTTTCCTTTTCATTTCTGAGCTCTGTGTCAAAAGTGAAGTGTTCTGGCTGAAATGAGTCCTAAGGCAAATTCGGAGATACATTTATTTATTTATTTATTTATTTATTTATTTATTTATTTATTTATTTATTTATTTATTTATTTATTTATTTATTTATTTATTTATTTATTTATTTATTTATTTATTTATTTATTTATTTATTTATTTATTTGGTATTCTTATATGCCGCCCAACTCCCGAAGGACTCAGGGCTGTGTACAACAGACAAAAATACAGAATAAACAATTTATAAATAATACTTAAAAGCAATATAAAAATTAAAAAGAGACACAATATTTAAAATCACCCAACAACCATTCAACATCCATACATACTTGGGCTAACTCCACAGGGAAAGCTCGGATTTGAAAATGGTGTGAGATTTTGGCTTTCCAGACCCTGGGGAACATGAATATGTGTTTCTTTTTCATTTCTGAGCTCTATGTCAAAAGTGAGGTTTTCTGGCTGAATTGAGGTCAATGGCAGATTCTGAGATACGTCTTGGGCTAACTCCACAGGGAGAGCTCGGATCTGAAAATAGTGTGAGATACTGGCTTTCCAGACCCTAGGGAACATGAATATGTGTTTCCTTTTCATTTCTGAGTTCTGTGTCAAAAGTGAAGTTTTCCGGTGAAATAAGCCCTAAGGCAAATTCTGAGATACGCCTTGGTCTAACTCCTCAGGGAAAGCTCGGACCTGAAAATGGTGTATGATTTTGGCTTTCCAGACCCTGGGAAACATGAATATGTGTTTCTTTTTCATTTCTGAGCTCTATGTCAAAAGTGAGGTTTTCTGGCTGAATTGAGGTCAATGGCAGATTCTGAGATACGTCTTGGGCTAACTCCACAGGGAGAGCTCGGATCTGAAAATGGTGTGAGATACTGGCTTTCCAGACCCTAGGGAACATGAATATGTGTTTCCTTTTCATTTCTGAGCTCTGTGTCAAAAGTGAGGTTTCCGGGCTGAATTCAGTCCTAATGTAAATTCTGAGATACCCCTTGGTCAAACTCCTCAGGGAAAGCTCGGATCTGAAAATGGTGTGTGATTTTGGCTTTCCAGACCCTGGGAAACATGAATATGTGTTTCCTTTTCATTTCTGAGCTCTGTATCAAAAGTGAGGTTTTCTGGCTGAATTGAGTCCTAAGGCAAATTCTTAGATACTCCTTGGGCTAACTCCTCCAGGAAAGCTGGGATCTGAAAATAGTGTGTGATTTTGGCTTCCCAGACCCTGGGAAACATGAATATGTGTTTCCTTTTCATTTCTGAGTTCTGTGTCAAAAGTGAAGTTTTCCGGTGAAATAAGCCGTAAGGCAAATTCTGAGATACGCCTTGATCTAACTCCTCAAGGAACGATCAGATCTGAAAATGGTGTGTGATTTTGGCTTTCCAGAACCTGGGAAACATGAATATATGTTTCCTTTTCATTTCTGAGCTCTGTGTCAAAAGTGAGGTTTTCGGGCTGAAATCAGTCCTAAGGTAAATTCTGAGATACGTCTTGGACTAACTCCACAAGGAAAGCTCGGATCTGAAAATGGTGTGAGAATTTGGCTTTCCAGACCCTAGGGAACATAAATATGTGTTTCCTTTTCATTTCTGAGCTCTGTGTCAAAAGTGAGGTTTTCGGGCTGAATTCAGTCCTATGGTAAATTCTGAGATACGTCTTGGGCTAACTCCACAGGGAAAGCTCGGGTCTGAAAATGGTGTGAGAATTCGGCTTTCCAGACCCTGGGGAACATGAATATCTGTTTCATTTTCATTTCTGAGCTCTGTGTCAAAAGTGAAGTTTTCTGGCTGAATTGAGTTCAATGGCAAATTCTGAGATACGTCTTGGGCTAACTCCACAGGGAAAGCTCGGATCTGAAAATGGGGTGAGAATTCGGCTTTCCAGACTCCAGGGAATATGAATATGTGTTTCCTATTCATTTCTGAGCTCTGTGTCAAAAGTGAAGTGTTCTGGCTGAAATGAGTCGTAAGGCAAATTCGGAGATACATCTTGGGCTAACTCCACAGGGAAAACTCAGATTTGTAAATGGTGTGAGATTTTGGCTTTCCAGACCCTGGGGAACATGAATATGTGTTTCTTTTTCATTTCTGAGCTCTATGTCAAAAGTGAGGTTTTCTGGCTGAAATGAATCCTAAGGCAATTTCTGAGATACATCTTGGGCTAACTTCTCAGGGAAAGCTCGGAACTGAAAATGGTGTGAGAATTCGGCTTTCCAGACCCTGGGGAACATGAATATCTGTTTCATTTTCATTTCTGAGCTCTGTGTCAAAAGTGAAGTTTTCTGACTGAATTGAGGTCAATGGCAGATTCTGAGATACGTCTTGGGCTAACTCCACAGGGAAAGCTCGGATCTGAAAATGATGTGAGATTTTGGCTTTCCAGACCCTGGAAAACATGAATATGTGTATCCTTTTCATTTCTGAGCTCTGTGTCAAAAGTGAAGTTTTCTGGTTGAAATGATCCCTAAGGCAAATTATGATGTACGCCTTGGGCTAACTCCTCAGGGAAAGCTCGGATCTCAAAATGGTGTGAGAATTCGGCTTTCCAGACCCAAGGGAACAGGAATATGTGTTTCTTTTTCATTTCTGAGCTCTTTGTCAAAAGTGAGGTTTTCTGGCTGAAATGAGTCCTAAGACAAATTCTGAGATATGCCTTGGTCAAACTCCTCAGGGAAAGCTCGGATCTGAATATGGTGTGAGATTTTGGCTTTCCAGACCCTAGGGAACATGAATATGTGTTTCTTTTTTATTTCTGAGCTCTGTGTCAAAAGTGAAGTTTTCCGGCTGAAATGAGCCGTAAGGCAAATTCTGAGATACTCCTTGGTCTAACTCCTCAGGGAAAGCTCGGAACTGAAAATGTTGTATGATTTTGGCTTTCCAGACCCTGGGAAACATGAATATGTTTTGCTTTTTCATTTCTGAGCTCTGTGTCAAAAGTGAGGTTTTCTGGCTGAAATGAATCCTAAGGCAAATTCTGAGATACGTCTTGGGCTAACTTCTCAGGGAAAGCTCGGAACTGAAAAATGTGTGAGAATTCGGCTTTCCAGACCCTGGGGAACATGAATATCTGTTTCATTTTCATTTCTGAGCTCTGTGTCAAAAGTGAAGTTTTCTGGCTGAATTGAGTCCTAAGACAAATTCTGAGATATGCCTTGGTCTAACTCCTCAGGGAAAGCTCGGATCTTAAAATGGTGTGAGATTTTGGCTTTCCAGACCCTGGGAAACATGAATATGTGTTTCTTTTTCATTTCTGAGCTCTGTGTCAAAAGTGAAGTTTTCTGGCTGAATTGAGTTCAATGGCAGATTCTGAGATACGACTTGGGCTAACTCCACAGGGAAAGCTCGGATCTTAAAATGGTGTGAGATATTGGCTTTCCAGACCCTAGGGAACATGAATATGTGTTTCCTTTTCATTTCTGAGCTCTGTGTCAAAAGTGAAGTTTTCTGGCTGAAATAAGCCCTAAGGCAAATTCTGAGATACGCCTTTGTCTAACTCCTCAAGGAAAGCTCGGATCTGAATATGGTGTGAGATTTTGGCTTTCCAGACCCTAGGGAACATGAATATGTGATTCCTTTTCATTTCTGAGCTCTGTGTCAAAAGTGAAGTTTTCTGGCTGAATTAAGTTCAATGGCAAATTATGAGATACGTCTAGGGCTAATTCCTCAGAGAAAGCTTGGATCTGAAAATGGTGTGAAAATTCGGCTTTCCAGACCCTAGGGAACAGGAATATGTGTTTCTTTTTCATTTCTGAGCTCTGTGTCAAAAGTGAAGTTTTCTGGCTGAATTAAGTTCAATGGCAAATTCTGAGATACGTCTTGGGCTAACTCCACAGGGAAAGCTCGGACCTGAAAATGGTGTATGATTTTGGCTTTCCAGACCCTGGGAAACATGAATATGTGTTTCTTTTTCATTTCTGAGCTCTGTGTCTAAAGTGAGGTTTTCTGACTGAAATGAATCCTAAGGCAAATTCTGAGAAACGTCTTTGGCTAACTCCACAGGGAAAGCTCGGGTCTGAAAATGGTGTGAGAATTCGGCTTTCCAGACCCTGGGGAACATGAATATCTGTTTCATTTTCATTTCTGAGCTCTGTGTCAAAAGTGAAGTTTTCTGGCTGAATTGAGTTCAATGGCAAATTCTGAGATACGTCTTGGGCTAACTCCACAGGGAAAGCTCGGATCTGAAAATGGTGTGAGAATTTGGCTTTCCAGACCCTGGGAAACATGAATATGTGTTTCTTTTTCATTTCTGAGCTCTGTGTCAAAAGTGAAGTTTTCTGGCTGAATTCAGTCCTAAGGTAAATTCTGAGATACATCTTGTCCTAACTCCACAGGGAAAGCTCGGATCTGAAAATGGGGTGAGAATTCGGCTTTCCAGACTCCAGGGAATATGAATATGTGTTTCCTTTTCATTTCTGAGCTCTGTGTCAAAAGTGAAGTTTTCTGGCTGAATTGAGTTCAATGGCAAATTCGGAGATACATCTTGGGCTAACTCCACAGGGAAAGGTCGGATCTGAAAATGGGGTGAGAATTCGGCTTTCCAGACTCCAGGGAATATGAATATGTGTTTCTTTTTCATTTCTGAGCTCTATGTCAAAAGTGAGGTTTTCTAGCTGAATAGAGTCCTAAGGCAAATTCTGAGATACTCCTTGGTCTAACTCCTCAGGGAAAGCTCGGACCTGAAAATGTTGTATGATTTTGGCTTTCCAGACCCTGGGAAACATGAATATGTGTTTCTTTTTCATTTCTGAGCTCTGTGTCTAAAGTGAGGTTTTCTGGCTGAATTGAGGTCAATGGCAGATTCTGAGATACGTCTTGGGCTAACTCCACAGGTAAAGCTCGGATCTGAAAATGGTGTAAGATACTGGCTTTCCAGACCCTGGGGACTATGAATATGTGTTTCTTTTTTATTTCTGAGCTGTGTGTCAAAAGTGAAGTTTTCCGGCTGAAATGAGCCGTAAGGCAAATTCTGAGATACTCCTTGGTCTAACTCCTCAGGGAAAGCTCGGACCTGAAAATGTTGTATGATTTTGGCTCTCCAGACCCTGGGAAACATGAATATGTTTTGCTTTTTCATTTCTGAGCTCTGTGTCAAAAGTGAGGTTTTCTGGCTGAAATGAATCCTAAGGCAAATTCTGAGATACGTCTTGGGCTAACTTCTCAGGGAAAGCTCGGAACTGAAAATAGTGTGAGAATTCGGCTTTCCGGACCCTGGGGAACATGAATATCTGTTTCATTTTCATTTCTGAGCTCTGTGTCAAAAGTGAAGTTTTCTGGCTGAATTGAGTTCAATGGCAAATTCTGAGATACGTCTTGGGCTAACTCCACAGGGAAAGCTCGGATCTGAAAATGGTGTGAGATACTGGCTTTCCAGACCCTAGGGAACAGGAATATGTGTTTCCTTTTCAATTGTGAGCTCTGTGTCAAAAGTGAGGTTTTCTAGCTGAATAGAGTCCTAAGGCAAATTCTGAGATACTCCTTGGGCTAACTCCGCAAGGAAAGCTCGGACCTGAAAATGGTGTATGATTTTGGCTTTCCAGACCCTGGGAAACATGAATATGTGTTTCTTTTTCATTTCTGAGCTCTGTGTCTAAAGTGAGGTTTTTTGGCTGAAATGAATCCTAAGGCAAATTCTGAGATACGTCTTGGGCTAACTTCTCAGGGAAAGCTCGGAACTGAAAATGGTGTGAGAATTCAGCTTTCCAGACCCTGGGAAACATGAATATGTGTTTCCTTTTCATTTCTGATCTCTGTGTCAAAAGTGAAGTTTTCTGGCTGAAATAAGCCCTAAGGCAAATTCTGAGATACGCCTTTGTCTAACTCCTCAAGGAAAGCTCAGATCTGAATATGGTGTGAGATTTTGGCTTTCCAGACCCTAGGGAACATGAATATGTGTTTCCTTTTCATTTCTGAGCTCTGTGTCAAAAGTGAAGTTTTCTGGCTGAAATGAGCCGTAAGGCAAATTATGAGATACGTCTTGGGCTAATTCCTCAGAGAAAGCTTGGATCTGAAAATGGTGTGAAAATTCGGCTTTCCAGACCCTAGGGAACATGAATATGTGTTTCTTTTTCATTTCTGAGCTCTCTGTCAAAAGTGAAGTTTTCTGGCTGAATTGAGTTCAATGGCAAATTCTGAGATACGTCTTGGGCTAACTGCACAGGGAAAGCTCGGATCTGAAAATGGTGTGAGAATTTGGCTTTCCAGACCCTGGGGAACATGAATATGTGTTTCTTTTTCATTTCTGAGCTCTCTGTCAAAAATGAGGTTTTCTGGCTGAAATGAATCCTAAGGCAAGTTCTGAGATACGTCTTGGGCTAACTTCTCAGGGAAAGCTCGGATCAGAAAATGGTGTGAGATACTGGCTTTCCACACCCTAGGGAAGATGAATATGTGTTTCCTTTCCAATTGTGAGCTCTGTGTCAAAAGTGAGGTTTTCTAGCTGAAATAAGCCTTAAGGAAATTCTGAGATACGCCTTGGTCTAACTCGTCAAGGAAAGCTCGGATCTGAATATGGTGTGAGATTTTGGCTTTCCAGACCCTAGGGAACATGAATATGTGTTTCCTTTTCATTTGTGAGCTCTGTGTCAAAAGTGAAGTTTTCCGGCTGAAATGAGCCCTAAGGCAAATTATGAAGTACGCCTTGGGCTAACTCCTCAGGGAAAGCTCGGATCTGAAAATGGTGTGAGAATTTGGCTTTCCGGACCCTGGGGAACATGAATATGTGTTTCTTTTTCATTTCTGAGCACTTTGTCAAAAGTGAAGTTTTCTGGCTGAATTGAGGTCAATGGCAGATTCTGAGATACGACTTGGGCTAACATCAAAGGGAAAGCTCGGAACTGAAAAGGGTGTGAGATTTTGCCTTTCCAGACCCTAGGGAGCATGAATATGAGTTTCCTTTTCATTTCTGAGCTCTGTGTCAAAAGTGAAGTTTTCTGGCTGAAATGAGTCCTAAGACAAATTCTGAGATATGCCTTGGTCTAACCCCTCAGGGAAAGCTCGGATCTGACAATGGTGTGAGATTTTGCCTTTCCAGACCCTAGGGAGCATGAATATGAGTTTCCTTTTCATTTCTGAGCTCTGTGTCAAAAGTGAAGTTTTCTGGCTGAAATGAGTCCTAAGACAAATTCTGAGATATGCCTTGGTCTAACTCCTCAAGGAACGATCGGATCTGAAAATGTTGTGTGATTTTGGCTTTCCAGAACCTGGGAAACATGAATATATGTTTCCTTTTCATTTCTGAGCTCTGTGTCAAAAGTGAAGTGTTCTGGCTGAAATGAGTCCTAAGGCAAATTCGGAGATACATTTATTTATTTATTTATTTATTTATTTATTTATTTATTTATTTATTTATTTATTTATTTATTTATTTATTTATTTATTTATTTATTTATTTATTTATTTATTTATTTATTTATTTATTTATTTATTTATTTATTTATTTATTTATTTATTTATTTATTTGGTATTCTTATATGCCGCCCAACTCCCGAAGGACTCAGGGCTGTGTACAACAGACAAAAATACAGAATAAACAATTTATAAATAATACTTAAAAGCAATATAAAAATTAAAAAGAGACACAATATTTAAAATCACCCAACAACCATTCAACATCCATACATACTTGGGCTAACTCCACAGGGAAAGCTCGGATTTGAAAATGGTGTGAGATTTTGGCTTTCCAGACCCTGGGGAACATGAATATGTGTTTCTTTTTCATTTCTGAGCTCTATGTCAAAAGTGAGGTTTTCTGGCTGAATTGAGGTCAATGGCAGATTCTGAGATACGTCTTGGGCTAACTCCACAGGGAGAGCTCGGATCTGAAAATAGTGTGAGATACTGGCTTTCCAGACCCTAGGGAACATGAATATGTGTTTCCTTTTCATTTCTGAGTTCTGTGTCAAAAGTGAAGTTTTCCGGTGAAATAAGCCCTAAGGCAAATTCTGAGATACGCCTTGGTCTAACTCCTCAGGGAAAGCTCGGACCTGAAAATGGTGTGTGATTTTGGATTTCCAGACCCTGGGAAACATGAATATGTGTTTCCTTTTCATTTCTGAGCTCTGTATCAAAAGTGAGGTTTTCTGGCTGAATTGAGTCCTAAGGCAAATTCTTAGATACTCCTTGGGCTAACTCCTCCAGGAAAGCTGGGATCTGAAAATAGTGTGTGATTTTGGCTTCCCAGACCCTGGGAAACATGAATATGTGTTTCCTTTTCATTTCTGAGTTCTGTGTCAAAAGTGAAGTTTTCCGGTGAAATAAGCCGTAAGGCAAATTCTGAGATACGCCTTGATCTAACTCCTCAAGGAACGATCAGATCTGAAAATGGTGTGTGATTTTGGCTTTCTAGAACCTGGGAAACATGAATATATGTTTCCTTTTCATTTCTGAGCTCTGTGTCAAAAGTGAGGTTTTCGGGCTGAATTCAGTCCTAAGGTAAATTCTGAGATACGTCTTGGGCTAACTCCACAAGGAAAGCTCGGATCTGAAAATGGTGTGAGAATTTGGCTTTCCAGACCCTAGGGAACATAAATATGTGTTTCCTTTTCATTTCTGAGCTCTGTGTCAAAAGTGAGGTTTTCGGGCTGAATTCAGTCCTATGGTAAATTCTGAGATACGTCTTGGGCTAACTCCACAGGGAAAGCTCGGGTCTGAAAATGGTGTGAGAATTCGGCTTTCCAGACCCTGGGGAACATGAATATCTGTTTCATTTTCATTTCTGAGCTCTGTGTCAAAAGTGAAGTTTTCTGGCTGAATTGAGTTCAATGGCAAATTCTGAGATACGTCTTGGGCTAACTCCACAGGGAAAGCTCGGATCTGAAAATGGGGTGAGAATTCGGCTTTCCAGACTCCAGGGAATATGAATATGTGTTTCCTATTCATTTCTGAGCTCTGTGTCAAAAGTGAAGTGTTCTGGCTGAAATGAGTCGTAAGGCAAATTCGGAGATACATCTTGGGCTAACTCCACAGGGAAAACTCAGATTTGTAAATGGTGTGAGATTTTGGCTTTCCAGACCCTGGGGAACATGAATATGTGTTTCTTTTTCATTTCTGAGCTCTATGTCAAAAGTGAGGTTTTCTGGCTGAAATGAATCCTAAGGCAATTTCTGAGATACATCTTGGGCTAACTTCTCAGGGAAAGCTCGGAACTGAAAATGGTGTGAGAATTCGGCTTTCCAGACCCTGGGGAACATGAATATCTGTTTCATTTTCATTTCTGAGCTCTGTGTCAAAAGTGAAGTTTTCTGGCTGAATTGAGGTCAATGGCAGATTCTGAGATACGTCTTGGGCTAACTCCACAGGGAAAGCTCGGATCTGAAAATGATGTGAGATTTTGGCTTTCCAGACCCTGGAAAACATGAATATGTGTATCCTTTTCATTTCTGAGCTCTGTGTCAAAAGTGAAGTTTTCTGGTTGAAATGATCCCTAAGGCAAATTATGATGTACGCCTTGGGCTAACTCCACAGGGAAAGCTCGGGTCTGAAAATGGTGTGAGAATTCGGCTTTCCAGACCCTGGGGAACATGAATATCTGTTTCATTTTCATTTCTGAGCTCTGTGTCAAAAGTGAGGTTTTCTGGCTGAAATGAGTCCTAAGACAAATTCTGAGATATGCCTTGGTCAAACTCCTCAGGGAAAGCTCGGATCTGAATATGGTGTGAGATTTTGGCTTTCCAGACCCTAGGGAACATGAATATGTGTTTCTTTTTTATTTCTGAGCTCTGTGTCAAAAGTGAAGTTTTCCGGCTGAAATGAGCCGTAAGGCAAATTCTGAGATACTCCTTGGTCTAACTCCTCAGGGAAAGCTCGGAACTGAAAATGTTGTATGATTTTGGCTTTCCAGACCCTGGGAAACATGAATATGTTTTGCTTTTTCATTTCTGAGCTCTGTGTCAAAAGTGAGGTTTTCTGGCTGAAATGAATCCTAAGGCAAATTCTGAGATACGTCTTGGGCTAACTTCTCAGGGAAAGCTCGGAACTGAAAAATGTGTGAGAATTCGGCTTTCCAGACCCTGGGGAACATGAATATCTGTTTCATTTTCATTTCTGAGCTCTGTGTCAAAAGTGAAGTTTTCTGGCTGAATTGAGTCCTAAGACAAATTCTGAGATATGCCTTGGTCTAACTCCTCAGGGAAAGCTCGGATCTTAAAATGGTGTGAGATTTTGGCTTTCCAGACCCTGGGAAACATGAATATGTGTTTCTTTTTCATTTCTGAGCTCTGTGTCAAAAGTGAAGTTTTCTGGCTGAATTGAGTTCAATGGCAGATTCTGAGATACGACTTGGGCTAACTCCACAGGGAAAGCTCGGATCTTAAAATGGTGTGAGATATTGGCTTTCCAGACCCTAGGGAACATGAATATGTGTTTCCTTTTCATTTCTGAGCTCTGTGTCAAAAGTGAAGTTTTCTGGCTGAAATAAGCCCTAAGGCAAATTCTGAGATACGCCTTTGTCTAACTCCTCAAGGAAAGCTCGGAACTGAAAATAGTGTGAGAATTCGGCTTTCCGGACCCTGGGGAACATGAATATCTGTTTCATTTTCATTTCTGAGCTCTGTGTCAAAAGTGAAGTTTTCTGGCTGAATTGAGTTCAATGGCAAATTCTGAGATACGTCTTGGGCTAACTCCACAGGGAAAGCTCGGATCTGAAAATGGTGTGAGATACTGGCTTTCCAGACCCTAGGGAACAGGAATATGTGTTTCCTTTTCAATTGTGAGCTCTGTGTCAAAAGTGAGGTTTTCTAGCTGAATAGAGTCCTAAGGCAAATTCTGAGATACTCCTTGGGCTAACTCCGCAAGGAAAGCTCGGACCTGAAAATGGTGTATGATTTTGGCTTTCCAGACCCTGGGAAACATGAATATGTGTTTCTTTTTCATTTCTGAGCTCTGTGTCTAAAGTGAGGTTTTTTGGCTGAAATGAATCCTAAGGCAAATTCTGAGATACGTCTTGGGCTAACTTCTCAGGGAAAGCTCGGAACTGAAAATGGTGTGAGAATTCAGCTTTCCAGACCCTGGGAAACATGAATATGTGTTTCCTTTTCATTTCTGATCTCTGTGTCAAAAGTGAAGTTTTCTGGCTGAAATAAGCCCTAAGGCAAATTCTGAGATACGCCTTTGTCTAACTCCTCAAGGAAAGCTCAGATCTGAATATGGTGTGAGATTTTGGCTTTCCAGACCCTAGGGAACATGAATATGTGTTTCCTTTTCATTTCTGAGCTCTGTGTCAAAAGTGAAGTTTTCTGGCTGAAATGAGCCGTAAGGCAAATTATGAGATACGTCTTGGGCTAATTCCTCAGAGAAAGCTTGGATCTGAAAATGGTGTGAAAATTCGGCTTTCCAGACCCTAGGGAACATGAATATGTGTTTCTTTTTCATTTCTGAGCTCTCTGTCAAAAGTGAAGTTTTCTGGCTGAATTGAGTTCAATGGCAAATTCTGAGATACGTCTTGGGCTAACTGCACAGGGAAAGCTCGGATCTGAAAATGGTGTGAGAATTTGGCTTTCCAGACCCTGGGGAACATGAATATGTGTTTCTTTTTCATTTCTGAGCTCTCTGTCAAAAATGAGGTTTTCTGGCTGAAATGAATCCTAAGGCAAGTTCTGAGATACGTCTTGGGCTAACTTCTCAGGGAAAGCTCGGATCAGAAAATGGTGTGAGATACTGGCTTTCCACACCCTAGGGAAGATGAATATGTGTTTCCTTTCCAATTGTGAGCTCTGTGTCAAAAGTGAGGTTTTCTAGCTGAAATAAGCCTTAAGGAAATTCTGAGATACGCCTTGGTCTAACTCGTCAAGGAAAGCTCGGATCTGAATATGGTGTGAGATTTTGGCTTTCCAGACCCTAGGGAACATGAATATGTGTTTCCTTTTCATTTGTGAGCTCTGTGTCAAAAGTGAAGTTTTCCGGCTGAAATGAGCCCTAAGGCAAATTATGAAGTACGCCTTGGGCTAACTCCTCAGGGAAAGCTCGGATCTGAAAATGGTGTGAGAATTTGGCTTTCCGGACCCTGGGGAACATGAATATGTGTTTCTTTTTCATTTCTGAGCACTTTGTCAAAAGTGAAGTTTTCTGGCTGAATTGAGGTCAATGGCAGATTCTGAGATACGACTTGGGCTAACATCAAAGGGAAAGCTCGGAACTGAAAAGGGTGTGAGATTTTGCCTTTCCAGACCCTAGGGAGCATGAATATGAGTTTCCTTTTCATTTCTGAGCTCTGTGTCAAAAGTGAAGTTTTCTGGCTGAAATGAGTCCTAAGACAAATTCTGAGATATGCCTTGGTCTAACCCCTCAGGGAAAGCTCGGATCTGACAATGGTGTGAGATTTTGCCTTTCCAGACCCTAGGGAGCATGAATATGAGTTTCCTTTTCATTTCTGAGCTCTGTGTCAAAAGTGAAGTTTTCTGGCTGAAATGAGTCCTAAGACAAATTCTGAGATATGCCTTGGTCTAACTCCTCAAGGAACGATCGGATCTGAAAATGTTGTGTGATTTTGGCTTTCCAGAACCTGGGAAACATGAATATATGTTTCCTTTTCATTTCTGAGCTCTGTGTCAAAAGTGAGTTTTTCGGGCTGAATTCAGTCGTAAGGTAAATTCTGAGATACGTCTTGGGCTAACTCCACAGGGATAGCTCGGATCTGAAAATGGTGTGAGAATTCGGCTTTCCAGACCCTAGGGAACATGAATATGTGTTTCCTTTTCATTTCTGAGCTCTGTGTCAAAAGTGAAGTTTTCTGGTGAAATGAGCCCTAAGGCAAATTATGAGGTACGCCTTGGGCTAACTCCTCAGGGAAAGCTCAGATCTGAAAATGGTGTGAGAATTCGGCTTTCCAGACCCCAGGGAATATGAATATGTGTTTCCTTTTCATTTCTGAGCTCTGTGTCAAAAGTGAAGTGTTCTGGCTGAAATGAGTCCTAAGGCAAATTCGGAGATACATTTATTTATTTATTTATTTATTTATTTATTTATTTATTTATTTATTTATTTATTTATTTATTTATTTATTTATTTATTTATTTATTTATTTATTTATTTATTTATTTATTTATTTATTTATTTATTTATTTATTTATTTATTTATTTATTTATTTATTTATTTATTTGGTATTCTTATATGCCGCCCAACTCCCGAAGGACTCAGGGCTGTGTACAACAGACAAAAATACAGAATAAACAATTTATAAATAATACTTAAAAGCAATATAAAAATTAAAAAGAGACACAATATTTAAAATCACCCAACAACCATTCAACATCCATACATACTTGGGCTAACTCCACAGGGAAAGCTCGGATTTGAAAATGGTGTGAGATTTTGGCTTTCCAGACCCTGGGGAACATGAATATGTGTTTCTTTTTCATTTCTGAGCTCTATGTCAAAAGTGAGGTTTTCTGGCTGAATTGAGGTCAATGGCAGATTCTGAGATACGTCTTGGGCTAACTCCACAGGGAGAGCTCGGATCTGAAAATAGTGTGAGATACTGGCTTTCCAGACCCTAGGGAACATGAATATGTGTTTCCTTTTCATTTCTGAGTTCTGTGTCAAAAGTGAAGTTTTCCGGTGAAATAAGCCCTAAGGCAAATTCTGAGATACGCCTTGGTCTAACTCCTCAGGGAAAGCTCGGACCTGAAAATGGTGTATGATTTTGGCTTTCCAGACCCTGGGAAACATGAATATGTGTTTCTTTTTCATTTCTGAGCTCTATGTCAAAAGTGAGGTTTTCTGGCTGAATTGAGGTCAATGGCAGATTCTGAGATACGTCTTGGGCTAACTCCACAGGGAGAGCTCGGATCTGAAAATGGTGTGAGATACTGGCTTTCCAGACCCTAGGGAACATGAATATGTGTTTCCTTTTCATTTCTGAGCTCTGTGTCAAAAGTGAGGTTTCCGGGCTGAATTCAGTCCTAATGTAAATTCTGAGATACCCCTTGGTCAAACTCCTCAGGGAAAGCTCGGATCTGAAAATGGTGTGTGATTTTGGCTTTCCAGACCCTGGGAAACATGAATATGTGTTTCCTTTTCATTTCTGAGCTCTGTATCAAAAGTGAGGTTTTCTGGCTGAATTGAGTCCTAAGGCAAATTCTTAGATACTCCTTGGGCTAACTCCTCCAGGAAAGCTGGGATCTGAAAATAGTGTGTGATTTTGGCTTCCCAGACCCTGGGAAACATGAATATGTGTTTCCTTTTCATTTCTGAGTTCTGTGTCAAAAGTGAAGTTTTCCGGTGAAATAAGCCGTAAGGCAAATTCTGAGATACGCCTTGATCTAACTCCTCAAGGAACGATCAGATCTGAAAATGGTGTGTGATTTTGGCTTTCTAGAACCTGGGAAACATGAATATATGTTTCCTTTTCATTTCTGAGCTCTGTGTCAAAAGTGAGGTTTTCGGGCTGAATTCAGTCCTAAGGTAAATTCTGAGATACGTCTTGGGCTAACTCCACAAGGAAAGCTCGGATCTGAAAATGGTGTGAGAATTTGGCTTTCCAGACCCTAGGGAACATAAATATGTGTTTCCTTTTCATTTCTGAGCTCTGTGTCAAAAGTGAGGTTTTCGGGCTGAATTCAGTCCTATGGTAAATTCTGAGATACGTCTTGGGCTAACTCCACAGGGAAAGCTCGGGTCTGAAAATGGTGTGAGAATTCGGCTTTCCAGACCCTGGGGAACATGAATATCTGTTTCATTTTCATTTCTGAGCTCTGTGTCAAAAGTGAAGTTTTCTGGCTGAATTGAGTTCAATGGCAAATTCTGAGATACGTCTTGGGCTAACTCCACAGGGAAAGCTCGGATCTGAAAATGGGGTGAGAATTCGGCTTTCCAGACTCCAGGGAATATGAATATGTGTTTCCTATTCATTTCTGAGCTCTGTGTCAAAAGTGAAGTGTTCTGGCTGAAATGAGTCGTAAGGCAAATTCGGAGATACATCTTGGGCTAACTCCACAGGGAAAACTCAGATTTGTAAATGGTGTGAGATTTTGGCTTTCCAGACCCTGGGGAACATGAATATGTGTTTCTTTTTCATTTCTGAGCTCTATGTCAAAAGTGAGGTTTTCTGGCTGAAATGAATCCTAAGGCAATTTCTGAGATACATCTTGGGCTAACTTCTCAGGGAAAGCTCGGAACTGAAAATGGTGTGAGAATTCGGCTTTCCAGACCCTGGGGAACATGAATATCTGTTTCATTTTCATTTCTGAGCTCTGTGTCAAAAGTGAAGTTTTCTGGCTGAATTGAGGTCAATGGCAGATTCTGAGATACGTCTTGGGCTAACTCCACAGGGAAAGCTCGGATCTGAAAATGATGTGAGATTTTGGCTTTCCAGACCCTGGAAAACATGAATATGTGTATCCTTTTCATTTCTGAGCTCTGTGTCAAAAGTGAAGTTTTCTGGTTGAAATGATCCCTAAGGCAAATTATGATGTACGCCTTGGGCTAACTCCACAGGGAAAGCTCGGGTCTGAAAATGGTGTGAGAATTCGGCTTTCCAGACCCTGGGGAACATGAATATCTGTTTCATTTTCATTTCTGAGCTCTGTGTCAAAAGTGAGGTTTTCTGGCTGAAATGAGTCCTAAGACAAATTCTGAGATATGCCTTGGTCAAACTCCTCAGGGAAAGCTCGGATCTGAATATGGTGTGAGATTTTGGCTTTCCAGACCCTAGGGAACATGAATATGTGTTTCTTTTTTATTTCTGAGCTCTGTGTCAAAAGTGAAGTTTTCCGGCTGAAATGAGCCGTAAGGCAAATTCTGAGATACTCCTTGGTCTAACTCCTCAGGGAAAGCTCGGAACTGAAAATGTTGTATGATTTTGGCTTTCCAGACCCTGGGAAACATGAATATGTTTTGCTTTTTCATTTCTGAGCTCTGTGTCAAAAGTGAGGTTTTCTGGCTGAAATGAATCCTAAGGCAAATTCTGAGATACGTCTTGGGCTAACTTCTCAGGGAAAGCTCGGAACTGAAAAATGTGTGAGAATTCGGCTTTCCAGACCCTGGGGAACATGAATATCTGTTTCATTTTCATTTCTGAGCTCTGTGTCAAAAGTGAAGTTTTCTGGCTGAATTGAGTCCTAAGACAAATTCTGAGATATGCCTTGGTCTAACTCCTCAGGGAAAGCTCGGATCTTAAAATGGTGTGAGATTTTGGCTTTCCAGACCCTGGGAAACATGAATATGTGTTTCTTTTTCATTTCTGAGCTCTGTGTCAAAAGTGAAGTTTTCTGGCTGAATTGAGTTCAATGGCAGATTCTGAGATACGACTTGGGCTAACTCCACAGGGAAAGCTCGGATCTTAAAATGGTGTGAGATATTGGCTTTCCAGACCCTAGGGAACATGAATATGTGTTTCCTTTTCATTTCTGAGCTCTGTGTCAAAAGTGAAGTTTTCTGGCTGAAATAAGCCCTAAGGCAAATTCTGAGATACGCCTTTGTCTAACTCCTCAAGGAAAGCTCGGATCTGAATATGGTGTGAGATTTTGGCTTTCCAGACCCTAGGGAACATGAATATGTGTTTCTTTTTTATTTCTGAGCTCTGTGTCAAAAGTGAAGTTTTCCGGCTGAAATGAGCCGTAAGGCAAATTCTGAGATACTCCTTGGTCTAACTCCTCAGGGAAAGCTCGGAACTGAAAATGTTGTATGATTTTGGCTTTCCAGACCCTGGGAAACATGAATATGTTTTGCTTTTTCATTTCTGAGCTCTGTGTCAAAAGTGAGGTTTTCTGGCTGAAATGAATCCTAAGGCAAATTCTGAGATACGTCTTGGGCTAACTTCTCAGGGAAAGCTCGGAACTGAAAAATGTGTGAGAATTCGGCTTTCCAGACCCTGGGGAACATGAATATCTGTTTCATTTTCATTTCTGAGCTCTGTGTCAAAAGTGAAGTTTTCTGGCTGAATTGAGTCCTAAGACAAATTCTGAGATATGCCTTGGTCTAACTCCTCAGGGAAAGCTCGGATCTTAAAATGGTGTGAGATTTTGGCTTTCCAGACCCTGGGAAACATGAATATGTGTTTCTTTTTCATTTCTGAGCTCTGTGTCAAAAGTGAAGTTTTCTGGCTGAATTGAGTTCAATGGCAGATTCTGAGATACGACTTGGGCTAACTCCACAGGGAAAGCTCGGATCTTAAAATGGTGTGAGATATTGGCTTTCCAGACCCTAGGGAATATGAATATGTGTTTCCTATTCATTTCTGAGCTCTGTGTCAAAAGTGAAGTGTTCTGGCTGAAATGAGTCGTAAGGCAAATTCGGAGATACATCTTGGGCTAACTCCACAGGGAAAACTCAGATTTGTAAATGGTGTGAGATTTTGGCTTTCCAGACCCTGGGGAACATGAATATGTGTTTCTTTTTCATTTCTGAGCTCTATGTCAAAAGTGAGGTTTTCTGGCTGAAATGAATCCTAAGGCAATTTCTGAGATACATCTTGGGCTAACTTCTCAGGGAAAGCTCGGAACTGAAAATGGTGTGAGAATTCGGCTTTCCAGACCCTGGGGAACATGAATATCTGTTTCATTTTCATTTCTGAGCTCTGTGTCAAAAGTGAAGTTTTCTGGCTGAATTGAGGTCAATGGCAGATTCTGAGATACGTCTTGGGCTAACTCCACAGGGAAAGCTCGGATCTGAAAATGATGTGAGATTTTGGCTTTCCAGACCCTGGAAAACATGAATATGTGTATCCTTTTCATTTCTGAGCTCTGTGTCAAAAGTGAAGTTTTCTGGTTGAAATGATCCCTAAGGCAAATTATGATGTACGCCTTGGGCTAACTCCACAGGGAAAGCTCGGGTCTGAAAATGGTGTGAGAATTCGGCTTTCCAGACCCTGGGGAACATGAATATCTGTTTCATTTTCATTTCTGAGCTCTGTGTCAAAAGTGAGGTTTTCTGGCTGAAATGAGTCCTAAGACAAATTCTGAGATATGCCTTGGTCAAACTCCTCAGGGAAAGCTCGGATCTGAATATGGTGTGAGATTTTGGCTTTCCAGACCCTAGGGAACATGAATATGTGTTTCTTTTTTATTTCTGAGCTCTGTGTCAAAAGTGAAGTTTTCCGGCTGAAATGAGCCGTAAGGCAAATTCTGAGATACTCCTTGGTCTAACTCCTCAGGGAAAGCTCGGAACTGAAAATGTTGTATGATTTTGGCTTTCCAGACCCTGGGAAACATGAATATGTTTTGCTTTTTCATTTCTGAGCTCTGTGTCAAAAGTGAGGTTTTCTGGCTGAAATGAATCCTAAGGCAAATTCTGAGATACGTCTTGGGCTAACTTCTCAGGGAAAGCTCGGAACTGAAAAATGTGTGAGAATTCGGCTTTCCAGACCCTGGGGAACATGAATATCTGTTTCATTTTCATTTCTGAGCTCTGTGTCAAAAGTGAAGTTTTCTGGCTGAATTGAGTCCTAAGACAAATTCTGAGATATGCCTTGGTCTAACTCCTCAGGGAAAGCTCGGATCTTAAAATGGTGTGAGATTTTGGCTTTCCAGACCCTGGGAAACATGAATATGTGTTTCTTTTTCATTTCTGAGCTCTGTGTCAAAAGTGAAGTTTTCTGGCTGAATTGAGTTCAATGGCAGATTCTGAGATACGACTTGGGCTAACTCCACAGGGAAAGCTCGGATCTTAAAATGGTGTGAGATATTGGCTTTCCAGACCCTAGGGAACATGAATATGTGTTTCCTTTTCATTTCTGAGCTCTGTGTCAAAAGTGAAGTTTTCTGGCTGAAATAAGCCCTAAGGCAAATTCTGAGATACGCCTTTGTCTAACTCCTCAAGGAAAGCTCGGATCTGAATATGGTGTGAGATTTTGGCTTTCCAGACCCTAGGGAACATGAATATGTGATTCCTTTTCATTTCTGAGCTCTGTGTCAAAAGTGAAGTTTTCTGGCTGAATTAAGTTCAATGGCAAATTATGAGATACGTCTAGGGCTAATTCCTCAGAGAAAGCTTGGATCTGAAAATGGTGTGAAAATTCGGCTTTCCAGACCCTAGGGAACAGGAATATGTGTTTCTTTTTCATTTCTGAGCTCTGTGTCAAAAGTGAAGTTTTCTGGCTGAATTAAGTTCAATGGCAAATTCTGAGATACGTCTTGGGCTAACTCCACAGGGAAAGCTCGGACCTGAAAATGGTGTATGATTTTGGCTTTCCAGACCCTGGGAAACATGAATATGTGTTTCTTTTTCATTTCTGAGCTCTGTGTCTAAAGTGAGGTTTTCTGACTGAAATGAATCCTAAGGCAAATTCTGAGATACGTCTTTGGCTAACTCCACAGGGAAAGCTCGGGTCTGAAAATGGTGTGAGAATTCGGCTTTCCAGACCCTGGGGAACATGAATATCTGTTTCATTTTCATTTCTGAGCTCTGTGTCAAAAGTGAAGTTTTCTGGCTGAATTGAGTTCAATGGCAAATTCTGAGATACGTCTTGGGCTAACTCCACAGGGAAAGCTCGGATCTGAAAATGGTGTGAGAATTTGGCTTTCCAGACCCTGGGAAACATGAATATGTGTTTCTTTTTCATTTCTGAGCTCTGTGTCAAAAGTGAAGTTTTCTGGCTGAATTGAGTTCAATGGCAGATTCTGAGATACGACTTGGGCTAACTCCACAGGGAAAGCTCGGATCTTAAAATGGTGTGAGATTTTGGCTTTCCAGACCCTAGGGAACATGAATATGTGTTTCCTTTTCATTTCTGAGCTCTGTGTCAAAAGTGAAGTTTTCTGGCTGAAATAAGCCCTAAGGCAAATTCTGAGATACGCCTTTGTCTAACTCCTCAAGGAAAGCTCGGATCTGAATATGGTGTGAGATTTTGGCTTTCCAGACCCTAGGGAACATGAATATGTGATTCCTTTTCATTTCTGAGCTCTGTGTCAAAAGTGAAGTTTTCTGGCTGAATTAAGTTCAATGGCAAATTATGAGATACGTCTAGGGCTAATTCCTCAGAGAAAGCTTGGATCTGAAAATGGTGTGAAAATTCGGCTTTCCAGACCCTAGGGAACAGGAATATGTGTTTCTTTTTCATTTCTGAGCTCTGTGTCAAAAGTGAAGTTTTCTGGCTGAATTAAGTTCAATGGCAAATTCTGAGATACGTCTTGGGCTAACTCCACAGGGAAAGCTCGGACCTGAAAATGGTGTATGATTTTGGCTTTCCAGACCCTGGGAAACATGAATATGTGTTTCTTTTTCATTTCTGAGCTCTGTGTCTAAAGTGAGGTTTTCTGACTGAAATGAATCCTAAGGCAAATTCTGAGAAACGTCTTTGGCTAACTCCACAGGGAAAGCTCGGGTCTGAAAATGGTGTGAGAATTCGGCTTTCCAGACCCTGGGGAACATGAATATCTGTTTCATTTTCATTTCTGAGCTCTGTGTCAAAAGTGAAGTTTTCTGGCTGAATTGAGTTCAATGGCAAATTCTGAGATACGTCTTGGGCTAACTCCACAGGGAAAGCTCGGATCTGAAAATGGTGTGAGAATTTGGCTTTCCAGACCCTGGGAAACATGAATATGTGTTTCTTTTTCATTTCTGAGCTCTGTGTCAAAAGTGAAGTTTTCTGGCTGAATTCAGTCCTAAGGTAAATTCTGAGATACATCTTGTCCTAACTCCACAGGGAAAGCTCGGATCTGAAAATGGGGTGAGAATTCGGCTTTCCAGACTCCAGGGAATATGAATATGTGTTTCCTTTTCATTTCTGAGCTCTGTGTCAAAAGTGAAGTTTTCTGGCTGAAATAAGCCCTAAGGCAAATTCTGAGATACGCCTTTGTCTAACTCCTCAAGGAAAGCTCAGATCTGAATATGGTGTGAGATTTTGGCTTTCCAGACCCTAGGGAACATGAATATGTGTTTCCTTTTCATTTCTGAGCTCTGTGTCAAAAGTGAAGTTTTCTGGCTGAAATGAGCCGTAAGGCAAATTATGAGATACGTCTTGGGCTAATTCCTCAGAGAAAGCTTGGATCTGAAAATGGTGTGAAAATTCGGCTTTCCAGACCCTAGGGAACATGAATATGTGTTTCTTTTTCATTTCTGAGCTCTCTGTCAAAAGTGAAGTTTTCTGGCTGAATTGAGTTCAATGGCAAATTCTGAGATACGTCTTGGGCTAACTGCACAGGGAAAGCTCGGATCTGAAAATGGTGTGAGAATTTGGCTTTCCAGACCCTGGGGAACATGAATATGTGTTTCCTTCTCATTTCTGAGCTCTGTGTCAAAAGTGAAGTTTTCTGGCTGAAATGAGCCGTAAGGCAAATTATGAGATACGTCTTGGGCTAATTCCTCAGAGAAAGCTTGGATCTGAAAATGGTGTGAAAATTCGGCTTTCCAGACCCTAGGGAACATGAATATGTGTTTCTTTTTCATTTCTGAGCTCTCTGTCAAAAGTGAAGTTTTCTGGCTGAATTGAGTTCAATGGCAAATTCTGAGATACGTCTTGGGCTAACTGCACAGGGAAAGCTCGGATCTGAAAATGGTGTGAGAATTTGGCTTTCCAGACCCTGGGGAACATGAATATGTGTTTCTTTTTCATTTCTGAGCTCTCTGTCAAAAATGAGGTTTTCTGGCTGAAATGAATCCTAAGGCAAGTTCTGAGATACGTCTTGGGCTAACTTCTCAGGGAAAGCTCGGATCAGAAAATGGTGTGAGATACTGGCTTTCCACACCCTAGGGAAGATGAATATGTGTTTCCTTTCCAATTGTGAGCTCTGTGTCAAAAGTGAGGTTTTCTAGCTGAAATAAGCCTTAAGGAAATTCTGAGATACGCCTTGGTCTAACTCGTCAAGGAAAGCTCGGATCTGAATATGGTGTGAGATTTTGGCTTTCCAGACCCTAGGGAACATGAATATGTGTTTCCTTTTCATTTGTGAGCTCTGTGTCAAAAGTGAAGTTTTCCGGCTGAAATGAGCCCTAAGGCAAATTATGAAGTACGCCTTGGGCTAACTCCTCAGGGAAAGCTCGGATCTGAAAATGGTGTGAGAATTTGGCTTTCCGGACCCTGGGGAACATGAATATGTGTTTCTTTTTCATTTCTGAGCACTTTGTCAAAAGTGAAGTTTTCTGGCTGAATTGAGGTCAATGGCAGATTCTGAGATACGACTTGGGCTAACATCAAAGGGAAAGCTCGGAACTGAAAAGGGTGTGAGATTTTGCCTTTCCAGACCCTAGGGAGCATGAATATGAGTTTCCTTTTCATTTCTGAGCTCTGTGTCAAAAGTGAAGTTTTCTGGCTGAAATGAGTCCTAAGACAAATTCTGAGATATGCCTTGGTCTAACCCCTCAGGGAAAGCTCGGATCTGACAATGGTGTGAGATTTTGGCTTTCCAGACCCTGGGAAACATGAATATGTGTTTCTTTTTCATTTCTGAGCTCTGTGTCAAAAGTGAAGTTTTCTGGCTGAATTGAGTTCAATGGCAGGTTCTGAGATACGTCTTGGGCTAACTCCACAGGGAAAGCTCGGATCTTAAAATGGTGTGAGATATTGGCTTTCCAGACCCAAGGGAACAGGATTATCTGTTTCCTTCTCAATTGTGAGCTCTGTGTCAAAAGTGAGGTTTTCTAGCTGAATAGAGTCCTAAGGCAAATTCTGAGATACTCCTTGGGCTAACTCCGCCAGGAAAGCTCGGACCTGAATATGGTGTGAGATTTTGGCTTTCCAGACCCTATGGAACATGAATATGTGTTTCCTTTTCATTTGCGAGCTCTGTGTCAAAAGTGAAGTTTTCCGGCTGAAATGAGCCCTAAGACAAATTCTGAGATATGCCTTGGTCTAACCCCTCAGGGAAAGCTCGGATCTGACAATGGTGTGAGATTTCGGCTTTCCAGACCCTGGGAAACATGAATATGTGTTTCTCTTTCATTTCTGAGCTCTATGTGAAAAGTGAGGTTTTCTGGCTGAATTGAGGTCAATGGCAGATTCTGAGATACATCTTGGACTAACTCCACAGGGAAAGCTCGGATCTGAAAATGGTGTGAGAATTTGGCTTTCCAGACCCTGGGGGACATGAATATGTGTTTCTTTTTCATTTCTGAACTTTGTGTCAAAAGTGAGGTTTTCGGGCTGAATTCAGTCCTAAGGTAAATTCTGAGATACGTCTTGTCCTAACTCCATAGGGAAAGCTCGGATCTGAAAATGGGGTGAGATACTGGCTTTCCAGACCCTGGGGAATATGAATATGTGTTTCTTTTTTATTTCTGAGCTCTGTGTCAAAAGTGAAGTTTTCCGGCTGAAATGAGCCGTAAGGCAAATTCTGAGATACTCCTTGGTCTAACTCCTCAGGGAAAGCTCGGACCTGAAAATGTTGTATGATTTTGGCTTTCCAGACCCTGGGAAACATGAATATGTTTTGCTTTTTCATTTCTGAGCTCTGTGTCAATAGTGAGGTTTTCTGGCTGAAATGAATCCTAAGGCAAATTCTGAGATACGTCTTGGGCTAACTTCTCAGGGAAAGCTCGGAACTGAAAAATGTCTGAGAATTCGGCTTTCCAGACACTGGGGAACATGAATTTCTGTTTCATTTTCATTTCTGAGCTTTGTGTCAAAAGTGAAGTTTTCTGGCTGAATTGAGTCCTAAGACAAATTCTGAGATATGCCTTGGTCTAACTCCTCAGGGAAAGCTCGGATCTTAAAATGGTGTGAGATTTTGGCTTTCCAGACCGTGGGAAACATGAATATGTGTTTCTTTTTCATTTCTGAGCTCTGTGTCAAAAGTGAAGTTTTCTGGCTGAATTGAGTTCAATGGCAGATTCTGAGATACGACTTGGGCTAACTCCACAGGGAAAGCTCGGATCTTAAAATGGTGTGAGATATTGGCTTTCCAGACCCTAGGGAACATGAATATGTGTTTCCTTTTCATTTCTGAGCTCTGTGTCAAAAGTGAAGTTTTCTGGCTGAAATAAGCCCTAAGGAAAATTCTGAGATACGCCTTTGTCTAACTCCTCAAGGAAAGCTCAGATCTGAATACGGTGTGAGATTTTGGCTTTCCAGACCCTAGGGAACATGAATATGTGATTCCTTTTCATTTCTGAGCTCTGTGTCAAAAGTGAAGTTTTCTGGCTGAATTAAGTTCAATGGCAAATTATGAGATACGTCTTGGGCTAATTCCTCAGAGAAAGCTTGGATCTGAAAATGGTGTGAAAATTCGGCTTTCCAGACCCTAGGGAACAGGAATATGTGTTTCTTTTTCATTTCTGAGCTCTGTGTCAAAAGTGAAGTTTTCTGGCTGAATTAAGTTCAATGGCAAATTCTGAGATACGTCTTGGGCTAACTCCACAGGGAAAGCTCAGACCTGAAAATGGTGTATGATTTTGGCTTTCCAGACCCTGGGAAACATGAATATGTGTTTCTTTTTCATTTCTGAGCTCTGTGTCTAAAGTGAGGTTTTCTGGCTGAAATGAATCCTAAGGCAAATTCTGAGATACGTCTTGGGCTAACTCCACAGGGAAAGCTCGGGTCTGAAAATGGTGTGAGAATTCGGCTTTCCAGACCCTGGGGAACATGAATATCTGTTTCATTTTCATTTCTGAGCTCTGTGTCAAAAGTGAAGTTTTCTGGCTGAATTGAGTTCAATGGCAAATTCTGAGATACGTCTTGGGCTAACTCCACAGGGAAAGCTCGGATCTGAAAATGGTGTGAGAATTTGGCTTTCCAGACCCTGGGAAACATGAATATGTGTTTCTTTTTCATTTCTGAGCTCTGTGTCAAAAGTGAAGTTTTCTGGCTGAATTCAGTCCTAAGGTAAATTCTGAGATACGTCTTGTCCTAACTCCACAGGGAAAGCTCGGATCTGAAAATGGGGTGAGAATTCGGCTTTCCAGACTCCAGGGAATATGAATATGTGTTTCCTTTTCATTTCTGAGCTCTGTGTCAAAAGTGAAGTGTTCTGGCTGAAATGAGTCGTAAGGCAAATTCGGAGATACATCTTGGGCTAACTCCACAGGGAAAACTCAGATTTGTAAATGGTGTGAGATTTTGGCTTTCCAGACCCTGGGGAACATGAATATGTGTTTCTTTTTCATTTCTGAGCTCTATGTCAAAAGTGAGGTTTTCTGGCTGAATTGAGGTCAATGGCAGATTCTGAGATACGTCTTGGGCTAACTCCACAGGGAAAGCTCGGATCTGAAAATGGTGTGAGATACTGGCTTTCCAGACCCTGGGGAACATGAATATGTGTTTCTTTTTTATTTCTGAGCTCTGTGTCAAAAGTGAAGTTTTCCGGCTGAAATGAGCCGTAAGGCAAATTCTGAGATACTCCTTGGTCTAACTCCTCAGGGAAAGCTCGGAACTGAAAATGTTGTATGATTTTGGCTTTCCAGACCCTGGGAAACATGAATATGTTTTGCTTTTTCATTTCTGAGCTCTGTGTCAAAAGTGAGGTTTTCTGGCTGAAATGAATCCTAAGGCAAATTCTGAGATACGTCTTGGGCTAACTTCTCAGGGAAAGCTCGGAACTGAAAAATGTGTGAGAATTCGGCTTTCCAGACCCTGGGGAACATGAATATTTGTTTCATTTTCATTTCTGAGCTCTGTGTCAAAAGTGAGGTTTTCTGGCTGAATTGAGTCCTAAGACAAATTCTGAGATATGCCTTGGTCTAACTCCTCAGGGAAAGCTCGGATCTTAAAATGGTGTGAGATTTTGGCTTTCCAGACCCTGGGAAACATGAATATGTGTTTCTTTTTCATTTCTGAGCTCTGTGTCAAAAGTGAAGTTTTCTGGCTGAATTGAGTTCAATGGCAGATTCTGAGATACGACTTGGGCTAACTCCACAGGGAAAGCTCGGATCTTAAAATGGTGTGAGATATTGGCTTTCCAGACCCTAGGGAACATGAATATGTGTTTCCTTTTCATTTCTGAGCTCTGTGTCAAAAGTGAAGTTTTCTGGCTGAATTGAGTTCAATGGCAGATTCTGAGATACGCCTTTGTCTAACTCCTCAAGGAAAGCTCGGATCTGAATATGGTGTGAGATTTTGGCTTTCCAGACCCTAGGGAACATGAATATGTGATTCCTTTTCATTTCTGAGCTCTGTGTCAAAAGTGAAGTTTTCTGGCTGAATTAAGTTCAATGGCAAATTATGAGATACGTCTAGGGCTAATTCCTCAGAGAAAGCTTGGATCTGAAAATGGTGTGAAAATTCGGCTTTCCAGACCCTAGGGAACAGGAATATGTGTTTCTTTTTCATTTCTGAGCTCTGTGTCAAAAGTGAAGTTTTCTGGCTGAATTAAGTTCAATGGCAAATTCTGAGATACGTCTTGGGCTAACTCCACAGGGAAAGCTCGGACCTGAAAATGGTGTATGATTTTGGCTTTCCAGACCCTGGGAAACATGAATATGTGTTTCTTTTTCATTTCTGAGCTCTGTGTCTAAAGTGAGGTTTTCTGACTGTAATGAATCCTAAGGCAAATTCTGAGATACGTCTTTGGCTAACTCCACAGGGAAAGCTCGGGTCTGAAAATGGTGTGAGAATTCGGCTTTCCAGACCCTGGGGAACATGAATATCTGTTTCATTTTCATTTCTGAGCTCTGTGTCAAAAGTGAAGTTTTCTGGCTGAATTGAGTTCAATGGCGAATTCTGAGATACGTCTTGGGCTAACTCCACAGGGAAAGCTCGGATCTGAAAATGGTGTGAGAATTTGGCTTTCCAGACCCTGGGAAACATGAATATGTGTTTCTTTTTCATTTCTGAGCTCTGTGTCAAAAGTGAAGTTTTCTGGCTGAATTGAGTTCAATGGCAGATTCTGAGATACGACTTGGGCTAACTCCACAGGGAAAGCTCGGATCTTAAAATGGTGTGAGATATTGGCTTTCCAGACCCTAGGGAACATGAATATGTGTTTCCTTTTCATTTCTGAGCTCTGTGTCAAAAGTGAAGTTTTCTGGCTGAAATAAGCCCTAAGGCAAATTCTGAGATACGCCTTTGTCTAACTCCTCAAGGAAAGCTCGGATCTGAATATGGTGTGAGATTTTGGCTTTCCAGACCCTAGGGAACATGAATATGTGATTCCTTTTCATTTCTGAGCTCTGTGTCAAAAGTGAAGTTTTCTGGCTGAATTAAGTTCAATGGCAAATTATGAGATACGTCTAGGGCTAATTCCTCAGAGAAAGCTTGGATCTGAAAATGGTGTGAAAATTCGGCTTTCCAGACCCTAGGGAACAGGAATATGTGTTTCTTTTTCATTTCTGAGCTCTGTGTCAAAAGTGAAGTTTTCTGGCTGAATTAAGTTCAATGGCAAATTCTGAGATACGTCTTGGGCTAACTCCACAGGGAAAGCTCGGACCTGAAAATGGTGTATGATTTTGGCTTTCCAGACCCTGGGAAACATGAATATGTGTTTCTTTTTCATTTCTGAGCTCTGTGTCAAAAGTGAGGTTTTCTGGCTGAAATGAATCCTAAGGCAAATTCTGAGATACGTCTTGGGCTAACTTCTCAGGGAAAGCTCGGAACTGAAAAATGTGTGAGAATTCGGCTTTCCAGACCCTGGGGAACATGAATATTTGTTTCATTTTCATTTCTGAGCTCTGTGTCAAAAGTGAAGTTTTCTGGCTGAATTGAGTCCTAAGACAAATTCTGAGATATGCCTTGGTCTAACTCCTCAGGGAAAGCTCGGATCTTAAAATGGTGTGAGATTTTGGCTTTCCAGACCCTGGGAAACATGAATATGTGTTTCTTTTTCATTTCTGAGCTCTGTGTCAAAAGTGAAGTTTTCTGGCTGAATTGAGTTCAATGGCAGATTCTGAGATACGACTTGGGCTAACTCCACAGGGAAAGCTCGGATCTTAAAATGGTGTGAGATATTGGCTTTCCAGACCCTAGGGAACATGAATATGTGTTTCCTTTTCATTTCTGAGCTCTGTGTCAAAAGTGAAGTTTTCTGGCTGAATTGAGTTCAATGGCAGATTCTGAGATACGCCTTTGTCTAACTCCTCAAGGAAAGCTCGGATCTGAATATGGTGTGAGATTTTGGCTTTCCAGACCCTAGGGAACATGAATATGTGATTCCTTTTCATTTCTGAGCTCTGTGTCAAAAGTGAAGTTTTCTGGCTGAATTAAGTTCAATGGCAAATTATGAGATACGTCTAGGGCTAATTCCTCAGAGAAAGCTTGGATCTGAAAATGGTGTGAAAATTCGGCTTTCCAGACCCTAGGGAACAGGAATATGTGTTTCTTTTTCATTTCTGAGCTCTGTGTCAAAAGTGAAGTTTTCTGGCTGAATTAAGTTCAATGGCAAATTCTGAGATACGTCTTGGGCTAACTCCACAGGGAAAGCTCGGACCTGAAAATGGTGTATGATTTTGGCTTTCCAGACCCTGGGAAACATGAATATGTGTTTCTTTTTCATTTCTGAGCTCTGTGTCTAAAGTGAGGTTTTCTGACTGTAATGAATCCTAAGGCAAATTCTGAGATACGTCTTTGGCTAACTCCACAGGGAAAGCTCGGGTCTGAAAATGGTGTGAGAATTCGGCTTTCCAGACCCTGGGGAACATGAATATCTGTTTCATTTTCATTTCTGAGCTCTGTGTCAAAAGTGAAGTTTTCTGGCTGAATTGAGTTCAATGGCAAATTCTGAGATACGTCTTGGGCTAACTCCACAGGGAAAGCTCGGATCTGAAAATGGTGTGAGAATTTGGCTTTCCAGACCCTGGGAAACATGAATATGTGTTTCTTTTTCATTTCTGAGCTCTGTGTCAAAAGTGAAGTTTTCTGGCTGAATTGAGTTCAATGGCAGATTCTGAGATACGACTTGGGCTAACTCCACAGGGAAAGCTCGGATCTTAAAATGGTGTGAGATATTGGCTTTCCAGACCCTAGGGAACATGAATATGTGTTTCCTTTTCATTTCTGAGCTCTGTGTCAAAAGTGAAGTTTTCTGGCTGAAATAAGCCCTAAGGCAAATTCTGAGATACGCCTTTGTCTAACTCCTCAAGGAAAGCTCGGATCTGAATATGGTGTGAGATTTTGGCTTTCCAGACCCTAGGGAACATGAATATGTGATTCCTTTTCATTTCTGAGCTCTGTGTCAAAAGTGAAGTTTTCTGGCTGAATTAAGTTCAATGGCAAATTATGAGATACGTCTAGGGCTAATTCCTCAGAGAAAGCTTGGATCTGAAAATGGTGTGAAAATTCGGCTTTCCAGACCCTAGGGAACAGGAATATGTGTTTCTTTTTCATTTCTGAGCTCTGTGTCAAAAGTGAAGTTTTCTGGCTGAATTAAGTTCAATGGCAAATTCTGAGATACATCTTGGGCTAACTCCACAGGGAAAGCTCGGACCTGAAAATGGTGTATGATTTTGGCTTTCCAGACCCTGGGAAACATGAATATGTGTTTCTTTTTCATTTCTGAGCTCTGTGTCTAAAGTGAGGTTTTCTGACTGAAATGAATCCTAAGGCAAATTCTGAGATACGTCTTTGGCTAACTCCACAGGGAAAGCTTGGATCTGAAAATGGTGTGAGAATTCGGCTTTCCAGACCCTGGGGAACATGAATATCTGTTTCATTTTCATTTCTGAGCTCTGTGTCAAAAGTGAAGTTTTCTGGCTGAATTGAGTTCAATGGCAAATTCTGAGATACGTCTTGGGCTAACTCCACAGGGAAAGCTCGGATCTGAAAATGGTGTGAGAATTTGGCTTTCCAGACCCTGGGAAACATGAATATGTGTTTCTTTTTCATTTCTGAGCTCTGTGTCAAAAGTGAAGTTTTCTGGCTGAATTCAGTCCTAAGGTAAATTCTGAGATACGTCTTGTCCTAACTCCACAGGGAAAGCTCGGATCTGAAAATGGGGTGAGAATTCGGCTTTCCAGACTCCAGGGAATATGAATATGTGTTTCCTTTTCATTTCTGAGCTCTGTGTCAAAAGTGAAGTGTTCTGGCTGAAATGAGTCGTAAGGCAAATTCGGAGATACATCTTGGGCTAACTCCACAGGGAAAACTCAGATTTGTAAATGGTGTGAGATTTTGGCTTTGCAGACCCTGGGGAACATGAATATGTGTTTCTTTTTCATTTCTGAGCTCTATGTCAAAAGTGAGGTTTTCTGGCTGAATTGAGGTCAATGGCAGATTCTGAGATACGTCTTGGGCTAACTCCACAGGGAAAGCTCGGATCTGAAAATGGTGTGAGATACTGGCTTTCCAGACCCTGGAGAACATGAATATGTGTTTCTTTTTTATTTCTGAGCTCTGTGTCAAAAGTGAAGTTTTCCGGCTGAAATGAGCCGTAAGGCAAATTCTGAGATACTCCTTGGTCTAACTCCTCAGGGAAAGCTCGGAACTGAAAATGTTGTATGATTTTGGCTTTCCAGACCCTGGGAAACATGAATATGTTTTGCTTTTTCATTTCTGAGCTCTGTGTCAAAAGTGAGGTTTTCTGGCTGAAATGAATCCTAAGGCAAATTCTGAGATACGTCTTGGGCTAACTTCTCAGGGAAAGCTCGGAACTGAAAAATGTGTGAGAATTCGGCTTTCCAGACCCTGGGGAACATGAATATTTGTTTCATTTTCATTTCTGAGCTCTGTGTCAAAAGTGAAGTTTTCTGGCTGAATTGAGTCCTAAGACAAATTCTGAGATATGCCTTGGTCTAACTCCTCAGGGAAAGCTCGGATCTTAAAATGGTGTGAGATTTTGGCTTTCCAGACCCTGGGAAACATGAATATGTGTTTCTTTTTCATTTCTGAGCTCTGTGTCAAAAGTGAAGTTTTCTGGCTGAATTGAGTTCAATGGCAGATTCTGAGATACGACTTGGGCTAACTCCACAGGGAAAGCTCGGATCTTAAAATGGTGTGAGATATTGGCTTTCCAGACCCTAGGGAACATGAATATGTGTTTCCTTTTCATTTCTGAGCTCTGTGTCAAAAGTGAAGTTTTCTGGCTGAATTGAGTTCAATGGCAGATTCTGAGATACGCCTTTGTCTAACTCCTCAAGGAAAGCTCGGATCTGAATATGGTGTGAGATTTTGGCTTTCCAGACCCTAGGGAACATGAATATGTGATTCCTTTTCATTTCTGAGCTCTGTGTCAAAAGTGAAGTTTTCTGGCTGAATTAAGTTCAATGGCAAATTATGAGATACGTCTAGGGCTAATTCCTCAGAGAAAGCTTGGATCTGAAAATGGTGTGAAAATTCGGCTTTCCAGACCCTAGGGAACAGGAATATGTGTTTCTTTTTCATTTCTGAGCTCTGTGTCAAAAGTGAAGTTTTCTGGCTGAATTAAGTTCAATGGCAAATTCTGAGATACGTCTTGGGCTAACTCCACAGGGAAAGCTCGGACCTGAAAATGGTGTATGATTTTGGCTTTCCAGACCCTGGGAAACATGAATATGTGTTTCTTTTTCATTTCTGAGCTCTGTGTCTAAAGTGAGGTTTTCTGACTGTAATGAATCCTAAGGCAAATTCTGAGATACGTCTTTGGCTAACTCCACAGGGAAAGCTCGGGTCTGAAAATGGTGTGAGAATTCGGCTTTCCAGACCCTGGGGAACATGAATATCTGTTTCATTTTCATTTCTGAGCTCTGTGTCAAAAGTGAAGTTTTCTGGCTGAATTGAGTTCAATGGCAAATTCTGAGATACGTCTTGGGCTAACTCCACAGGGAAAGCTCGGATCTGAAAATGGTGTGAGAATTTGGCTTTCCAGACCCTGGGAAACATGAATATGTGTTTCTTTTTCATTTCTGAGCTCTGTGTCAAAAGTGAAGTTTTCTGGCTGAATTGAGTTCAATGGCAGATTCTGAGATACGACTTGGGCTAACTCCACAGGGAAAGCTCGGATCTTAAAATGGTGTGAGATATTGGCTTTCCAGACCCTAGGGAACATGAATATGTGTTTCCTTTTCATTTCTGAGCTCTGTGTCAAAAGTGAAGTTTTCTGGCTGAAATAAGCCCTAAGGCAAATTCTGAGATACGCCTTTTTCTAACTCCTCAAGGAAAGCTTGGATCTGAATATGGTGTGAGATTTTGGCTTTCCAGACCCTAGGGAACATGAATATGTGATTCCTTTTCATTTCTGAGCTCTGTGTCAAAAGTGAAGTTTTCTGGCTGAATTAAGTTCAATGGCAAATTATGAGATACGTCTAGAGCTAATTCCTCAGAGAAAGCTTGGATCTGAAAATGGTGTGAAAATTCGGCTTTCCAGACCCTAGGGAACAGGAATATGTGTTTCTTTTTCATTTCTGAGCTCTGTGTCAAAAGTGAAGTTTTCTGGCTGAATTAAGTTCAATGGCAAATTCTGAGATACGTCTTGGGCTAACTCCACAGGGAAAGCTCGGACCTGAAAATGGTGTATGATTTTGGCTTTCCAGACCCTGGGAAACATGAATATGTGTTTCTTTTTCATTTCTGAGCTCTGTGTCTAAAGTGAGGTTTTCTGACTGAAATGAATCCTAAGGCAAATTCTGAGATACGTCTTTGGCTAACTCCACAGGGAAAGCTCGGGTCTGAAAATGGTGTGAGAATTCGGCTTTCCAGACCCTGGGGAAAATGAATATCTGTTTCATTTTCATTTCTGAGCTCTGTGTCAAAAGTGAAGTTTTCTGGCTGAATTGAGTTCAATGGCAAATTCTGAGATACGTCTTGGGCTAACTCCACAGGGAAAGCTCGGATCTGAAAATGGTGTGAGAATTTGGCTTTCCAGACCCTGGGAAACATGAATATGTGTTTCTTTTTCATTTCTGAGCTCTGTGTCAAAAGTGAAGTTTTCTGGCTGAATTCAGTCCTAAGGTAAATTCTGAGATACGTCTTGTCCTAACTCCACAGGGAAAGCTCGGATCTGAAAATGGGGTGAGAATTCGGCTTTCCAGACTCCAGGGAATATGAATATGTGTTTCCTTTTCATTTCTGAGCTCTGTGTCAAAAGTGAAGTTTTCTGGCTGAATTGAGTTCAATGGCAAATTCGGAGATACATCTTGGGCTAACTCCACAGGGAAAGGTCGGATCTGAAAATGGGGTGAGAATTCGGCTTTCCAGACTCCAGGGAATATGAATATGTGTTTCTTTTTCATTTCTGAGCTCTATGTCAAAAGTGAGGTTTTCTAGCTGAATAGAGTCCTAAGGCAAATTCTGAGATACTCCTTGGTCTAACTCCTCAGGGAAAGCTCGGACCTGAAAATGTTGTATGATTTTGGCTTTCCAGACCCTGGGAAACATGAATATGTGTTTCTTTTTCATTTCTGAGCTCTGTGTCTAAAGTGAGGTTTTCTGGCTGAATTGAGGTCAATGGCAGATTCTGAGATACGTCTTGGGCTAACTCCACAGGGAGAGCTCGTATCTGAAAATGGTGTGAGATACTGGCTTTCCAGACCCTAGGGAACATGAATATGTGTTTCCTTTTCATTTCTCAGTTCTGTGTCAAAAGTGAAGTTTTCCGGTGAAATAAGCCCTAAGGCAAATTCTGAGATACGCCTTGATCTAACTCCTCAAGGAACGATCGGATCTGAAAATGGTGTGTGATTTTGGCTTTCCAGAACCTGGGAAACATGAATATGTGTTTCTTTTTCATTTCTGAGCTCTATGTGAAAAGTGAGGTTTTCTGGCTGAATTGAGGTCAATGGCACATTCTGAGAAACGTCTTGGGCTAACTCCACAGGGAAAGCTCAGATCTGAAAATGGTGTGAGATACTGGCTTTCCAGACCCTGGGGAACATGAATATGTGTTTCTTTTTCATTTCTGAGCTCTGTGTTAAAAGTGAAGTTTTCTGGCTGAAATAAGCCCTAAGTCAAATTCTGAGATACTCCTTGGGCTAACTCCTCCAGGAAAGCTCGGATCTGAAAATAGTGTGTGATTTTGGCTTTCCAGACCCTGGGGAACATGAATATGTGTTTCTTTTTCATTTCTGAGCTCTGTGTCAAAAGTGAGGTTTTCGGGCTGAATTCAGTCCTAAGGTAAATTCTGAGATACGCCTTGGTCTAACTCCTCAAGGAAAGCTCAGATCTGAAAATGGTGTGAGATTTTGGCTTTCCAGACCCTGGGGAACATGAATATGTGTTTCCTTTTCATTTCTGAGCTGTATGTCAAAACTGAAGTTTTCTGGCTGAATTGAGTTCAATGGCAAATTCGGAGATACATCTTGGGCTAACTCCACAGGGAAAGCTCGGATCTGAATATGGTGTGAGATTCTGGCTTTCCAGACCCTGGGGAACATGAATATGTGTTTCTTTTTCATTTCTGAGCTCTATGTCAAAAGTGAGGTTTTCTGGCTGAATTGAGGTCAATGGCACATTCTGAGATACGTCTTGGGCTAACTCCACAGGGAAAGCTCAGATATGAAAATGGTGTGAGATACTGGCTTTGCAGACCCTAGGGAACATGAATATGTGTTTCCTTTTCATTTCTGAGCTCTGTGTCAAAAGTGAGGTTTTCTGGCTGAATTGAGTCCTAAGCAGGGGTGAAATCCTCCCGGTTCGCCCGGGCCAGTCCTTCGGCTTATAGCAGATGGAACTGGCGGCGGTGGCGGCGGGGAGCTTCTCCAGCCCGCTTTCCCGGCCTGGCTGACCGCCGCCATTGGGTTCTTTTTCCCTCTGTGCATGCGCGCGTGTTCAGCCGGGCCGGGAAAGCGGGCGGGAGAAGCTACGCGCCGCGCCCGCCGCCAGTTCCATCGGCTATAAGCCGAAGGACTGGCCCTGGCGAACCGGGAGGATTTCACCCCTGGTCCTAAGGCAAATTCTTAGATAATCCTTGGGCTAACTCCTCCAGGAAAGCTGGGATCTGAAAATAGTGTGTGATTTTGGCTTCCCAGACCCTGGGAAACATGAATATGTGTTTCCTTTTCATTTCTGAGTTCTGTGTCAAAAGTGAAGTTTTCCGGTGAAATAAGCCCTAAGGCAAATTCTGAGATACGCCTTGATCTAACTCCTCAAGGAACGATCGGATCTGAAAATGTTGTGTGATTTTGGCTTTCCAGAACCTGGGAAACATGAATATATGTTTCCTTTTCATTTCTGAGCTCTGTGTCAAAAGTGAGTTTTTCGGGCTGAATTCAGTCGTAAGGTAAATTCTGAGATACGTCTTGGGCTAACTCCACAGGGAAAGCTCGGATCTGAAAATGGTGTGAGAATTCGGCTTTCCAGACCCTAGGGAACATGAATATGTGTTTCCTTTTCATTTCTGAGCTCTGTGTCAAAAGTGAAGTTTTCTGGTGAAATGAGCCCTAAGGCAAATTATGAGGTACGCCTTGGGCTAACTCCTCAGGGAAAGCTCAGATCTGAAAATGGTGTGAGAATTCGGCTTTCCAGACCCCAGGGAATATGAATATGTGTTTCCTTTTCATTTCTGAGCTCTGTGTCAAAAGTGAAGTGTTCTGGCTGAAATGAGTCCTAAGGCAAATTCGGAGATACATTTATTTATTTATTTATTTATTTATTTATTTATTTATTTATTTATTTATTTATTTATTTATTTATTTATTTATTTATTTATTTATTTATTTATTTATTTATTTATTTATTTATTTATTTATTTATTTATTTATTTATTTATTTATTTATTTAGTATTCTTATATGCCGCCCAACTCCCGAAGGACTCAGGGCTGTGTACAACAGACAAAAATACAGAATAAACAATTTATAAATAATACTTAAAAGCAATATAAAAATTAAAAAGAGACACAATATTTAAAATCACCCAACAACCATTCAACATCCATACATACTTGGGCTAACTCCACAGGGAAAGCTCGGATTTGAAAATGGTGTGAGATTTTGGCTTTCCAGACCCTGGGGAACATGAATATGTGTTTCTTTTTCATTTCTGAGCTCTATGTCAAAAGTGAGGTTTTCTGGCTGAATTGAGGTCAATGGCAGATTCTGAGATACGTCTTGGGCTAACTCCACAGGGAGAGCTCGGATCTGAAAATAGTGTGAGATACTGGCTTTCCAGACCCTAGGGAACATGAATATGTGTTTCCTTTTCATTTCTGAGTTCTGTGTCAAAAGTGAAGTTTTCCGGTGAAATAAGCCCTAAGGCAAATTCTGAGATACGCCTTGGTCTAACTCCTCAGGGAAAGCTCGGACCTGAAAATGGTGTATGATTTTGGCTTTCCAGACCCTGGGAAACATGAATATGTGTTTCTTTTTCATTTCTGAGCTCTGTGTCAAAAGTGAGGTTTTCTGGCTGAATTGAGTCCTAAGGCAAATTCTGAGATACGTCTTGGGCTAACTCCTCAGGGAAAGCTCGGATCTGAAAATGGTGTGAGATACTGGCTTTCCAGACCCTGGGGAACATGAATATGTGTTTCTTTTTCATTTCTGAGCTCTATGTCAAAAGTGAGGTTTTCTGGCTGAATTGAGGTCAATGGCAGATTCTGAGATACGTCTTGGGCTAACTCCACAGGTAGAGCTCGGATCTGAAAATGGTGTGAGATACTGGCTTTCCAGACCCTAGGGAACATGAATATGTGTTTCCTTTTCATTTCTGAGCTCTGTGTCAAAAGTGAGGTTTTCGGGCTGAATTCAGTTCTAAGGTAAATTCTGAGATACGTCTTGGGCTAACTCCACAAGGAAAGCTCGGATCTGAAAATGGTGTGAGAATTTGGCTTTCCAGACCCTAGGGAACATAAATATGTGTTTCCTTTTCATTTCTGAGCTCTGTGTCAAAAGTGAGGTTTTCGGGCTGAATTCAGTCCTATGGTAAATTCTGAGATACGTCTTGGGCTAACTCCACAGGGAAAGCTCGGGTCTGAAAATGGTGTGAGAATTCGGCTTTCCAGACCCTGGGGAACATGAATATCTGTTTCATTTTCATTTCTGAGCTCTGTGTCAAAAGTGAAGTTTTCTGGCTGAATTGAGTTCAATGGCAAATTCTGAGATACGTCTTGGGCTAACTCCACAGGGAAAGCTCGGATCTGAAAATGGGGTGAGAATTCGGCTTTCCAGACTCCAGGGAATATGAATATGTGTTTCCTATTCATTTCTGAGCTCTGTGTCAAAAGTGAAGTGTTCTGGCTGAAATGAGTCGTAAGGCAAATTCGGAGATACATCTTGGGCTAACTCCACAGGGAAAACTCAGATTTGTAAATGGTGTGAGATTTTGGCTTTCCAGACCCTGGGGAACATGAATATGTGTTTCTTTTTCATTTCTGAGCTCTATGTCAAAAGTGAGGTTTTCTGGCTGAAATGAATCCTAAGGCAATTTCTGAGATACATCTTGGGCTAACTTCTCAGGGAAAGCTCGGAACTGAAAATGGTGTGAGAATTCGGCTTTCCAGACCCTGGGGAACATGAATATCTGTTTCATTTTCATTTCTGAGCTCTGTGTCAAAAGTGAAGTTTTCTGGCTGAATTGAGGTCAATGGCAGATTCTGAGATACGTCTTGGGCTAACTCCACAGGGAAAGCTCGGATCTGAAAATGATGTGAGATTTTGGCTTTCCAGACCCTGGAAAACATGAATATGTGTATCCTTTTCATTTCTGAGCTCTGTGTCAAAAGTGAAGTTTTCTGGTTGAAATGATCCCTAAGGCAAATTATGATGTACGCCTTGGGCTAACTCCTCAGGGAAAGCTCGGATCTCAAAATGGTGTGAGAATTCGGCTTTCCAGACCCAAGGGAACAGGAATATGTGTTTCTTTTTCATTTCTGAGCTCTTTGTCAAAAGTGAGGTTTTCTGGCTGAAATGAGTCCTAAGACAAACTCTGAGATATGCCTTGGTCAAACTCCTCAGGGAAAGCTCGGATCTTAAAATGGTGTGAGATTTTGGCTTTCCAGACCCTGGGAAACATGAATATGTGTTTCCTTTTCATTTCTGATCTCTGTGTCAAAAGTGAAGTTTTCTGGCTGAAATAAGCCCTAAGGCAAATTCTGAGATACGCCTTTGTCTAACTCCTCAAGGAAAGCTCAGATCTGAATATGGTGTGAGATTTTGGCTTTCCAGACCCTAGGGAACATGAATATGTGTTTCCTTTTCATTTCTGAGCTCTGTGTCAAAATTGAAGTTTTCTGGCTGAAATGAGCCGTAAGGCAAATTATGAGATACGTCTTGGGCTAATTCCTCAGAGAAAGCTTGGATCTGAAAATGGTGTGAAAATTCGGCTTTCCAGACCCTAGGGAACATGAATATGTGTTTCTTTTTCATTTCTGAGCTCTCTGTCAAAAGTGAAGTTTTCTGGCTGAATTGAGTTCAATGGCAAATTCTGAGATACGTCTTGGGCTAACTGCACAGGGAAAGCTCGGATCTGAAAATGGTGTGAGAATTTGGCTTTCCAGACCCTGGGGAACATGAATATGTGTTTCTTTTTCATTTCTGAGCTCTCTGTCAAAAATGAGGTTTTCTGGCTGAAATGAATCCTAAGGCAAGTTCTGAGATACGTCTTGGGCTAACTTCTCAGGGAAAGCTCGGATCAGAAAATGGTGTGAGATACTGGCTTTCCACACCCTAGGGAAGATGAATATGTGTTTCCTTTCCAATTGTGAGCTCTGTGTCAAAAGTGAGGTTTTCTAGCTGAAATAAGCCCTAAGGCAAATTATGAAGTACGCCTTGGGCTAACTCCTCAGGGAAAGCTCGGATCTGAAAATGGTGTGAGAATTTGGCTTTCCGGACCCTGGGGAACATGAATATGTGTTTCTTTTTCATTTCTGAGCACTTTGTCAAAAGTGAAGTTTTCTGGCTGAATTGAGGTCAATGGCAGATTCTGAGATACGACTTGGGCTAACATCAAAGGGAAAGCTCGGAACTGAAAAGGGTGTGAGATTTTGCCTTTCCAGACCCTAGGGAGCATGAATATGAGTTTCCTTTTCATTTCTGAGCTCTGTGTCAAAAGTGAAGTTTTCTGGCTGAAATGAGTCCTAAGACAAATTCTGAGATATGCCTTGGTCTAACCCCTCAGGGAAAGCTCGGATCTGACAATGGTGTGAGATTTTGGCTTTCCAGACCCTGGGAAACATGAATATGTGTTTCTTTTTCATTTCTGAGCTCTGTGTCAAAAGTGAAGTTTTCTGGCTGAATTGAGTTCAATGGCAGGTTCTGAGATACGTCTTGGGCTAACTCCACAGGGAAAGCTCGGATCTTAAAATGGTGTGAGATATTGGCTTTCCAGACCCAAGGGAACAGGATTATCTGTTTCCTTCTCAATTGTGAGCTCTGTGTCAAAAGTGAGGTTTTCTAGCTGAATAGAGTCCTAAGGCAAATTCTGAGATACTCCTTGGGCTAACTCCGCCAGGAAAGCTCGGACCTGAATATGGTGTGAGATTTTGGCTTTCCAGACCCTATGGAACATGAATATGTGTTTCCTTTTCATTTGTGAGCTCTGTGTCAAAAGTGAAGTTTTCCGGCTGAAATGAGCCCTAAGACAAATTCTGAGATATGCCTTGGTCTAACCCCTCAGTGAAAGCTCGGATCTGACAATGGTGTGAGATTTCGGCTTTCCAGACCCTGGGAAACATGAATATGTGTTTCTCTTTCATTTCTGAGCTCTATGTGAAAAGTGAGGTTTTCTGGCTGAATTGAGGTCAATGGCAGATTCTGAGATACATCTTGGACTAACTCCACAGGGAAAGCTCGGATCTGAAAATGGTGTGAGAATTTGGCTTTCCAGACCCTGGGAAACATGAATATGTGTTTCTTTTTCATTTCTGAGCTCTGTGTCAAAAGTGAAGTTTTCTGGCTGAATTCAGTCCTAAGGTAAATTCTGAGATACGTCTTGTCCTAACTCCATAGGGAAAGCTCGGATCTGAAAATGGTGTGAGATACTGGCTTTCCAGACCCTGGGGAATATGAATATGTGTTTCCTTTCCAATTGTGAGCTCTGTGTCAAAAGTGAGGTTTTCTAGCTGAAATAAGCCTTAAGGAAATTCTGAGATACGCCTTGGTCTAACTCGTCAAGGAAAGCTCGGATCTGAATATGGTGTGAGATTTTGGCTTTCCAGACCCTAGGGAACATGAATATGTGTTTCCTTTTCATTTGTGAGCTCTGTGTCAAAAGTGAAGTTTTCCGGCTGAAATGAGCCCTAAGGCAAATTATGAAGTACGCCTTGGGCTAACTCCTCAGGGAAAGCTCGGATCTGAAAATGGTGTGAGAATTTGGCTTTCCGGACCCTGGGGAACATGAATATGTGTTTCTTTTTCATTTCTGAGCACTTTGTCAAAAGTGAAGTTTTCTGGCTGAATTGAGGTCAATGGCAGATTCTGAGATACGACTTGGGCTAACATCAAAGGGAAAGCTCGGAACTGAAAAGGGTGTGAGATTTTGCCTTTCCAGACCCTAGGGAGCATGAATATGAGTTTCCTTTTCATTTCTGAGCTCTGTGTCAAAAGTGAAGTTTTCTGGCTGAAATGAGTCCTAAGACAAATTCTGAGATATGCCTTGGTCTAACCCCTCAGGGAAAGCTCGGATCTGACAATGGTGTGAGATTTTGGCTTTCCAGACCCTGGGAAACATGAATATGTGTTTCTTTTTCATTTCTGAGCTCTGTGTCAAAAGTGAAGTTTTCTGGCTGAATTGAGTTCAATGGCAGGTTCTGAGATACGTCTTGGGCTAACTCCACAGGGAAAGCTCGGATCTTAAAATGGTGTGAGATATTGGCTTTCCAGACCCAAGGGAACAGGATTATCTGTTTCCTTCTCAATTGTGAGCTCTGTGTCAAAAGTGAGGTTTTCTAGCTGAATAGAGTCCTAAGGCAAATTCTGAGATACTCCTTGGGCTAACTCCGCCAGGAAAGCTCGGACCTGAATATGGTGTGAGATTTTGGCTTTCCAGACCCTATGGAACATGAATATGTGTTTCCTTTTCATTTGTGAGCTCTGTGTCAAAAGTGAAGTTTTCCGGCTGAAATGAGCCCTAAGACAAATTCTGAGATATGCCTTGGTCTAACCCCTCAGTGAAAGCTCGGATCTGACAATGGTGTGAGATTTCGGCTTTCCAGACCCTGGGAAACATGAATATGTGTTTCTCTTTCATTTCTGAGCTCTATGTGAAAAGTGAGGTTTTCTGGCTGAATTGAGGTCAATGGCAGATTCTGAGATACATCTTGGACTAACTCCACAGGGAAAGCTCGGATCTGAAAATGGTGTGAGAATTTGGCTTTCCAGACCCTGGGAAACATGAATATGTGTTTCTTTTTCATTTCTGAGCTCTGTGTCAAAAGTGAAGTTTTCTGGCTGAATTCAGTCCTAAGGTAAATTCTGAGATACGTCTTGTCCTAACTCCATAGGGAAAGCTCGGATCTGAAAATGGGGTGAGATACTGGCTTTCCAGACCCTGGGGAATATGAATATGTGTTTCTTTTTTATTTCTGAGCTCTGTGTCAAAAGTGAAGTTTTCCGGCTGAAATGAGCCGTAAGGCAAATTCTGAGATACTCCTTGGTCTAACTCCTCAGGGAAAGCTCGGACCTGAAAATGTTGTATGATTTTGGCTTTCCAGACCCTGGGAAACATGAATATGTTTTGCTTTTTCATTTCTGAGCTCTGTGTCAATAGTGAGGTTTTCTGGCTGAAATGAATCCTAAGGCAAATTCTGAGATACGTCTTGGGCTAACTTCTCAGGGAAAGCTCGGAACTGAAAAATGTCTGAGAATTCGGCTTTCCAGACACTGGGGAACATGAATTTCTGTTTCATTTTCATTTCTGAGCTCTGTGTCAAAAGTGAAGTTTTCTGGCTGAATTGAGTCCTAAGACAAATTCTGAGATATGCCTTGGTCTAACTCCTCAGGGAAAGCTCGGATCTTAAAATGGTGTGAGATTTTGGCTTTCCAGACCGTGGGAAACATGAATATGTGTTTCTTTTTCATTTCTGAGCTCTGTGTCAAAAGTGAAGTTTTCTGGCTGAATTGAGTTCAATGGCAGATTCTGAGATACGACTTGGGCTAACTCCACAGGGAAAGCTCGGATCTTAAAATGGTGTGAGATATTGGCTTTCCAGACCCTAGGGAACATGAATATGTGTTTCCTTTTCATTTCTGAGCTCTGTGTCAAAAGTGAAGTTTTCTGGCTGAAATAAGCCCTAAGGAAAATTCTGAGATACGCCTTTGTCTAACTCCTCAAGGAAAGCTCAGATCTGAATACGGTGTGAGATTTTGGCTTTCCAGACCCTAGGGAACATGAATATGTGATTCCTTTTCATTTCTGAGCTCTGTGTCAAAAGTGAAGTTTTCTGGCTGAATTAAGTTCAATGGCAAATTATGAGATACGTCTTGGGCTAATTCCTCAGAGAAAGCTTGGATCTGAAAATGGTGTGAAAATTCGGCTTTCCAGACCCTAGGGAACAGGAATATGTGTTTCTTTTTCATTTCTGAGCTCTGTGTCAAAAGTGAAGTTTTCTGGCTGAATTAAGTTCAATGGCAAATTCTGAGATACGTCTTGGGCTAACTCCACAGGGAAAGCTCAGACCTGAAAATGGTGTATGATTTTGGCTTTCCAGACCCTGGGAAACATGAATATGTGTTTCTTTTTCATTTCTGAGCTCTGTGTCTAAAGTGAGGTTTTCTGGCTGAAATGAATCCTAAGGCAAATTCTGAGATACGTCTTGGGCTAACTCCACAGGGAAAGCTCGGGTCTGAAAATGGTGTGAGAATTCGGCTTTCCAGACCCTGGGGAACATGAATATCTGTTTCATTTTCATTTCTGAGCTCTGTGTCAAAAGTGAAGTTTTCTGGCTGAATTGAGTTCAATGGCAAATTCTGAGATACGTCTTGGGCTAACTCCACAGGGAAAGCTCAGATCTGAAAATGGTGTGAGAATTTGGCTTTCCAGACCCTGGGAAACATGAATATGTGTTTCTTTTTCATTTCTGAGCTCTGTGTCAAAAGTGAAGTTTTCTGGCTGAATTCAGTCCTAAGGTAAATTCTGAGATACGTCTTGTCCTAACTCCACAGGGAAAGCTCGGATCTGAAAATGGGGTGAGAATTCGGCTTTCCAGACTCCAGGGAATATGAATATGTGTTTCCTTTTCATTTCTGAGCTCTGTGTCAAAAGTGAAGTGTTCTGGCTGAAATGAGTCGTAAGGCAAATTCGGAGATACATCTTGGGCTAACTCCACAGGGAAAACTCAGATTTGTAAATGGTGTGAGATTTTGGCTTTCCAGACCCTGGGGAACATGAATATGTGTTTCTTTTTCATTTCTGAGCTCTATGTCAAAAGTGAGGTTTTCTGGCTGAATTGAGGTCAATGGCAGATTCTGAGATACGTCTTGGGCTAACTCCACAGGGAAAGCTCGGATCTGAAAATGGTGTGAGATACTGGCTTTCCAGACCCTGGGGAACATGAATATGTGTTTCTTTTTTATTTCTGAGCTCTGTGTCAAAAGTGAAGTTTTCCGGCTGAAATGAGCCGTAAGGCAAATTCTGAGATACTCCTTGGTCTAACTCCTCAGGGAAAGCTCGGAACTGAAAATGTTGTATGATTTTGGCTTTCCAGACCCTGGGAAACATGAATATGTTTTGCTTTTTCATTTCTGAGCTCTGTGTCAAAAGTGAGGTTTTCTGGCTGAAATGAATCCTAAGGCAAATTCTGAGATACGTCTTGGGCTAACTTCTCAGGTAAAGCTCGGAACTGAAAAATGTGTGAGAATTCGGCTTTCCAGACCCTGGGGAACATGAATATCTGTTTCATTTTCATTTCTGAGCTCTGTGTCAAAAGTGAAGTTTTCTGGCTGAATTGAGTCCTAAGACAAATTCTGAGATATGCCTTGGTCTAACTCCTCAGGGAAAGCTCGGATCTTAAAATGGTGTGAGATTTTGGCTTTCCAGACCCTGGGAAACATGAATATGTGTTTCTTTTTCATTTCTGAGCTCTGTGTCAAAAGTGAAGTTTTCTGGCTGAATTGAGTTCAATGGCAGATTCTGAGATACGACTTGGGCTAACTCCACAGGGAAAGCTCGGATCTTAAAATGGTGTGAGATATTGGCTTTCCAGACCCTAGGGAACATGAATATGTGTTTCCTTTTCATTTCTGAGCTCTGTGTCAAAAGTGAAGTTTTCTGGCTGAAATAAGCCCTAAGGCAAATTCTGAGATACGCCTTTGTCTAACTCCTCAAGGAAAGCTCGGATCTGAATATGGTGTGAGATTTTGGCTTTCCAGACCCTAGGGAACATGAATATGTGATTCCTTTTCATTTCTGAGCTCTGTGTCAAAAGTGAAGTTTTCTGGCTGAATTAAGTTCAATGGCAAATTATGAGATACGTCTAGGGCTAATTCCTCAGAGAAAGCTTGGATCTGAAAATGGTGTGAAAATTCGGCTTTCCAGACCCTAGGGAACAGGAATATGTGTTTCTTTTTCATTTCTGAGCTCTGTGTCAAAAGTGAAGTTTTCTGGCTGAATTAAGTTCAATGGCAAATTCTGAGATACGTCTTGGGCTAACTCCACAGGGAAAGCTCGGACCTGAAAATGGTGTATGATTTTGGCTTTCCAGACCCTGGGAAACATGAATATGTGTTTCTTTTTCATTTCTGAGCTCTGTGTCTAAAGTGAAGTTTTCTGACTGAAATGAATCCTAAGGCAAATTCTGAGATACGTCTTTGGCTAACTCCACAGGGAAAGCTCGGGTCTGAAAATGGTGTGAGAATTCGGCTTTCCAGACCCTGGGGAACATGAATATCTGTTTCATTTTCATTTCTGAGCTCTGTGTCAAAAGTGAAGTTTTCTGGCTGAATTGAGTTCAATGGCAAATTCTGAGATACGTCTTGGGCTAACTCCACAGGGAAAGCTCGGATCTGAAAATGGTGTGAGAATTTGGCTTTCCAGACCCTGGGAAACATGAATATGTGTTTCTTTTTCATTTCTGAGCTCTGTGTCAAAAGTGAAGTTTTCTGGCTGAATTGAGTTCAATGGCAGATTCTGAGATACGACTTGGGCTAACTCCACAGGGAAAGCTCGGATCTTAAAATGGTGTGAGATTTTGGCTTTCCAGACCCTAGGGAACATGAATATGTGTTTCCTTTTCATTTCTGAGCTCTGTGTCAAAAGTGAAGTTTTCTGGCTGAAATAAGCCCTAAGGCAAATTCTGAGATACGCCTTTGTCTAACTCCTCAAGGAAAGCTCGGATCTGAATATGGTGTGAGATTTTGGCTTTCCAGACCCTAGGGAACATGAATATGTGATTCCTTTTCATTTCTGAGCTCTGTGTCAAAAGTGAAGTTTTCTGGCTGAATTAAGTTCAATGGCAAATTATGAGATACGTCTAGGGCTAATTCCTCAGAGAAAGCTTGGATCTGACAATGGTGTGAAAATTCGGCTTTCCAGACCCTAGGGAACAGGAATATGTGTTTCTTTTTCATTTCTGAGCTCTGTGTCAAAAGTGAAGTTTACTGGCTGAATTAAGTTCAATGGCAAATTCTGAGATACGTCTTGGGCTAACTCCACAGGGAAAGCTCGGACCTGAAAATGGTGTATGATTTTGGCTTTCCAGACCCTGGGAAACATGAATATGTGTTTCTTTTTCATTTCTGAGCTCTGTGTCTAAAGTGAGGTTTTCTGACTGAAATGAATCCTAAGGCAAATTCTGAGATACGTCTTTGGCTAACTCCACAGGGAAAGCTCGGGTCTGAAAATGGTGTGAGAATTCGGCTTTCCAGACCCTGGGGAACATGAATATCTGTTTCATTTTCATTTCTGAGCTCTGTGTCAAAAGTGAAGTTTTCTGGCTGAATTGAGTTCAATGGCAAATTCTGAGATACGTCTTGGGCTAACTCCACAGGGAAAGCTCGGATCTGAAAATGGTGTGAGAATTTGGCTTTCCAGACCCTGGGAAACATGAATATGTGTTTCTTTTTCATTTCTGAGCTCTGTGTCAAAAGTGAAGTTTTCTGGCTGAATTCAGTCCTAAGGTAAATTCTGAGATACATCATGTCCTAACTCCACAGGGAAAGCTCGGATCTGAAAATGGGGTGAGAATTCGGCTTTCCAGACTCCAGGGAATATGAATATGTGTTTCCTTTTCATTTCTGAGCTCTGTGTCAAAAGTGAAGTTTTCTGGCTGAATTGAGTTCAATGGCAAATTCGGAGATACATCTTGGGCTAACTCCACAGGGAAAGGTCGGATCTGAAAATGGGGTGAGAATTCGGCTTTCCAGACTCCAGGGAATATGAATATGTGTTTCTTTTTCATTTCTGAGCTCTATGTCAAAAGTGAGGTTTTCTAGCTGAATAGAGTCCTAAGGCAAATTCTGAGATACTCCTTGGTCTAACTCCTCAGGGAAAGCTCGGACCTGAAAATGTTGTATGATTTTGGCTTTCCAGACCCTGGGAAACATGAATATGTGTTTCTTTTTCATTTCTGAGCTCTGTGTCTAAAGTGAGGTTTTCTGGCTGAATTGAGGTCAATGGCAGATTCTGAGATACGTCTTGGGCTAACTCCACAGGTAAAGCTCGGATCTGAAAATGGTGTAAGATACTGGCTTTCCAGACCCTGGGGACTATGAATATGTGTTTCTTTTTTATTTCTGAGCTGTGTGTCAAAAGTGAAGTTTTCCGGCTGAAATGAGCCGTAAGGCAAATTCTGAGATACTCCTTGGTCTAACTCCTCAGGGAAAGCTCGGACCTGAAAATGGTGTGAGAATTCGGCTTTCCGGACCCTGGGGAACATGAATATCTGTTTCATTATCATTTCTGAGCTCTGTGTCAAAAGTGAAGTTTTCTGGCTGAATTGAGTTCAATGGCAAATTCTGAGATACGTCTTGGGCTAACTCCACAGGGAAAGCTCGGATCTGAAAATGGTGTGAGATACTGGCTTTCCAGACCCTAGGGAACAGGAATATGTGTTTCCTTTTCAATTGTGAGCTCTGTGTCAAAAGTGAGGTTTTCTAGCTGAATAGAGTCCTAAGGCAAATTCTGAGATACTCCTTGGGCTAACTCCGCAAGGAAAGCTCGGACCTGAAAATGGTGTATGATTTTGGCTTTCCAGACCCTGGGAAACATGAATATGTGTTTCTTTTTCATTTCTGAGCTCTGTGTCTAAAGTGAGGTTTTCTAGCTGAATAGAGTCCTAAGGCAAATTCTGAGATACTCCTTGGTCTAACTCCTCAGGGAAAGCTCGGACCTGAAAATGTTGTATGATTTTGGCTTTCCAGACCCTGGGAAACATGAATATGTGTTTCTTTTTCATTTCTGAGCTCTGTGTCTAAAGTGTGGTTTTCTGGCTGAATTGAGGTCAATGGCAGATTCTGAGATACGTCTTGGGCTAACTCCACAGGTAAAGCTCGGATCTGAAAATGGTGTAAGATACTGGCTTTCCAGACCCTGGGGACTATGAATATGTGTTTCTTTTTTATTTCTGAGCTGTGTGTCAAAAGTGAAGTTTTCCGGCTGAAATGAGCCGTAAGGCAAATTCTGAGATACTCCTTGGTCTAACTCCTCAGGGAAAGCTCGGACCTGAAAATGGTGTGAGAATTCGGCTTTCCGGACCCTGGGGAACATGAATATCTGTTTCATTATCATTTCTGAGCTCTGTGTCAAAAGTGAAGTTTTCTGGCTGAATTGAGTTCAATGGCAAATTCTGAGATACGTCTTGGGCTAACTCCACAGGGAAAGCTCGGATCTGAAAATGGTGTGAGATACTGGCTTTCCAGACCCTAGGGAACAGGAATATGTGTTTCCTTTTCAATTGTGAGCTCTGTGTCAAAAGTGAGGTTTTCTAGCTGAATAGAGTCCTAAGGCAAATTCTGAGATACTCCTTGGGCTAACTCCGCAAGGAAAGCTCGGACCTGAAAATGGTGTATGATTTTGGCTTTCCAGACCCTGGGAAACATGAATATGTGTTTCTTTTTCATTTCTGAGCTCTGTGTCTAAAGTGAGGTTTTTTGGCTGAAATGAATCCTAAGGCAAATTCTGAGATACGTCTTGGGCTAACTCCACAGGTAAAGCTCGGATCTGAAAATGGTGTAAGATACTGGCTTTCCAGACCCTGGGGACTATGAATATGTGTTTCTTTTTTATTTCTGAGCTGTGTGTCAAAAGTGAAGTTTTCCGGCTGAAATGAGCCGTAAGGCAAATTCTGAGATACTCCTTGGTCTAACTCCTCAGGGAAAGCTCGGACCTGAAAATGCTGTTAGAATTTGGCTTCCAGACCCTATGGAACATGAATATGTGTTTCCTTTTCTTTTCTGAGCTCTTTGTCAAAAGTGAAGTTTTCTGGCTGAATTGATTTCAATGGCACATTCTGAGATACGTCTTGGGCTAACTCCACAGGGAAAGCTCGGATCTGAAAATGTTGTTAGAATTCGGCTTTCCAGACCCTGGGGAACATGAATATGTGTTTCTTTCTAATTTCTGAGCTCTGTGTCAAAAGTGAAGTTTTCTGGCTGAATTGAGTTCAATGGTAAATTCTGAGATACGTCTTGGGCTAACTCCACAGGGAAAGCTCGGATCTGAAAATGGGATGAGAATTCGGCTTTCCAGACCCTAGGGAATATGAATATGTGTTTCCTTTTCATTTCTGAGCTCTGTGTCAAAAGTGAAGTTTTCTGGCTGAATTGAGGTCAATGGCAGATTCTGAGATACGTCTTGAGCTAACTCCACAGGGAAAGCTCAGATCTGAAAATGGTGTGAGATACTGGCTTTCCAGTCCCTAGGGAACATGAATATGTGTTTCCTTTTCACTTCTGATATCTGTGTCAAAAGTGAAGTGTTCTGGCTGAAATGAGTCTGAAGGCAAATTTGGAGATACATCTTGGGCTAACTCTACAGGGAAAGCTCGGATTTGAAAATGGTGTGACATTTTGGCTTTCCAGACCCTGGGGAACATGAATATGTGTTTCTTTTTCATTTCTGAGCTCTATGTCAAAAGTGAGGTTTTCTGGCTGAATTGAGTTCAATGGCAAATTCTGAGATACGTCTTGGGCTAACTCCACAGGGAAAGCTCGGATCTGAAAATAATGTGAGATACTGGCTTTCCAGACCCTGGGGAACATGAATATGTGTTTCCTTTTCATTTCTGAGTTCTGTGTCAAAAGTGAAGTTTTCCGGTGAAATAAGCCCTAAGGCAAATTCTGAGATACGCCTTGATCTAACTCCTCAAGGAACGATCGGATCTGAAAATGTTGTGTGATTTTGGCTTTCCAGAACCCGGGAAACATGAATATATGTTTCCTTTTCATTTCTGAGCTCTGTGTCAAAAGTGAAGTGTTCTGGCTGAAATGAGTCCTAAGGCAAATTCTGAGATACGTCTTGGGCTAACTCCTCAGGGAAAGCTCGGATCTGAAAATGGGGTGAGAATTCGGCTTTCCAGACCCCAGGGAATATGAATATGTGTTTCCTTTTCATTTCTGAGCTCTGTGTCAAAAGTGAAGTGTTCTGGCTGAAATGAGTCCTAAGGCAAATTCTGAGATACGTCTTGGGCTAACTCCTCAGGGAAAGCTCGGATCTGAAAATGGGGTGAGAATTCGGCTTTCCAGACCCCAGGGAATATGAATATGTGTTTCCTTTTCATTTCTGAGCTCTGTGTCAAAAGTGAAGTGTTCTGGCTGAAATGAGTCCTAAGGCAAATTCGGAGATACATTTATTTATTTATTTATTTATTTATTTGGTATTCTTATATGCCGCCCAACTCCCGAAGGACTCAGGGCGGTGTACAACAGACAAAAATACAGAATAACCAATTTAAAAATAATACTTAAAAGCAATATAAAAATTAAAAAGAGACACAATATTTAAAATCACCCAACAACCATTCAACATCCATACATACTTGGGCTAACTCCACAGGGAAAGCTCGGATTTGAAAATGGTGTGAGATTTTGGCTTTCCAGACCCTGGGGAACATGAATATGTGTTTCCTTTTCATTTTTGAGCTCTGTGTCAAAAGTGAAGTGTTCTGGCTGAATTGAGGTCAATGGCACATTCTGAGATACGTCTTGGGCTAACTCCACAGGGAGAGCTCGTATCTGAAAATGGTGTGAGATACTGGCTTTCCAGACCCTAGGGAACATGAATATGTGTTTCCTTTTCATTTCTCAGTTCTGTGTCAAAAGTGAAGTTTTCCGGTGAAATAAGCCCTAAGGCAAATTCTGAGATACGCCTTGATCTAACTCCTCAAGGAACGATCGGATCTGAAAATGGTGTGTGATTTTGGCTTTCCAGAACCTGGGAAGCATGAATATGTGTTTCTTTTTCATTTCTGAGCTCTATGTGAAAAGTGAGGTTTTCTGGCTGAATTGAGGTCAATGGCACATTCTGAGAAACGTCTTGGGCTAACTCCACAGGGAAAGCTCAGATCTGAAAATGGTGTGAGATACTGGCTTTCCAGACCCTGGGGAACATGAATATGTGTTTCTTTTTCATTTCTGAGCTCTGTGTTAAAAGTGAAGTTTTCTGGCTGAAATAAGCCCTAAGTCAAATTCTGAGATACTCCTTGGGCTAACTCCTCCAGGAAAGCTCGGATCTGAAAATAGTGTGTGATTTTGGCTTTCCAGACCCTGGGGAACATGAATATGTGTTTCTTTTTCATTTCTGAGCTCTGTGTCAAAAGTGAGGTTTTCGGGCTGAATTCAGTCCTAAGGTAAATTCTGAGATACGCCTTGGTCTAACTCCTCAAGGAAAGCTCGGATCTGAAAATGGTGTGAGATTTTGGCTTTCCAGACCCTGGGGAACATGAATATGTGTTTCCTTTTCATTTCTGAGCTGTATGTCAAAAGTGAAGTTTTCTGGCTGAATTGAGTTCAATGGCAAATTCGGAGATACATCTTGGGCTAACTCCACAGGGAAAGCTCGGATCTGAATATGGTGTGAGATTCTGGCTTTCCAGACCCTGGGGAACATGAATATGTGTTTCTTTTTCATTTCTGAGCTCTATGTCAAAAGTGAGGTTTTCTGGCTGAATTGAGGTCAATGGCACATTCTGAGATACGTCTTGGGCTAACTCCACAGGGAAAGCTCAGATATGAAAATGGTGTGAGATACTGGCTTTGCAGACCCTAGGGAACATGAATATGTGTTTCCTTTTCATTTCTGAGCTCTGTGTCAAAAGTGAGGTTTTCTGGCTGAATTGAGTCCTAAGCAGGGGTGAAATCCTCCCGGTTCGCCCGGGCCAGTCCTTCGGCTTATAGCAGATGGAACTGGCGGCGGTGGCGGCGGGGAGCTTCTCCAGCCCGCTTTCCCGGCCTGGCTGACCGCCGCCATTGGGTTCTTTTTCCCTCTGTGCATGCGCGCGTGTTCAGCCGGGCCGGGAAAGCGGGCGGGAGAAGCTCCGCGCCGCGCCCGCCGCCAGTTCCATCGGCTATAAGCCGAAGGACTGGCCCTGGCGAACCGGGAGGATTTCACCCCTGGTCCTAAGGCAAATTCTTAGATAATCCTTGGGCTAACTCCTCCAGGAAAGCTGGGATCTGAAAATAGTGTGTGATTTTGGCTTCCCAGACCCTGGGAAACATGAATATGTGTTTCCTTTTCATTTCTGAGTTCTGTGTCAAAAGTGAAGTTTTCCGGTGAAATAAGCCCTAAGGCAAATTCTGAGATACGCCTTGATCTAACTCCTCAAGGAACGATCGGATCTGAAAATGTTGTGTGATTTTGGCTTTCCAGAACCTGGGAAACATGAATATATGTTTCCTTTTCATTTCTGAGCTCTGTGTCAAAAGTGAGTTTTTCGGGCTGAATTCAGTCGTAAGGTAAATTCTGAGATACGTCTTGGGCTAACTCCACAGGGAAAGCTCGGATCTGAAAATGGTGTGAGAATTCGGCTTTCCAGACCCTAGGGAACATGAATATGTGTTTCCTTTTCATTTCTGAGCTCTGTGTCAAAAGTGAAGTTTTCTGGTGAAATGAGCCCTAAGGCAAATTATGAGGTACGCCTTGGGCTAACTCCTCAGGGAAAGCTCAGATCTGAAAATGGTGTGAGAATTCGGCTTTCCAGACCCCAGGGAATATGAATATGTGTTTCCTTTTCATTTCTGAGCTCTGTGTCAAAAGTGAAGTGTTCTGGCTGAAATGAGTCCTAAGGCAAATTCGGAGATACATTTATTTATTTATTTATTTATTTATTTATTTATTTATTTATTTATTTATTTATTTATTTATTTATTTATTTATTTATTTATTTATTTATTTATTTATTTATTTATTTATTTATTTATTTATTTATTTATTTATTTATTTATTTATTTATTTGGTATTCTTATATGCCGCCCAACTCCCGAAGGACTCAGGGCTGTGTACAACAGACAAAAATACAGAATAAACAATTTATAAATAATACTTAAAAGCAATATAAAAATTAAAAAGAGACACAATATTTAAAATCACCCAACAACCATTCAACATCCATACATACTTGGGCTAACTCCACAGGGAAAGCTCGGATTTGAAAATGGTGTGAGATTTTGGCTTTCCAGACCCTGGGGAACATGAATATGTGTTTCTTTTTCATTTCTGAGCTCTATGTCAAAAGTGAGGTTTTCTGGCTGAATTGAGGTCAATGGCAGATTCTGAGATACGTCTTGGGCTAACTCCACAGGGAGAGCTCGGATCTGAAAATAGTGTGAGATACTGGCTTTCCAGACCCTAGGGAACATGAATATGTGTTTCCTTTTCATTTCTGAGTTCTGTGTCAAAAGTGAAGTTTTCCGGTGAAATAAGCCCTAAGGCAAATTCTGAGATACGCCTTGGTCTAACTCCTCAGGGAAAGCTCGGACCTGAAAATGGTGTATGATTTTGGCTTTCCAGACCCTGGGAAACATGAATATGTGTTTCTTTTTCATTTCTGAGCTCTGTGTCAAAAGTGAGGTTTTCTGGCTGAATTGAGTCCTAAGGCAAATTCTGAGATACGTCTTGGGCTAACTCCTCAGGGAAAGCTCGGATCTGAAAATGGTGTGAGATACTGGCTTTCCAGACCCTGGGGAACATGAATATGTGTTTCTTTTTCATTTCTGAGCTCTATGTCAAAAGTGAGGTTTTCTGGCTGAATTGAGGTCAATGGCAGATTCTGAGATACGTCTTGGGCTAACTCCACAGGGAGAGCTCGGATTTGAAAATGGTGTGAGATACTGGCTTTCCAGACCCTAGGGAACATGAATATGTGTTTCCTTTTCATTTCTGAGCTCTGTGTCAAAAGTGAGGTTTCCGGGCTGAATTCAGTCCTAATGTAAATTCTGAGATACCCCTTGGTCAAACTCCTCAGGGAAAGCTCGGATCTGAAAATGGTGTGTGATTTTGGCTTTCCAGACCCTGGGAAACATGAATATGTGTTTCCTTTTCATTTCTGAGCTCTGTATCAAAAGTGAGGTTTTCTGGCTGAATTGAGTCCTAAGGCAAATTCTTAGATACTCCTTGGGCTAACTCCTCCAGGAAAGCTGGGATCTGAAAATAGTGTGTGATTTTGGCTTCCCAGACCCTGGGAAACATGAATATGTGTTTCCTTTTCATTTCTGAGTTCTGTGTCAAAAGTGAAGTTTTCCGGTGAAATAAGCCGTAAGGCAAATTCTGAGATACGCCTTGATCTAACTCCTCAAGGAACGATCAGATCTGAAAATGGTGTGTGATTTTGGCTTTCCAGAACCTGGGAAACATGAATATATGTTTCCTTTTCATTTCTGAGCTCTGTGTCAAAAGTGAGGTTTTCGGGCTGAATTCAGTCCTAAGGTAAATTCTGAGATACGTCTTGGGCTAACTCCACAAGGAAAGCTCGGATCTGAAAATGGTGTGAGAATTTGGCTTTCCAGACCCTAGGGAACATAAATATGTGTTTCCTTTTCATTTCTGAGCTCTGTGTCAAAAGTGAGGTTTTCGGGCTGAATTCAGTCCTATGGTAAATTCTGAGATACGTCTTGGGCTAACTCCACAGGGAAAGCTCGGGTCTGAAAATGGTGTGAGAATTCGGCTTTCCAGACCCTGGGGAACATGAATATCTGTTTCATTTTCATTTCTGAGCTCTGTGTCAAAAGTGAAGTTTTCTGGCTGAATTGAGTTCAATGGCAAATTCTGAGATACGTCTTGGGCTAACTCCACAGGGAAAGCTCGGATCTGAAAATGGGGTGAGAATTCGGCTTTCCAGACTCCAGGGAATATGAATATGTGTTTCCTATTCATTTCTGAGCTCTGTGTCAAAAGTGAAGTGTTCTGGCTGAAATGAGTCGTAAGGCAAATTCGGAGATACATCTTGGGCTAACTCCACAGGGAAAACTCAGATTTGTAAATGGTGTGAGATTTTGGCTTTCCAGACCCTGGGGAACATGAATATGTGTTTCTTTTTCATTTCTGAGCTCTATGTCAAAAGTGAGGTTTTCTGGCTGAAATGAATCCTAAGGCAATTTCTGAGATACATCTTGGGCTAACTTCTCAGGGAAAGCTCGGAACTGAAAATGGTGTGAGAATTCGGCTTTCCAGACCCTGGGGAACATGAATATCTGTTTCATTTTCATTTCTGAGCTCTGTGTCAAAAGTGAAGTTTTCTGGCTGAATTGAGGTCAATGGCAGATTCTGAGATACGTCTTGGGCTAACTCCACAGGGAAAGCTCGGATCTGAAAATGATGTGAGATTTTGGCTTTCCAGACCCTGGAAAACATGAATATGTGTATCCTTTTCATTTCTGAGCTCTGTGTCAAAAGTGAAGTTTTCTGGTTGAAATGATCCCTAAGGCAAATTATGATGTACGCCTTGGGCTAACTCCTCAGGGAAAGCTCGGATCTCAAAATGGTGTGAGAATTCGGCTTTCCAGACCCAAGGGAACAGGAATATGTGTTTCTTTTTCATTTCTGAGCTCTTTGTCAAAAGTGAGGTTTTCTGGCTGAAATGAGTCCTAAGACAAATTCTGAGATACGCCTTTGTCTAACTCCTCAAGGAAAGCTCAGATCTGAATATGGTGTGAGATTTTGGCTTTCCAGACCCTAGGGAACATGAATATGTGTTTCCTTTTCATTTCTGAGCTCTGTGTCAAAAGTGAAGTTTTCTGGCTGAAATGAGCCGTAAGGCAAATTATGAGATACGTCTTGGGCTAATTCCTCAGAGAAAGCTTGGATCTGAAAATGGTGTGAAAATTCGGCTTTCCAGACCCTAGGGAACATGAATATGTGTTTCTTTTTCATTTCTGAGCTCTCTGTCAAAAGTGAAGTTTTCTGGCTGAATTGAGTTCAATGGCAAATTCTGAGATACGTCTTGGGCTAACTGCACAGGGAAAGCTCGGATCTGAAAATGGTGTGAGAATTTGGCTTTCCAGACCCTGGGGAACATGAATATGTGTTTCTTTTTCATTTCTGAGCTCTCTGTCAAAAATGAGGTTTTCTGGCTGAAATGAATCCTAAGGCAAGTTCTGAGATACGTCTTGGGCTAACTTCTCAGGGAAAGCTCGGATCAGAAAATGGTGTGAGATACTGGCTTTCCACACCCTAGGGAAGATGAATATGTGTTTCCTTTCCAATTGTGAGCTCTGTGTCAAAAGTGAGGTTTTCTAGCTGAAATAAGCCTTAAGGAAATTCTGAGATACGCCTTGGTCTAACTCGTCAAGGAAAGCTCGGATCTGAATATGGTGTGAGATTTTGGCTTTCCAGACCCTAGGGAACATGAATATGTGTTTCCTTTTCATTTGTGAGCTCTGTGTCAAAAGTGAAGTTTTCCGGCTGAAATGAGCCCTAAGGCAAATTATGAAGTACGCCTTGGGCTAACTCCTCAGGGAAAGCTCGGATCTGAAAATGGTGTGAGAATTTGGCTTTCCGGACCCTGGGGAACATGAATATGTGTTTCTTTTTCATTTCTGAGCACTTTGTCAAAAGTGAAGTTTTCTGGCTGAATTGAGGTCAATGGCAGATTCTGAGATACGACTTGGGCTAACATCAAAGGGAAAGCTCGGAACTGAAAAGGGTGTGAGATTTTGCCTTTCCAGACCCTAGGGAGCATGAATATGAGTTTCCTTTTCATTTCTGAGCTCTGTGTCAAAAGTGAAGTTTTCTGGCTGAAATGAGTCCTAAGACAAATTCTGAGATATGCCTTGGTCTAACCCCTCAGGGAAAGCTCGGATCTGACAATGGTGTGAGATTTTGGCTTTCCAGACCCTGGGAAACATGAATATGTGTTTCTTTTTCATTTCTGAGCTCTGTGTCAAAAGTGAAGTTTTCTGGCTGAATTGAGTTCAATGGCAGGTTCTGAGATACGTCTTGGGCTAACTCCACAGGAAAGCTCGGATCTTAAAATGGTGTGAGATATTGGCTTTCCAGACCCAAGGGAACAGGATTATCTGTTTCCTTCTCAATTGTGAGCTCTGTGTCAAAAGTGAGGTTTTCTAGCTGAATAGAGTCCTAAGGCAAATTCTGAGATACTCCTTGGGCTAACTCCGCCAGGAAAGCTCGGACCTGAATATGGTGTGAGATTTTGGCTTTCCAGACCCTATGGAACATGAATATGTGTTTCCTTTTCATTTGTGAGCTCTGTGTCAAAAGTGAAGTTTTCCGGCTGAAATGAGCCCTAAGACAAATTCTGAGATATGCCTTGGTCTAACCCCTCAGTGAAAGCTCGGATCTGACAATGGTGTGAGATTTCGGCTTTCCAGACCCTGGGAAACATGAATATGTGTTTCTCTTTCATTTCTGAGCTCTATGTGAAAAGTGAGGTTTTCTGGCTGAATTGAGGTCAATGGCAGATTCTGAGATACATCTTGGACTAACTCCACAGGGAAAGCTCGGATCTGAAAATGGTGTGAGAATTTGGCTTTCCAGACCCTGGGAAACATGAATATGTGTTTCTTTTTCATTTCTGAGCTCTGTGTCAAAAGTGAAGTTTTCTGGCTGAATTCAGTCCTAAGGTAAATTCTGAGATACGTCTTGTCCTAACTCCATAGGGAAAGCTCGGATCTGAAAATGGGGTGAGATACTGGCTTTCCAGACCCTGGGGAATATGAATATGTGTTTCTTTTTTATTTCTGAGCTCTGTGTCAAAAGTGAAGTTTTCCGGCTGAAATGAGCCGTAAGGCAAATTCTGAGATACTCCTTGGTCTAACTCCTCAGGGAAAGCTCGGACCTGAAAATGTTGTATGATTTTGGCTTTCCAGACCCTGGGAAACATGAATATGTTTTGCTTTTTCATTTCTGAGCTCTGTGTCAATAGTGAGGTTTTCTGGCTGAAATGAATCCTAAGGCAAATTCTGAGATACGTCTTGGGCTAACTTCTCAGGGAAAGCTCGGAACTGAAAAATGTCTGAGAATTCGGCTTTCCAGACACTGGGGAACATGAATTTCTGTTCATTTTCATTTCTGAGCTCTGTGTCAAAAGTGAAGTTTTCTGGCTGAATTGAGTCCTAAGACAAATTCTGAGATATGCCTTGGTCTAACTCCTCAGGGAAAGCTCGGATCTTAAAATGGTGTGAGATTTTGGCTTTCCAGACCGTGGGAAACATGAATATGTGTTTCTTTTTCATTTCTGAGCTCTGTGTCAAAAGTGAAGTTTTCTGGCTGAATTGAGTTCAATGGCAGATTCTGAGATACGACTTGGGCTAACTCCACAGGGAAAGCTCGGATCTTAAAATGGTGTGAGATATTGGCTTTCCAGACCCTAGGGAACATGAATATGTGTTTCCTTTTCATTTCTGAGCTCTGTGTCAAAAGTGAAGTTTTCTGGCTGAAATAAGCCCTAAGGAAAATTCTGAGATACGCCTTTGTCTAACTCCTCAAGGAAAGCTCAGATCTGAATACGGTGTGAGATTTTGGCTTTCCAGACCCTAGGGAACATGAATATGTGATTCCTTTTCATTTCTGAGCTCTGTGTGAAAAGTGAAGTTTCTGGCTGAATTAAGTTCAATGGCAAATTATGAGATACGTCTTGGGCTAATTCCTCAGAGAAAGCTTGGATCTGAAAATGGTGTGAAAATTCGGCTTTCCAGACCCTAGGGAACAGGAATATGTGTTTCTTTTTCATTTCTGAGCTCTGTGTCAAAAGTGAAGTTTTCTGGCTGAATTAAGTTCAATGGCAAATTCTGAGATACGTCTTGGGCTAACTCCACAGGGAAAGCTCAGACCTGAAAATGGTGTATGATTTTGGCTTTCCAGACCCTGGGAAACATGAATATGTGTTTCTTTTTCATTTCTGAGCTCTGTGTCTAAAGTGAGGTTTTCTGGCTGAAATGAATCCTAAGGCAAATTCTGAGATACGTCTTGGGCTAACTCCACAGGGAAAGCTCGGGTCTGAAAATGGTGTGAGAATTCGGCTTTCCAGACCCTGGGGAACATGAATATCTGTTTCATTTTCATTTCTGAGCTCTGTGTCAAAAGTGAAGTTTTCTGGCTGGAATTGAGTTCAATGGCAAATTCTGAGATACGTCTTGGGCTAACTCCACAGGGAAAGCTCGGATCTGAAAATGGTGTGAGAATTTGGCTTTCCAGACCCTGGGAAACATGAATATGTGTTTCTTTTTCATTTCTGAGCTCTGTGTCAAAAGTGAAGTTTTCTGGCTGAATTCAGTCCTAAGGTAAATTCTGAGATACGTCTTGTCCTAACTCCACAGGGAAAGCTCGGATCTGAAAATGGGGTGAGAATTCGGCTTTCCAGACTCCAGGGAATATGAATATGTGTTTCCTTTTCATTTCTGAGCTCTGTGTCAAAAGTGAAGTGTTCTGGCTGAAATGAGTCGTAAGGCAAATTCGGAGATACATCTTGGGCTAACTCCACAGGGAAAACTCAGATTTGTAAATGGTGTGAGATTTTGGCTTTCCAGACCCTGGGGAACATGAATATGTGTTTCTTTTTCATTTCTGAGCTCTATGTCAAAAGTGAGGTTTTCTGGCTGAATTGAGGTCAATGGCAGATTCTGAGATACGTCTTGGGCTAACTCCACAGGGAAAGCTCGGATCTGAAAATGGTGTGAGATACTGGCTTTCCAGACCCTGGGGACATGAATATGTGTTTCTTTTTTATTTCTGAGCTCTGTGTCAAAAGTGAAGTTTTCCGGCTGAAATGAGCCGTAAGGCAAATTCTGAGATACTCCTTGGTCTAACTCCTCAGGGAAAGCTCGGAACTGAAAATGTTGTATGATTTTGGCTTTCCAGACCCTGGGAAACATGAATATGTTTTGCTTTTTCATTTCTGAGCTCTGTGTCAAAAGTGAGGTTTTCTGGCTGAAATGAATCCTAAGGCAAATTCTGAGATACGTCTTGGGCTAACTTCTCAGGGAAAGCTCGGAACTGAAAAATGTGTGAGAATTCGGCTTTCCAGACCCTGGGGAACATGAATATCTGTTTCATTTTCATTTCTGAGCTCTGTGTCAAAAGTGAAGTTTTCTGGCTGAATTGAGTCCTAAGACAAATTCTGAGATATGCCTTGGTCTAACTCCTCAGGGAAAGCTCGGATCTTAAAATGGTGTGAGATTTTGGCTTTCCAGACCCTGGGAAACATGAATATGTGTTTCTTTTTCATTTCTGAGCTCTGTGTCAAAAGTGAAGTTTTCTGGCTGAATTGAGTTCAATGGCAGATTCTGAGATACGACTTGGGCTAACTCCACAGGGAAAGCTCGGATCTTAAAATGGTGTGAGATATTGGCTTTCCAGACCCTAGGGAACATGAATATGTGTTTCCTTTTCATTTCTGAGCTCTGTGTCAAAAGTGAAGTTTTCTGGCTGAAATAAGCCCTAAGGCAAATTCTGAGATACGCCTTTGTCTAACTCCTCAAGGAAAGCTCGGATCTGAATATGGTGTGAGATTTTGGCTTTCCAGACCCTAGGGAACATGAATATATGATTCCTTTTCATTTCTGAGCTCTGTGTCAAAAGTGAAGTTTTCTGGCTGAATTAAGTTCAATGGCAAATTATGAGATACGTCTAGGGCTAATTCCTCAGAGAAAGCTTGGATCTGAAAATGGTGTGAAAATTCGGCTTTCCAGACCCTAGGGAACAGGAATATGTGTTTCTTTTCATTTCTGAGCTCTGTGTCAAAAGTGAAGTTTTCTGGCTGAATTAAGTTCAATGGCAAATTCTGAGATACGTCTTGGGCTAACTCCACAGGGAAAGCTCGGACCTGAAAATGGTGTATGATTTTGGCTTTCCAGACCCTGGGAAACATGAATATGTGTTTCTTTTTCATTTCTGAGCTCTGTGTCTAAAGTGAGGTTTTCTGACTGAAATGAATCCTAAGGCAAATTCTGAGATACGTCTTTGGCTAACTCCACAGGGAAAGCTCGGGTCTGAAAATGGTGTGAGAATTCGGCTTTCCAGACCCTGGGGAACATGAATATCTGTTTCATTTTCATTTCTGAGCTCTGTGTCAAAAGTGAAGTTTTCTGGCTGAATTGAGTTCAATGGCAAATTCTGAGATACGTCTTGGGCTAACTCCACAGGGAAAGCTCGGATCTGAAAATGGTGTGAGAATTTGGCTTTCCAGACCCTGGGAAACATGAATATGTGTTTCTTTTTCATTTCTGAGCTCTGTGTCAAAAGTGAAGTTTTCTGGCTGAATTGAGTTCAATGGCAGATTCTGAGATACGACTTGGGCTAACTCCACAGGGAAAGCTCGGATCTTAAAATGGTGTGAGATTTTGGCTTTCCAGACCCTAGGGAACATGAATATGTGTTTCCTTTTCATTTCTGAGCTCTGTGTCAAAAGTGAAGTTTTCTGGCTGAAATAAGCCCTAAGGCAAATTCTGAGATACGCCTTTGTCTAACTCCTCAAGGAAAGCTCGGATCTGAATATGGTGTGAGATTTTGGCTTTCCAGACCCTAGGGAACATGAATATGTGATTCCTTTTCATTTCTGAGCTCTGTGTCAAAAGTGAAGTTTTCTGGCTGAATTAAGTTCAATGGCAAATTATGAGATACGTCTAGGGCTAATTCCTCAGAGAAAGCTTGGATCTGAAAATGGTGTGAAAATTCGGCTTTCCAGACCCTAGGGAACAGGAATATGTGTTTCTTTTTCATTTCTGAGCTCTGTGTCAAAAGTGAAGTTTTCTGGCTGAATTAAGTTCAATGGCAAATTCTGAGATACGTCTTGGGCTAACTCCACAGGGAAAGCTCGGACCTGAAAATGGTGTATGATTTTGGCTTTCCAGACCCTGGGAAACATGAATATGTGTTTCTTTTTCATTTCTGAGCTCTGTGTCTAAAGTGAGGTTTTCTGACTGAAATGAATCCTAAGGCAAATTCTGAGATACGTCTTTGGCTAACTCCACAGGGAAAGCTCGGGTGTGAAAATGGTGTGAGAATTCGGCTTTCCAGACCCTGGGGAACATGAATATCTGTTTCATTTTCATTTCTGAGCTCTGTGTCAAAAGTGAAGTTTTCTGGCTGAATTGAGTTCAATGGCAAATTCTGAGATACGTCTTGGGCTAACTCCACAGGGAAAGCTCGGATCTGAAAATGGTGTGAGAATTTGGCTTTCCAGACCCTGGGAAACATGAATATGTGTTTCTTTTTCATTTCTGAGCTCTGTGTCAAAAGTGAAGTTTTCTGGCTGAATTGAGTTCAATGGCAAATTCTGAGATACGTCTTGGGCTAACTCCGCAAGGAAAGCTCGGACCTGAAAATGGTGTATGATTTTGGCTTTCCAGACCCTGGGAAACATGAATATGTGTTTCTTTTTCATTTCTGAGCTCTGTGTCTAAAGTGAGGTTTTTTGGCTGAAATGAATCCTAAGGCAAATTCTGAGATACGTCTTGGGCTAACTTCTCAGGGAAAGCTCGGAACTGAAAATGGTGTGAGAATTCAGCTTTCCAGACCCTGGGAAACATGAATATGTGTTTCCTTTTCATTTCTGATCTCTGTGTCAAAAGTGAAGTTTTCTGGCTGAAATAAGCCCTAAGGCAAATTCTGAGATACGCCTTTGTCTAACTCCTCAAGGAAAGCTCAGATCTGAATATGGTGTGAGATTTTGGCTTTCCAGACCCTAGGGAACATGAATATGTGTTTCCTTTTCATTTCTGAGCTCTGTGTCAAAAGTGAAGTTTTCTGGCTGAAATGAGCCGTAAGGCAAATTATGAGATACGTCTTGGGCTAATTCCTCAGAGAAAGCTTGGATCTGAAAATGGTGTGAAAATTCGGCTTTCCAGACCCTAGGGAACATGAATATGTGTTTCTTTTTCATTTCTGAGCTCTCTGTCAAAAGTGAAGTTTTCTGGCTGAATTGAGTTCAATGGCAAATTCTGAGATACGTCTTGGGCTAACTGCACAGGGAAAGCTCGGATCTGAAAATGGTGTGAGAATTTGGCTTTCCAGACCCTGGGGAACATGAATATGTGTTTCTTTTTCATTTCTGAGCTCTCTGTCAAAAGTGAGGTTTTCTGGCTGAAATGAATCCTAAGGCAAGTTCTGAGATACGTCTTGGGCTAACTTCTCAGGGAAAGGTCGGATCAGAAAATGGTGTGAGATACTGGCTTTCCACACCCTAGGGAAGATGAATATGTGTTTCCTTTCCAATTGTGAGCTCTGTGTCAAAAGTGAGGTTTTCTAGCTGAAATAAGCCTTAAGGAAATTCTGAGATACGCCTTGGTCTAACTCGTCAAGGAAAGCTCGGATCTGAATATGGTGTGAGATTTTGGCTTTCCAGACCCTAGGGAACATGAATATGTGTTTCCTTTTCATTTCTGAGCTCTGTGTCAAAAGTGATGTTTTCTGGCTGAAATAAGCCCTAAGGCAAATTCTGAGATACGCCTTTGTCTAACTCCTCAAGGAAAGCTCAGATCTGAATATGGTGTGAGATTTTGGCTTTCCAGACCCTAGGGAACATGAATATGTGTTTCCTTTTCATTTCTGAGCTCTGTGTCAAAAGTGAAGTTTTCTGGCTGAAATGAGCCGTAAGGCAAATTATGAGATACGTCTTGGGCTAATTCCTCAGAGAAAGCTTGGATCTGAAAATGGTGTGAAAATTCGGCTTTCCAGACCCTAGGGAACATGAATATGTGTTTCTTTTTCATTTCTGAGCTCTCTGTCAAAAGTGAAGTTTTCTGGCTGAATTGAGTTCAATGGCAAATTCTGAGATATGTCTTGGGCTAACTGCACAGGGAAAGCTCGGATCTGAAAATGGTGTGAGAATTTGGCTTTCCAGACCCTGGGGAACATGAATATGTGTTTCTTTTTCATTTCTGAGCTCTCTGTCAAAAATGAGGTTTTCTGGCTGAAATGAATCCTAAGGCAAGTTCTGAGATACGTCTTGGGCTAACTTCTCAGGGAAAGCTCGGATCAGAAAATGGTGTGAGATACTGGCTTTCCACACCCTAGGGAAGATGAATATGTGTTTCCTTTCCAATTGTGAGCTCTGTGTCAAAAGTGAGGTTTTCTAGCTTAAATAAGCCTTAAGGAAATTCTGAGATACGCCTTGGTCTAACTCGTCAAGGAAAGCTCGGATCTGAATATGGTGTGAGATTTTGGCTTTCCAGACCCTAGGGAACATGAATATGTGTTTCCTTTTCATTTGTGAGCTCTGTGTCAAAAGTGAAGTTTTCCGGCTGAAATGAGCCCTAAGGCAAATTATGAAGTACGCCTTGGGCTAACTCCTCAGGGAAAGCTCGGATCTGAAAATGGTGTGAGAATTTGGCTTTCCGGACCCTGGGGAACATGAATATGTGTTTCTTTTTCATTTCTGAGCACTTTGTCAAAAGTGAAGTTTTCTGGCTGAATTGAGGTCAATGGCAGATTCTGAGATACGACTTGGGCTAACATCAAAGGGAAAGCTCGGAACTGAAAAGGGTGTGAGATTTTGCCTTTCCAGACCCTAGGGAGCATGAATATGAGTTTCCTTTTCATTTCTGAGCTCTGTGTCAAAAGTGAAGTTTTCTGGCTGAAATGAGTCCTAAGACAAATTCTGAGATATGCCTTGGTCTAACCCCTCAGGGAAAGCTCGGATCTGACAATGGTGTGAGATTTTGGCTTTCCAGACCCTGGGAAACATGAATATGTGTTTCTTTTTCATTTCTGAGCTCTGTGTCAAAAGTGAAGTTTTCTGGCTGAATTGAGTTCAATGGCAGGTTCTGAGATACGTCTTGGGCTAACTCCACAGGGAAAGCTCGGATCTTAAAATGGTGTGAGATATTGGCTTTCCAGACCCAAGGGAACAGGATTATCTGTTTCCTTCTCAATTGTGAGCTCTGTGTCAAAAGTGAGGTTTTCTAGCTGAATAGAGTCCTAAGGCAAATTCTGAGATACTCCTTGGGCTAACTCCGCCAGGAAAGCTCGGACCTGAATATGGTGTGAGATTTTGGCTTTCCAGACCCTATGGAACATGAATATGTGTTTCCTTTTCATTTGTGAGCTCTGTGTCAAAAGTGAAGTTTTCTGGCTGAATTGAGTCCTAAGACAAATTCTGAGATATGCCTTGGTCTAACTCCTCAGGGAAAGCTCGGATCTTAAAATGGTGTGAGATTTTGGCTTTCCAGACCGTGGGAAACATGAATATGTGTTTCTTTTTCATTTCTGAGCTCTGTGTCAAAAGTGAAGTTTTCTGGCTGAATTGAGTTCAATGGCAGGTTCTGAGATACGTCTTGTCCTAACTCCATAGGGAAAGCTCGGATCTGAAAATGTTGTATGATTTTGGCTTTCCAGACCCTGGGAAACATGAATATGTTTTGCTTTTTCATTTCTGAGCTCTGTGTCAATAGTGAGGTTTTCTGGCTGAAATGAATCCTAAGGCAAATTCTGAGATACGTCTTGGGCTAACTTCTCAGGGAAAGCTCGGAACTGAAAAATGTCTGAGAATTCGGCTTTCCAGACACTGGGGAACATGAATTTCTGTTTCATTTTCATTTCTGAGCTCTGTGTCAAAAGTGAAGTTTTCTGGCTGAATTGAGTCCTAAGACAAATTCTGAGATATGCCTTGGTCTAACTCCTCAGGGAAAGCTCGGATCTTAAAATGGTGTGAGATTTTGGCTTTCCAGACCGTGGGAAACATGAATATGTGTTTCTTTTTCATTTCTGAGCTCTGTGTCAAAAGTGAAGTTTTCTGGCTGAATTGAGTTCAATGGCAGATTCTGAGATACGACTTGGGCTAACTCCACAGGGAAAGCTCGGATCTTAAAATGGTGTGAGATATTGGCTTTCCAGACCCTAGGGAACATGAATATGTGTTTCCTTTTCATTTCTGAGCTCTGTGTCAAAAGTGAAGTTTTCTGGCTGAAATAAGCCCTAAGGAAAATTCTGAGATACGCCTTTGTCTAACTCCTCAAGGAAAGCTCAGATCTGAATACGGTGTGAGATTTTGGCTTTCCAGACCCTAGGGAACATGAATATGTGATTCCTTTTCATTTCTGAGCTCTGTGTCAAAAGTGAAGTTTTCTGGCTGAATTAAGTTCAATGGCAAATTATGAGATACGTCTTGGGCTAATTCCTCAGAGAAAGCTTGGATCTGAAAATGGTGTGAAAATTCGGCTTTCCAGACCCTAGGGAACAGGAATATGTGTTTCTTTTTCATTTCTGAGCTCTGTGTCAAAAGTGAAGTTTTCTGGCTGAATTAAGTTCAATGGCAAATTCTGAGATACGTCTTGGGCTAACTCCACAGGGAAAGCTCAGACCTGAAAATGGTGTATGATTTTGGCTTTCCAGACCCTGGGAAACATGAATATGTGTTTCTTTTTCATTTCTGAGCTCTGTGTCTAAAGTGAGGTTTTCTGGCTGAAATGAATCCTAAGGCAAATTCTGAGATACGTCTTGGGCTAACTCCACAGGGAAAGCTCGGGTCTGAAAATGGTGTGAGAATTCGGCTTTCCAGACCCTGGGGAACATGAATATCTGTTTCATTTTCATTTCTGAGCTCTGTGTCAAAAGTGAAGTTTTCTGGCTGAATTGAGTTCAATGGCAAATTCTGAGATACGTCTTGGGCTAACTCCACAGGGAAAGCTCGGATCTGAAAATGGTGTGAGAATTTGGCTTTCCAGACCCTGGGAAACATGAATATGTGTTTCTTTTTCATTTCTGAGCTCTGTGTCAAAAGTGAAGTTTTCTGGCTGAATTCAGTCCTAAGGTAAATTCTGAGATACGTCTTGTCCTAACTCCACAGGGAAAGCTCGGATCTGAAAATGGGGTGAGAATTCGGCTTTCCAGACTCCAGGGAATATGAATATGTGTTTCCTTTTCATTTCTGAGCTCTGTGTCAAAAGTGAAGTGTTCTGGCTGAAATGAGTCGTAAGGCAAATTCGGAGATACATCTTGGGCTAACTCCACAGGGAAAACTCAGATTTGTAAATGGTGTGAGATTTTGGCTTTCCAGACCCTGGGGAACATGAATATGTGTTTCTTTTTCATTTCTGAGCTCTATGTCAAAAGTGAGGTTTTCTGGCTGAATTGAGGTCAATGGCAGATTCTGAGATACGTCTTGGGCTAACTCCACAGGGAAAGCTCGGATCTGAAAATGGTGTGAGATACTGGCTTTCCAGACCCTGGGGAACATGAATATGTGTTTCTTTTTTATTTCTGAGCTCTGTGTCAAAAGTGAGGTTTTCCGGCTGAAATGAATCCTAAGGCAAATTCTGAGATACGTCTTGGGCTAACTTCTCAGGGAAAGCTCGGAACTGAAAAATGTGTGAGAATTCGGCTTTCCAGACCCTGGGGAACATGAATATCTGTTTCATTTTCATTTCTGAGCTCTGTGTCAAAAGTGAAGTTTTCTGGCTGAATTGAGTCCTAAGACAAATTCTGAGATATGCCTTGGTCTAACTCCTCAGGGAAAGCTCGGATCTTAAAATGGTGTGAGATTTTGGCTTTCCAGACCCTGGGAAACATGAATATGTGTTTCTTTTTCATTTCTGAGCTCTGTGTCAAAAGTGAAGTTTTCTGGCTGAATTGAGTTCAATGGCAGATTCTGAGATACGACTTGGGCTAACTCCACAGGGAAAGCTCGGATCTTAAAATGGTGTGAGATATTGGCTTTCCAGACCCTAGGGAACATGAATATGTGTTTCCTTTTCATTTCTGAGCTCTGTGTCAAAAGTGAAGTTTTCTGGCTGAAATAAGCCCTAAGGCAAATTCTGAGATACGCCTTTGTCTAACTCCTCAAGGAAAGCTCGGATCTGAATATGGTGTGAGATTTTGGCTTTCCAGACCCTAGGGAACATGAATATGTGATTCCTTTTCATTTCTGAGCTCTGTGTCAAAGGTGAAGTTTTCTGGCTGAATTAAGTTCAATGGCAAATTATGAGATACGTCTAGGGCTAATTCCTCAGAGAAAGCTTGGATCTGTAAATGGTGTGAAAATTCGGCTTTCCAGACCCTAGGGAACAGGAATATGTGTTTCTTTTTCATTTCTGAGCTCTGTGTCTAAAGTGAGGTTTTCTGGCTGAATTGAGGTCAATGGCAGATTCTGAGATACGTCTTGGGCTAACTCCACAGGTAAAGCTCGGATCTGAAAATGGTGTAAGATACTGGCTTTCCAGACCCTGGGGACTATGAATATGTGTTTCTTTTTTATTTCTGAGCTGTGTGTCAAAAGTGAAGTTTTCCGGCTGAAATGAGCCGTAAGGCAAATTCTGAGATACTCCTTGGTCTAACTCCTCAGGGAAAGCTCGGACCTGAAAATGTTGTATGATTTTGGCTCTCCAGACCCTGGGAAACATGAATATGTTTTGCTTTTTCATTTCTGAGCTCTGTGTCAAAAGTGAGGTTTTCTGGCTGAAATGAATCCTAAGGCAAATTCTGAGATACGTCTTGGGCTAACTTCTCAGGGAAAGCTCGGAACTGAAAATAGTGTGAGAATTCGGCTTTCCGGACCCTGGGGAACATGAATATCTGTTTCATTTTCATTTCTGAGCTCTGTGTCAAAAGTGAAGTTTTCTGGCTGAATTGAGTTCAATGGCAAATTCTGAGATACGTCTTGGGCTAACTCCACAGGGAAAGCTCGGATCTGAAAATGGTGTGAGATACTGGCTTTCCAGACCCTAGGGAACAGGAATATGTGTTTCCTTTTCAATTGTGAGCTCTGTGTCAAAAGTGAGGTTTTCTAGCTGAATAGAGTCCTAAGGCAAATTCTGAGATACTCCTTGGGCTAACTCTGCAAGGAAAGCTCGGACCTGAAAATGGTGTATGATTTTGGCTTTCCAGACCCTGGGAAACATGAATATGTGTTTCTTTTTCATTTCTGAGCTCTGTGTCTAAAGTGAGGTTTTTTGGCTGAAATGAATCCTAAGGCAAATTCTGAGATACGTCTTGGGCTAACTTCTCAGGGAAAGCTCGGAACTGAAAATGGTGTGAGAATTCAGCTTTCCAGACCCTGGGAAACATGAATATGTGTTTCCTTTTCATTTCTGATCTCTGTGTCAAAAGTGAAGTTTTCTGGCTGAAATAAGCCCTAAGGCAAATTCTGAGATACGCCTTTGTCTAACTCCTCAAGGAAAGCTCAGATCTGAATATGGTGTGAGATTTTGGCTTTCCAGACCCTAGGGAACATGAATATGTGTTTCCTTTTCATTTCTGAGCTCTGTGTCAAAAGTGAAGTTTTCTGGCTGAAATGAGCCGTAAGGCAAATTATGAGATACGTCTTGGGCTAATTCCTCAGAGAAAGCTTGGATCTGAAAATGGTGTGAAAATTCGGCTTTCCAGACCCTAGGGAACATGAATATGTGTTTCTTTTTCATTTCTGAGCTCTCTGTCAAAAGTGAAGTTTTCTGGCTGAATTGAGTTCAATGGCAAATTCTGAGATACGTCTTGGGCTAACTGCACAGGGAAAGCTCGGATCTGAAAATGGTGTGAGAATTTGGCTTTCCAGACCCTGGGGAACATGAATATGTGTTTCTTTTTCATTTCTGAGCTCTCTGTCAAAAGTGAGGTTTTCTGGCTGAAATGAATCCTAAGGCAAGTTCTGAGATACGTCTTGGGCTAACTTCTCAGGGAAAGCTCGGATCAGAAAATGGTGTGAGATACTGGCTTTCCACACCCTAGGGAAGATGAATATGTGTTTCCTTTCCAATTGTGAGCTCTGTGTCAAAAGTGAGGTTTTCTAGCTGAAATAAGCCTTAAGGAAATTCTGAGATACGCCTTGGTCTAACTCGTCAAGGAAAGCTCGGATCTGAATATGGTGTGAGATTTTGGCTTTCCAGACCCTAGGGAACATGAATATGTGTTTCCTTTTCATTTGTGAGCTCTGTGTCAAAAGTGAAGTTTTCCGGCTGAAATGAGCCCTAAGGCAAATTATGAAGTACGCCTTGGGCTAACTCCTCAGGGAAAGCTCGGATCTGAAAATGGTGTGAGAATTTGGCTTTCCGGACCCTGGGGAACATGAATATGTGTTTCTTTTTCATTTCTGAGCACTTTGTCAAAAGTGAAGTTTTCTGGCTGAATTGAGGTCAATGGCAGATTCTGAGATACGACTTGGGCTAACATCAAAGGGAAAGCTCGGAACTGAAAAGGGTGTGAGATTTTGCCTTTCCAGACCCTAGGGAGCATGAATATGAGTTTCCTTTTCATTTCTGAGCTCTGTGTCAAAAGTGAAGTTTTCTGGCTGAAATGAGTCCTAAGACAAATTCTGAGATATGCCTTGGTCTAACCCCTCAGGGAAAGCTCGGATCTGACAATGGTGTGAGATTTTGGCTTTCCAGACCCTGGGAAACATGAATATGTGTTTCTTTTTCATTTCTGAGCTCTGTGTCAAAAGTGAAGTTTTCTGGCTGAATTGAGTTCAATGGCAGGTTCTGAGATACGTCTTGGGCTAACTCCACAGGGAAAGCTCGGATCTTAAAATGGTGTGAGATATTGGCTTTCCAGACCCAAGGGAACAGGATTATCTGTTTCCTTTTCAATTGTGAGCTCTGTGTCAAAAGTGAGGTTTTCTAGCTGAACAGAGTCCTAAGGCAAATTCTGAGATACTCCTTGGGCTAACTCCGCCAGGAAAGCTCGGACCTGAATATGGTGTGAGATTTTGGCTTTCCAGACCCTATGGAACATGAATATGTGTTTCCTTTTCATTTGTGAGCTCTGTGTCAAAAGTGAAGTTTTCCGGCTGAAATGAGCCCTAAGACAAATTCTGAGATATGCCTTGGTCTAACCCCTCAGGGAAAGCTCGGATCTGACAATGGTGTGAGATTTTGGCTTTCCAGACCCTGGGAAACATGAATATGTGTTTCTTTTTCATTTCTGAGCTCTATGTGAAAAGTGAGGTTTTCTGGCTGAATTGAGGTCAATGGCAGATTCTGAGATACATCTTGGACTAAATCCACAGGGAAAGCTCGGATCTGAAAATGGTGTGAGAATTTAGCTTCCCAGACCCTGGGAAACATGAATATGTGTTTCTTTTTCATTTCTGAGCTCTGTGTCAAAAGTGAAGTTTTCTGGCTGAATTCAGTCCTAAGGTAAATTCTGAGATACGTCTTGTCCTAACTCCACAGGGAAAGCTCGGATCTGAAAATGGGGTGAGATACTGGCTTTCCAGACCCTGGGGAATATGAATATGTGTTTCTTTTTTATTTCTGAGCTCTGTGTCAAAAGTGAAGTTTTCCGGCTGAAATGAGCCGTAAGGCAAATTCTGAGATACTCCTTGGTCTAACTCCTCAGGGAAAGCTCGGACCTGAAAATGTTGTATGATTTTGGCTTTCCAGACCCTGGGAAACATGAATTTGTTTTGCTTTTTCATTTCTGAGCTCTGTGTCAAAACTGAGGTTTTCTGGCTGAAATGAATCCTAAGGCAAATTCTGAGATACGTCTTGGGCTAACTTCTCAGGGAAAGCTCGGAACTGAAAAATGTGTGAGAATTCGGCTTTCCAGACACTGGGGAACATGAATTTCTGTTTCATTTTCATTTCTGAGCTCTGTGTCAAAAGTGAAGTTTTCTGGCTGATTTGAGTCCTAAGACAAATTCTGAGATATGCCTTGGTCTAACTCCTCAGGGAAAGCTCGGATCTTAAAATGGTGTGAGATTTTGGCTTTCCAGACCGTGGGAAACAGGAATATGTGTTTCCTTTTCATTTCTGAGCTCTGTGTCAAAAGTGAAGTTTTCTGGCTGAAATAAGCCCTAAGGCAAATTCTGAGATACGCCTTTGTCTAACTCCTCAAGGAAAGCTCAGATCTGAATATGGTGTGAGATTTTGGCTTTCCAGACCCTAGGGAACATGAATATGTGATTCCTTTTCATTTCTGAGCTCTGTGTCAAAAGTGAAGTTTTCTGGCTGAATTAAGTTCAATGGCAAATTATGAGATACGTCTTGGGCTAATTCCTCAGAGAAAGCTTGGATCTGAAAATGGTGTGAAAATTCGGCTTTCCAGACCCTAGGGAACAGGAATATGTGTTTCTTTTTCATTTCTGAGCTCTGTGTCAAAAGTGAAGTTTTCTGGCTGAATTAAGTTCAATGGCAAATTCTGAGATACGTCTTGGGCTTACTCCACAGGGAAAGCTCAGACCTGAAAATGGTGTATGATTTTGGCTTTCCAGACCCTGGGAAACATGAATATGTGTTTCTTTTTCATTTCTGAGCTCTGTGTCTAAAGTGAGGTTTTCTGGCTGAAATGAATCCTAAGGCAAATTCTGAGATACGTCTTGGGCTAACTCCACAGGGAAAGCTCGGGTCTGAAAATGGTGTGAGAATTCGGCTTTCCAGACCCTGGGGAACATGAATATCTGTTTCATTTTCATTTCTGAGCTCTGTGTCAAAAGTGAAGTTTTCTGGCTGAATTGAGTTCAATGGCAAATTCTGAGATACGTCTTGGGCTAACTCCACAGGGAAAGCTCGGATCTGAAAATGGTGTGAGAATTTGGCTTTCCAGACCCTGGGAAACATGAATATGTGTTTCTTTTTCATTTCTGAGCTCTGTGTCAAAAGTGAAGTTTTCTGGCTGAATTCAGTCCTAAGGTAAATTCTGAGATACGTCTTGTCCTAACTCCACAGGGAAAGCTCGGATCTGAAAATGGGGTGAGAATTCGGCTTTCCAGACTCCAGGGAATATGAATATGTGTTTCCTTTTCATTTCTGAGCTCTGTGTCAAAAGTGAAGTTTTCTGGCTGAATTGAGTTCAATGGCAAATTCTGAGATACGTCTTGGGCTAACTCCACAGGGAAAGGTCGGATCTGAAAATGGGGTGAGAATTCGGCTTTCCAGACTCCAGGGAATATGAATATGTGTTTCTTTTTCATTTCTGAGCTCTATGTCAAAAGTGAGGTTTTCTAGCTGAATAGAGTCCTAAGGCAAATTCTGAGATACTCCTTGGGCTAACTCCGCCAGGAAAGCTCGGACCTGAATATGGTGTGAGATTTTGGCTTTCCAGACCCTATGGAACATGAATATGTGTTTCCTTTTCATTTGTGAGCTCTGTGTCAAAAGTGAAGTTTTCCGGCTGAAATGAGCCCTAAGACAAATTCTGAGATATGCCTTGGTCTAACCCCTCAGGGAAAGCTCGGATCTGACAATGGTGTGAGATTTTGGCTTTCCAGACCCTGGGAAACATGAATATGTGTTTCTTTTTCATTTCTGAGCTCTATGTGAAAAGTGAGGTTTTCTGGCTGAATTGAGGTCAATGGCAGATTCTGAGATACATCTTGGACTAAATCCACAGGGAAAGCTCGGATCTGAAAATGGTGTGAGAATTTAGCTTCCCAGACCCTGGGAAACATGAATATGTGTTTCTTTTTCATTTCTGAGCTCTGTGTCAAAAGTGAAGTTTTCTGGCTGAATTCAGTCCTAAGGTAAATTCTGAGATACGTCTTGTCCTAACTCCACAGGGAAAGCTCGGATCTGAAAATGGGGTGAGATACTGGCTTTCCAGACCCTGGGGAATATGAATATGTGTTTCTTTTTTATTTCTGAGCTCTGTGTCAAAAGTGAAGTTTTCCGGCTGAAATGAGCCGTAAGGCAAATTCTGAGATACTCCTTGGTCTAACTCCTCAGGGAAAGCTCGGACCTGAAAATGTTGTATGATTTTGGCTTTCCAGACCCTGGGAAACATGAATTTGTTTTGCTTTTTCATTTCTGAGCTCTGTGTCAAAACTGAGGTTTTCTGGCTGAAATGAATCCTAAGGCAAATTCTGAGATACGTCTTGGGCTAACTTCTCAGGGAAAGCTCGGAACTGAAAAATGTGTGAGAATTCGGCTTTCCAGACACTGGGGAACATGAATTTCTGTTTCATTTTCATTTCTGAGCTCTGTGTCAAAAGTGAAGTTTTCTGGCTGATTTGAGTCCTAAGACAAATTCTGAGATATGCCTTGGTCTAACTCCTCAGGGAAAGCTCGGATCTTAAAATGGTGTGAGATTTTGGCTTTCCAGACCGTGGGAAACAGGAATATGTGTTTCCTTTTCATTTCTGAGCTCTGTGTCAAAAGTGAAGTTTTCTGGCTGAAATAAGCCCTAAGGCAAATTCTGAGATACGCCTTTGTCTAACTCCTCAAGGAAAGCTCAGATCTGAATATGGTGTGAGATTTTGGCTTTCCAGACCCTAGGGAACATGAATATGTGATTCCTTTTCATTTCTGAGCTCTGTGTCAAAAGTGAAGTTTTCTGGCTGAATTAAGTTCAATGGCAAATTATGAGATACGTCTTGGGCTAATTCCTCAGAGAAAGCTTGGATCTGAAAATGGTGTGAAAATTCGGCTTTCCAGACCCTAGGGAACAGGAATATGTGTTTCTTTTTCATTTCTGAGCTCTGTGTCAAAAGTGAAGTTTTCTGGCTGAATTAAGTTCAATGGCAAATTCTGAGATACGTCTTGGGCTTACTCCACAGGGAAAGCTCAGACCTGAAAATGGTGTATGATTTTGGCTTTCCAGACCCTGGGAAACATGAATATGTGTTTCTTTTTCATTTCTGAGCTCTGTGTCTAAAGTGAGGTTTTCTGGCTGAAATGAATCCTAAGGCAAATTCTGAGATACGTCTTGGGCTAACTCCACAGGGAAAGCTCGGGTCTGAAAATGGTGTGAGAATTCGGCTTTCCAGACCCTGGGGAACATGAATATCTGTTTCATTTTCATTTCTGAGCTCTGTGTCAAAAGTGAAGTTTTCTGGCTGAATTGAGTTCAATGGCAAATTCTGAGATACGTCTTGGGCTAACTCCACAGGGAAAGCTCGGATCTGAAAATGGTGTGAGAATTTGGCTTTCCAGACCCTGGGAAACATGAATATGTGTTTCTTTTTCATTTCTGAGCTCTGTGTCAAAAGTGAAGTTTTCTGGCTGAATTCAGTCCTAAGGTAAATTCTGAGATACGTCTTGTCCTAACTCCACAGGGAAAGCTCGGATCTGAAAATGGGGTGAGAATTCGGCTTTCCAGACTCCAGGGAATATGAATATGTGTTTCCTTTTCATTTCTGAGCTCTGTGTCAAAAGTGAAGTTTTCTGGCTGAATTGAGTTCAATGGCAAATTCTGAGATACGTCTTGGGCTAACTCCACAGGGAAAGGTCGGATCTGAAAATGGGGTGAGAATTCGGCTTTCCAGACTCCAGGGAATATGAATATGTGTTTCTTTTTCATTTCTGAGCTCTATGTCAAAAGTGAGGTTTTCTAGCTGAATAGAGTCCTAAGGCAAATTCTGAGATACTCCTTGGTCTAACTCCTCAGGGAAAGCTCGGACCTGAAAATGTTGTATGATTTTGGCTTTCCAGACCCTGGGAAACATGAATATGTGTTTCTTTTTCATTTCTGAGCTCTGTGTCTAAAGTGAGGTTTTCTGGCTGAATTGAGGTCAATGGCAGATTCTGAGATACGTCTTGGGCTAACTCCACAGGTAAAGCTCGGATCTGAAAATGGTGTAAGATACTGGCTTTCCAGACCCTGGGGAATATGAATATGTGTTTCTTTTTTATTTCTGAGCTGTGTGTCAAAAGTGAAGTTTTCCGGCTGAAATGAGCCGTAAGGCAAATTCTGAGATACTCCTTGGTCTAACTCCTCAGGGAAAGCTCGGACCTGAAAATGTTGTATGATTTTGGCTTTCCAGACCCTGGGAAACATGAATATGTTTTGCTTTTTCATTTCTGAGCTCTGTGTCAAAAGTGAGGTTTTCTGGCTGAAATGAATCCTAAGGCAAATTCTGAGATACGTCTTGGGCTAACTTCTCAGGGAAAGCTCGGAACTGAAAATGGTGTGAGATACTGGCTTTCCAGACCCTAGGGAACAGGAATATGTGTTTCCTTTTCAATTGTGAGCTCTGTGTCAAAAGTGAGGTTTTCTAGCTGAATAGAGTCCTAAGGCAAATTCTGAGATACTCCTTGGGCTAACTCCGCAAGGAAAGCTCGGACCTGAAAATGGTGTATGATTTTGGCTTTCCAGACCCTGGGAAACATGAATATGTGTTTCTTTTTCATTTCTGAGCTCTGTGTCTAAAGTGAGGTTTTTTGGCTGAAATGAATCCTAAGGCAAATTCTGAGATACGTCTTGGGCTAACTTCTCAGGGAAAGCTCGGAACTGAAAATGGTGTGAGAATTCAGCTTTCCAGACCCTGGGGAAAATGAATATCTGTTTCATTTTCATTTCTGAGCTCTGTGTCAAAAGTGAAGTTTTCTGGCTGAATTGAGTTCAATGGCAAATTCTGAGATACGTCTTGGGCTAACTCCACAGGGAAAGCTCGGATCTGAAAATGGTGTGAGATACTGGCTTTCCAGACCCTAGGGAAGATGAATATGTGTTTCCTTTTCAATTGTGAGCTCTGTGTCAAAAGTGAGGTTTTCTAGTTGAAATAAGCCTTAAGGAAATTCTGAGATACTCCTTGGTCTAACTCGTCAAGGAAAGCTTGGAACTGAATATGGTGTGAGATTTTGGCTTTCCAGACCCTAGGGAACATGAATATGTGTTTCCTTTTCATTTGTGAGCTCTGTGTCAAAAGTGAAGTTTTCCGGCTGAAATGAGCCCTAAGGCAAATTATGAAGTATGGCTTGGGCTAACTCCTCAGGGAAAGCTCGGATCTGAAAATGGTGTGAGAATTCAGCTTTCCCACCCTGGGGAACATGAATATGTGTTTCTTTTTCATTTCTGAGCTCTTTGTCAAAAGTGAAGTTTTCTGGCTGAATTGAGGTCAATGGCAGATTCTGAGATACGACTTGGGCTAACTCCACAGGGAAAGCACGGAACTGAAAAGGGTGTGAGATTTTGCCTTTCCACACCCTAGGGAACATGAATATGAGTTTCCTTTTCATTTCTGAGCTCTGTGTCAAAAGTGAAGTTTTCTGGCTGAAATGAGTCCTAAGACAAATTCTGAGATATGGCTTGGTCTAACCCCTCAGGGAAAGCTCGGATCTGACAATGGTGTGAGATTTTGGCTTTCCAGGCCCTGGGAAACATGAATATGTGTTTCTTTTTCATTTCTGAGCTGTATGTCAAAAGTGAGGTTTTCTGGCTGAATTGAGTTCAATGGCAAATTCTGAGATACGTCTTGGGCTAACTCCACAGGGAAAGCTCGGATCTGAAAATGGTGTGAGAATTTGGCTTTCCAGACCCTGGGAATATGAATATGTGTTTCCTTTTCATTTCTGAGCTCTGTGTCAAAAGTGAAGTTTTCTGGCTGAATTCAGTCCTAAGGTAAATTCTGAGATACGTCTTGTCCTAACTCCACAGGGAAAGCTCGGATCTGAAAATGGGGTGAGAATTCGGCTTTCCAGACTCCAGGGAATATGAATATGTCTTTCCTTTTCATTTCTGAGCTCTGTGTCAAAAGTGAAGTGTTCTGGCTGAAATGAGTCGTAAGGCAAATTCGGAGATGCATCTTGGGCTAACTCCACAGGGAAAACTCAGATATGTAAATGGTGTGAGATTTTGGCTTTCCAGACCCTGGGGAACATGAATATGTGTTTCTTGTTCATTTCTGAGCTCTATGTCAAAAGTGAGGTTTTCTGGCTGAATTGAGGTCAATGGCAGATTCTGAGATACGTCTTGGGCTAACTCCACAGGGAAAGCTCGGATCTGAAAATGGTGTGAGATACTGGCTTTCCAGACCCTGGGGAACATGAATATGTGTTTCTTTTTTATTTCTGAGCTCTGTGTCAAAAGTGAAGTTTTCCGGCTGAAATGAGCCGTAAGGCAAATTCTGAGATACTCCTTGTTCTAACTCCTCAGGGAAAGCTCGGACCTGAAAATGTTGTATGATTTTGGCTTTCCAGACCCTGGGAAACATGAAAATGTTTTGCTTTTTCATTTCTGAGCTCTGTGTCAAAAGTGAAGTTTTCTGGCCGAATTGAGTTCAATGGCAAATTCTGAGATACGTCTTGGGCTAACTCCACAGGGAAAGCTCGGATCTGAAAACGGTGTCAGATACTGGCTTTCCAGACCCTAGGGAACAGGAATATGTGTTTCCTTTTCAATTGTGAGCTCTGTGTCAAAAGTGAGGTTTTCTAGCTGAATAGACTCCTAAGGCAAATTCTGAGATACTCCTTGGGCTAATTCCGCCAGGAAAGCTCGGACCTGAATATGGTGTGAGATTTTGGATTTCCAGACCCTAGGGAGCATGAATATGAGTTTCCTTTTCATTTCTGAGCTCTGTGTCAAAAGTGAAGTTTTCTGGCTGAAATGAGTCCTAAGACAAATTCTGAGATATGCCTTGGTCTAACCCCTCAGGGAAAGCTCGGATCCGACAATGGTGTGAGATTTTGGCTTTCCAGACCCTGGGAAACATGAATATGTGTTTCTTTTTCATTTCTGAGCTCTGTGTCAAAAGTGAAGTTTTCTGGCTGAATTGAGTTCAATGGCAGGTTCTGAGATACGTCTTGGGCTAAATCCACAGGGAAAGCTCGGATCTTAAAATGGTGTGAGATATTGGCTTTCCAGACCCAAGGGAACAGGAATATCTGTTTCCTTTTCAATTGTGAGCTCTGTGTCAAAAGTGAGGTTTTCTAGCTGAATAGAGTCCTAAGGCAAATTCTGAGATACTCCTTGGGCTAACTCCGCCAGGAAAGCTCGGATCTGACAATGGTGTGAGATTTTGGCTTTCCAGACCCTGGGAAACATGAATATGTGTTTCTTTTTCATTTCTGAGCTCTATGTGAAAAGTGAGGTTTTCTGGCTGAATTGACGTCAATGGCAGATTCTGAGATACGTCTTGGACTAACTCCACAGGGAAAGCTCGGATCTGAAAATGGTGTGAGAATTTGGCTTTCCAGACCCTGGGAAACATGAATATGTGTTTCTTTTTCATTTCTGAGCTCTGTGTCAAAAGTGAAGTTTTCTGGCTGAATTCAGTCCTAAGGTAAATTCTGAGATACGTCTTGTCCTAACTCCACAGGGAAAGCTCGGATCTGAAAATGGGGTGAGATACTGGCTTTCCAGACCCTGGGGAATATGAATATGTGTTTCTTTTTTATTTCTGAGCTCTGTGTCAAAAGTGAAGTTTTCCGGCTGAAATGAGCCGTAAGGCAAATTCTGAGATACTCCTTGGTCTAACTCCTCAGGGAAAGCTCGGACCTGAAAATGTTGTATGATTTTGGCTTTCCAGACCCTGGGAAACATGAATATGTTTTGCTTTTTCATTTCTGAGCTCTGTGTCAAAAGTGAGGTTTTCTGGCTGAAATGAATCCTAAGGCAAATTCTGAGATACGTCTTGGGCTAACTTCTCAGGGAAAGCTCGGAACTGAAAAATGTGTGAGAATTCGGCTTTCCAGACCCTGGGGAACATGAATTTCTGTTTCATTTTCATTTCTGAGCTCTGTGTCAAAAGTGAAGTTTTCTGGCTGAATTGAGTCCTAAGACAAATTCTGAGATATGCCTTGGTCTAACTCCTCAGGGAAAGCTCGGATCTTAAAATGGTGTGAGATTTTGGCTTTCCAGACCCTAGTGAGCATGAATATGAGTTTCCTTTTCATTTCTGAGCTCTGTGTCAAAAGTGAAGTTTTCTGGCTGAAATGAGTCCTAAGACAAATTCTGAGATATGCCTTGGTCTAACCCCTCAGGGAAAGCTCGGATCCGACAATGGTGTGAGATTTTGGCTTTCCAGACCCTGGGAAACATGAATATGTGTTTCTTTTTCATTTCTGAGCTCTGTGTCAAAAGTGAAGTTTTCTGGCTGAATTGAGTTCAATGGCAGGTTCTGCGATATGTCTTGGGCTAACTCCACAGGGAAAACACGGAACTGAAAAGGGTGTGAGATTTTGCCTTTCCAGACCCTAGGGAACATGAATATGAGTTTCCTTTTCATTTCTGAGCTCTGTGTCAAAAGTGAAGTTTTCTGGCTGAAATGAGTCCTAAGACAAATTCTGAGATATGCCTTGGTCTAACCCCTCAGGGAAAGCTCGGATCTGACAATGGTGTGAGATTTTGGCTTTCCAGGCCCTGGGAAACATGAATATGTGTTTCTTTTTCATTTCTTTTTTTTTTTTTCTCAAAAAAGTTTTATTAGTACAAACTTACATAAGTGGTAACAAAATATTAAATCCAAAGTACAAACATTTTTATTTCCCCCCCCCCAGACCCACCCCCTTCCCTCCCCACCTCCCCCCCCCCGGACTTCCCAGAGATAATACAGGGCATAATAATAAGTTTAAATTGTTAATAAAAAGAAAAAGGAAAAAGGAAAAAAAGAACACTATTTTTAAAAAAACTTCAACTCCATACTATACAGTACTAATATATCGCATTTGTATACAATAGTAAAGATACAAAAAAGAGAGAGAAAAAAAAGAAAGAGAATAAAAAAAAGAAAGAAAGAAAGAGAAAACTCTTTAACACTACAAACAAACAAACCTCCTACCTCCTCCCTTCAGTCCTTTATCTTATACAAGGTAAGTGTTACATAAGTAATAACTAAATATAAAATACACAAATCTTAAACTAATATTATTGACATTAGAAATAACCTCTAAGATAAAACTTAACTAAATGTTACATAAGTAATCATCAAATATTAAATTTCATCATGATATTAATAAGATAATATTATTCTAAATTAATTCGCTAACTTCAATAAACAAAAAAAGAAAATAAAAGAAGAATAAACAATAAACAAATCTTCAACAAACTATATATATCTAATATTATCAACATTAAAAATAACCTCAAAATTATATAAAACTTAACTAAATATTGCATAAGTAATCATTAGATAGGGAAAAGATAAAATACAATCATATTAGTCTCTATCCATCCAATATATTTCAACATCACATTGTTTTGTATCTTGATAGTTCATCTTTTAATAGTTCAATAAATTCAAATTTGTCAAGTCGTCTCCCGTCTGCTCCCAAACCTCCATCTCCTCTTCCCCAGCTATCTGATTCAGGCACTCCTTTTGGATTTTTGAGTCTATTTCTTTTTGATCCATCGAAGGTGGCTTCCCCTCCTCCTCCTCTTTTATTTTCATACACCCTTCTTCTGGAATCTTGGATATATCAGCCTTTAGAACATTGACATAAAATTCAGTAGCTTTTTTTATCGTGTTGAGCCGGTATCTTTTTCCAGAAAATTTCACTGTTACTCCAACTGGTGCTTCCCATTTATATTGTAAATTTAATCTCTTAAATTCATCAATCAAAAAAGTATAGCTTTTCCTGGCTTTAAGCATTTTAGAGGGGATTTCTTTCCAAATCTTTAGTTCCTGACCATTCACCATAAGATTATTGTTAAACGTTGCTTGTATAATTCTGTTCCGTAGAGCTCTTGTGGTAAAATATATGACAATATCCCTTGGTAGATGCTTTTGTTTGGCGTACCACGAGTTGATTCTGTATGTTTTGTCGATTTGTGTAGCCAATTCCGCTTTAGAAATTCCAGACACCTGATCCAATATGTCAACCATCCTGCCTTTTAAATTTTCATATAATCCTTCTTTCAAACCTCTAATCCTTATAGCAACTTCCATAGATCTGAACTGAGTCATTAAGACCTCTTTTTCAAAATTTGCAATGTCATTTTGGATTTTATCTATGTAATTCACCGAAGTTGCCAAAGCTTGTTTATTTGTTTCAATACGTTCTGCCAAAACTTCAATATTTGTTGCTAAGCCTTTGCAAACCTCTAACACATCAAATCTTAGTTGTTGATTCATATTCTTCAAAGCAGCCTGCATCTTATGGTCTATCTCACTTATTTTCTGGTTAAATTCCAAAGTAAGTTCATGTTTCATAATCTTTAAATTATTTAATAAATTTTCAGGTGTCAAAAGCTGTGGAGGTGTTAGCTCAGTGTTAAGTTGCATTTTAGAAATATATCCAGATGAATAGTCATTTCTTTTAGTCAAAACAGTCTTTCCAAACTTTGAAGCCATTGGTGTTTCAAAAGAGTACAAAAAAGAAAGAAAGCCAGTTGCCTGATTAAAGTTCTTTCCAGTTTAAAAATCAGATAGTCTTTTATTATTGAAAATATTTCTATTATAACTTTAATCCAGAGTTAGGAGACAGAGAAAGAAAAAACCATTTTTCCAAGTTAAAAGTTTCCATAAGAGAGAGAGAAAGAAAAAAAAAAAGCCTCTGGGGAAACGAAAGTCACTTTCACTTCTCAATCGCCATATTGTTACTCTGTTTCCTTTGTTCCCTTGCCGAAGTGAAAGCTTACCCAGGAGTTGAAAAAAAAAGGAAAAAAAGAGGTTTCAGTACTTGCCCATCTCACGCCTGTTTCTCTCTGTCTGCTTCTATAGTTTAAATGTAGTTATAAATCCCATTTTTGAAGCAGCAGCTGGTCACTCCATCTAGCTCTGCAAAAGGCAGAGGTTTCCGGATCTTCGGAGCTGGAGACAGGCTGCATGGGGAGCTCTCCCTTCGCGCCCTGCCAGATGGCTCCTAAGGCGCTGGGGGGGCTCTACCCCTCCTGTCAGGCTCTCATCTCTCCCCTTTGCCCGGGGAAGAGATTTTAAAGCCGCCAGACAGCTGTTCTGGCGGCTTTTAACAAAGATCGGAAAGGCATCCAACGAGGGATGTCTGCGATGAAGCGCTCCAAAACCGGAAGCTTTCTTTTTCATTTCTGAGCTGTATGTCAAAAGTGAGGTTTTCTGGCTGAATTGAGTTCAATGGCAAATTCGGAGATACATCTTGGGCTAACTCCACAGGGAAAGCTCGGATCTCAAAATGGTGTGAGAATTTGGCTTTCCAGACCCTGGGAATATGAATATGTGTTTCCTTTTCATTTCTGAGCTCTGTGTCAAAAGTGAAGTTTTCTGGCTGAATTCAGTCCTAAGGTAAATTCTGAGATACGTCTTGTCCTAACTCCACAGGGAAAGCTCGGATCTGAAAATGGGATGAGAATTCGGCTTTCCAGACTCCAGGGAATATGAATATGTGTTTCCTTTTCATTTCTGAGCTCTGTGTCAAAAGTGAAGTGTTCTGGCTGAAATGAGTCGTAAGGCAAATTCGGAGATACATCTTGGGCTAACTCCACAGGGAAAACTCAGATTTGTAAATGGTGTGAGATTTTGGCTTTCCAGACCCTGGGGAACATGAATATGTGTTTCTTTTTCATTTCTGAGCTCTATGTCAAAAGTGAGGTTTTCTGGCTGAATTGAGGTCAATGGCAGATTCTGAGATACGTCTTGGGCTAACTCCACAGGGAAAGCTCGGATCTGAAAATGGTGTGAGATACTGGCTTTCCAGACCCTGGGGAACATGAATATGTGTTTCTTTTTTATTTCTGAGCTCTGTGTCAAAAGTGAAGTTTTCCGGCTGAAATGAGCCGTAAGGCAAATTCTGAGATACTCCTTGTTCTAACTCCTCAGGGAAAGCTCGGACCTGAAAATGTTGTATGATTTTGGCTTTCCAGACCCTGGGAAACATGAAAATGTTTTGCTTTTTCATTTCTGAGCTCTGTGTCAAAAGTGAAGTTTTCTGGCTGAATTGGGTTCAATGGCAAATTCTGAGATACGTCTTGGGCTAACTCCACAGGGAAAGCTCGGATCTGAAAACGGTGTCAGATACTGGCTTTCCAGACCCTAGGGAACAGGAATATGTGTTTCCTTTTCAATTGTGAGCTCTGTGTCAAAAGTGAGGTTTTCTAGCTGAATAGACTCCTAAGGCAAATTCTGAGATACTCCTTGGTCTAACTCCTCAGGGAAAGCTCGGACCTGAAAATGTTGTATGATTTTGGCTTTCCAGACCCTGGGAAACATGAATATGTGTTTCTTTTTCATTTCTGAGCTCTGTGTCTAAAGTGAGGTTTTCTGGCTGAATTGAGGTCAATGGCAGATTCTGAGATACGTCTTGGGCTAACTCCACAGGGAAAGGTCGGATCTGAAAATGGGGTGAGAATTCGGCTTTCCAGACTCCAGGGAATATGAATATGTGTTTCTTTTTCATTTCTGAGCTCTATGTCAAAAGTGAGGTTTTCTAGCTGAATAGAGTCCTAAGGCAAATTCTGAGATACTCCTTGGTCTAACTCCTCAGGGAAAGCTCGGACCTGAAAATGTTGTATGATTTTGGCTTTCCAGACCCTGGGAAACATGAATATGTGTTTCTTTTTCATTTCTGAGCTCTGTGTCTAAAGTGAGGTTTTCTGGCTGAATTGAGGTCAATGGCAGATTCTGAGATACGTCTTGGGCTAACTCCACAGGTAAAGCTCGGATCTGAAAATGGTGTAAGATACTGGCTTTCCAGACCCTGGGGAATATGAATATGTGTTTCTTTTTTATTTCTGAGCTGTGTGTCAAAAGTGAAGTTTTCCGGCTGAAATGAGCCGTAAGGCAAATTCTGAGATACTCCTTGGTCTAACTCCTCAGGGAAAGCTCGGACCTGAAAATGTTGTATGATTTTGGCTTTCCAGACCCTGGGAAACATGAATATGTTTTGCTTTTTCATTTCTGAGCTCTGTGTCAAAAGTGAGGTTTTCTGGCTGAAATGAATCCTAAGGCAAATTCTGAGTTAAGTCTTGGGCTAACTTCTCAGGGAAAGCTCGGAACTGAAAATGGTGTGAGATACTGGCTTTCCAGACCCTAGGGAACAGGAATATGTGTTTCCTTTTCAATTGTGAGCTCTGTGTCAAAAGTGAGGTTTTCTAGCTGAATAGAGTCCTAAGGCAAATTCTGAGATACTCCTTGGGCTAACTCCGCAAGGAAAGCTCGGACCTGAAAATGGTGTATGATTTTGGCTTTCCAGACCCTGGGAAACATGAATATGTGTTTCTTTTTCATTTCTGAGCTCTGTGTCTAAAGTGAGGTTTTTTGGCTGAAATGAATCCTAAGGCAAATTCTGAGATACGTCTTGGGCTAACTTCTCAGGGAAAGCTCGGAACTGAAAATGGTGTGAGAATTCAGCTTTCCAGACCCTGGGGAAAATGAATATCTGTTTCATTTTCATTTTTGAGCTCTGTGTCAAAAGTGAAGTTTTCTGGCTGAATTGAGTTCAATGGCAAATTCTGAGATACGTCTTGGGCTAACTCCACAGGGAAAGCTCGGATCTGAAAATGGTGTGAGATACTGGCTTTCCAGACCCTAGGGAAGATGAATATGTGTTTCCTTTTCAATTGTGAGCTCTGTGTCAAAAGTGAGGTTTTCTAGTTGAAATAAGCCTTAAGGAAATTCTGAGATACTCCTTGGTCTAACTCGTCAAGGAAAGCTCGGAACTGAATATGGTGTGAGATTTTGGCTTTCCAGACCCTAGGGAACATGAATATGTGTTTCCTTTTCATTTGTGAGCTCTGTGTCAAAAGTGAAGTTTTCCGGCTGAAATGAGCCCTAAGGCAAATTATGAAGTATGGCTTGGGCTAACTCCTCAGGGAAAGCTCGGATCTGAAAATGGTGTGAGAATTCAGCTTTCCCACCCTGGGGAACATGAATATGAGTTTCCTTTTCATTTCTGAGCTCTGTGTCAAAAGTGAAGTTTTCTGGCTGAAATGAGTCCTAAGACAAATTCTGAGATATGGCTTGGTCTAACCCCTCAGGGAAAGCTCGGATCTGACAATGGTGTGAGATTTTGGCTTTCCAGGCCCTGGGAAACATGAATATGTGTTTCTTTTTCATTTCTGAGCTGTATGTCAAAAGTGAGGTTTTCTGGCTGAATTGAGTTCAATGGCAAATTCTGAGATACGTCTTGGGCTAACTCCACAGGGAAAGCTCGGATCTGAAAATGGTGTGAGAATTTGGCTTTCCAGACCCTGGGAATATGAATATGTGTTTTCTTTTCATTTCTGAGCTCTGTGTCAAAAGTGAAGTTTTCCGGCTGAAATGAGCCGTAAGGCAAATTCTGAGATACTCCTTGTTCTAACTCCTCAGGGAAAGCTCGGACCTGAAAATGTTGTATGATTTTGGCTTTCCAGACCCTGGGAAACATGAAAATGTTTTGCTTTTTCATTTCTGAGCTCTGTGTCAAAAGTGAAGTTTTCTGGCTGAATTGAGTTCAATGGCAAATTCTGAGATACGTCTTGGGCTAACTCCACAGGGAAAGCTCGGATCTGAAAACGGTGTCAGATACTGGCTTTCCAGACCCTAGGGAACAGGAATATGTGTTTCCTTTTCAATTGTGAGCTCTGTGTCAAAAGTGAGGTTTTCTAGCTGAATAGACTCCTAAGGCAAATTCTGAGATACTCCTTGGGCTAATTCCGCCAGGAAAGCTCGGACCTGAATATGGTGTGAGATTTTGGCTTTCCAGACCCTAGGGAGCATGAATATGAGTTTCCTTTTCATTTCTGAGCTCTGTGTCAAAAGTGAAGTTTTCTGGCTGAAATGAGTCCTAAGACAAATTCTGAGATATGCCTTGGTCTAACCCCTCAGGGAAAGCTCGGATCCGACAATGGTGTGAGATTTTGGCTTTCCAGACCCTGGGAAACATGAATATGTGTTTCTTTTTCATTTCTGAGCTCTGTGTCAAAAGTGAAGTTTTCTGGCTGAATTGAGTTCAATGGCAGGTTCTGAGATACGTCTTGGGCTAAATCCACAGGGAAAGCTCGGATCTTAAAATGGTGTGAGATATTGGCTTTCCAGACCCAAGGGAACAGGAATATCTGTTTCCTTTTCAATTGTGAGCTCTGTGTCAAAAGTGAGGTTTTCTAGCTGAATAGAGTCCTAAGGCAAATTCTGAGATACTCCTTGGGCTAACTCCGCCAGGAAAGCTCGGATCTGACAATGGTGTGAGATTTTGGCTTTCCAGACCCTGGGAAACATGAATATGTGTTTCTTTTTCATTTCTGAGCTCTATGTGAAAAGTGAGGTTTTCTGGCTGAATTGACGTCAATGGCAGATTCTGAGATACGTCTTGGACTAACTCCACAGGGAAAGCTCGGATCTGAAAATGGTGTGAGAATTTGGCTTTCCAGACCCTGGGAAACATGAATATGTGTTTCTTTTTCATTTCTGAGCTCTGTGTCAAAAGTGAAGTTTTCTGGCTGAATTCAGTCCTAAGGTAAATTCTGAGATACGTCTTGTCCTAACTCCACAGGGAAAGCTCGGATCTGAAAATGGGGTGAGATACTGGCTTTCCAGACCCTGGGGAATATGAATATGTGTTTCTTTTTTATTTCTGAGCTCTGTGTCAAAAGTGAAGTTTTCCGGCTGAAATGAGCCGTAAGGCAAATTCTGAGATACTCCTTGGTCTAACTCCTCAGGGAAAGCTCGGACCTGAAAATGTTGTATGATTTTGGCTTTCCAGACCCTGGGAAACATGAATATGTTTTGCTTTTTCATTTCTGAGCTCTGTGTCAAAAGTGAGGTTTTCTGGCTGAAATGAATCATAAGGCAAATTCTGAGATACGTCTTGGGCTAACTTCTCAGGGAAAGCTCGGAACTGAAAAATGTGTGAGAATTCGGCTTTCCAGACCCTGGGGAACATGAATTTCTGTTTCATTTTCATTTCTGAGCTCTGTGTCAAAAGTGAAGTTTTCTGGCTGAATTGAGTCCTAAGACAAATTCTTAGATATGCCTTGGTCTAACTCCTCAGGGAAAGCTCGGATCTTAAAATGGTGTGAGATTTTGGCTTTCCAGACCCTGGGAAACATGAATATGTGTTTCTTTTTCATTTCTGAGCTCTGTGTCAAAAGTGAAGTTTTCTGGCTGAATTGAGTTCAATGGCAAATTCTGAGATACGTCTTGGGCTAACTCCACAGGGAAAGCTCGGACCTGAAAATGGTGTATGATTTTGGCTTTCCAGACCCTGGGAAACATGAATATGTGTTTCTTTTTCATTTCTGAGCTCTGTGTCTAAAGTGAGGTTTTCTGGCTGAAATGAATACTAAGGCAAATTCTGAGATACGTCTTGGACTAACTCCACAGGGAAAGCTCGGGTCTGAAAATGGTGTGAGAATTCGGCTTTCCAGACCCTGGGGAACATGAATATCTGTTTCATTTTCATTTCTGAGCTCTGTGTCAAAAGTGAAGTTTTCTGGCTGAATTGAGTTCAATGGCAAATTCTGAGATACGTCTTGTCCTAACTCCACAGGGAAAGCTCGGATCTGAAAATGGGGTGAGAATTCGGCTTTCCAGACTCCAGGGAATATGAATATGTGTTTCCTTTTCATTTCTGAGCTCTGTGTCAAAAGTGAAGTGTTCTGGCTGAAATGAGTCGTAAGGCAAATTCTGAGATACGTCTTGGGCTAACTCCACAGGGAAAGCTCGGATCTGAAAATGGTGTGAGATACTGGCTTTCCAGACCCTATGGAACATGAATATGTGTTTCCTTTTCATTTGTGAGCTCTGTGTCAAAAGTGAAGTTTTCCCGCTGAAATGAGCCCTAAGGCAAATTATGAAGTACGCCTTGGTCTAACCCCTCAGGGAAAGCTCGGATCTGACAATGGTGTGAGATTTTGGCTTTCCAGACCCTGGGAAACATGAATATGTGTTTCTTTTTCATTTCTGAGCTCTATGTGAAAAGTGAGGTTTTCTGGCTGAATTGACGTCAATGGCAGATTCTGAGATACGTCTTGGACTAACTCCACAGGGAAAGCTCGGATCTGAAAATGGTGTGAGAATTTGGCTTTCCAGACCCTGGGAAACATGAATATGTGTTTCTTTTTCATTTCTGAGCTCTGTGTCAAAAGTGAAGTTTTCTGGCTGAATTCAGTCCTAGGGTAAATTCTGTGATACGTCTTGTCCTAACTCCACAGGGAAAGCTCGGATCTGAAAATGGGGTGAGAATTCGGCTTTCCAGACTCCAGGGAATATGAATATGTGTTTCCTTTTCATTTCTGAGCTCTGTGTCAAAAGTGAAGTTTTCTGGCTGAATTGAGTTCAATGGCAAATTCTGAGATAGGTCTTGGGCTAACTCCACAGGGAAAGGTCGGATCTGAAAATGGGGTGAGAATTCGGCTTTCCAGACTCCAGGGAATATGAATATGTGTTTCCTTTTCATTTTTGAGCTCTGTGTCAAAAGTGAAGTGTTCTGGCTGAAATGAGTCGTAAGGCAAATTCGGAGATACATCTTGGGCTAACTCCACAGGGAAAACTCAGATTTGTAAATGGTGTGAGATTTTGGCTTTCCAGACCCTAGGGAACATGAATATGTGTTTCTTTTTCATTTCTGAGCTCTATGTCAAAAGTGAGGTTTTCTGGCTGAATTGAGGTCAATGGCAGATTCTGAGATACGTCTTGTCCTAACTCCACAGGGAAAGCTCGGATCTGAAAATGGGGTGAGAATTCGGCTTTCCAGACTCCAGGGAATATGAATATGTGTTTCTTTTTCATTTCTGAGCTCTGTGTCAAAAGTGAAGTTTTCTGGCTGAATTCAGTCCTAAGGTAAATTCTGAGATACGTCTTGTCCTAACTCCACAGGGAAAGCTCGGATCTGAAAATGGGGTGAGAATTCGGCTTTCCAGACTCCAGGGAATATGAATATGTGTTTCCTTTTCATTTCTGAGCTCTGTGTCAAAAGTGAAGTGTTCTGGCTGAAATGAGTCGTAAGGCAAATTCTGAGATACGTCTTGGGCTAACTCCACAGGGAAAGCTCGGATCTGACAATGGTGTGAGATTTTGGCTTTCCAGACCCTGGGAAACATGAATATGTGTTTCTTTTTCATTTCTGAGCTCTATGTGAAAAGTGAGGTTTTCTGGCTGAATTGACGTCAATGGCAGATTCTGAGATACGTCTTGGACTAACTCCACAGGGAAAGCTCGGATCTGAAAATGGTGTGAGAATTTGGCTTTCCAGACCCTGGGAAACATGAATATGTGTTTCTTTTTCATTTCTGAGCTCTGTGTCAAAAGTGAAGTTTTCTGGCTGAATTCAGTCCTAGGGTAAATTCTGTGATACGTCTTGTCCTAACTCCACAGGGAAAGCTCGGATCTGAAAATGGGGTGAGAATTCGGCTTTCCAGACTCCAGGGAATATGAATATGTGTTTCCTTTTCATTTCTGAGCTCTGTGTCAAAAGTGAAGTTTTCTGGCTGAATTGAGTTCAATGGCAAATTCTGAGATAGGTCTTGGGCTAACTCCACAGGGAAAGGTCGGATCTGAAAATGGGGTGAGAATTCGGCTTTCCAGACTCCAGGGAATATGAATATGTGTTTCCTTTTCATTTTTGAGCTCTGTGTCAAAAGTGAAGTGTTCTGGCTGAAATGAGTCGTAAGGCAAATTCGGAGATACATCTTGGGCTAACTCCACAGGGAAAACTCAGATTTGTAAATGGTGTGAGATTTTGGCTTTCCAGACCCTAGGGAACATGAATATGTGTTTCTTTTTCATTTCTGAGCTCTATGTCAAAAGTGAGGTTTTCTGGCTGAATTGAGGTCAATGGCAGAATTCTGAGATACGTCTTGGGCTAACTCCACAGGGAAAGCTCGGATCTGAAAATGGTGTGAGATACTGGCTTTCCAGACCCTGGGGAATATGAATATGTGTTTCTTTTTTATTTCTGAGCTGTGTGTCAAAAGTGAAGTTTTCCGGCTGAAATGAGTTTTAAGGCAAATTCTGAGATACTCCTTGGTCTAACTCCTCAGGGAAAGCTCGGACCTGAAAATGTTGTATAATTTTGGCTTTCCAGACCCTGGGAAACATGAATATGTTTTGCTTTTTCATTTCTGAGCTCTGTGTCAAAAGTGAGGTTTCTGGCTGAAATGAATCCTAAGGCAAATTCTGAGATACGTCTTGGGCTAACTTCTCAGGGAAAGCTCGGAACTGAAAATAGTGTGAGTATTCGGCTTTTCCGGACCCTGGGGAACATGAATATCTGTTTCATTTTCATTTCTGAGCTCTGTGTCAAAAGTGAAGTTTTCTGGCTGAATTGAGTTCAATGGCAAATTCTGAGATACGTCTTGGCTAACTCCACAGGGAAAGCTCGGTCTGAAAATGGTGTGAGAATTCGGCTTTCCAGACCCTGGGGAACATGAATATCTGTTTCATTTTCATTTCTGAGCTCTGTGTCAAAGTGAAGTTTTCTGGCTGAATTGAGTTCAATGGCAAATTCTGAGATACGGTCTTGTCCTAACTCCACAGGGAAAGCTCGGATCTGAAAATGGGGGTGGAATTCGGCTTTCCAGACTCCAGGGATATGAATATGTGTTTCCTTTTCATTTCTGAGCTCTGTGTCAAAAGTGAAGTGTTCTGGCTGAAATGAGTCGTAAGGCAAATTCTGAGATACGTCTTGGACTAACTCCACAGGGAAAGCTCGGATCTGAAAATGGTGTGAGAATTTGGCTTTCCAGACCCTGGGAAACATGAATATGTGTTTCTTTTTCATTTCTGAGCTCTGTGTCAAAAGTGAAGTTTTCTGGCTGAATTCAGTCCTAGGGTAATTCTGAGATACGTCTTGTCCTAACTCCACAGGGAAAGCTCGGATCTGAAAATGGGGTGAGAATTCGGCTTTCCAGACTCCAGGGAATATGAATATGTGTTTCCTTTTCATTTCTGAGCTCTGTGTCAAAAGTGAAGTGTTCTGGCTGAAATGAGTCGTAAGGCAAATTCGGAGATACGTCTTGGGCTAACTTCTCAGGGAAAGCTCGGAACTGAAAATAGTGTGAGAATTCGGCTTTCCGGACCCTGGGGAACATGAATATGTTTTGCTTTTTCATTTCTGAGCTCTGTGTCAAAAGTGAGGTTTTCTGGCTGAAATGAATCCTAAGCCAAATTCTGAGATACGTCTTGGGCTAACTTCTCAGGGAAAGCTCGGAACTGAAAATAGTGTGAGAATTCGGCTTTCCGGACCCTGGGGAACATGAATATCTGTTTCATTTTCATTTCTGAGCTCTGTGTCAAAAGTGAGTTTTCTGGCTGAATTGAGTTCAATGGCAAATTCTGAGATACGTCTTGGGCTAACTCCACAGGGAAGCTCGGATCTGAAAATGGTGTGAGATACTGGCTTTCCAGACCCTAGGGAACAGGAATATGTGTTTCCTTTTCAATTGGTGAGCTCTGTGTCAAAAGTGAGGTTTCTAGCTGAATAGAGTCCTAAGGCAAATTCTGAGATCTCCTTGGGCTAACTCCGAAGGAAAGCTCGTACCTGAAAATGGTGTATGATTTTGGCTTTCCAGACCCTGGGAAACATGAATATGTGTTTCTTTTTCATTTCTGAGCTCTGTGTCTAAAGTGAGGTTTTTTGGCTGAAATGAATCCTAAGGCAAATTCTGAGATACGTCTTGGGCTAACTTCTCAGGGAAAGCTCGGAACTGAAAATGGTGTGAGAATTCAGCTTTCCAGACCCTGGGGAAAATGAATATCTGTTTCATTTTCATTTCTGAGCTCTGTGTCAAAAGTGAAGTTTTCTGGCTGAATTGAGTTCAATGGCAAATTCTGAGATACGTCTTGGGCTAACTCCCCAGGGAAAGCTCGGATCTGAATATGGTGTGAGATACTGGCTTTCCAGACCCTATGGAAGATGAATATGAGTTTCCTTTTCATTTCTGAGCTCTGTGTCAAAAGTGAAGTTTTCTGGCTGAAATGAGTCCTAAGACAAATTCTGAGATATGCCTTGGTCTAACCCCTCAGGGAAAGCTCGGATCTGACAATGGTGTGAGATTTGGCTTTCCAGACCCTGGGAAACATGAATATGTGTTTCTTTTCATTTCTGAGCTGTATGTCAAAAGTGAGGTTTTCTGGCTGAATTGACGTCAATGGCAGATTCTGAGATACGTCTTGGACTAACTCCACAGGGAAAGCTCGGATCTGAAAATGGTGTGAGATACCTGGCTTTCCAGACCCTAGGGAACATGAATATGTGTTTCCTTTTCATTTCTGATCTCTGTATCAAAAGTGAAGTTTTCTGGCTGAAATGAGTCCAAAGCCAATTCTGAGATACGTCTTGGGCTAACTCCTCAGGGAAAGCTCGGATCTGAAAATGGTTTGAGATTTTGGCATTTCCAGACCCTAGGGAACATGGATATGTGTTTCCTTTTCAATTGTGAGCTCTGTGTCAAAAGTGAGGTTTTCTAGTTGAAATAAGCCTTAAGGAAATTCTGAGATACGCCTTGGTCTAACTCGTCAAGGAAAGCTCGGATCTGAATATGGTGTGAGATTTTGGCTTTCCGGACCCTGGGGAACATGAATATGTGTTTCTTTTTCATTTCTGAGCTCTTTGTCAAAAGTGAAGTTTTCTGGCTGAATTGAGGTCAATGGCAGATTCTGAGATACGACTTGGGCTAACTCCACAGGGAAAGCACGGAACTGAAAAGGGTGTGAGATTTTGCCTTTCCAGACCCCTAGGGAACATGAATATGAGTTTCCTTTTCATTTCTGAGCTCTGTGTCAAAAGTGAAGTTTTCTGGCTGAAATGAGTCCTAAGACAAATTCTGAGATATGCCTTGGTCTAACCCCTCAGGGAAAGCTCGATCTCACAATGGTGTGAGATTTTGGCTTTCCAGACCCTGGGAAACATGAATATGTGTTTCTTTTTCATTTCTGAGCTGTATGTCAAAACTGAAGTTTTCTGGCTGATTGAATTCAATGGCAGATTCTGAGATACGTCTTGGGCTAACTCCACAGGGAAAGCTCGGATCTGAAAATGATGTGAGATTTTGGCTTTCCTAGACACTGGAAAACATGATATGTGTATCCTTTTCATTTCTGAGCTCTGTGTCAAAAGTGAAGTTTTCTGGCTGAAATGAGCCCTAAGGCAAATTATGATGTACGCCTTGGGCTAACTCCTCAGGGAAAGCTCGGATCTCAAAATGCTGTGAGAATTCGGCTTTGCAGACCCAAGGGAACAGGAATATGTGTTTCTTTTTCATTTCTGAGCTCTGTGTCAAAAGTGAGGTTTTCTGGCTGAAATGAGTCCTAAGACAAATTCTGAGATATGCCTTGGTCTAACTCCTCAGGGAAAGCTCGGATCTTAAAATGGTGTGAGATTTGGCTTTCCAGACCCTGGGAAACATGAATATGTGTTTCTTTTTCATTCTGAGCTCTGTGTCAAAAGTGAGGTTTTCTGGCTGAATTGAGTCCTAAGGCGATTCTGAGATAGTACTTGGGCTAACTTCTCAGGAAAGCTCGGAACTGAAAATGGTGTGAGAATTCGGCTTTCCAGACCCTGGGGAACATGAATATCTCTTTTCATTTTCATTTCTGAGCTCTGTGTCAAAAGTGAAGTTTTCTGGCTGAATTGAGGTCAATGGCAGATTCTGAGATACGACTTGGGCTAACTCCACAGGGAAAGCTGGGAACTGAAAAGGGTGTGAGATTTTGCCTTTCCAGACCCTAGGGAACATGAATATGTGTTTCCTTTTCATTTCTGAGCTCTGTGTCAAAAGTGAAGTTTTCTGGCTGAATTAAGTTCAATGGCAAATTCTGAGATACGTCTTGGGCTAACTCCTCAGGGAAAGCTCGGATCTGAAAATGGTGTGAGAATTCAGCTTTCCGGACCCTGGGGAACATGAATATGTGTTTCTTTTCATTTCTGAGCTCTTTGTCAAAGTGAAGTTTTCTGGCTGAATTGAGGTCAATGGCAGATTCTGAGATACGACTTGGGCTAACTCACAGGGAAAGCACGGAACTGAAAAGGGTGTGAGATTTTGCCTTTCCAGACCCTAGGGAGCATGGAATATGAGTTTCCTTTTCATTTCTGAGCTCTGTGTCAAAAGTGAAGTTTTCTCGCTGAAATGAGTCCTAAGACAAATTCTGAGATATGCCTTGGTCTAACCCCTCAGGGAAAGCTCGGATCTGACAATGTTGTGAGATTTGGCTTTCCAGACCCTGGAAACATGAATATGTGTTTCCTTTTCATTTTTGAGCTCTGTGTCAAAAGTGAGGTTTTCGGGCTGAATTCAGTCCTAAGGTAAATTCCTGAGATACGTCTTGGGCTAACTCCACAGGGAAAGCTCGATCTGATAATGGTGTGAGAATTCGGCTTTCGGACCCTGGGGAACATGAATATGTGTTTCTTTTTCATTTCTGAGCTCTTTGTCAAAAGTGAAGTTTTCTGGCTGAATTGAGGTCAATGGCAGATTCTGAGATACGACTTGGCTAACTCCACAGGGAAAGCTCGGAAGTGAAAAGGGTGTGAGATTTATGCCTTTCCAGACCCTAGGGAACATGGATATGTGTTTCCTTTTCATTTCTGAGCTATATGTCAAAACTGAAGTTTTCTGGCTGAATTGAATTCAATGGCAGATTCTGAGATACGTCTTGGGCTAACTCACAGGGAAAGCTCGGATCTGAAAATGGGGTGAGAATTCGGCTTTCCAGACTCCAGGGAATATGAATATGTGTTTCTTTTTCATTTCTGAGCTCTATGTCAAAAGTGAGGTTTTCTGGCTGAATTGAGGTCAATGGCAGATTCTGATATACGTCTTGGGCTAACTCCACAGGGAAAGCTCGGATCTGAAAATGGTGTGAGATACTGGCTTTCCAGACCCTGGGGAACATGAATATGTGTTTCTTTTTTATTTCTGAGCTCTGTGTCAAAAGTGAAGTTTTCCGGCTGAAATGAGCCGTAAGGCAAATTCTGAGATACTACTTGGTCTAACTCCTCAGGGAAAGCTCGGACCTGAAAATGTTGTATGATTTTGGCTTTCCAGACCCTGGGAAACATGAATATCTGTTTCATTTTCATTTCTGAGCTCTGTGTCAAAAGTGAAGTTTTCTGGCTGAATTGAGTTCAATGGCAAATTCTGAGATATGTCTTGGGCTAACTCCACAGGGAAAGCTCGGATCTGAAAACGGTGTGAGATACTGGCTTTCCAGACCCTAGGGAACAGGAATATGTGTTACCTTTTCAATTGTGAGCTCTGTGTCAAAAGTGAGGTTTTCTAGCTGAATAGAGTCCTAAGGCAAATTCTGAGATACTCCTTGGGCTAACTCCGCCAGGAAAGCTCGGACCTGAATATGGTGTGAGATTTTGGCTTTCCAGACCCTAGGGAACATGAATATGTGTTTCCTTTTCATTTGTGAGCTCTGTGTCAAAAGTGAAGTTTTCCGGCTGAAATGAGCCCTAAGGCAAATTATGAAGTACGCCTTGGGCTAACTCCTCAGGGAAAGCTCGGATCTGAAAATGGTGTGAGAATTCGGCTTTCCGGACCCTGAGGAACATGAATATGTGTTTCTTTTTCATTTCTGAGCTCTTTGTCAAAAGTGAAGTTTTCTGGCTGAATTGAGGTCAATGGCAGATTCTGAGATACGACTTGGGCTAACTCTACAGGGAAAGCTCGGAACTGAAAAGGGTGTGAGATTTTGCCTTTCCAGACCCTAGGATGCATGAATATGAGTTTCCTTTTCATTTCTGAGCTCTGTGTCAAAAGTGAAGTTTTCTGGCTGAAATGAGTCCTAAGACAAATTCTGAGATATGCCCTTGGTCTAACCCCTCAGGGAAAGCTCGTATCTGAATATGGTGTGAGATACTGGCTTTCCACACCCTGGGAAACATGAATATGTGTTTCTTTTTCATTTCTGAGCTCTGAGTCAAAAGTGAAGTTTTCTGGCTGAATTCAGTCCTAAGGTAAATTCTGAGATACGTCTTGTCCTAACTCCACAGGGAAAGCTCGGATCTGAAAATGGGGTGAGAATTCGGCTTTCCAGACTCCAGGGAATATGAATATGTGTTTCCTTTTCATTTCTGATCTCTGTGTCAAAAGTGAAGTTTTCTGGCTGAATTGAGTTCAATGGCAAATTCTGAGATACGTCTTGGGCTAACTCCACAGGGAAAGCTCGGATCTGAAAATGGTTTGAGATACTGGCTTTCCAGACCCTAGGGAACAGGAATATGTGTTTCCTTTTCATTTCTGAGCTCTGTGTCAAAAGTGAAGTGTTCTGGCTGAAATGAGTCGTAAGGCAAATTCGGAGATACATCTTGGGCTACCTCCACAGGGAAAACTCAGATTTGTAAATGGTGTGAGATTTTGGCTTTCCAGACCCTGGGGAACATGAATATGTGTTTCTTTTTCATTTCTGAGCACTATGTCAAAAGTGAGGTTTTCTGGCTGAATTGAGGTCAATGGCAGATTCTGAGATACGTCTTGGGCTAACTCCACAGGGAAAGCTCGGATCTGAAAATCGTGTGAGATACTGGCTTTCCAGACCCTGGGGAATATGAATATGTGTTTCTTTTTTATTTCTGAGCTCTGTGTCAAAAGTGAAGTTTTCCGGCTGAAATGAGCCGTAAGGCAAATTCTGAGATACTCCTTGGTCTAACTCCTCAGGGAAAGCTCGGACCTGAAAATGTTGTATGATTTTGGCTTTCCAGACCCTGGGAAACATGAATATGTTTTGCTTTTTCATTTCTGAGCTCTGTGTCAAAAGTGAGGTTTTCTGGCTGAAATGAATCCTAAGGCAAATTCTGAGATACGTCTTGGGCTAACTTCTCTGGGAAAGCTCGAAACTGAAAATGGTGTGAGAATTCGGCTTTCCGGACCCTGGGGAACATGAATATCTGTTTCATTTTCATTTCTGAGCTCTGTATCAAAAGTGAAGTTTTCTGGCTGAAATGAGTCCTAAGCCAATTCTGAGATACGTCTTGGGCTAACTCCTCAGGGAAAGCTCGGATCTGAAAATGGTTTGAGATTTTGGCTTTCCAGACCCTAGGGAACATGGATATGTGTTTCCTTTTCATTTCTGAGCTGTATGTCAAAACTGAAGTTTTCTGGCTGAATTGAATTCAATGGCAGATTCTGAGATACGTCTTGGGCTAACTCCACAGGGAAAGCTCGGATCTGAAAATGATGTGAGATTTTGGCTTTCCAGACACTGGAAAACATGAATATGTGTTTCTTTTTCATTTCTGACCTCTGTGTCAAAAGTGAAGTTTTCTGGCTGAATTGAGCTCAATGGCAGATTCTGAGATACGTCTTGGGCTAACTCCACAGGGAAAGCTCGGATCTGAAAATGGTGTGAGATACTGGCTTTCCAGTCCCTAGGGAAGATGAATATGTGTTTCCTTTTCAATTGTGAGCTCTGTGTCAAAAGTGAGGTTTTCTAGCTGAAATAAGCCTTAAGGAAATTCTGAGATACGCCTTGGTCTAACTCGTCAAGGAAAGCTCGGATCTGAATATGGTGTGAGATTTTGGCTTTCCAGACCCTAGGGAACATGAATATGTGTTTCCTTTTCATTTGTGAGCTCTGTGTCAAAAGTGAAGTTTTCCGGCTGAAATGAGCCCTAAGGCAAATTATGAAGTACGCCTTGGGCTAACTCCTCAGGGAAAGCTCGGATGTGAAAATGGTGTGAGAATTCGGCTTTCCGGACCCTGGGGAACATGAATATGTGTTTCTTTTTCATTTCTGAGCTCTTTGTCAAAAGTGAAGTTTTCTGGCTGAATTGAGTCCTAAGGCGAATTCTGAGATAGTACTTGGGCTAACTTCTCAGGGAAAGCTCGGAACTGAAAATGGTGTGAGAATTCGGCTTTCCAGACCCTGGGGAACATGAATATCTCTTTCATTTTCATTTCTGAGCTCTGTGTCAAAAGTGAAGTTTTCTGGCTGAATTGAGGTCAATGGCAGATTCTGAGATACGTCTTGGGCTAACTACTCAGGGAAAGCTCGGATCTGAAAATGGTTTGAGATTTTGGCTTTCCAGACCCTAGGGAACATGGATATGTGTTTCCTTTTCATTTCTGAGCTGTATGTCAAAACTGAAGTTTTCTGGCTGAATTGAATTCAATGGCAGATTCTGAGATACGTCTTGGGCTAACTCCACAGGGAAAGCTCGGATCTGAAAATGATGTGAGATTTTGGCTTTCCAGACACTGGGAAACATGAATATGTGTATCCTTTTCATTTCTGAGCTCTGTGTCAAAAGTGAAGTTTTCTGGCTGAAATGAGCCCTAAGGCAAATTATGATGTACGCCTTGGGCTAACTCCTCAGGGAAAGCTCGGATCTCAAAATGGTGTGAGAATTCGGCTTTCCAGACCCAAGGGAACAGGAATATGTGTTTCTTTTTCATTTCTGAGCTCTGTGTCAAAAGTGAGGTTTTCTGGCTGAAATGAGTCCTAAGACAAATTCTGAGATATGCCTTGGTCTAACTCCTCAGGGAAAGCTCGGATCTTAAAATGGTGTGAGATTTTGGCTTTCCAGACCCTGGGAAACATGAATATGTGTTTCTTTTTCATTTCTGAGCTGTGTGTCAAAAGTGAAGTTTTCTGGCTGAATTGAGTTCAATGGCAGATTCTGAGATACGACTTGGGCTAACTCCACAGGGAAAGCTCGGATCTTAAAATGGTGTGAGATTTTGGCTTTCCAGACCCTGGGAAACATGAATATGTGTTTCCTTTTCATTTCTGAGCTCTGTGTCAAAAGTGAAGTTTTCTGGCTGAAATAAGCCCTAAGGCAAATTCTGAGATACGCCTTTGTCTAACTCCTCAAGGAAAGCTCAGATCTGAATATGGTGTGAGATTTTGGCTTTCCAGACCCTAGGGAACATGAATATGTGTTTCCTTTTCATTTCTGAGCTCTGTGTCAAAAGTGAAGTTTTCTGGCTGAATTAAGTTCAATGGCAAATTATGAGATACGTCTTGGGCTAACTCCTCAGGGAAAGCTCGGATCTTAAAATGGTGTGAGATTTTGGCTTTCCAGACCCTGGGAAACATGAATATGTGTTTCTTTTTCATTTCTGAGCTGTGTGTCAAAAGTGAAGTTTTCTGGCTGAATTGAGTTCAATGGCAGATTCTGAGATACGACTTGGGCTAACTCCACAGGGAAAGCTCGGATCTTAAAATGGTGTGAGATTTTGGCTTTCCAGACCCTAGGGAACATGAATATGTGTTTCCTTTTCATTTGTGAGCTCTGTGTCAAAAGTGAAGTTTTCCGGCTGAAATGAGCCCTAAGGCAAATTATGAAGTATGGCTTGGGCTAACTCCTCAGGGAAAGCTCGGATCTGAAAATGGTGTGAGAATTCAGCTTTCCGGACCCTGGGGAACATGAATATGTGTTTCTTTTTCATTTCTGAGCTCTTTGTCAAAAGTGAAGTTTTCTGGCTGAATTGAGGTCAATGGCAGATTCTGAGATACGACTTGGGCTAACTCCACAGGGAAAGCACGGAACTGAAAAGGGTGTGAGATTTTGCCTTTCCAGACCCTAGGGAACATGAATATGAGTTTCCTTTTCATTTCTGAGCTCTGTGTCAAAAGTGAAGTTTTCTGGCTGAAATGAGTCCTAAGACAAATTCTGAGATATGCCTTGGTCTAACCCCTCAGGGAAAGCTCGGATCTCACAATGGTGTGAGATTTTGGCTTTCCAGACCCTGGGAAACATGAATATGTGTTTCTTTATCATTTCTGAGCTGTATGTCAAAAGTGAGGTTTTCTGGCTGAATTGAGTTCAATGGCAGATTCTGATATACGACTTGGGCTAACTCCACAGGGAAAGCTCGGATCTGAAAATGATGTGAGATTTTGGTATTCCAGACACTGGAAAACATGAATATGTGTTTCTTTTTTATTTCTGAGCTCTGTGTCAAAAGTGAAGTTTTCCGGCTGAAATGAGCCGTAAGGCAAATTCTGAGATACTCCTTGGTCTAACTCCTCAGGGAAAGCTCGGACCTGAAAATGTTGTATGATTTTGGCTTTCCAGACCCTGGGAAACATGAATATGTTTTGCTTTTTCATTTCTGAGCTCTGTTTCAAAAGTGAGGTTTTCTGGCTGAAATGAATCCTAAGGCAAATTCTGAGATACGTCTTGGGCTAACTTCTCAGGGAAAGCTCGGAACTGAAAATGGTGTGAGAATTCGGCTTTCCAGACCCTGGGGAACATGAATATCTGTTTCATTTTCATTTCTGAGCTCTGTGTCAAAAGTGAAGTTTTCTGGCTGAATTGAGGTCAATGGCAGATTCTGAGATACGACTTGGGCTAACTCCACAGGGAAAGCTGGGAACTGAAAAGGGTGTGAGATTTTGCCTTTCCAGACCCTAGGGAACATGGATATGTGTTTCCTTTTCATTTCTGAGCTGTATGTCAAAACTGAAGTTTTCTGGCTGAATTGAATTCAATGGCAGATTCTGAGATACGTCTTGGGCTAACTCCACAGGGAAAGCTCGGATCTGAAAATGATGTGAGATTTTGGCTTTCCAGACACTGGAAAACATGAATATGTGTATCCTTTTCATTTCTGAGCTCTGTGTCAAAAGTGAAGTTTTCTGGCTGAATTGAGCTCAATGGCAGATTCTGAGATACGTCTTGGGCTAACTCCACAGGGAAAGCTCGGATCTGAAAATGGTGTGAGATACTGGCTTTCCAGTCCCTAGGGAAGATGAATATGTGTTTCCTTTTCAATTGTGAGCTCTGTGTCAAAAGTGAGGTTTTCTAGCTGAAATAAGCCTTAAGGAAATTCTGAGATACGCCTTGGTCTAACTCGTCAAGGAAAGCTCGGATCTCAATATGGTGTGAGATTTTGGCTTTCCAGACCCTAGGGAACATGAATATGTGTTTCCTTTTCATTTGTGAGCTCTGTGTCAAAAGTGAAGTTTTCCGGCTGAAATGAGCCCTAAGGCAAATTATGAAGTACGCCTTGGGCTAACTCCTCAGGGAAAGCTCGGATCTGAAAATGGTGTGAGAATTCGGCTTTCCGGACCCTGGGGAACATGAATATGTGTTTCTTTTTCATTTCTGAGCTCTTTGTCAAAAGTGAGGTTTTCTGGCTGAATTGAGGTCAATGGCAGATTCTGAGATACGACTTGGGCTAACTCCACAGGGAAAGCTGGGAACTGAAAAGGGTGTGAGATTTTGCCTTTCCAGACCCTAGGGAACATGGATATGTGTTTCCTTTTCATTTCTGAGCTGTATGTCAAAACTGAAGTTTTCTGGCTGAATTGAATTCAATGGCAGATTCTGAGATACGTCTTGGGCTAACTCCACAGGGAAAGCTCGGATCTGAAAATGATGTGAGATTTTGGCTTTCCAGACACTGGAAAACATGAATATGTGTATCCTTTTCATTTCTGAGCTCTGTGTCAAAAGTGAAGTTTTCTGGCTGAAATGAGCCCTAAGGCAAATTATGATGTACGCCTTGGGCTAACTCCTCAGGGAAAGCTCGGATCTCAAAATGCTGTGAGAATTCGGCTTTGCAGACCCTGGGAAACATGAATATGTGTTTCTTTTTCATTTCTGAGGTCTGTGTCAAAAGTGAAGTTTTCTGGCTGAATTGAGTTCAATGGCAGATTCTGAGATACGACTTGGGCTAACTCCACAGGGAAAGCTCGGATCTTAAAATGGTGTGAGATAGTGGCTTTCCAGACCCTAGGGAACATGAATATGTGTTTCCTTTTCATTTCTGAGCTCTGTGTCAAAAGTGAAGTTTTCTGGCTGAAATAAGCCCTTAGGCAAATTCTGAGATAGGCCTTTGTCTAACTCCTCAAGGAAAGCTCAGATCTGAATATGGTGTGAGATTTTGGCTTTCCAGACCCTAGGGAACATGAATATGTGTTTCCTTTTCATTTCTGAGCTCTGTGTCAAAACTGAAGTTTTCTGGCTGAATTAAGTTCAATGGCAAATTATGAGATACGTCTTGGGCTAATTCCTCAGAGAAAGCTTGGATCTGAAAATGGTGTGAAAGTTCGGCTTTCCAGACCCTAGGGAACAGGAATATGTGTTTCTTTTTCATTTCTGAGCTGTGTGTCAAAAGTGAGGTTTTCTGGCTGAATTGAGTCCTAAGGCGAATTCTGAGATAGTACTTGGGCTAACTTCTCAGGGAAAGCTCGGAACTGAAAATGGTGTGAGAATTCAGCTTTCCAGACCCTGGGGAACATGAATATCTCTATCATTTTCATTTCTGAGCTCTGTGTCAAAAGTGAAGTTTTCTGGCTGAATTGAGGTCAATGGCAGATTCTGAGATACGACTTGGGCTAACTCCACAGGGAAAGCTCGGATCTTAAAATGGTGTGAGATTTTGCCTTTCCAGACCCTAGGGAACATGGATATGTGTTTCCTTTTCATTTCTGAGCTGTATGTCAAAACTGAAGTTTTCTGGCTGAATTGAATTCAATGGCAGATTCTGAGATACGTCTTGGGCTAACTCCACAGGGAAAGCTCGGATCTGAAAATGATGTGAGATTTTGGCTTTCCAGACACTGGAAAACATGAATATGTGTATCCTTTTCATTTCTGAGCTCTGTGTCAAAAGTGAAGTTTTCTGGCTGAATTGAGCTCAATGGCAGATTCTGAGATACGTCTTGGGCTAACTCCACAGGGAAAGCTCGGATCTCAAAATGGTGTGAGAATTCGGCTTTCCAGACCCAAGGGAACAGGAATATGTGTTTCTTTTTCATTTCTGAGCTCTGTGTCAAAAGTGAGGTTTTCTGGCTGAAATGAGTCCTAAGACAAATTCTGAGATATGCCTTGGTCTAACTCCTGAGGGAAAGCTCGGATCTTAAAATGGTGTGAGATTTTGGCTTTCCAGACCCTGGGAAACATGAATATGTGTTTCTTTTTCATTTCTGAGCTGTGTGTCAAAAGTGAAGTTTTCTGGCTGAATTGAGTTCAATGGCAGATTCTGAGATACGACTTGGGCTAACTCCACAGGGAAAGCTCGGATCTTAAAATGGTGTGAGACATTGGCTTTCCAGACCCTAGGGAACATGAATATGTGTTTCCTTTTCATTTCTGAGCTCTGTGTCAAAAGTGAAGTTTTCTGGCTGAAATAAGCCCTAAGGCAAATTCTGAGATACGCCTTTGTCTAACTCCTCAAGGAAAGCTCAGATCTGAATATGGTGTGAGATTTTGGCTTTCCAGACCCTAGGGAACATGAATATGTGTTTCCTTTTAATTTCTGAGCTCTGTGTCAAAAGTGAAGTTTTCTGGCTGAATTAAGTTCAATGGCAAATTATGAGATACGTCTTGGGCTAACTCCTCAGGGAAAGCTCGGATCTTAAAATGGTGTGAGATTTTGGCTTTCCAGACCCTGGGAAACATGAATATGTGTTTCTTTTTCATTTCTGAGCTGTGTGTCAAAAGTGAAGTTTTCTGGCTGAATTGAGTTCAATGGCAGATTCTGAGATACGACTTGGGCTAACTCCACAGGGAAAGCTCGGATCTTAAAATGGTGTGAGATTTTGGCTTTCCAGACCCTAGGGAACATGAATATGTGTTTCCTTTTCATTTGTGAGCTCTGTGTCAAAAGTGAAGTTTTCCGGCTGAAATGAGCCCTAAGGCAAATTATGAAGTATGGCTTGGGCTAACTCCTCAGGGAAAGCTCGGATCTGAAAATGGTGTGAGAATTCAGCTTTCCGGACCCTGGGGAACATGAATATGTGTTTCTTTTTCATTTCTGAGCTCTTTGTCAAAAGTGAAGTTTTCTGGCTGAATTGAGGTCAATGGCAGATTCTGAGATACGACTTGGGCTAACTCTACAGGGAAAGCACGGAACTGAAAAGGGTGTGAGATTTTGCCTTTCCAGACCCTAGGGAACATGAATATGAGTTTCCTTTTCATTTCTGAGCTCTGTGTCAAAAGTGAAGTTTTCTGGCTGAAATGAGTCCTAAGACAAATTCTGAGATATGCCTTGGTCTAACCCCTCAGGGAAAGCTCGGATCTCACAATGGTGTGAGATTTTGGCTTTCCAGACCCTGGGAAACATGAATATGTGTTTCTTTATCATTTCTGAGCTGTATGTCAAAAGTGAGGTTTTCTGGCTGAATTGACGTCAATGGCAGATTCTGAGATACGTCTTGGACTAACTCCACAGGGAAAGCTCGGATCTGAAAATGGTGTGAGATACTGGGTTTCCAGACCCTATGGAACATGAATATGTGTTTCCTTTTCATTTCTGATCTCTGTATCAAAAGTGAAGTTTTCTGGCTGAAATGAGTCCAAAGCCAATTCTGAGATACGTCTTGGGCTAACTCCTCAGGGAAAGCTCGGATCTGAAAATGGTTTGAGATTTTGGCTTTCCAGACCCTAGGGAACATGGATATGTGTTTCCTTTTCATTTCTGAGCTGTATGTCAAAACTGAAGTTTTCTGGCTGAATTGAGTTCAATGGCAGATTCTGAGATACGACTTGGGCTAACTCCACAGGGAAAGCTCAGATCTGAAAATGATGTGAGATTTTGGTATTCCAGACACTGGAAAACATGAATTTGTGTTTCTTTTTTATTTCTGAGCTCTGTGTCAAAAGTGAAGTTTTCCGGCTGAAATGAGCCGTAAGGCAAATTCTGAGATACTCCTTGGTCTAACTCCTCAGGGAAAGCTCGGACCTGAAAATGTTGTATGATTTTGGCTTTCCAGACCCTGGGAAACATGAATATGTTTTGCTTTTTCATTTCTGAGCTCTGTTTCAAAAGTGAGGTTTTCTGGCTGAAATGAATCCTAAGGCAAATTCTGAGATACGTCTTGGGCTAACTTCTCAGGGAAAGCTCGGAACTGAAAATGGTGTGAGAATTCGGCTTTCCAGACCCTGGGGAACATGAATATCTGTTTCATTTTCATTTCTGAGCTCTGTATCAAAAGTGAAGTTTTCTGGCTGAATTGAGGTCAATGGCAGATTCTGAGATACGACTTGGGCTAACTCCACAGGGAAAGCTGGGAACTGAAAAGGGTGTGAGATTTTGCCTTTCCAGACCCTAGGGAACATGGATATGTGTTTCCTTTTCATTTCTGAGCTGTATGTCAAAACTGAAGTTTTCTGGCTGAATTGAATTCAATGGCAGATTCTGAGATACGTCTTGGGCTAACTCCACAGGGAAAGCTCGGATCTGAAAATGATGTGAGATTTTGGCTTTCCAGACACTGGAAAACATGAATATGTGTATCCTTTTCATTTCTGAGCTCTGTGTCAAAAGTGAAGTTTTCTGGCTGAATTGAGCTCAATGGCAGATTCTGAGATACGTCTTGGGCTAACTCCACAGGGAAAGCTCGGATCTGAAAATGGTGTGAGAATTCGGCTTTCCAGACCCTGGGGAACATGAATATCTGTTTCATTTTCATTTCTGAGCTCTGTGTCAAAAGTGAAGTTTTCTGGCTGAATTGAGTTCAATGGCAAATTCTGAGATACGTCTTGGGCTAACTCCACAGGGAAAGCTCGGATCTGAAAACTGTGTGAGATACTGGCTTTCCAGACCCTAGGGAACAGGAATATGTGTTTCCTTTTCAATTGTGAGCTCTGTGTCAAAAGTGAGGTTTTCTAGCTGAAATAAGCCTTAAGGAAATTCTGAGATACGCCTTGGTCTAACTCGTCAAGGAAAGCTCGGATCTCAATATGGTGTGAGATTTTGGCTTTCCAGACCCTAGGGAACATGAATATGTGTTTCCTTTTCATTTGTGAGCTCTGTGTCAAAAGTGAAGTTTTCCGGCTGAAATGAGCCCTAAGGCAAATTATGAAGTACGCCTTGGGCTAACTCCTCAGGGAAAGCTCGGATCTGAAAATGGTGTGAGAATTCGGCTTTCCGGACCCTGGGGAACATGAATATGTGTTTCTTTTTCATTTCTGAGCTCTTTGTCAAAAGTGAAGTTTTCTGGCTGAATTGAGGTCAATGGCAGATTCTGAGATACGACTTGGGCTAACTCCACAGGGAAAGCTGGGAACTGAAAAGGGTGTGAGATTTTGCCTTTCCAGACCCTAGGGAACATGGATATGTGTTTCCTTTTCATTTCTGAGCTGTATGTCAAAACTGAAGTTTTCTGGCTGAATTGAATTCAATGGCAGATTCTGAGATACGTCTTGGGCTAACTCCACAGGGAAAGCTCGGATCTGAAAATGATGTGAGATTTTGGCTTTCCAGACACTGGAAAACATGAATATGTGTATCCTTTTCATTTCTGAGCTCTGTGTCAAAAGTGAAGTTTTTTGGCTGAAATGAGCCCTAAGGCAAATTATGATGTACGCCTTGGGCTAACTCCTCAGGGAAAGCTCGGATCTCAAAATGCTGTGAGAATTCGGCTTTGCAGACCCAAGGGAACAGGAATATGTGTTTCTTTTTCATTTCTGAGCTCTGTGTCAAAAGTGAGGTTTTCTGGCTGAAATGAGTCCTAAGACAAATTCTGAGATATGCCTTGGTCTAACTCCTCAGGGAAAGCTCGGATCTTAAAATGGTGTGAGATTTTGGCTTTCCAGACCCTGGGAAACATGAATATGTGTTTCTTTTTCATTTCTGAGCTATGTGTCAAAAGTGAAGTTTTCTGGCTGAATTGAGTTCAATGGCAGATTCTGAGATACGACTTGGGCTAACTCCACAGGGAAAGCTCGGATCTTAAAATGGTGTGAGATAGTGGCTTTCCAGACCCTAGGGAACATGAATATGTGTTTCCTTTTCATTTCTGAGCTCTGTGTCAAAAGTGAAGTTTTCTAGCTGAAATAAGCCCTAAGGCAAATTCTGAGATACGCCTTTGTCTAACTCCTCAAGGAAAGCTCAGATCTGAATATGGTGTGAGATTTTGGCTTTCCAGACCCTAGGGAACATGAATATGTGTTTCCTTTTCATTTCTGAGCTCTGTGTCAAAAGTGAAGTTTTCTGGCTCAAATGAGCCCTAAGGCAAATTATGAAGTACGCCTTGGGCTAACTCCTCAGGGAAAGCTCGGATCTGAAAATGGTGTGAGAATTCGGCTTTCCGGACCCTGGGGAACATGAATATGTGTTTCTTTTTCATTTCTGAGCTCTGTCTCAAAAGTGAAGTTTTCTGGCTGAATTGAGGTCAATGGTAGATTCTGAGATACGACTTGGGCTAACTCCACAGGGAAAGCTCGGAACTGAAAAGGGTGTGAGATTTTGCCTTTCCAGACCCTAGGGAGCATGAATATGAGTTTCCTTCTCATTTCTGAGCTCTGTGTCAAAAGTGAAGTTTTCTGGCTGAAATGAGTCCTAAGACAAATTCTGAGATATGCCTTGGTCTAACCCCTCAGGGAAAGCTCGGATCTGACAATGTTGTGAGATTTTGGCTTTCCAGACCCTGGGAAACATGAATATGTGTTTCCTTTTCATTTTTGAGCTCTGTGTCAAAAGTGAGGTTTTCGGACTGAATTCAGTCCTAAGGTAAATTCTGAGATACGTCTTGGGCTAACTCCACAGGGAAAGCTCGGATCTGAAAATGGTGTGAGAATTCGGCTTTCTGGACCCTGGGGAACATGAATATGTGTTTCTTTTTCATTTCTGAGCTCTTTGTCAAAAGTGAAGTTTTCTGGCTGAATTGAGGTCAATGGCAGATTCTGAGATACGACTTGGGCTAACTCCACAGGGAAAGCTCGGAACTTAAAAGGGTGTGAGATTTTGCCTTTCCAGACCCTAGGGAACATGGATATGTGTTCCCTTTTCATTTCTGAGCTGTATGTCAAAACTGAAGTTTTCTGGCTGAATTGAATTCAATGGCAGATTCTGAGATACGTCTTGGGCTAACTCCACAGGGAAAGCTCGGATCTGAAAATGGTGTGAGATACTGGCTTTCCAGACCCTGGGAAACATGAATATGTGTTTCTTTTTCATTTCTGAGCTCTGTGTGAAAAGTGAGGTTTTCGGGCTGAATTCAGTCCTAAGGTAAATTCTGAGATACGTCTTGGGCTAACTCCACAGGGAAAGCTCGGATCTGAAAATGGTGTGAGAATTCGGCTTTCTGGACCCTGGGGAACATGAATATGTGTTTCTTTTTCATTTCTGAGCTCTTTGTCAAAAGTGAAGTTTTCTGGCTGAATTGAGGTCAATGGCAGATTCTGAGATACGACTTGGGCTAACTCCACAGGGAAAGCTCGGAACTGAAAAGGGTGTGAGATTTTGCCTTTCCAGACCCTAGGGAACATGGATATGTGTTTCCTTTTCATTTCTGAGCTGTATGTCAAAACTGAAGTTTTCTGGCTGAATTGAATTCAATGGCAGATTCTGAGATACGTCTTGGGCTAACTCCACAGGGAAAGCTCGGATCTGAAAATGATGTGAGATTTTGGCTTTCCAGACACTGGAAAACATGAATATGTGTATCCTTTTCATTTCTCAGCTCTGTGTCAAAAGTGAAGTTTTCCGGCTGAAATGAGCCCTAAGGCAAATTATGAAGTACCCCTTGGGCTAACTCCTCAGGGAAAGCTCGGATCTGAAAATGGTGTGAGAATTTGTCTTTCCGGACCCTGGGGAACCCTGGGGAACATGAATATGTGTTGGGAGACGGTCACCATCTGGAAGAGGACGGCGAGCTCGGATGGCGCGCCCGATCATCGGTGGCTGAGAGCTTCGCCATCCCTCTTTGTTGTTCTGCCTGCCTCCCCAGTTTCCGTGACTTTTGATCCTCCTGTGTTTTGCCACTTACTTCATTTCTACCACCTTTGCTGTGAAGATTTACGGCGGTAAGCCCACTTCTTGGAATGATCTTTCTCCTCCCCCTTGGCTGGGGACGGAGACGGGCTGCTGTTTGTGAATCGGCCGGGGCCATTTTGAGCAGTTTTTGCTTTGAATGCTAAAACGGACTAAGGATTAGCGTCCTCCGAGCTATAGATCTTTGGAACCCCAGCCACCGCTGCTCCTTCGTTTGGTGGGCTGTAAGAACTGGAAACCCCTGAAGGAATTGTTAAGCAGACGGGAGGATCCCAAGAGTTCCCCTGATTACCATCTGTTTTTTTTCTGGGGACTGGCCATCGTGGGGGGAGGAGGTGCCTGCCTTCAATCAACAGTGCAGGCCTTTCTATGTTTTGCCCCCCCCATTGCTAGTCTTGGGTCATGTAAACGAATCCAGCAACTGTGCGGACAATGTGGAACCCTTCTTGGACTGGAGGACAATTGCAGACTATGGGGACAGGAATTTCAGTTCCCTTAAGACGACTGGAAGAAGGGAGGTTTCCCCCTCTCTCAGACTTTAGAACATCTTGGAAAGCTGAGGAAATGTGCAGAACTTGTTCTCCTAGCACGCACCCTTTTTATATGGAAGACCTGCCTTCCGCCTCAATCCTCAATCCTATTTTAACTTATTCCCTCCCTCTCTGAAGTGTGATTGGGATTGAGTGTGTGGATTGTGGATGAGTGAGATAGATATGTATGTGCTGTATGATCATTGAAAATTGGTAGAGCCGGGGTCTAGATGTCCACCCCCACCCGCTGAGTGTTTTAGCAGAAGCGGGGAAGGACGGAACGAAATTACCCTGGCTGGAGAGGATGGTATGTATGGCCTGCAGGAAAGGGGGGGGCAGCAGGGAGGGGGAGGGGGTCTTTGTTGGGGGCGAGAGCCAGAACATCTCGGTCATAATGGGAAGAGGCAGATATAGCGGGAGCAGAGGGGAGGGCCGCTCTCGGGGAATAAGACCTCGCTGTATACAAGCGATCCCTTGTTCCGGCCCCTCTGATCCGGTTCCATCTTGCTCAACCCGGATACCTGGCAACCAGGGTTTTCAGGGCCCTGGGCTCAGGATGCTGCTGCTTAACGCCAGGTCAATTATCAACAAAGCCCCCCTGATACGTGATCTAATCATAGAGGAGGGGGCAAACCTGGTGTGCGTCACCGAGACCTGGCTGGGACAGGAGGGGGGAGTAGCCCTCTCCGAGATATGCCCAGCTGGTTTCTCGGTGCAGCATCATTCTCGACCCCAGGGAAGGGGGGGAGGAGTGGCAATTATAACGCGTGGAAATCTGCATCCTCGTAGGATCCCTGCCCCGGAGATTGTTGGGTGTGAGACGCTCCTTCTGAAGTTGGACTTAGGGGTTCAGGTGGGCCTTTTCTTAACGTACCTGCCTCCCAGCTGCGTAAGTAAGGCCCTGCCTGAGCTGCTTGAGGCAGTAGCCGGCTTGGCGGTTGAGTTCCCTAGGCTTATGGTGCTGGGGGACTTCAACCTGCCATCTGCTGGCGAAACCTCTGGGGCGGCTCAGGAGTTCATGGATTCCATGGCAACCATGGACCTGACCCAAGTAATTCAGGGTCCGACTCATGAGGGTGGTCACACGCTTGACCTAGTATTTCTCTCGGGGCAGTGGAGAGATGATCTGAAGATAAGGGATATAGTCACCACCCCACTGTCATGGTCAGATCATTTCCTACTGAGGCTGGATTTCACAACCCCATTCCTCCCCCGCAGGGAGGCGGGACCGACTAGGTGGTTCCGCCCCAGGTGCCTAATGGAGCCGGAAGGATTCCAGAGGGAACTTGGGGAAATACCTGAAACCCTGGTACACAACTCGGCTGATTCCCTGGTGGGTGCCTGGAACACCGCAGCATCAGAGGCGTTAGACCGAATTGCGCCTAAGCGACCTCTCCGTGGCAGTGGATCCCGGAAAGCTCCCTGGTTTACCGAGGAGCTCCGGGAGATGAAACGCCAGAAGAGACGTCTGGAGCGCCGCTGGAGGGCCAAAAGGACCGAGTCTGACCGAACACTATTAAGAATTTACATCAGATCTTACTTAGTGGCGATAAGGGCGGCAAGACGATCTTATCTTTCCGCTCTTATTGCGTCCGCAGATTCTCGTCCAGGCGCCTTGTTTAGGGTGACTCGCTCCCTCCTTGCAAAAGGGGGGAGCGAGGAACACTTACAAGGCAGAGCTGAGGAATTCGCTGAGTTTCTGTCGGATAAAGTCGCTCAGATTCGGTCAAATTTGGACTCCGGCAGGGCAGAGTCCATAGAGTTGACAGGGACGTGTCTTAGTCCACCATTATGGGAATAGTTTAGGCCTGTTTCTCCCGAGGATGTGGACAGGGCTATGGGAGCGATGGGTACCTCCACCTGTTTATTGGACCCGTGCCCCTCCTGGCTGGTCTCGGCCAGCAGGGAGGTCGCACGCGGCTGGATCCAGGCGGTGGTCACCGCTTCTTTGCGGGAGGGATCCGTACCGCAGTCATTAAAAGCTGCGGTGGTGCGACCCCTCCTGAAGAAGCCTTCCCTGGATCCAGCCGATTTGAAAAACTACCGTCCAGTCTCCAACTTACCTTTTCTAGGGAAAGTTGTGGAGAAGGTGGTGGTGACCCAGCTTCTGCAGCTCCTGGATGAAACAGACCATCTAGATCCTTACCAGTCGGGTTTCAGGCGCGGCTACAGTACAGAAACTGCCTTGGTCGCTCTGATGGATGAGCCCGGGATGGGGGGAACTCCTCCATCCTGGTGCTACTTGACCTCTCAGCGGCTTTCGATACCATCGACCATGGTATCCTTCTGCATCGGCTCGGCGAGTTGGGAGTGGGAGGCACCGTTTTGCGGTGGTTCTCCTCTTATCTCGCCGATCGGATGCAATCGGTGTTGGCAGGAGGACAGAGATCGTCCCCAAGGCCCCTATCATGTGGGGTGCCTCAGGGGTCGGTTCTCTCGCCCATCCTGTTTAACATCTACATGAAACCGTTGGGTGAGATCATCCGCAGGCATGGGGTGTGTTTCCATCAGTACGCTGACGACACCCAGCTGTACATCACCACCCCGTCTGACTTCAGGGAGGCAGTTGATGTAATGTGCCGATGCCTGGACGACGTTAAGATCTGGATGGGGAGGAACAGACTCAGACTTAATCCCGACAAGACCGAGTGGCTGTGGATAATGCCTCCTAAGGACCACGATAACTGTCCCTCCTTGGTCTTCGAGGGTGCGAAACTGACTCCCTCGGGCCAGGTCCGCAACTTGGGGGTCCTCCTAGATCCACAGCTAAAATTAGACTGTCACCTTTCTGCTGTGGCTAGGGGGGCCTTTGCACAGGTCCGCCTGGTGCACCAGTTGCGGCCATATTTGGAGAAGGAGGCTTTACTCACGGTCACTCATGCCCTTGTCACCTCGAGTTTGGACTACTGCAACGCGCTCTACATGGGGCTACCCTTGAAGAGTATCCGGAGACTTCAGCTGGTGCAAAATGCGGCTGCGCGTGCTGTGGTGGGTGTGCCAAGGTACACCCACGTGACACCGATACTCCGCCAGCTGCATTGGTTGCTCATCGGTCTCCGGGTCCAATTCAAGGTGTTGATCACCATCTTTAAAGCCCTTCATGGCTTAGGACCAGGATATCTCCGGGACCGCATTCTGCCGCATACTTCCCTCCGACCGGTTAGGGCCCACAGAGTTGGCCTCCTCCAGGTCCCGTCGGCCAAGCAATGCCGGCTGGCGGGCCCCAGGGGGAGGGCCTTCTCTGTGGCTGGCCCCGTGCTCTGGAACCAGCTCCCCCCAGAGACCCGAACCATCCCCACTCTGCTGGCCTTCCGAAAGGCCATCAAGACATGGCTATTCCTGCAGGTGGGGGGGACAGCTTAACTCATTCGAGCTTACCCCCCAAGTATGTATGTTGCTGAATGGATGTTACTGTTTTTATATTGTTTTTAAATTTTGTATTGCTTTTAATTTTTTGTAATTTTGTTCATTCTTGTATTTCCCTTTGTTGTACGCCGCCCTGAGTCCTTCGGGAGTTGGGCGGCATATAAGAATAACAAAATAAATAAATAAATAAATAAATAAATTTTTCATTTCTGAGCTCTTTGTCAAAAGTGAAGTTTTCTGGCTGAATTGAGGTCAATGGCAGATTCTGAGATACGACTTGGGCTAACTCCACAGGGAAAGCTCGGATCTGGAAATTTTGTGAGAATTCGGATTTTCAGACCCTGGGGAACATGAATATGTGTTTCTTTTTCATTTCTGAGCTCTATGTCAAAAGTGAGGTTTTCTGGCTGAAATGAATCCTAAGGCAAATTCTGAGATACGTCTTGGGCTAACTTCTCAGGGAAAGCTCGGAACTGAAAAGGGTGTGAGATTTTGGCTTTCCAGACCCTAGGGAACATGAATATGTGTTTCCTTTTCATTTCTGAGCTCTGTGTCAAAAGTGAGGTTTTCGGGCTGAATTCAGTCCTATGGTAAATTCTGAGATACGTCTTGGGCTAACTCCACAGGGAAAGCTCGGGTCTGAAAATGGGTGAGAATTCGGCTTTCCAGACCCTGGGGAACATGAATATCTGTTTCATTTTCATTTCTGAGCTCTGTGTCAAAAGTGAAGATTTCTGGCTGAATTGAGTTCAATGGCAAATTCTGAGATACGTCTTGGGCTAACTCCACAGGGAAAGCTCGGATCTGAAAATGGTGTGAGAATTCGGCTTTCCAGACCCTGGGAAACATGAATATGTGTTTCTTTTTCATTTCTGAGCTCTTTGTCAAAAGTGAAGTTTTCTGGCTGAATTGAGGTCAATGGCAGATTCTGAGATACGACTTGGGCTAACTCCACAGGGAAAGCTCGGAACTGAAAAGGGTGTGAGATTTTGCCTTTCCAGACCCTAGGGAACATGGATATGTGTTTCCTTTTCATTTCTGAGCTGTATGTCAAAACTGAAGTTTTCTGGCTGAATTGAATTCAATGGCAGATTCTGAGATACGTCTTGGGCTAACTCCACAGGGAAAGCTCGGATCTGAAAATGATGTGAGATTTTGGCTTTCCAGACACTGGAAAACATGAATATGTGTATCCTTTTCATTTCTCAGCTCTGTGTCAAAAGTGAAGTTTTCCGGCTGAAATGAGCCCTAAGGCAAATTATGAAGTACCCCTTGGGCTAACTCCTCAGGGAAAGCTCGGATCTGAAAATGGTGTGAGAATTTGTCTTTCCGGACCCTGGGGAACCCTGGGGAACATGAATATGTGTTGGGAGACGGTCACCATCTGGAAGAGGACGGCGAGCTCGGATGGCGCGCCCGATCATCGGTGGCTGAGAGCTTCGCCATCCCTCTTTGTTGTTCTGCCTGCCTCCCCAGTTTCCGTGACTTTTGATCCTCCTGTGTTTTGCCACTTACTTCATTTCTACCACCTTTGCTGTGAAGATTTACGGCGGTAAGCCCACTTCTTGGAATGATCTTTCTCCTCCCCCTTGGCTGGGGACGGAGACGGGCTGCTGTTTGTGAATCGGCCGGGGCCATTTTGAGCAGTTTTTGCTTTGAATGCTAAAACGGACTAAGGATTAGCGTCCTCCGAGCTATAGATCTTTGGAACCCCAGCCACCGCTGCTCCTTCGTTTGGTGGGCTGTAAGAACTGGAAACCCCTGAAGGAATTGTTAAGCAGACGGGAGGATCCCAAGAGTTCCCCTGATTACCATCTGTTTTTTTCTGGGGACTGGCCATCGTGGGGGGAGGAGGTGCCTGCCTTCAATCAACAGTGCAGGCCTTTCTATGTTTTGCCCCCCCCATTGCTAGTCTTGGGTCATGTAAACGAATCCAGCAACTGTGCGGACAATGTGGAACCCTTCTTGGACTGGAGGACAATTGCAGACTATGGGGACAGGAATTTCAGTTCCCTTAAGACGACTGGAAGAAGGGAGGTTTCCCCCTCTCTCAGACTTTAGAACATCTTGGAAAGCTGAGGAAATGTGCAGAACTTGTTCTCCTAGCACGCACCCTTTTTATATGGAAGACCTGCCTTCCGCCTCAATCCTCAATCCTATTTTAACTTATTCCCTCCCTCTCTGAAGTGTGATTGGGATTGAGTGTGTGGATTGTGGATGAGTGAGATAGATATGTATGTGCTGTATGATCATTGAAAATTGGTAGAGCCGGGGTCTAGATGTCCACCCCCACCTGCTGAGTGTTTTAGCAGAAGCGGGGAAGGACGGAACGAAATTACCCTGGCTGGAGAGGATGGTATGTATGGCCTGCAGGAAAGGGGGGGGGGCAGCAGGGAGGGGGAGGGGGTCTTTGATGGGGGCGAGAGCCAGAACATCTCGGTCATAATGGGAAGAGACAGATATAGCGGGAGCAGAGGGGAGGGCCGCTCTCGGGGAATAAGACCTCGCTGTATACAAGCGATCCCTTGTTCCGGCCCCTCTGATCCGGTTCCATCTTGCTCAACCCGGATACCTGGCAACCAGGGTTTTCAGGGCCCTGGGCTCAGGATGCTGCTGCTTAACGCCAGGTCAATTATCAACAAAGCCCCCCTGATACGTGATCTAATCACAGAGGAGGGGGCAGACCTGGTGTGCGTCACCGAGACCTGGCTGGGACAGGAGGGGGGAGTAGCCCTCTCCGAGATATGCCCAGCTGGTTTCTCGGTGCAGCATCATTCTCGACCCCAGGGAAGGGGGGGAGGAGTGGCAATTATAACGCGTGGAAATCTGCATCCTCGTAGGATCCCTGCCCCGGAGATTGTTGGGTGTGAGACGCTCCTTCTGAAGTTGGACTTAGGGGTTCAGGTGGGCCTTTTCTTAATGTACCTGCCTCCCAGCTGCGTAAGTAAGGCCCTGCCTGAGCTGCTTGAGGCAGTAGCCGGCTTGGCGGTTGAGTTCCCTAGGCTTATGGTGCTGGGGGACTTCAACCTGCCATCTGCTGGCGAAACCTCTGGGGCGGCTCAGGAGTTCATGGATTCCATGGCAACCATGGACCTGACCCAAGTAATTCAGGGTCCGACTCATGAGGGTGGTCACACGCTTGACCTAGTATTTCTCTCGGGGCAGTGGAGAGATGATCTGAAGATAAGGGATATAGTCACCACCCCACTGTCATGGTCAGATCATTTCCTACTGAGGCTGGATTTCACAACCCCATTCCTCCCCCGCAGGGAGGCGGGACCGACTAGGTGGTTCCGCCCCAGGTGCCTAATGGAGCCGGAAGGATTCCAGAGGGAACTTGGGGAAATACCTGAAACCCTGGTACACAACTCGGCTGATTCCCTGGTGGGTGCCTGGAACACCGCAGCATCAGAGGCGTTAGACCGAATTGCGCCTAAGCGACCTCTCCGTGGCAGTGGATCCCGGAAAGCTCCCTGGTTTACCGAGGAGCTCCGGGAGATGAAACGCCAGAAGAGACGTCTGGAGCGCCGCTGGAGGGCCAAAAGGACCGAGTCTGACCGAACACTATTAAGAATTTACATCAGATCTTACTTAGTGGCGATAAGGGCGGCAAGACGATCTTATCTTTCCGCTCTTATTGCGTCCGCAGATTCTCGTCCAGGCGCCTTGTTTAGGGTGACTCGCTCCCTCCTTGCAAAAGGGGGGAGCGAGGAACACTTACAAGGCAGAGCTGAGGAATTCGCTGAGTTTCTGTCGGATAAAGTCGCTCAGATTCGGTCAAATTTGGACTCCGGCAGGGCAGAGTCCATAGAGTTGACAGGGACGTGTCTTAGTCCACCATTATGGGAATAGTTTAGGCCTGTTTCTCCCGAGGATGTGGACAGGGCTATGGGAGCGATGGGTACCTCCACCTGTTTATTGGACCCGTGCCCCTCCTGGCTGGTCTCGGCCAGCAGGGAGGTCGCACGCGGCTGGATCCAGGCGGTGGTCACCGCTTCTTTGCGGGAGGGATCCGTACCGCAGTCATTAAAAGCTGCGGTGGTGCGACCCCTCCTGAAGAAGCCTTCCCTGGATCCAGCCGATTTGAAAAACTACCGTCCAGTCTCCAACTTACCTTTTCTAGGGAAAGTTGTGGAGAAGGTGGTGGTGACCCAGCTTCTGCAGCTCCTGGATGAAACAGACCATCTAGATCCTTACCAGTCGGGTTTCAGGCGCGGCTACAGTACAGAAACTGCCTTGGTCGCTCTGATGGATGAGCCCGGGATGGGGGGAACTCCTCCATCCTGGTGCTACTTGACCTCTCAGCGGCTTTCGATACCATCGACCATGGTATCCTTCTGCATCGGCTCGGCGAGTTGGGAGTGGGAGGCACCGTTTTGCGGTGGTTCTCCTCTTATCTCGCCGATCGGATGCAATCGGTGTTGGCAGGAGGACAGAGATCGTCCCCAAGGCCCCTATCATGTGGGGTGCCTCAGGGGTCGGTTCTCTCGCCCATCCTGTTTAACATCTACATGAAACCGTTGGGTGAGATCATCCGCAGGCATGGGGTGTGTTTCCATCAGTACGCTGACGACACCCAGCTGTACATCACCACCCCGTCTGACTTCAGGGAGGCAGTTGATGTAATGTGCCGATGCCTGGACGACGTTAAGATCTGGATGGGGAGGAACAGACTCAGACTTAATCCCGACAAGACCGAGTGGCTGTGGATAATGCCTCCTAAGGACCACGATAACTGTCCCTCCTTGGTCTTCGAGGGTGCGAAACTGACTCCCTCGGGCCAGGTCCGCAACTTGGGGGTCCTCCTAGATCCACAGCTAAAATTAGACTGTCACCTTTCTGCTGTGGCTAGGGGGGCCTTTGCACAGGTCCGCCTGGTGCACCAGTTGCGGCCATATTTGGAGAAGGAGGCTTTACTCACGGTCACTCATGCCCTTGTCACCTCGAGTTTGGACTACTGCAACGCGCTCTACATGGGGCTACCCTTGAAGAGTATCCGGAGACTTCAGCTGGTGCAAAATGCGGCTGCGCGTGCTGTGGTGGGTGTGCCAAGGTACACCCACGTGACACCGATACTCCGCCAGCTGCATTGGTTGCTCATCGGTCTCCGGGTCCAATTCAAGGTGTTGATCACCATCTTTAAAGCCCTTCATGGCTTAGGACCAGGATATCTCCGGGACCGCATTCTGCCGCATACTTCCCTCCGACCGGTTAGGGCCCACAGAGTTGGCCTCCTCCAGGTCCCGTCGGCCAAGCAATGCCGGCTGGCGGGCCCCAGGGGGAGGGCCTTCTCTGTGGCTGGCCCCGTGCTCTGGAACCAGCTCCCCCCAGAGACCCGAACCATCCCCACTCTGCTGGCCTTCCGAAAGGCCATCAAGACATGGCTCTTCCTGCAGGTGGGGGGGACAGCTTAACTCATTCGAGCTTACCCCCCAAGTATGTATGTTGCTGAATGGATGTTACTGTTTTTATATTGTTTTTAAATTTTGTATTGCTTTTAATTTTTTGTAATTTTGTATATTCTTGTATTTCCCTTTGTTGTACGCCGCCCTGAGTCCTTCGGGAGTTGGGCGGCATATAAGAATAACAAAATAAATAAATAAATTTTTCATTTCTGAGCTCTTTGTCAAAAGTGAAGTTTTCTGGCTGAATTGAGGTCAATGGCAGATTCTGAGATACGACATGGGCTAACTCCTCAGGGAAAGCTCGGATCTGAAAATGGTGTGAGAATTCGGCTTTCCGGACCCTGGGGAACATGAATATGTGTTTCTTTTTCATTTCTGAGCTCTTTGTCAAAAGTGAAGTTTTCTGGCTGAATTGAGGTCAATGGCAGATTCTGAGATACGACTTGGGCTAACTCCACAGGGAAAGCTGGGAACTGAAAAGGGTGTGAGATTTTGCCTTTCCAGACCCTAGGGAACATGGATATGTGTTTCCTTTTCATTTCTGAGCTGTATGTCAAAACTGAAGTTTTCTGGCTGAATTGAATTCAATGGCAGATTCTGAGATACGTCTTGGGCTAACTCCACAGGGAAAGCTCGGATCTGAAAATGATGTGAGATTTTGGCTTTCCAGACACTGGAAAACATGAATATGTGTATCCTTTTCATTTCTGAGCTCTGTGTCAAAAGTGAAGTTTTCTGGCTGAAATGAGCCCTAAGGCAAATTATGATGTACGCCTTGGGCTAACTCCTCAGGGAAAGCTCGGATCTCAAAATGCTGTGAGAATTCGGCTTTGCAGACCCAAGGGAACAGGAATATGTGTTTCTTTTTCATTTCTGAGCTCTGTGTCAAAAGTGAGGTTTTCTGGCTGAAATGAGTCCTAAGACAAATTCTGAGATATGCCTTGGTCTAACTCCTCAGGGAAAGCTCGGATCTTAAAATGGTGTGAGATTTTGGCTTTCCAGACCCTGGGAAACATGAATATGTGTTTCTTTTTCATTTCTGAGCTCTGTGTCAAAAGTGAAGTTTTCTGGCTGAATTGAGTTCAATGGCAGATTCTGAGATACAACTTGGGCTAACTCCACAGGGAAAGCTCGGATCTTAAAATGGTGTGAGATAGTGGCTTTCCAGACCCTAGGGAACATGAATATGTGTTTCCTTTTCATTTCTGAGCTGTGTGTCAAAAGTGAGGTTTTCTGGCTGAATTGAGTCCTAAGGCGAATTCTGAGATAGTACTTGGGCTAACTTCTCAGGGAAAGCTCGGAACTGAAAATGGTGTGAGAATTCGGCTTTCCAGACCCTGGGGAACATGAATATCTCTTTCATTTTCATTTCTGAGCTCTGTGTCAAAAGTGAAGTTTTCTGGCTGAATTAAGGTCAATGGCAGATTCTGAGATACGACTTGGGCTAACTCCAAAGGGAAAGCTGGGAACTGAAAAGGGTGTGAGATTTTGCCTTTCCAGACCCTAGGGAACATGGATATGTGTTTCCTTTTCATTTCTGAGCTGTATGTCAAAACTGAAGTTTTCTGGCTGAATTGAATTCAATGGCAGATTCTGAGATACGTCTTGGGCTAACTCCACAGGGAAAGCTCGGATCTGAAAATGATGTGAGATTTTGGCTTTCCAGACACTGGAAAACATGAATATGTGTATCCTTTTCATTTCTGAGCTCTGTGTCAAAAGTGAAGTTTTCTGGCTGAAATGAGCCCTAAGGCAAATTATGATGTACGCCTTGGGCTAACTCCTCAGGGAAAGCTCGGATCTCAAAATGGTGTGAGAATTCGGCTTTCCAGACCCAAGGGAACAGGAATATGTGTTTCTTTTTCATTTCTGAGCTCTGTGTCAAAAGTGAGGTTTTCTGGCTGAAATGAGTCCTAAGACAAATTCTGAGATATGCCTTGGTCTAACTCCTGAGGGAAAGCTCGGATCTTAAAATGGTGTGAGATTTTGGCTTTCCAGACCCTGGGAAACATGAATATGTGTTTCTTTTTCATTTCTGAGCTGTGTGTCAAAAGTGAAGTTTTCTGGCTGAATTGAGTTCAATGGCAGATTCTGAGATACGACTTGGGCTAACTCCACAGGGAAAGCTCGGATCTTAAAATGGTGTGAGATATTGGCTTTCCAGACCCTAGGGAACATGAATATGTGTTTCCTTTTCATTTCTGAGCTCTGTGTCAAAAGTGAAGTTTTCTGGCTGAAATAAGCCCTAAGGCAAATTCTGAGATACGCCTTTGTCTAACTCCTCAAGGAAAGCTCAGATCTGAATATGGTGTGAGATTTTGGCTTTCCAGACCCTAGGGAACATGAATATGTGTTTCCTTTTCATTTCTGAGCTCTGTGTCAAAAGTGAAGTTTTCTGGCTGAATTAAGTTCAATGGCAAATTCTGAGATACGTCTTGGGCTAACTCCTCAGGGAAAGCTCGGATCTTAAAATGGTGTGAGATTTTGGCTTTCCAGACCCTGGGAAACATGAATATGTGTTTCTTTTTCATTTCTGAGCTGTGTGTCAAAAGTGAAGTTTTCTGGCTGAATTGAGTTCAATGGCAGATTCTGAGATACGTCTTGGGCTAACTCCACAGGGAAAGCTCGGATCTTAAAATGGTGTGAGATTTTGGCTTTCCAGACCCTAGGGAACATGAATATGTGTTTCCTTTTCATTTGTGAGCTCTGTGTCAAAAGTGAAGTTTTCCGGCTGAAATGAGCCCTAAGGCAAATTATGAAGTATGGCTTGGGCTAACTCCTCAGGGAAAGCTCGGATCTGAAAATGGTGTGAGAATTCAGCTTTCCGGACCCTGGGGAACATGAATATGTGTTTCTTTTTCATTTCTGAGCTCTTTGTCAAAAGTGAAGTTTTCTGGCTGAATTGAGGTCAATGGCAGATTCTGAGATACGACTTGGGCTAACTCCACAGGGAAAGCACGGAACTGAAAAGGGTGTGAGATTTTGCCTTTCCAGACCCTAGGGAACATGAATATGAGTTTCCTTTTCATTTCTGAGCTCTGTGTCAAAAGTGAAGTTTTCTGGCTGAAATGAGTCCTAAGACAAATTCTGAGATATGCCTTGGTCTAACCCCTCAGGGAAAGCTCGGATCTCACAATGGTGTGAGATTTTGGCTTTCCAGACCCTGGGAAACATGAATATGTGTTTCTTTTTCATTTCTGAGCTGTATGTCAAAAGTGAGGTTTTCTGGCTGAATTGACGTCAATGGCAGATTCTGAGATACGTCTTGGACTAACTCCACAGGGAAAGCTCGGATCTGAAAATGGTGTGAGATACTGGGTTTCCAGACCCTAGGGAACATGAATATGTGTTTCCTTTTCATTTCTGATCTCTGTATCAAAAGTGAAGTTTTCTGGCTGAAATGAGTCCAAAGCCAATTCTGAGATACGTCTTGGGCTAACTCCTCAGGGAAAGCTCGGATCTGAAAATGGTTTGAGATTTTGGCTTTCCAGACCCTAGGGAACATGGATATGTGTTTCCTTTTCATTTCTGAGCTGTATGTCAAAACTGAAGTTTTCTGGCTGAATTGAGTTCAATGGCAGATTCTGAGATACGACTTGGGCTAACTCCACAGGGAAAGCTCGGATCTGAAAATGATGTGAGATTTTGGTATTCCAGACACTGGAAAACATGAATATGTGTTTCTTTTTTATTTCTGAGCTCTGTGTCAAAAGTGAAGTTTTCTGGCTGAAATGAGCCGTAAGGCAAATTCTGAGATACTCCTTGGTCTAACTCCTCAGGGAAAGCTCGGACCTGAAAATGTTGTATGATTTTGGTTTTCCAGACCCTGGGAAACATGAATATGTTTTGCTTTTTCATTTCTGAGCTCTGTTTCAAAAGTGAGGTTTTCTGGCTGAAATGAATCCTAAGGCAAATTCTGAGATACGTCTTGGGCTAACTTCTCAGGGAAAGCTCGGAACTGAAAATGGTGTGAGAATTCGGCTTTCCAGACCCTGGGGAACATGAATATCTCTTTCATTTTCATTTCTGAGCTCTGTGTCAAAAGTGAAGTTTTCTGGCTGAATTGAGGTCAATGGCAGATTCTGAGATACGACTTGGGCTAACTCCACAGGGAAAGCTGGGAACTGAAAAGGGTGTGAGATTTTGCCTTTCCAGACCCTAGGGAACATGGATATGTGTTTCCTTTTCATTTCTGAGCTGTATGTCAAAACTGAAGTTTTCTGGCTGAATTGAATTCAATGGCAGATTCTGAGATACGTCTTGGGCTAACTCCACAGGGAAAGCTCGGATCTGAAAATGATGTGAGATTTTGGCTTTCCAGACACTGGAAAACATGAATATGTGTATCCTTTTCATTTCTGAGCTCTGTGTCAAAAGTGAAGTTTTCTGGCTGAAATGAGCCCTAAGGCAAATTATGATGTACGCCTTGGGCTAACTCCTCAGGGAAAGCTCGGATCTCAAAATGGTGTGAGAATTCGGCTTTCCAGACCCAAGGGAACAGGAATATGTGTTTCTTTTTCATTTCTGAGCTCTGTGTCAAAAGTGAGGTTTTCTGGCTGAAATGAGTCCTAAGACAAATTCTGAGATATGCCTTGGTCTAACTCCTGAGGGAAAGCTCGGATCTTAAAATGGTGTGAGATTTTGGCTTTCCAGACCCTGGGAAACATGAATATGTGTTTCTTTTTCATTTCTGAGCTGTGTGTCAAAAGTGAAGTTTTCTGGCTGAATTGAGTTCAATGGCAGATTCTGAGATACGCCTTTGTCTAACTCCTCAAGGAAAGCTCAGATCTGAATATGGTGTGAGATTTTGGCTTTCCAGACCCTAGGGAACATGAATATGTGTTTCCTTTTCATTTCTGAGCTCTGTGTCAAAAGTGAAGTTTTCTGGCTGAATTAAGTTCAATGGCAAATTATGAGATACGTCTTGGGCTAACTCCTCAGGGAAAGCTCGGATCTTAAAATGGTGTGAGATTTTGGCTTTCCAGACCCTAGGGAACATGAATATGTGTTTCCTTTTCATTTCTGAGCTCTGTGTCAAAAGTGAAGTTTTCTGGCTGAATTGAGTTCAATGGCAGATTCTGAGATACGTCTTGGGCTAACTCCACAGGGAAAGCTCGGATCTTAAAATGGTGTGAGATTTTGGCTTTCCAGACCCTAGGGAACATGAATATGTGTTTCCTTTTCATTTGTGAGCTCTGTGTCAAAAGTGAAGTTTTCCGGCTGAAATGAGCCCTAAGGCAAATTATGAAGTATGGCTTGGGCTAACTCCTCAGGGAAAGCTCGGATCTGAAAATGGTGTGAGAATTCAGCTTTCCGGACCCTGGGGAACATGAATATGTGTTTCTTTTTCATTTCTGAGCTCTTTGTCAAAAGTGAAGTTTTCTGGCTGAATTGAGGTCAATGGCAGATTCTGAGATACGACTTGGGCTAACTCCACAGGGAAAGCACGGAACTGAAAAGGGTGTGAGATTTTGCCTTTCCAGACCCTAGGGAACATGAATATGAGTTTCCTTTTCATTTCTGAGCTCTGTGTCAAAAGTGAAGTTTTCTGGCTGAAATGAGTCCTAAGACAAATTCTGAGATATGCCTTGGTCTAACCCCTCAGGGAAAGCTCGGATCTCACAATGGTGTGAGATTTTGGCTTTCCAGACCCTGGGAAACATGAATATGTGTTTCTTTTTCATTTCTGAGCTGTATGTCAAAAGTGAGGTTTTCTGGCTGAATTGACGTCAATGGCAGATTCTGAGATACGTCTTGGACTAACTCCACAGGGAAAGCTCGGATCTGAAAATGGTGTGAGATACTGGGTTTCCAGACCCTAGGGAACATGAATATGTGTTTCCTTTTCATTTCTGATCTCTGTATCAAAAGTGAAGTTTTCTGGCTGAAATGAGTCCAAAGCCAATTCTGAGATACGTCTTGGGCTAACTCCTCAGGGAAAGCTCGGATCTGAAAATGGTTTGAGATTTTGGCTTTCCAGACCCTAGGGAACATGGATATGTGTTTCCTTTTCATTTCTGAGCTGTATGTCAAAACTGAAGTTTTCTGGCTGAATTGAGTTCAATGGCAGATTCTGAGATACGACTTGGGCTAACTCCACAGGGAAAGCTCGGATCTGAAAATGATGTGAGATTTTGGTATTCCAGACACTGGAAAACATGAATATGTGTTTCTTTTTTATTTCTGAGCTCTGTGTCAAAAGTGAAGTTTTCTGGCTGAAATGAGCCGTAAGGCAAATTCTGAGATACTCCTTGGTCTAACTCCTCAGGGAAAGCTCGGACCTGAAAATGTTGTATGATTTTGGCTTTCCAGACCCTGGGAAACATGAATATGTTTTGCTTTTTCATTTCTGAGCTCTGTTTCAAAAGTGAGGTTTTCTGGCTGAAATGAATCCTAAGGCAAATTCTGAGATACGTCTTGGGCTAACTTCTCAGGGAAAGCTCGGAACTGAAAATGGTGTGAGAATTCGGCTTTCCAGACCCTGGGGAACATGAATATCTGTTTCATTTTCATTTCTGAGCTCTGTGTCAAAAGTGAAGTTTTCTGGCTGAATTGAGGTCAATGGCAGATTCTGAGATACGACTTGGGCTAACTCCACAGGGAAAGCTGGGAACTGAAAAGGGTGTGAGATTTTGCCTTTCCAGACCCTAGGGAACATGGATATGTGTTTCCTTTTCATTTCTGAGCTGTATGTCAAAACTGAAGTTTTCTGGCTGAATTGAATTCAATGGCAGATTCTGAGATACGTCTTGGGCTAACTCCACAGGGAAAGCTCGGATCTGAAAATGATGTGAGATTTTGGCTTTCCAGACACTGGAAAACATGAATATGTGTATCCTTTTCATTTCTGAGCTCTGTGTCAAAAGTGAAGTATTCTGGCTGAAATGAGCCCTAAGGCAAATTATGATGTACGCCTTGGGCTAACTCCTCAGGGAAAGCTCGGATCTCAAAATGCTGTGAGAATTCGGCTTTCCAGACCCAAGGGAACAGGAATATGTGTTTCTTTTTCATTTCTGAGCTCTGTGTCAAAAGTGAAGTTTTCTGGCTGAATTGAGTTCAATGGCAGATTCTGAGATACGACTTGGGCTAACTCCACAGGGAAAGCTCGGATCTTAAAATGGTGTGAGATATTGGCTTTCCAGACCCTAGGGAACATGAATATGTGTTTCCTTTTCATTTCTGAGCTCTGTGTCAAAAGTGAAGTTTTCTGGCTGAAATAAGCCCTAAGGCAAATTCTGAGATACGCCTTTGTCTAACTCCTCAAGGAAAGCTCAGATCTGAATATGGTGTGAGATTTTGGCTTTCCAGACCCTAGGGAACATGAATATGTGTTTCCTTTTCATTTCTGAGCTCTGTGTCAAAAGTGAAGTTTTCTGGCTGAATTAAGTTCAATGGCAAATTATGAGATACGTCTTGGGCTAACTCCTCAGGGAAAGCTCGGATTTGAAAATGGTGTGAGAATTCGGCTTTCCAGACCCTGGGGAACATGAATATGTGTTTCTTTTTCATTTCTGAGCTCTCTGTCAAAAGTGAGGTTTTCTGGCTGAAATGAATCCTAAGGCAAGTTCTGAGATACGTCTTGGGCTAACTTCTCAGGGAAAGCTCGGATCTGAAAATGGTGTGAGATCCTGGCTTTCCAGACCCTAGGGAAGATAAATATGTGTTTCCTTTTCAATTGTGAGCTCTGTGTCAAAAGTGAGGTTTTCTAGCTGAAATAAGCCTTAAGGAAATTCTGAGATACGCCTTGGTCTAACTCGTCAAGGAAAGCTCGGATCTGTATATGGTGTGAGATTTTGGCTTTCCAGACCCTAGGGAACATGAATATGTGTTTCCTTTTCATTTCTGAGCTCTGTCTCAAAAGTGAAGTTTTCTGGCTGAATTGAGGTCAATGGTAGATTCTGAGATACGACTTGGGCTAACTCCACAGGGAAAGCTCGGAACTGAAAAGGGTGTGAGATTTTGGCTTTCCAGACCCTAGGGAGCATGAATATGAGTTTCCTTCTCATTTCTGAGCTCTGTGTCAAAAGTGAAGTTTTCTGGCTGAAATGAGTCCTAAGACAAATTCTGAGATATGCCTTGGTCTAACCCCTCAGGGAAAGCTCGGATCTGACAATGTTGTGAGATTTTGGCTTTCCAGACCCTGGGAAACATGAATATGTGTTTCCTTTTCATTTTTGAGCTCTGTGTCAAAAGTGAGGTTTTCGGGCTGAATTCAGTCCTAAGGTAAATTCTGAGATACGTCTTGGGCTAACTCCACAGGGAAAGCTCGGATCTGAAAATGGTGTGAGAATTCGGCTTTCCGGACCCTGGGGAACATGAATATGTGTTTCTTTTTCATTTCTGAGCTCTTTGTCAAAAGTGAAGTTTTCTGGCTGAATTGAGGTCAATGGCAGATTCTGAGATACGACTTGGGCTAACTCCACAGGGAAAGCTCGGAACTGAAAAGGGTGTGAGATTTTGCCTTTCCAGACCCTAGGGAACATGGATATGTGTTTCCTTTTCATTTCTGAGCTGTATGTCAAAACTGAAGTTTTCTGGCTGAATTGAATTCAATGGCAGATTCTGAGATACGTCTTGGGCTAACTCCACAGGGAAAGCTCGGACCTGAAAATGTTGTATGATTTTGGCTTTCCAGACCCTGGGAAACATGAATATGTTTTGCTTTTTCATTTCTGAGCTCTGTGTCAAAAGTGAGGTTTTCTGGCTGAAATGAATCCTAAGGCAAATTCTGAGATACGTCTTGGGCTAACTTCTCAGGGAAAGCTCGGAACTGAAAATGGTGTGAGAATTCGGCTTTCCAGACCCTGGGGAACATGAATATCTGTTTCATTTTCATTTCTGAGCTCTGTGTCAAAAGTGAAGTTTTCTGGCTGAATTGAGTTCAATGGCAAATTCTGAGATACGTCTTGGGCTAACTCCACAGGGAAAGCTCGGATCTGAAAACTGTGTGAGATACTGGCTTTCCAGACCCTAGGGAACAGGAATATGTGTTTCCTTTTCAATTGTGAGCTCTGTGTCAAAAGTGAGGTTTTCTAGCTGAATAGAGTCCTAAGGCAAATTCTGAGATACTCCTTGGGCTAACTCCGCCAGGAAAGCTCGGACCTGAATATGGTGTGAGATTTTGGCTTTCCAGACCCTAGGGAACATGAATATGTGTTTCCTTTTCATTTGTGAGCTCTGTGTCAAAAGTGAGGTTTTCTGGCTGAAATGAATCCTAAGGCAAATTCTGAGATACGTCTTGGGCTAACTTCTCTGGGAAAGCTCGGAACTGAAAATGGTGTGAGAATTCGGCTTTCCGGACCCTGGGGAACATGAATATCTGTTTCATTTTCATTTCTGAGCTCTGTATCAAAAGTGAAATTTTCTGGCTGAAATGAGTCCTAAGCCAATTCTGAGATACGTCTTGGGCTAACTTCTCAGGGAAAGCTCGGATCTGAAAATGGTGTGAGATACTGGCTTTCCAGACCCTAGGGAAGATAAATATGTGTTTCCTTTTCAATTGTGAGCTCTGTGTCAAAAGTGAGGTTTTCTAGCTGAAATAAGCCTTAAGGAAATTCTGAGATACGCCTTGGTCTAACTCGTCAAGGAAAGCTCGGATCTGTATATGGTGTGAGATTTTGGCTTTCCAGACCCTAGGGAACATGAATATGTGTTTCCTTTTCATTTGTGAGCTCTGTGTCAAAAGTGAAGTTTTCCGGCTCAAATGAGCCCTAAGGCAAATTATGAAGTACGCCTTGGGCTAACTCCTCAGGGAAAGCTCGGATCTGAAAATGGTGTGAGAATTCGGCTTTCCGGACCCTGGGGAACATGAATATGTGTTTCTTTTTCATTTCTGAGCTCTGTGTCAAAAGTGAAGTGTTCTGGCTGAAATGAGTCGTAAGGCAAATTCGGAGATACATCTTGGGCTAACTCCACAGGGAAAACTCAGATTTGTAAATGGTGTGAGATTTTGGCTTTCCAGACCCTGGGGAACAGGAATATGTGTTTCTTTTTCATTTCTGAGCTCTATGTCAAAAGTGAGGTTTTCTGGCTGAATTGAGGTCAATGGCAGATTCTGAGATACGTCTTGGGCTAACTCCACAGGGAAAGCTCGGATCTGAAAATGGTGTGAGATACTGGCTTTCCAGACCCTGGGGAACATGAATATGTGTTTCTTTTTTATTTCTGAGCTCTGTGTCAAAATTGAAGTTTTCCGGCTGAAATGAGCCGTAAGGCAAATTCTGAGATACTCCTTGGTCTAACTCCTCAGGGAAAGCTCGGACCTGAAAATGTTGTATGATTTTGGCTTTCCAGACCCTGGGAAACATGAATATGTTTTGCTTTTTCATTTCTGAGCTCTGTGTCAAAAGTGAGGTTTTCTGGCTGAAATGAATCCTAAGGCAAATTCTGAGATACGTCTTGGGCTAACTTCTCAGGGAAAGCTCGGAACTGAAAATGGTGTGAGAATTCGGCTTTCCAGACCCTGGGGAACATGAATATCTGTTTCATTTTCATTTCTGAGCTCTGTGTCAAAAGTGAAGTTTTCTGGCTGAATTGAGTTCAATGGCAAATTCTGAGATACGTCTTGGGCTAACTCCACAGGGAAAGCTCGGATCTGAAAACTGTATGAGATACTGGCTTTCCAGACCCTAGGGAACAGGAATATGTGTTTCCTTTTCAATTGTGAGCTCTGTGTCAAAAGTGAGGTTTTCTAGCTGAGTAGAGTCCTAAGGCAAATTCTGAGATACTCCTTGGGCTAACTCCGCCAGGAAAGCTCGGACCTGAATATGGTGTGAGATTTTGGCTTTCCAGACCCTAGGGAACATGAATATGTGTTTCCTTTTCATTTGTGAGCTCTGTGTCAAAAGTGAAGTTTTCCAGCTGAAATGAGCCCTAAGGCAAATTATGAAGTACGCGTTGGGCTAACTCCTCAGGGAAAGCTCGGATCTGAAAATGGTGTGAGAATTCGGCTTTCCGGACCCTGAGGAACATGAATATGTGTTTCTTTTTCATTTCTGAGCTCTTTGTCAAAAGTGAAGTTTTCTGGCTCAATTGAGGTCAATGGCAGATTCTGAGATACGACTTGGGCTAACTCTACAGGGAAAGCTCGGAACTGAAAAGGGTGTGAGATTTTGCCTTTCCAGACCCTAGGATGCATGAATATGAGTTTCCTTTTCATTTGTGAGCTCTGAGTCAAAAGTGAAGTTTTCTGGCTGAATTCAGTCCTAAGGTAAATTCTGAGATACGTCTTGTCCTAACTCCACAGGGAAAGCTCGGATCTGAAAATGGGGTGAGAATTCGGCTTTCCAGACTCCAGGGAATATGAATATGTGTTTCCTTTTCATTTCTGATCTCTGTGTCAAAAGTGAAGTTTTCTGGCTGAATTGAGTTCCATGGCAAATTCTGAGATACGTCTTGGGCTAACTCCACAGGTAAAGCTCGGATCTGAAAATCGTGTGAGATACTGGCTTTCCAGACCCTGGGGAATATGAATATGTGTTTCTTTTTTATTTCTGAGCTCTGTGTCAAAAGTGAAGTTTTCCGGCTGAAATATGCCGTAAGGCAAATTCTGAGATACTCCTTGGTCTAACTCCTCAGGGAAAGCTCGGACCTGAAAATGTTGTATGATTTTGGCTTTCCAGACCCTGGGAAACATGAATATGTTTTGCTTTTTCATTTCTGAGCTCTGTGTCAAAAGTGAGGTTTTCTGGCTGAAATGAATCCTAAGGCAAATTCTGAGATACGTCTTGGGCTAACTTCTCTGGGAAAGCTCGGAACTGAAAATGGTGTGAGAATTCGGCTTTCCGGACCCTGGGGAACATGAATATCTGTTTCATTTTCATTTCTGAGCTCTGTATCAAAAGTGAAATTTTCTGGCTGAAATGAGTCCTAAGCCAATTCTGAGATACGTCTTGGGCTAACTCCTCAGGGAAAGCTCGGATCTGAAAATGGTGTGAGAATTCGGCTTTCCGGACCCTGGGGAACATGAATATGTGTTTCTTTTTCATTTCTGAGCTCTGTGTCAAAAGTGAAGTTTTCTGGCTGAATTGAGGTCAATGGCAGATTCTGAGATACGACTTGGGCTAACTCCACAGGGAAAGCTGGGAACTGAAAAGGGTGTGAGATTTTGCCTTTCCAGACCCTAGGGAACATGGATATGTGTTTCCTTTTCATTTCTGAGCTGTATGTCAAAACTGAAGTTTTCTGGCTGAATTGAATTCAATGGCAGATTCTGAGATACGTCTTGGGCTAACTCCACAGGGAAAGCTCGGATCTGAAAATGATGTGAGATTTTGGCTTTCCAGACACTGGAAAACATGAATATGTGTATCCTTTTCATTTCTGAGCTCTGTGTCAAAAGTGAAGTTTTCTGGCTGAAATGAGCCCTAAGGCAAATTATGATGTACGCCTTGGGCTAACTCCTCAGGGAAAGCTCGGATCTCAAAATGGTGTGAGATTTTGGCTTTCCAGACCCTGGGAAACATGAATATGTGTTTCTTTTTCATTTCTGAGCTGTGTGTCAAAAGTGAAGTTTTCTGGCTGAATTGAGTTCAATGGCAGATTCTGAGATACGACTTGGGCTAACTCCACAGGGAAAGCTCGGATCTTAAAATGGTGTGAGATATTGGCTTTCCAGACCCTAGGGAACATGAATATGTGTTTCCTTTTCATTTCTGAGCTCTGTGTCAAAAGTGAAGTTTTCTGGCTGAAATAAGCCCTAAGGCAAATTCTGAGATACGCCTTTGTCTAACTCCTCAAGGAAAACTCAGATCTGAATATGGTGTGAGATTTTGGCTTTCCAGACCCTAGGGAACATGAATATGTGTTTCCTTTTCATTTCTGAGCTCTGTGTCAAAAGTGAAGTTTTCTGGCTGAATTAAGTTCAATGGCAAATTATTAGATACGTCTTGGGCTAACTCCTCAGGGAAAGCTCGGATTTGAAAATGGTGTGAGAATTCGGCTTTCCAGACCCTGGGGAACATGAATATGTGTTTCTTTTTCATTTCTGAGCTCTCTGTCAAAAGTGAGGTTTTCTGGCTGAAATGAATCCTAAGGCAAGTTCTGAGATACGTCTTGGGCTAACTTCTCAGGGAAAGCTCGGATCTGAAAATGGTGTGAGATACTGGCTTTCCAGACCCTAGGGAAGATAAATATGTGTTTCCTTTTCAATTGTGAGCTCTGTGTCAAAAGTGAGGTTTTCTAGCTGAAATAAGCCTTAAGGAAATTCTGAGATACGCCTTGGTCTAACTCGTCAAGGAAAGCTCGGATCTGTATATGGTGTGAGATTTTGGCTTTCCAGACCCTAGGGAACATGAATATGTGTTTCCTTTTCATTTGTGAGCTCTGTGTCAAAAGTGAAGTTTTCCGGCTCAAATGAGCCCTAAGGCAAATTATGAAGTACGCCTTGGGCTAACTCCTCAGGGAAAGCTCGGATCTGAAAATGGTGTGAGAATTCGGCTTTCCGGACCCTGGGGAACATGAATATGTGTTTCTTTTTCATTTCTGAGCTCTGTCTCAAAAGTGAAGTTTTCTGGCTGAATTGAGGTCAATGGTAGATTCTGAGATACGACTTGGGCTAACTCCACAGGGAAAGCTCGGAACTGAAAAGGGTGTGAGATTTTGGCTTTCCAGACCCTAGGGAGCATGAATATGAGTTTCCTTCTCATTTCTGAGCTCTGTGTCAAAAGTGAAGTTTTCTGGCTCAAATGAGTCCTAAGACAAATTCTGAGATATGCCTTGGTCTAACCCCTCAGGGAAAGCTCGGATCTGACAATGTTGTGAGATTTTGGCTTTCCAGACCCTGGGAAACATGAATATGTGTTTCCTTTTCATTTTTGAGCTCTGTGTCAAAAGTGAGGTTTTCGGGCTGAATTCAGTCCTAAGGTAAATTCTGAGATACGTCTTGGGCTAACTCCACAGGGAAAGCTCGGATCTGAAAATGGTGTGAGAATTCGGCTTTCCGGACCCTGGGGAACATGAATATGTGTTTCTTTTTCATTTCTGAGCTCTTTGTCAAAAGTGAAGTTTTCTGGCTGAATTGAGGTCAATGGCAGATTCTGAGATACGACTTGGGCTAACTCCACAGGGAAAGCTCGGAACTGAAAAGGGTGTGAGATTTTGCCTTTCCAGACCCTAGGGAACATGGATATGTGTTTCCTTTTCATTTCTGAGCTGTATGTCAAAAGTGAAGTTTTCTGGCTGAATTGAGTTCAATGGCAGATTCTGAGATACGACTTGGGCTAACTCCACAGGGAAAGCTCGGATCTTAAAATGGTGTGAGATACTGGCTTTCCAGACCCTAGGGAACAGGAATATGTGTTTCCTTTTCATTTCTGAGCTCTGTGTCAAAAGTGAAGTGTTCTGGCTGAAATGAGTCGTAAGGCAAATTCGGAGATACATCTTGGGCTAACTCCACAGGGAAAACTCAGATTTGTAAATGGTGTGAGATTTTGGCTTTCCAGACCCTGGGGAACATGAATATGTGTTTCTTTTTCATTTCTGAGCTCTATGTCAAAAGTGAGGTTTTCTGGCTGAATTGAGGTCAATGGCAGATTCTGAGATACGTCTTGGGCTAACTCCACAGGGAAAGCTCGGATCTGAAAATGGTGTGAGATACTGGCTTTCCAGACCCTGGGGAACATGAATATGTGTTTCTTTTTTATTTCTGAGCTCTGTGTCAAAAGTGAAGTTTTCCGGCTGAAATGAGCCGTAAAGCAAATTCTGAGATACTCCTTGGTCTAACTCCTCAGGGAAAGCTCGGACCTGAAAATGTTGTATGATTTTGGCTTTCCAGACCCTGGGAAACATGAATATGTTTTGCTTTTTCATTTCTGAGCTCTGTGTCAAAAGTGAGGTTTTCTGGCTGAAATGAATCCTAAGGCAAATTCTGAGATACGTCTTGGCTAACTTCTCAGGGAAAGCTCGGAACTGAAAATGGTGTGAGAATTCGGCTTTCCAGACCCTGGGGAACATGAATATCTGTTTCATTTTCATTTCTGAGCTCTGTGTCAAAAGTGAAGTTTTCTGGCTGAATTGAGTTGAATGGCAAATTCTTAGATACGTCTTGGGCTAACTCCACAGGGAAAGCTCGGATCTGAAAACTGTGTGAGATACTGGCTTTCCAGACCCTAGGGAACAGGAATATGTGTTTCCTTTTCAATTGTGAGCTCTGTGTCAAAAGTGAGGTTTTCTAGCTGAATAGAGTCCTAAGGCAAATTCTGAGATACTCCTTGGGCTAACTCCGCCAGGAAAGCTCGGACCTGAATATGGTGTGAGATTTTGGCTTTCCAGACCCTAGGGAACATGAATATGTGTTTCCTTTTCATTTGTGAGCTCTGTGTCAAAAGTGAAGTTTTCCAGCTGAAATGAGCCCTAAGGCAAATTATGAAGTACGCCTTGGGCTAACTCCTCAGGGAAAGCTCGGATCTGAAAATGGTGTGAGAATTCGGCTTTCCGGACCCTGAGGAACATGAATATGTGTTTCTTTTTCATTTCTGAGCTCTTTGTCAAAAGTGAAGTTTTCTGGCTCAATTGAGGTCAATGGCAGATTCTGAGATACGACTTGGGCTAACTCTACAGGGAAAGCTCGGAACTGAAAAGGGTGTGAGATTTTGCCTTTCCAGACCCTAGGATGCATGAATATGAGTTTCCTTTTCATTTGTGAGCTCTGAGTCAAAAGTGAAGTTTTCTGGCTGAATTCAGTCCTAAGGTAAATTCTGAGATACGTCTTGTCCTAACTCCACAGGGAAAGCTCGGATCTGAAAATGGGGTGAGAATTCGGCTTTCCAGACTCCAGGGAATATGAATATGTGTTTCCTTTTCATTTCTGATCTCTGTGTCAAAAGTGAAGTTTTCTGGCTGAATTGAGTTCCATGGCAAATTCTGAGATACGTCTTGGGCTAACTCCACAGGTAAAGCTCGGATCTGAAAATCGTGTGAGATACTGGCTTTCCAGACCCTGGGGAATATGAATATGTGTTTCTTTTTTATTTCTGAGCTCTGTGTCAAAAGTGAAGTTTTCCGGCTGAAATATGCCGTAAGGCAAATTCTGAGATACTCCTTGGTCTAACTCCTCAGGGAAAGCTCGGACCTGAAAATGTTGTATGATTTTGGCTTTCCAGACCCTGGGAAACATGAATATGTTTTGCTTTTTCATTTCTGAGCTCTGTGTCAAAAGTGAGGTTTTCTGGCTGAAATGAATCCTAAGGCAAATTCTGAGATACGTCTTGGGCTAACTTCTCTGGGAAAGCTCGGAACTGAAAATGGTGTGAGAATTCGGCTTTCCGGACCCTGGGGAACATGAATATCTGTTTCATTTTCATTTCTGAGCTCTGTATCAAAAGTGAAATTTTCTGGCTGAAATGAGTCCTAAGCCAATTCTGAGATACGTCTTGGGCTAACTCCTCAGGGAAAGCTCGGATCTGAAAATGGTGTGAGAATTCGGCTTTCCGGACCCTGGGGAACATGAATATGTGTTTCTTTTTCATTTCTGAGCTCTGTGTCAAAAGTGAAGTTTTCTGGCTGAATTGAGGTCAATGGCAGATTCTGAGATACGACTTGGGCTAACTCCACAGGGAAAGCTGGGAACTGAAAAGGGTGTGAGATTTTGCCTTTCCAGACCCTAGGGAACATGGATATGTGTTTCCTTTTCATTTCTGAGCTGTATGTCAAAACTGAAGTTTTCTGGCTGAATTGAATTCAATGGCAGATTCTGAGATACGTCTTGGGCTAACTCCACAGGGAAAGCTCGGATCTGAAAATGATGTGAGATTTTGGCTTTCCAGACACTGGAAAACATGAATATGTGTATCCTTTTCATTTCTGAGCTCTGTGTCAAAAGTGAAGTTTTCTGGCTGAAATGAGCCCTAAGGCAAATTATGATGTACGCCTTGGGCTAACTCCTCAGGGAAAGCTCGGATCTCAAAATGGTGTGAGATTTTGGCTTTCCAGACCCTGGGAAACATGAATATGTGTTTCTTTTTCATTTCTGAGCTGTGTGTCAAAAGTGAAGTTTTCTGGCTGAATTGAGTTCAATGGCAGATTCTGAGATACGACTTGGGCTAACTCCACAGGGAAAGCTCGGATCTTAAAATGGTGTGAGATATTGGCTTTCCAGACCCTAGGGAACATGAATATGTGTTTCCTTTTCATTTCTGAGCTCTGTGTCAAAAGTGAAGTTTTCTGGCTGAAATAAGCCCTAAGGCAAATTCTGAGATACGCCTTTGTCTAACTCCTCAAGGAAAACTCAGATCTGAATATGGTGTGAGATTTTGGCTTTCCAGACCCTAGGGAACATGAATATGTGTTTCCTTTTCATTTCTGAGCTCTGTGTCAAAAGTGAAGTTTTCTGGCTGAATTAAGTTCAATGGCAAATTATTAGATACGTCTTGGGCTAACTCCTCAGGGAAAGCTCGGATTTGAAAATGGTGTGAGAATTCGGCTTTCCAGACCCTGGGGAACATGAATATGTGTTTCTTTTTCATTTCTGAGCTCTCTGTCAAAAGTGAGGTTTTCTGGCTGAAATGAATCCTAAGGCAAGTTCTGAGATACGTCTTGGGCTAACTTCTCAGGGAAAGCTCGGATCTGAAAATGGTGTGAGATACTGGCTTTCCAGACCCTAGGGAAGATAAATATGTGTTTCCTTTTCAATTGTGAGCTCTGTGTCAAAAGTGAGGTTTTCTAGCTGAAATAAGCCTTAAGGAAATTCTGAGATACGCCTTGGTCTAACTCGTCAAGGAAAGCTCGGATCTGTATATGGTGTGAGATTTTGGCTTTCCAGACCCTAGGGAACATGAATATGTGTTTCCTTTTCATTTGTGAGCTCTGTGTCAAAAGTGAAGTTTTCCGGCTCAAATGAGCCCTAAGGCAAATTATGAAGTACGCCTTGGGCTAACTCCTCAGGGAAAGCTCGGATCTGAAAATGGTGTGAGAATTCGGCTTTCCGGACCCTGGGGAACATGAATATGTGTTTCTTTTTCATTTCTGAGCTCTGTCTCAAAAGTGAAGTTTTCTGGCTGAATTGAGGTCAATGGTAGATTCTGAGATACGACTTGGGCTAACTCCACAGGGAAAGCTCGGAACTGAAAAGGGTGTGAGATTTTGGCTTTCCAGACCCTAGGGAGCATGAATATGAGTTTCCTTCTCATTTCTGAGCTCTGTGTCAAAAGTGAAGTTTTCTGGCTCAAATGAGTCCTAAGACAAATTCTGAGATATGCCTTGGTCTAACCCCTCAGGGAAAGCTCGGATCTGACAATGTTGTGAGATTTTGGCTTTCCAGACCCTGGGAAACATGAATATGTGTTTCCTTTTCATTTTTGAGCTCTGTGTCAAAAGTGAGGTTTTCGGGCTGAATTCAGTCCTAAGGTAAATTCTGAGATACGTCTTGGGCTAACTCCACAGGGAAAGCTCGGATCTGAAAATGGTGTGAGAATTCGGCTTTCCGGACCCTGGGGAACATGAATATGTGTTTCTTTTTCATTTCTGAGCTCTTTGTCAAAAGTGAAGTTTTCTGGCTGAATTGAGGTCAATGGCAGATTCTGAGATACGACTTGGGCTAACTCCACAGGGAAAGCTCGGAACTGAAAAGGGTGTGAGATTTTGCCTTTCCAGACCCTAGGGAACATGGATATGTGTTTCCTTTTCATTTCTGAGCTGTATGTCAAAAGTGAAGTTTTCTGGCTGAATTGAGTTCAATGGCAGATTCTGAGATACGACTTGGGCTAACTCCACAGGGAAAATTCGGATCTTAAAATGGTGTGAGATATTGGCTTTCCAGACCCTAGGGAACATGAATATGTGTTTCCTTTTCATTTCTGAGCTCTGTGTCAAAAGTGAAGTTTTCTGGCTGAAATAAGCCCTAAGGCAAATTCTGAGATACGCCTTTGTCTAACTCCTCAAGGAAAGCTCAGATCTGAATATGGTGTGAGATTTTGGCTTTCCAGACCCTAGGGAACATGAATATGTGTTTCCTTTTCATTTCTGAGCTCTGTGTCAAAAGTGAAGTTTTCTGGCTGAATTAAGTTCAATGGCAAATTATGAGATACGTCTTGGGCTAACTCCTCAGGGAAAGCTCGGATTTGAAAATGGTGTGAGAATTCGGCTTTCCAGACCCCGGGGAACATGAATATGTGTTTCTTTTTCATTTCTGAGCTCTCTGTCAAAAGTGAGGTTTTCTGGCTGAAATGAATCCTAAGGCAAGTTCTGAGATACGTCTTGGGCTAACTTCTCAGGGAAAGCTCGGATCTGAAAATGGTGTGAGAAACTGGCTTTCCAGACCCTAGGGAAGATAAATATGTGTTTCCTTTTCAATTGTGAGCTCTGTGTCAAAAGTGAAGTTTTCTGGCTGAAATGAGTCCTAAGACAAATTCTGAGATATGCCTTGGTCTAACCCCTCAGGGAAAGCTCGGATCTGACACTGTTGTGAGATTTTGGCTTTCCAGACCCTGGGAAACATGAATATGTGTTTCCTTTTCATTTTTGAGCTCTGTGTCAAAAGTGAGGTTTTCGGGCTGAATTCAGTCCTAAGGTAAATTCTGAGATACGTCTTGGGCTAACTCCACAGGGAAAGCTCGGATCTGAAAATGGTGTGAGAATTCGGCTTTCCGGACCCTGGGGAACATGAATATGTGTTTCTTTTTCATTTCTGAGCTCTTTGTCAAAAGTGAAGTTTTCTGGCTGAATTGAGGTCAATGGCAGATTCTGAGATACGACTTGGGCTAACTCCACAGGGAAAGCTCGGAACTGAAAAGGGTGTGAGATTTTGCCTTTCCAGACCCTAGGGAACATGGATATGTGTTTCCTTTTCATTTCTGAGCTGTATGTCAAAACTGAAGTTTTCTGGCTGAATTGAATTCAATGGCAGATTCTGAGATACGTCTTGGGCTAACTCCACAGGGAAAGCTCGGACCTGAAAATGGGGTGAGAATTCGGCTTTCCAGACTCCAGGGAATATGAATATGTGTTTCTTTTTCATTTCTGAGCTCTATGTCAAAAGTGAGGTTTTCTGGCTGAATTGAGGTCAATGGCAGATTCTGAGATACGTCTTGGGCTAACTCCACAGGGAAAGCTCGGATCTGAAAATGGTGTGAGATACTGGCTTTCCAGACCCTGGGAAACATGAATATGTTTTGCTTTTTCATTTCTGAGCTCTGTGTCAAAAGTGAGGTTTTCTGGCTGAAATGAATCCTAAGGCAAATTATGAAGTACGCCTTGGGCTAACTCCTCAGGGAAAGCTCGGATCTGAAAATGGTGTGAGAATTCGGCTTTCCGGACCCTGAGGAACATGAATATGTGTTTCTTTTTCATTTCTGAGCTCTTTGTCAAAAGTGAAGTTTTCTGGCTGAATTGAGGTCAATGGCAAATTCTGAGATACGTCTTGGGCTAACTCCACAGGGAAAGCTTGGATCTGAAAACGGTGTGAGATACTTGCTTTCCAGACCCTAGGGAACAGGAATATGTGTTTCCTTTTCAATTGTGAGCTCTGTGTCAAAAGTGAGGTTTTCTAGCTGAATAGAGTCCTAAGGCAAATTCTGAGATACTCCTTGGGCTAACTCCGCCAGGAAAGCTCGGACCTGAATATGGTGTGAGATTTTGGCTTTCCAGACCCTAGGGAACATGAATATGTGTTTCCTTTTCATTTGTGAGCTCTGTGTCAAAAGTGAAGTTTTCCGGCTGAAATGAGCCCTAAGGCAAATTATGAAGTACGCCTTGGGCTAACTCCTCAGGGAAAGCTCGGATCTGAAAATGGTGTGAGAATTCGGCTTTCCGGACCCTGAGGAACATGAATATGTGTTTCTTTTTCATTTCTGAGCTCTTTGTCAAAAGTGAAGTTTTCTGGCTGAATTGAGGTCAATGGCAGATTCTGAGATACGACTTGGGCTAACTCTACAGGGAAAGCTCGGAACTGAAAAGGGTGTGAGATTTTGCCTTTCCAGACCCTAGGATGCATGAATATGAGTTTCCTTTTCATTTCTGAGCTCTGTGTCAAAAGTGAAGTTTTCTGGCTGAAATGAGTCCTAAGACAAATTTTGAGATATGCCTTGGTCTAACCCCTCAGGGAAAGCTCGGATCTGACAATGGTGTGAGATTTTGGCTTTCCACACCCTGGGAAACATGAATATGTGTTTCTTTTTCATTTCTGAGCTCTGAGTCAAAAGTGAAGTTTTCTGGCTGAATTCAGTCCTAAGGTAAATTCTGAGATACGTCTTGTCCTAACTCCACAGGGAAAGCTCGGATCTGAAAATGGGGTGAGAATTCGGCTTTCCAGACTCCAGGGAATATGAATATGTGTTTCCTTTTCATTTCTGATCTCTGTGTCAAAAGTGAAGTTTTCTGGCTGAATTGAGTTCAATGGCAAATTCTGAGATACGTCTTGGGCTAACTCCACAGGGAAAGCTCGGATCTGAAAATGGTTTGAGATACTGGCTTTCCAGACCCTAGGGAACAGGAATATGTGTTTCCTTTTCATTTCTGAGCTCTGTGTCAAAAGTGAAGTGTTCTGGCTGAAATGAGTCGTAAGGCAAATTCGGAGATACATCTTGGGCTAACTTCACAGGGAAAACTCAGATTTGTAAATGGTGTGAGATTTTGGCTTTCCAGACCCTGGGGAACATGAATATGTGTTTCTTTTTCATTTCTGAGCTCTATGTCAAAAGTGAGGTTTTCTGGCTGAATTGAGGTCAATGGCAGAGTCTGAGATACGTCTTGGGCTAACTCCACAGGGAAAGCTCGGATCTGAAAATCGTGTGAGATACTGGCTTTCCAGACCCTGGGGAATATGAATATGTGTTTCTTTTTTATTTCTGAGCTCTGTGTCAAAAGTGAAGTTTTCCGGCTGAAATGAGCCGTAAGGCAAATTCTGAGATACTCCTTGGTCTAACTCCTCAGGGAAAGCTCGGACCTGAAAATGTTGTATGATTTTGGCTTTCCAGACCCTGGGAAACATGAATATGTTTTGCTTTTTCATTTCTGAGCTCTGTGTCAAAAGTGAGGTTTTCTAGCTGAATAGAGTCCTAAGGCAAATTCTGAGATACTCCTTGGGCTAACTCCGCCAGGAAAGCTCGGATCTGTATATGGTGTGAGATTTTGGCTTTCCAGACCCTAGGGAACATGAATATGTGTTTCCTTTTCATTTGTGAGCTCTGTGTCAAAAGTGAAGTTTTCCGGCTCAAATGAGCCCTAAGGCAAATTATGAAGTACGCCTTGGGCTAACTCCTCAGGGAAAGCTCGGATCTGAAAATGGTGTGAGAATTCGGCTTTCCGGACCCTGGGGAACATGAATATGTGTTTCTTTTTCATTTCTGAGCTCTGTCTCAAAAGTGAAGTTTTCTGGCTGAATTGAGGTCAATGGTAGATTCTGAGATACGACTTGGGCTAACTCCACAGGGAAAGCTCGGAACTGAAAAGGGTGTGAGATTTTGGCTTTCCAGACCCTAGGGAGCATGAATATGAGTTTCCTTCTCATTTCTGAGCTCTGTGTCAAAAGTGAAGTTTTCTGGCTCAAATGAGTCCTAAGACAAATTCTGAGATATGCCTTGGTCTAACCCCTCAGGGAAAGCTCGGATCTGACAATGTTGTGAGATTTTGGCTTTCCAGACCCTGGGAAACATGAATATGTGTTTCCTTTTCATTTTTGAGCTCTGTGTCAAAAGTGAGGTTTTCGGGCTGAATTCAGTCCTAAGGTAAATTCTGAGATACGTCTTGGGCTAACTCCACAGGGAAAGCTCGGATCTGAAAATGGTGTGAGAATTCGGCTTTCCGGACCCTGGGGAACATGAATATGTGTTTCTTTTTCATTTCTGAGCTCTTTGTCAAAAGTGAAGTTTTCTGGCTGAATTGAGGTCAATGGCAGATTCTGAGATACGACTTGGGCTAACTCCACAGGGAAAGCTCGGAACTGAAAAGGGTGTGAGATTTTGCCTTTCCAGACCCTAGGGAACATGGATATGTGTTTCCTTTTCATTTCTGAGCTGTATATCAAAAGTGAAGTTTTCTGGCTGAATTGAGTTCAATGGCAGATTCTGAGATACGACTTGGGCTAACTCCACAGGGAAAATTCGGATCTTAAAATGGTGTGAGATATTGGCTTTCCAGACCCTAGGGAACATGAATATGTGTTTCCTTTTCATTTCTGAGCTCTGTGTCAAAAGTGAAGTTTTCTGGCTGAAATAAGCCCTAAGGCAAATTCTGAGATACGCCTTTGTCTAACTCCTCAAGGAAAGCTCAGATCTGAATATGGTGTGAGATTTTGGCTTTCCAGACCCTAGGGAACATGAATATGTGTTTCCTTTTCATTTCTGAGCTCTGTGTCAAAAGTGAAGTTTTCTGGCTGAATTAAGTTCAATGGCAAATTATGAGATACGTCTTGGGCTAACTCCTCAGGGAAAGCTCGGATTTGAAAATGGTGTGAGAATTCGGCTTTCCAGACCCTGGGGAACATGAATATGTGTTTCTTTTTCATTTCTGAGCTCTCTGTCAAAAGTGAGGTTTTCTGGCTGAAATGAATCCTAAGGCAAGTTCTGAGATACGTCTTGGGCTAACTTCTCAGGGAAAGCTCGGATCTGAAAATGGTGTGAGAAACTGGCTTTCCAGACCCTAGGGAAGATAAATATGTGTTTCCTTTTCAATTGTGAGCTCTGTGTCAAAAGTGAAGTTTTCTGGCTGAAATGAGTCCTAAGACAAATTCTGAGATATGCCTTGGTCTAACCCCTCAGGGAAAGCTCGGATCTGACAATGTTGTGAGATTTTGGCTTTCCAGACCCTGGGAAACATGAATATGTGTTTCCTTTTCATTTTTGAGCTCTGTGTCAAAAGTGAGGTTTTCGGGCTGAATTCAGTCCTAAGGTAAATTCTGAGATACGTCTTGGGCTAACTCCACAGGGAAAGCTCGGATCTGAAATTGGTGTGAGAATTCGGCTTTCCGGACCCTGGGGAACATGAATATGTGTTTCTTTTTCATTTCTGAGCTCTTTGTCAAAAGTGAAGTTTTCTGGCTGAATTGAGGTCAATGGCAGATTCTGAGATACGACTTGGGCTAACTCCACAGGGAAAGCTCGGAACTGAAAAGGGTGTGAGATTTTGCCTTTCCAGACCCTAGGGAACATGGATATGTGTTTCCTTTTCATTTCTGAGCTGTATGTCAAAACTGAAGTTTTCTGGCTGAATTGAATTCAATGGCAGATTCTGAGATACGTCTTGGGCTAACTCCACAGGGAAAGCTCGGACCTGAAAATGGGGTGAGAATTCGGCTTTCCAGACTCCAGGGAATATGAATATGTGTTTCTTTTTCATTTCTGAGCTCTATGTCAAAAGTGAGGTTTTCTGGCTGAATTGAGGTCAATGGCAGATTCTGAGATACGTCTTGGGCTAACTCCACAGGGAAAGCTCGGATCTGAAAATGGTGTGAGATACTGGCTTTCCAGACCCTGGGAAACATGAATATGTTTTGCTTTTTCATTTCTGAGCTCTGTGTCAAAAGTGAGGTTTTCTGGCTGAAATGAATCCTAAGGCAAATTATGAAGTACGCCTTGGGCTAACTCCTCAGGGAAAGCTCGGATCTGAAAATGGTGTGAGAATTCGGCTTTCCGGACCCTGAGGAACATGAATATGTGTTTCTTTTTCATTTCTGAGCTCTTTGTCAAAAGTGAAGTTTTCTGGCTGAATTGAGGTCAATGGCAAATTCTGAGATACGTCTTGGGCTAACTCCACAGGGAAAGCTTGGATCTGAAAACGGTGTGAGATACTTGCTTTCCAGACCCTAGGGAACAGGAATATGTGTTTCCTTTTCAATTGTGAGCTCTGTGTCAAAAGTGAGGTTTTCTAGCTGAATAGAGTCCTAAGGCAAATTCTGAGATACTCCTTGGGCTAACTCCGCCAGGAAAGCTCGGACCTGAATATGGTGTGAGATTTTGGCTTTCCAGACCCTAGGGAACATGAATATGTGTTTCCTTTTCATTTGTGAGCTCTGTGTCAAAAGTGAAGTTTTCCGGCTGAAATGAGCCCTAAGGCAAATTATGAAGTACGCCTTGGGCTAACTCCTCAGGGAAAGCTCGGATCTGAAAATGGTGTGAGAATTCGGCTTTCCGGACCCTGAGGAACATGAATATGTGTTTCTTTTTCATTTCTGAGCTCTTTGTCAAAAGTGAAGTTTTCTGGCTGAATTGAGGTCAATGGCAGATTCTGAGATACGACTTGGGCTAACTCTACAGGGAAAGCTCGGAACTGAAAAGGGTGTGAGATTTTGCCTTTCCAGACCCTAGGATGCATGAATATGAGTTTCCTTTTCATTTCTGAGCTCTGTGTCAAAAGTGAAGTTTTCTGGCTGAAATGAGTCCTAAGACAAATTTTGAGATATGCCTTGGTCTAACCCCTCAGGGAAAGCTCGGATCTGACAATGGTGTGAGATTTTGGCTTTCCACACCCTGGGAAACATGAATATGTGTTTCTTTTTCATTTCTGAGCTCTGAGTCAAAAGTGAAGTTTTCTGGCTGAATTCAGTCCTAAGGTAAATTCTGAGATACGTCTTGTCCTAACTCCACAGGGAAAGCTCGGATCTGAAAATGGGGTGAGAATTCGGCTTTCCAGACTCCAGGGAATATGAATATGTGTTTCCTTTTCATTTCTGATCTCTGTGTCAAAAGTGAAGTTTTCTGGCTGAATTGAGTTCAATGGCAAATTCTGAGATACGTCTTGGGCTAACTCCACAGGGAAAGCTCGGATCTGAAAATGGTTTGAGATACTGGCTTTCCAGACCCTAGGGAACAGGAATATGTGTTTCCTTTTCATTTCTGAGCTCTGTGTCAAAAGTGAAGTGTTCTGGCTGAAATGAGTCGTAAGGCAAATTCGGAGATACATCTTGGGCTAACTTCACAGGGAAAACTCAGATTTGTAAATGGTGTGAGATTTTGGCTTTCCAGACCCTGGGGAACATGAATATGTGTTTCTTTTTCATTTCTGAGCTCTATGTCAAAAGTGAGGTTTTCTGGCTGAATTGAGGTCAATGGCAGAGTCTGAGATACGTCTTGGGCTAACTCCACAGGGAAAGCTCGGATCTGAAAATCGTGTGAGATACTGGCTTTCCAGACCCTGGGGAATATGAATATGTGTTTCTTTTTTATTTCTGAGCTCTGTGTCAAAAGTGAAGTTTTCCGGCTGAAATGAGCCGTAAGGCAAATTCTGAGATACTCCTTGGTCTAACTCCTCAGGGAAAGCTCGGACCTGAAAATGTTGTATGATTTTGGCTTTCCAGACCCTGGGAAACATGAATATGTTTTGCTTTTTCATTTCTGAGCTCTGTGTCAAAAGTGAGGTTTTCTGGCTGAAATGAATCCTAAGGCAAATTCTGAGATACGTCTTGGGCTAACTTCTCTGGGAAAGCTCGGAACTGAAAATGGTGTGAGAATTCGGCTTTCCGGACCCTGGGGAACATGAATATCTGTTTCATTTTCATTTCTGAGCTCTGTATCAAAAGTGAAGTTTTCTGGCTGAAATGAGTCCTAAGCCAATTCTGAGATACGTCTTGGGCTAACTCCTCAGGGAAAGCTCGGATCTGAAAATGGTTTGAGATTTTGGCTTTCCAGACCCTAGGGAACATGGATATGTGTTTCCTTTTCATTTCTGAGCTGTATGTCAAAACTGAAGTTTTCTGGCTGAATTGAATTCAATGGCAGATTCTGAGATACGTCTTGGGCTAACTCCACAGGGAAAGCTCGGATCTGAAAATGATGTGAGATTTTGGCTTTCCAGACACTGGAAAACATGAATATGTGTTTCTTTTTCATTTCTGACCTCTGTGTCAAAAGTGAAGTTTTCTGGCTGAATTGAGCTCAATGGCAGTTTCTGAGATAGGTCTTGGGCTAACTCCACAGGGAAAGCTCGGATCTGAAAATGGTGTGAGATACTGGCTTTCCAGTCCCTAGGGAAGATGAATATGTGTTTCCTTTTCAATTGTGAGCTCTGTGTCAAAAGTGAGGTTTTCTAGCTGAAATAAGCCTTAAGGAAATTCTGAGATACGCCTTGGTCTAACTCGTCAAGGAAAGCTCGGATCTGAATACGGTGTGAGATTTTGGCTTTCCAGACCCTAGGAAACATGAATATGTGTTTCCTTTTCATTTGTGAGCTCTGTGTCAAAAGTGAAGTTTTCCGGCTGAAATGAGCCCTAAGGCAAATTATGAAGTACGCCTTGGGCTAACTCCTCAGGGAAAGCTCGGATCTGAAAATGGTGTGAGAATTCGGCTTTCCGGACCCTGGGGAACATGAATATGTGTTTCTTTTTCATTTCTGAGCTCTTTGTCAAAAGTGAAGTTTTCTGGCTGAATTGAGGTCAATGGCAGATTCTGAGATACGACTTGGGCTAACTCCACAGGGAAAACTGGGAACTGAAAAGGGTGTGAGATTTTGCCTTTCCAGACCCTAGGGAACATGGATATGTGTTTCCTTTTCATTTCTGAGCTGTATGTCAAAACTGAAGTTTTCTGGCTGAATTGAATTCAATGGCAGATTCTGAGATACGTCTTGGGCTAACTCCACAGGGAAAGCTCGGATCTGAAAATGATGTGAGATTTTGGCTTTCCAGACACTGGAAAACATGAATATGTGTATCCTTTTCATTTCTGAGCTCTGTGTCAAAAGTGAAGTTTTCTGGCTGAAATGAGCCCTAAGGCAAATTATGATGTACGCCTTGGGCTAACTCCTCAGGGAAAGCTCGGATCTCAAAATGCTGTGAGAATTCGGCTTTGCAGACCCAAGGGAACAGGAATATGTGTTTCTTTTTCATTTCTGAGCTCTGTGTCAAAAGTGAGGTTTTCTGGCTGAAATGAGTCCTAAGACAAATTCTGAGATATGCCTTGGTCTAACTCCTCAGGGAAAGCTCGGATCTTAAAATGGTGTGAGATTTTGGCTTTCCAGACCCTGGGAAACATGAATATGTGTTTCTTTTTCATTTCTGAGCTCTGTGTCAAAAGTGAAGTTTTCTGGCTGAATTGAGTTCAATGGCAGATTCTGAGATACGACTTGGGCTAACTCCACAGGGAAAGCTCGGATCTTAAAATGGTGTGAGATATTGGCTTTCCAGACCCTAGGGAACATGAATATGTGTTTCCTTTTCATTTCTGAGCTGTGTGTCAAAAGTGAGGTTTTCTGGCTGAAATAAGCCCTAAGGCAAATTCTCAGATAGGCCTTTGTCTAACTCCTCAAGGAAAGCTCAGATCTGAATATGGTGTGAGATTTTGGCTTTCCAGACCCTGGGAAACATGAATATGTGTTTCTTTTTCATTTCTGAGCTCTGTGTCAAAAGTGAAGTTTTCTGGCTGAATTAAGTTCAATGGCAAATTATGAGATACGTCTTGGGCTAATTCCTCAGAGAAAGCTTGGATCTGAAAATGGTGTGAAAATTCGGCTTTCCAGACCCTAGGGAACAGGAATATGTGTTTCTTTTTCATTTCTGAGCTGTGTGTCAAAAGTGAGGTTTTCTGGCTGAATTGAGTCCTAAGGCGAATTCTGAGATAGTACTTGGGCTAACTTCTCAGGGAAAGCTCGGAACTGAAAATGGTGTGAGAATTCGGCTTTCCAGACCCTGGGGAACATGAATATCTCTTTCATTTTCATTTCTGAGCTCTGTGTCAAAAGTGAAGTTTTCTGGCTGAATTGAGGTCAATGGCAGATTCTGAGATACGACTTGGGCTAACTCCACAGGGAAAGCTCGGATCTGAAAATGATGTGAGATTTTGGCTTTCCAGACACTGGAAAACATGAATATGTGTATCCTTTTCATTTCTGAGCTCTGTGTCAAAAGTGAAGTTTTCTGGCTGAAATGAGCCCTAAGGCAAATTATGATGTACGCCTTGGGCTAACTCCTCAGGGATAGCTCGGATCTCAAAATGGTGTGAGAATTCGGCTTTCCAGACCCAAGGGAACAGGAATATGTGTTTCTTTTTCATTTCTGAGCTCTGTGTCAAAAGTGAGGTTTTCTGGCTGAAATGAGTCCTAAGACAAATTCTGAGATATGCCTTGGTCTAACTCCTCAGGGAAAGCTCGGATCTTAAAATGGTGTGAGATTTTGGCTTTCCAGACCCTGGGAAACATGAATATGTGTTTCTTTTTCATTTCTGAGCTGTGTGTCAAAAGTGAAGTTTTCTGGCTGAATTGAGTTCAATGGCAGATTCTGAGATACGACTTGGGCTAACTCCACAGGGAAAGCTCGGATCTTAAAATGGTGTGAGATATTGGCTTTCCAGACCCTAGGGAACATGAATATGTGTTTCCTTTTCATTTCTGAGCTCTGTGTCAAAAGTGAAGTTTTCTGGCTGAAATAAGCCCTAAGGCAAATTCTGAGATACGACTTTGTCTAACTCCTCAAGGAAAGCTCAGATCTGAATATGGTGTGAGATTTTGGCTTTCCAGACCCTAGGGAACATGAATATGTGTTTCCTTTTCATTTCTGAGCTCTGTGTCAAAAGTGAAGTTTTCTGGCTGAATTAAGTTCAATGGCAAATTATGAGATACGTCTTGGGCTAACTCCTCAGGGAAAGCTCGGATTTGAAAATGGTGTGAGAATTCGGCTTTCCAGACCCTGGGGAACATGAATATGTGTTTCTTTTTCATTTCTGAGCTCTCTGTCAAAAGTGAGGTTTTCTGGCTGAAATGAATCCTAAGGCAAGTTCTGAGATACGTCTTGGGCTAACTTCTCAGGGAAAGCTCGGATCTGAAAATGGTGTGAGATACTGGCTTTCCAGACCCTAGGGAAGATAAATATGTGTTTCCTTTTCAATTGTGAGCTCTGTGTCAAAAGTGAGGTTTTCTAGCTGAAATAAGCCTAAAGGAAATTCTGAGATACGCCTTGGTCTAACTCGTCAAGGAAAGCTCGGATCTGTATATGGTGTGAGATTTTGGCTTTCCAGACCCTAGGGAACATGAATATGTGTTTCCTTTTCATTTCTGAGCTCTGTCTCAAAAGTGAAGTTTTCTGGCTGAATTGAGGTCAATGGTAGATTCTGAGATACGACTTGGGCTAACTCCACAGGGAAAGCTCGGAACTGAAAAGGGTGTGAGATTTTGGCTTTCCAGACCCTAGGGAGCATGAATATGAGTTTCCTTCTCATTTCTGAGCTCTGTGTCAAAAGTGAAGTTTTCTGGCTGAAATGAGTCCTAAGACAAATTCTGAGATATGCCTTGGTCTAACCCCTCAGGGAAAGCTCGGATCTGACAATGTTGTGAGATTTTGGCTTTCCAGACCCTGGGAAACATGAATATGTGTTTCCTTTTCATTTTTGAGCTCTGTGTCAAAAGTGAGGTTTTCGGGCTGAATTCAGTCCTAAGGTAAATTCTGAGATACGTCTTGGGCTAACTCCACAGGGAAAGCTCGGATCTGAAAATGGTGTGAGAATTCGGCTTTCCGGACCCTGGGGAACATGAATATGTGTTTCTTTTTCATTTCTGAGCTCTTTGTCAAAAGTGAAGTTTTCTGGCTGAATTGAGGTCAATGGCAGATTCTGAGATACGACTTGGGCTAACTCCACAGGGAAAGCTCGGAACTGAAAAGGGTGTGAGATTTTGCCTTTCCAGACCCTAGGGAACATGGATATGTGTTTCCTTTTCATTTCTGAGCTGTATGTCAAAACTGAAGTTTTCTGGCTGAATTGAATTCAATGGCAGATTCTGAGATACGTCTTGGGCTAACTCCACAGGGAAAGCTCGGATCTGAAAATGGGGTGAGAATTCGGCTTTCCAGACCCTGGAGAACATGAATATGTGTTTCTTTTTTATTTCTGAGCTCTGTGTCAAAAGTGAAGTTTTCCGGCTGAAATGAGCCGTAAGGCAAATTCTGAGATACTCCTTGGTCTAACTCCTCAGGGAAAGCTCGGACCTGAAAATGTTGTATGATTTTGGCTTTCCAGACCCTGGGAAACATGAATATGTTTTGCTTTTTCATTTCTGAGCTCTGTGTCAAAAGTGAGGTTTTCTGGCTGAAATGAATCCTAAGGCAAATTCTGAGATACGTCTTGGGCTAACTTGTCTGGGAAAGCTCGGAACTGAAAATGGTGTGAGAATTCGGCTTTCCGGACCCTGGGGAACATGAATATCTGTTTCATTTTCATTTCTGAGCTCTGTGTCAAAAGTGAAGTTTTCTGGCTGAATTGAGTTCAATGGCAAATTCTGAGATACGTCTTGGGCTAACTCCACAGGGAAAGCTCGGATCTGAAAACTGTGTGAGATACTGGCTTTCCAGACCCTAGGGAACAGGAATATGTGTTTCCTTTTCAATTGTGAGCTCTGTGTCAAAAGTGAGGTTTTCTAGCTGAATAGAGTCCTAAGGCAAATTCTGAGATACTCCTTGGGCTAACTCCGCCAGGAAAGCTCGGACCTGAATATGGTGTGAGATTTTGGCTTTCCAGACCCTAGGGAACATGAATATGTGTTTCCTTTTCATTTGTGAGCTAAGTGTCAAAAGTGAAGTTTTCCGGCTGAAATGAGCCCTAAGGCAAATTATGAAGTACGCCTTGGGCTAACTCCTCAGGGAAAGCTCGGATCTGAAAATGGTGTGAGAATTCGGCTTTCCGGACCCTGAGGAACATGAATATGTGTTTCTTTTTCATTTCTGAGCTCTTTGTCAAAAGTGAAGTTTTCTGGCTCAATTGAGGTCAATGGCAGATTCTGAGATACGACTTGGGCTAACTCTACAGGGAAAGCTCGGAACTTAAAAGGGTGTGAGATTTTGCCTTTCCAGACCCTAGGATGCATGAATATGAGTTTCCTTTTCATTTGTGAGCTCTGTGTCAAAAGTGAAGTTTTCTGGCTGAAATAAGCCCTAAGGCAAATTCTGAGATACGCCTTTGTCTAACTCCTCAAGGAAAGCTCAGATCTGAATATGGTGTGAGATTTTGGCTTTCCAGACCCTAGGGAACATGAATATGTGTTTCCTTTTCATTTCTGAGCTCTGTGTCAAAAGTGAAGTTTTCTGGCTGAATTAAGTTCAATGGCAAATTATGAGATACGTCTTGGGCTAACTCCTCAGGGAAAGCTCGGATTTGAAAATGGTGTGAGAATTCGGCTTTCCAGACCCTGGGGAACATGAATATGTGTTTCTTTTTCATTTCTGAGCTCTCTGTCAAAAGTGAGGTTTTCTGGCTGAAATGAATCCTAAGGCAAGTTCTGAGATACGTCTTGGGCTAACTTCTCAGGGAAAGCTCGGATCTGAAAATGGTGTGAGAAACTGGCTTTCCAGACCCTAGGGAAGATAAATATGTGTTTCCTTTTCAATTGTGAGCTCTGTGTCAAAAGTGAGGTTTTCTAGCTGAAATAAGCCTTAAGGAAATTCTGAGATACGCCTTGGTCTAACTCGTCAAGGAAAGCTCGGATCTGTATATGGTGTGAGATTTTGGCTTTCCAGACCCTAGGGAACATGAATATGTGTTTCCTTTTCATTTGTGAGCTCTGTGTCAAAAGTGAAGTTTTCCGGCTCAAATGAGCCCTAAGGCAAATTATGAAGTACGCCTTGGGCTAACTCCTCAGGGAAAGCTCGGATCTGAAAATGGTGTGAGAATTCGGCTTTCCGGACCCTGGGGAACATGAATATGTGTTTCTTTTTCATTTCTGAGCTCTGTCTCAAAAGTGAAGTTTTCTGGCTGAATTGAGGTCAATGGTAGATTCTGAGATACGACTTGGGCTAACTCCACAGGGAAAGCTCGGAACTGAAAAGGGTGTGAGATTTTGGCTTTCCAGACCCTAGGGAGCATGAATATGAGTTTCCTTCTCATTTCTGAGCTCTGTGTCAAAAGTGAAGTTTTCTGGCTGAAATGAGTCCTAAGACAAATTCTGAGATATGCCTTGGTCTAACCCCTCAGGGAAAGCTCGGATCTTACAATGTTGTGAGATTTTGGCTTTCCAGACCCTGGGAAACATGAATATGTGTTTCCTTTTCATTTTTGAGCTCTGTGTCAAAAGTGAGGTTTTCGGGCTGAATTCAGTCCTAAGGTAAATTCTGAGATACGTCTTGGGCTAACTCCACAGGGAAAGCTCGGATCTGAAAATGGTGTGAGAATTCGGCTTTCCGGACCCTGGGGAACATGAATATGTGTTTCTTTTTCATTTCTGAGCTCTTTGTCAAAAGTGAAGTTTTCTGGCTGAATTGAGGTCAATGGCAGATTCTGAGATACGACTTGGGCTAACTCCACAGGGAAAGCTCGGAACTGAAAAGGGTGTGAGATTTTGCCTTTCCAGACCCTAGGGAACATGGATATGTGTTTCCTTTTCATTTCTGAGCTGTATGTCAAAACTGAAGTTTTCTGGCTGAATTGAATTCAATGGCAGATTCTGAGATACGTCTTGGGCTAACTCCACAGGGAAAGCTCGGATCTGAAAATGGTGTGAGATACTGGCTTTCCAGACCCTGGGGAACATGAATATGTGTTTCTTTTTTATTTCTGAGCTCTGTGTCAAAAGTGAAGTTTTCCCGGCTGAAATGAGCCGTAAGGCAAATTCTGAGATACTCCTTGGTCTAACTCCTCAGGGAAAGCTCGGACCTGAAAATGTTGTATGATTTTGGCTTTCCAGACCCTGGGAAACATGAATATGTTTTGCTTTTTCATTTCTGAGCTCTGTGTCAAAAGTGAGGTTTTCTGGCTGAAATGAATCCTAAGGCAAATTCTGAGATACTCCTTGGGCTAACTCCACAGGGAAAGCTCGGATCTGAAAATGGTGTGAGAATTCGGCTTTCCGGACCCTGAGGAACATGAATATGTGTTTCTTTTTCATTTCTGAGCTCTTTGTCAAAAGTGAAGTTTTCTGGCTGAATTGAGGTCAATGGCAAATTCTGAGATACGTCTTGGGCTAACTCCACAGGGAAAGCTTGGATCTGAAAACGGTGTGAGATACTTGCTTTCCAGACCCTAGGGAACAGGAATATGTGTTTCCTTTTCAATTGTGAGCTCTGTGTCAAAAGTGAGGTTTTCTAGCTGAATAGAGTCCTAAGGCAAATTCTGAGATACTCCTTGGGCTAACTCCGCCAGGAAAGCTCGGACCTGAATATGGTGTGAGATTTTGGCTTTCCAGACCCTAGGGAACATGAATATGTGTTTCCTTTTCATTTGTGAGCTCTGTGTCAAAAGTGAAGTTTTCCGGCTGAAATGAGCCCTAAGGCAAATTATGAAGTACGCCTTGGGCTAACTCTACAGGGAAAGCTCGGAACTTAAAAGGGTGTGAGATTTTGCCTTTCCAGACCCTAGGATGCATGAATATGAGTTTCCTTTTCATTTCTGAGCTCTGTGTCAAAAGTGAAGTTTTCTGGCTGAAATGAGTCCTAAGACAAATTTTGAGATATGCCTTGGTCTAACCCCTCAGGGAAAGCTCGGATCTGACAATGGTGTGAGATTTTGGCTTTCCACACCCTGGGAAACATGAATATGTGTTTCTTTTTCATTTCTGAGCTCTGAGTCAAAAGTGAAGTTTTCTGGCTGAATTCAGTCCTAAGGTAAATTCTGAGATACGTCTTGTCCTAACTCCACAGGGAAAGCTCGGATCTGAAAATGGGGTGAGAATTCGGCTTTCCAGACTCCAGGGAATATGAATATGTGTTTCCTTTTCATTTCTGATCTCTGTGTCAAAAGTGAAGTTTTCTGGCTGAATTGAGTTCAATGGCAAATTCTGAGATACGTCTTGGGCTAACTCCACAGGGAAAGCTCGGATCTGAAAATGGTTTGAGATACTGGCTTTCCAGACCCTAGGGAACAGGAATATGTGTTTCCTTTTCATTTCTGAGCTCTGTGTCAAAAGTGAAGTGTTCTGGCTGAAATGAGTCGTAAGGCAAATTCGGAGATACATCTTGGGCTAACTTCACAGGGAAAACTCAGATTCGTAAATGGTGTGAGATTTTGGCTTTCCAGACCCTGGGGAACATGAATATGTGTTTCTTTTTCATTTCTGAGCTCTATGTCAAAAGTGAGGTTTTCTGGCTGAATTGAGGTCAATGGCAGATTCTGAGATACATCTTGGGCTAACTCCACAGGGAAAGCTCGGATCTGAAAATCGTGTGAGATACTGGCTTTCCAGACCCTGGGGAATATGAATATGTGTTTCTTTTTTATTTCTGAGCTCTGTGTCAAAAGTGAAGTTTTCCGGCTGAAATGAGCCGTAAGGCAAATTCTGAGATACTCCTTGGTCTAACTCCTCAGGGAAAGCTCGGACCTGAAAATGTTGTATGATTTTGGCTTTCCAGACCCTGGGAAACATGAATATGTTTTGCTTTTTCATTTCTGAGCTCTGTGTCAAAAGTGAGGTTTTCTGGCTGAAATGAATCCTAAGGCAAATTCTGAGATACGTCTTGGGCTAACTTCTCTGGGAAAGCTCGGAACTGAAAATGGTGTGAGAATTCGGCTTTCCGGACCCTGGGGAACATGAATATCTGTTTCATTTTCATTTCTGAGCTCTGTGTCAAAAGTGAAGTTTTCTGGCTGAATTGAGGTCAATGGCAGATTCTGAGATACGACTTGGGCTAACTCCTCAGGGAAAGCTCAGATCTGAAAATGGTTTGAGATTTTGGCTTTCCAGACCCTAGGGAACATGGATATGTGTTTCCTTTTCATTTCTGAGCTGTATGTCAAAACTGAAGTTTTCTGGCTGAATTGAATTCAATGGCAGATTCTGAGATACGTCTTGGGCTAACTCCACAGGGAAAGCTCGGATCTGAAAATGATGTGAGATTTTGGCTTTCCAGACACTGGAAAACATGAATATGTGTTTCTTTTTCATTTCTGACCTCTGTGTCAAAAGTGAAGTTTTCTGGCTGAATTGAGCTCAATGGCAGTTTCTGAGATACGTCTTGGGCTAACTCCACAGGGAAAGCTCGGATCTGAAAATGGTGTGAGATACTGGCTTTCCAGTCCCTAGGGAAGATGAATATGTGTTTCCTTTTCAATTGTGAGCTCTGTGTCAAAAGTGAGGTTTTCTAGCTGAAATAAGCCTTAAGGAAATTCTGAGATACGCCTTGGTCTAACTCGTCAAGGAAAGCTCGGATCTGAATACGGTGTGAGATTTTGGCTTTCCAGACCCTAGGGAACATGAATATGTGTTTCCTTTTCATTTGTGAGCTCTGTGTCAAAAGTGAAGTTTTCCGGCTGAAATGAGCCCTAAGGCAAATTATGAAGTACGCCTTGGGCTAACTCCTCAGGGAAAGCTCGGATCTGAAAATGGTGTGAGAATTCGGCTTTCCGGACCCTGGGGAACATGAATATGTGTTCTTTTTCATTTCTGAGCTCTTTGTCAAAAGTGAAGTTTTCTGGCTGAATTGAGGTCAATGGCAGATTCTGAGATACGACTTGGGCTAACTCCACAGGGAAAACTGGGAACTGAAAAGGGTGTGAGATTTTGCCTTTCCAGACCCTAGGGAACATGGATATGTGTTTCCTTTTCATTTCTGAGCTGTATGTCAAAACTGAAGTTTTCTGGCTGAATTGAATTCAATGGCAGATTCTGAGATACGTCTTGGGCTAACTCCACAGGGAAAGCTCGGATCTGAAAATGATGTGAGATTTTGGCTTTCCAGACCCTGGGAAACATGAATATGTGTTTCTTTTTCATTTCTGAGCTCTGTGTCAAAAGTGAAGTTTTCTGGCTGAATTGAGTTCAATGGCAGATTCTGAGATACGACTTGGGCTAACTCCACAGGGAAAGCTCGGATCTTAAAATGGTGTGAGATATTGGCTTTCCAGACCCTAGGGAACATGAATATGTGTTTCCTTTTCATTTCTGAGCTGTGTGTCAAAAGTGAGGTTTTCTGGCTGAAATAAGCCCTAAGGCAAATTCTCAGATAGGCCTTTGTCTAACTCCTCAAGGATAGCTCAGATCTGAATATGGTGTGAGATTTTGGCTTTCCAGACCCTGGGAAACATGAATATGTGTTTCTTTTTCATTTCTGAGCTCTGTGTCAAAAGTGAAGTTTTCTGGCTGAATTAAGTTCAATGGCAAATTATGAGATACGTCTTGGGCTAATTCCTCAGAGAAAGCTTGGATCTGAAAATGGTGTGAAAATTCGGCTTTCCAGACCCTAGGGAACAGGAATATGTGTTTCTTTTTCATTTCTGAGCTGTGTGTCAAAAGTGAGGTTTTCTGGCTGAATTGAGTCCTAAGGCGAATTCTGAGATAGTACTTGGGCTAACTTCTCAGGGAAAGCTCGGAACTGAAAATGGTGTGAGAATTCGGCTTTCCAGACCCTGGGGAACATGAATATCTCTTTCATTTTCATTTCTGAGCTCTGTGTCAAAAGTGAAGTTTTCTGGCTGAATTGAGGTCAATGGCAGATTCTGAGATACGACTTGGGCTAACTCCACAGGGAAAGCTCGGATCTGAAAATGATGTGAGATTTTGGCTTTCCAGACACTGGAAAACATGAATATGTGTATCCTTTTCATTTCTGAGCTCTGTGTCAAAAGTGAAGTTTTCTGGCTGAAATGAGCCCTAAGGCAAATTATGATGTACGCCTTGGGCTAACTCCTCAGGGATAGCTCGGATCTCAAAATGGTGTGAGAATTCGGCTTTCCAGACCCAAGGGAACAGGAATATGTGTTTCTTTTTCATTTCTGAGCTCTGTGTCAAAAGTGAGGTTTTCTGGCTGAAATGAGTCCTAAGACAAATTCTGAGATATGCCTTGGTCTAACTCCTCAGGGAAAGCTCGGATCTTAAAATGGTGTGAGATTTTGGCTTTCCAGACCCTGGGAAACATGAATATGTGTTTCTTTTTCATTTCTGAGCTGTGTGTCAAAAGTGAAGTTTTCTGGCTGAATTGAGTTCAATGGCAGATTCTGAGATACGACTTGGGCTAACTCCACAGGGAAAGCTCGGATCTTAAAATGGTGTGAGATATTGGCTTTCCAGACCCTAGGGAACATGAATATGTGTATCCTTTTCATTTCTGAGCTCTGTGTCAAAAGTGAAGTTTTCTGGCTGAAATAAGCCCTAAGGCAAATTCTGAGATACGACTTTGTCTAACTCCTCAAGGAAAGCTCAGATCTGAATATGGTGTGAGATTTTGGCTTTCCAGACCCTAGGGAACATGAATATGTGTTTCCTTTTCATTTCTGAGCTCTGTGTCAAAAGTGAAGTTTTCTGGCTGAATTAAGTTCAATGGCAAATTATGAGATACGTCTTGGGCTAACTCCTCAGGGAAAGCTCGGATTTGAAAATGGTGTGAGAATTCGGCTTTCCAGACCCTGGGGAACATGAATATGTGTTTCTTTTTCATTTCTGAGCTCTCTGTCAAAACTGAGGTTTTCTGGCTGAAATGAATCCTAAGGCAAGTTCTGAGATACGTCTTGGGCTAACTTCTCAGGGAAAGCTCGGATCTGAAAATGGTGTGAGATACTGGCTTTCCAGACCCTAGGGAAGATAAATATGTGTTTCCTTTTCAATTGTGAGCTCTGTGTCAAAAGTGAGGTTTTCTAGCTGAAATAAGCCTAAAGGAAATTCTGAGATACGCCTTGGTCTAACTCGTCAAGGAAAGCTCGGATCTGTATATGGTGTGAGATTTTGGCTTTCCAGACCCTAGGGAACATGAATATGTGTTTCCTTTTCATTTCTGAGCTCTGTCTCAAAAGTGAAGTTTTCTGGCTGAATTGAGGTCAATGGTAGATTCTGAGATACGACTTGGGCTAACTCCACAGGGAAAGCTCGGAACTGAAAAGGGTGTGAGATTTTGGCTTTCCAGACCCTAGGGAGCATGAATATGAGTTTCCTTCTCATTTCTGAGCTCTGTGTCAAAAGTGAAGTTTTCTGGCTGAAATGAGTCCTAAGACAAATTCTGAGATATGCCTTGGTCTAACCCCTCAGGGAAAGCTCGGATCTGACAATGTTGTGAGATTTTGGCTTTCCAGACCCTGGGAAACATGAATATGTGTTTCCTTTTCATTTTTGAGCTCTGTGTCAAAAGTGAGGTTTTCGGGCTGAATTCAGTCCTAAGGTAAATTCTGAGATACGTCTTGGGCTAACTCCACAGGGAAAGCTCGGATCTGAAAATGGTGTGAGAATTCGGCTTTCCGGACCCTGGGGAACATGAATATGTGTTTCTTTTTCATTTCTGAGCTCTTTGTCAAAAGTGAAGTTTTCTGGCTGAATTGAGGTCAATGGCAGATTCTGAGATACGACTTGGGCTAACTCCACAGGGAAAGCTCGGAACTGAAAAGGGTGTGAGATTTTGCCTTTCCAGACCCTAGGGAACATGGATATGTGTTTCCTTTTCATTTCTGAGCTGTATGTCAAAACTGAAGTTTTCTGGCTGAATTGAATTCAATGGCAGATTCTGAGATACGTCTTGGGCTAACTCCACAGGGAAAGCTCGGAACTGAAAAGGGTGTGAGATTTTGCCTTTCCAGACCCTGGAGAACATGAATATGTGTTTCTTTTTTATTTCTGAGCTCTGTGTCAAAAGTGAAGTTTTCCGGCTGAAATGAGCCGTAAGGCAAATTCTGAGATACTCCTTGGTCTAACTCCTCAGGGAAAGCTCGGACCTGAAAATGTTGTATGATTTTGGCTTTCCAGACCCTGGGAAACATGAATATGTTTTGCTTTTTCATTTCTGAGCTCTGTGTCAAAAGTGAGGTTTTCTGGCTGAAATGAATCCTAAGGCAAATTCTGAGATACGTCTTGGGCTAACTTCTCAGGGAAAGCTCGGAACTGAAAATGGTGTGAGAATTCGGCTTTCCAGACCCTGGGGAACATGAATATCTGTTTCATTTTCATTTCTGAGCTCTGTGTCAAAAGTGAAGTTTTCTGGCTGAATTGAGTTCAATGGCAAATTCTGAGATACGTCTTGGGCTAACTCCACAGGGAAAGCTCGGATCTGAAAACTGTGTGAGATACTGGCTTTCCAGACCCTAGGGAACAGGAATATGTGTTTTCCTTTTCAATTGTGAGCTCTGTGTCAAAAGTGAGGTTTTCTAGCTGAATAGAGTCCTAAGGCAAATTCTGAGATACTCCTTGGGCTAACTCCGCCAGGAAAGCTCGGACCTGAATATGGTGTGAGATTTTGGCTTTCCAGACCCTAGGGAACATGAATATGTGTTTCCTTTTCATTTGTGAGCTAAGTGTCAAAAGTGAAGTTTTCCGGCTGAAATGAGCCCTAAGGCAAATTATGAAGTACGCCTTGGGCTAACTCCTCAGGGAAAGCTCGGATCTGAAAATGGTGTGAGAATTCGGCTTTCCGGACCCTGAGGAACATGAATATGTGTTTCTTTTTCATTTCTGAGCTCTTTGTCAAAAGTGAAGTTTTCTGGCTCAATTGAGGTCAATGGCAGATTCTGAGATACGACTTGGGCTAACTCTACAGGGAAAGCTCGGAACTTAAAAGGGTGTGAGATTTTGCCTTTCCAGACCCTAGGATGCATGAATATGAGTTTCCTTTTCATTTGTGAGCTCTGAGTCAAAAGTGAAGTTTTCTGGCTGAATTCAGTCCTAAGGTAAATTCTGAGATACGTCTTGTCCTAACTCCACAGGGAAAGCTCGGATCTGAAAATGGGGTGAGAATTCGGCTTTCCAGACTCCAGGGAATATGAATATGGGTTTCCTTTTCATTTCTGATCTCTGTGTCAAAAGTGAAGTTTTCTGGCTGAATTGAGTTCCATGGCAAATTCTGAGATACGTCTTGGGCTAACTCCACAGGTAAAGCTCGGATCTGAAAATGGTTTGAGATACTGGCTTTCCAGACCCTAGGGAACAGGAATATGTGTTTCCTTTTCATTTCTGAGCTCTGTGTCAAAAGTGAAGTGTTCTGGCTGAAATGAGTCGTAAGGCAAATTCGGAGATACATCTTGGGCTAACTCCACAGGGAAAACTCAGATTTGTAAATGGTGTGAGATTTTGGCTTTCCAGACCCTGGGGAACATGAATATGTGTTTCTTTTTCATTTCTGAGCTCTATGTCAAAAGTGAGGTTTTCTGGCTGAATTGAGGTCAATGGCAGATTCTGAGATACGTCTTGGGCTAACTCCACAGGGAAAGCTCGGATCTGAAAATGGTGTGAGATACTGGCTTTCCAGACCCTGGGGAACATGAATATGTGTTTCTTTTTTATTTCTGAGCTCTGTGTCAAAAGTGAAGTTTTCCCGGCTGAAATGAGCCGTAAGGCAAATTCTGAGATACTCCTTGGTCTAACTCCCTCAGGGAAAGCTCGGACCTGAAAATGTTGTATGATTTTGGCTTTCCAGACCCTGGGAAACATGAATATGTTTTGCTTTTTCATTTCTGAGCTCTGTGTCAAAAGTGAGGTTTTCTGGCTGAAATGAATCCTAAGGCAAATTCTGAGATACGTCTTGGGCTAACTTCTCTGGGAAAGCTCGGAACTGAAAATGGTGTGAGAATTCGGCTTTCCGGACCCTGGGGAACATGAATATCTGTTTCATTTTCATTTCTGAGCTCTGTATCAAAAGTGAAATTTTCTGGCTGAAATGAGTCCTAAGCCAATTCTGAGATACGTCTTGGGCTAACTCCTCAGGGAAAGCTCGGATCTGAAAATGGTGTGAGAATTCGGCTTTCCGGACCCTGGGGAACATGAATATGTGTTTCATTTTCATTTCTGAGCTCTGTGTCAAAAGTGAAGTTTTCTGGCTGAATTGAGGTCAATGGCAGATTCTGAGATACGACTTGGGCTAACTCCACAGGGAAAGCTGGGAACTGAAAAGGGTGTGAGATTTTGCCTTTCCAGACCCTAGGGAACATGGATATGTGTTTCCTTTTCATTTCTGAGCTGTATGTCAAAACTGAAGTTTTCTGGCTGAATTGAATTCAATGGCAGATTCTGAGATACGTCTTGGGCTAACTCCACAGGGAAAGCTCGGATCTGAAAATGATGTGAGATTTTGGCTTTCCAGACACTGGAAAACATGAATATGTGTATCCTTTTCATTTCTGAGCTCTGTGTCAAAAGTGAAGTTTTTCTGGCTGAAATGAGCCCTAAGGCAAATTATGATGTACGCCTTGGGCTAACTCCTCAGGGAAAGCTCGGATCTCAAAATGGTGTGAGAATTCGGCTTTCCAGACCCAAGGGAACAGGAATATGTGTTTCTTTTTCATTTCTGAGCTCTGTGTCAAAAGTGAGGTTTTCTGGCTGAAATGAGTCCTAAGACAAATTCTGAGATATGCCTTGGTCTAACTCCAGAGGGAAAGCTCGGATCTCAAAATGGTTTGAGATTTTGGCTTTTCAGACCCTGGCGAACATGAATATGTGTTTCTTTTTCATTTCTGAGCTCTGTGTCAAAAGTGTCATTTTCGGGCTGAATTGAGTCCTGAGGCAAATTCTATGATGTAGCTTGGGCTAACTACTCAGGAAAAGCTCGGTTCTCAAAATTGTGTGAGATTTTGGGTTTCCAGACCCTGGGGAACATGAATATGTGTTTCTTTTTCATTTCTGAGCTCTGTGTCAAAAGTAAGGTTTTCGGGCTAAATTGAGTCCTAAGGCAAATTCTATGATATGGCTTGGGCTAAGTCCTCAGGGAAAGCTCGGTTCTGAAAATGGTTTGAGATTTTGGCTTTTCAGACCGTAGGGAACATGAATATGTGTTTCTTTTTCATTTCTGAGCTCTGTGTCAAAAGTGAGGTTTTCGGGCTAAATTGAGTCCTAAGGCAAATTCTATGATATGGCTTGGGCTAAGTCCTCAGGGAAAGCTCGGTTCTGAAAATGGTTTGAGATTTTGGCTTTTCAGACCGTAGGGAACATGAATATGTGTTTCTTTTTCATTGCTGAGCTCTGTGTGAAAATTGAAGTTTTCTGGCTGAATTGAGTTGTAAAGTAAATTCTATGATACTGCTTGGGCTAACTCCTCAGGGAAAGCTCGGATCTGAAAATGGTGTGAGAATTCGGCTTTCCAGACCCTGGGGAACATGAATATGTGTTTCTTTTTCATTTCTGAGCTCTGTGTCAAAAGTGAGGTTTTCGGGCTGAATTGAGTCCTAAGGTAAATTCTATGATACGGCTTGGGCTAACTCCTCAGGGAAAGCTCGGATCTGAAAATGGTGTGAGAATTCGGCTTTCGAGACCCTGGGAAAGATGAATATGTGTTTCTTTTTCATTTCTGAGCTCAGTGTCAAAAATGAGGTTTTCGGGCTGAATTGAGTCCTAAGGTAAATTCTATGATACTTCTGGGGCAAACTACTCAGGGAAAGCTCAGATCTGAAAATGGTTTGAGATTTTGGTTTTTCAGACCGTAGGAAATATGAATATGCGTTTCTTTTCCATTTCTGAGCTTTGTGTCAAAAGTGAGGTTTTCGGGCTGAATTGAGTCCTTAGGTAAGTTCGAGGATACGCCTTGGGCTAACTACTCAGGGAAAGGTGGGATCTGAAAATAGTGTGAGAATGAATATGTGTTCTGAGCTCTGTGTCAAAAGTGAAGTTTTCTGGCTGAATTGAGTTCTATGGCGAATTCTGAGATACGCCTTGGGCTAAATCCACAGGAAAAGCTCGGACCTGAAAATGATGTGAGAATTCGGCTTTCGAGACCCTGGGAAAGATGAATATGTGTTTCTTTTTCATTTCTGAGCTCAGTGTCAAAAATGAGGTTTTCGGGCTAAATTGAGTTGTAAGGTAAATTCTATGATACGGCGTGGGCTAACTCCTCAGGGAAAGCTTGGATCTGAAAATGGAGTGAGATTTTGGCTTTCCAGACCCTGGGGAACATGAATATGTGTTTCATTTTCATTTCTGAGCTCTGTGTCAAATGTGAGGTTTTCGGGCTAAATTGAGTCCCTAAGGCAAATTCTATGATATGGCTTGGCCTAACTACTCAGGGAAAGCTCGGATCTGAAAATGGTTTGAGATTTTGGCTTTTCAGATCGTAGGGAACATGAATATGTGTTTCTTTTTCATTTCTTAGCTCTGTGTCAAAAGTGAAGTTTTTTGGCTGAATTGAGTTGTAAGTTAATTCTATGATACGGCTTGGACTAACTCCTCAGGGAAAGCTCAGATCTGAAAATGGTTTGAGATTTTGGTTTTTCAGACCGTAGGAAATATGAATATGCGTTTCTTTTCCATTTCTGAGCTTTGTGTCAAAAGTGAGGTTTTCGGGCTGAATTGAGTCCTTAGGTAAGTTCGAGGATACGCCTTGGGCTAACTACTCAGGGAAAGGTGGGATCTGAAAATAGTGTGAGAATGAATATGTGTTCTGAGCTCTGTGTCAAAAGTGAAGTTTTCTGGCTGAATTGAGTTCTATGGCGAATTCTGAGATACGCCTTGGGCTAAATCCACAGGAAAAGCTCGGACCTGAAAATGATGTGAGAATTCGGCTTTCGAGACCCTGGGAAAGATGAATATGTGTTTCTTTTTCATTTCTGAGCTCAGTGTCAAAAATGAGGTTTTCGGGCTAAATTGAGTTGTAAGGTAAATTCTATGATACGGCGTGGGCTAACTCCTCAGGGAAAGCTTGGATCTGAAAATGGAGTGAGATTTTGGCTTTCCAGACCCTGGGGAACATGAATATGTGTTTCTTTTTCATTTCTGAGCTCTGTGTCAAAAGTGAGGTTTTCGGGCTGAATTGAGTTGTAAGGTAAATTCTATGATACGGCTTGGGCTAACTCCTCAGGGAAAGCTCGGATCTGAAAATGGTTTGAGATTTTGGCTTTTCAGACCATAGGGAATATGAATATGTGTTTCTTTTTCATTTCTGAGCTTTGTGTCAAAAGTGAGGTTTTCGGGCTGAATTGAGTCCTATGGTAAATTCTATGATACGCCTTGGGCTAACTACTCAGGGAAAGGTCGGATCTGAAAATGGTGTGAGAATTCGGCTTTCCAGACCCTGGCGAACATGAATATGTGTTCTGAGCTCTGTGTCAAAAGTGAAGTTTTCTGGCTGATCTGAGTTCTATGGCAAATTCTGAGATACGACTTTGGCTAACTCCTCAGGGAAAGCTCTGTTCTGAATATTGTGTGAGAATTTGGCTTTCCAGACCCTGGGGAACAGGACTATGTCTTTCATTTTCATTTCTGAGCTCTGTGTCAAAAGTGAAGTTTTCTGGCTGATCTGAGTTCTATGGCAAATTCTGAGATACGACTTTGGCTAACT